>CM077303.1:15057500-16307500 GCA_039655065.1 Glossophaga mutica
CAGTTCAGTTTCTATAGGTATTATAAAGCCTCGTGGAATACAAAGTTCAGCTGTATTCTATAATTTTGAGTTCACGCTTTAGAATAGTCATGAGAAATAAATTCTGGTACTTTACTCTTAGGGTATGACATATCATTTTTTCTTTAGTACCTTTTTATTTTTATTATTATTTTTTTTTTACAATTACTGACCTATGGAATATCCATTTTGTGAATACCGTGGGGCTAATTTACATTTCCAATGTTAAGTAGAGTAGGCATCTCTACTTATTTTTTCTCCCCTTGTCCAGTATCATGGGCTGGCTTTAGAGATTTAGAACCAAACATGCAGAGTATCATGGCAGTGACAGCCAAAACTAGAAATTTGCAGTGGTGACATTGAATGTCTCAATATATAAAGTGTTCTAAAATTTCACGTTGAAAAAGATATGTAAATGTATGCAATTCTTGGGAAAGATGTTGTTTTATGACTCGGGAAAATAATTTTCACTTTGTCTTTGGTTCACAAAATTATTGAATTTTCTATAACTGTTTTAGGCTAGGCATCTACCAAGTATCTTATCCAACCTCTTCATTTAGTACATTCAGAAATTAAGCCAAGATCAACGAAGTGAATGTCATTGTGCAAGGTTATATATTGGTATATTCAATGTAACTTAGAATATTATAAGTGATATTGAGGTATTATTGTCATTATTATTATCTAGACCCAGATACTAGTGGTAAAATTCCAATTACTTTACATTTCTTCATCATCTCTCTTATTCTTTTTGAATTCAAGTTCATAAGTGAAGACTAATATCAAAATTAGCACTGGGTAGCTTTTCAAAACACATATGACTTCTGGTTTATCTACTGTTTTAGATTATTTACACTTCTCCTCCTATTAGTGGGGCCTAACAGAAAATTTTATAAACATGTAAGTGGTTTCAATTTAGAGAACCATTCAGATTTCATTCACTGAAACATATTGAGCAATTCTGCTGATATTCACTATTGATCCAGCTTCTCCTTTTTTCTAGATAGTGTGTTAAAACACCTTTCAAATACAGACTTTAATTATTACAGCTCTTCCTATTTGGTGTTTTAGGTTAAAAAAAAAAAAGGACGAGTAACTAGATTGCAAGTAGATGGATAGACATTCCTGCTTTACAGATGATAAAACTGGAGATACCACTGAGCAGGGCTCAACCCCTCTTCTAATCCTCAGCCCACACTCTCTCCACTCTGACAGTGTTTGCACAAGTAATATTATTCTACCATCAACAACTTTACTGTAACGATCTAATTCTTCTTACTATTTGTTTTCATTCTGTTCATTTCTTTCTTGCTTTCTTTTCTTTCTTGTACACACATGATGCAGGTGTGTCTATTGGTTAGTGTAGTATGTAGGGGTTCATGAGTTCAATTTTGGGGTCAGTAAGTAGCACTTGGATCCTCAACTTCAGAAGCTGTTAATCACACGAGAGGTGGAGTAAGCGAGGTTAGCCAAGAGCCTGTCTTCCACTCTCTGGGGCTCCCGGGAGAACTGTTTAGTGCATTCTCTTCTGATGCTGACCTAAACATGTGCTTTCTTATAGAAGTCCATGCCTGGCAATAATTTTACAAGACAAAATATTGAAAGGCCAAGATCTCAATCTCCTCTTTTTTGTGGGGGTGGGGGGGCAGGGGGGATTGAAACGAGTCAAGGGATAAGTCTTTTACTTATCTGTGTGTGAACTTTCTGGATCACATTCTCCATAGTTGTCTGGCTTAAATCCAGAAACCCAGGAATTTTTACCCACTGATATATATTTTAGTTATTATTTTTAAAAACTTCATGAAAAAGCTTTGGACAATGCTGCCAATCAGCAAATAACAAAGCAGCGGTGGGTTAGGGAGTGCTACAAGTGAACCCTGGTAGCAACAATACCTTCTTTTCATCCTCACTTGAAATTACTTTGGACATCTAGAACAGCAGGCTTCTAATATTTCTGAAAAAGGAGACATACTTTGTATGTCTCAAAGCTGTTGTTCATACTCTGTGAATAAGTTTGCAGGTTGTTTTTGTAACAAAGCCATGTTTTTAACATGATATTGTGTGTTTCAAGAGTCCCAATGTCAAAAGCTGGTTTACTGAGCAGCAAGCACTTAGCACATCAATACTATGAGGCTTGAACCTCAAAGGACATCAATCCTCAATTAAGAAACAATGCTCATAGAGCAAAACTAACAAATAAAAATAGTTTTAAAGTTCTTATTTACTGACTGCACATGATTGGTTCAGAAAACCAAACCCTTACACACACAAACTGCATGAAGAAGTCAAGCTTTGCCTTTTCATAACTACTGAGGAAAGAGATCAAATTTTCTGTTAGATTCTGATAACATTCCACTTCTACTGTGTGAAGAATCACTTATGTGATCTACCCCCACGTTGAGTATTTTAGCACAGAGATTTCACACACAAACTGCTGGGTCTGCAGATCTCATCTGATAATAAGAGAAAGGACAGACTTTGAGCTGGAAATAGGGAGGAGAAAGAGTAACGATGAGTATTCTCTTTGAAACCTATGGTAAAGTTAAATTAACTTGGTAAAGTAGATCAAAGCTATAAAATGTATGTGATCACAATTAATTTCATAATAATTTCAATAATTAATCTGATATATATCAAAATCACAAGATATAAAAATGCTATATATTTCTCATACACTTAATAGCTCACAACACACTTGAATGGGTATTATCCCATTTATTTTAGACTTCACAACCACCTAAATGGATAGGTTGTACATTAGCATATGTAAGTTCAATGACAGATTTTCCTCTCATAGACACACTTTTAACTTGCTAAGAAGCCATTGGTTTTATGTCTTGTTTAACTACAAAGTTTACCTTCTAATTTTCTGAAAATTTTAAGCAACGTATTCTTCTACAGTGGAATTTGAATCCTGGATCCTTGGCATTTTTACACTATTTTGTGAGTTTCACCTTGAGGACTTTTATCTTGTTTTAAGTCTTCACAGAATTAGATAATAAGACAAGATTTAAGTGCTAATAACTTATGTGGAAGTTCATCCAAGAGAACACTTGTAAAGAAGGGAAAATGGAGCAGAGAAGAAAAAACTCCAATAAAAGTTATGTAATGAAACCAGTTATCCAAAGAGAGCTTAGCTCTGCTCCGGAATCCTTAGAGACATTGTAGAATATGCCTAAAGAATGAACAATTCAGCCAAGGCTAAGACATTTATTCAAGACCCTGGGCCTCCTCCAAGGGCATAAACTCTCCAGCATTTCTATTCTGCCACACTCACTAGTTGACAGTGCTCCTGAAACTAATAAAAATCCCCCCTGGCAGAGGTTTTATGTGTTTAAGATCTCTTGAAGTGTTTAAAGCACAATGCGCTTGTAGAAGTAAATGCATGGATAATGATATGGACACTTTTTCATTGCCTCCTTGGTTCTAGTGAGGTAAGTTCAGAGTCAAAGCTTTATCTTTTAAAAATCATTAAAATAATTAGATTGGTATCTCACCACCATATACCCTCATTTGAGTTAAAAAAGCAATTTTTCACATGGAACCCTGTGTGAACTTAAAAGATTTAATGAAAATGTGGAGGTGGTAAGTAGGATCATCCAGTAGTGAGAATGGCGTCATCGGACCTATTGTTCCTCTCCTCTCCCCTCTTCCCATCCCTGTCTTTATTGATTTTGTCCCCCTGAATCAGAATAAATTTTTGAAGATTCTGAAGATTTTGAAGATTCTGAAATTTTTGAAAATTCTGAAGCAGAATAAATTTTTCTTCTTACTCATGACAACAGCATTAATGGCCATCTCCTTTGGTTAGTACTTTTTTTGTGTATTCTCTGGGAATTTGTTTCCACACCAAATTTTATTTTAAAAAAATGTTCTGTCCTCAAGAAGAATGATGGTTATTATTATTATTATTATTATTATTATTATATACATTCACATATAATGTGGTATGTATGGTCATATATACATATATAATTCATCACAATAGTTTGCCAGATAAGGAAACTAAGGCAGCAGTGACTCTATTAATTTGTTGGCTATTACAAAACTAAGAAATATCAGAGGCATTCTGCTTCCAGAGCCTGAGATATCTTCTCACATGAAGCTGTTTTTCATCATGGGTTAAGCAATGCCTGTAAATGTTGAACAGGACATATTCAAGATGTGAATTAGAGGTGCTTTACTTTCTCCTGAATTACCATGCCAAGGAGGTAGCTAGATGAGCAGAATGTGGAGCATAACTCCTAGTCAGATGAACAAAAGCCTAGAACTTACCCTTACTTAGCTTCCAATGATTCTCATATCACCTATTTGTCTTTATCTTTTAATGCTGTGGGTCAATCTTGACTGAGAGTTTTGGTGGTTATATTCTCCTCTAGCTTCTTCAAATTAGATTACAAAATGAATTATGATGAGGATCAGGAAGCATGGTTTTATAAGAAAATTTTTTTTTCAATACCAAAGAAAAACTCATTTAATGCATGTTTAAATGCTGCAGAAAGGTTACATTAGTTATCTAACAATTTTAAACATTCATTTTTAGCCCATGATAGTCAAATTATGGATTAGAAATTTTCTGTAAAGATTTTGTGATTTTAGCCTTTATCATGATATAATTTCTTTTGATAATTTGGGTGAGGAATGAAAAATAATGTACCTCCTTTGTTATGAAAGATCAACATAACTGTGATTGTAAGAGATTATCTCTGTCATTGTGCAGTAAGTGACCTTGAACACATGCACGTAGACCACTCAAGCAAAGGCTTGAAGGACAGTTTATGTGAGACTTGGATGGACTCCTTGTAATCCTTGTACAGCTCAAAAGCATAGAAAGACCGTGAGCTGCTACTAGAAGCCCATCAAAAGCTTGCCTTCCTGTCTCCCCTGGCAGGTGCCCAGAGATATATTCCCATAGCCTCCTGGGTTCTGATAAATAGGAGGCTTCCTGACCCGCTTCCCTCAGAACTGAGTGCAGGATATATATTTTTATATCATATGATCATTGCAACAATCCGGTCAATATAAATTATTACTCATTTTTATATAAGGAAAGTGAAGAAAAAAGATGTTAAGTGTCGTGGACAATATCCTAATCTAATAAGGGTATAGGTAGGGTCACAATTTCTGACCCAAAGCTCCTTTAATTTCCCCTCAGCTTCACTTGCTCCACACACCTTCCATGATCAATGGTTATGCGATGAAATGTTTTTAGAGATATCTTCATAAAAGTGAAGATGAAACTGTAAGGTAGATTTCATGGGATAGTCGTCATGTCAAATTTTTGTCCTTTTAGTTAAATTTTATTTTTTCCTATGATAGTCTTCCTGAGTATTTGGAGACTATGGTAGAGCTCAGCTACTTGCTACACACTGTTGATGGCATTATATAACTTCTTCTTTCTGAACAGATTATAAAGGTCATCATTTCTGATACTGCTTCTTTAGGAGGGATTCCTGTCGAGTTGTGATGTAGGGGGGTAATACCCACTTAGTGGCCAGGCCATCTGAGTCAAGCCTGGCAATAAATAGGGTGACAGATTTCATAGCCTGCCTGCCTGTGATTTGTGTCTGATATTTGAATTTGAAAAGTGCTCAAAAATCATCAAGAATAAGGGCTGTGGATGAAGGTGAGCAACGTAGTCTAAAAACATTCACCTCTATATAAAAAAGGCTCCGGAAAGAAGCCCTGACATTTTTAATTTTGTATAGTGAACTAATGGTATATCTCTTCATCTAAGGAAGTTCTGTAAGTCATTCTCTTATTCATTATATTGAGGCTCTCTCATTGAGAAGGACCTAGATTAGAAAAATTTCCAAAAGGTCAAAACAATAACTCATTGGAATAAGCAGATTGACTAAGTATTATTTGATGTGTACCTATTATGTGCCATTGACTTTTTTAAACAAGCTTTCTTATATAATTCTCAGAAGCATTGTAGATATGCAATATTATAATTATGTGATAATACACGGAGGTTTATATAGGTGAAGTGGCTTCTTGATGGTTACACAGTTAGCCCTGGAATTCCTGACTACCTGATTTGAAATCATCACCTCTTTTTTTTTATAGTTGCTGTTCAAATTGTAATGAGATCTCATTTACATATATAGATATTCTGGAGTGTTCACTTTCTGAAAGTTCTTTATTTTGTTCATGTGCTATAAATAAACATTACTTGAGAACCCAGGTCTAGCTGATTTACCTTCCCATTCTTACCAGCAAGTCTTTGTAAGTTTTCTGTCATTTCTAAAATGAGATACATACCAAATCAGAACATATATTTAATATACGAATATCTTTAATCTTGGAAGCAGAGACTAGTTTCACTTGCAAAGTGATGTTGAGAAATGGGAGCATTTTAAAGGCCGAATGGCCTCCTTTTAAAATGCAACACTCCTTCTGGCTCTCAGGTTGTCATCTATTCTCTAACACAAACAGCCTGGTCCCCATGTGGCATAGTCAAAGCTCACCCTGTACACACTCATTCACAGTGATTCCATGTACATCACACGTTTTAAATTGTTTCCAAGAGCCCCGGCTCAAATACAGCAGAGCTGTCCACAGTACCCCCCCCCCCCCCCCCCGCCCCACATACACACAGCTGGGCTGAGTGACAAGCATGCTTAATCTGTTCATTGTAATAGTGGGTGGCGCTTTGTCTCCTAAGATGTCACTGCCTATAGAACCAAGATTGTGAGTCCCTTAACTTGGCTCAGTCCAGGCCCGAGACATCTAAGGCAATTTAAAACAACACAGTACTACTATGCCCCAACTCTGAGCTCACGTCTTTTGGAAGATAATCATTTTGACCATGGCAGTGACCTTAGATAATGAAGCAAGAGTTCCAAGTACTTTGTCCAAAATTGAAAGTGCATCACAGTCTGTTCAATTTCACTTTGTACTACTTGCATCAAGAATCCTTGGCTCTATGTGACTTTACTATTTCTTTACCCCTCATACTTTCTCATTCTTTCTTCTACATCTCATGCATCTCCTGGTTAATACTCTTGCGGGCAACAGAAATTTGGTTATATAGTTCTGAAGGTTATTTCTAATGTAGGACCTATGGTGTTTCCTGACATACCTTCCACATTCTACATTTACCATGCCCTCCTTTAGAATGCTAACTTGACTGTACTGCTGAAAGAGATAATTAAGAAAGCATTCACATAAAACTCTCAACTTCAACTCAGTTCTCTCTCTCTTCTAATTTCTAGAATTTTTAAAGACACATTGTGTATTTAATCCCATAATGCTTTTCACTTATAATAGGGCTATCGGTTTCACATTCATGTTTGGTCTGTGCAACAAGACTGAATATCCTTGAAGAGCAATATATGCCGCATCTGATTTTCATATTCTCTACTCCTTGTATTCCTGAGAATTGGACAAACTTTAGGCTAATTTTATCATGTTGATTTTTTTCTGTCTCTTAGTATCTTCCCATGTCTGTATCTTTCTTCTTCAGAGCATGCAATGACTTCAAATTTTAAATCATTAGAAGCAGATTTTAACTGGGGAAAAACTTAGGGGCAGAACTTTGAAATGTAATGATTTTACTTACCAACCTGACATCTCAATAGAATTTATGTCCTAAGGAAAATACATGTATGTATTTCCGGAGCAGCTCTTAAATCTGTGTATGGGATAATTTTAGCTAAGAGAGGCCCGCTGTCAGAACTCTACCCTGAGGCCACATGGATCCCCATTTGGACTTCTCCTGAGTGGGGGAAAAAAAAAAACTTGCTGCAAAAATTCTTCTGTGACAGCAATTTCAACAATCATCTTACACAGTTTTATAGTTATTTTTAATAAAAATGACTGTGGTACACTCAAACGTAACAGAAAGATTATCTTGGCTCGATTTCTGTCACTTCTACTTCTGCTTCTGGGTACACCACCTCCTGTCTCTACTTCAGTGTTCCCGTCTGTAAGAAAGCACCCCAGTAGAAGTGTCTACTTCCTAGGATTGTTATAAGGACTCAAATTAGTATGGCAGTTAATATGTTTAGAGTGGTGACTGGATGAAACAAAACCTCAGCGGACACTAGTGGTAACATACTTGTTTCTCATGAGCATATGCCTTACATAGATTTACTCTCCCCATCTTTCACATAAGAGTACCAGGGAGTCTACACTAACTATGCAATAGCACATTGAGTTAAAATGTGTGTCTTAGGAACCCAGGCTTTTTTACTACAAATCCTGTGTTCTTTTCCTGGTAAAATTTTACATTTTTATTGTAATAGCAATGATCACTTTTTGTTTTTATTTTAATAGCGATTATCAATACCTAAAATAATTATTTACATAATAATGACTGATACCCTCACCCCCGCAGCCCCGCCAAGATATTGTCTTGATAATGGTGTGGCATGCACTTGTCTTATTTCTATATTTCTGGGAACTGAAGCAGCACCTGACACATAAATATTTGCAGAATGAATGAATGACTAGACTATAGAGTATATCAGTGTTGTGGGTGTATTTTCAGCCTTCCTCCCCTTCACAAAAGATACCTGTGCTAGATATCTATTCACATTCCCAGGGTCACATGCAAAACAGACCTCATGTTGTAATTGACTTCACCTTGATATGTTGACTTATGATGATTATTATGAGAGGAGTAAGCACCACTTTTTCTCACTTCTTCTTGCATTTTATGCACCAATAGTCACATGGGCCATTGGCTCTATAGATTCTCTCTTTACTTTTTTCTTAATTGACTCCATATGATTGTGTAGGTGAGTGGACTTTAGCACTACTCTTAGGGAACTGCACTTGTTATAAGGCTTAACAAGTCTTTTGATTGGGAATGAGGAAAAGCTAACCATCAGGACAGGTTAAAAGCTAAGTATGAGACCCCACTTAGGCTGGCACATCAGTGTTAGAAAATCTTTGTATCAGATCTATAGCTAGTAACTATGCAGCTCTTGGTTTCCCCTTTTGTCAATGTTCTTTGTATTTGGATTCCTTAGAACATTAGGGAAGCTAATGGGATGATTGTCTAGACAGGAAAGAAGTTGGGATATCCTGGATCCTTGACCATATAACATCACTAAGTATTTACCTTTATCTTCTGGCAGGCTTTCTCTTTTGCATTGCTATGATCCAGTTGAGAATCACATCAAACTTTTGGAAAAACACAGAACATTTTTTTTTTTTTAGGTAAATTTACTGCTGGTTCTGTTGAAGCTATTTATAGAAGCCCATACATTCCCGAATTTCTCTGAGTTTCAGGTTTAAGAAACACCTGTGTGCATCCACACACAGGTAGTCTTGGTATATGGAGAAGTATGTAACTTAGTGATTACACTCTCTGAGCTTCGATGTTTGAAATATATTGTGACTATCCCACTTATATATTGTGATATTGGGAAAGAAACTGAGGTTGGATTTCATCAGTAAAATGTCAATAAATCTGAGAAAAATACATAGGAAGATGTTTATAAGAATGTTTCACATAGTGCCTGGTATATTTTAAAAGGGATCAGACTGGGGAGTAGCAGTTAAAGTATGCACCCATGTGTATGTGTATAGGTGGGTAAGGAGCTTATAATTATCAGCATGTGGCAGCATGCACATACCAGAATCACAAGAACAAAATGGGAGAGATTGTAAATGCAGTAGCAAAAAATTGATTATGGTATCAATCACTTGATACAAAGAAAAGAAAAGCAGACCATGGTTATTTTTAAATCATCCCAGTCTGCCTTCCTAACTAAAGGAGGTAAAATAAGAACAGAGGCATACGTAGCCCCAATGTATTCTTCAGAGGATGAAGAATGAAAGGATCTAGAAAGTAATCCTTAGTTCAGCCCGGAGGCTTAATGAAGGTTTAGCAGGCACAGCTCCTGAATTCTGAAGGCTAACATGTGAGAAAGAAGCAAGTGGCCACTGTTGGGCATCAAAAACGTTACTGTAGGCAACTGAGTCACGTCTTGGCTCCAATTCATCCCACATCTGCTGGGTGGAGGCATCATCATCACAGACCCACATTCCCCCAGCTCCGTTCTACCACTGTCCCTGAGGTTCTTATCCCAAATGTCTCCATTATAGCACCAAAGAATTCAGTGCTTTGTCTGTGGGTAGGATTGAAATTGGTTTAAAAAGTCTATTGGGTTTCTTAACTTCCAAGGCCCCTAACTTTGTTTATTTATACTTTGTAATTTTTTCTTGTTTCAGTGATGCAGTGTGTCAGCGCCTCTGAGAAGTTCCTTGAGGGATTTCTCTGAGAGTCAAGTTGTGAATGTAAAAGTAGCTCTTCTGGAGAATTGTTGATGATTACAACCTGAGCGCTCTAATGTGCTTTATGTGGGTTCATTGATTATTTATGGTAATAGTGAATGTTTCAGACACAGGAGAGATATTTCAGGAAAAATTTCTTTCTTCGTTTCATGAATAACCTTGCATGAGAACTACCATTCCTGTTTTATGAATCAACACTGCAGGAACAGTCTTAGAGAGGTTAAGCACCTTGTCCAAGTCACACAGCAAAGTTGTGGTTGCTTTAGGTCTACTATCAAAATGCTATTTTCTGTATTTTTTTGCTCTAATTACTTCCTAGTCAAACTGAGTGTTTGGCTTTAAGTTACTGGGTCAGAGCATTTCTCAAAAATGCAATATTTATATTTCTTATATTTAAAAACCCAATTGTAATTAACATTTTCAAATGTGGAGAGGAATCCCTGGTTTAACACATCTTAACGTGAGGTTCTGGGCTCTTCCATGAATGGTCTTCAAGACGCCTGAAATTATTTGCATTCTGTTTTGGAGGTGTGCATACATGCATTGTGTGAAGGGCATGTCAACGTAGTCTTTAAATCCTCTGAGAATTTCTAACTCCGCAAAACAAAGAGAAGTGATCAATTCTTGTCAAATTGGAAATAATTCTGCATTGCTTTCTAAGTCAAAGACCCCTACTTATTTGACCCAAAGAGAAATAATACTTTGCAAAATGAAAGATATCATTCTCATTATTTTTGTTTCATTCTAGAAGATAACTGAGTCCCAACATATGTAGAGTATTGGCTGTCTTATTAACCTTCTCCTGTATATTATTTAAATATGAATCACCTTTAATGCTTTAGTCAAACTGGACGTTCATTTAAACCCATGGAGGTCCGCCTAGAATTTTCCATCTATTCTAGATGGAAAAACAAGATTATTGTGACTTCAACAGGAAAACAAAATCTCTGTTATGTATCAGAATCATGTCTGGTTAAACTTAACAGCATTTCTTAACTCTCTGAGATCTTAACTATTGGGAAGTTCTAACTGGTTTGTATCATGTCACTTTAGTGTAATAAGTGGAAATGTTGAGTAAGCCAGGAAATAAAAGCAATGCAATCAAAGAGGTACCAGCAGGTAAAATAATTAACTCAATAGAGATTAATTCCATGCTAACCATTATAATTTGAAAGGCAGCTAATTAGGTATTTAGATTCACAATCAGTCAGATACAGAGCAAGTTCAAGGTCAATTTTGGATAAGGTCTAATTTATCTTAGAAGGTAGAATCCAGGAGAAAATTCTAAATTCTAGAAGAGAAAGGAAGTATTTTGGATAATTTGCAAATTGAATTACTGGCTTTTAAATTATTCAGTGTTTAGAGCAACAAGTATAAAGGACTCATGGACAAAAACTATGGGGGGTGGAAATGGGAGGAAGGTGGGGAGGGCTGGGGTGGTGGGCTGGGGCGGGGTAAAAGACAGAAAACTGTACAATATCAACAATTAAAAAATACTGATTTAAAAAAATATATAACAAAAAAATAAAAATAAATAAATTATTCAGTGTTGACCATATGAAAATGATCATCTATATTTTTTCTATTTTTGTATTATTTATAGCCACTGAACTCATTATGATTCAGAATTTTGGAGCTGAAATTTTACTAATTAATTCAGTCTAATTTTCTCCTTAAACAAACAAAACAAAAATTGCTAACAATAGCCATAGATCTTGTGCATGCAATTTTGATATTTCTACTTTTTAATTTCCCATGCATTATGCTGTTTCATATTCTTTCTAATAACTGATCATAACATAATATAATACTTGTTTCTTCTCTGCGTGTAGGTCTGATGGCTAATTTTATGTGTCATCTTAAAGCCTGCTTTGGGATAACAGAAACATTTAAAGCAGTAAACTTTGGACGAAGATTGCCCTCTGTAATGCAAGTGGGCCATATCCCATCAGTCGATGGCCTGAATAGAACCAAAATTCAGAGCTTCCAGAACAAACAGGAATTCTCAATTCTCATAGTCTTTGGACTATAACTGAAACACCATCTCTATTTAGCCCTTAGCCTATCGGCCCACACTACAAGTTTGGATTTGTCAGCCTTTGCAATCATGTGAGCCAATTCCTTATAACAAATTTCCTTCCATCAATGTTCACATCTGTATTATTCAAAGTTCTCTAGAGAAACATAACCAGAAATTAAAGATTTATTATAAGGTTTTGGCTCATGTGATTGTGGAGTAGTCCTACAATCTGCCCTCCGCATGCTGAAGACCCAGGAATGCCAGTGGTGTAGTTTGAACGGTCTGAGAGCTAGACAGCCAATGGTCAAGATTCCATTCTGAGTCTGGAAGTCCGAGAACCACGAGCTCTGGGACAAGATGAGATTAATTCTTCAGCTCAATATTTGAGTGGAGAGAGAGAGAATCTTCCCTTCTCCACGATTTTGTTCTATTCAGTCCCTCAACAGATTGAATGATGCCTACACATATTGGGGAGGAGAATTCACTTTACTCAGTTCACTGATTCATGTAAACCATTTTCAAACACAGAAATAATGCCATCTCGGTTCCTGGGCATCCTGTGATCAAGTGGACACATACAATGAACTATCACAGCATCCTATTGGTTACGTTCCTCTGCAGAACTCTGACGAATACAGCCAGTTTAAGAAACAGAATTAGATAACACTATTGATACATACAGATAAAGTTATTCTCTAATTCAATTTAAAGTTAATTGGCTTTCTGTTGTAGACCTTCTTTTCACATCCAGTGGAAAATCTCATTTTAGGACCTGCCGTTTGAACATTGCTCTATTTTCTCAGAACCAATTTTATCTAAGAAAATGGTTTGAACAAGATTATCTGTAGGGCTGAGACTCAGAGATTCATAAATTCTCTGGAAACAGAACTTTGGTTAATAATACTACTTTAATATACTTAGTTAATTTTTCCATCTTTGGAAGTTGTTTAACTTTTGAAAATATGAACTGCCTTCCATGGTTTTGCTTTCAATGACTCCACAGGTATTCAGTTCATATTATACCATAGATTTTGACCATCAGGCCAGGGCTGTTCCGGCCTGGGTAAAGTCAAAACACCTAGGAGCAGTGAGGATGTGGCACCTGAACACACATTTTGATTACAATATCTGAAGATGAAGATCCTTTCAGGAAGCCAACTTTCTTTATGAAATAAAAAGAAAAAGAGAAAATTGCCACTATATCTGAAAAAAGTCTGGTAGAACATATACTCATTTCTTCCTTGCACAGTGGAAACATAATTCATAGACTGTGACTATCTTTTATTTCCTTTTAATAGAGGAAACCATGTCCTGTTGGAGTTTTTCTTTGGTTAGAAAATCGTGTGACTTATTTCCTGTTTTATTGATATAATAATAAAAAATTGCCCCTCATATCTAAAATAAAGTAACATTTAGGTGAATGTTGCCACTTGACCTGGTGAAGACAGGTCTCATGCAGGCAGTATGGGCACCCGTTCTTCAATTCGCACTGCTATCAAAGACCAAAGGAGTCAGCCCTGGGACCAAGGCCATAGTCTTCACCAAACCAATTAAAATATCCATTTTTAGAAAAAGTCTAGAATCCATAAATATTGCATTTACATTGTATTTTCAAAGATAAAAGGGCAGCAAATCACTCTGCTGATTTTTTTTTCCTTTTGGATGTCTTGGGATTTCCTTCTCTAAAAGCAAAACCTTAAGACGCAGTAGGAAAAATAACAAAAAGAGAAGAAGGTTGGCGAGTTCTGAAACTCATTACCATTAAAATCTGCCTGCGAAATGTATCCAAGAAGAAGAGCCAAGTGGAGTCTGTTTTACAGACTTGTATGTTTCCTTGATGACGGATTTGACATTGAATCAGAGCAAGAGATTGTTACAGATGATGAAAAGACATGCATCCAAAATTCACAGTAGCTGTATGTTGATCATGACAAAATTTAGGAGAGGTAATCAATATTCAATTTTATTTTTTTTCTCCCACTATTCCTTTGGAACGCTCTCTCAGTAGGGGTATTCTTTCTATTTCCTGCATTAAAATCACAAAAGACTCATACTGTTCTCATTCTCTGCAAAAGTTTTAAGTGGACTTTCAATTGCAATTAAAGTCTCTACTCAGATGCCTAGTCCAGGTAATAGTTAAAATGTCCAATGTCTTCTCAAGTGCAGGAGTCATATATTAATTTGCCTAGTACTTGCATTGAAGGTCCCAATCATTGGGTCTTAATTACAATGCAGTTACTCCATGCTCTCGCTTTTCTGGAGAGAGAGAGAGACTTCAGGCTTCCAGGAAATATATCTACAAAATTATCCAAGACATTTGTATATATTTCTCAAGTGATTGAGAAGCCTTAATAAATTTGAAGCCATCCATATGTCACTTGCTTTGAATATTTGTATTTTGAATTGGCACCTAAATTTGGTATCCACATCTATTGTATCCTTGGACTTCAGCTGAAACTTAAATGCAATCATTCTCTTCCATAATGAGAAATTATCTAAAGCTGAGGATACATTATCAAATTAGGGGATTTCTGGGAAATGAGCATTAGGGGAAATATTCACAATGTGAGTTCTTCAGGTTAGGAGAATTCTGGAGATGGGTTTATTGCTCCAAAAGTTGAAGCAAATTGCAATTCCACAGAAGTAAGAAATATTTGGAAACATGAGATTAATTTCAGAGTCAGATTAAGTCCTATTATAAGACAGGCAATTGCTACAAGAACAAAATCCCACATATGTGAGACACGTGGAAAAGCACATTAAACATACTTTATGTCAAATTAAACATCAGGGCGTCTATGTAGACAAAGATCCATAAAAATAATGAATGTGGGAAATCCTTTACCAAGAATTTATTCCTTGAGACATCAGAGGAGTTATATAGGAGATAAACACTGTGAATACAGTGAAAACAGTTAAGACCTCAGTGGTTTGGAAAGAGGCAGTCCTCGGACCAAAGTGAGAGAATCCATACCAGAGACAAACCCCATGAAGACAATGGCTATAAAAATTACTCATCATGAAAAATTGTATGCACCATGGGATCAACAATATATTAGTTTTCTTTTTATAATATTCTTCTTTAAAAAATGAATCTAGCATGATAGTCTCACTATGAATGACAAGCTGATAAGGATTATTTATCTGTAAAACACTTTGATTATCTAAGAATTAAACTTTATGTTAGAAACATGCCTTGGGACTGCTATTGCATCTACAAAAGAGCATACAAAGAACCCCTCTTTATGTTCTAGTGTCATCAACGTTAATGTAGAAAATGTGAATTAATTGATCAGTCATGCGGTACTTTTTTATCTAGTGGTTGCCAGGCATTGTGTGGGCGAACAAGACATTGCTATCACATCTTAATTTCAAAAAATAATAGCATGATTTTTTTTGACTTTTTGTTTGTTCTATGAGATGTCCTCTCTTTTTAAACTCAGCAGGACAATACACTTGCATTTTGGTAAATCGGGTCTAAGGAACAAAGAATGCCAAAACAGAGGAGATTGTAGTTAAAAAGGCTTATTCTCTCTCATCTTAGTTTTAAGAACTTTCTTAGGCTCCATACGTAATTCACTGAATTAAAATTTCTAGAGAAATAGCTCCAGATCTTCATGCTACCAAGCAGCACTGGTGGGACTGAGGCGAATGTCTGAGAAAACACTTGTAGGGCCTTGCATGTTGTCTTTTTGAAGTTTCAAAAAACAATTTAGGGCAACAGTGGGCCTGCATGCCTCAGAAGACCATTGAAATCCTTTATAAAATGCTACATCTGTGATTTAGAGTTTCCTCAGTAGTTAGGAGAAGGAGACGAGGACCAAACTGGAAGTAAACAGGGGATTCATCAGTGCAGTTGAGGGAGGTGAACATTTAAAGTAAATATGTCTGGAATTTTAGTCAAGACTGCAGCTAATAGATTGTACTAACCCATTTGTTTTATCCCTTAATTTTTTTAAATTATACGATGGAGTGGTTCTGAGTGTAAAGGTTGTTCATCAAATCGTATAGTCACTTTCATATATTACAGTGATTTAATATTAACATCCCTCCATAATCTGGTTGTAGAGTCTAGAACCAAAGGTTTTGCCTCCTAACTCTCTGTTGCACTCTCCTTCTTGCTGTCCAAGTACAAGGCTTAGTCCTATCCTCTTTTCTTTCTGTTAGGTGTCTCCCATGAGCAGTGGTTCCCCTCTCCTCTCTGCTTGTCCACATCCTGCCATCCTCACTGCCGCTGCCACAGACGACTTTCCTGACAGACTTCACACAGCTCTCTTTCTTCTCTGGGGTGAGGCATGCATATTTCTCCCATGTGACTTTATGCTCCAGGGCTCTCTTGTACTTTCTTCTCTGGTAAAGCTTTTATTTTATTTTTTTTTTAAATATTTATTTATTTATTTTTAGAGGGGAAGGGTAGGAGAGAGGGAGAAGGAGAGAAATATCAATGCATGGTTGCCTCTTATGTGTCCCATGCTGGGAACTGGCCTGCAACCCAGGCATGTGCCCTGACTGGGAATCGAACCGCGATCCTTTGGTTCACAGGCCCACACCCAATCCACTGAGCTACACCAGCCAGGGTTTATTTTCTTTTTTTACAGTCATTTTGATTTCTAGAGTGCTGAAAGGATCCCGTCTCTTAGTCTCTTTGGATACCTCACAGTTCACAGCATGCACCTGGAATATATGCTTCATCAAATCAGGTGCTTATTCCTGGTTTGACTTGCCTTCATAATTATGCTTTACATTGACTCTTTTGTAGTATATTTGAACCTTCTTAGACTCTGATTCACCAAAGAACTTGTTAAAATGTTCTATCAATTAATGTAACATCGATAATATTAAATGATCAACATACCTGCTTTAATATACAACATACTCTTGTTCTCAAATAATCAGAATAAAGCAGTTATCAATAATTTTTTGACAACATTTCATTTCTCTGCTTTTATACTCACAGCTAGCTATATTTTAAAAAGAAAGAATGGTTGTTTGGTACAATGCAGACATCGTAAGCCACGAAAAACGAACTCTTTCTATTAGGTCCCAATTAGTGAGTGTATTATTCCTAATCCAGTTTTAGAAGATTAATTTGAGATGCTTCAAAAATGCAGGAATTTGTGTATGATTTGATATGGTATTTAATAGCAGGATTGATCTGACAGAAGATGTGAGTGTTCCGGTTGATGAATTGTAAACAACTTGTTATTGATCTCAGAAGCACTTAATATTTATTTTATCTACTGTATAAACAAGATCTTGTTTTCCCTTCTCTGGTAGGAATTATGGTGAATGAGATGTTTATGCACAGTCTATAGAGGTCTTTATTTCAAAGCAACATATCATCAAAACCCCAGGAAGGTTATCCTCTACAAACACAATTTCATGCACTTGTTTAAAAGCTGAAGTAAGGGGATGAAACAAGAACAGCATCTGACACAAGAAATATACGTTTCACTTACCAGGAATGGACATGTCTACAGCCTAAGATCTTGCTCACAATCTGATTCTGTAATTGAAGGAAGCAAGGGAGCCCCGCGATGGTTTCCTGAAAAGTGATACAAATAATTTGTGCCAGTGAGCAGACACTGAAGCAAGACTCTGAGACTAGGCCTCGCCACCGAAGTTAAGCACAGGAGGAAATTCAATAAAAATGCATTCTGACAAGAAATTACTTTTTTATGGTATTTTAAGTTAGGAATAACAATGGTAGGAATGCAGAACTAATTAAGTATCACATTTTATGTTTTTTTCCCTCCCCACCCAAGTAAAAAGACAGCTGAATGGTTGGATAAAATAAGTACAGACAGTGTTTAGAAGTGGTAATGGGAGAAAAGTTCCTAATAAAGCAACTTCTGAGAAAAGAAGACGGTGGAATTCAAGTTACCAACCTCAAACACTCTGACCACAGTGGCAGTGGTGGAAAACAAATGGTATTAGAACCATACTTTTATTAAAGTGGAATATTTAAATACCATGCAAGATTGTATGCGGTACCTGGATCTGATAATATCTGTGCCAATCTAAGTAGACAGACCAGCCTTCCATACTTAGAAATTCCCTGGCAGTACCTACAGTGGCATAAAAGTTAAATGGCTAGTAGCATAGGTGAACCACTCTGCTAGTTTCTGTATTAAGCCACTATTAAAATGCTTTTTAAGCGGTCTCAATTTTCAAGTTTAGCTGCTGGAGGATGATACAGTCTGGTGGGAAGGCAAACAATTGTGGAACCCTTTAAATGTTAGGTAATGAATCCACTTAATAGGTGACTACTATCTGAAGATAAGAATCTCCCATTAAACTTTGTAAATATTATATTTGATGAGTAACTATTGTATAAATCTTCATTTTAATTAAAAATAATAAAAAAGTCAAGTTCTGCTTAGGTACAGTATTTAACACAACTATGGGCTTCAGAACATAGTATTAAATGAGCCGCAGCAGATCCAACCAATTCTGGGATCCTAGAAAACTCCCTTTATCCTGTTTACCTGGTGCTTTTCTTCAAATCCTCAAAGCTATACGGAAGGAAGGCACATTGTAAATCCTTAGTGTTACTCATGCATGTTAAGGACCGAGGTGCTGTCAGGGCAGGTGATTCAGAAAGGGCAAGGCCATAAAAAAAAAAGTCAACTTGAAATGAGCTATCAAGTTCAGAGGAGCTCCCTCCCTTTACCTTCCCCTCACTCAGAGGGAGGCTGTTGAACTCTGAAAGACAAGATGGTTTATAGGTGTCTGACATTTTAGATTCAGGAAATCCCAATTTGGAGCCTTGAAACACATTAAAATAATATGGAGAATGGCAGGTTGATTTTCCCTTCCCTTCTTCATCAGTCTTCCTGTCCCTGTGGTGACCAGGCCACTTAAAGACTTCTAGGTACTAAACCCCAATGTGAAACAAATTTGAACTGAGGCATGTCCTCCCATTTGCCTTAAAAAGTTAACATGCTTTGTTTCTGCAACAATTATTCTTGTTAGGCAGCCCCCTTGTATTTCACTTGGGATCAGCCTTCATGTAAATATCAAATCGCCCCAAGCTTTGAAAAGCAAACAACTCGACACTCCCTCTCCCACATGTCTACAACACTGGCTGGTTCTGCTTCTTGTAGGGAGCTCCAAATGTTGGGAAGATTCAATATAAAGTTTGCAATATAAAAGTTACAGACAGCTTTCTTTGAAAGGCTGGAAGCAGATGAGTCACCTACTGTGTCCAGGAATAGAGGACTGTGAAGAAGATTTAAGGGACATATCAGTGTGTTAGACTCTGATGACACTGAGGTGGAACAGCTACAGAGCATTTGACTGGCAAGCCCAGGAGGCATGAGTATCTCCAGGTCAAGAGAAGAGTTTAGGAGGGAGATTCATATTTTTGGGTCATTGATAACACAGAGAGTGATGGAAAGCATACAATTGGGTGACATTGTCCAAAGGAAACACATAGAATGACAAAACAGCTGAGAAAAGAAGCCAGAGACACCCTGACATTTAGGAGGAATAAGCTGAGAAACCGAATCACAGGAGGAAATCAGAAAGGAAGTTATAAACACAGGAGTATCAGCATAAAAAAGAGTCAACAATATTAAGGCTATAGAATTTTGCTAAGAAAACAAATAACTGAATATTGAATTTTACCACAAAGCATCACTGAATTTGAAAGCAATTTTCCTAGATTAATATATTCAGAGAAGCTGAACTCTAGCAGTATATTTTAATACTTAACTAAGAAAGTAGCCTACAAATACATGTAAACAGCCAACTAGGTGATAAAACCCAAAACTATTAATATTAAGATATGGAAAATTGTATTTTCTTTCCCTTAGAGAATCCAGTGAAGAAAAGGACATTTAGTCTTGGCAGAAACAAGAAAGAAGGTGATGCTTTTCTGGATCCTGGATATAGAACGTAGAAAAATCACATTGTACCCTTTTGTTCTACAAATGTAGGCAAAATTTGAAGGCCTTTCGATCTCTAAACAATCATAGTTCATTGTCATTTGCTTCTTTTTGGAAAATGTACAGGACAATACACCAAAGAGAAAGGAGCAAATAATTAATTCATGTGCTTAATTTTTAGTGTATTCAACTTTATAGTTAGTGCATAAATGGTTTTCATCTTCCCTCTATTCCTCTAACAAGATGAGATTCTGCTTTGTGTTATCATACAGGCTTTTAATGCCCTCTAAATTTACATTTTACAGATGCTGGGATTTATGGTAGCTCTTCCTTTTGACAGGTCACTGTAAGATGTGATAAGTCGGCTACCGATTTTATGAGAACATATGTTTAGCCGGTTAATCTTTTCCATAGATGATACATCCCCACAGAGTGAAGGCAAAATCACCAAAATTTTCAGCATCTTTGAAGATCAAGTTATTTCTATTTTCAAGGATTAAATATGAGGAGACATAAAAAGAAAATACTCAGAAGTTTGCTGCTTATGAGAAAATTCATAAGGAAGCTACAAACATCTAAGTTAGTGCTGAACAGGGAAGGATAGAAGGAGGCAATTGGGAGAAGGAAGAGAGAATCTGAACCCAGAAAAGAAAATTAGACTCAAGCCTAAACTCTCTCATGAAACTTGATGTGGGCCTCTTGGCTGTGGTGTTGCTTTGACCTTTTGAATAATTAACTATTCATCTTTAGTATGCCAATAACAACCCTGGCTTTCAAGTTCTTAGTCAAAGTTACCATTTCCTACAGGGTAGTGGTTAAAAGAATTGACTCTGCAACCACGGACTGCCTGAGTTGAAACTTCTACTGTAAAACGTGTGGTTAAAGTCCCTGAAACCGTCTGAGCTTTAATTTCCTAGGTGTCATGTAGGAGAACTATTTCACGGTGATTTGGAAAAGTCAAAAGAAATAATATATACAAAATGTCTAGCATTTAGACAATATGTGCCAACAGGTAATTATTATTATATATCCCAAGTAGATAATTTCCTCTTATGTGGACAATGCATTTCTTAAAACCAGATGATAAAACAGGTGATACAGTAGGCACTACTGATATAAAGATAGATTAAACACATTCCTTCTTCTAAAGGAGCTCATAGTCTAATGAGGCAGGCATACTACACACAAGCATGTACTGTTGTGTCAGAGTAAGGTTACAGGTGTCAAAAACATATTATGGATCCTCAAAAAGCACATGTGACTCAGCCCAGGAGACGCAGGGTAGGCTGAGGAGTGAGGCTGGTCACCACTGAATAAAACTGGTAAGTGGGGTGGGGATTAAAGAGGGCAACCCGGGCTGAGAGAACGCAGTGGGGAACACACAAGAGACTGAAAAAAATTAACTATGCCATTGGCTAGTGTAAATGTGTAATCTGTTTGCCTGGATGTGCTGCACAATCATTTCCACTTCTAAGTAGGACTTCGGTTTACATATTAAGGAGTTTGGAATTTATTTGCTATACAAGAGCCAGTCATTGAAGTGATTAAGTAGGTGGGGCAGAGACTGGTTAAAAAAAAATACCCCTAAAAGCTGTGTGGGGAGTTAATATTAGGCGCTATGAGGTAGCTCATTTGACAGCCAGAGAAACAGTTCCAGTGGATAAGAATTCAAAGGAAGGAAAAGATCATCATTTTGGAAAAGTGCCCTGGAAGCCTTTTCTTCGCTGTACCTGTATCAAGTACACTTAGGAGGCAGCATTAGCAGTTCGTGATTATTTCTTGGACATAGGAGTACAAAGAAGTGTATCAGGTGATATTTAGTTCTCACATCCATCTTTTGTGTTGTTACTGTTACCTCTCAGTTAGTGTATGCTCGATAAATGTTGAAGATACACAGGAAGAGAGTGGGCAAAAGGATCCTTTTCATCCATGGGTGTATTGAATCCAGTGGGCTCTGCCAATTCTCCACGGAAGGATCAAGTTATGTTAAACAAGCATATTTGTAGGACTGGTCCCACTCTCAGTATAGATAATATTTATTAGTAAGACACCAAACTTACGATAATTATATAAGAGGGGAATATTGTGGAGGGGGCAGAGGGAGACTACTAATGATAATAAATTGCTCCAGCAGCTAAGGTCTTTGAAATTACAATAGATAAACATGCATTTACCATTTACCACCAAATTACTTTCTCAGTGTATTTTAAATGCTTAGGGCTATGGTGCTAATTAGCTTTGGGCCTTCCTAGTGGGAAAGCAACTTAGTTTAATTAAATCAATGCTGCTGTATATTAATTATAGTTCCAACCTAAATAATTTAAGAAGCACTTATCCTTTTTTCAAAGCTTTGTTTATGTTTCAGCCCAAGATGGCTGGATTAGTTTGCTTCAAATTTAACAAATACCACTAAGGATTCGCCTTCTTCCCTTTTACTTCCATCTGCCATCAACAATAATCTAGGTGTGAAAGTTGGTATCTTACTTGTATGACAAAGATAAGATTCAATTCCATGACAGCAAAGTGAGTGATAGGAAAAATTACATTTTTTCACTGTAGGTAATCCTCTATTTAACTTTACAAATTTATATAATTTTAATAATTTTGATCTTATAAGTGTCATTGGCTCTATCCCTAAAATGACATCTAGACATCCTTTAAAATCATAAAACAACTGTAGTGTGGACTATTTCATGATTATTCAGAAGTCCTAAATTCATGTAGCCCACAGACATTGTTTGAAAGATCTGTCACTTCCACAGAAACACTTTCTTTTTTTGAAATAATCTTCATTTATTGTGCTTATATATGCATAAAAGAAAAATATAGTTCAAAGGAATAAGAAAGACATCTGGTGTAGAACTCTTCCCTTAGAGCATCAAACTTATTGTTAATAATCAATTGAAATTCTACTTAACTCTGAAATCTGATAGGTGCAAAGTGGAGCAGAGATATCTCAAACCATTTTGCTCTTAATGGGAGATTAAAATACATAACACTCATGACAATGCATAAAGTAGCAAGAAATTGTTTGAAGTAAGTGCTGTAAGAATTCAGAAGGGGAGATTTTGATTGGGATTACATTATCTAAGACAGGTAAGTGTCTTAGCCCATCTCAAGGAAATTTAGTATAGGAACTTGCTAACATCTTTCTATGACAAATTTTTGGGGTCTATGATCTTAACAACCAATATTGGACCATGATTAGTTGAGATGTAAAAATATGTCCCCTGACAATTTTAGTTAGCACAAGTCTTATAAAAAGAAGATGGGAAAGTAACTTCAGATCTTAGAACAATTCTGATTTGTTGATTATATCATGCTGTTATGTATTGTCCTATGGATGATTATATAAAGATATTTGGATTAGTGACTGGGTTCTTTAAAAGTAATTAGCTCCTACCCCAGTGATGGTAATCATATTATAAAAAAGGGAGAAGTGATTTCTGCATGGGCTGCGATACTGGATTGAAAGTCATAATCTAAATGCTAGTTTTTATTATCATTCTATTAGATCAGCACAATTTCTGAATGTGAGCTAAACGAGGGATGTTTTGATATCCTTCATGGTCTTTTGATACAGTTAAACCATGCTAGATTGCCTGGCCTATTATTACCTTCTAATAACAGAGGAAGTGAGTATCAGACCTCATAACAGAAGCACACTGCCTACATTATTGCACATGATATGTGTCCTTTCCTAGAGCACTCTGGGCTGCCGTTGCTTCTCTGCTGAACGCTAATTCAGCAAGTAAGCAGGCTTTACCGATAGGCTGTCCTGGTTAAAATATTTCATTTAATTGTTCAGCAAATAGAAGCAGTTCTGTTCTTCACATCTTGAAACTACAATGGTACACAGAGAGAATTATAATAATACCTGACATAATGGTTATCCAAAGATGATAATGCCATGTAAAAAATATTTAGTAACTGCATTATGATTATGTTAGCGAGGTAGGGCATTATATTGCCAGAAGCAATTATGGCTTGCAATATATGAGAGCAATGACTTCAAATGAGCAGAGTAAGTGGGAGACTTGAAGTGTATGTCTGTGTGAGGAGGCAGTGTTTTCTTTGCAAGGAAGGGTGAAAGCAAATATTTAACTTAACACATAAAACAAAAGGATAGCACTTATCAATACAGAGCACTTTGACTTTTCAGTGATAAATAACATTATAAAGAAGCAAAGGAAAATAAAAATTGCTTTCAAGTAGGAGATGTAGAATACATTTTCTTTTAGGAAAAAAATGATCTAAGAATAAATAAAAAATATAATTATAACAAAAAGCCAGTAATCTCAATAGTAAAGTTGCATCTCAAAAATCTTAGCCCTGGCTGGTGTGGCTCAGTCAGTGGATTGAGCTCGGGCCTGCAAACCAAAGAGTCACCAGTTCGATTGCCAGTCAGGACACATGCCTGGGTTACCGGCCCAAGTCCCCAGTAAGAGGCATGAGAGAGGCAACCACACATTGATGCTTCTCCCCCTCTCTTTCTCTCTCTAAAAATAAATAAATAAATCTTTTTAAAAATCTTAAGTTTTATATTCCAGTAGAGTTTAGAGAATAATATTTTATAAACAGAATTTCAGGCATTACTTTCACCTTTTCTATGGTCTGATGAATGAATAGAGTGGGATGGACTATGATGTTAATTCAAGAAGTTAAAGCACAGCTCTCTCTTTTTTCTTCCCAATAACAAAAGCAACCCCAAAAGAGGATAATCTGCTGTGAAAGCCACGGGGCCGAGGGAACAACTAATAATATTAAAAGCGTCTGATAATATCTACGGATAGAAATTTGTACTTATTATTATTTTACCCAAATCCCATTTGGTCAATAACAAATGACATTGCTAGTGGCACTCACGGTTTGCATACCCTGCACTGGACTTTCCGGATCTCCCCACCGTTCAGCAAACATGGGAGCACTTTCAGCTTCTGATAACTGCAGGCTTCTGTGCACCCCGGGCCCTGGCCACTTGAGCCTTCTCTCACACGTGGACCGCATTTAACCCGGCGCCATCATCTACTTCAGCTCTTCTCCAACTGTGGTGCATTTATGACAGAGCACTATCCCCCTCCCCCCCCCTTTTTTTTTTTAACTCAAACATCTATTTTGGGATACAAAGTTTTATAGCCCAAATTAAAAACACATATAAATTTTGGCTAACAGGAAAACTGTACTAATTTTAAAATGAAACAAGCAATTGCAAGGAAAATTTCCTCTGCAAAGCTCAGTATTCGTAGTCATCGGTACAGGTGTCCTACCCTAGCCCTACCCTAAACCTCCAGGAGGGTATGGGGGGGAGCTCCAAAGCTACAACGTGTTTCTAGACTTCCTTGTGCCAATTTACAGACTCCACAATTTACTCTTATAGACTCATAAAGTGCTTCATATACACATTCCTAAACGTATCTTGTACATTGTAACTATTGTTATTTTTCTTCTTTTTGACTGTAAGCTCTTTTCTGTAGGAATAAAGGCTTTGCTCTGGGCACTGAGAACTAAAGGATAAAAATGAAATTGCATATATTGGCATTCAATAAAAGGGATGAATTAGATGAGCTGGGTTTTTTAACTGGCAGTACCACTCACTGGGTATCATTTTGAGCCGTAATTCCATATTGTCTTATATCTAAATAAGCACAGTCTGTGATTAGGGGAAATATAAGTAGGGGTGAGGAAGAAGAGGAGGGACAAGTTTTGTTCCCACTGGAGGAGAGGGCAATGGGTGAACTTTCTTCCAAAACTGTAATCATAAATAGGTGAAAGCATTCTAGATCTCTCGTTGTCTTTGTAGATTAACTTTTAGTAAACTTCTAATTCTCTTAACCTAAGTAGAGAAAAATGCATATAAATTAGCAGGGTCTCTTCTTGTCATCACAGTTCCTTGGAGATGCTCCCATCTCCCCCATGCTCCTTTATCTTTTTCCTTCATTATTATTTTTGTATTCCATACTTTTGTCATCCTGGAAAGCATTTATGAAGTAGAATGTGCTTTCTTTCCAAGCATGATCATTTCATTTTTTTTTTAATTCAAGGAAATGGATCCAGAATTTAGTTTTGACAATTAACTAATTAATTTCATGACTTAGGGCCATGGTCTTCATCTCAATTATGTTTTTGACATCTATATAGTAAAAAAATTGTAGTAAACTCCAAATGAGATAATGTTAATACAGATTATTAAGTTCTGAGCTGAGAAATATATGCTAATATAGTAACATATGTACTGTAAATACATTGTAGAGAAATATATGTTACTACAGTAGAAATATGGAAACAAGAGCATTGAAACTAAGAACAAGGATCCTGGACCTTTTCAGACTTAAAATCCTGGCTGCTTCTCTGATCAGTTGTGTGCTCTTGGGAAATATGTCTAAAATCTCTTTAAGTTCTTCATCTCTAAAGTGTGCATATACTAATTGATGACATTTTTAAAGTATTAAATAAGGTAGCATATGTCAGTGCCTGGCATACTGTAAACCTCTAATAATGGCAAATTGTTACAATTGTTATAGTCAAGATAATTTTACAATTCAGCAGTAATACTAGAAATAGACAATAAGCATAGACAAATAGAATAGAAAATGAGAATTTTACATTTTCAAGCTCCAAGTTAGGAAAATAAAACATACTTTCACTTCACCCCAGATACAATCTCTCCGTCTCAAGCCTGTTGGCAAGAACTACTGTATTTCACCTCAGTTCCTCCATGGAACATTGTCGTAGGCACCTAGTGACAACCAGCGAGCTGTGTCTGGTGGAGATGCAGAGCAGTGGAGGAGGTAATCAGCATTACAAGTGCACAGGTTATTTAAATTTAGCGTCATTCAATAACCTTGAAGAATGCTTCTAAACTCACAAATTCAATCTAATGCTCTCTCATTTTTTCACCTCACGAATGTTTGTGAAAAGCTTTCATTTCGTTAGGCAATGTGAAGACGTGGGGATGTATTATCACTCGTGGGATGGCCATTCTTGGAAAAGAGTCTATTTAGAGGCGTGGAAGTATGACAAAGCATAGCTGATTTGGCATTACAAGGCGGTCACCATACTGGAAACACAGTATGTGTGAGGGAGCAGAGTAAACAGAGGCTGGGAAGATAGTCAGGACCCACACGATGAACTCTGTACGCCATAGTCAAGAGTTTGCTTTGCTTTGCAAATGAATACAATCCTTTATGAGGGAGCTAATATATTTGCAGTACAATAAAATTTAAGATTAATTAAATATTGCCATTGGAGCTGCGTTTCTATTAATTCAACTGAACTTTGAGCCCATTAAACTCTCCAGGAATCTCAAACTTGAAATGATAATTTTTAGGGAGTTGATTTAAGCATGTGTATCCACATTCTGAAGCCCTGGTGGAATTAAGTGTTGTAGAAGGATCTTTCCATAAAGTAAAATTTTCTATGCCTTTCCTAATAGATAAAATAAGCCTATGCCTCTATGAAGAAGAGTTGTAAGTTTGAGTCTATAGATAAAATACATTTTACATCATTTTATTGTTATGTAAAATTATTAAAAATATGCATAAAATATTATGTCATAATATATAACTTGGTAAATTTTCACAGTGACCACAAGCATATCCAAGACTCCATATTTAGAAATACTCCTGACCCCCATCCAGTCATTACTGCCTTGCCAATTAAATTACTGGCATGATCTCTAACAGCATAGATTGGTACAACATGGGATCAAAACTAAGGCACTCCTTGGGTCTGACTCTTTTGCTTCAATTTTATGCTTATGACAGTGATCCATTATGATGGTTACAGATTTGACTTTTTAAGCATGTGACCAGGTAATACCATGTCTTAATATAAGAAAGCCAATAGAAATTTACATTATATATGTGCAAAAAATACCTATGTGAAATGTAAATAAATCTAAAAGGTTTAAATATATAACCTATATGAGCAAATTCAAAGATTGACTGAATAGTTGATTCTTATCAAGCTGCCTTTCCCTCATTTATAAAACAACCTGAGCACTCAATTTTCTTGCCATAGCTCATTTTCTCCAGGGTAAAATAGCTTTCAGGAGCCTCAAAGGGGCACGGTAGAGTGAAGGGCCCCGAAGTTCAGGATTTCTGTCCTGAGGCAAATCAAGCAGACAAACACAACACACTTTAAGTATGAGATTTCAGGAACGGAGAAGGGGAAAAGCATGCTGGTTTGACTTTCAGGAATCTTGCTATGCACTTAAGAGTAAGGTCAAAGGCAGGCATGCCGGATATCCCCTACCCTTGCTGTGTAGCAGGATTAGGAAAGAACAGATAATGCATTCATTAGGGCAAGAATAAATAAACTTGGAGGACAGTCACATAAGGAGCAAAATAATACTGGCTATTTTACCTGAAAGTGAAACAACTTGTGGTTATGATTAAATAATAAAGTAGACTGGCATTTTAGGAAAATTGACACCAGAAAGACATTACTTCCTACTCAAACTCCTAATCATTATAAATTGATTCAAATGCATATTTTAATAGTTTTGTGTTTAGACACTGTAGCTGTATGTAACAGAATATGTGTTCTTACATTTATAATTAGAGGAGAAATTAGATCTCTTTTCTTAGCTTTCATAGATAATAATCAAATTATAGATTTGGGATATTGTTTTCCTAGACCTTTCAGAAATAAAACTAAGAAATTATATTGCTCATTCTCATACTGTTTAATTGTATCATATTAGAAAATTTCTTGGTAATAGCCTGGTTTCCCAACATGAGTTAGTTTGTTATTATACCTTAAAAGAAAACTGAAAGAATTTCTAAATGACTCTTTACCACTCAGGGCAATTCTGCACTTGGCACATGATTTTCAGGGGCTAGTATTAAAGCACTATGGAAATAAACTCTCCATGTGTTATGTCATTTAAAGTATGCATACCACTTTCAAAATTTTAAATGGATCAGTATTTTAAATTGCACATTTCAAATAGTTAAAATGGTATAGCCATAAACACTTCTTATGGGTACAATAGAGCACTATCAACTATCATTTATCATTATCAGAGTTATTAGTAGTTGGAATCGTTACTAGTTATTAAAATAATAAAAATATGTGTACATATCCATTGATTGATATCTGCACTAGGCACTGTGCCAAGCAATTTTTGTACAATACATTGCTGCATGGAATATCTGAAATTTTCCTGCCTGTGTTCTCCTCTAGGACTTTTATGAACACTCAATTTTTAATGTGCTTCATATATAAAGTTTTAGTTTAGTGGGGTTTTGGGGGGTTTGCTTCACCAATGTAGATAATATTATTATGGTTATATCAAACTACCTCCATTCCATAAATTCATACTATTATTTTAGGAGTTTCTGTCTCAGATTGTTTTGACTCAAAAATCCTGAAGTCATGTCTACGATTTCCTCAAATACTACATTTAATATATCATAAAATATTGATGACTCTTTTTTAAAATGCAAGGTCTGTCCAAAAAACAGCCCAGCCATTGTTAAAATAATGAGAACAGTTTGCACGATATCGATGGAACCTGGCAGCCAAGGATAATGGACTGGAATGAGTATGCTTGAACAAAGAAGAATTTACTGCACTAGTCCGTGGGGGTGGTAGATGCTGCTGAGTGAGCATGTGTACTGTGTGGTCGTCGTATCCAAAATGACTGAGCGAGCAGAGCAACGAATTTGCAGCAAATTTTGCTTTAAACTCCAATTTTCCTCTGTGGAAACTATTTGGGTGATTTAGACAGGTTTCAAGGATGATGCAATTAGTAGTGCAGCACAAATAAAAAAGTGTGGCACAAATGCCTCAAAGATGGTTGAGAACCCACTGAAAGTGATCCACCTTCTGGAAGGCCTGCAATAAGCAGGAGGTTGAACAGGTACAGCTGTAATCAACAAAAGTTGAACTGTAAGGTCCCACAGTGCCTGCTTTGATGGGTACTGAGATATCATTGTCCTACATACAATGTCTCCTGTATCTCATAACAATGTCTCTTGTATCTCATATCTTCTTTAATAAATGTCTCTATATGTCATACTGTGTGGCTGGATACTTTCTGGACTAAATTTTTTTTTTTTACTGCCTCTGTTGAGGACAGCCTTTCATAACTTCCACACTTGCCACCTCAATCCAAGCCTCTATCATCACTAACCTAGATTATTGATGTGTTCTTTAATTAATTTTTTTGGCAAACATCTTTTTCCCCATAGACTTAGATAACGTTATTCTTCTGCCAAGGGTTTTCCTCCCCCCACCCACCCTGAAAACAAAAGCCAGAGAACTTACAGTGACCAAAAAGACCCAACGAAAATACTTCACTTCTTAGTATTTTCACCTTAGTCATATGTTGCCCACTTTGCTACAGCATACTGGTCTAATTGCTACTCCTTGAATACAAATAACCTGGTGCTCCCATCTCAAAGTCCCTTCACTGTTTGCTCCACCTGCCAGAGACACTGACCAACAAGGTAGCCACCTAGGTCACATACTGATTTCTCTTTACATCCTTATTTGGCCATGCATCTAAATTGAAGACTCCATCCACTTTATCCCATATATTTTTCCACAGCATTCACAATTTCTTAAGTATGTTATTATTTATCATATTTATTCTTTATTGTTTATGTTCCTCATTAAAATATAAGGTACATAAGAGTGAGGGTTTCTGTCTCCTTGTGTACTGCTATAAATCCAGCATCCAGTACACAATTATAATGTAGGGTATACGCCACATTTTGTTAAAATAATGTTGTCTTTTAACAGGCAAATTTAAGTCTCCCTAGATGGACTGAATGCTATTTATGGACAGTGACTGAGTCTAGCCTTCATAGTGTCTCACTGCAAAGAGCATCACCATGGCCTAGGCCTTAGGCAAGCAGAGTCTCATTACATAGGTGTTAATGAATGAATTCTGTCACTGTTTTAGCCATCGGAAGTTATCCCCAGAAATGTAAGGCTGCCTCCTTGGAAGTCTCTCAATTATGCATCGCAACTTAATTTGATTAGACAAATCAAAGGGATTACTATGATAAAAGCATATAGCTTATTCTGATGATAAATCACAGTTCAGAGGGAATAGAGGTAATAGCGTTAACAAGAGGAAGACATCTTGTTTGGTGGTGAGTAATGAGGACTAAGTAAAAGGCCAAATAAAAAAGAAAGATAAAACAATATTCCAGATGACAGTGATTGCCAAGAGTATGCTCACGCAGAGTCCCAGTTTCAGAGGCTAAAGATGAATAAAAGGATGGAAGCTGTTATCTTCTTAATAAGAGTTAAATGAAAAAAGTCTCATTTTGCCTTTTTACTTTGGCTGTTAGCATTGAAATTGAAAAAATATTTATGGGCTAGAGAGAGACGTTAAGAAGAAGATAATTCTAGAAACAAGCCAGGCGGCGAAAGACAAATACCATGTGATCTCACCTTTAACAGGAACCTAATCAACAAAACAAACAAACAAGCATAATATAACCAAAGACACTGAAATTGAGAACAGGCTGAAAGTGACCAGAGGGGAGAGGGGAGGGAATCTCAGGGGAAAAGGGGAAGGGTTTACAGGAACAAGTATAAAGGACACATGGACAAAAACTAGGCGGGGAGTGGAAATGGGAGGGAGGTGGGGAGGGCTGGGGTGGTGGGTTGGGATGGGAGTAAAAGACAGAAAACTGTACAAGAACAACAATTAAAATAAAAAATAAAATAAAACATACAATACCAAAAAAAGAAAATCATTTAAAACTTTTGTGATAAAAAAGAACTTATACATAAAAAAGATTCGTGTATAATTTTTCTTAGTATTGCAACTATGAAGGTTTTTGACTCAAAAATCCTTAATATATCTATACACTGTGAAATTAAGTATTTTAAACATTATTTTAAATACAGACCTGTGTTTTAACTCTGGCTCAGTCATTAACAGTTGGATGTCATTGAGAAATACTTTTAACCATCTAAAATTTGTATCACCACCTGAGTTAGGAATAGAAATACATCTCTGCCAGAGTTGTTTTAAAGTTTAATATGGGTAATATATACAAAACAATTATCCCACACAGGTAATTCTCAATTATGTATACAAAATCATTATATGGTTATGGATGCTCTGTATAACATCCCCTATTGTGAAATTTTGTTCATCCTGTCATAAGCTGGAAAAATCTCTAGGAAAAAATGCTAAAGCAAAATATGTTCTATACAAATCAAAGAAGCATGGGTAATAGTAAATTAAATGTATTTTAAATGCACTAGATGTAGGTATATTTTACTATATTGCCTCAGTATCTTTTTTATATCTATTCGCTTTTCAGATTTTAAACCTCTGGCTAATCTTTCTTTTCATTTTAGCTTTCCTTCTTTCCTCTCTTCTTCCCTTACTTCCTTCCCCCCCCCCTTTGCCTCCTTTCATTCCTTCTTTTCCTTGAACACATTTTTATTCACTCTGTGGAAAGTAACTTGGGTACACTGGACTTTCCTAAGAACTGTAATTTTGCATCTTTTCTCATAGTTCAATTTGAAGTGAAACTAATTAAGTGTAGAGAAGAATAAGTGCAAATGAGGGATCCATTTGTCCAGTAAAGTGATTTACTTAACATTTGCAAATGCTAAGCCTGTGCTTGGCTAGACCAAAGTGCTGAAGGTCTGGTGTAAGGACTCACAGGGGGACTTGAGAAGATTCCCACTACAGTGATAGAATAACTGGAAATAGAACCAATGACAAATTATATGGTAAATTATGTTATTATACATTTGAGCATTGAAAGAGGAACACACAGAGAATAAGCTTTCATTTCATATTATGTTTTGGACAAAAGAAAAAGGCTTTATCAAAGAAAAAGTGGCTGAAGTTTATTCAAAAGGAAAAAATAATTCTAATTGTCATTCCTGATTAAATAGATTGGATCATCATTCTCAATTATTCCCCCTTCTGTTGTAGGAGTAACAACTGTACCCTTTATTATGTAATTGTGTAATATTTCCTAGTAGAATAGAAAAACTATATATATATAGTGTATATGTATATTTTTATATATGTGTGCATATATAGTGTATACATATATGTGTGTGTGTATACACATGTATATGTGTATTGTATATGCATATATTTTGCTCTAGTGACTTTGAATTTGGTATATGACTTGCTCTGACCAATAGAATATGAGCAGAATAATACTTTACGATTTCTAAACTGACACCTTGGCATGCAACATCTATTACCACTCTCACTCTCTTGTAATTCTGTTATCTACTTAGAAGAACAGACTTAGTTAGCTGTTTACCCCAGACTGAAGAGAAAAATCCAGCTTCAATCCAACCCACAACTGGGATTCATCCTAAATTCAGTACTGCCTCAGTTGATCTGCAAAACTATGAGTAAGACATATTTTGTTGTTGTTATAAGCCAGAGAGTTTAGAAATTGTTTCTTTCTATTTTTTCCTTTTTTAAATATTGTGCAATTATAGTTATCCCCATTTTACTCCCATTACTCTCCCCTACTCTACCCACCCCCATCTCCCATATTTCCATTGATACTCCCCCTCCACCATTGTTTTTGTCCATGGGTCCTTTATACATGTTCCTTGATGACCCTTCCCCTTCTTTGCCCCATTATCCCCCTCCATCCTCCCTTCTGGTTACTGTCTGTTTGTTCCTTATTTATACGTCTGATTCTATTTTGTTCGCTTGTTTTCTTGATTAGCTTCCACTTACAGGTGAGATCATATAGTATTTGTATTTCACCACCTGGCTTATTTCACTTAGCACAATGCTCTCCAGTTCCATCCACACTGTCTCAAAGAGATTGTTTCTCGAGCATATTATTTTAGTACTGGGTAGATGAGGAGCTCTTTTGCCTTTTTGGTGGATGTGTAGAATACTCAATTGCTTTAGAAAATAGTTTGGCAGTTTTGAAAAATAAAAGTATCTTAAGGAATATTGCTCTTTCCTATTAACTTGGGAGTAACAAAAACCTGTGTCTAAATATGATTATATAAGAATGTTTAAACCAGTTTTATTCGTAATCACAAATATTGAAAAAATTCAAATGTCCATAAACAGGAAAATTATTAAACCAAATTGAATTATATTGATAAAATGAGGTACTTAGCAATTTAAAAAAGAAGGAATGTGTTATTGATTCAGACTTCAATATGGGCGAATCTCAAATATTTTCTTGAATACATAAAGTGAAATACAAATAAATATGTAATGTATGGTTCCATTTGTATAAAATGCTAAAAAAAAATACAATAAGCTGGAAGGATAAAATTAAGAGCAATGGCTGTCTTAGGTAAGTGACAGACTGACTGGGATGAGGGATGAGGAAATTTTCTGGACCAAAGGAAATGTTCTGTAACTGGATTGGGGGACAGTAACATATATAGATTTGTCTAACTCATCAAACAGAACACTAAAACTCTATGTATTTTATTTTTGTAAATTATACCACTATAAAAATACTTTAATTTTATTCATTATCTTTCTTTTCTCTTCACATTTTTTTGCTATCATTTGGTTGATATAATAATTACAACAGAGGAAAAGATATCAACAGTGAGAGAGCGTATGAAATTTCTTTTTTAGGAAAGCTGTTCAAAGTGCAGACCATAGTGAGGTCATTTGGGTAGTTCTCCATGTCACCCGAAGTCTGACATTAAAAAAAGAGACTTACATTCAATGTAATTGTTCAGTCACTACGCTCAGTTCAGGAAGGTAATAAAAATACATAACCTAGGAAATCTTTTAAAATTTAAAGATTCCTACATGCAGACAGTATTTTATTATCAAAAATACAATGAAATGAATACTCACAAGTAAACTAGCTATCAAAAAAGGGAAGGTGTTATTAATCCACAATTCCTAGGTGATGAAACAATGTTCATAGAAAATAGTTAAGGTACCAAAAATTGTATAGTTAGAATGCACTAGAACTGAAACTGAATTCAAATATTCTAATATTTAATTGTAAAAAAATAAAATTGGTCAAAAGGACTTTTTAGAAGTGTTTACATTTTTGCCAATGAAAATAGCTATACAAGACATAAAAATTAGCTGTGAGGTTTAGAAAGTGTGCCTTGGTGTAGGGGGATGGTTAATTGATTTCAGAAAATACAGATAAGCCATACATTCTCAGATATGCTTAGCTTTGCTTTCATTTTTTGATTTCCATGAAAAATGCATAATATTGCCACACTTAAACCTGCCTATGTCGAAGAGCAGACTTTATGTCATATGTTCCCATTTACTTTCATTGTTCATTTACAATTTGGCAGTTGACTGTCACATGTCGACAAGCTGTTTTTGTCTATCCTGCTCTGCATTTATATTTAGATTTAAAGAAGTGTCATTTTTTAACTGGGCAAACCTCCAAATGCATAATATAAAATTATCTTTTGACTATAAAAATATAAAACATTATTTATCTTTCTACAGCTCTCAGTCATTGGAAAGGTATTTTGCTCTCCTCTTGAGTATTTCCTCAAAATCAGATGTTTTTTCCAATGTATTTATTTAAAGTTCTATCTAAGTTTCATAACATGGAGTAGAAAATGTGTTTCAAATTTTTCCTTTTAGCTTATTAGTTATTATTTCCAAAACATCCCTGCCTCATTCCCATTACGTTACCTTAGAGACAATTTAAATATATCTGTAACATTTGTAATTATTCTGTGACTGACAAGCCAGTTTGGATATCTATCATTTTCCCCCAAACTTCTCCTAGTTCATTGCTTATAGAGCCATTTTTGTTAAATGTTCAGAAAAATAGTTAATTATATTTTTACTTGTCAATATTATGAATAAAATAATAATTGCTAGCTCTTATTGAGGTTTTACTGTGAGCCATATCTGTCTTATATATCTTGCTATGTAACTGTTTTAAATCTAACAGTAATCTAGCAAAGCAGAATTTATTATTCTTGATATTTAGAAAAATAAAAACTCAGAGATGTTAAGTGAGTTTGCTAATGCCACCCAGATGGGAAGTAATGCAGCAGGAGCAAAAATCATAGGTCTTCCTGACTTTGGGTTTTCAGGGCTTGGCAGTGTCTTTGTTGTCTGCACATCCTTAGGGATGCTGAGTTCTGTTAAGCATCTTCATAACCCTACGTGCATGAGGACTCTCAGCCACTCTTTTAACATTGTCACTCACAAAATCTTTAGTCCTGCCTTCTCATGACTGAGCACCACTACCTGGTCTTCACTGTTTGTAACTCTATAATCCCAACTGCTAGTATGAGGCCAGTTCTGTGATGGCCTCCCCTGCAATTGCTTCTGGACTACCATACAGAGCTACCACGGAAATTCTCCTGATGCCAGGGCCTCTCCAACCTCTGTCAGCCTTAGCCAGCCCCACAGTGAGCTCTGGAACAAAACATATCCTGCCAAAGATGTTTCTCATTAGAATGAAGGGCAAGGGTTTGATAACTCCAAATTCATCAGCTATTTAATGAGTGCTGTCCCAAGGAAGTATATGACCTTGGGTAAATCAGCTCTCTGCAGATGAGATGACCCTAAAGGATTCAATATCTAATGGGTTTCGCACCTGATAGCTGTACAATTAATGTGTACTAACTGAGTAAATGCATGATTAAATGGAGGTGTAATTGGAATCACCAATAATGAAATACAATAGATTAAAATAAAATAATAAAAAGACAGCAATGCCATCTCCACCAGTACTTAATTCTGAACAGCTCATTCAAAGTGTCAAACACATTTCCAAAGTAACTCAACTATTGCCAATGTAAACACACACCAAAAAAGACTACAATGAAACATTTGGAGAGCCATTGGAAAGCTTATGAAATAACTCACATCTGGCTATCTGGTCCTCTCCGTAAATGCAGGGCTGAATGTAGCTCTCCTTCATGGTGTTTTGGCTCCATGTAGACACAGCTGTGTAACCGTGATGGGACATCCCAACTGTGTACACTAGATACTGAAATCCTTATTTTCCAAAAAAATTACTAAGCTTCATGCTAGCGCTTCTTGAACTTTCTAGGTGACATTTTAATTATCAAGGCTTTTTACTATATCTTCACCCTCTTTCAATTTCCTTCCTCTGAGGTGTCATTAAAAGGAGAAAAAAACACTATCAAATTAAAAATATTCTACAAATTAAACGTGTTTTTACCGGATTTTGTTACTAAAAACAAATAACCTTTCTTTTCTGAAATCAGCGTCACCTTTTAAAATCTGATGAATCATTTTCTAAATGATGGTAGAGTTTTCTGTTTTAAAAGGGCACTTGGATCTTTCAAGACCATTACAAATTCCAGAGGCGTGGCTGGCAACTGGCAAACATTGGTGAGTTTAAGGGGCATCCATAATAAACTGCTGTAAAGTGGTGGCTTAAAACAGCAGAAACATCTGGGCACAGATCCAGTGGCCATCACTCAGAATCGGAGCCAGCAAGGTCGGTGGTTTTATGCTCTGATTGTCCGGTGAGCAGCCGACCTCGTCTGCTCTTGGCTCCTCAGCTAGATCAGAGAGAAACAGGCAAATTCATGGAGGATGCTAGGTTTCTATTTACATGCTAAGAAAATGAAGAGGGCGCTACCAGGACATACCCAAACTGGGTTAGAAACTGCTATAGCTGGCGAAGTCTTTGTTTGTTTGTTTTCCAGTTTTCTTTTGAGGAAAGTTAGCAGTCAGCTGATTTGCTGTTTCTAGACTGTCCACTGGTGTCTGAGTTGAATCTGTTCCTGCTCAGGGCATTGCGGGCTCCACATTAGAAGGGCTGGTCAGGGATTTCCCCACACCGAGAAACTAGACTCTCATGGATAGCCATCTACATCACAGCCGAGTAATCTTTGCTTTCTTCCAAACAAAACTGGGAAGTCAAAGTCCAAGATGTCCAGAGTGCTCCTAATTCACCATTTATGTGACTACAGCAGTACTTACAGAAAATGATTCTGTTAAATAATTGAATCACTGTTTATTTTGCTGTGATAGTAAGTTTGTCCTGTGGTTGCCCCCCATCCTTTTGTCTAAATGAAGCTGCCACAGCAGGGACTATCTATGACTCTTGTTCTGAAAAAGTAAAATAAACGTTAAGTGTGGGGGGAAAAAAAAACACAGAAACAAACAGCAGTAAGTGATAAGAACAGTGGGAGCATCTTTTGTTCTAAATTTAGTATTTGGCCCTGGATCCTAAATCTCTTGGAATTTCCTGAGTAAAAAAAAAGGATGTCTTTAGCCCTGGCTGGTGAGCGCTGGTCTGCGAACCAAGGGGTCACCTGTGCGATTCCCAGTCAGGGCATATGCCTGGGTTGCAGGTGAGGTCTCCAGCAGGGGGTGAGTGAGAAGCAACCACACATTGATGTTTCTCTCCCTCTCTTTCTCCCTCCCTTCCTCTCTCTAAAAATAAATAAATAAGTAAAATGTGTTTTAAAAAGGAAGTCTTTGTTGCAATGAAGCTAATCTTGGTGGTCTACGGACAGCTTCTGGATGAGGCTGATCATCAGAAAGATCAGCCATGACTAGAAGATTGGAACTTTCAGCTCCACACCCTCTCCCAGGAAGGGGAAGGGCTGGAGATGGTGTTAATGATCCATCCTGTCTAGATGACAAAGCCTCCATAAACAACCCCAAAGTCCAGGGCTTGCAGGGCTTCGGGACTGCTGAACTGCAGAACACGGGGAAGTGTGGGGAGATGGAGCACCCAGAAAAAGCCTGGAAGCTACACACCCCTTCCCCACGCCTCTCACCTAGGTAACTTCTCATAACCTTCACAGTAAGTTAATGAACATAACTAAGTGCTTCCCTGAGTTCCGTGAGCCATTGCAGATTATTGAGGTCAAGGAGGGGGTTTTGGGAACTTTGGTTTAGGGCCGGTCTGTCAGAAGTCCTGGTGACAACCTCTGATTTGCTATCAGTATCTGAAGCAGGGGCAGTCTTGCGGGACTGGGCCCTGAACTCATGGGAGCTGAAGCTAATTTTAGTCAGCAAATGTCAGAATTTCTTAGTGGGGGAAATCTACTCCTGGGGTTTCAGAAGTGTTGTATCAAAGTAAACAAGTAGTGAGTTTTCCAGAGACAACAAATAAAGTGGACACATTTGGAAAATACATAATGAAGTAAATAAACTTCTATCCATTGTGGACTTAGCATCTTAGAATCACATCCTAAAAATCATATTATTACTTTGGTTTTAGATTAGTGTAGAAATATGCAAACAAAAGTTGCTATGATAAAATGGGCTACTTACCTTTATACATTTCTCAGTTTAGTTACAAAAATCTTAGAACTGTAATGAAGCTGTTTTCTTATTACGTAGAACCAAATTTTGTTATCTGCAGATGAGAATGTAAGGCCCATGAAAGTTAAATGAATATTACATGGTTATACAGACATGTCGCATCACATCCAGGCCCATTGCTAGCCCATATGTCACTTGTAGATGAACTTGAAAAAGATGTTTTTCCTAGGAGTTATAGACAAGGGGATAAGAATAGTTGAGATGCAGTGTCCCCTCCACTCCCCAGGCCACCCGAGAGAGCAGGGCTGCATTTTGTATCCCCAAATGTGACCCAGCCCACGCAGCTACACGGGCATTCCTGGGCAGAAGACAATTTAGAACCTAGGTTTCTTCTGTAACTTCACTTAAAAAGCATCTTTCCCATAGAGGACGAATAACAATGTTCATTGATATGGTGACCGAAAAATTTCTAAGTGCTTTAATTTTATAAAACAAAATATACCTGTTCCAGCTCATATTAATTAAAACATGGATTCATGTGTGCATACAATACTTCAACAAGTACTGGCACTCCGGATGCTGCTGTCGATGGCGATTTAAGTGTAAATGACTCCAGTTCCGAGAAGTGCCGTAGACTCACTGGCCAGGGCAAGTCTCTGAATTCTTAAGAGCAACCAAAGAACTCTGGGCTTCTGACAACTCGGTTCAAACCCACACTAAGAACTATGTCCATGCTTGAACATGGCTTCTGGCAGCTCGAGGCCAAGTCCTTGGGACAACCCAGTACTTTTGAGTTTCTGTCTGAAAAAAACACAAAGAGAATTGTGTTTGTTGCAGTTGCCACCTGCTGACAAACCCTCTACCTCCCTTTCTTAGCATTTAGTAAAAATCTCAAAAGTGTGAATCTCTCTTGTCCCTTTGTGATGTGTATGTACCTCCTATAATTCTGGAGTGTCTTTCTCAAGAACCAAAAAGCCATTCCTTTGGAATAAAACCATTGGGAGTGATAGGGCTTCTCTGTCTCCTGTGTTTCCATGGGAAAATGAGATCCTGACTTAAGTCATTGCCAGCCAGCAGACCCAGTGCCCTAATCAGCTCCTACACCCACCAACCCTTCATCATTTTTCACTTCCCTGACTCTAACTGATCCCCATTCACAAATTCTCTGTACTCCACCGCACCCTCTTTACGAAGCCCAACGCAGCTCTATGAAGACCAGAATGAAGCCCAGCTCTTCCCTTGCTGTCAGTAGTTACTGAGTAAAATCTGTTTCACATCTTCTTTAACAAATGCCTGGCTTTGTCTTTCTTTGACACTCAGATGACCATCTGAAGGAAGCAAACGTACACTGAAATGGGAAACCCAGTCATCCTTCAGCTACTTGGTCCTGCAACAGCAAACTCTATGCTCCTTGGCTAAGGAGACCATAGTTGGTCTGAAATGAGTGCTCTTCCAAAAAAGGATATTCTATTTCTGAACAAGGTTTGCGTGACCAATCACACCCCCGCCTTTTAGAAGACTGAACACAGATGCAGAAAAGAGAGGGCCCTCCATGTAAAGCAATACAAGGAGAAGAAGGTAGTAAGTAGATACAGGGGAAGGGAAAAGGTAAGTAAAGAAGTAATAAAGACAAAAAGGAAGAAACAACGAGGATGAAAAAAAGGAGGGGAGAAATGGTAGTTAATTGTGAGTGGGAAGGAAGCAGGCAGAGAGGAAGCAGGGCAGTGGTGGGGAGACTGTGACGTTTGTGTGGGGTCTGTCAGCACTGTTCTGCATGCTGAGATGAAGCCCAGGAAAGTTTTTTGTGAGTTCAGAGCACGGGTTTTTTTTGTTTTAGTATTTTTTCTTTCCTACCTATCCTGATAATATATGAAAAAAAATACTCAATGATTTTATGACTTGCAACCTGACAGTCTAATTAACACCCTTAGAATTTAAATGCAAATGAGACACATCTCCTGCCCCAAAGGATCTCTCAGGTTAATAAGCGAGAAAGTATCTTAATTATCCATAGCTGAGTCAATATCAGAATCTCCAATCACTGTATTGAATTGTCATTTTTCCTGTGAGGGGACCATGCTTTTAGTTCTAATACATTTTTCAGGATGTCTGTAGCGAAATAGGTGATTTAGGGTTGGGAACATATGAGGCTTGCTTGGTTGTGGAAGGCAGCTCATAGCTCAGATAAGAGGTCAAACTCCCAAGAAGTATACAATCGCTTTTTGTAGCCTTCCTGGTTTGTAGCTGACTGCAAAAGTACGACAAGAGCATATGAAGATTCAGATATGTGCAGATTTCATAATTTGATGACTTGCTTACCTGCATAACCCAGACCAATTTTTCAAAAACAGAAAAATTTAAATGTCCTTCTACTCAAAATAGAGAATACCAATTGTAACCAAAATTTTAATTGCTTGCGGTAACTTTCAGTACTCTTTTATTTATTTTTTTAAAGACTTCGTTTATTTATTTTTAGACAGAGGGTAAGGGAGAGAGAAAGACTGGGAGAGAAGCATCAATGTGTGGTTGTCTCTCATGTGCCCCCTACTGGTGATATGGCCTGCAACCCAGGCATGTGCCCTGATTAAGAATCAAACCTTCGACCCTTTAGTTCTCACGCTGGCACTCAATCCACTGAACCACACCAGCCAGGACTCTTAAAATTCTTCAATTTCTGGCTCAAGCTAATGGCCACAAATCTGTACAAGATGATGACCCCAAATATGACCTTTCCATTTCCTACTAATAAAAACTCACCATTATTCTCTCAGAGGGTAAATTACTAGCTAATTGTAGAATTGAATAAACCTTAAAATTTTGTGGTGATAATCTTTTCAGATAGGTATTTTGCTTTATCGATGACTGTAGAAGTCCTAAATCAAAGGAATAGTGGTGAAAACTTAAACCACCATTAAAAGATATGTTGAACCTGTATAATTCTGTTAACTAGCATCACCCCAAGAAATTCAACATAAAGGAAAAAATAAGCAAGATACTATGTAGTAGCATTTGAAAACATTAAGCTATGTAACATTTGCAAAGTCTGAAACATAATATCCAGAAATGAAGCCTCATTTACCCATTGTCTACAGTAAGCCAGTTTAACTTTTGATTTCTGTGAAAGGCATTTCTGTAAGTACTCTAGTATGATCATTATGGTCAACATTAGAGAAAAGACCTATTTCTACTTTTCATTATCTCTTTACTAATTATACTAATTATATTTAACCTGTGAATCTTCATATGATTTTTTTTTTAAATTATCATTCTGGAGAAGTTGAATTGAGGTACAGATGAGGTCTAAAGTTTTTTTGGAGGTTATAAAATTGAGAATTAGATCCATGAACCCAGCATCTATTTTTCTGGTATTTGTGACCGTGAAAGGCTTTATCAGGGCACAGTAACTACTCGGACTTAGAATTAATGATCTCATAAAGTAGGGACTACATTCTTCTTTTGTAAGAGCAAGCAGAAAGCTGTTCTGTGGGAGAGAGATAAGCAAAACAAAAGATTTTAGTTACTTTTATGTTTTTCAGATTCTATGGATAAGAAAGATGTGAACTGTTAGAAATACCTACACAATTTTGAAATTCGATGAAATTAAAAAATAAAATATTAATGACTGAAAATCTATCAAGTAAATGCAAAATAATAAAGTAGAAATTTGAAGCTGTCACAACTGCTAATCAATCCAACCTACATTATTCCAAAGAATTTCATGAAAACATTGATGCAACCTTCTCTAGATTATAAAGCATTCCTGTGTAATTATTTATTTTATTCTTAAAGCTTTGACTGGGGCTCAGTGAGGCAGGGATTTTAGTGAACTATTTTAGGAATGAAGAAATGGACCAAAGGAGGCTGCAACACTGATTCCATCAGGTCACGACAGAGACAGGTGAGAACTCTGGTCTCTGGACTCCAAGATCAGCACTTTTTCCTCCCGCCTACAATGAAGTGGGTCTAGGTGAACAATGCCCAGGAACCTGCAACATTTTGTGCACACCATCTGAAAGCTGATGCCTTCTGAGGACAGGAGTGCCCACTTCGCCTCTACTTAGTATCTTCCCTTAGGACAAAAACCATTTTAAAATCTGTCTCTAGATCTTTCTCGTTTTGAAGGTGTGCATCCCACCAGATGGACCTCTCTGCCTGTGTGACTGCCTCATTCTCCCCGAGTCATTAGAAAACATGCCCGTCTATGTGGTGGAAGCTGTGATGTGCCCTCCAGGTATTCAGTCCCTCAGGAATGAAGAACTTCTTACCCTGGACATTGGATTTGCTGTGGGGCAGAGAGCCCTGCCTCTTAGGACATAGCAGCAAGGCCTCACCTGAATAATACTCTTTGCCCAAGGTCATGCCACCTGTAGAGGACAATGACATTCAAGGACTGATTAATACAGAAGTATAAAGACCTCATCAGGCTCTCAGGGACAAGTATGAGTCATTATGTTATCTTCCACTGAGAGCATTGCAGCTAAACTCCTTCCTCTGCCTAATCTTGCTCCCTCTCCATTCCATTCGGCTACTAACTCTTCCCCTGCCCTCCCTGCCCCTCCCCTTCTTTTCCTTTCCCTAGTTGTTATTCCCAAGTGATCCATAATTACCTCCCTATACACTCTCTCTGGGCCTGCCTTCCTCAGGACCCAACCTGAGGCTGACTAGGGGCAACCAATGGACAGCGAGCTAAGGCGCTCGCCCATGCTTTATAAACTGCTGCAAGTCACTTCACCTCTGAGTCCACATTTCCTGATTTTTTGATCTACTGGCTATATCAAATAATTCCTAATTTTCAGTGGTCCACAAAGCTACAAAATCTTATCCTCTACTAGGAGCAGGACCAACTCTTAACGCAACTGCAGGATGTACACATCATGCACTTTATTTGGGCAAAGGAATGGACAGTGGAGGGGAGCTTTTCTAATCTTCTGTTTTCCTTTCTGATCCCCTCCTTAGCTTTTTCCAGGTCTGCACAGTCCAAACAGTTGTCTGTTCCTTCTCATTCCCATTTACACTGTGCCCCCACCTGGGTCTCTGCCAGTCACAGTTTCTGCCTCTGTCTCCGAGCAACTACACTGTGATGTGTGGGTTGTCTAGCACGGGACCCAAGAGCCCAAAGATTTTTCAGATCTTCCTTCTTCCCACCCACGTTCCTGGGCTTTGCCTTTTGTTTCTGTGATTTATAGCCTATGCCTTTTCCCCTAAGAATAATGCTTTATTCTACATTCTAGTTTTGTTGTCTAGAGCTATGATATCTCTACCCAAAGTAACCATTTACCGAGAAAAGGCTTTTGCTCTTTTCCATGGCATTTAAATGTATGAGTTTTAGTTGTTTAGATATGTTAAAATATGAAAATAAATTATGTTTAAATGTGCTATAATATGAATAATAACAAAAGCCACACACCTGATTCATTTTTAATAGGAATTAGATTACCCCCCACCCACCACATCCTACCCACTTAAGTTTAGCTCTGCTAACACCTTGACTCAGAGAGATGACCTCTCCCCTTTCACAGCAGATTCCTACTAATTTTCATGAGTTCTCTTCTCTTTAGACTCATGTTTATAGTTAATTTTATAACATTTAACGGGTAATATTTCATAATAAAACATAAATGACTGATATGGGCTTCATCAATCTCTGCTTCTAGGCAGGCATCTAATTCAAGTGAGGTTGATTATTCACTGGTTCTTCCAACAAAGGACTTTCATCATCATTGACAGGATTTCAGGCACAGCGTCATTTAAAGAAAGAATATGTTGCAAGATATTCCGATCCTGGACCAGCAAAAGTTCAGGGAGCAGATAAGAAAGATAAACACATGTAGATGCTTGAGAGAACTAGGTATGGGGAGTAAAGAAACCTTTGGCCTTGTATCTGAAATACAAAAATATCACTAATTAAAACAATGCATTTTCATTCAACCAATACAGCTAGAAATTCAGTCAACCATAATATGACAAACAAATACATTTATAGTTAGGGAGAAAGAAAGTAAATACATGTAGCTTCATTTTGCAAAAGTTGATAAAAATGACTTTTTTTACTTTGATCTTCTGAAAATGAAAATGTAGGTTGATAGTTTTAATCAATGGAGAAGAGAAGTTACCTCATACAATTATAAATTGGCATGGCCATGACGTCAACCCGCAGATACTGCCACATTAAAGGAAATTGAGTTTTTCTCCTTTCGTGTGACCAATCCCTGTCTCTTAATGCTAAGGCAATGACTGGAAATATGAGGACATATATGGGATGCGGGTCATCAATAAAAATATTATTGATAATCTCATTTCTTGTCTTGGGAAAAAAGATGGAGAATACTTTTTTAATATTGGTCTGAATATATTCATTAGTTTGATCCATGCATGCATTCCTACTTAAAAGCAAAATAAGCTAATTCTCAGAAGAAAATGCTTGAGAGTGCCATAGAACCTGACAATCAGGCATTGTTCACCATGTCAGTATGGGGAGAGGGGAGTATAATATTGACCCTAATCTAGACTCCACCTTCAAGAAAGTCTGACTTTGTGTAATTACACAAGATGGAACAAGGGAAAAAAACCCTTTGCTCTTTCACTGTTTGGTGACTGCTTGCTGGGACAGGTAAACATTTTCTGTACTCTAACCACAGCCAATTCCAGTATAGAATTGTGTTTACTATAAGGCTTCAAACATTTCCTTGCCTTCAATATAACCTAGCATCGTACACAAAAGAAAGCAATAAAAAATAGAACTTTCTTTGTGTGTAAAAGAATCAGAAAGCACAATATGGAAATTTCTCCAGTGACAAAATGATAAAGGATAAAATTTTTATAACAGAAAATTTCAATTATAATGAAAAATGCAGTGCTAAAGGGGGGGAAAAACAGTCTCAGTGAACCTGCTAAAAAACATAGAGAGCCTCAGCATTGCACAGCCACAGCCACCATCTTGCAGAGCACATTAGAAGGAAGAAAAAACAAATCGAAAATCAAAAATACAAACAAAGCTACTCACAAGCAGAAGTGTAAATAAGGGGAAAGGATTTCACAAAGAAGCCAGTCTTCATGATACATACAACTTGGTCAAAGCATCATGGGATTCACAGAGGTGACCCAATTGAGATATAAAAGATCGTTGATGTAGATGAATTAATGTCCACTATGTTTGTAACTTTCTATTCATTGGCCTTTTGTTTTCTTTTATCTTTCCTTACCTACTACCTTCTCTGATCTTATCTGAGTATTTTAGATGATCCAATTTCTTTTCTCTATATATATCAATTATACTTTCTTTAAAAAAATTTGCCCTGGCTGGTGTAGCTTAGTGGATTGAGCGCGGGCTGTGAACCAAAGGGTCACAGGTTCGATTCCCAGTCAGGGCACATGCCTGGGTTGCAGGCCAGGCCCCTAGTGGGGGCCACGTGAGAGGCAACCACACATTGATGTTTCTCTCCCTCTCTTTCTCCCTCCTTTCCCCCCTCTAAAAATAAATAAATAAAATCTTTAAAAAATAAATAAATAAAAAATAAAAAAAATTTAATGGTTTCGATAGAGGTTGCAACATATGTTTACAACTAATTGAAGCTGACTTTCAAATAACACCATACCACTTTGCTGTAGGGATCTCGTAATAGAGTATCCCCAATTTTCCTTCCCATTCCTTACAACACAGATGTCAATCATTTTACTTTTCCATATAACAACTTCACATCAAAGTTATCTCAATAGACCAATTTAAAGGTGGAGAATATCAGTAAAAATATAAAAAAGATACAATGAAAGTTGTCTCTAAGAAACACACTTTACATTTATAAAGGGTTTTGTTTTTCAAGAGGACATAATAATCATTAATAAATATGTACTTAATAACCAAGTTTCAAATACATGAGGCAAAAACTGATAGAATTTCAGGGAGAAAATAAAACAAATGCATTATTACAATTGCAGTAAAAATTTTAAAAAGTAAAAGCTTATATACACCCACCCACATACATACAGAGGCAGGTTGGGCCAAAAGTAAATTTACATTTATAAGTCCATAAAGCACAGAATTTATTCTTTTATTATTTATTGTATTGTAACAACTGTGAACACACTTTTGCCCAACCTTGTGTGTGTGTGTGTGTGTGTGTGTGTATTTGGGAGAAAATAATTAAAACTAATTTTGTTCATAAATTACATGATTGTATAGAGACAATATATTGACAAAATTTTCAGTCCCTAAAGTTGACCAAAAAAAAAGGACTTAAGAGTAATAAGTAATTATATGGAAATCACAGGATACAAGATTAGTATACCAAAGTGAATTGCCTTTTTTTATACCACCAACAAACAATTGGGATTTGAAATTTATACACAATACCATCTGTATTAGCATAAAAATAAGATACTTAGGTATAAATTAAACAAAATATGTATAGGATCATATACCTACAACAACAACAAGTCCTACAAAACTGATGAAAGAAGATCTAAATAAATTTATGATCATGGACTGAAAGATTTAATATTATGAAAATGTCAATTCTTCCTAACTTGATCTATAGATTCATTACAATAGCCATCAAAATTCCAGTGAGTTATTGAGCTATTTTAGAGATATTGACAAATCATAAAGCTTATATGGAAAGGCCAAAAAAATAAAAATCCAGGTACACAATGCATCACTGAATGGTAACCAGTTTGGAGCACTGGTTACTCCAAAGTAACCAGTAGTAGGCTACTTCAAGGCTTACTGTAAAGTTACAGTAACCCAGACAACGTGGTATTGGTGAAAGACCAAACAAACACATTAGTGGAACATGATAGAGAGCCTTTTTCAAAGGGGCAGAGGCAAGTCAATGGAGAAAGGACAGGTTTTTCAACAATGGGTGTTGAACACTGGGGTGTCCATTGTTTAAAAAAGAAAAGAAAAAGAGAAAAGAAATGCAGGGAGCGGTCAGCAGATTTGGCAAAGCCCTCTGTGACCCGGACACCTTGGCAGCAAAGCTTCATGGTCAGAACAGTCAGTTCCCCATCTAGTAGAAAGAAAAGACCAAGCATAGGCTGATGCAGCTGGCCAATCACAGCCCATTATTCTTAGTAAAGCATTGAGAGGTAGCATTGAGACAGGTATCCTGAGCGTGGCAGGAGTGTTTAGTCACGATGTAACCATTGTTTTGATTGTTGACCACTTTTTCCTGGTGTACTCTACTCTATACGCATAGTTCAATAAACACAGGCACTCTCTGGTCCATCAGACTTGGGACTCCTTGCTATCAGCAAGTCGTCTGTCTTACTTCCCGCTCCCGCACTCAGCCCCGCAGCCGGTCCTCGGCAAAGAAAAAATAATCTAGACTAAGAGTTTTTGCCTTTTACAAAAATTAACTCAAAACGAAACCTGTGTCTGAATGTAAAATACAAAATTATAAAACTTCTTTAAGATAACCTAGGAGAAAATTTATGTAACCTTGGGCTTGGCTCTGATTATTTAGGTACACCACCAAATTCATGGTCAATGATATGCTAAAAGTGACATAAAATTATAAATTGGACTGTATTAAAATTAAATACAGTCCAAAAATTAAATCTCCTGCTATGCCAAAGATACTGTTAAAAGAATGAAAGGACAAGCCACAGATTGGGAGAAAATAGTGGCAAAACTCATGTCTGATAAAGAACTTTTATCCAAATACACAAATAAATATAATAATTCAAAAATAAGAGAAGAAAAAATAAATTAAAAGATTGGCAAAAGATATAAACATATCCTTAACCAAAGATAAGTTATCTATATTTATATGTGTATAAAATGTGATATATGTAGATATAGATATATAGATATGATCCGTGTCATTTTAATTAGAAATTTTCAAAAATAAAAATAAAATAAAACCTAATAAATTGCCTAAACACCAAAAGTTAAATACAAAGAATAAAAGGGAATTAGCTACAGTTTTAGGAAGGGGAAAAGGTTAGAATTCAAACAACAGATACACACTACTGATCCGATGCGGACACCGGCCAGCAGTGTCCGCGTCATTATGGATGAAACAGAAACATGCACACAGACTACTGGAGTCCGGTGGAGGAAAAAGGACGACAGCGTGACTTTTCCCTCAAGGGGAGCAAAAGCTACGGCCTCTGTCACCACAGGCCTTTATTCTGTATCTCCTCATATTACAAGATGGTCCTCGCTCACTATGCCTGGGTTACAACAAAGGAGCCAATGCCCCTCATCACATCACAGAAGAAGGATATTAGCAAATGAAAAGGCAAAAGTGGTTGAGCTGGTTACACCGGTCCCTGCAAGCTTTAGCACTTCCAGGGTGAGGGAGTTTTAGCAAAGAGCAAAACAGCTTAGGTACATTGCAAATCTGATTACCCACAAGAGAACCTATCTGTGGGCGTGGGTCCTGTGCATTTCCGAGTGGGCCCACGCCACACAGAAGGGTCTGCCACACACTACCTTACATGTCTGTACGATTCAGAATGATTTATATCATTCTGAAATATTTAACTCTCTTCCTTAGAAAGAGTCCTCATGGTATTTTATAGCAATGATATTACAAAGTAACTTCCCATGGAAACTAAATGAAAATAAGTACCCCTAGTAAAAACAGTTTGTAAATATTATGTAGCTTCCATACCAAATTAAAAAAAAAAAAAGAAAAAAACATGGCCAGATTGCAAGGGGCCATGTAAATTACATTAGTTTGCTTTATTCGTCTTTTCGTACAAGATCTTTGAATTGTCATTTAGGTGTATTTGTAACATAAATAAGCCAGAATAAAAATACACAAGGGAAAAAAAAACCCTGGCAATACCACATGCTAGCATAGATGTGGAATAGCAGTCAGTATCATTCTTTTCTGGTGTAAAAGTTCAGTGGTTAATAGAAACTTTGGTGTTTTCTTACAAACATAAAAAAAGAGTCTTGTCATTCAGTCTACTAATAATGCGTTCAGGCATTTAACCATTTGAAAATTTATTTTTGCATAAAGACCCATACAAGAGTGTTGAAATCATCTTTCCTCATAATTGAATAAAAATAGGAAACAACCGAGTTGTCTTTCCATAAGTGAATGGATAAACAAACTTTGATATATGTATACAGTACAGTGATATATCATTCAGCCATAAAAAGAAATGAATTTTCATGCCAAAGACATGGAGGGGTCTTCAATATATGTGTTGCTAAGAGAGAGAAGTCTGAAAAGGTGACATAGTACGTAATTCCAGTTACATGACATTCTAGACAAGGTAAACTGTGGAGACAGGAAAATAATGAGTGGCTGGTGGGGTTTTATGGTTGACAGGGCACAGTAAATAAGTGAATCTCAGGGGGTTTTAGGGTGGTGAAACTATTCTGTACACTACAGTGATGGTGGACATGTGTCATTACACATTTGTCAAACTTACAGAACTTTACAAGACAAATAGTGAACCTTAACGTACGCAAATTAAAAATTATTTAGGAAGTCAGCACTCCACAGAAAGAACGCAGGCTTATGACAAGAGGTGTAAAGGGATTAGAAATGTACAAAGCAGCCTCATGGAAGGGAGGAGAGCTGCTGACACGAGTAATTTTGGAAATGAATTGAATCTGTGAGTCTAAAAACAAAAGGCGCTGTAGTCAGTCGGTAAAGTTGTTTCCCATGGGGGTGCAGGTTAGTGATTCTGTTACAGGTATGGATGGAAGCAATAGCTAGCAATTGCACTGAGCAATTAGGTAAACAGATGATGAAAGCCAGGTTTTTCACCCTTAAGGGTGATCAGCAAGGGGAAGGGGTCAGAAGGCTCCATGTGATAATGGATTGGAGTTGGGGACATCAAACAATTTATATTTAACTTATTATAGAAACATATGATGATGTATAGGAATATTTTGTAGCTGCATGTATACACATTAGCTTAGTATCACATATGTATTTCTTTTGTGCTGACAGCTAAGAGAGCCAAAAGAAATGATATCCCAGTGACAGCAATAATGACCACCACCCAGTCCATCATTTTTAATGTTCTTTTCTTATCAAAGATATTTTATATTTATAATTTTGAGGAATTATTAAACTATCTTAAAAGTATTTAGAAAGCAATATTTTGTTTCATCCCACAAATTTTGATCAGTGCATTATCAATTCCACTTAGGTAAAATATTTTAAGATTTCTCCTGAAACTTATTTTTTGAGCCACGTGTTATTTAGAAATGAGTGTTGTTTAATTTCTATGTATTTGGGATTTTTTTTCAGTTATCTTTCTGCTATTCATTTCTAGTTTAATTCCACTGCAGGCTGAAAGCAGACATTGCATGGTTTTTATTCATTTAAATTTGCCAGAGTGATCTCTATCTTCATGAACGATCTATGTAAGCCTGAGATAAATGTGTGTTCTGCTGTTGTTTGATGAAGTAGACTCCAGATGTCAATTATGTGCAGTTGATTGATGGTGTTATTGGGTTCATCTGCGTCTTACTGATTTTCTGCCTGTTGGATCTGTCCATTTCAGATAGAGGGATGTTGAAGCATCCAATGGTAGCAGTGGATTTGTCTATTTCCCTTTGAAATTATATCAGTTTTGCCTCATGGATTTTGATGCTTTCTTTGAGGTAGATACATGTGAAGAATTGTGTCTTCTTGCAGAATTCACCCCTTTGTCATTTTGTTATGCTCCTCATTAGCCCTGATAAATTTCCTTGCTTTAAAGTCTTCTCTGTCTGAAACTAATACAGCTATTCCTGCTTTCTTTTGATTAAAATTAGCATGGCATATCTTTCTTCATCCCTCTATCTTTAAAGTGGTTTTCTTGCAGACAATATATATTTGGGTTATGTTTTTTTGATGTACTCTGACCATCAATGTCTTCTAAATGGAGCATTTAGACTATTAACATTCAAAGTCATTAATGATATAGTTGAATAAATAGCTACCATATTTGTTACTGTTTTCTACTTGTGACCCTTGTTCTGTGCTCCTATGTTTGTATTTCACAGGTTTTTTGCCTTTTGTGGGTTTAATTGAGCATTGTATATGATTTAATTTTATCTCCTTTCTTAGCATATCAGTTACACTTTTTAAAAACTTTTTAGTGACTTCTGTTGAGTTTGCAATATACAGTACATTTATCGCTTCTTTTCTCTATATTTTTACATAATGCTAAAGTGCATAACAGGTAGTGTATGTTCCTTATAATAACAAAATAATAATCCTAATTCTTTCCTCCTGTTCCTTGTATCGTCTTCACATAATTCATTTCACTTACATATATATTGTCACTTACATAATTTTTATACAGTGGTTTGATTTGAGAAAAAACTTAGGAGAGGCAATAGTAAATAAGCATTAAATAATTATTTGCACAGAGAGAAAAATAAGCAAAGTTTATTTTTGTATAATATTTTCCATCTTGAATAAAGGTTAAGGGCTCTGGACTATCATAACCGAGAGAAGAGATTTGGCAAGGTTTCACACCAAGAGACAAACAGTGTCTCCTAATTAAAAACATCCGAGAAAGACATACACAGTACCACCTTTTACTTACATACTAAGTTTTGTTTTTTCATCACAAAAGGAAAACATAATCAATATTATGCTTTCAGTTTTTCATGTTGATTTGTATTGATTTAGTTCACTCATCAACACTATAAAGTGGATCATTGTATACACAGAACAGTTGTTTTCCTTCTTCCTATGTCAATTTCCACATATATTCTGTTAGTTTCTGAATTTTTTTAAAGTTGCACATAGTGGAGTAATAAAAACACTTCATAGAATTTGCTAGAGCATAGCTAAGTATACATTTTAAAAGGCTTTATGTAAAATGTAAAACATGGCACAAGAAATACTGTATGTTATGTTGTTTATGGATTATTAAATATGTAGTAGAAATAAAACAAGAGGCAGGGATGAAGCACACAAATTTATCATAGTGGTTGTAGCTTCTGGGGAAAGGAAGGGGTATGGGGCATGGTAGACTTTAGCAGAATCTTTAGTGGTCTAACCATTTTTAAAAATAATCTGAAGGAACAGGCTAACTATAAATAATCACTAATTCGAGGTTAATGAATATATGTATGTTTTACACTTTATTCTTTAGAGGTTTTTCTTTGGTTTTTAAATTTTAAAATATATTAGAAGCAAAAGTGTGTGTATATTATGGCTTAAAGATTCATTTCTAGAGCATATAGCCTTTAAGAAAGTATTGTTCATGTACATGAAAACCTACTCAAAGGATATTTATTGTTATTAAGGTTTAAAAATGAAAAGAAGAAAGCCCTAAAGTTAATAAATAAATGAATTATAGTGCATGCAAGAAATATAAATAATTTTCACTCACTTCCACCATCCAATTCTGGTCCATTTTATTCCCAGTTGAAAACTCCCCGCCCCCTTCATCTAGGACAGGAAAAACAAAACGAAAAACAAATAAGGAATACTATCATGTGGAATATGAGGCTCTCCATAGCCTTACATGTCACAATCGTTTTAGGCTTATTTCTTTCTAAATTCTGACCAGCATTTTTTAAAAAATAAGAGACAAGTGGTTGTGGTTACCCGATATATCACAATACCATAAATATTGTCCAGCTTTTCAAACCTATTTGGTGTTTTTATGTGTCTATCTTCTCTTGTTTAACATCAACATTGGGGATATTGTTTATCCTATATAAATACTTAATAACTATGTACTGTATAAACAGGTGAGTTAATGAGGTTGCTTTAAACTCTGGATAGAAGCCTCTCCGTAATTTACTTAGATTTAGATGGTGTGGACAAACAAATCTATGAATTAAAATGGCGTTGTGAGGACAAGCAGTAGAGTCTATGGTTTCATGGATATTTCTAAAATCCTTCCTTATCACTCTACCCTGCTACTGGCTTTTCCCCCTCCCTGCCTCATTTTGCAGTGTTTATGGCACTTGTTATCCATTTTAGGAATCTGGGAGACCTCATTTGTTAATACTTTATAAGCAAGCCTTTTTCCTCTTTGATTATAAACCACAATGATAAAGAGCGAGAAGAAAGGAATTAGTTTGTACTTATGAAATATGAATTAATTAATGGGAAAATATAACTTACTGATTAAGAATAACATTTGGGATTAAGCTGCCTGGATTTCAATGCCAGCCCTTCCCCTATTTAGCGATGTGGTTTTCTGGAATTGCTTATTCCATCTTTGCTCTAGTTTCCCCACTTGAAAAATTGGAGATGTTAGAATACTTAGCCCTCAGAAATTCAACAGTGCAGAAAGCAACAATACTAAAGGAAAAAAAAATCAACCAATATTACGTTTGTTGTTCATCTTTTCTGAACCATTTCAAATCTATAATGACTCAGAATCTACAATAAAAACAAGTGTTTGGTTTGGGGGGGGGTCTCATTTCATTTTATATTATACCAGTTTATAAGTGCTGTTTAAGTGTGACCTTTATAAAAGAATGCCTGATTCTATTGAGTGACTTAAATTCCTATATGTTGAAGAGTTAATGTTACAGAACGTTATAAATGGGGAAATTGGCAATTTAACCTCAATAGAAATACATTGTTTACTCTGCAGGAGAGGAAGACAAGAGAGTCCACCTTGAGTGTATGCTTTCTTTCCCAATCACCCTGACTGTCATATTCCGCAAAGTGCCTTTGGTTTAGCCGTACCTTACCTGCTGTGTGAGTAACCCACTGGAATTAGCAGTGACCATGTCTCTTGTTAGTTTGTACTCCAGGCTGGCCTGCTTTTGCTTTAAACCATCTCATTGTAGTGCCTGTGGGAAGATAAAATCTTTTAATATATCATAAGGATCTCTTTAATTCAGAGGAAAGCTAAAAGTTATGAAATAGCCTTGACTATTATGCAGGAGGAAACAATTATTTTGGAGTGCCATGGTTCTTAATAAGCAGATTCTCCTTTTATGCCATTAAAGCAAAAAGAACTGAGTTAGAAACTGTAAGTTGCCTCATAAGGAGACTCAAAGTTACACATATTGCAAAAATTTAAATTAAGATGTTATCTAAATTACGATGGTACCAGTTTTTAAAAAATGTTAAATTGCTTTAATGTTGCCAAGGTTGTCTAACATGTATCAATGATAAGGATGTTTCTGTCAAACAAATGAGAGCACCTTAATAGTTCAGACACTTGCGTTCATCTTGTTGGAAATGCTATTGCTCCTTATGCAGCTTAGATATGTCTCCACACGTAGTAACATCTAGTAGGTGACAAAAGGGGCTATGCATATTTTCCAGAGATGATTAATGTCTTGCCTCCTCCCAACACAATGCTCGCAATCAATAAACTCTAAAAAATTTAAAGTAACAAGGTCATTTTACAAAATTACTTTTCTGTCTGCTGAGGGAGTAAGAGAAAAATAAGAGAATGTTTGTTTTATATCTTTTTAAAAAATTATTTATTTTTATTGTTTAAGTGCAGTGGTCTCCAGTTTCACACCACTGCACCCCCCTGGCCCCAGCCATCCCCGCCTCCCACCCTCGAGCCCACCCCCTTTGGCTTTGTCCATGTGTACTTTATACATGTCCCTTGATGGCCCTTCCCCAGTTTTCCCCTATTATCCCTCTCCCACTCCTCTCTGGTAACTGTCAGCTTGTTCTTTATTTCAATATCTCTGCTTGTATTTTGTGGCAGACCCTTCTGCATGGCGTGGGCCCAGCTCCCACTCGGAGATGCACAGGACCCATGCCCACAGATAGGTTCTCTCATGGGTAATCAGATTTGCAATATACCTAAGATGCTTTTTGCTAAAAACTCCCTCACCCTGCAAATGCTTGTTGTAACTTCCTAAAATCCATGCTAAAGCTTGCAGGGATCAGTGTAACCAGCTCAACCACTTTTGCCTTTTCATTTGCTAATATCCTTCTTCTGTGATGTGATTTGAGAGGGGCATTGGCTCCTTTTGTTGTAACTAGGGATAGTGAGTGAGGACCATCTTGTAAAGTGAGAAGATATAGAATAAAGGCCTGTCATGGCGGAGGCCGTGGCTTTTGCTCCCCTTGAGAGAAAAGCCACACTGTCGTCCTTCCTCCTCCACCGGACTCGGTAGTCCGTGTGTATGTTTTTATTTCAACCATAATGGTGTGGACACTGCTAGCCGGTGTCTGCATCAGCTGGCACCCCAGAACAGGGATTCAGAAGCCTTGAGCCATCGTCATTATGGACAACACAACAACTTGGTGGGAGGGAGTACTGGCGCATCAGCCCAGGTAAGGGCCGATGACCCCGAGTTCTTTTCGCCCTGGGGACTCGGCCCCTGGTGTTGAGTCTCTTACCTGCGCAGCTTGGGTCTCCTTGCTGGACCGAGCGAGCAGCTGCTCGGAGAAGAGATTGGTTTTCCTCGCTTCTTTTTCTCCCCAGTCCGGTACGCACTGGAGGAGACCTTTCCCACACCCAGACACACCAGCGCACTTGTGACCATTTTTTAATTAAAAAAAAAAAAGTAATAAATGTATTTGCCAGTAGAGAAAGAACTGTTTCTGAGAGTTGTGAATGTGTTTATAAATTTGTCAATCTAAAGCATGCTATAAGTGGGATAGGGGGTGCCACATGTTAAAAAATATTAAAAATCCTCCTTGCTTATGCCAGAGCCGTGACCTTTATTGTAAAAATGAAATATAGGTACATTGTCTTCGTGTAAAACTAGCCCTTTTCCATGGAAGAGAAAGTACCATTTTTTAACTCAGTACCTGTAAACACTGATCGTTTCCTTGGGTAAGAACTGGCTATTCTCCCAAAGGAAACGGTTAATCAATCGAGTCACAAAAGGCCCTTGGCCTGCAACCCTTTTTTGTCTAAAACATAGTTTTTCAGAGTACCCCCCCTCCCATCTTTCCCACTTTCCTTGAAAACTGTGACTGCATTGCAGCTTGCAGAAACAGCAGGGGCCCTTGGTCATTTAGGACAGCCTCAGCAAATTAAAACTGATAATGGCCCTGTATACCTTGCCCATTCTACTCAGGTTTTTCTTCAGCGTTGGAATATATCCAACATAAAGCAGGAATATCTTACAATCCAACCAGTCATAAATTGTAGAATGAGCTTGTCATATTTTCTAAAACCTGCTTAAAAAACAGAAAAAGGGAGAGTCATGAGTTCTTCCCCCTGAAAATTTGATTATGTTAGCCCTGTTCACCTATAATTTTCTAAATTGTGATGAATCACTTTGTATTCCAATTGAGAAACATTTTCAGAAGAAGGAGCCAAAGTCACCTTATCCTCAGGTTTTACATAGAGATCCACTGGGAGATGGCTCTTGGCAAGGCCCTGTAGATCATTTAACTTGGAGAAGAGGGTGTGTGTGTGTGTGTTTCCATCCCTACAGGTCCTGTTTGGCTACCAGCCAAAAGAGTAAAGCCTTATCGTGAGCGGGACAGACACCAAGCTCTGCTACCAGGAGCTGAGAACAAATCGACTGATAGACCAGATGGCCCAGCTGACCCTGAAAAACCAGAAGGAAAACGGACACTTACACTGTCACTCACAGGCCTGGGTCTGCCAACGGAGGAGGATGGAGCCTGCCCCAATGACAGTGGCCAAGGCTCAGGTGCCTCCTGCAGAGAGCAACAACCCCTCGATGCCCCATAAAGTCCAATGGTTGAACCCTAAACACTGTTTCAATGGACTGAACTTACAAGTTTGGGTCCTAGTAGCCCTTGGATCCCCCTTTGTCTTAATCCTTATTTGTACTTTATGATATACATAAAGGTTGTTCTCTTAAGATTGCATTCGGAAACAGCAAATAGTAGACTTTACAGGTCTAACAGCTACAATAGCATTTACGAACTAAAAAGCGAGGAGATTATGTGTTGGGAACTGCCCTGCCTGGTCTCAGAGGCTGTAATCACCCATGGCTAGGCTGAGTAAGAGCCCAAGGGACCCGTTTCATCTGGGTCTGTTCTGCAAAGAGGACCTGAGCCACTAAGGAAACAGAATTTATCTCCCTGGTGTTGGAACCAGGAAAATAGCTAAAGGACTGTCCCTGTGAGATTTGGCTGTCCAGGAACAGAGAACAAAGAACTGGAGGCAGATTACCATTTAAGGAGATGTTTAGGTTTAAATTTCCCATTCCCCAAACCCTGCAATGTATAGATCCCGCGAGCGCCAAAAGATAGCCAATAGCTAACAGCCACTTCTGTTTCTGTGAAATGCTTGCTTGCTTGTGTTTATAAAAAGGCCTAGCTGTAAGCGTGAGGCATGATTCTCGTCTGCAGCTCTTCTGAGCATCGTGTCTCCGGACACTCTGAGAGTTCGCCCCTGCGCAGGTTAAAACTTTTGGCCAATAAAGTAACACCTTTGAATCCTGAAAGTTTCCAAACATCTGTTTCTCGAGTCGGTGAATGCAACACCTGGCAGGAGAGCCGCTGCTGCTTCATCCATATCTGGCCTCCAGCTTAGTCAGTCAGCCAATGACGGGTAAGATTCCCTCAAGGGAGGGGTTACCTAAGACAGGCATGACCACAAGGATGGCCCTCAAGGAAGGACTCGGAAGCCACGAGGAAAAAAGAGGGTGATGGACCCTGCCCACCCACCCCCCACCACCACTATCCAGACATAGCCTGAGTCCTCATTCTGCAAGTCTCCACCTAAGCCTGAAACAATGCCGGAGGTGGGTGCCGCCCTGTTCTGGAAAGGGCAGGTTCCCCCAGGGAAATCAGGCCTGAGAAAGAAAGAAAGCATAAAACCCTGTGAAACCTACTTCGCTGATACCCTCAATTTAAATGATAAGGGTCCAAGCCTGAAATAAGTTTGTTTCCCCCCAATTTTATGGCCCTTTAGCAATTTGACTCTGACTCAAAATAGGCCCTCTGAGTTCTTTGAATGCTATCTATTTGACCATTACTGCCTGACAATGATTGATTGGACTTAATCTGAGAATGTGAGTCTTTGGAACCACTGGTTGCTTACTGATTATAATGATGTTCAATGTATTTTGATGTATTTGCAAATTATCTTCCCAGGGTCGTGTGGGAGACCAGCAAACAGCAAGCTTTGTGGGATTATAGCAGTTCTATTAAAACAAAAGGGAGGAGACGTGGCAGACCTTTCTGCGTGGTGTGGGCCCAGCTCCCACTCAGAGATGCACAGGACCCATGCCCACAGATAGGTTCTCTTGTGGGTAATCAGATTTGCAATATACCTAAACTTGCTTTTTGCAGAAAACTCTCACCCTGCAAATGCTGAACCTTGCAGGGACCAGGGTAACCAGCTCAACCTCTTTTGCCTTTTCATTTGCTAATATCCTTCTTCTGTGATGTGATTAGGGTCATTGGCTCCTTTGTTGTAGTGAGTGAGGACCATCTTGTAATGTGAGGGTATATTAGAATAAAGGCCTGTCATGGCGGAGGCCGTAGCTTTTGCTCCCCTTGAGAGAAAAGCCATGCTGTCGTCCTTTTTCCTCCACCAGACTCAGTAGTCCGTGTGTATGTTTTTTATTTCATCCATAATGATGCTTGCATATTTGTTTTGTTGATTAGGTTCCACTTATAGATGCGATCATGTGGTATTTGTCTTTCACCACCTGGCTTATTTCACTTAGCATATTGCTCTCCAGTTCCATCCATGCTGTCACAAAGGGTAGGGGTTCCTTCTTTCTTTCTGCTGCATAGTATTCCATTGTGTAAATGCACCATACTTTTCTTATCCACTCATTTACTGATGGACATTTGGGCTGCTCCCAGCACTTGGCTATTGCAAATTGTGCTGCTGTGAACATTAGGACATATAGGTTCTTTTGAATTGTTGTTTCAGGATCCATAGGATATAACCCCAGCAGTGGCCACTGTTTTATTTCTATATCTACTACTCAAGTATGATTCCTCAGCTCTTAAAGGAAAAGTTGCCCACTGACAAGAGGAGAGAAATAACAGTGGTCAAGAACATCAGAATGCAACCCTCCCCAATTTAGCCCATACTAGCTGTATGATTTCGGTTAAATCATTCAGGATTATAATGGAAAGACACTAACAGTCATCAGGTTGCAGGGTTCTTGTTACGTACTTGAAAAAATACATTTAGAATGCTTTCTGCAATACACTTTGGCTACAGCAATACTCAACAAAAAGAAGGCACACCAGAGACTGGGTCTCTGGCACCACTGCCAGCCACATGTGGTTGGATGTAGACTGCATTCAGGCTGTTATTCTATAATTCAAACAATAGCACATTAGATTAATCTTTTTTTTTTAGATAAAAATAGTACTAAGGTAATGAGCTCTGAGATTTATTTAGTGGAAATACTTATTTCTCAAATATCTATTCTGACTCACTAGAAAAAGTCAATAACTCTTTAGTAAAAAATGATACATGTTTTATAGTGGACTTAAGATTAATATTTTGTGGCAGGAGCATCAATGTCAAACAACATGATCAAAGTCTGAAAAAGTGATGATGCAGAAGCAGCAAACCTCTGCATACAGATGGCATATTAGTTTGAATCAGGAATAACGGTGATAGTTCTGTTTATTTTTATACAGAACTTGCTGATGTGCTTATGAATTTGTCTATGCTGTGTTCTATTCTGGAAGTCTCATTTTTTAAATGATTCGATGACTGCTTCAAGCACATGGTTCTACTGTTAGCTGTTGCTACTGATGGTAGAGTCAACGTTTTTGTGTTGTGTGTGTGTGTATCACAGGTGGGAAACTCCAGGCCCATGGGGCGAATGCGGTCCTCCACCTTGTTTTATCCAACTTGGCACCTTGTTTCTACCCAGCGGCAGCACTGAGCTCTCACTTAACTGTTAGGGAGTAGTTACATGTATACAGTCCTAAAATTACATTTGACCCTTTGAAGGTAACTGTGAGTCTGGTGCGGCCCCCGGTGAAAATGAGTTTGACTCCCCTGGTGTATATGCTATTGTCTTATTTCAGGCTGTGTATTGTAATGGTTCTTGGATCCGTAACAGCACATGTTTGCTCAGATTATAATAAAAATGCACAAGAGTCAGCATTGGTTGGAAACTGGCACTTTTTTAATAACTGAAAGAGGTTCCTGAGAAATAAGCCGTAGAGCTGGAGAAGAAAGTGTGGGTAAGAAATTCAAATGACTTACTGTCTGAGTTACCAATGGCAAATAACTCAATATCTCAGCCATTAAACTTTTCTAAATATAAAAATGATGCTGACTTGGAAGTTTTGCAGTAAGTTTTTTCAGTGTCTCATTCATGAAGGATCTATTCTGAATATTTGTCTAATGTGAACTAATATCATTAATATTAAACAACAAAACTGAACAAAACTGCCACGTGATGTCACCTAATACTACTGAATGGAAAAAGTAATGACAACAAAAATTTATAAAATTTCTACTTAAACAGTCTTTCTAGACCTCAAGGATCTGGCAATATTTTATTCTTTCATCTCCATACAAATTTATAACAAAATTTAATAATAATATAAGTGTATTTTGGATCATATGTTCATATACTTATATGGTCATATACCTATGCTGGTCACATGCACACTTTATTTTTCTTGTGTTGAATATAAATAATATTAATTATTTATGCAGGATAATAGAGGAAAAAGGTAAATATATTAAGGATACATGCTAAAGGTTAGCTAAGTAATTTTATAAAGTTTGAGCAGCACAAAGATACTTTTGCAAGAGTTTGAATTTTAAAAAGTAGTAAAAAAAAACTAACTTTCACATACAAAAGCCAACACTAACATACTGAATTCAAAAAAGCATGCATTATCCCAGCCACTGCCAGAGTCACATTTGTGGTGTCAACTCCTATTCAACAAAACAAGAGAATTATCTCACTATAAACATCATGTTTTAGAAGCCTGTCTAAAGGGGATCAGTATATTCAAATATGAGAATATTTGAGCACCAAAAAATATGGGGGATCATTGTAATTCCATCAAAAATTATGAAATTATTTTGATAAGAAAAATGATAGAAGAGAATAAAGAGCACTTGCTCTAGTAGAGTTAGTGTCTCATCAGTTTCTATACATTTATCAAATTTATCGTTTATATTTCAATTTTTATAATTGAACTATTGTAATCATCACAGTAAAAATTGGGCAAGAGATCATAAATAGGTGCTTAATCTAAGGAAGATTTTGGCGAAGAACTGCATATGTTCATGGTTCCAATCTCTTTGTATTTGAACTTTAATAGCACAATTGGAGTTGAGTATGTTTTAGAGAAGTGATTTTTAACCCGTGTGCCTCAAGAATGTTTAAAACATTAGTGAGGGGCACCAACATTTCCCCCCTAGATTGTCAAATAAAAAAATGACAACAACTAACACAACAATAGCCCTCCAGTATTGAAACAGGGTGCAGCCAAGGGTGAGGGGGCAAATAGGGATTTTGAATAGGGTCCAGAACTCAAGGTGTCCAGGAAATATTGGAAAGATATATAGGATGTCCTTACCCGGCCCCCCAGGTGTGAGTTGAGGGAAGGGATACATGGAGCACGGCCATTGAGAGATTTTTTTGAACAGCAACAGCTTTGTAGCTAACCTCCTAACAGATCTATAACCTTTAACTGGTTGCATAGATATATGTTAAATAGCTGTGGCCACGTTTTGAGCCAGGGGGAGGGAAGTGACTTCCACCCAAGATGTAACTGAGAGGCAACTCCCCCTGGTTACAGCACCCACATGAGAGCTTGGAGATGATTGGCTCCACGTCATGGGGACACACCTGCCCGGATTCAGGAGGGCAGTTCAGTAAAGCTGGAAGGATATGGGAGTTCTGGCAAGTGCAGCCAATTGTGGGAGGAGTTGGAAATGGGGCTGCACAGGAGGATTGGTGAGAGGATTTAAACAGAGACTCGGCAGCCATTGAGGGGGGAGAACCACACAGCTTTGGCCAGAGCCGTGGCCCTTTGAGGGAGAATCACCATGAAGCTTTAGCAGAGAACCACCACTCGGCTTTGGCAGAGTGGCGACTCCCCCTCCCTACAGCTTTGCCAAGGAGAACCACGCGGTTTTGGCAGAGTGGAGACCTTCCCGTAGCCTTGGTGAAGAGAGGACCACACGGCTGCTAGGAGCCTGAATCAGGGACTCTTACTTCTTTTTCTGGTACGCCAGTTCAGGGCAGAGGGAGAAGGAAGGACTGTGTGCATCTGTGGGTATCCTAAAGGACTTTGATATTTTAACGAAGACATTAGGTCACTACTTTAAGTCTGTATAGCTTTAAATAAACATTTCTTTTCCTTTTCACAAATCTCTGGCATTGAGAGATGCCTTTCCTCTTGTGGAGGACGGGGGTACTTTCGGTAATTGTATATCATCCTCCCCCTTTGGCCCTGTTCTGTAATAGTACGAATGTCCTGTTTTGAATCATAAATATGTAGAACATATAATAGGGTTGCATCTTATTGGTCATGGAGCATAATAAGTTTGTGTCTGATTGGTTAATTCTTCGTACTAGAAATCCTTATATACAAGTATAGGCATCTGATTTTTTTTTTTTTTTGAAGCACAAAGTGTAGGTAATTACTATTATTATTCTTTGTATAAATCAATAAAAATTATACCTATTTTTGTTCTATTGGCAAAAATATAATATTTGGTGTGCCATGGAATTTTAGTAATTAATTTATGTGTTCTATTAGATAAAAAATGTTGAAAATCACTGTTTTAGACAATATAAAGTGAAGGTTTGTTAGATATACCCAGATTAATTAATTTTCATTCACCTATCCAAAAATATCTATTGAACATGTACATATGTAACAGGCACCATTCTAACCACTGGATGCCAGGATTTTGTGTTTTAACTTTCATTAATTTGTAATCAAGACCAAGACCTGGCCCATGATAAAAAAAAAAAAAAATACCTTCTCTTCACTTCTTTCAGAAAATCTTTGAGAATATATTATTTGGAAGAGGTATAGCACTATTAAGATTTTCTGTTTAAGTGTGTATTCCACAATTCTTTAATAAGGGAAACTAGACATAAACCTGTGTGAGGTGGTATATTGATAGTCACCAATGAGTTGTGAAGACAAAATAAAACAAGACAAAAAACTGATAATGTTTGTAAAATTTAAGATGATGCCTGCTGACTCTAGTAATTCTAGCCCTCACTTAGATACAGACTGAGCACGACTATGCCCGGATGGAATTTGACTTTCAAGCCCCTGCGTTGCGTACAGTGGTGGACAGAGTGAACGGGTTCAGTTCACAGGCATGGCCACTGTCCAGGGTGTCCGTCGTGTTCGCAGCTCTCGTTATGGCCCCCACACAGCACAGTCTAATTTTGAGGTAGCCGCAATCATTAGTTATTCTAGTTGTAAACTAATGTATTGGATTTAAGCAAAAATTATCATAATGCAGAGTTCTAAAAAGCAATATTCTTCCAATCAGGCTTCATGTAAATATGAGTGGTGCTGATTAAACACTGAGCATAAAAGCCTGTTATTGCCTGAGTAAAAACTTCACAGAGAGGTTGGTAAGACTGTCATCAAGAGAGCTAACATAATTAAGCAGCACAAAAAATGTAGAAGCAGACACACCATGAAAGCCATAATTATATTTTACTCTTAATTTGGTTAACAAGAACCAGTAAATAGTTTCCTGATTTGCCAGGAAGGAAACAAGTTGAGTTTTCTGCTATGTTTAATTTGTGTTCTGCTTATGACCTTTAATTTACAAGCTTGGTACATCACCTGCGGTTTCCACTCCCTTCGTTTTTCTTCGTTAATAATCTCCTACAACATATCTGTTATCTTAGAAATCACACAAAATTGTAATTTGATGTCTTTGACAGTTTTGTAGTGATATTAAATATTAAGAATGGGTCAGATTCTTTCTGGACTATATTTAATAAGTGGTAAAATATTTTGGTTTTTTTAATACATGCAGGTTCATTAGATTAAATTTACTATTTTTTAATAAGACTAATAAAGTATCAACAATACTTTCAGCTATATCTCAAGCAAAATGCACATTCATACATTTGACTATACAAATATATCCATATATCATACATATGCATATAATTTAAAGGTATTTTAAACATTTAAGGAGTTATTTAAATATGCATACATTTTTTTCTTATTCTCCTCTACCACTTGATTTACTCCAGAACCCTGTCTTACTTCTAAACCAAGAGAAAATCTTTTCTGTCTTCTGAATATTTATTTTTCAATCCAGTATTACACAAAATTCATAGAGAAAATAATTTTCCTGTAACAATATTTTTCTATTCTTTTTTATTTTACTTTATTTTTCTATTCTATATACAGACATACCTTATAGAAAACCCCATTTTATTTATGGTTATAGCCTCAATGTGAGAAAAAATAAACAAATAAAAAATTGACTTAAGCAATTGTAAAGTAAAAAATGTTTTTCTCATTCAATTAAAAATTATATTCCAAATTATAGTTTATGAAACAAGAGGAAGTTCAGCGGCCAATTTCAGTGAATGTAACCTTATGTATTTATTAGACATTCAAATGGGCTATATATATATATCTCCACAAAGATACCAAGTCCGAATCCTCAGGGAAATCAGCTAAACATGTAATTTTAGCATGATTATTAATTTTTAGCTAGAAATATTTTTAAAGACATAGACATAAAGAGTGAAACAAAGACATTACCTTCAGTAAAGGCTGATCAAGTGACTCAGCAACACTGTTGAATCTGACTTTCACTCTCTCTCCTCATTTAGCCTTCCTACATAAATGTCATGCCAAGTGCCTTTCATTAAATCTGCATGTGCATACGTTCTTGATCCTGTCCAGCAGGACAGAGAAAGAATATTTGTCTTCATATCTCCTTCAGTAATCCTACAGTTGGCTGGTCCAGAGTGAACTATCCCATGTATTATAAAATTATTCACCAGTATAATGGATTTATCTTGATTTATCTTGTCTCTTCTTTCTTACTGGGATTGGCAGGTGAGGATTGTGTCTTCTAGAACGACATGAGATCTTACGTGGACATTGGAGTTGTCAGAAAGGAGAAGGGGAACATGAATGCAAGACAATATTTCTACAGTAGATACTATTTAACAAGACATATGCTATTATGGCCATGCTCACTCATAGAAACCAAAACACCTTTCACTCACAAAAGGGACTCTCAATGCACAAATTCTTTCTGCACTCTCCAGTACAATGCAGTCCAGATTATAGGGTTCGGCAAGACTTTAGGGATCATCTAGGCATGTGACATCATGAGTGAGAGAAGGAGTCAGGGATCCAGAGAGATCGAATTATTTGACTAAAGCCAGAAAAAAGAGGGTGGCAAATTGGTACCTAGGTAAATTCATTCTCAGTTTGATACTCCTTATATTAATTATTTTTGTCTCTTGAGAATTAAGTGGAAGCAGTGAATCCAAGATAGAAAATTTGCTCTATTATAATTGGTAAGAACAAAAGCACTTATATCTACCCATTGTTAATGAGAACTGGAGTTTCAAAAGATAAGCCCCTCACATAATGGCTTCCTAGCTTGGAAATAGCTCTAAGTATAACTTTTCAAGTTAAGAGCATTCCATTAAAAATAATGAAACCAGATGCACTTTTTAAAAGAAATCTAAGCAATCATTATGAAAACACATTGTTCTGTTCTTAGAAGTTAACTTGGGTTCGTAGGAGTTCCGTCCTGAAAACACATCATTCTTTACTTGAGGATTAACTAGTGTAAGGAGAAGAAAGGATGTTCCATTAAACTGCACTCTCTGAAAACTGAGTGAAAGATCCTCACTTTGGGGAAGACACGCACTATTTGAAAGCACAGAGAACAGTTGGTTAATGGCTGATCTTGAACACTGATACCCAGCCTTTATGGAGTTGCCTGGAGATAATGTATTATAATTTGTTTGATTTTGAGATTTCCCTTAGCCTTTTTCTCAGGTCCAGCTGAGATTCAACTTCCCAATGAAGCATCTTGACAATTTTATTTTAACTGACAGTTTGAACCTCTCCTGTCTATTATATAACTACATAAGATCACAAAATACAGAGACAGAGAAGTTTTTGACAAAATGATAGTTATTTTGTTATCCTTCTTTATTTTAAGATTTTTTTGTGACCGGAGAGAAATGAATACATTCAACGAGTTGCCACACAACTGGACGAAGCTCTCTAAACAAACAAAAAACAAAAACCAAACCAAAGAACACTAGAAATATCTTCTGCATCTGTATGTATGCATATACTTAAAGTATTTTTCAAAATTAGGAAATACACATAGAAATTTGCATATAGTGTAGATATTACTTAATCATTTAAAACTGAACATTTAAATGAGTCTCCCTTCAGAAGAAATAAAATATTGTTAGCATCTCCAAAGCCTTACATGACCTTCACATCCCAAACCCTCTCTTCCTGCTTACCATTAGATTCTACTTCCCACCCTTATATTCCCCATTATTTTTGTCACATAATTATGCATTATGGAACAATGACAGCATGCATTGCTTTCTGACTCCCTTCTTTTGATCAACATTATGTTTGTGAGAGAAAATCATGAGTTTTTTGTCTCTTTGTTTGTTTAATTTCTGGATGTACAGAGTTCTGTATCTATATACCACAACTTATTGACCTGTTCCACAGTCATTAAAATTGTCATTGTTCCCAAATTTAAACTATTGTAAACATTCAACAGTCTTCACATTTATCCTAGATTACCTGCATATGTAATTTAGTACATTTTCCTAATTAGGGCAACTTTTCTCAACAGAGGCACATAAGATATTTTGGGTTGGATAATTCTCTTTTCTGGTGGACTAGCAAGTGAATTATAGAAGATTTAGCTACATGCTCAATCTCTGTTCACTGCATGTCAATATCACTACCATACCCCCAAGCACATTTGCATTATAAACCATCAAAAATGTCTTCAGATATTGTCACATGTCCTGATGGGAGAGGGACATTTGCACAGGGTTGAGAAACACTGACCTAGGACTATGTCCAATTTTTGTAAATAATAGCCACATTTTTTCAAAGCAGAATTTCCAATTTTTACTTCCACCTTAGATTTCTAGGGTTATCATAACAAAATCAGACTGGATAGATTAAAAAACAGATATCTATTTTCTCAGGATCTGAGGGCTCAAGGTCCATTATCAATTGTCAACACATTTTGTTCTTCTGAGGTTTCTCTACTCGACTTGCAGATGGCCATTTGCTCATTGTGTCCTCACATGGCTTTTCTTTCCTGTGTGGAAGTACCACTTCCTCTTCTTATACGGCCATAACTATTGGATTAGGTCTGTACCATTATGGTCTACTTTAACCTTGATTACTTCTTTAAAGGTCCTATATCCAAATATAATCATATTTGGAGTAAGGGTTTAAAGATAAGAATTTTTAAGAGAATACAATTCAGTCCACAACACTTGATATTATCAGTTTTTCAATTGTTGCAGTTCTGGAGACCGGTCTTATATCCCTGGTAAATTCAATTAGTATTTTCTTGATAATTAATTAGTTTAACACCCTGTCAAATGTCAGTTGGCCATGGAAATATTCAAGGTGTTAAGGTTCTATTCAAGTTTTTTTATTGTTTTTTTTCTTATTAACTTGTTAAAGTTGTTTAAATATTTCCTTTGCCAATTACCATTGTAGGTGTTCTCCTCTACTATGTGGTTTTGATTTTCACTCTCTTAATGATATTATTGATCAAGTAAAATTTGTAGTTTTAATGGAGTTAAATCCATCAATCTTTTATATTCTGATCTGTGACTTGTGTATGTGGCACATAGTGTGAACTTGGGGTCAAGTTTCAATTTATCTTTATAGATATCAAATTGACCAATATTATTTAGTGAAAGATCATCTTAGCACATTGTTCTATTGTGCCAACTTTGTAATAACTGAAATTATTGTGTGTCCTATTTCAGAAATATACTATATATTAAATTATAATTTCATAATTTCTTGAAGTGTGAAGCTTTTCTTTAACTTGCCTTGAATAACATTTAGTACATATTACTGTGCAGAATTATCTTAGACAACACAATTAGTGTTAGAAATATAATAAATTAAGCTGAGATTTTCTATTGTTCTTTTACATGTTCAGTTTCTGAGCTCAAGTTTCTGATTTATTTCAACAGCATTGGACAAATGTTAAATTCATAACAATTGGAAACTATATAGAAATTTTATCTCCAGAGATTGAACCAAATTAATATAAGTGAACTTAATGTCCAAAAGGGCTTCAGAGGGAAGTATCTGGAGCTCATATTGTGTTAGATATTAACAAAGTAAGAATGATTTTAAATAGTATTAATATTTACTGGGTACCTACTTTGTGTCAGCCCAGTAAATTAGGTCATGTTATCAGCTCTGCTAATTTGATAAGAAACTCATGCGCCTGAATTTTCCCATCTAGTAGTGCTAAGGTCAGGAACTGAACTGTTTTCCATCTAAACCCAGAGTGTGCACACCAGAACAGTTAGCTACAATGTATCTGGGAGATGGACTTAAGCCTAGAGGAAAGCCACATTGAGTGCGTAATTTGAAGTTTTATCAGTGGTAAGCAGAAGACAAATACAGTGTAGTACTCCAAAAGTTAAAGACCAACTATTGAGTTTTAGGTGCTAGATTTTTTTTCTATTTTTGGAAAATACACTAAATTGAACAATCGTTCTTCTGGGAGGAAAAAAAAAACAGCTCCCTTGGGACTCAAGAATTTTCTAGCACTGGTGGCATTTAAATTAAAAAGCTAAGAGAGACTTCTGCCTTGGACGAGATGTTGGGATAGAAGACTTCTAAATGCCACTCCAGACAAAAGATATTTCCATTTACATTAGTAACTGTTTATTTTATGATGATACATTGTTTACCTTATTTTTGTACATAAGTGTTGTATAAAAGAAGGATAAATATTTACCTTCTTAGCCTATGATTTAGAATTAATAGACATAAGCAGTAGATTATAAATTTAAAGTGAAAAAGTTAAAAACAGCTGTTCTCCTTGACTTCCCTTATCAAAGATAATTTTTTAAATTGTGTCTTTATGTGAATGAGCAATGATGGGCTCTCACTTTTCTCAGTTTGTTCAATTTACAATATATCTACTGTTTAAAATAAAAACCCTCCATAACCATGCTTGTAAAGCTAAGTTCATTTTGATTAAGAAAGCAATCAACCACAGATCTTACATAAAGAAAAATTCTGATTCAAAAACAGTACAACAAACAGCCCCAAACAGACTTTCTCTAATCCCTGAGTTCATAAGGATTACAAATACAGCACTAAAAAAGTTTAAACTCTCAAGCTTTTCTGAAACTTGGTGATATTGTACCGTTGTTTCCAATAATTACATTCTACACCTTTATACCACATTGGTTATACCATTAAATGTTGCAGTTGTCCAGAGGAACAGCGACAGGATTAGGCTAGACTACACTATTGTAACAACTGCAGGATCTAAGTATCTTCATACAAATGTATCACTTACACAGTATCTTGTAGATGAGTCCTTGTCTATGGGACAACCCTCCCTTTTTCAGTAACTAGACCTTTGAGTCAGTTTCACTTTTTGGTTTCATTACCTCAAACATGGTCATTGGGGAAAGTGAAAGATATGTGTCAATTACAGTTGCATATCCAATTCAGTAATTAATGCCAGAGTCTGATGAAAAGAACATTTTATAAAAGAGAATGCATTTATTTCATATTAAATCATTGAAATTAAAGATTTTTACTAAGTTTCCTTTGTATTGTACTTGAAGATTAAAGAGAAATACAAGAGTTCTTAAAAGTTAAATTGTGTACATTAAGAAGATGACCACAAGAGCAGCAGTAAGCATTAAGCATAAAATATACTCATTACATCTTAGGAGAGACATACTCTTTAGGGTTATGTTCAATGAATTGCACTTATCATAAATAATAATGATGTTAATTAAGGTCAGAATAATGAGAGAAAATATGCTGGCCATACAGCAAATTCAATTTTTTCATCAGATAAAGTTCAGTTAAATTGTCACTCAGTATTTTTTTAATATTTAACTAATACTATATTAGTTATTTAGGTAATAGAACATAAATGTAATTTAGGTACCTTTTTGTTATTTATAAAACCTGTTTTGATTTAAGACATAAAATGTTCCACCAAATGAGGTAATTATTGAGAAATTATATTAATAAAGGAAGTATCATTTCAGTAAAGTACAATCTAATTAACGAGAGAATTGATTGCATACCAGTCCATAATCGTAGTCTGGAAGCCAGACCTGACATATTTCAGAATGTAGGCTTTTCCTAATTTGATAAAGGTGATACAGTATAGAACTCGACAGTGCAAGACAGGTTTTCTCACCCGCAGTTCAGGTGAAGTCAGGTTTGCAAACAAATGAGTTTAAAAGAAAAAAGAAGCAACAACTCTGGATTTTCTGAGAATTTTAGAATGATGCATAACAATCGTTGTGTATAAGAACGATTGAGCATAAGAATGATGTGTATTAATTCATTTCTAACAGCTATTATATATGCAAGTAAATGCATACATATTCTTTTTTAAAATTTTTTAATTGTTGTTCATGTATAGTTTTCTGTTTTTTACTCCCACCCCAGCCCACCTGCCCCAGTCCTCTCCACCTCCCTCCCATTTCCAACCCCCCAAGTTTTTGTCCATGTGTCCTTTGTACTTGTTCCTGTAAACCCTTCTCCTTTTCCCCTGAAATTCCCTCCCCTCTCCCCTCTGGTCACTGTCATCCTGTTCTTTTTGGCCACATAGAGAGTGGTGATCACTTCACATCCTGAGTCAGTGAACTAGACTTGGTCTCAGGCAGCATCACTGGTAAACCTAAACCTTCCTCACTCTTTCCAAAAGAGAATCCAGTACTGCCATTCCCAGAATCCATTTTTTTTCCTGCCACTGAAAAACAATCACACAACCTTTGAAATTAGGAGAGATAGAAAGGTTATTTTTCTCAGGCTACTGCAGGCAGCTAAGTGGGAAAATGAACGACCTAGGTAAAGATCAAGGTGATTGATGAGCATCTGAGAATCATGCAGGTGCGTGTGCATGCTGGGACAGTGTAAGTCTCTTCCTAGTGGTTCTAGGGAATACAGAAGTTTCTGTGTGAGTTCTGTAGAACAACTCTCCCTAACTTCAGTCTTGCGGGTTGAAATCCTTGGTGATGGTTCCTCTTAAATCTGGTTAAAGTCCTTAAAACCAAAGTACCTAGGGCAATTTCTGTTTTCCTGAGTTCATTCTAAGACAGTTACCTGCACACAACATAGAACAGATTCAAATCATCTCAAAATGTGTCATTTGTTACAATTGCTTTGAAATTGACTTAAATAGAATGTGTAAATATAAAAATTTACCAATAATACCTTTCTATTATTCTATGCTAACTTTGTCTAAACAAGGCTATTTTCATCGAGCATCATTTCACACATATAATGATCTTTTTCATAGGCCCATGTGTGCTTTCTGAAAATAAGTTAGATGTATAGTGGCATTTCCAACAAATAAACAGTTAGGATCATAATAACTGTGTTTTCCCAGGACATGTTTTATTCTTTTCTCCTTCTTCTTTTTTATTAACTAAGCCCACCCTCTTTTCATTAAACGTTACTGACTACCCCTTTGTAAATCCCAAATCAAGATCTTCTGTATTATTTTTAGGTTCTTTAGGGTTAACTGAGTCAATCCAAAGAGTGTTGCTGAACATCATGATTTTATTAAATACCTTAAAGTTTGAACACACACGTTCTGCAAATTTCTCCTGTAATCTTTTGAATTCAGGCATTTATATAAATCTAAACCTGAATTTCTTACCTACTTCTGTCATTTGGAATGCCATTTATGAGAGCATATTGCTCTATTTCCAAAATGAGAATTTGTAAAATAGAATGTGATTATTCTGAGTTAAGTGATTCCAAATGCCTCCATGTGATTTTGCTGCTAATTGCAGGATTTATGATACTACATATATATCCAGTGGCTAATAAACCCATTCCTTAATCATAACTCAGCGGATTATTTGGCATATGAACAAATGCTCACAAATTCATGCAAGATGCCGCTAAATACAAAATGGAAAACTACTTATCTTTGGCATATTGTTAGCCACCTCCCTTCAAAACAAATAACAGCAAATCTACTACTTCCTCTTTGTTCAATTAACCTAGGAAAAGACAAGCATAGGGAAGAAAGTACCATGGCTGCAAAAAATGCAAAAAATAAGCTATGTAGACATGTTGGAGAGACTCATACATTTGGGTATCTAGAGGGTTCATGGGTGTTGTCTCTTTGTCTAACCAGACTTGCCTATACTCGATTCATATCACTAGAGTAAAACTGTAGCTTTATGAGGGACTAGCAAAGACAAGTGCATAAGTCCACCCTGGCATAAATATGGCTTAGTTTTAAGTATAAGTGAATTTATTGATTATTTCATGTAATCCACAAACTTTGTTATTGAATGATACTCAAATGTAGATAATTTTTTTTTTAAGATTTTTATTTATTTATCTTTAGAGGGGAAGGGTAGGAGAGAGGGAGAGGGAGAGAAATATCAATGTACGGTTGCCTCTTGTGTGTCCCATGCTGGGAACTGGCCTGCAACCCAGGCATGTGCCCTGACTGGGAATTGAACCGCGATGCTTTGCTTCGCAGGCCCGTGCTCAATCCACTTAGCTACACCAGCCAGGGCAAATGTAGATAATTTTAATTGATTTCTAAAGATTATTATTTTTATTTGTTACCAGATGTCTTTTCTAACATCATTTTTGTATTCCTCTACTCGTGTGTAAATATACTGTTATCCTTCTTAAAAATTATGCAAGGGCTTTCACTGAGAAAATGTTTGGGCTTTCTTTTTTTTTTTTTTTTTTTTTTAGGTTAGGGAATAAACTACAAATTATATTTCAATAATATTTTAGCAGATCTTAAAGCCTAGTTAAAACCAGCTAGTACCTTTTGAAATAAACACTAATCAAGCAACCAAGAGCTAAATGTCTAGCTTGTCAACTTCAAACAATGACCTTATTCCAAGCAACAAGATGACCTTTTGAACTTAAGACTTTTAAACATCCTGCAACCTACTACATGACTGTTAAGTATTCTAAGATAAATCAATAGCTTTTCAAACATCGTGTCACTCTGGAAGCTTCAAGCAAATCGTGTAGTTACACATTTAATTGGTCCTTAAAATTATAACACTAAAATATATTCTTTATTTCAAGTACCATTTTTTTGATGAGTTGATCTTGTGTTTTAAGGGGGGGGACTCTAACCTGATATTTTGGGGTTAAAGTGTATAAAAGGAAATAAAGACCCTTAAAATAGCATTTCTTTTTTTAAACACGATTTTTTAAAAGTTTTGTTTATTTATTTTTAGACAGAGGGGAAGGGTGGGAGAAAGAGAGGGAGGGAAACATCAATGTGTGGTTGCCTGTCATCCACCCCCTACTGGGGACCTGGCCGAAAATACGGGCATGTGCCCTGCCTGGGAATCATTTCAGTGACCCTTCGGTTTGTAGGCCAGCACTCAATCCACTGAGCCACATTAGCTAGGGCAAAAGAAATAGTTTCTACTATACTATATTTATAGCACTGGTTAAATGAGAGCTGGCAGTCAAGATTCTTTGAGAATCTAATTGCATACTGAACTTTGAATTATTATTTTTTTCCTGAGACCATGTGAAACTACAGCTTGACAAAATCAGTAGACTTAAACAGAAATCATGTTAAATCTAAATTATACTTTAAATTTTTAAGTAGTGGTATCATATATAACACAGAGAAAAGTATAAAAGAGTTATTTTTTTTTTTTTTTGCCAATAGAAAATGGTTTTCTTGAGAAGGGCATTTTTCAAGGGGATTGCCTTGTGCAGAAAATAACTTTTCTCAGGATTTGACTTAGATAAGCTTATCATGCATGGGGGGAAAATCAGGAGGTGAAAGATGGGATATTGGCAAAATATAGATTTTATCAAGTTTACTTCTAGCTGAAAAATAACATTTTTCTCAAGAAAATTTAATAAATTTCGCATTGAGTGTAGAATGACAACAATATCTGACTAGAACATTCTGTTATAGGCTGGGAATCGCAAGTACTGTGAAATGACCTTATAGTGGCACTTTGCTCTCAAGAAAATGTCCCTGTTCTCAGTCACCCAGACTCAGTGTTTTTTTTCCCCCTTTCTATATAAAAAAATTCTTCTAGTTAGCTACTTAATTAAAACTGAGCGGACACCTTCTTGTTGACTCAAGGAAATAATAATAATAATAAAAATTGTTGCAGTATGAGTACAAAAGACACAGATGAGTAGCACCAAAATATCTTGTTTCTAAAAGTTACTGATTTGTTATATTTTATTTTTTAAATTTTTATAATAAAGATGAATAGACAAATAAGACAATATTTAAAAACCAGTTTATTGAAAATGAATCTCAGCTCTAACATCATATAAAATGTTTTATATGACTCTAGATGTTAAAACTGGACTTGATATTTATGACCTACTGTGAATAGCCCAAGCATTAATTACTTTTCCCAGTTTTTGTAATAACCTGACATTCCATAAATGGCCCATTGAAGTAGAGACTTATTTCATAGAAAAAATGTTCTGTACTTTCCATATATTAAGTTATTTCATATATAATTATTCTAATCAACTGAACTATTTTAGGCATGAAGTTTAAATACAAAAATAAAATAACTTATTTTTTCTAATAAACATTTTTTGAGTCTCTGACTGTAAGGGCCCCTCACATATCTGATAAATTGATATGGTTCTGTGTATCAAATTTTAACTAACTTTTGCAGAGAGAGAGAGAATGAGATAGAATGAGAACACAATGTCTCACTCGGCCAAACAGGAAGAAAGGGGAGGCTACTGATAGCAAATTGTGGGAACAGGAATGGGGGGGCTACCCGGACTCTTTCTCTAGCACCTGCTTCTCTGTGTGGATGAACTTTTATGTCTATTCCAATATGTGAAGAGACCATTTGGACACTTTTGCTTCATTATTAATTCATTGAGAATTTGTGCTCAACTGAAAACCTAGTCCTCTCCATTTAAATTGCTGTGGGCTTTAACACATGATATCTGACTTAGAAATAGGAATTTGCATTTTTGGTTTATCACAATTTAACTGTCTTTATAGAAAACAATAAAAAGAATCAAAAATAAATTAACTGGCTAAATAAGAGAATTTTCTTTCTTTTCTTAGTTTAAAAAAAACCCAGGAGTCCTTGGTAAAGAGATGATGTGATCAGTCCACAATCTTTAAAACTAGGTTCCTACTCCAGGATGGCTGCTGGATCTCCAGCCATCAAACCTGTATCCATGTTAGCAAGACGGATGCTCCAGGAAAAAACATACCACATTTTGATGGAGAATTCAAAGAAAGTGCATAGATCATATATGCCAGCTCTTGTAGCTACAAGAGATCTTGATAAGTGTTATGTTATAGCTGGAAAGCAATCTACTAGTTATAAATTGATATTCTGATGCCCAAGAAGACAGAGGAAGTCAGTGTTGTGGTATCAATGAATAATCCCTATAATGAGAAAGTATGGGTGTATGTATGCATGTTTTTTTAATGCAAATCTTATTTCAAAAGTTGTAAAGGAAATGAATAATTTAATTTTCAGTGGCACTTACTGTGAAATGTTAAGTAAAGTAACTCTGAAAAGCATTTTCTTTCAGAAGGCAAAAACCACTGAGCCCTTTATTAGTTTAGCTTAGGTAGAAAAGGTGTTTAAAGGTATTTATATTTTAGTTACCATAAAATTTAAGTTAAATCTATTGATATATGTATGAATATATATATTCTTATTATGTTTTCTGAATGTTTTCTTAAACATGCAATATATTTTCTACAAAATTAAAATGTGCTTAAATAATTCCAAAGATTATTGACTTATCAAATTGAAAATATGGCATTTTCAGGCATTAAATTTACTAGAATATGTCTATAGAAAACTTTGTCTATTCACTTAAAACTTAGACTATATTTGCAATAAGAAATTTACTTCATTCACCAATTTTGTGATAATTAACTTGATGACTATAAACTAATTAATGTCATTATAAATGATAACTCACATTTAATACAGTGTATTTTCATAGAATTGAAGATATACACTTATTCACGTACATATATACACATATATGTATTTCAAGTAAAATACACATCACTCTAATAAATTAATTTTAAAACATATTGCAGAATTTTGATTTCTTACAAAATCCATTGCTAGTCCTGGCTGGCGTGGCTCAGTGGATTGAGTCCGGCCTGCGAATCAAAGGGTCACCAGTTCGATTCCCATTCAGAGCACATGCCTGGGTTATGGGCCAGGTTCCCACAGCAGGTGTGCAAGAGGCAACCACACATTGATGTCTCCCTCCCTCTCTTTCTCCCTCCCATTCCCTCTCTAAAAATAAATAAATAAAATCTTAAAGAAAACAAGAAACAAACTTCATTGTAAGGCTGGAACCATCGTTATGATTTTCATTCTGTTGTCAGGTATTACCAGGGATCCTTAGCATGAGAAAGGGTGAGAGTCAAGTTTGTGGGGTCCATTTATCAACAGGCATTCAGTATATAATCTGTCAACTAACTGTGACTGCAACCATGTTATCATTCATCCTAGAGTACTCTTCTTTATTCAAAACTCATAATTTAGTTTATAAAATGCCTTGCTAAAACAAAGATGCATGATAGATATCATTTTTTAAAATAATATATTTTTCAAAAACAACAAGGTTAATTTTACTTTTTCTTAATGAATCATTGACAACTCCTAGAAATTGAACTTGAATACCAAGCCTTCACAAAATACCACTTCCCAGCTAATTTTATAGTCATGCCAGACTTTAAGTGCACAGAGTGACACTGGTCTGCATTGGAGGGCAGGCCCACTCCTTGTGGCCACTGTTGTTCGGACTGTGCTGCCATGTCCTCAATCCCCTGTGGGTTGAGAGGACTTACTCTGCTGCTTGTAGTCAGGATGTGACCAAGTGAGAGCTGCCGTGGTTAGCTTTTCTCTGGAAGTTGCCCTCAGCCGAAGAGGAGGAAACGGTCCAAGGTCATGTCCCTGTTTCCAGGGGCAGCATGGTTCTTATAACTAGTTAATGTAGGAATACGAAGGACGAAATATCTGGGCCCTTAGTCCTAAATGGGGACAACTCTGAAGGACTAACTATCCCAGCCTCAGGAAAATTGCCTGAGGCCTTGTGAGGAGGAGACACTCCCTCCACCTAATTCTTCTCTTCTCTAACAGGTGATAATCTTACATGCACTCCCTAGTAAATCCTTGCATATTAATTTCAAGTAATTTTAGTAAATTCCTAGAACAACCAACTACATTATCTCTTTCTGTGATTGAAACTTAAGTGTCCTTTATTAGTTAAAATTTAATTTTTCTATACCTGTAAAGCTAGCAACATAACCCGTTTCCTCATAATTATGCTTAACTTTATGAGTTCAGGTAAAGTTTTCTTTATCTTAAAGATAAGTACAAAATGTAGGTTAAACTGTTCTTCCTTATTATAGTAGGAAATAATCTATTTTCCCTCCTTCATATATTTAATGAGAAGATTATTTTACAAGAAATAAAAGATTGGAGTAACATCTGAGAATTAATGCAATATAACAAAACAGAAGAATAACAATGATTATCTTCCGAAATGTACAAAATACATCTATTAGAATTACATGTCAATTTCTTTAAAAAATTGTTGGCTTTTTTTTTTTTTTAGTTTTAGTTTTAGAAAGAGGGGAAGGGAGGGAGAAAGAAAGGGAAGGAAACATCAATGTGTTTCTTTCCAGATGATGAATACATTTCCAGTTAACTGGGGAAGATAACAGAAAGACAAATAAAAACTCAAAAAAATAAAGTTTGACATTATCAGTCATTAAAAAAATGCCAATTGAATGCTGCAAGGAGATGCCACTGCATTCTTATTAAAATGCCTGAGTTTTATTAGACTAAACATGTCAAATATTGACCAGGAAATTTAGGAATAGAACATTCACTCTACTCATGGGAATAAAATTGTAAACCACATTGGAAAAGAGTTTGGCAGCATTAAAAACTCAAAGACTTCATTTTTGATGTTTGGTCCCTGACAGCTATCAGGCATGCAGGTCTTTCCCCTTTTGCCCCACAACTGGGCGAGACAGTAAAAAAGGCCACCTGCTCCCTTCCTTGGAGCACCCAAAAAGTTCAAGCCAAGCGGACACTGCCAACGGGAAACCTCACTCTAGCTACATCTCTTAGATGCTGAAAAAGCCCAGTCTCTCACCTGTTTTACTGCAGACTGAACCACAGCTCTTCTTATGGGAACACCTTGTTGTTTGTTATATGAGCAATAAATTGTTTTCCATATTAATTGATGCCTATATGTCATTCATGTCACTGCTAAATAAATTCCTGGGGCTGGGAGTGGTGTTCAGTGGCCAGAAGGGAGCAATAGTTGCCCAATTAAAAATAATAATAAAAGCATTTCTTTAAAAGGTAAACACAGGGTATCAGTTATCTCATGGGCACTCATTTACCCCAGGGAATGGCAGCATATCCATACCAAGACTTGGACATGAATGTTCATAGCAGCTTAATTTGTAACAGCCTCTAACTGGAAATAACCATCAAAAGGCAGTTGGATAGACCATTTGTGGGAGAACTATATTATGATAATTATGTTGAGTGCAATAAGCATACTAAAAATGGTTATGTACTACGTGATTCCATTTATTTAAAGCTCTGGAAAGTATAAATAGAACCATAGTGACAGAAAGTAGATCAGAAGTTGCCTGGAGAGTGGGCAGTGGGAAAAATTGGAAGGAAGGGATTGCATAAGGGCATATGAAACCTTTTGTGTTATGGTTATATTCATTGTATTGATTTTGGTGATGGTTTCACAGGTAATACATGTGTTGAAGTATATAAATTGTAGAATTTAAATATGTAAAGTTTATTATGCTCCTGTCTCAGAAGTGCTTTTAAAAAAGCACTGAATCCTCTGTATTCACTTTCTGCCTTCATCAATCACTTTTCTTTGTTTCGTTTGTTCCCTATGAGGTATAGTTATTTATATGTCATATTACACTATGCATAGCAAAACATTATGCATCATTCTATACTCATAGTTCTCTACTTCCTTTAGCTCTCCTCGTGGTACATCAATACCAACTTGCTTTGCTTTTGCATATCACGAACTCTTAGACTTCTTAGCTATGGTGTTTCTTCTGTCAGTAATGTTCACCCACTCCTATTTTTATGTAGCTAATGCAGTTTTGTCCCGTCAAGACTCAAACAGTTTGTCTCCTACAACTCCTTCACCCAGGCCTCAGTTTTAGGTGGTCTCCGTCTGTGCTCTAATAATAACCCTTGCATGTCTGTAGCAAAGCTCCTAAAGGCTCTGTGCACCTCCTCCGCCACACTGTTGGCTTCCCCAAGTAGGGCCTTGGAGTCTACAGCTGTTAGCAGAGGAAAAGAAGCAAAGGAAACACCGTCTATATGTTGGCTGAGCTGAATGGAGCTCCACTTCTTCTGTGCATTGGTCTGCTCCTCAGGAGAGCCACTAGAATCGATGTAAGTCATTTTTAATGAATTGAATCATTACATATGTAATTACATATACATCTGCAGGCTCTTGTTTCAAAAAAGAGCTAAGAATTGGCTTATACATAAAAATGATATGATATTTAAAGCCAAACCAGACCACGTGAAGGAAGCAGTCATTTTGGTTAAGCCACATACAATTCAGGAAACACATTTTGCTCTCAAATGGAATAATAAAATAAACATGATAGTCAAATAGTGTTTTGATGATAAAAATATCAAATATTCATATGCAAATATTTCATATTATATTTTATTATGATGTATACATGATCTCTTATGTATTAATGCTAATTGATAATATAAGTGATATAAGTGATACTTTAAATAATATTTAAGTACAATTATAAATATATGTTGAATTACTAAAAATAATTCAACCTATATTCATTACTTTTGCCTTTGGGAAATGAATGACATTGTGGGAAACATAGGTAAATCAAAATATCTCTTCAACTGAATTATTTTTGTATTGCCTATACTAATAGAATATTAGATTGAATCATAACTTAATTTTAGTGATATTTCATTTGTGGAATATACACACACATATATATATATATGCATCTATTTTTTAAACATTTTAAAACTTGGGTTTTTTGGTGATTTTTTTTTACCAAATAATTGAATATTTACATTGGTCAGGTAATAAGATGAAACATGCCTATTTGCTATCAAGGTCATTCAGAATCAATCTAATTGTCAAACCTCTTTGAAAGAAGGTTGACTATAAATCAGGCACCATTTACTGTAGCTCAAGCCAAAGTGCTCTATAGCAAGTACACATTAGAACATACTTGTTGGATATTAAAATTTGATAACTTTGCTAATAGAAATTTATTTCATCTTTGGCTGGAACATAATCAACAAAAGAAAAAAAAACAAACAAAATATAACCAGAGATGTTGAAATTAAGAACAATCTAACAATAGCCTGGGGGGACGGGGGAGGGGACAGAGGGGAGAAGGGTTTTCAGGGACTACTATAAAGGACACATGGACAAAACCAAGGGGGAGGGTGGAAGCAGGGGAGGGAGGTGGGTTTGGCTGGGCTGGTGGGGGAGTGGTGGTGGGGGAATGCAGACAACTGTAATTGAACAACAATAAGATAATTTTTTTAATTTGTTTAAATTTAAACACAATTTCAATTTTGTTTAAAAGGTGACTTGAACAAGGGACAGATAGATACAACTAAAATATAGGGTGAGGTAAAGTAGGGTTGGAGTTGTGTGTACGCAAAACACGGGAGTTTATTCTTGTGTTATTGTTTATTAATTATTGTATTATTTTCCTTACCAAAAACCTGTAAACCTATAATACTTTTGCCCCACCCTGTCAGTAAGCTAATAAAAGTAGTTTATTTATACTCCAAAATAATCACTCTTTTAGCTTTAATTGAAACCAACATTTGTTTTTATAATGTATCCATTTCAAATACAAGTTTCTTCATAATTGTTAGAAATTTGTTTTTTAAAAAATGCATTTGACATAACACCACAGAAAACTTCAACTATTTTATTAGAACAAGAAATGTACTCTTTGTAGTCAAATACTTTCCTATTATTTGTATTATGTCACGTGAACCTGCCACCTTTTTTGTCTGAGACCATCAGCGACGTGCTAAAAGAACACAGCACACAGACAGTGGAAACAAGGAAGGGCATCCATGGCAGAGGCAGTTTCTTTTGTCTTGGCTTTTTGCTGCTGAAATCTCTAAAGGTGACCAGAAAACGAAGATACAAACAAACAAACAAACTACAACAATAATAAAACAGAATCATGGCCCCTTGCTTTCTCCCACAAAGTGAAATAGTTTACAATAAGTCTGAATAAAATTCAACCATTCTGAAGAGACATGTTTCCTCATTGTTGATCTATAATAATATTTCTTGATACAGATCCATCTGAGCTTTCAAAGTCAATGTGAAAAGTTTATTTGACTGGCAAGAAATAGGCAAAAGTTAGCATACATCTGAACCAGAAATCAGCTAAGAATTAGTGGAATGTAAAATAAAGTTCTATTAGATACCAAGAAAAATAATAAGTATTTTCCCAAGGGTATAAATTGGTTTTCACTTGAGACTGAAAAGAATGTGAAAAACATTGAAACTTGTAGCAGAATATTTGATTGAATCTAAAATATAGAATGCATTTCTTTTTTTTTTTCTAGTAGAAGTCCTTATGTCCTTTTAAACATATTGATGTCTTTATATCTTTTTAAAATAAGAACTTAGAAGTATTTCATCTATCACCATTTATCCCCCTTAAACTCTGTTCCACCTAAACCCACCCCCACCCCACTTCAATCACTGCACTGGTGTCCACACCCACAACTTACTTTTCTTTTTTTCCCCCTCAATCCAAATAAAATACCATGTAAAGAAAAAAATAAAAAGAGACCTGAAAAGTAAATAGGGGACTATGAAAAATAACTTAGAAGTTAGCAGAAATAAATACACTGAACGTTAAAACCCATGTGGCATTTCATGTAAATTTCTTAAGTATTTATACATTTATGATTGATCAATTTATCACACTGAAGAAGAATATTAACTGCTACATACGTTATTTCTTTTTGCTTTCACAATCAGTCATTTGTAATGAATTATTTCAACCAGAGAAATTTGGACCACACTGGAGGCTGAGGAAATTACAGTTGCTTCTACCTCCCCAGTACAATCTTAGTAACTAATTTGCTACCCAGGGAATGACATTTTCATGTTCCATTAGTGATAAGTGTTATTTCAGAAACCTCATGATCACTTCCCACTCTATTTACATGTGTATCTTAATCTACCCTCCCCTCCCCATCCTATTCCAATTATTTCCAATTTCAAGAACTTTGGAGTGCATCTCAGAAGTTCAAAGGTGGTAGTGGAGTTAACAGGGCGCAATGTGAGGACTGTGAATTCACAAAAGTGAAATACTATGTGATCATTGGCCTTTAACATTATCCCTGCCTTTTGTGCACAGTCTTAGTAGAGAAGTCAATTTTCATTTATGAGACATGCTAGGCTCCCATTAATGTCCTGGTAATCAGCTGCAAACACAGAATGATCTGGGGTGTAAATAATGAATTTTTCATACCAAATGTTAGTAAGTGAAATACAAGAAACTGCCACTTTTAGGCATCTACAGTAGCTCAGGCTTGGTGTGGTAGGAATGGTCTTCCTGAGGCTGTGCAACACGGTGGCCTTGCTTACACACAACGGTTTATTGGACTTCACTATCTAAATTTACCACAGAAAACTCAACTCAGCATTACCACAGAAAACTACACTCATCGTTACTATTCTTAGATATATTCTTCTCACTATGCTTGTTAAAGGCTTACCAACAATCATCCACTTGTCCAAGGCTGAGAATTACCTAAGGGAAAGGTGTTTCTGAACTTCTTCCTCTCATCCCCATAGTCATTCTCTAACTCCTATTAATTCTTCCTTATTAAAAAATTCACTGAAAAAATGAACAGAAGCTGTATTAAATGCATGCATTATTCTACTAAATTCTGATAACAATTACATTGAGTAGACATCATTGTTAATTTCATTATAGAATGAAACCTTATAGGTTGGTGGACATTTAAACTTCATTTTTAAAATACCTGTATATTGCTTTTTAACTCAATATTTTTAGATGTACTGTGTATATCAGGAGTTTTTCTGAAAATGTATTTAACTGTAGTATATAAAATATTTTTTCATTCCTCATTTCTATCTTTGAATTTTGATTACTTATCTCCCTAATTTTTGATGCTCAAGTATATTCTGAAGACTTAAGATCGCCATGCAATACAATTTTAGAGATGTGACGTGTCATTTTTTAAAAAAGAAAAAGAATATTTAAGACTTTTTTTTTGTTCATTTGGTTTCCACAAGAGGACGACTTATTGATAAAGTTTGTGTTGTTTCCAAACTAATTTGAAAGAAACCCAAAGAACCTTTCTTCAAACATTACAAATCTACCCAATTAGCTTTTTCTATCATTAAGCTCTCCAGTCTGATAAAAGCATTCATGTGCACTTTTTCTGGGAATCAAGGTTATAATTCATATCAGATAAAATAAAAGTTAGTAGAGAGGAGTTAAGATGTAAGTTTGGGTGGGAAAAACATGCTAAGAGAATATTAGAATGAAGGTGAGAGTGTCTGAGTCTGTTGGAAGAGTAGAGTGTCTATACAAGATCTAATATACTGATAATAACTATACATAACGATGACCTTCTCCAAGCCAGGCACTTGGCATACATAGTATCACTCAACTCACGAGCAACCCTATGAGGCAGTATTGTTGTCATCACTTAAAAAATAGAAAAATGAGAATTGAAGCCTATAAGTAAAGCCACAACTAATAAGAAAAAGAATGAACTAATATCTGAACAGATTCTCTGTGACCTATCCTTCACTCTTAAAGCTAAGCTCTAGGCATTTTCTCTGAAAGGAAAAGTGGGAAGAGATGAAACACCAACTTCACCCATGGACAGATGAGTCCTATCATATGTTAAAATATTATTCATTTCTTCAAGTCAAGATAATGCTTAATCAACAAACCTCAAACGGTTTTTGTCCAGTTATATTTATTTCATTGAGAAATTAACTTACAAGCCCACAGCTTCACAGAGTATCATGGAAGTCTACCAGAGAAGTCCACAGGGCTGCAATTCATTCTTGCAGGCATAATTTCATCTGCAAAGATAGAAAGAGATGAAAGGCAAAAATCACACAGATAATGTTCATGAAGAGATTATGCACGGTAAGACTGATTGCATGAGCTCTCTAATCCAGGGGTGACTATATCATTTGTGAGGCCCAGTGCAAACAGGAAATGGCCCTTGTGCAAAAAGCAGTCAATATTTCCTTAATCAAAATGCCAGGACATAGTGCTTTATTACTTCTCCTGTAATCTCTCTTTCTCTCTCTCTCAACTTGGCATTGTGTTTTTAGTGGTTATTTCATGTCATTCTCAATAAAAACATTAAAAGTTTTAATAGCGCAGATTATACTCTTTATTTTAATATTACAGAATGCCTGTTATAAATACAAATACAAGAATTTTAGTTTTAGGCAGAATTACTGCAACTACACAACTTGTACTCATCGCCCATGCACACATATACCAGGAGAGTGAAAACACTGCCTAAAAACAAGCTCTGCTTTCTGTGAAACATAACTGACATATAACATTATATTAGTTTCAGGTGTACAGCGTAACAATTTGATATTTGTATATGCAATTTAACTCTTTTCACTTCCTGACATACTCATGTTTTACCAACACTACCATAGGCTTACTAATGAGTACTTAATAAAGCCAGCCCCATTCTTAACTCACATTCTCTTAAACAGAGAAAAACTTTGATATGTTCCTCAAAGTATCACTGCTTGGGGTAAAAAGATAGAGATTCCAATTTTAATATCGGTATCGCTTCTCCTCATACAGGACAGCAGGAAACATAGACAAGAGTCTGGGTCTGGAAGAGACATCGTGATTTCATGAAGCACTAAAGGAACTTTTATGCCATCACACTGATAAGTCATTTTAATTTCTCATTTACCAATGAGACTTCATCTAGAAATTTATTTAAAAAGTAATATGAATCAACTCCATGTCCAATAACAAATTTATAAAGTATGATTATAATAGTGGTAGCTTGTTTTTCAAAATACTTTTTTCTTTATAGTGGATAAAACAAAATAATGTCCTTTAACATGTCCTTATAGGGAGAGTTCACATTTCGTCTTAAGCAGGAGGCTTAATTATCAAGAAGACCCCAACAACTACATGTGTTGATTTTTTTCCTGATTCAGTCACGTGTGAAATTAAAAGTTAATGATCACAACTGCTAAGAGAATAAATCTTGAAAGTTCTCTCCACACCAAAAAATGTTGTAACTGGGTGAGGGGATAGATGAGCTAACTAGCCTTTCGGTGTCACGACCTGCGCTTACACATGTACCAAACTAGTTACATTGTACACTTTAACGTCACACAAGTTATCTATCCCCTGTGTCTCCATAAAGATGAAAACATTTTAAATGAAAAGATGTTGATCTCCCACAAGGAAAAGTGAGGTATTAAATCTTACCATGATTTCACCTATATTATCATTAAATGACTAGAGGTAAATATCAGAAAATTCAGTATCAATTTAAATTGTGGGTACTTGACTCAAATATTCCTTCAGCTCACTCATTGAGGCACAAATGCAATGAAATTGTTCACTTTCAGTTAACTGAAATACTCAGGAATTTTTCCCTTTTTTATGCTCATGCCAAAATGATAAAACAATCATTGTCTGTAATTTTAATTTGACAGTTATTCAAGACATGGTTCATTTTTTCAGTTGTGTAAGTTTTTCTTTAAATTGTTAAATAAACGGCTTATATCAAAATCACAAGCACTTTCACATCAAGTTCAGTTTTCTCTCACCCTTGAACCCCTTGCATGCCTGATTAAAAAGCAGGCTATTTTTCTTATGCTCACGCATTCACTCAAAAAAAAAAAAAAAAAAAAGAATCTCTTCATTTAATATCCTCTTGACAGTTTCTCACTTTAAAAAATCTGAGGACTGAACAGCATCCCATAATCCTACGGCAAAACACTGAGTGGCCACACCTAATAGGCCAAAATAACCGATGCCCCTGAGTTCCCTCCTTCCAATTGGGTCGCAGGCTCACAAAAAGTCGTTTGTGAGGGACTTGCACTTCTGGCCTTGAGGGCATCACTTGTATGAGATCTATCCTATCATGAGAGCCGTTACAGAAGGTATGCAAGTCACTGCCACGGCCACCATCAGCTCCCCACCACCACCACCAACAGCAAGAGCATCAGTGAGTAATTAAGGTCAGTTGAATGGGCAAAATCCTTGAGCAAAGGAAAAGCAGTGATGTGAGCCTAATATTCAGGATTCTTCTCCCCATGCCATACTGTTAAAAAAAGTAAGTTGTAGTAGGCAAAAAACAAAGAAACAAACAAACAAACAAACAATAAAAACAGATAGAAAGCTAATGACTATGGGAAATTATAATCACATAGGGGTTTTGCTTAAGAATTTTCCTTTCACTGCCTTATCTTACTTGACTGATTTAGTTCAGAATTATAGGTGATGATATTTAATAAATAAAAACATATTTCTCTTAATCTAATGGCCAGCATGATAAATTCTATCAGGACTTTGCTAATATATTTTCCCTTTCTCTGACACTTTCATTTTTAAAAATAATTTTATAGCAAATTTCACAACAGAACAGGAGTGTCTAAACTAGAACAATATGCCTTACTTTTAATTTTTATGATCAGCTAGAGACTGAATCCATTGTACAGTTTCATTTGCATAAACCAGCCCATTGTCGATTCTTCATGCTGATACTCTATTCCCCAGCTAAAACTTTCCTATGAGCAAAATTGAAGCAACCCAGTTCCCACTCACAATAATTAGTCTGAAAGACCCTGAGGAGTTTCCAATTCTCTCTTCTTTACTCACTAAGATTATAGAAATATGTCATTGAAAGTCCCTTTAATGGAGACATTTGGCTTATATTCAATACCAAAATCGAGACAGATTATCACAGCAGTTAGTCCAATAGCAATTGTCTGGCCCTAGCCCCTGGAGAATGATTGGTACTATTTGACACCACATCTAGCAACTGTCAATATCCAGCAGTTTTCTTAGAAAATACAGAGTTGATGTCAAATAAAAACAAATGCAAATCAAAGCCATGAATTCTTGAACCTTAATAATGTGCTTACTATTACTAACAAAACACATTCAGACTTATATTTTACAAGGATGGGCATTCAGGCATATGTCTGCCCATAAAATGTACACATAGGAAGCATTATATTTATTTCCCATGGGAAACAATAAGAAAGAAAATTCAAATTCAAATTAACACAGAATGTTAATTGTGAGCTTCTGGTTGTATTATGTGCTTCTAATAGTTGGTTTGAATTTAAAAACACAAGCAAAATATAAATAAACACCAGGATAAACCAAAATATAAAAGTAAGATTCAGTATCTCTAAATAGTAACCTTAATATTAAGTCAGAAGACTATTGTAATATATCCTAAATTCTATGATCTGAAAAAATTTAAGATGCATCAATAATTTAACAGCATTTTATAGAAAACAAACCTGACCACAGTATCAAATGATATTAACATAATTTTAACATATTGGTGTTAAAATGTATCTTTGATGAAAAATGCTGAAATATATTAAAAAAAGACTGCATGTGATAGTAAGGAGCATTTATGATTGTTATCCCAAAAAGTCAGAAATTATTTTTATGCCAAATCACAAGCATGAAAGTAGAAAATGTAAAACTCTTAGATACAGAGAAAAAAATAATGCATGTTTAGTGGGAAATTGAATGTCACTCTCACAGCAAATTATAAAATTCAACAATCACAAAATCATGTATACTGAGTGGACTTACAGGCATAGTAGATAAACAAGTGGTAATAATTCAAGGCTTGAGAAAAGGGAATTTTGTAAACTGGGTACCATGGGCCCCGACAGTGGAACAGCCAAAGATGAAAGCTAGCTGTGTTTCCTTAAGGGCTGGGCCACTCAGGGCAGAAAAATAAAACATACAAGTGAGCCAAAGAGAGAGAGAGATGCCATTGCTCTGATGCTGCTGCTGTCTTGGTACCAAAGTCACTTTCTGTGATGGTCAATTGTATGTGTCAACTTGACTGGTCATGGACTCCCCACATCAAACATCGTTCCTGGGTGTGTATGTGTGAAGGGGTATAGGGGATGGAATTAGCATCTGAATTGGCAGATTAGGTAACGTGGACTGTCCACACCAATATGGAATTCATTGAGGGCTTGAATAGAAACAAAGGCAGAAGAAAGACTTTGCCCCAATTTTCTGCCTTGCTGCTTGAGCTGAGACATCTCATCTTATTTTCTCTGACCCTTGGACTGAAATTTCCAACATGGGCTTTCCTTTGGAATCAGACTTTCTGGGGTCTCCAGCTTGCAAACAGCAGACGGTGGGATGTCTCAGTTTCCATGATCATGTGATTTAATTCCTCATAATAAATTTCCTTTTATATTAGTTCTGTTTCTAGATAACATTGGTACACTTCTCCAACTTAAAAGGCACATTGGGTACTTTGATAAAAGTATGGTTTCCTGCCAGGAGGATGTCCTGTTTTCATCATCACCATGGTCCTTGATAGACAATGGGTTGCCACCAATGTCCTAGAATTTTCACGATCTTTGAAGAGGTTGCAAATCTTTTCCTTATATTGTCTTACATAACAGGGCTTCTAAGTCTGTGGTCTTTGTAGTACTGGCTAGATTTTCCAGTGACACAAATTTTTCCATTTTTTGACTTTCCCTTGATCTCTCTTCTAACATATACATAGAGACCCAGTCAAATGATTCAAGTGAGAACGACTTCCCCAAGGCATTTCAGTTTTATTGTCCTAGTGTCTCATGAAGGCTCCTAACTTAGCCTTCACCTCAGAATGAGTATTGTCCCAGCTTTTTGGGAGTGTTACTCTTTCTTCCCTAATCATATTTCTTAATATTCTGGAATGTTTGAATATTTTTATATCTTCCTGCAATCATAAAATCAAAGTTGTACATGACTTAAAAGATAGTGGGGGCAAGTTATGGGGTAGAGAAGTTTCTTTGTTTCAGCTTCATGAAACTAATTTTAGTTTCTGAGAAAATTATCACCAATATGAAAAATGTGAACCATTTCAGTCTTTGAGAAGGTGATGAGCAGTTCCTTAAAACATTACTGACAGCTTTGATTATAGACCTTACATTTGATATAGGAGTGTGTCATATTATTGATATGTTCAAAAATTTGGCAATACATCCAAGATTGTTCTCATTTTTCCTAGGAGAAAATACTGGAGCTATTCAACATGGTGGTATAAAATATAAATGAAGTTATTTATTAGGTACTGTAAGTCAAGCTTTACCTCAGGTCAGTACTATAAATGAAATCTATGCTTTGCAGACCTTCTGACATCAGCAAAATAAAAATAATTGGATCATACTTCATCTAAAAATGATGCTAAATTCCTTTATTAAACCTTAAAAGTTATTATTTTGCTCCCAGAACAATATATCCTACTGCTTAATTATCTATGTGCTATGGAAGAAAATGTTTAAAGGTTAAAAAAATAAAATATTTTTAGTTAATGGTAAATATACTATACAAACATGCTTCTGGTGAAATTAGCTTTTGAATTGAATTTTGAAAGTATTTTTTAGGGTTTTTTCCCTACATCTTATTTTCTTATTTTTGTGAAAAATAGTATCTATAGAAATAGACCAAATAAGGTGTTCATCAAGGTCTTAGAGTAACTAATACAAGTTTAGAAATGAAACTTAAAAATGGTTCCATGCAATGCTCAATTAAATCTGATACCCTTTGGAAGATAATTTACCTGAACGTATTTATATTCAAATTGAATCTGAACTACTTCCAAACAAGAATTTCGCACTGACCTGATGAAAGCCAAAACAAAATAATAACATTACACTTGTTGACATTTTTTGTTCTTTTAGTGGCTGCAGATTCATTTGTATAAATTTTTGCCAAATGGTAAACCACAGTAATTTTATAAATGTTTGCCACATACCCTAATAAAGTACATTTAAAACAATTACTCTGCACTTACATTTAACAACCAAAGTACATAATACCTGAGAAAAGTTACATTGGAAATTTGAGTCAAATCAAAGCATATTAAAATAGAATTGTTTTGCATTCTTTCATTACATTCTTTAGAAAAAAAAAAAAAAAATGCTTGCTGTGTGCCAAGCACAGTGATAGGTACCAAAGACTCAATGGTGAATGAGACATAGTTCCTGGAGTTCTCGTTTTTACATGGTTGCATAAGTTTAAACTGTGTACGCAGAGCAGAGCCAGAGAGGGGAGAGTAGATGCGCACAATAGAGAATAATAACTCCAGGTAACTGCGTAATATAGCATATAAGTCCCGTGAACGTAGGGACTCACTATTCTTCATGTACCATCATATCCCTAAAGTTCTGTAGAGTATATGACCCATTGTAGCATCCAGCTAATATTTGTGAACTGGATGAATGAATGACTAGCATGTTTTTTCTACAGTGCCAATCGGTGTCCTTTCTAAGCACATCACTTAAAGATAGAATTGAAAGAGGAAGAGGTTTCTAAAATACCATAAAAAGAATGGGAGACATTTTTTCGGAAAGAGGAAAGAGTAGTAGGTAAAATAGTGACACGTGGCAGAGACTGCAGAACTGAAAGGCTAATGTGGCTCCAACAGCATTATCAGTAGGTAATACGGCAGAAGTTACGTTGGAGTTATTAGCATGGTCTATTTTATGTATAATATTGTAGGCCATAACAAAGTTAGACATTTTTTCAAAGTCATTGAATGAGAGTAAATGTCTATGAAAGGCTTTTAACAATTCTAAACAAATAAAATGGTCCTAATGGATTATAAAAGAATGTTATTGCATGCCTTGAGCTACAATCCACCTTCAAGATTTCTTACTATACCCATCTATTGACTGACTTTATTTGGAGAGTACAAGTTTAGATATTGAGCTTGGATAGGAAATATAAAACATGATTGAAATATTTTTTCTTTATTTTCTAGAATTTGAGATAGCATGCTTGTCCTCAGTAAAGATTGTGCATGAAAATATATCCAAATCTTTTGATTAATGAACTCAAATGCTGATAATTTAAATAACAAAATTTGGGATGACAAGAATTATCTGACTATAATTTAGAGACATAAAATGTTTCATGTAGGAAGATGCTATGTCATCGAAAAATGTGGAATCATCATTAAATCAGACACTGTATCCTAAGAGAATGCAAAGCAAAGTTTACATTCAAAAAAGATAAAGAAAGGAGCAATGAATTTTACATGTCATTAGTGATGGAAGTTACAAACTGCTGGCTGTTGGGCCAAATCTTCCTGCAATATTGTTTAAGAAGCTGACCACCCATGCTCTGCTTAATCCAGGTCCTGACACAATTTATTGGATTATGTCATTTCAGCTGGATATGTGTAACTTATTTCCTGGTCACTGTAAGCAGCTGTTTACTACCCTTAAAAAGGAATGGAAAAGAAAAAAAAAAAAGAATCACAAGATTCCATATGCATGTTGTGTAGCAAACTAAGTAAAAAAGTCACAGTTTCTAAATATCAACTTTATTTTATTTTTATAAATAACCTAAACTGATGGCTAAATTCTACCTTCCGTGTATTTCTTAAATAAAGTTGTTGAGATAGAGCCATACACATTCACTTGTGTGTAATCAATTGCTGATTTCACACTATAATAGTAGCAACCATATGGCCTTGTAAAGTCAAAAGTATTATTATTTTACCTTTTAAAGGAAGTTTGTGAATCCCTGGTCTTGATAACATAACAGTGCAGAGTTTTTTTCAACTTTTGTATAGATCCTATCACATCAATGTACACAATATATAAGGAACTTACTATGTAGTTTGTCTTATGAATACTTGCACAGATTATTTGTGCTATAACTTGTCCAAAGATTCCTGCATGAATCCACAGGCAGAAATGAAATCCTTTTGTTGATTTAACAACACACTCTTAGCACAATTTAGTGAAATCTGAAGAGATCATTGCTCAGGTGATCAAGCCACCCAAGTGTCATCTTGAAATAACACAACTTGCACTGGAAAATAAATGAAGTGAATACCTAAAACTCAATATAAATAAGAAAGTTAAATTTTTAAGTGAAATAAAAATAATAGGAAGAAAAGCATGGCATGAAAGTAAAATAGATTAAAAAAATAAAACTAAAGGCACATCCTGACCTTGATTATATCTCCTGAAAGTGTTGTCAAGTAGAAGGAAAGATGAATCATATAATCATCAATCCAACTTAATTTTCAGAGTCTGTCTGTCCGTCCATTTGGCTTTTAAAAGAAAGTGCAGAAGCAGGTTTTAAAGCAACCCACAACATGATTAATAAGGGCAGCACAGTAAAGAAGCATAAAACTGCCCTGTCTCCTTCATCTGTTCCTCTGGTGCAGTGATTAACCTTTGAGTTTATGAGTATTTCTGCACTTCCTTCAGATACAGCATTTTATGAGTTCCTCCCTCCCAGGCAACTTGGATTAAACTTATCAGGCCCAGGAAGATAGTGACCCGTAATGGCCGTTTCTTTTGAAATCATAATCTTCCTTCTTCATCTGAGCATTCCATGCACAAATCAGATGGAAACATCAAGGCAGATACAAGGCAACTTGTTAAGGTCATATTTTACATCATATATATCATTCATGCTTAATTTATTTGCAGACCCACCTAAAGACAGATTGCCATACATTATAAATGCCGAGAATACGAAAATAACATTTTTGCTCCCCATTAATTCCCATTTGGAATGGCTCCTGACTTTACAAAACTTTTTGGCAGCACACTCACTGATGACTGATCACTTCTTTTCAGTGTAGAAATAGAGCAGAAGCAAGAAGATTTATTTTTCAGTAAACTCCTGATGAAATAACAAAGTATGTCGGGGTAACTCCAACTCCAATACCATCCCAGCCTCCGAAACATAGCCAGTGAAAAATTTCTGACTTCACCAATATTTTGAGACTGCACAGATATCTCATTTGAATGGGTACTTAACTCAGTTTCTGAGATAGCACCCCATGCATAATAAAGGAATCAGCTGAACTTCTCTTTCCACATTCTGCCACTTGACATCTTCATGTATGTCAGGAAAATACATCATCCTGTTACCTCTCCCAATCATGGGTTTTCACACACCGTGTAAAGTCTAAATCTGGTCTGATGTAAGTCAAGACCTCCTTCTCATCACAGGGTACCCTATTTTCTAAAGAGATTTTATTTATTTATTTTTAGAGAGAGCGGAAGGGAGGGAGAAAGAGAGGAAGAGAAACATCAGTGTGGGGTTGCCTCTTGTGCTCCTCCTATTAGGGATCTGGTCCACAACCCAGGCATGTGCCCTAACCAGGCAACTAGTCAAGGCGGTCCCACCGACTGCCTTTTGATTCGCAGATCGGCACTCAATCCACCGAGCCACACAAGCCAGGACTCTTTTTAGGGTACCCCACTTTCATGTCACCATTTCTTGTTTTACATTTGGATAAAGAACACCAGCAACAGAAAAACCAAAATTAAAAACAAGCATTTTTTTTGTCCATGAATCTCTACTGTAATCTCTGTATGCTGATGAAGCAGTGTTGCAGAAAAAAGGAAAGACAGAGACATATTAAATGAGTCAGGTATAGGTGGGATTTAAAATAAAATATTCTACAAAATGCAGTAGTATCAGGAAGAAAAATAGCAGTGGGGATTCTCTGGTAACACACTGTACCTTTAGGAAGAGCTTCTGTTGCTAAAACAAAGTAATATAGGCACACCAGCATGATAATAATAATTTTTATAAGCAATTTGTTATATTAAGGGGCGGTGCGTGAATGACACAAGAGGTGGGTCCCAGTCAGAGATTTAGATATTGAATACGTAACAGAGGACAGTGTGAGTGACATCGTTTGTGGGTTTACAAGGTAATGATTTGACCCATTTCCAGTGGGGTTGTGATTGATATTCATGATGGTTCTTTCATTCCCCCATATGGTATCATACATTTGTTTTTGTTTGATAATATTTCCTGATAATCCAGTCTTTTCTCAAACATGGTTTTAGGAAATTTTGTAAATAAGAGCACGTATCTCTAACTGGAAGATGTATAATCTTATGTTTTTGATAAAAGTTCTAGTTAAGAATTATTAACTTCTCCATGGGGAAAAAATCTGAATTCTGCTATCCAAATCATGACTCACAGAAGAAAACTTTGAAAAAAATTCTGGGGCTAATTTTAAACATGCAAGAAATACATACGTATTTCTCAAAATTACAATATTTTTTTTCCTGGGGAAAACACCAAATGAGCAGTTCTGAAAATAAATCTACAGTGCCAGGTTTTTGTTTTTGTTTTTTTCCTTTCACTGTGAATGCTACCTGTTTCCATGAAGGCTGGTTTATTATTTGAATGAAAATCATACTGGCAGTTATGGTAGGGCAAATTAAAAGGATGGAGAAGAAACTCTGGATTGAAGCATGACCACTTTTCTGCTGGCCAGTGCACCGACCTGGGCAGAAAAAGAAGAGCAGGTGTGTGCTGTCTGAGAAGCACTGGCCCTCTGCAGATGCTGCATATCCACCAGCTGAGTTGGGTGAACCCACTGAATTCGGTTTGTCCCTATGAGGATAACCTCTGTAAAACAACTTCAGAGTCCCTACTTTGCTCTGCCTTAGAATCATCAGGGAAATTATTTATTTCCTTTATTAATGTATATACCTGTCACCATAAAAACACCCAGGTTACTCAGATAATGATGTCAAGCACTGGCCCTTACAACTCTGTACATTCCATTTTTCATCATTTCCTAACTCTGGAACTCCCTCTTCTGTGTTCTCTGATAGTCATTTTCAGTCATCAGCAACATCCTTTGCAACCTAAGAAATTCATCTGAAAGTTTTCTTTATCATCCTAGTGGAAAATTCAGACTCTAAGGTACATCTTCTCTATCCAAAGGAGATTTTCTTCTGACTTTATTCCTGCTACTTTGTCTTAAGGAAAATTAGCAACCTTTCTTAGTTTTCACAGTCATTAACTTCCTTCTCCATAAGAATATCAATTTTTGAATGCCATGGCATCAGGCTAAAACACAAACTTCCCCTGCTGTTAACAGTCATCCACCAGGTCTGAGGACACTTACCTCCTCCCATTTTAAATACCTTGCCTTCTGGCTCATTGCCCCTTTAATTTGTAACATTTTTCCCACATAGTGTCTTCATCATCTATATTGATGAAACTTCCAGCAAATTGGCCACTCAGTTCAGTGATTTTCTTCAAAACTATTCAATCACATGGTGATACTCTGTTCACACTTGTCCCTATTCATAAGTCCAGCCCACTTTAAACTCACTTTCAAACACTCCACTCTCCAACCACAAAAATTTCCACCTTTCTAACTTTTATTTCATTAACTTTCTTATGTCCAGATTTTTGCAGCAACTGACACATGTAACACTTCAATTTATTTAACCTACTCTCCATGGTTCCATCATCATTCTCTCATTCAGCATAAATTCACCAGTCGATTATAACCAACACCTTTTTGTCTGATATCTTTAAATTCCTTGCTCTGTTCTCATTTTTTTGCTTACAACCCCGATTTCGCCCAATTTTTAAACACTGTTTCTATATAAGTGGCATGTGAATAAGTGATGGAAAACACAGCTAAGTCTTCTAAATAAATATTTCATAATTTCTCCCTCACATCAAACTCAATCCATGCCAAGGCCTTTCCTGTATTCATTCCTCAGTTGACTATGTTGCTTCTTATTTCACTGAACAAATAGACAACAATCTTTGTACGTGTCCATCACTCATCTAGCCAATTGTGTGCATCCATATCCATGTACTCTGTCTTTTCTTTCCCTTCTATAGAAGACATATCTTGGGATCCTAGTAAAAGTAAACCCTGCTACTTGTGCACTAGATCCCATCCCCTCTTACACACTCAAAGACATCACATCATTGTTTTTTTTCCCACCAGTTTCATCACTTTGTTCCTTTTTAACTGAATCTGCCCATCAGTATAAAATCATATGTATTTATTTTGTTAAAAATATCTTAGACTTAAATTTCTCTACAGATTTTGCTCAATTTTCTCCACCCCTTTATGGCAAAATTTTCAGAAAGAAAATCTTTTACTAGCTTTCTCAACTTTTGCCATTGCTATGCCCTAGGGCTCCATCCTCATGTGTCCATGATTTTCTATCATCATCAACTCTCCTGGCAATCTCATCTAACCTTTTGTTTTAAATACCATCTATATACTGATAACTAAGAAATATACAGCCATGATTATTCTTCCCTTAAACTCAGACTTCTATACCAAACTCCTACTTGAAGATTATCTCCACTTACTTGTCTAATGGTCATTTTGACCTTTACAAGTTCAAAATTCAAATCTGCTTGTCTTCTTTAAACTTATTCCTTCTACACTCTTTACTATCTCAATTTTTGGCAACTCCCTTCTTCTAGTTGTTCAGGTCTAAAACTGAAATCCATCTTCATTACTTCCTTCCTTTTTTCCTTCCTTCCTTCATTCTTTCTTTCTCTACTCCACATCCAATCGATTAATATAGTGTGATCTTTATTTAAAATATACCTCAAATCCTATTACCTTTTACCTTTTCTAAGAGTATTGCCCTGTTAGCATGAACTATGATCTTTTACTCAATTTCTTCCTATAGCTTCCCAGTTGATGTTTGTGCTTTTCCCCTTGAGCACCTTAGTCTGGATTCAATATTGCAGCTAGAATGATCCTATTAAGACTAAGTCAGAGTTTATTGCCTCTCTGCTCAATGCCTTCCATTTGTTCTTTATCCCACTGGGAGGAAAAAAAAACAAAACCCAAAAAAACATAGTCCTTATAACAGCATGTAAAGCCTTCAAGGGCCTGATCTCTGTTCCTTTCTGACTTATATCCTACTACCACCTTTATTCCTCTCTCTTCTTTGAACATGACAAGCATTTTTCAGCTTCAAAGCCATTGCACCCCACTGTTCTCTCTGCCTAGGGTATTCTTCCCCTAGATATGCACTTCACTGGCTTCCTCATGCTCTCTTGGTCCCTATGCTCATAAAGAGCAAGTGTTGTTCTTCTTTTATCCTCCCCATAAAACTGGACCCCAGGCAGTCCCTAGCATATCCCTTGATTTGACTTCATAGCAACTCATACTCACCTCAATCTAATATACTCTACCTCTTATTACTGTTTTTGGTATGTTAACTGTCTCCTACACCAACATGAATTTCATGAAGTCAGGGATTTTAGACTCCTGTGTTTGCCTCTGTATCTTGCTGCCCATCCATAGCCTTAACAAGAACAGTGACTGGTTTATAGTAGAGTCTCAATAAATATTATCCAAATGAATGAATGAATAGAACTATTATTTGTCCTCCACTCAGTTCCTGTCCAATATTGAGTCCCATGGAAAGAAGAAAAAGATAGAATTTTTGACATATTATAAACTTTGTTAAACATTTAGTAGAGCAGAACCAAAGAGTTACAGAATGCACATGTCAATATAGCAGCACACTTAGAAGAGAGGCCCTTTTTCCTGATTCTTTCCAGATCCCACTATTTATCTGGCCACCCAAATCATCAGCATTGTTTTGAAAATGATATTTTTGATGGGCAGTGACCATAAAGAGCTTTTTGCTTTACATGGAAGAGCAGAGCATGTGACTTTGCAGGAAAAGAAACAAATACAGAAACGGTGTGTAAGGAATACAAATGATGAGCTGTTTGTGAACACACATGAAACATGAATTTGGAAGTCTTAGAAACAGCTGGCAACTTTTGGAGGGGACCTGGTCTCCAACAATGCAGTGTGCAGGGGTTCATTTCCATTTGTGAATAGGCAGCAAGTATGCTGTCATTGTGTAGTGACGGGGAGTTTGGGCTAGTGAAAATTGTTTGACACATTATATAAACTCATCGAAATTTTATTCTTCTATAAGCAAGATTATAGATTTCAGTCGAGAAACAAATGATGTTATCACTTAAGATACTCAACAGACATTTCTCACATTGGCAAGAATACCATAAACAAGCTGGCACTGAGCTTTTGGGGATGACTATCTCATCAAAGTATAGGGAATTTTCAAAATGCCTGAATTCATTGGAAAATCGTCATCTTCTTCAACCACACACATTAGTTCATTATTTAAGGGATATAGATTTTATAAGAACTTATTTTAGAATTATAGTTCATAATTGCAGGATATTTAAAAAGAATTGTTTTGCAACCTTTTTTTCCCCACAAGGTTTACTTCTTCACAAGTGTAATAAAACAAATGCTAAATCGTGTCTATGACATTACCTCCAATGATGATCTTTTTACTCTTTGAGGAATGCTGTGATTCCCTGTGTAGAATTTGTACTGTTACTGCATTTACAGGTATCAGTAATATCATTTGTACATAGCAGTGTTTATTAGTGGCCATCTCTTCTCCCAGAAGTGGGACAAAGAGAATTTTAGGGGACAAAGACCACTCCCATTTTTACGTCCTGAATGCATTCATAGTGGTTGTCACTTAGTAGGTTTTTGTTTGAGAGTTATACGTTGTTTAAAAAAGAATTATTTTACTTGTTATTTACCATAAAATCTTATCCTGTATCATGCTAATATGGTCATATGAAGTGAACTCGTAGGTTCTACAATTCTGACGCATGGGGTTTGTTCACTAGGAACAGTGTCCACATTTTAAAATAAGAGTCATTATTAATTTAAGTTGGAAACACTATCTTAATAGCAATTTTACCTTTATTGGTGTTGATTAAAATGTTAATTATGTACACAAAACAAGTGATTTATGATATACTCTAAGGTTACATTTAGGAAATAAAGGGCTAAAGTTGTCAGGAAGACCTAGATGACCTCCTTAGAAGAAAAGACTTTTTAATCCAATGTTACTTCCATTGGCAAGCAAAGGCAACTTCAAAATTAAGTTTATTTATTCAAAGTGTATTTTTTTTAAATGCACTTCTTTTTTTTTTTTTTTTTTTACATAATGGGCCTCTTGAGAGTAGGAAGTGTACTTTATTTATCATGGTTCATCCCAGTGACCAAGAGAGACCTTGACTCGGAGTGTGCATACAAGGAAATCGCTGCCTCGGTGCTGTGTGTCTGCATGGAGTGATGGTTCACACAACCAGGCAGGAGAGCCAGGGGTCCAAGTCAACATGTCTGTGTCACCGGGGCAACCTGTTCTATTACATTCATCCCTTTCAGAAAATGTGAACCAGATGTTCTTTGACCATGTGAGACCAAGACTCTGCATCCAGAAGAAATCTTTGCCTTTCGTGTGTATCTGTTGCTAACACCTGCCTCATTACCTTTAACTCCCCCAAGAGCCTTCTATGTGGCATTCAGAGAAAAAAAGCAGAAAAACTGATTAGGAATCTGGAAGAAAGGAATTTGCCATTCTGCTGCATTTCTGATGATGATAGAAATTAAGTGCCTAGTACCACCCAGGAGAGGCAACTGTAGCAAGAGTAGAACTTGTAATGCAAACTAGAGCTTATTTATGGAGCTCCAACATCTATAATCTTTCACTGCTTCCTGGCACGATGTTCTCTTTTCCTCCCCACCTTGCTCAAAGGAGCTGTCAGGTCAGAAAAGGGGAAAAATAAAACAAATGCTTTTTTCTCTTTCAGTATCCCGGTGGGGGAGCCCTGCTGAAATGCCAGGCGTGCCCTGCTGCTTTCTGCATCAACAGATGGCAGATGGCTGCTTTCCTTGTATTTGTTTCCCATTCAGCAAATTGCAGGTCACATCTGGTCTAGCCTCTGCTTGGTCAGAGAAGATGGAGTTCACATTCTTTATAGGTGGCTGGCTTAAGAAAAATAACAAAAAACCCAATATGTGTGAAAGAGAGAGGAGAATAAAATAAAATAGAAAGACAGATAAGCCTGTAAAAGGGTGACACGGAAATATGAACAGCTGGTATGATTTCAGTATCAGCAAACCATGTAGCCAGACTCCAGCCAACAATGAATGGAACAAAAATCACAGAGACAGACAAAAAATCTGGGAAAGTGAAGAATAAGCTGCCAGACGTAGCAGAGAAGACACACACACAATTCAGATTACCCTGCAGAGATGGTGTGCTTGACTCTTATTTTTCAACTTTGATTTTTAAAAGTAACTTTTAGAAAAATGACTTATGATTTACAGTTTTCAAATATACTTCTGCTATATTGCTCTATGTAGCCCTAGCTCCCACTGGAAGATTGTTAAAGTTGAGCCAAATTCAGCTAAATGGCCATCTAGGCAAAACAGTTGCCAGACAAATCATAGTTATATTCTTTGTGGCAGTAAGAATGTTCCTGAACTAAATTCTGGTGGATAGAGAACAGACTGACAGCTGTCAGAAGGGAGGCATTTGCAGGCTGAGTGAGAAGGCTGAAGAGATTAAGCAACGAAAACAAAGGAAGACATGGATACAGGCAGCAGTATGGTGATTACTGGAGGGAAGGAGAGTTGGGGGAGGTCGAAGAAGGTAAAGGGGGAGTAAATGATAATGAAAGGAGATTTGATTTGGGGTGGCGAGCATATAGTACAGTATACAGACGATGTATAGTAGAACCGTATACCTGAAACCTGTATAATTTTATTAGCCGATGTCACCCCAATAAATTTAATTTTAAAAAGTCACTTCTCTCATAAAAAAGAGAAATGGTACTCGAACGTCCATGATAATTATCAGTTGCAGTTTTAAATATGTAGACACCAGAACCCCAGCCACAGCTGTTCTGATTCAGTGAGTCTGAAACAACACACCTAAAATTTACTTGGCATAAAATTTCCTTGCCTGCTTGTTAATATGTAAGTTCAGGACTTTACCTAAACCTTCTGTGACTCTGATTTGGCAGTTGTGAAGAACTACTTGGTAAAGTCCACTTTTAATTAGCATTTAAAGCTTTTTATGTCCACAAAGTTTGAAACACATAGGTATAAAGCAAGCCATGAAGTTCTTTCTATTTAAAAAGCCATGCAGACTTTTGGCCAAGATGGAGGCGTAGGTGGACACACTGTGCCTCCTCTCACAACCAAAATTAAGGACAACGAAAATTTAGAACTAAAAACACAATCAGAACAGATAGAAAATTGAATTGTACGGAAGTCTGACAATGAGTCACCCAGACTGGTAAGAGGGGCGGAGTTCGCGGCCTGTGGAGAGGGATTCCAGCAGGAAAAAGCAGTGGCTAGTGGTCCCGGGCGCGCAGGTGGCGGTTGGCACACCCTGGGCCCGGGGAGGCAATGAGCAGACACAGCTAAGCACGCAAGCAGCTGACCGCGGTCACACATTTCCGCACAGATAAACCAGGTGAAAATGGACAGCGAGACAGACTGAGCAACCCAGGGCCCCAGGGCTGGGAAATAAAGCCTAAAAGCACTGATTGAAAACACTTGTGGGGGTTGAAGTGGCAGGAAAGACTCTCAGCCTCATAGAGGGAACTGAAATCCCAGAAAGAGCAGAACAAGCGCCGTTATTCCCTCTCTGACCCTGCCCCACGTACAGCATCACAACTCTGCAACTGGGCTGCCCTGCCCTAGTGAACACCTAAGGCATCGCCCCTCATAAGTAACAGGTGTGACCAGACCAAAAAAAAAAAAAAAAAAGAAGAAGAAGAAAGAAAGACAGACAGAGAGAGAGAGAGAGAGAGAGAGAGAGAGAGAGAGAAATGGCCCAAACAAAAGAACAAATCAAATCACCATAGCCAATACTTTTAAGCGACCAAAGAGATAGCCAACCTATCAGATGCACAGTTCAAAGCACTGGTGATCAGGATACTAACAGGATTGGTTGATTTTGGTCACAAATTAGATGAACAAATGAAGACTACGCTGAGTGAAATGAAGGAAAATGCATAAGAAACCAATAGTGATGGGAAGAAAACTGGGACTCAAATCAATGGTGTGGACCAGAAGGAAGACAGAAACAACCAAACAGAAAAGAATGAAGAAACAAGAATTCAAAAAAAATGAGGAGGGGCCTAGGAATCTCCAGGACATCTTTAAACGTTCCAACGTCCGAATTATAGGGGTACCAGAAGGGGAAGAGGAAGAGCAACAAGTGGAGAACTTATTTGAACAAATAATAAAGGAGAACTTCCCCAATCTGGCAAAGGAAGTAGACTACCAGGAAGTCCTGAAAGCTCAGAGAGTCCCAAAGAAGTTGGACCAAGGAGGAACACACCAAGGCACATCAGAATTACATTAGCCAAGATTAAAATGAAAGGGAGAATTCTAGAAGCAGCTAGTGATAAGGGGACAGTCATTTACAAAGGAGATCCCATCAGACTGTCAGCTGATTTCTCAAAAGAGACCTTACAGGCAAGAAGGGGCTAGAAAGAAGTATTCCAAGTCATGAAAGGCAAGGACCTACCTCCAAGATTGCTCTATCCAGCAAAGCTTTCACTTAGAATGGAAGGGCAGATAAAGTGCTTCTCAGATAAGGTCAAGTTCAAGGAGTTCATCATCACTAAGCCCTTATTATATGAAATGTTAAAGGGACTTATCTAAGAAAAAGAAGATAAAAATATGACAGTAAAAAGACAGCAAACTCACAGCTATTAACAACCACATCTAAAACAAAAGCAAATAAGCCAACAACTGGAACAGGAACAGAATCACAGAAATGGAGATCACATGGAGGGTTAGCAACAGGGAAGTGGGGGGAGGAGAGAGGGGGAAGGTACAGAGAATAAGTAGCATAGACGGTGGGTAGAAAATAGGGGGAGGGCAAGAATAGTGTGGGAAATGTAGAAGCTAAAGAATTTATGACATATGAACATGAACTGAAGGGGGGAATGTGGGTGGGAGGGGGGGTGGAGGGGAATGAAGGTGGAAAATGGGACAACTGTAATAGCATAATCAATAAAATATATTAAAAAAGCAAAAACTAAATAAATAAATAAAAAGCCATGCAGGTACTTCCTGTGTTAAGGAAAGCTTGTAAATGCCTAATTTATAGGTCAATGTTTGATAATAGTGTCTATATTTTACAAAATTAAATCTAATATAGGCATTTTATCATTCAAATATTAGTTTTTTAATGCTAGTCATCCCCGGATACCTCGAACATTTCCAACAATGAAACAAGGAGCAGAGGAGGATGTTTAGTAAATAAGTTACTTTTGCATAAGAAAGAAAGGGATAAGAATGTGTTTTTGTATTCATAACAGCTTGTACAGTTAGCTGTAGTCTAATATTTGTGGTGAAAATGTGAATTTATTCCAAGGTGTTTGATATATTAGGGAACAGTTTGAGCATAACATAAATTTCGCCTTTGCTTATGCACGCTTTTGTCTTCGAGAAACACTAGGAAAACACAGAAAACTGCCTCCGGCTGAACTAAGTAGGAATGTACAAAATGTTCAGGGACACACGCAAACGTAGCCACGCACACACTGCAGACACCTACCAGAACTACGTCAGCTCACCTCTTGTGTTGGGAACCACATCTGTCCTCATCTGGTGTTAGAACTTTCAATCTGATTTCAAATGGCTTATCTTCCATGAAATCACAATAATTTAGAAAATAAAACCCTTCAGACATAGCCTTATGTTCTCTCCATTTTTAAATTTGTCTTCCTTTTTTCACCCTATACTTTTTCTCTCTCTTCACTGTTATTTTTGTCTCTCAATTTTCTCAGTGTATGCCTATCTCTATTTTGTCCTTTCTCCTGGGACCCAGAGTGGCAGGCATGATAGTCAGGTGGGCAGGCCAATGAGGGATGAGTACCTATTTGCATAAGGAAAGGTAGAGTGCAATTTATAGTGGTACGTAAGTGTTTCTTAGCCATTCAACATGTGTCAAATTGTGCTGCTGTTTTTATTAGTTATCTAACATTTTATGTGTTACTGTCAACATTGTAAATATTGTGTCCCTAATATTGTATTTACTTAAAGTCCTGTGGGCTTTTTAAGTTTTATTTTTGAACAGTTTTAGGTTGACAGAAATTATGAAGAAAGTGGAGAGGTTTCCCATGTACACCAAACTCATTTTCCCTTATTATATCTTACATTAGTGAGGTATATTTGTCACGTATTTAAATTGGTATTGCTATATTATTATTAAGTAAGGCCCACATGTTTTTTAGATTTCCTTAGTTCTTCCTAATGCTCTTTTTCTGTTTAAATACCACTTTTAGAAGGCCACATTACATTTAGTTGATATGTCTCTTTAGGTTCCTATTGTCCGACTATTCCTTCTACTTCCTTTGTATTTTACATCTTTTACAGTGGAGAGGAGTATTGGTCAAGTGTTTCGTGGAATATCCTTCAATTGAGATGGATCTATTTTCCCAAGATGAGACGGGGGGATGAGTTCTGGGGAGGAAGACCACACAGGTAATGTATAACTTCATCACATTATGGCAAGGATGCCTGATATCCACAAAATGTATAACTATTTATGTTAGCCTTGATCGCCCACATGAGATTAGGTTTGCCAGTTTTTCCCAATGTAAAGTTACTCTTTTATCTAGCTTTTCAGACTGCGCTCACAAGAAGGAACTTACTGTGCGAATCCTAAGTGCACACTGCACTAAGGTAGTGGAATGCTCCCCTTCCTTGAGGGGTAAAGTGTCTACATAGCTTATTTGTCATTCTTCACATGAGAGCATTATTTGTTTGTTTATTATATTTCTGTGTGCATTTCTGTGCATTTATAGCATCTCCTTACTTACGGGCACTAAGGCACTCCAAGTTTATTTTGTATTTTTCCTCCCCAGTCCTAGAGTTCGTCACTTCTGCAAGGAGACCTGGATCCTTTTATGGAAGAATGGTATTAAAAAAACAAGATCTCAGGGTTAGGTGCACTTTTGTTGCTAGTGGGGTGTCCTTGTTTCTAGGCTCTCCCTGGAGAGAGAGCAAATTATGAAAGTATACTCCCCTGTGTATTTGAGCCTGTGTGCATATTTACACAATAAATATGGCTATGTGTAAACACATCTATCTATACTAAGTAAAACATGGGTTCATAAAGATATCCTCAACAGTAATGCATTATCAAGTGTATCATTTTAGCCTCCTTCATTTGTTTATCTATGACTTCCCAGTACATTAGTAAGAAATCGGGTTCCTGCCATCTGACATTCATTTACTTACTTAACTATTCATTTCCAGCATACCTATGTAGAAGAATCAGAACTGTTCACTCAATTTATGCATGGGGAATAATTTCATCAACTGGATTACAGTCTTTCTGTATACCTTTCCCCCCCTTATTCCTACAAACTTCATTTATTTCCAGAGTTACTTGGGTCAGGAACTATTCCTTCCACCACTTTTAGTTAAATTGTTTTGTCTGTTGCAATGCAGTTAGATTGTTTTATCATACTTCCTTTTGCAGTCCCAAAACTCCTAAATAATTTTTAAATGTTTATGTAGATTGAAATTTGCTCTATGTACTATAAAGTTCTATGACTTTTAACAAATGCATAGTGTCATATATCTGTAATTACAGTCTCATACTTAATTTAATCACTCTAACAAACATCCTGCCCCCACATTTAGCACTACCCCTACCCCCTGAAACTACTGGCAACTACTGATATTTTTACTGTAGCTATAGTTTTTTTATTTTTAAATTGATATTCGAATACAGTCGTCTCCATTTTCCCGCCACCACTTTCCCCTGCCTTACCGTAGCTATAGTTTTATACTTTCCAGAATATCATTTAATAGGAACTGTGTATTATGCAACCTTTCAAATGAAATTCTTACATGTAGTAATGTACATTTAAGATTCATCTACAGCTTGCATTTTTTAAAATATATTCTTGATATAATTTTCAGTTTTTCAAATTTTCTATAATAAACTGGTGTTCCTTTTTTAATATCAAATAAAGTTATAAAACAAGCAAAAATAAGAGACTCACCCTTGTCTTTTGTGGCTTGTTGGCTCACATTTTTAAATGTCTGGAAAATATTTTTAAAATACTTTATTTATTTATTTTTAGAGAGAGGGAAGGGAGGGAGAAAGAGAGGGAGAGAAACATCATTGTGTGGTTGCCTCTCGTGCACCCTCTGCTGACGCCCTGGCCTGCAACCCAGGCATATGTCTTGACTGGGAACTGGAGTGGCGTCCCTTTGCTTTGTAGTGCAGTGCTCAATCCACTGACCACACCAGCCAGGGCAATACCTGAAAAAATATTATTTTGTAGGAATGTACCAGTTGTTTATCCACCCACTTGTTGTAAAATAACTTGATTGTTTCCATTTTTTGTCAATCATAAAGCTGCTATAAACATCCACAAACAGATTTTTGTATGAAGACACATAATCAAATCGGTTTGGTAAATACCTAAGCATACAGCAACATGATGAGGAAAAATTTTATTTATTCTCTATATTTATTACCTATTATTTATTTTCTTGCTTTATTTTACAAGCTAGAGCTTTCATTATGAAGTTAAATTGAATGTTAAGAAGATTATCTTTGCTTTCTCTCAATTGCAGGAATAAAACACTAAGTCTCTCACTATTTATTTTTTTGTAGATGTTTATCATCCACCTCAATAAATTTTCTTCTCTTTTTATTTTTGTTGAGTTTTTTATTATGAAGGGGTGTTGAATTTTTTCAAGTACTTCTTCTGCATCAATTGACATGATGTATGATTTTTCTTCATTAGATTCTTGATGTGATAGATTACATTGATTTTCAAACATTAAATCAAACTTGCACAATGGAATAAACCCACTTGACCATGGCATATAATTCATTTTATACATTATTGGAACTATGGGGGACACACCCGAGTTATCCCACAAAAATGCAAGGAAGTTATTATTATTGATCACATTGCCCTAGGGCTGTCTTGGGGGTCACTATTTCCTTTGTACTATGTGCCTGCCACATGATGCGCATGTTAAGAAAGAGCCTTGAGGAACAAAACAAACCAAGTCGCTAGCTGTGAGATTCATCTGCTCACACTGGAATTGATCTTGGACTGGATATAAGTTAGGGCACTAACAGCACCTGTTATACTTGTGGTCTATTATGCTGTGCATGAAAGTGCACACTATTCTTTCCAACGGGAAAATCTTTCTTATTTTATATTTAATGATTACATTTCAACTTATCCTTTATAATTCATCTAAAGAGATACCTCTTCTACAAGTCTTCACAATATAATAATATACTATGTTAATGTCTTTTAAGATGGAGCATGAGTGTCCTAACACCCTGTTTTTTTTTTTTTTCTATAACAACATTTAAATTACTGGATTTTAATGATCAATTAACTTTTTTCCCTGCAAACTCGTCTCCAAGCTCCTTAAAGACAGGGAAACCATTGTTGTTTCCTGGGAGTTTTTATTTTATGGTATTTGGCAAACAGTTTCTTCTCCACAACAGTTAGTTAAAGAGGTCTTTATTTTTAACTATCTAATCTCAAAAACCTTTGAGCACAATCAAAGCTGATTAAATGACATTCACTGAATGTCTAATAAAAATACATATTCTAAGTTACAACGTTTACCTTTGTTCACAAATGAGCTTATATACACTCCAATAAAATGTTTTCCCCTTTGTGATTATTTTTCACAATCAAAAAAATGACTCAATGAAAAATGGAACATTCTAAACAATATAAAATGGATAATTTGGGGCTTTTTCCCTCCTCTATCATTCTCTATACTCTCCATTCCAAGAGTATAACCCCTTTTGTGTCATTTTATTCTATGTCATTCCATTTATGTCATTTGCAAAACTTGAGATTAGTTCATGCTAAGTGCTGTTTGTTGTGCACAGGAGTAAAAAGTGGCATGAAAGTTGCAACCGAACTATTATCATATGTTCTATTCTAAGCATAGAAACTCTCTATATTTCATCAATGAAAATTTTGCATAAAAAGAAGTGATTATTCCGTGGCTGGTCTGGCTCAGTGAATTAAGCTCAGTGGATTAAACTCAATGGATTAAGGACCCAGACTGTGAAGAAAAGGGTTGACAGTTTGATTCCCACTCAGGGCACATGCCTGGGTTGTGGACCAGGTCCCCGATAGGGAGTGTGTGAGAGGCAACCACATATTGCTATTTCTTTCCCTCTCTTTCTCTTTCCCTTCCCCTCTGTCTAAAAATAAATACAATCTTTAAAAATAATAAAAATAAATGATTACTATCACTCTAGAATTTGCTAGTTTTTGTACAAACCACTATAAGAATAACACAATATTCTCTAAGAAAAGAGAAAAATGATGTAGCTATAGATGAAATATATCCTTTGTCTGTTTAATGATAATATCTTCAGAGATGAGTGGAAACAATAAACTATAGATGGATAAATCTTGGCTGCATGTTCCTGCTTTTCATGACTTGGAATATTTCTTGCTAATACCTTCTAGCCTGCAAAGTTTCTTTTGAGAAACCAGCTGACAGCCTTATAGGTTACTAACCTATAGGTAACTAAGTTATATTCTCTTGCTGCTTTTAAGATTCCTTCTTTATCTTTAACCTTTGGTATTTTAATTATGATGTTTCTTGGAGTGGGCCTCTTTGGTCTATTTTGTTTGGGATTCTCTGTGCTTCCTAGACTTGCATGTTTATTTCCTTCACCAAGTTGGGGGCATTTTCTTTCATTATTTTTTCAAATAGATTTCCAATTTCTTGCTCTTTCTCTTCTCCTTCTGGCACCCCTATGATGCAAATGCTGGACCTCTTGAAGTTGTCCAAGAGGCTGTTTATACTATCTGCATTTTCTTGGAGTCTTTTTCCTTCTTGTTCTGCGTGGTTGTTTTTTGCTTCCTTATGTTCCAAATCATTGATCTGATCCTTAGCTTCATCCACTCTACTGTTGTTTCCCTGTAAATTGTTCCATTTTTGACCTCTTATGTTTTCCAAAACTAAAAATTCTAAAAGCATTATAACTATTAATTATATTAGAAATTAAAGGTTACATAGCAAGTATACATTAAGGGCTGTCCAATGTTTTTTGTTTTTACTCGGTGGATGATGCAGACTCCAGCCTGTGGGGTCCTCATGTTGTGGCTGCAATGAACAAATTCACACGGACTACAGAAGTCCTGTGGAGAAAAAAAGGGACAGCATGACTGCTCTGTAAGTGAGAGAGAGGGCTTCAACCCCTGCCTGGACAAGCTTTTATTGCTTTTCTGGGTACATTACATCAAGGATGGTCCTCATTTACGACGCGCAGGTTCACTGTAGGTGATTACCTTTTACAGATAACAAAGGAAAGGATGTTGCTAATTACTTCAAAGAGACGGATGTTGCAGATCAAGGGGAAATGTGGTTGAACTGGTTATATTCCATACTTAGGAAGTTTAGTGCAGATTTTAGAAAGTTGCTTTAAAGATATGCAGTAAACATTTTTTGCCTCAATTCAGGGTGAGGCAGTTTTAGCAAAAGCAATCCTCATAGCAGCCTAGGTACAATGCAGGCCTGATTCCCCACAGGAAAACCAATCCATGGGTTTGGCTTCCTACATTCTGACCTCGCTCCCCACTGGATTTTCTGAGTCAGGAGCTGGGCTGCATTTGCCATGCCAAGCAGATTGGTTCCCTGTAAGTGGAAAATTAGTAGGTTTACTTATAATAAACGATTTGCTAATATATAAAAATAAATTACTTTATTCAACTGGGGTAGGTTGTCTACAAAGATAGCCACCAAAATTCCATCCATTATTGTGTTTTCTACCTGTTCTTCAGTCAGATGGAGACTACCTGTACCAGTTGAACCTGGGCTGGCCTTATGACTTGCTTTGACCATCAGAATATAGTAAAAATGATGAAGTGTGAGTTTCAAACCTCAATCTTAAGAGACATGGTAATCTACCTTTTGCTATCTGAAACTCAGAAAACATCCAGTAAGGAAGCTTGCCTAGATCTCTGGAGGATGAAAATTTACACGAAAGATCAATGAGATGCTTCAGCCAATAGCTACCATAAATGCCAGGCATGAAAATAACACCATTTTAAGATTGCCAGGACCAGCTTCTCCCATGGACAATTTCATAAATGAATACAAGAGACCAACAGAAGAATGTCCATGCTGAGACCTATCAATCATTAGAGTCATAAAAATAAACATAAATTGTTTTACTTTAAGCTACTTTATTTTGTGGTAACTTGTTTTGAAGTAACACATAATTGATACAAAGATGAAGGAGAAAAACAAAAAATAATCTAAAATTAACTCATTCTACTTGACTGGAAGCATCACAGATTCTAGACTATTTTATGTCACATGGTTTTCTATTTATATCTTCCCATAATTAAGTTTTAAATAATTTTTGGGAAAGTAAAACCTAGCTTTGAAACTAAATGTATATGAAAGGATTTTGAAAATAATATACAAACAAAATTAAAAATATATTGATAAAGCCTATGGCAAATTTTTTTCTATGCTACTGAGAACAAAAGCCTGTTTAACACTGACCTTGGTGATAAACAGTGGATCGAATGCCTCCTGATCATGAAGCCACTCCTAGAAACATGTTTCTATGAAAGAAATTTGTGTTAGGGAGAGGAGACATGCCATATCTTTAAAACCTCATTGAGAGGCATGACATCATTAAAGTATTATCTGTATCAAATATCAAAATAAAGTGAATTTTACAGTTACGGTAAAATTTTGTCTCTACTGATCTGTCATAGCATTTAGTGATGGGTTATATTATATTAGTGAAGATGAACTTTTTGACTAAGAGTTGTTTTATTCCCTAATACTATTAGGTATGAAATGGAAACTTACATTGGTTTATAATTTAAACATTGAAGACAAAATTTCAAACTTGCTCTGGTCTTTGGGCAAATATCACCTGTCCTTGTCAAATCTGGATGCTCAGAGCTTACTACAGAAGATTAATGCCTGTGAGGTATTTTGAGTTGCCTTCAAGGGTTTTAAACCACTGCCTTATGTAACAGATATCACTTCAGATATCCTGGGTAACACCATGAACTGTGCATCCTCTTTACACCTGGCAGCCACATGCTGCATTCTGGCTTTCACATGGTTAGTGCCATGCTGCGCTTCCTTCCACCTCTGGAACATCTCCCATTGTACTCCTTGGACCAACTGTACCTGATTCCCCTAGGGTCTTTGTAAAAAATTAAATTTTCAAGCTCCTTCCACGACCTACTAAATCACAATGTTTAGAGAGGACTGAGAATCTGAGAATATGTGTTTTAAACAAGCACAGTTGCTTGTTATTCTTTTTCTTCAATGAAAATATCAGCCATGCCTACTATCTGAGCCATGCATTTTATCACAGCTAATCTGTACATCACATTCAAGCTTAGGTGCTACCAAAGGAGGAACGCTGAATAGGAAAAGCCTCCCCAATATTATTTACCTTTCAATGATACCCTTCAGTGACTTACCTTTCTCATATAAGATTTTCATTCTCATTATTATGGAGATTTGAGGATGGGTGCTGATTTTTAATTTCCCTTCTACTTTCATATTGTAGAATGCAGGCCACTTCTAGAGAAACTGAAGACCATGTCAGTGAAGAAGAAATCCTCCACTGATGACTTCTAACTGTGCAGGGGACAGTGATTTGTATTAGAGATAAACACTTATGGAGTGTGAAACTGCACTCTGAAATGTGCCAGGTTGTATATCCACTGCTTGTGTAGAATGGTGGTTTATCGCAGAAACAGTGATGCTGCTGGTCTGATTAAGTTGACAGCACCAGGATGTGAGAATATATGATATGATGATTTTTTTACACTTTGTCAGTCAAACATGAAGACAAATTTTATTAAACTAGCAGCCTCCCAGCTGAAGAGTGTATAAATGGTTAGTCTGAGGCTGAAACTTAATAATACCAGGATCAGAGCCAGGTTTTATTATTGGTGATAGAATATGGATGGATATATTTCAACCATTGCATTTAAACTTTCCTACATTATATTATGCATGTGATAGAATGAAATGGGTAAAAACTGTAGCAATAGGATAATGTAAAAATAAAAGCGATAGTAAAAAAACCCCCAAAACATTACAAACATCAGCTATCTGTGGAAAAACAGATATATCTGCATTTCACATTAGATCATGAAGTTGGAAGAGCAATTTGTATAACATCTTGTTGTAATCTGAAGTTATGAACATGAGAAGAGAAAAACTAAGAAAGCTGGATAGTCTCTCAGACTTTGTCATTACTTTTTTGTGGGATCATGAGAAATTAGGAACTTATTGACTACAGTTTTCTTTCATGTAAATTTAGGTCATTTAATAAGATGAGTTGAGAATCTTTAACTTTTGAGACTCTTGTTGATAATCTACAGAGATTTAGTGTGTGTGAATAAGCTATTTATAGATAACTAAATGCTATCCTCACAACATTTAAAATAGAAATATTTTATGCAAGTTCAATAAATGATTAATTTTATTGAGAGCTTCCAATTTGCCAGTCACTATGTTAACCTATTAATATGCACTTTCTATTTTTACCATTAACTGCAAAATTAAGTCATAGTATCACTATTTCCCATTATAACGTAGTGGAGTTGAGGCTTAGAGAGTATTACTTGGTCAATATTTCACAACTGGTAAGAGTTGGATCTTTTTTATTACAGGAATTGTGACTGTGGATACTATGGTCTTAGCAATTGTGTCATGATAAAAACTTAGTACCTTAGTGTATGTGTAATGAGTTGTAGTATCAGAATGGTAGAATCATATGAAAATTCTCTAGTGAATGATTGTTGGAATAGATTCCAAGTTGCAGCAATTTTCTCTTCTTTGCTACCTGCTCATATTCAAAGGTTAGTGACTGCAAGGCATTGACCTAAAAATGAAAGGAATGGAGAGGGTTTGACTCTGCCAGTTATGTAAACATTCTGTAAAGCTTCTAAAATTAATATAGTATAGAACCATTATGAACAGTCAGCACAACAGAATAGAACAAAAAAACTTGGAAAGAGATCCACAAACATTTCAAAATGTTATGTAAGAAAAAAGACATCTGAAAATTTTCTGTAAATTCCAACTTAAATTACAAGATTTCAAGTACTTCAAAATAGATAAACTTTTCAGTAAATGGTGTGGGGACCATTATATAGACATTCAGGCCAAGAAAAAACTGGAACATAAACACACTATGCAACTGAATAAACCTGAACAATTTCAGAAGTCTAAATATAAAAATAAAATCATACATGCATGACAAAAATTTGTTACCTGGAGTTAGGATCAACTTTTCTAAATTTGTCAAAAATTCATAAAAATTAAGAAATTGATGAGCTGGCTCCATCAAAGAAGAAAAGAAGTTTTACATGCATGAAGCAACAGAGGAAAATCAATAACAAACTGGCAGAGAATATCTGTAATTTTTTTCTCAGATAAAAGACTCATAAAGGCAAGATAAAAAGTATTGGCACAATCCAGAATCTTATCAACAGATTTTCTTTAGAGAGATGAGAATTAAAAAAACCTGGCAATTTCAAAATTGCTCATAGCAAGGGACAATGAATTAAATCCTATGAAAATAAACTTAGAAATATTTAACAAATATCCATTGGCTTTTATTCTTTTACCCAGGAATCCCACTTCTAGGATGTCATGGTAATATTATGCCAGCAATGCAAACAACCTGTATATCAAGCTATTTGTAAAAGCACATTATTGAAATCAACACAAACATCCATTCACAAGAGATTGTGTGAATATACTCTAATATATACACACAATTAAATACTAACAAATTATTTTCAAAGCAATAAATAAGGAAGTTTTATAATTCATTAAATGAATGATTAACCATGCTATACCTTAACCTCCAATAAACATATTTTAATTGTTATACCAGACAAAAAGAGAAATAAGCCTTATAATTTTTCAAATATAGATCCTACTCTTAGTTTATGATGTATTCCCTTTACACCTGATGAGAAAATCCAGAAGAAAGTTTACAGATAGTTTACAGCTTCCATAAATGGTGCTAAGAAATTGGAAAGCCACATGAATAAAAATGATTCTAGACCACTATGTGACAACATATAGAAACATTAACTCAGAAGGGATCAAAACCTAAATATAAGACCTGAAACATACCCTGGCTGGTACGGCTCAGTGGGTTGAGCACTGGCCTGTGAACCAAAGGGTAGGTGCTTTGATCACCAGTCATGGCACATGCCTGGGTTGTGGGCCCACTACCCAGTGGGGGAGGGCTTGAGAGGCAACCACACATTGATGTTTCTCTCCCTCTCTCTCTCCCTTCTCCTCTCTCCAAAAATGAGTAAATCAAATCTTTTAAAAAAGGAAAAAAAGACATGAAACAAATATGTAGAAGGCAACATAGGTAGTAAATTTATGGACCTTGGCCTCAAAGAGGATTTTATGTATTTGACCCAAATGCAAGGGAAGTAAAAGCAAAAATAAAAGAATGAGACTATATCAAATTAAAAATCTGTACAACAAAAGAAATCATCAACAAAAGAAAAGGGCAACCAACCTAATGAAAAAAGATATTTGCAAATAATGCCTCTAATAAGAGGCTAATTGCCAAAATATGTTAAGAGCTTATACTACTCAACGACAGAGAATCAAACAATCCAAGTGAAAAATGGGCAGAGGATCTGAATACTTCTCCAAAGAATACATACAAGTGGCCAAAATGTATATTAAAATATGCTCCATTTCTCTAGATATAAGGGAAATACAAATCAAACCCACAGTGAGGTACCTCCTTACACCTGTTAGAATGGCTATTATCACCAAAACAAGAAATCATAACTGAGGTTGTGGGGAAAAGGAACCCTCATACGCTGCTGGTGGGAATGTACATTGGTACAGCCACTATGGAAAACAGCATGAAGGTTTCTCAAAAAATAAGAATAGTGCTAACACATGACCTAGAAAGTCCTCTTATGAGCATTTATCTGAAAAAGAATTTGATTATAAAGATATTAGTACCCTTCTGTTTATTGCAGCATTATTCATGATGGCCCAAATATGGCAACAGCCCAGGTATCCTTTGAATATGACTCTAGATGCGTTCTATCTAATACTGTAGTCACTGGCCCTATGTGATACTTTAAATTGAAATTAATTAAATTCAAATAAATTACCAATTTAATTTGTCAATCACACTAGCTTAATAGCCACAGTTGCTTGGCCATCATGTCGAACAGCACAGATAAATGAACATTTCTATCACTGCAGAAATTTCTATTGAATGACTTTACTATAGCTCATGTAGACTCGCAATGTCCCATATAAATGTAATCATAGTTTTAAAAATTTTAGTACCACATTTAAATGTAAAAGGAAACTGGTAAAATCATTTTTAATAAAATACCTTATTTGACTCACTAAATCCAAATGGTATCATTTTAACAGGTTATCAGTGTAAAAATTTAGAGTCTGCATTCTTTTTTATAGGTTTTCAAAATCTGGTATGTATTTTACATTTAAACAAACTAATGACAGCTGATTAGTGACTACCATAGTGGATAGTGTAGCTCTAGACTATAGAGAAGAATTTCTCAAACTGAGCGTTACTGATAATTTGTGATGGGTAAGCCTTTTTCTTGGGGAGCTAACCTGTGCATTGTAAGACGGCTGGAAGTACCTATTCCTGGCCTCCATCCACTGGGTACTAGTGGTTTCCCCCTCCAGTATAATAAACAATATATGTGCAAACATTGCTAAATGTTCCCTCAGGAGCAAAATCGTTCCCATCAAGAACCACCACTCTGGAGAAGGAACTGTTCTTTCTTCGGGAACTGCTGGCCACAAGAATGATGTAAGACTAGAGCCGTTGGGACTGCCAAGTGGAACTTGAAAATAAAGCCAATGCAACCGGAGAAAGAACACAGCAATGGGAAGACCTGAGCTTCTAATAAGCCCTGCTGTATGGTTTCAGTCACTTGATCAAAGCTAACCTGCATGCTATTGTGTTTCCACACATTGCAGTGACAAACCAATGAAATTAATTTCTAGACCTAAAACAGTTTGATTGGGCTTTTTCTAATTTACAACTAAAATAACTCTAAAATCTGCCATTACATTCTAAGTTCATAAATGCACCCATTACTATTTCTACCTCAAAAAGTAAAGACGATTAATTCTTCCTTCCATATGATTTGTGATCATTTTCAATTTCTTTCCAAGAGTTATTCCTTACAGAAGTAAAGAAGCTGTTTTGTACACTTTATGTTTCAGAGAAATGTATGCTATTGTAAGCCTCCTTGACATAACTCTTCGCTGAGGTATCTGCATTAACTATTTCATTGTTAACGAAATCCATTTATTAAAACTCTATGATAAAATGGATTGCTCATATAACCTTAATTTGCTATTGCTTTATGTTGATTCCCATAATTTTCAAAAATTGAAAATTACATGGCCTATGTGACAGTTCCCACTAAGAGTAAAATTATAGTATTCTTTAGGTAACTTGGTTCACTGAGTCGTACTTGACAATCATGTCACACTTGAATGGTGTCAAAAATAGATATGTATAAAGTGGGAAAAATAATAGCATCTGCCTCATAAGGTTATTTTGAGGTTGGTACCAAGTAATAGCTTTTAGCAACCACTCACACACAGCTTAGACTCTTGCTCTTTCTCATTGTTGCTTGTGTGATGAATATTTTGCTCAGAATCAATTTTCCAAAGATTTTAAGAGAGCTGGAGTGATCAACTGCACATTTTGCCCATGGCTGAGAGGTTTCCTGGGATGCAGGACTTCCAGTACTAAAACCAAAACAGCCCCAGGCAAAATGGAATGGCTGGTCACTCTGAAGGCAGACCTTTTTGAAGCTCTTCAAGTACTTATTTACCTACACTGTTTTTACTGGTAAACAGTAGCTACAAGCCTCAGAGGCTTTACTAATTCAACAAAGGATAATTGCTGAAAGTGATCCGACAGTCTATGTGTCTACTACTTTTCCAGTTAAAATGTCTAATTTAGGTGATTGAGAGAGCAGTGCATGAGAGGGAGTCCATTTCTAGGATCACTGGAGTTGTCCATATTCAGAATGTGCCTAGATTTGTTGGATGTATTTCTTGATTAGGTGACATATTCCTTTTTATAAAAATGCAGGTATATATTAACAAGACTGGAGGGGTTTAAAGATGATTTTTGGTGACTCAATGCTGTTAGTTGAATGAATAAATGACTACCAATAGGGGAAAAATGGACATGCCACCTGAGTCGGATTCAGTCATGGTGTGAATGAATATGTGTCACTTTCTTTGTAAGGTATTCTAGGAACCATGGCATGGATTTTTTTGGAAAGGATGTATCTGCTTGATTGCAGTTAAAAATTAAAAACACTTTTTGAAATAGACGCATATAAAGTAATCATTAGTTTAAGGAGCTTGATTTATACAAAGAAAAATTTAGCTTACATTGACTTGGGGTGTCTTGACTAAGTTACATGATTTTCACTAAACAAAAACTCCAACAGTAATTTCATGTAACATATTTCTCAACATATAGTATTTGAAACCACTTTTAAAAGATACATTAGAAAAAGTGGTTGAGAGTATTTTTAATTAAGAGATAAACTGAGTGTCATTTTTTCTTCTTTAATTTAGTGTATCTGCCCAGAAACTGGATACATTTCGTCTTTAATTTGATATATCTGCACAGCACAATTCCAGATACTTCATTTGTTGCTCATTTCCTAACTCCTTTCACAGAAGAAAAGAACCGTGCAAAGAATTTTTATAGAAGTCTGAGCAGAAATAGCACTTTAGTTCAAGTCATGGTCCCGAAAGAGCTGATAACAGACCAAACAAAATCAGTAGAACATGCTTTGCCATGGAATACTCACAATCCTTTTCAGTAAATAAAATGATGTCATTGCAGAGAATTTCACAATGGTTAAAAAGAAAAAATTGGTTATTTTAGTCTAAAAATTGAACTGCTTTTTGAAATTTCTTATTGAAAAAGAAACAGGATATATCTAAAAACCCTTTTTTTGTATTTAGTAATAACTGAAATAAAAATGGTACCATATTATAGGTCTTTAGAACTTCCTTTCTTATTAAAATACCGTTTAATAATGTGGTAAACTACATATAGCATAAAATTTGCTAACTTAACCATTTTTAAGTGTCCTGGATTCAGGGGCATTAAATGCATCCATATCGTGTGCAATAGTCACCGTCATCTATCACCAGAACCCCTCACTCGCAAAGCTCAAACTCTATACCCATTAAACAATAACTCACTATTCCTCCTTCACCTCAGTCCCTGTCCACCACCATTTTACTTTCCATCTCTGCGAATTTGTCTGTTCTAGGTACCTCATATAAGTGGAATTATACAGTATGTCTTCTTGTGATTGGCTTATTTCATTTAAAGTGAATTCAAATGACATAAATTTAAATATTATTTTTGGCCTTAACTATGATATACTAAGCCTTATGCAAAGGGAATTTAAAATCCTTTAAAAACTTTTTAGATTTATTAATAGAATAATCAAAATTATAGGTCAAATAAATATACAAGCTTAAGGAGGATCCAGGCACTAATACTTCCTTCCTATTCAATATAATACAATATAGTTCTTAATAGTTTTTTATTGAATTTTTTAAAAAAATTCTGTCAAATAAATTATTAAGAAAAAATTTAAAGTAGTAAGGTTATATAATTTTAAGTATGCTGGATATATATTCATATAAACCCTGAAATAGATGGAGAGAAGAAAAATTAAATCATGTATGTATACAGAAATGGTTGCAGTGTATTTTTTATAGATGGTATTTTTATTTTACTCTTTCTCTAAGTTTTCTGACTTAATGAAAATATATGTGAATGCAAGGAATATATTTTCTGTTCAAATACAGGCAATTAGTGCTTACGTGCAATATCTTGTGTATTCATTCACTCAGTGATGAAGGAGAAAACCTACAAGCTTGTCACTAGGGCAGTTAGTGCTTTCTGCAGGGAGTTGTATTAATTAACACTGGCTCATAACCAGCATTTTGTCTCACAGGACTTCAAGGATCAGAGTTTCACATGCCAGGCCCTTCTTGGTTGTTTGGAAAACTGAACACATAAACAATACATCTTTTTCAGGCAGGTATTTTATTTTACTTGAGTTTTTCTTCTAAGATGACACACCTGTGTCTGTATTATACATCTTCATAAGTATTCGCCAAACTCTAAAAGTCAAACATATGCATGAATGTTCAACCTCTAAAACTCATTGAAACCAAACGCCTGAAAAGAAACAAAAACTTAGCCAAATTCCTGGTTCATGCTCCACAATTTTTTCCTGCGTATCATAATCCAAATTGGATTTCTCTCTGGCCTGCGTGCTATAGACTTCCTCCAAAGGGCTGGAGGCTCCTTGATTTTACTCCTTGCTGTTTTCATTGTCAGCCAGATTTTTGAACAAGGCCATGTGCAGTGCATAAGATTAATCTTCTCCTGAAAATGGCATTTCCCTAGCAGTGGTTAATCCATGAAAGACTGGACATTAAAGGAAATCTTTTAACTTCAAGTAACATAAAGCAGGGATTTGAGATGGTGTGTCAGTCTCTTGCTTTGCCTTTGATATTCAGATCCCTTTCTGAGTCCACTTAGCATTTGCTAGACCTCCAGGTATGAAGGATGCAGCTTTATTTTGACATCAAAGTTCAAGAGGAAAGTGTAGAATGCTAACAAGCACTGTGAGCTCCAAAGGACATGATTAAACTATAATTAGTAAGCAGGTGCTGCTGAATGAATACAATCCATAGGAGAGAACACTCAAGTAGAAAAAAATAAAAATATCATCTGATTTGAATTTCCCTCCTTTTTAGCATAATACTACTGCACAGCTAATAACAGGAAGTACTAAGCCATAGAAATTTGTGCAGAGGTTAGTCATTAAGGGTAACCAATGAAAAGCAGAACAAACTTAAGATGCATCACAAGAAACTGGATTAATAATACCACAGGCCCTGAAATAGATTTCCAGTTTGGTTACAGCCATGGAGAATATGTTGTGACCCACCATCTACCTTACTTTTCCTCTGGAAATTCTTGCCCCTACTGCTGATACTGTGAGGTATGGTCTACTGGAGTCTGTTGGTTACTCTTCAATGCCAAGCAAACTGTGTCCCAGAATCCATCCTGCTGGAATGTGGCCTCTCTGAGACGTGCAGCTATTAGTCTGGGGAGTCAGTCAATCATCGGGAACTTAATGGGAAGAGAATTTGATTGCTGGCACTTTGAATTTGCTTCACAACTGGCTGGCACCTATTTGTAAGGAGTGGAGACAAGACTGGCACCCAGGTAATGGGATGGAATTAAACCCTATATTGAACTGCTGGGTTATAGATGAATCTCCCAAGCAGTTATCAGTCCAAACTGTGGAGATCTATGCTCAATTCTGGCAACTAAAATTATGCTTTTTCACAAAAACAGCTGATTTCTCACTGTCAGAAAAAAAAGTGCTTTTACCATTAAAACAACAGAATTCTTAAAATATAACAAAGATGTTCTAGTGAAACTCTGCTTCCCATTTTTTATATTGGAGAGTAAAATACATGAGTTTTGTTATTCCTTTTATTTCACACAATAATCTAATATTTCATTCTGAACAAACTCTGTATGTATATAAGTTTGTGCAGTATCTTTGTTATTGTATTGTTCTTACTTTATGACTTTATGGTCCAAATTGGCCACTTGCAAAATGACTTCATAAGATTAGTATATAAGGTCCTTCCCACATCATTGATATCAATTTCCCCAGCAGCCTAGTTAAAAACATGTAACATTACCCCAAGCTGAAGATTTTTATTCTTTTATAGTACTCATGAAAGTCAAATAAGAAATCACTTTCCTTAACAAACTAGGAAAGTATCTGAAAATGTCCTTGAGATGTTTACAAGAGATCTTGTCGGTAAACTCTTTTAAGTCTTGCTTTACGTACCTTACCACAGACCTTTAAACCATTACAAAAATTTGCTTTTAAAAGTAGTGACTGAATATGTTCCATCTCAACACATTCTCATCAGTCTGAACCACTTTCTTTTACAACTTGGTTGGTTAAAAGAAATCTCATTTTATATTTTTTATTAGTCCTGAGCCTAATTCCATACTTCCTTATTTGTATTTACTCAGTGTATTTTCTATTTTAATTTGGCTATCTTTGTCACTGAAGTGTTCATATTTAATTTTTATAAGTTTATTAAAATATTGCTATATGTCCTAATTGTTGATATATCTCTATATTTGTTAATTTATTTGATGTATGGTTGACATACAAAAATCTGTACATATTTAATATATATACAACTTGTGTGTACAACCTGATGAATTTGGAGCTAATCACCCAAACAATTTATGTTATAAATATATCCATCACCTCCAAAAATTTCCTCCTGCCCTCTCTATTATTTTTTTGTCTTTTTGTGTGTGATAAAAATATTACATAGTGTCTACCCTCTTAGCAAAATTTTAAGTATATAACATAGTATTTTTAACTATTGGCACTATGCTGTACAGCAGATCTCTAAGACTTACTAACCTCGTACAAGCAAACTTGGTGCGCTGTGACTAACACCTCCCCATTTTCTCCTACGCCCAGCCACTGGCAACGACAGTTCTGCTCTCTGATCATCCCAGCTTTTCACCTTTTAAAGGTTTTGATTTATTCATTTATTACTTTATAGAAATAGTGTTAGTTCAAACTAGTTTTCAAAATATGCTTATGATTTACTTATCATCTAGTTTTTCATGGATTCATATATTTAACATTTTAAACACTGTTTCTTCTGAATAGGAAAAACATAGATGGTCTAGAAGTAGAAAATGTAAAGAATAACATAAAATTACCCATCATCCCACCAGAAGAAATGCTTATTAGTTTACTTCTAGCTGTTGCTTATGGTCACCATCATCTTTCTATATCATCATCCGTATGTACATATCATTACTTTGTACCATGTCAGCTCAGCCCTGCTGGAAATCTGTTTCAGAATTCCTTTCCTTGCATGATTCCAGTTTAGGTTTGACCACAGAGAAATTTGGACAAAATTGAAATTCGTAAGTGACAGGACAGACATTTCTATGTTCCTAAGGGTGGACTAGAACTCACCACATGTCAGAGGCTTTTGCAGCCTGTCCCTAATCTGCTAGCTGCCTCCTCAGCTTCTTGAGTCCTGGGCCAAAGCAACAAAGGATTTCTGTTTCTCCTGCAGTTCACTGCTGTCACTGAGGTTGAAGGCTGTGAGAGACAGATGTGGGCTCCGGTTTGTGTGTGTGGGTTCCAGTTTGTTCTTTTAAGTTCCAACCTGTTTGCTCCTATTCGCCCTCACGTTGCATCCAGCTTCCTTTCCTGACTCCCAGCCCTGCCCCCCTGTAATGACTTCAGGCTTGGACTTCTCTACCAGCTCCTACTATTGTGTAAGTGCTGATACCCAAAGTAAGTTCCGTGAGGTTCTGTTTCCCTGATCAAACTGTCATGATGAGGCATGTGCTTTATTAAAAAATAATATGACTTGGGATCTGACAGTATGTTGATAGTTTACACAGATTTTTACCTTGTACTTTCATAAATATTATATAATATATATTTCATATGCCATTCTTTGAATGAAATAATGTAATAATAATTTATTTTCTGCAATGTTTTCTGTCATGTGAATGAATGATAATTAAACTATTTCTATATACTGAGTATATTTTTCCATAGTGCATATATATATATATATATATATATATATAAATTTCTATTTATGCCCTTGCCCTAAATCCATAAAGGTAGAATTACTAGATCAAGTGTAATGACCTTTTAATTTTTGTGTATAAATTACTTTCCAAAAATGCTAATATTTGCACAAAAAGTATAGAAGACAGCTCATCATAAGAAACATTGAAACCTGTAGAGAGTTTTTATGAGTTTATTTCAACCAAACTGATGACAATTTCTGGAAAGCAAAACCTCAGCAGATTGAGAAAATGCCCCAGGAAAGGACAGTTTTGCACCTTATTTTATACATTACAATCAAAGAAGGAGGAGTAAGGGGGCTACGTGAAATCCACCGGAGAAAGCAAGTGGGGAAATTGCTGGAGTTGGTAAAGAAGTGTAGTAAAAAGAACTGGTAAAAAAGCATGGACACATTTTTTTTCATAGGTAGGTACAGGATAATTAATAGTGAACAGTTAATAGGATAACAATAACAGTGAGGAGATTTGTGGTCTGCACTCTGGTGTGGTGGTTGTACTTTGAGGTTCTAGAAAAAAAGGAAATTACTCTGACATTCCAGAGGTGTGTTAGCACAGTTGCAAAAAGACAACAGACAGTCATAGCTAAGGTAAAGATTGACTTTTGTGAGGGAAGACACTGGTCTTAGGTATGATTGCCTGTCATGGCCTGCTTTCACTTAGAAAGTTTTCTAACTATCTAACTATCATTTCTAACTATCCTATGAGGTTATTTTTGGTCTCTGAGTTTGTGAGGCCACAACACAGGCCTCCCCTGAGCTTGTCAGGGTTAACATATGGGCCCTCTTCATCCACAATTATATCAACATTAATATTTTATATTTCACTTTTTTAGGCAAATTCATTTTTCTTAATATCCAAAGTGTATATATGTGTGTGTGTATGCATGCATATGTATTATTTATTTTATTTTTTCCATCTTCATCCTGCTATCTAGCATTACTTTTTATTAATTTTTAAAATATGTGCAATTTCTCATATTTTAAGTAAAAATCTAATTTTATTTTAATGCAAATATTTTATCAAATATTCCACCACATGAAATGTTTTAAAATCATTCATACTATATATATGTAATATATACACACACTTACATACATGTATATACATATATATACACATTATCCATTTTAAAATATGAACTATAGACAGAAAAAATGCTTGATGATTCTGTTACTGTCAGCATTTAACTAATTATTATTAAAGGAAAGAGAGCAAAGAAACTTAGACATTAAGCTTAATGAATTGGGGGGTCTAAGTCCCTTTGCTTCACCAGGAAGCTACAGCTTCACACCCCAGGGGATCACACAGCATTCCTCCATCGGGGGATCAACATTTCTTTCCATCCTCCTTGACACCAGATTGCTGGGAGGAGCTGGGGGAGGCAGGCACGTGAGCAACGGACAGCAAAATGGCACAGGGGGCAGTGCCCAACCGAGGCAGCCTGTCAGTCTCACTGGTGGGTGGACCTATCAAAAGTCCACGAAAACTTGGTAAGTTGACTGCTCATTTTGAAAAAGTACTTGGTCCACCCCATACAGAAGCTAACATATTTTTTTAAAGATTTCAATCAGTGTTTAATAATCATGATGTATTTGTGTTTTCTTCTGTGGTCCTTTTGGTTACTTCTTATTTTAATCATACAAGTTATAAGATAAACTATATGGAAATATAAATTTCTTTACATATCCTCACATATTCCCTCGTTAATTTTTTTTATTTTTTAAATTGATTTTTAGGGAGAGAGAGGAACACCGATTTGTTGTTCCACTTATTTATGCATTCATTGGTTGATTCTTTTTTTTTTAAGATTTTATTTATTTATTTTTAGAGAGAGGGAAAGGGAAGGAGAAAGAGAGGGAGAGAAACATCAAATGTGTGGTTGCCTCTTGATTGGTCCCTACTGGGGACCTGTCCCACACCCCTGGAATGTGCCCTGATTGGGAATTGAACTGGCGACCCTTTGGTTTGCAGGCCAGAGCTCAATCCACTGAGCTACACCAGCCAGGTCCTCATGTTAATTTTAAGAACTAAAATAATCAGGACAAAGAGTTTTCATTTTCCTGGGAACTCAAAAATTTAACAGAACTGCTATTTAAGAACTTATCTTTTTAAATTACTGTAGGTATGGCAAACCTATTGTTTTGCAGATGTAAGTCTCAAGCTCTGGATAATCTTCTGCTATTATACTTTGTAAATTTTTTGTTTCTGTTGTAATGCTCAAAAATATTATGCATATATGCATCTATAAACATATTATATGTAACACATACAAATACACGAACACAAACACACTGTGTGGATAAATTCTCCACAGATAATATTATGCTCTCATTAATTTAATCTCTTTGGCTTTTTTCCCCTTGGGAATTCTCCACATCATTGCATACATGACTCATTCCCTTACTGTCTAAACCATTTTAATTACTGATTCACATTTCAAATTACAAAACTTCTTGTTCTATCGCTGCCCCTGGATATGTTACACTATCAGAGGTGTAGACTTTAAACATACTTTTATGTCTGAGATAGACCACAGAGCAATAGAATGAGTACGGGCCAGAAATGCCTGTGGCCATATTAGAAAGCAGTTTTTTATATATTGCAATGTGCATTTCAGTTGTAAAGTGGTAAAGAATAAATTGGATGCAGTAGTTATCACATTAATCTGAAAATCCTTTTACAAATGACTTCATCTTCTCAAATATACTGTGACATAGGAAGAATTTGGGGACCTATTTCCATATGGCAATGATTACACAGAAGCCTAAAGGCTTTAGTGATGTGTGCAAAGTCACCCAAAGTTGGTGACCCAACTAATAGTGTAACAGGGTGCAGAGCAGGAGTCTCTGAAAATAGGAAGAAACCCCCCACAAACCTGGGCTCAAGGAAGGGGGAAGTGGAAGATTCGGCCTTTATGACAGTTTACATGATAATGGCAAGATAAAAGCTGTGTTGCCATCCCAGGCAAATGCCTACACGGCATTGGGAGCATTCAGGAACTCAGGGACTCCTGACATAGCCAGGGGCGAGGGGAGCTTATATACCTCCTGCATGGGAAACAATGGCCAGAAGCCCTTGCATCAATGAGAGCTCTTGTCCTAACTACAGGTGGCAGCCAAAAGAAGGTAAAAGATAGGGGGGAACTGGCAAAAGTAGCATATCATAGGAGGGGCTGGATATGAAGTCACATAGGAAGTTCTGGGCCAAGCATTTACAATAAAGGTGAGCTGAGAGAGAAAGTGAAAGCTGTCAGGCAGTTAGGGTGTAGAGAAGGGGCTCTGGTCCACCATGAGGTCTGGTGTGTAAGGAGATGCCACACAGATTGGAGTAAGAGCTGGAGTAAGAAAGAAGAGAGCCACCGGGAAACCTGCCTGGAGAAGACGGCAGCACAGCTGATGGAGCTGTGGTGGGACCTGCCTAAACAAGCACGGATTCCAGGGAGAGGCCTGGAGCTGAACTGAACTGTGACCGGGAATGCGGAGCCGCAGACCAGCTTCTCTGAAAGACCACCGCACCTCTGACTGGCCAACTCTGAAATCGGAGTGGTTTGGCAAAGAGAGGCAGGACTATGTGTTTGGGGGTGTTTTAAAGGCAGTGGGACTTAATGGCAGGAATCTGCCATTATTCTGAATCTGTATAGCCTTTAAATAAACAACCCCTTTCCTATTTGACCAAACTCTTGCATTGGGAGTCACGCTGCTTGGTGATGGGCAATTGAACCTCAAAACTGTCCCAGAACAGCATTGGCAGAGTTCTGTCACAATAAGACTCAATATATGTATTTCTGTAGAATGTATTGTGGCATATGGTAATTTGGTAGAAAGTAAAATGAGACTAATCCTCATATTTCTCATGAGCTTTATTTCCTATTAGCAAAATATCTCATATCAGGCTGTATAACATAATTCCACACAACTGTTTAATGTAAAAGCAAAACCAAATTGTGGGCATCGTTGTCAAAATATTCATTTTGTTTTACACATAGTTACAGGTTTTGAGTACTTCTAAGGGTAACAAAATGGTTAACTTTGGTTTTTCAATTTGTTTCTAAGTATCATGCCAGCCCCTAAGGTCTAGACACCTATGGGTGGTTGCTAATAACACCAAGGTACAATACTTCCTTTGTTTATTAAATAAGTAACGTTCATAATCACAATTGTAATTCTAATTCCGAACAGTGGTTTCATTAGTTCAAGCTCAGAAATTTATTCTCTTTATTGCAGGTAGCAAAAAAGAGGCCTGGCTACTGATTGAAAATCAGTTCTTGGTAATGGTTGCTGAGCTATAGTTACTTATTTTTTGTGCTGGTTTATTATATATAGTTATATAAATAGGCAGTTATGCATGCTTAATCACATTGAAACTGGAGAAGACACTGACATTCGGGCTGCCTGTCACTACCAAACCCAATAAGCAATGACAGCGATTGAATCTTTAGGGGCACTTTATTCAGATGGCCGGAGATCTGAGAAGATGGTAGGTTCGTACCCTAACAAACCATCTTCCCTTCTCTATCCTGGCCAGACATTTTATACCAGGGAATAAGCAAGGTGTGGTGAGGGCTTTGAGATTCAGGAAGGATTAGGTAGAAGAAGCTGCAACATTCCTGTCCTGGGCAGTTAGCTGTTCCCAGGGGCCTGTGGTCTCTGTCTCTCCCTGAAACACAATGGTCTGGATGCCTCCACTTGTCCCCAGGCAGTAATCTCTAGCAGTGCCCCAGGAGGTCGACTGTTTTCCCAGGAGCCAGGATGGGCCTTATCTATCTGTAGTTTCTGAAACAAAAGCTTTAACATACACAGTACTTGCTAGGCTTATAACTTTTTACCTTAAACTACATTTTCCAACTCTTGAGTTCCCTATCAACATCACTTTTGTCCAGTAAAATCATAATACCTTTAAATAAACATTTTTAAAAAGTTTTCTCTCTTGGAGGAATGCAGATTTTTTTCTTTCTGATATTGTAGTATTTTGTTGCTCGCTTGCTTGCTTCAAATACAATTATACTGTAGGAAAGGATTTAATTTCAATTAATCTTTGAACTTTCAGGGACTTATAATGTCATTTTAATTGTTATTTCAGTAAAAATGCACCATTTACTGAAATATATGTTAAATGGGTATAAGTCTAGGTATTGACATCAATATAGAAATGTACACACACAGAGAGAGATTAGGTACAGATCATGTCTGCAATGTGCCGGGCACTGTTAGCTAATTTGAGATAAAACTGGTTGGATAAAATGTCCTCTCGGCTTATTACAAATTCTTTTCATGTGGAAAGTCAAACTTATTTCTACCCAAATGGTGATTTAATGTAAGCATTTTCCTTGTCAACCAAGACTGATGATGTAAAAAGGTCTTCTGAAAATCCTACAGACTTAAGCTGACATTTGCACCTATCTTTTAAATAGCAGCATTTCCTTTTGCATGTGATTATGCTTTTGTTGCAAATATAAAGATCTATAAATTGTTGTCTGCCTGTGGGTCACTGAGCTAAATGGAAGTGAAAAGTCTCAAGCAGATTGAGAAAAAAAACACATTCCATTGGCTTGCATTACATAGATGACTCAGAACTAATTTCCAAAGTTGTCCAAGTAAAACCTCAATAAGCTAAAAACTTGCTACGGCAGATCGTATACAACACTAGAATGCAATTACTCGGTCAATGTCTTTTATTATTATTGAGGACTATATTTACAGAATGCTAATTTACAGTCTGCTAGTTATCCAATTTAATAGATTTGCTTACTTTATCACTAGGCATATAAGGTGTCATCTTGAAATAGGTAGTAATTTTTTAAAATGTTTCAGTATTTATTTATTTAAAACCATTTATTAAATGTCTGTATTTTATAAGACAATGTACACTGTATCTAAATATCACTCAGTGTCTGTTGCTAGCTACATCAAAATATTTGTAATAACCGGGGCGTTTTATTTGTCCATTTGGTTTATTTGTTCACCTAATTGGAGTAGAAATGGACTCATTAAACTGAGCATTTGTTCATTAGTGATAATTTAAAGTAAACGTAGCATCATTTCAAAAAGCCACTGGAACTATGAGGCTGATTATAAATAGATAAGAATAGTCTTTCAAAGATTTACATCAACTTTAAAAAAATCTGAGACAACTTTATAAAGTGATATTGTTATATATCCTTTGCTAATTCATTGAAAAAGTTTATATTAGCACCTTTTATATGGCAGCACTGTATTATATTCTAGGGCTAAAATAGCAAAACAAACAGTATCTGATTTCATAGAAAATTCATCCTACTGAGGGATGATATTGATATCATCAAATAAAAACATAATTAACTATGAAATATTTTAAGTTTTATGTAAGATGAGTATGTAGAGCCCTGGCTGGTGTGGTTCAGTGGATTAAATGCTGGCCTGTGAATCATAGGGTGGCTGGTTCTATTCCCAGTCAGGGCACATGCCTGGGTTGTAAGCCAGGTCCCCAGTAGGGAGCATGTGAGAGGCAACTACACATTGATATTTCTTTCCTGCTCTTTCTCTCTCCCTTTCCCTTTCTAAAAATAAATAAACAAAATCTTAAAAAATAAAATAAAGATAGTTATATAGGGCCATGAAATGCAAATATATATTTGTATTATATTATATATGCATTATATAAGTATCTGTATTATATATTACATATGTATGCACACATATATTATATATGTATTTATATTACAGGGGCATAACTCACTAGATATAGGGAATGAATGAAAAGGCAAGGATTAACTTTGGTTCTTGGCTGCATGTGTAGCTGGTGATATTCCCAGATAAAGGGATCTTAAAAGATCATTATGTTGCATAAATACATAGAGTATCATTTACAAGTGTGCAGTGAAGATTATTAATTTTGGTTTTGGACATGTTGAGGTGGATTTGCATTTGAAATATCTAAAACAGATTAGAAACTGGGATATGTTCATTGTAAACTCAGAGAAAATGTTTGTGGCTGTGAAATAAATGTATAAATTATATAGACTACAAAGAATAAATGAAGCCATGAAACTGCAGATAAAAGATATAGAATGAGAAAAAATAGCACCTTTGAAACTAAAATACTTTGTAGTCTAAAAGTTGTGCTGAGAAAAGAATAAGAAAGATAAATATAATAAAAATATAGTATGCTACTAAGTCGATTGTGATAATTATTTCACAGTTTATACATATAACTAATCATCACATTGTACACCTTAAATATACTATACATTTTTTATTTGCCAGTGATATCTCCATAAAGCTCTTCTTAATTAATCTTGTTTAGCTAAGATCTATTTGCTAAGGAGAAGCTTTCACAGTGAGGAGTGTAAGACACTGTCTCTCTAATTGATGAAGGACACCTGTATATCACATTGCCTCCATCAGGGTTTCACTTGGATAAATTACATTTGTGATTTAATGTGCTCAAATCAACCACTTGATGTTTGAACCTCACCCTCACAAACCTATTTTTTCTATACCTCTTTATTTTTTTAGCATCTTTAACTCTTCTTCTTAGCTCACCTTCAAATCCTGCAAGTCTGTCTCAGAACTCTGCATTTCTTCACTACTGTGCTCTGACTGTGACTATCATAAACTGAGCGCGCACTCTGTATTCTGGCACTTACAGCAACAGCTCACCTGGTCTTTCCCCAAAGAACTCTTGCCCCCTACGCTCAACACCCACCCTGAATTCACAGTACTGGATACCCAGCTTCGACATTTTCCTTTTCATGGCCAACTCGTTCTTTTCCTGCCCATCTCCAAGTTACGGTATTTGTAATTTTTCAATTAAAGTAACATCTAAACCCAACCTCCAAATTTGACACAAGAACATTAAATTAAACTGCTGCCTAACTCAAAGGACTGTCAGCAATTTGTTAACAATGCATTTTAGCATGTTTCACTGACTGAAACGATCTCTTCACTCTCCCCTGGTGCATCCCCCTCCTTCTTTTGTAGGTGTTAAAAGGGGTTGCACGAACCCCCACTGAAGTGGAGCCCTGCTTTTGTCCTGATCATAATTTGATTATTGGTTCTACTGTGTAATGATTTCTAATTACTTTTCTTTTTTTACTTCATGGGTTTTTTTTGTTGTTGTTGTTTCTTTTTTGTCAGACACCCTTCACAACTTTAAGTTGCATGAACAAGAAAGGAGGTGACTTTTCCTCTCTATTTTATCTTTGCGTTTAGCTACATGATTAGTACATTGCCGAAGATAAATAACTATTAGTTGAAAAAATGAATGACAATCTTGACTTTAGTTTATTGATCTATAAAATGTAAGAATAAGGCCCTGGCTGGTGCTGCTCAGTAGATGGAGTGCTGGCCTGCAAACCAAAGGGTCACTGGTTCAATTCCCAGTGAGGGTACATGCCTGGGTTGCAGGCCAGGTCCCCGGTAAAGAGCACAGGAGAGGCAACTGCATGTTGATGTTTCTCTCCCTCTCTTTCTCCTTCCCTTCCCCCCTCTAAAAATAAATAAATAAAATGTTTTAAAAATATGAGAATGAGGCTAGATAATTAATATTGTCCCTTTTCATATCAGTACAAATAATATGGTATACTTGAATAAAATAATTTGACAAGTCTAATCATTTCACCCAAATTGATTGTCTTAAACATTATATTTGATTCATAGTTCATTAATGCCTTTGTTGGGTCGGTGGGGTAGATTAGGGCAAATGTAATAGTTCTTTGCCAAGTCAATTACTATACTGCTTTTATGAAAAAGGTAACTGGTTTAAGAAACATTTTATCCTCACCACTTTTCATTTCACAATCTTTATATTGACAGTTTTGAGGCTAAAGTGCTGATACACTATTTTCAGTTCTTTCCAAAGCAGGAAACAACAAAAATATCACAAGGTGGGAGTATATACTTCTATGAGTTTTTGGTTTACTTTTGCTGACTCCATATTTTAGAGGTTTCAGATGGGAAGTAATATATGTTTTTATCCAAGTAATCGCCAACTGAAGTATAAGCCTCAGTACCTGGATTCTACAAAAATGGAACTAATTCAAAATACTAAATAGACAATCTTTATGGGTTGGGTCATGTCTCCAAGGCTCCTCCCTCAGTACAAAGCACTCATGTACTAAGCTGCTAGAAATGTTGGCTTCTGAAGGCTCAGGGTGGAATCCCTTCCCAGGAATTCCTCTACACCCTCTTTGAATGCTATGACTTTCCCAATGTTACGCTCTCATCCTAGAGTAAGCTTCTATCAAATTACTCTTTGATGTGAAGGTAAAAAAGGCCTGACCTTGCCTTGAAGAGGAACAACTCTGAGGAGCTATAGCAGCTGTAGAATGCGTGTATCCTATGCCACATCTTCATCAGAGTTTAATGTGCAATCTGCCCTATCTATTTCTTTCATTCCCTTAATGGTATCATGTATAAGAGTACTCTCCATTAATTTTCTTCATGCAATTCTCTGCCTCAGGGTTTGATTCCTGAGGAGCCCAACTTAAACATCATGCATTCTAAAATATATTTTTGTCCATACCCATGATAAAAACATAAAAAGTGCTTCAGTGAGACAGCATCTTCAGCATCATCTAGGTGCTTGTTAGAAATGCAAAGACTCAGGCCCAATCCCACTCCCACTGAAAAAATATCTCTAGAAATGGAACCCAAATATATGTATTGAATTCATCTCTCCAAGTGAGTTTTATGCATATTTGAGTTTGAAAAGCATTGCAAATATTGAATATTGATGGAGAAAAAAACAGACAATACAATTACATAATTATACTAAAAATAACAAATTGTCTTTTAATTCAATTATTAATTAAACTGACATAAGATATCACTATTAAACATTTATATATATTTTTGTTACTGATCCACGCTTTACAAATTAAATATGTATAGTAGTTTTAGAGTGACATAAGTAGCTAAATTTCCATTCTGATTTGTGGCTTCATACATTCTTCCATCCCATTTCTTTAGTCAAAATCTAGAATTTGGACTTTTATATTTTTTTCCATCAAACCATTATTATCTTTCTAAAAATCAGGTCATCAAAAGCCTTTTAGCAAGCTTAATATTTTAGAGTATGGGGTTCCTCCTACACAGTTTAAAAATTCCTTCCACATGCCATATGTCATTTGATGCTGAAAAAAATCATGTGCCAAATTTTATATTAATTAATAGATGAGAATGTTTGCATTAATTGAAACCAAGTGGCTTGCTCAAGAGCAAGCTTGTCACTGACAGAATAAGATTAAGATTCAAGTTGTCTGAGTCCATATCCTGCCCCTTTTCATGGGCATTTATTGGTAGGATCTGTTATTACCTGTCTATCTACGATGACTCTTCTTGATGCTAATTGAATCACCTCGATGTGTAATCACCTTAAATTAAGAGAACACAACACAAATTTAGGTCAGCAGTACACTCTCCATAAAGCCTACTTCCCTGTCATCTATTGGGTCCATGCCATACATACATATGAATAGCCTTACTCTCTAGAAGGAATTAAAGGAGAAATTAAAATGTGGAGTCATTTTCCCGTGATACCCGGTTCAGTGTGGCACAATCTTAGACAATATAAATGATCTTTGTTAACTTTTAACATGCCTACATTATTTACTGTGTGTCTGCTGTATGCCAATCATTTTGTTAGTACTGTATAGAAAGGAATAAGAAAAATAGTCCCTGGTCTCCTGCAGAATATTATCTAATGAAGTGGAACGCTGATGACAAGTAAAAAAAATACATAGTAAAATAATTACAAAGTGCAAAGTGTATGAAGAAAACAACCTCAAAACCAGGGTGCTAAAATCCAGACAAATGAAAAGCAAAGGGGTTCCATAACCTAAATAAATTACGACTATTAATACTGTAAATATTAACCATTATTAGTATTAATAATACTGCTCTTAGTCCTCCATATTCAAACTATAATAATCAATTTTTCCAAGGTCTTAAAATATTTGCAGTTAAAAGTCCATCTGAAGAAAAGGATTATGTATTTCACATATTATTGCAAACATGCCTGCAGGTTTCTAGAGTTAAAAATTTAAATGCACTCTCAATTTTATGATTATCTAGATTGATATATTTCTTAATTAAATCATAAAATATGTCCCATTGCACTTCTATCCAATAACATATTAACAAAATGATTGCAGTGACCTTCATTTATTCCCTTTAGGCAAATGCTGAAAGGCTATACCACACACACACACACACACACACACACACACACACACACACACATAATGGTTTCTGGTCACCTTTTCATTTTCCATGGATTGGAATGGGGCTTGGGGATGATGCTGAGTGCAGTGGGTGATTTTTCTCCTTTGAAGAGCAAGTAGACGGCCGCAGTAGATGGGACATGTTTATAATCCTAAACATCCCACTGAGCAGTCATTTAAACATCTGGGCTGGAGAAAGGGTCACTACTGCTGGAAGGAGTTCAGATGTGTTATAACCTGCTTCACCTACACCATTATGTCATAATGATGGCTAGCACTTTTCCCGAACATCAGAGTATTCCATTTTTTTCTGCAGTTTCTTTTGTTCTGCATGTTTTTACTCTGACTTAAGATATTCTCATTCAAAGAAAAAACACAGCAACAACCCGAGATTTTATACCTTTAGTGAATCCATAAAAGCAACAGCTAGCCTGATGCACACTTAGTATATGGCTGATTTTGTGATAACTACCTTCCATCCATTATCACATCTAATTCACTAAACCATTCCATGAACTGAACCCTATCATTATTCTGTTACTTAAATTCTGTAGAGTAAAAAATATATATATATATATAATTAATCCGATAACTTTGTGATAAAGTGAGTATAAGTTTTCTCTGGACTCTGCTTTTCCTCCACTGTGACGGTGTAAGATTTTTTCATGTTACGTAATCAGTGTTACCACTGGGCCAGCTGGAAGCCCCATGGAAGACTTTCCTACCTGGAAATAACCCCTCTCCATCACCATGAAAATCATGTACTTAGATATTGAGAGAAAGTTGTTTGCAAAGATTATCATCCTAGACTCTAACAGTAGATATTACTTTAAGGAGTTTTTTTGTTGTTGTTATTTATCTTCCAATGCCATAAAAAAAAAAAAAAAAACCTAGTAGCATATTTATAAACACTTGGGGAAAGGGCAAGAGAGAGGGAAGAATAATAGCTCATCTTTTCAAAGTCTTAAGAGGACTGAATATTTGACCCATGCTATTAAACACAACCAGAGCTACGCAATATTCTCAGGAATATGAAAACTTCTTTAAATATTACGTAACTAGAGTGGGTCTAGCTGTTACATCAAGCTGCTGGCCTTCTATATTTGTATACCTTATTGATTTGAGGGATAGGCTTACTATATTAGAGAAGTGAGGAAAACAAATGAATAACTATTTAATGAATCTATAACCGAAATTAAACTGAATGACTAACTACTTGATAAAATAGCACTGCCTAACCTTGAAACCAGGTGGGTTGCACGAGATGACGTCTAAGCAATAGGAGGACAGAAACATCTCTCTTACACACACCCTCAGAGTTAATTTGCTCCAATTAAGTCCTTCATTACACAGATGTCATCTTAGAGGCACACTTCTCTTACCCTCTCATACCTGCGTTAGCTTTTTTCCCATGATTTTTCTCAACTAGCTTTGCTGACATCTGTAACAGCATCTCAAAAAAAAAGTGTGTGTTATGGACACAATGTTGCCAACAGTGGAATTGGACATCTCTTCTGCTATCAGAAGGCTTTTTGCTTTCTATAATACACATGGGTGGGTGAAAGTAGATGTACAGATATGGGTAACAGAGTTTATACTTGTAGTTTATTTATCAATCATTGTATTATTTATATTGCAACTGTAATATATATAATCTATATATTCTTATAAACACTCATTTAATTTTTCTCAGTTGAGTTCTGGGTTTATTCACATGGACACTGGGACCCTAACAATTTTTACAAATGAGTCAAATAGAACAATTGAACAATAAATTTAATAAACGGTTATTTGCACCTCTGAGTAGTCTGCTATGTTATATGCCACTATGATGCAATGATGAATATTGAACATAGTCTACTGAGAAATATATACATACAGATATCAAAAATTATAATATGACATTTTTAAAATACAGACTGTAAAAGCACTATCTGCAGTAAATAACTACTGAGGTAAAATTAACTCAAAGTGGTGTCCACATCATTATGGATGAAATAAAAACATACACACGGACTACCGAGTCCAGTGGAGGAAAAAGGATGACAGCGTGGCTTTTCTCTCAAGGCGAGCAAAAGCCAAGGCCTCCACCATGACAGGCTTTGATTCTGTATCTCCTCCCATTACAAGATGGTCCTCACTCACCACTGTGCACCACTTACAACAAAAGAGCCAATGCCCCTCATCACATCACAGAAGAAGGATATTAGCAAATGAAAAGGCAAAAGTGGTTGAGCCGGCTACACTGGTCCCTGAAAGGTTTAGTATGGATTTTAGGAAGTTACAACAAGCATTTGCAGGGTGAGGGGGTTTTCAGCAAAAAGAAGCTTAGGTATATTGCAAATCTGATTACCCATGAGAGAACCTATCTGTGGGCGTTGGTCCTGTGCATCTCCTAGTGGGAGCTGGGCCCATGCCACGCAGAAGGGTCTGCCACATCAAAGGGTTTGCAAGAGAGATAGCGGGATCAAGGGATATCTTAGGGCACAGGGATAATGCTTAATTGAGAGTTCATGGAAAAGAGAATTTTTTAACATGTCCAAGAAAGCAAAGCATTATGGCAGAGGAAACAGAGTGGGTAAAAAATGGTAAAGGGAAAGGTAGGGAGTTTTCCTTGAGACCTATGCAAAAATAAATAGTTCAGCAAAATCCTTTAATACTGTAAAGCCCCTTTGATATCAACAACAATTAGTTTGAACTAAATCAGTAAAGAATGGAAAATTACAACTGTAAATATTTCAAATGTAGTAATTATTTGTTTTTGACTATAAGATATAACTAAAAGATATTTGTAGGTTATCATTGTCTTATATTTGAATGCTTTCTTCAAAGTGTGATTTTATTTTGAAATCAGTGATGAAAGATTTCAGGGAGATGAACTTCCTGATCCTTTGCAGAGTATTTAAGGATCAAGTTTGACTTCCAGAGTTTTATTATTCCACTATCTAATTCTCTGCAGTGTAGATTCAGTCACATTAACTACATTATACCTAAAAATCTAATAGCATAGAGCAAATTATGCATTTGGCAATATACATACTTAATTTTCACTGCCATATGTTTTACCTTTCAAAATTAATTTTGATTTATTATCACTTTAAGATTTCAGGATGATCATGAATTTGTGCTCACTGGTTGTCTCTACTCTCTGCTCATCCCCACCAAAGAATGGTTTATTCCTTCTTGTGGAAGGAATCATATTCCACGATGATTTTTGAAAGTAGTTGGTAAGATTTCTTGTGATGATTCATTCGCTCTGATATAAAAGGGGAAAAGATGAGAGAGTTGCTAAAATTAAGTTCAAATTAAAACTTGGTGAGCTAATGGCATTCATTCAGGAAATAATATTATTGTCTTAACTAGGTATTTGTCCAAGCATACTGACCATCATAGTGATCTCTAAATTTCCTCTCAAATAATTTTTCTACCATGAAACTTAAAAATATATAATATACACATTTTACCTGCAATGTTAATTGCACATGGATTCATTAATTTGGGGATAATCAAGGTTTTTTTCTTAACAGGATTTGGTTCTTATCAACTCATGCTGTCCCCATAAGACTCATGTATATGAAATTTTACCTAAAATTTAGAAATACACAAACAGCTGAAAGCCACGGGTTACATAATCTGAACAAACTCATTTTTAGACTAACCCTTATTTGAGCTGCTGTGATCCTATTTGTGATCTTTATTTACTCACTTAATATGAAAATTTATACACATTGCTTGAAAAATATTAAATCTAAGGTACTCTCCTAGATTATTTTTGAAACACAATGGAAGTAAAGATTTTGAATATGTGATTAAGCCCCTTTACTCTTGGAGCAAAAAGGAGTATTTTTTCTCCCCATCTGAAGCTTTTTATTATTTATGACTTGAGAGCCTTCTTTATCTTAATATATTCAGGTAATTAATCCTCATTCTTCTGGATAATAATGGTTATCTATTTGTGAACTTATTATGAGATAAGAGTAATTATTTTCCTTCTCTTTAGATGAGAAAACAACTTTAAGAGGCAAAATAACAAGGCCACAGCAGTACAAGTAGAAATTAGTGACGGCAAAATTCAAACCCAAGCAGTTTGAAGTGAGGGCCCCTTCTTCCCATTTTCTGACCTTTACTGCATACTTTCCAACTGCTGAAGGTGACTTAGAGAAGGAAAAATTGTTTTTTTCAAATTTGATTCGATAAAACATATATTTAATGTATTTTATTCTCAGCTTAAAACTATATATCTACTTTATTATAAAAAGTCAGTGAGACTTTATTTTGGGTGAGCATTTCAGTGACGGATTTACATGGACAACACTCTCTAGCCTGCATGCCCCTTCCTCAGTTATTAACACTCTCTTTTTATTATTTTCTACTTTATAACTCTGAAGCATGTTCATTCTCATTGTGGCCTAACTGCTCAGGTAAACAATGTTTTAATCATTTTTCTTTTGCTATTTAGGTGGGGTAAATGTTATACCTGGCAAATCAAATCGATAGTCATTAACTTGTTTTTACAGGTTGCCTTCTAATATTCTTGGCCTCATGCAATTATCAAGCAGTATTCTCAAAAGACAACTCTAATTTATCTTGAACTCTTTTTAAAAAATGAAATGATGAAATAGATCCTTGACTAAAGTACATACCTAACAATTCCATATATAAATGCAAATTTCAGGTCCCTACCTTTAAAAAGTATCTATGAATTATCAAAATAATCAATCTTTAGTATTTGAAAGAAAAATTATGAGAGAAAAATATTTTGGACTAGACATACGAGTCTGAAGGAGACATAGAGTTAATACTGTTTTGTCATGATTTCATCAGATATCTATTTATAGATATTTTAGTGTCAGTGGCATGTGGGAAGTCATACTTTTTAAAATGCTTACTTTTCTAAGATGAATATAGATCATTCATTACAAGTGCTAAAGGTACAAAGGGAAGCATCATGAAATGGATAAATTCTGTACTTCAGCAATAAAGGGAGGGCTAGGGCCATATATTTTTGTGTGTGTGACAGTTGGGCCTTGGGCAATAATTTGGGGCCACCTGGATTTGATTAGTTCAAAGTAAACTAATGTCAAAATAATCTTTAATGTAACTTTTGTTCTCTGTCTTTCACAGGTTTCTTTCTCTCCCCTTAGGGAAAATAGCTGTTAGCATTCAGGCAGGTGAAGCAGTCTTCAAAGGATTTGTTCCTCTGGGAGCTCTTACACCATTGGCTAAACACTTCAGTTAATATTGTGACCTGAGGAAAAAGAGTAACTGAATCTCCTAAATCAGAAGCAGGAGCACAAGATTAATATTCCAACTGCCCACTTCGGTAGACTTAGGGAAAATTCTGGCACAGGTTAAAATCTGACGTGACTTGTTGAACTTCACCACTTGTTCTAAACCTCTGTCCTGAACACATGGATTCTAGATCTAGTTGCTCGTAGCCAACTTGAAAAAAGAACCATGGGTGGTGTGATGCCTCTTTGGAATAACATGTAACTGACCAGGGAACTGACCTGAAGCAGGCCCAGACACACACAGTTTGTTATCGCGCAAAAGCAAGGAAAACTGAAGGCATCCACTGCAATTACTAGTCATCTGGGAGACCTGTGGGTGAAATTTATGGGGCTGGAGGGTCAAAGATCAACATTAGACTGATCATCAGCTTTCATGACTGTGTCATTCAACAGTTGGAATTAAAGTAATTCTGCTTGTATAACTTCTAATGCTGGTAGTTTTTCACATCTCTGTGAATGAGAGATTATGATATGATTTTTTTTTACTTTAGTGTTGGATGAACACCTTAGATTATGAGAGAGAATTATTGCTGCAATTTCTGATTTGGTGTTCTAAACCTATTCCATGACAGTATGTAAAATTATATGTATTTTTTCAATTTGTTTTTAAAATGAATATTATTAGTTTTTAAATGTGGAAAAAAGTTCACAAATGCTAACAAATAAGCAACAAAAAATGATAAAGTGTGAAAATACTGATGCATGGCCAGAGGATAGTAAAACTACTACTGCTTTTTGATTTCAAAAATTTAGAAAGTAATTTTATTTCTTGTCAAAACAGTCTTAACTTTATCATTGGTAAATAATCTTAAATACATAAGTATATATATATTATATACTAACTATAGTTTTAAAATTTAGAAATACTTGATATATCCTATAATAAAGAAAAAAGGCAAATTATTTGTACATATATTTGATGGATTAATCTGTTACTTTAAAAATTATATATATAGCCCTGGCTGGTGTGGCTCAGTGGATTGAGGGCCAGCCTGCGAACCAAAGGGTTGCTGGTCTGATTCCCAGTCATGGCACATGCCTGGGTTGCAGGCCAGGTCTCCTGTGCGGGGCATGAGAAAGGCAACCACATATTGATGTTTCTCTCCCTCTCTTTCTCCCTCCCTTCCATGATTTATTCATCTAAAGATGAATAAATGAAATCTTTAAAAAATAATAAAAATAAAAAACTATATATATAGTATAAAAACATAATATGCTGCAATAGAACATTATAAAATTTCCATAATAATTATTTGATCACATTTATATAGAAATGATATAAAGCAAAAAATAAAGAACAGAAACAAAATGAGCATATCAGTAATATATAAGCATAAACTTACACAGAAATAGTTGTGAAAACCAAAAGTAATTAGAACATTTAAACTAAAAAGGTACTTGTTTTTTTTTTCTGTAGTTAGATACATGACAGATAGATATAAAATAAAATACTTTTGTGACTGTAGTATGTTTTTGTTGTTTGTGTATGCATGCTAATGTGATGAAATAAGTATTTTAATGCCCAACACCTTTTGTATCTCTCCCTATTATTTATACAAATATATATATATACACACATACATGCATATATACACATATATGTATATATAGTCTTAAATGTAAAATAATATATCTCCAAATCAGGATAATACTTACAATCAAATATAATCCATGGAAACTCAATAAATGTTAATTGACAGCAATAATAGAATTTATGAAGCATTAGGCATCTGAGTATTCTAAGAAAAATATTTCCCTAAACATTTTTATTTCATGGTCTTTCAAGAACATAGTCCTTTGACAAAAGTAATAAATAATTACAGCAGTTTTACAAAACCACTGCCCAACTAACAGCTTTAATTAAGTAAGCTTTTTTTCTATCTTTCAATTTGAACACAATGTGCAAGATAATAAGAAAGCAAATATCAACGTTTCAATCTAAGAACATAAAGGCTTTGCTTATGGATCTCTACGAATTCCTAAATTCTTACTCCAGCAAGAGCCATCCATATAACTTTGATTCATTCAAGATCAATGTTAAAATTTTCAAGAACTTGTAAAAATCTAAATGATAGAAGCCATACCTCATTTCTTAATTCATCTTCATATTTTGTGGTCACATAAAAGCTAACTGAAACAATCTGATTTACATTGCAATGATAAGAATGGGTATTAAATCCAATAAAACTAAAAAGCTTTTAGTGTCTTTGGCCATAATATTATAATATAGACTAAAGTGGTTATCTTTTTTAAAATCAGGGTTTTATTAGGAATTTTAAAATAACTTTATGTAACAAAATTGCTATTTTTTCAGTTATTAGTTGTAATATACTATAATATTGTGATACATCTATTTATGTTATATATGGGTGTGTTTGGGGATATATAAGTGTATATACATATGCATTTATATATGGACATATAACTATATATCAATATAGTTCAAAATAACAAGATTAAAAAATCAAAACCAATAAAAGTAGAGACTTTTATTAGTAACGTAATTTTAACTTAATGTAATATTTTCTGTTTTATACAGTTTTTATCAGAAATTTTTTAGAAGGAAATGGAATATAATTTCCAAAGGATTATCTAGAGTGCATATAAATTGAATTCATCCTCTATCAGTCTCTGAAATCTTGTAAAATATTTAGAACTGGCAACTCTATCAAATAATTGGGTTCTGTCCTATTATTAAAATAAGTAGGAGTATCAGAAATAATATATTTACAGAGGTAAAAACAATTGTATAGTTAACCTTGAATATAAGAGACATGGTGTTCTGCAATGAAACTAAACACCAGAGAGGTACACAGCATTTCCACTAATCATTGTTTTATTTTACTTTGCTTCTGATAAATTTATATGCCAGTCATAAAAAGAAGCACCTTGATTTCTTCGCTCTTCAAATTTACTTGAATATCAAATTATATATAAAAAATATTAAAACTGCCACAAAAACTGATGAATTGAATGTAACACTTTATTTTGCATTCACAAAATAACTTATTCACTTTAAAGATTAAAATAACATTTTTATCTATATGAAACTGCTAATTAACTGTAGGTGTTCATAAAATTTTATTCCACCTGTAAGACGAATTATTATTTAATAGTCAGGTAGATCTGTGAATCTTAGTTCCTTCAAATTGGGACAATTTCTCTAAAGCTTATGTCTTATTGTTTCATGGCTTACAGTACTGCTAACTCTTGTATTATGCTTTTCATTGCAATAATTAACTACTGTTAATTTAATGGCTGTCGGCAAAGCACTGTGCTAAGCTTTTTACTTATAGTTCTTCATTTGCTCTTAATATTCTTAAACTTATTGAAGAAACTAAACATAAAAGAGGACAAGTAAGCTAACCAAAGACATCGAGCCAAAAAGCGGACGTAAAATTCAAATCCAGCTGCATCTGACTTCAAAGCCCAGGTTTTTAATCACTATTCTACCACCTCACATTTTGAACTTTATTAAAGATTAATCCACGGAGCAGTGAAAGAGATGCTTAGACTTTTAAAAATCACAGGCATGTTGCTAATGATGTAAGCTACTCTTTTCTGGTAAATAAGCAAGAATTCTTATTTAAAGTTATTCAAAAGCCTTAAATTATCTGAGCTATATATACAAATCCAGCAGGAAGTAATACACAAGGCATTTCTTCTCTGAAAATTCTATTGATATGCTAATATTGACTAAGTATGTCTTTAATTCTTTGGCAGAGCCTGATTCATTTTCTCTCTCTCTCTCTCTCTTTCATGAAGGAAGATTGGACATTTCATTGCACTATGGCCCCAAAGAGGTTATAATAGAAAATGCCTGTAATATTAACTGAAACATTACAACTAATAGACTAAAAGAGGGGAGGGATTTTGTGGATGGATAAATAAATCCCTCAGTCATAAAGTTATGTGATACCAATTAAAATGCTCTCCCGGGCTGCAAAGCAGCTGCCCGACTGCAGTGTTTTCAGAAAATAATTCTGCATGGGTCTAGGTGTCATGAGGGCTTTTAACATTCATCCTCAGAATATTTCATCCACAAATATAACTCCTTGCAAAAGCAAAGAAAGTTTGCCAAGCACAGAATTTCATTTATCACCCTGGTAGTTTACTTAATTAGAATAAACCCAGACTTCCTTAAGACTCTTTTGCAAGCCTAAACCTCATCACCACAAGCTGACTTTTTAATTATGTGGTTCTTAAGAGCCTTTGGGCATGTACTAGGGCAGACTGTAAATACAGCCATTCACACACACACACACACACACACACACACACACACACACACACACAGACTTTTGAAGAATCTAGCAGTAGATACTAAACCTATTCATGCTACTTTCCCATGCTATGAATTATAAAAAGACAAATATTAACTTCTACAAGTCTCATTTTCTTATCCACAAAATATGAATAAAATAATTGCTGCTTCGTAGCTACAATTTTGCTTCCAAGATTAAATAAGATAATTTTTGCAAAACGTATAGTACACTGCTTACATGACACATTTAAGCAACTGATATTTAAGCTAATATTAGCAAAAAGAAGGATATATGGAAGTCAAAAGTCCTAAATTAGAGTCCTTTCACTGTCATTAGGTAAATGTATTATCTTAGAAAATCTCAGTATAATAGGGCTCCTCAGTCTCCCTATAGGTAACATTCAGGATCAAAGAGTCTGAATTTTATTACCAACTGGCTATGATCAGATCTAGTAAAAATTCTCAGCAGCTAGTATAACTAAAGTTAAGTTATATAAGCCTTTGCACTAGGCTATTCTTTAAAATTCACATTTGAAAGGGGTTGTACAAAATGAGAACCCTTTATTAATTTACTTATGAAAAATATGTAAAGAATAAGTATATTATAATCTTGTAATGGATTGCTCTCAAGAGTAACCTCAGTTACTCAGTTCTTGTTTGTAGGCAGCATAACTAGTAAAATCTGCAAACACCCATCCCAGTAAAAACCACTGAAATCATGAAAAACGGGGGAAGTGTCAGAAGGTGCCCTTTAAATTGTATCACTGGCCAGGAATGATAATGACAGATTCGTAAAGCACGACTTTAATGTGGGAGCAGCAACCCTAGGCATTTAGTTCTGAAGTAAAATTCTGCCGTGAAGATTTGCAATCAAACCTGAAAAATTTGAACTTTTTCTTACCTGTACAAATGAGCTAATGGGTCTTGAGTAGCTCCAGGTAAGAAATCGAATGAAAAATGCATACATTGCACAGTTCCAAATTTTGTGAAGATAGTTGCTGAATAAATCCCCAGGATAAAGGAAGCAACAAAGAAACAAAGGTTTGGAACAAACTGGAAAAAAATCTGTTTTGATAATAGATAACCCAAAGCTGACATGCATACAATACACTCATAGTACAAAACATAATACGAAGAGAGTTTTACTTATTATAACTGAGTGATAGTTAAAAAACTGTGCAGAAAAACTGTGGAGTATAACAATTTTCTTGCACATTTCATGTGTAATTACTCAACTTACATTTTAACCATGAAAACATGGGTTATTACAAAACCACAGTTGAAAAGTTTTATCCCTCATGATTGCATTACAAAAGCACTGGAGTCTAAATTTGGCAAGTTTCCAAGGGATTTAAACATTCCCTAATTAATCCATAAATAGAAGTTTCTTCATTGAAGGGTTATGGTATTTCAGACCCCACTATACATCTATTTGCAGTTTATCTTGTTTTTAGAAAAAAGGAGTTTTCAAAAAGCATATATATGACTTAGGAGAACCAAAAAACCTGAATCATTGACAAAGTGTTTCTCTTTCATTTGGGAGGATCCAATTGTAGAGATTGCAAATGACATCATCAGTCATTGTAATTGATGGAGCTGCTAAGATAACATTCTTCACCCCAGTGTAAACACTGATGGATCCTTCGAGAGATGTCTTACATTGCAAGTCTGGGACTTAGTTTATGGGTCTGACAAGTGTGACCTTTAAAATAATGTATTTGCTATAAAAGAGAAAAGAAAACTCTTTATAATTAAAATATATTGGCTTTACATTTACTTTCCAGCAAGTAGTCTGATTACAATCAAAATAACACACCAAAATGAAACAGTTTACCTGTGATCAATTTAATATGGTTATAAAATGCTAATTATGAGAGAAAACACATGCAAGGTTTGTGGTACCTACGCCTATAAAACTTGCAGAAAATCTAGCATTCAGTGATGTGTAGCACATATGGGTAAGCAGATGGCTGAAGTATTATTTTTAAAAACAGGACTTTTGCTGACAAAATACAGAATAGGAATGGTGTGATTGGAAAGCTAAGAGGATGTTATTTACGAGGTAGTAAACCCATGCTCAGTAATTAGATTCTTGCTAAAGAGCAGATAAAAAGGACTAGGGGGGATGAGTGTTTGCAGCTATAGAAATGAATGAGAAATTCATCTTGCATTGTACATATTTATAATTTTCATCCCAGCTCATCACCTTTCACTTCTGTGCTGTGAGGAGAGCTATAAGATAAGGAGGTTTACCTCATCATATCAAGCATGATTAATGTAAAATGTTAACTTTTCTTTTTTTTTGGTACAAATCTAGGGGACAAAAATATAGAAAGTAATTCTGAATGTGGACAGAGATGCAAATTAGATATAAAATAAGTTTTAAAATTGCTATACAATAAGACTGTATAACAAATATATATATATATAACAAGACTGCTTAACTTGGTCATAGGTTCAAACTTTCAGTGATAAGATGAACAAAGTTCTGGAATTCTAATGTACAACTTAGTGACTTTAATCAGTAATGCTGTATTCTATATGCAAAATTGGTAAGCCATCATTAGGCAACTATGTAAGATGATGGATGTGTTAATCAGCTTGATTTTGGTAATTATTTCACAATGTATACATATATCAAGTCATCACATTGTACACCTTAAATATATACAAATTTTTATCATTGACAAATAATAAAACTGCAAAGAAATACTGCAGTATTTCTCAATAAAACTGCAAAGAAATACATTGCTAATTGTGATATCTTCTCTTTGAACTACATTAATACTTTGTTTACATCCCCAAGACTCATCATATTCAACTAAGATTTTCTGGGACTCTGTATGCTTTCTTGAATTTTCTTTCACCCTGCTGAAAGCAGGGATTACCTCTTGTATGTACTATTTTATTCTCCTCACCAAATACAACAGTAGCAGTAAACAGTATTTGCCAACAGTAAATAGCTACATTTTACTGAATAAATAAATAAAACTCTATCACTCAATTAATAAAACTTAAACTATCATATTTAAAATTACCGCAGTTTTTTAATGAAAATATAACTTGTCTTTATTAATAACCCTTTAAGAAAAATGGTTTTAATATTACATGATAAAATTAACTTAAATCTCAAATTCCTGTCTGTAGGAGAGTTAGATATGTATTAGCAGGTAACTATAAGGTATAAATTACATTTCAAACATCTAAAAACCAAGCACAGTATTTACATGGTAGCCTTTGAAAATATCTATGGCTAAGTTTTCTTCGAATATATATTTCCATACTGAAAGCTTCACTAATAGATAAAATATGTAAATGATATGTAATATGTAGTTTTTGGGCGGGGAACAAATTTTTCTTGTGCTCTTCCCACCCCTCAGAAATATATCCCATCAGGTTTTTGTTGTGGACATCACAGACACGGTGTGGCCAGCGCCCCCTCTACACCCAGCCATTTGACCATCTCAGGAGAGGAAGGTTCTTCTGGACAAGCTTCTACAAAGAGGACTGGAGCAGTTTCACAAGAACAGTTTCAGCCAGGCCTTGGCACAGGCCAGTTTATCCAGTAAGGGCTCCAGAAGTATAGTGAATTCAATTCTCTGAAAACACAGACACATACAAAAGAACAGTAAAAAGAAAGAAAACCTACTATGAAACCCCAGGAAGTGTTTCAGCATTCACTTTTAAATATATTTTAAAAGGGTCATTGGAAAGCAGTTTAATAGACAACAAAATCAATAAAGCCACCTGCAGCTCGTGGTCCAAGGATAGAGTATAGAGTGCCAGCCCCCCCGCCCCCCCACCCTGAGCAAACAGGCACGGCCTCTCTGGAGGAGGTGGAGCCCTTAGCTGAGCGCAGTATCAGAGCCAGCACCATGGACAGGGACAGAACCAGCTGGTGCCCCTGGTTGGGGACACTTCTTTGTGAGATGAGGACAGGCCTGTTACTGGTGATGAAAAGCATCAACTACCCCAAGGATCACACACTGTGTGTGCTGTGACCCAAGGTGGTGCATCATTGCATTATCCTGGCCCGTGTCAAGGTACTAAGCCAGCAAGCTCAGCAACCACACAGAGGTGCCTGCCCAGAACTTCATGCTGCGGGCAGAGCACTACCCCCTCAGACACTGATAGATGCTGTATACCAGGCCAAAGGTCAGGGAGGGCACAGTGGAGGCTCATCCGGAAGCTGGACACTCAGCACGAAGGACCTGAAACTACTGCGGATCAGTGGGAGGAGGGAATGTGAAGAACTGATACAGGGCAATAATCACCGCTCCCTTTCTGGATGAAGCTTTGGCCATGACAAAATTTAGGCACAGCAGCCAGGTCGGGCTTCTGGGTGTGATTGTGGAGGAAAGAGTGCTCTGCTTCGTCACTGAGTTCATGGCCGAGGGGAGCCTCCCAAATTTTCTGCGTTGGCAGATTCGGTTGAAGCTGCGCTGGGACTGTCTCTTCAAGTTCTCACTAGATGTCTTCAAGGTCATGGAATATCTGGAGGGCAATGAGTTCTGGACTGAGACCAGGCTGTCCATGGTGTACATGTGTCTGAGGACAATGTGTCCAAGGCCAGCAACTTCCAACTCGTCCAGGAGGCCTCTAGAACCAGGATGAGTGCATGCTGCGGTCAAGTGGACAACACTGGAGGCCCCGAGAGAGATGAAACTCTCCACCCAGTCTCAGGTGTCATTTCAGAAACCTTCTCTGGGAAACCCACTCCTTTGGGCTGGTGTCTTATCTAAGAATAACCCTGAAGGACACTGTCCCTTGGGTGAAGAAGGGCTATGAGATGGATGCCCTGATGTTGCTCGCCTACAGGCTAGGAAGTCCTAAGAACTGCTAGCAGCTGGAGGCCACCACATGGCTCTCTGCTGTCCACAGGAACATTTCAGAACTCAAGAGCTACACCTGTGACTGCCAGTTCACAGGTCATGGGCCTGTGGGGACTGAATATGAATAGAGTGAGGACCTCGCATCCTCACTCGCTGGGCTCAAACCTGAACGGATATCACTGTGCCTTTTCCTTCTGTCCCAACTTGTGCCCCCTCTAACCTCCCAGAGATCCCGTCCAGGCCTGGCACCTTCTCTTGTAAACCTACCAGTGGGCTTTGGTGTCCCCACTGAAAGGAGTGGGAGCAGAGGAAGCTGAGAAGCAGGAGGCAGATACCCTACAAAGTAAGGCCCCCGGCCCAGCTCTAACCTTCTTAGTGTTTTCTTTCTTTTCCTTTTTTTTTTGAGATTTTCCCCATGTATTTATTTTCCATTAATTTTTATTAACCAGAAACATGCATCCATTTTTTTTTTTGTCCTGAATTAGTGTTAGGAAGACCAGGCCCTTCTCCAAAGACCCATCACTCCAGCTTTGTCTTCTATTCTGTGTCCCACGTCGTTCTGGTAGTGTAGCTACCTATATGCACTTGACCGTGTTTTCATTTGCATGTGCCTGAGGCAGACATCTGCTACAGGCTTGGAGTTCACATGCTGCTGCCACCTGCCCACCTGTCCTGTGAGATGGAATCATAATAAAGTAATCCATGAGAGGAAAATGCATAAACCTATAACGAAGGATAAGGACTGACATGCATCAATTAACATGCAAAGCATTATTTGTGGACATGATTTGAACAAGAAAATAGCTAAAGATTAAGAATCATAGTTGCATTATTTTGGAAACTTTGATATATATTAGACAAGCCAAGCATGTATGTTCACAATGATGACTTGCTTTCTGACACATTCTACCTGACAATGGAGGCATCAGTATTTGCATCAGCCTGCAGGAAAGCAGGGGGATGTTTGGGTGGAGGCTGTGGCCTGGGGAACAATGATGAATAAAGCGTCAGTGTTGGCATAAAGGACTTTGGAATCAGAAAACCTGGGGTTTGAGTCCTATTTCAGCCTCTGGCTAGATTGCAACTATCAGCTGAATTTATCTAAAGTCCAGGTTCCTCACATGCAGAAAACACTATCCATATTACCTACTTCACAATAGTCTCAGCACTGTGAGAGAATGGGCTATGCTCTTACATTAGTGTTTAGCACAAGTGACTTCTCTATAAGTGTAATTATTAAGTCATGGATTCGATCACATTTTACAAAGCTGCACTAGGAAACCTGTGTTTGGAAACCAAAGTCGGATACTACACCATGCATATCCCAGACAAATTAAAATATACATTATCATACAAGATAAATGATTAAGAATATATATATTGCATCCATGTGCACGCATGTATACAAATGTAATATACATATTGTGTCTCAGCACTAGAGACTTGTCTGTGTAATCAAGATAAATATTTTCAAAGATATAGGAGGAATCCCCAGCTGGAAACAACTGAGCTGGATGGAAGCAAGTGCTTAGGTGAAGGCAAGCCCCACTCTGTGGGGACAAGCAGACAGGGCCATGTGTCCACAGGGCTCTCCGAATGGCCAGCATTTACTGGGAGAGCAGATGCAGAAAGTGCAGCCTTGAAGTCTAACTCAAATTAAATAAGGAATGCACAAAAAGAAAAAAAAATAATAGCTATAACTTCTAACCCTTTTTCTATTTTAGACAACGCAAGCTTCAGTTGCTATCTTTATAGAGGTTATTCAAAAATCTGTGGTTTTATATACATGTTCTAAAATTTCAATTTTCTTGCTATATCTTTCTATTTTGTATGTTGATGACACCTCCCAGTCATTATCTTTCCACTTAATGCTTTTTTGACTAATTGTGTTCCCTTTGCCTGGGAGCCACATAGCAGTTCTCCCAATCACACATGGAAGAAATATGAGAAGTCAGTGGGATATAAGTGGGCATGAAGGAGTGAATAACAGGGATGTTAATGGTTTGGACAATGTGCATATTGATGTCAGCATATATTACATTCAGATACACTTGTAAATATTATATATGAGATCGACACTAGTCAGTTTTGCCTCATGCATTACTCTGTCCCTGTGCAGTAGATAATTAATTCAGCAGGATTGGTATCCAAAGCTTACACACTCCATGGAAAGTCTGGCCCTGCCTGACTCCTAGAGATAACCTGTAAACCCTGCATGATTAAAAGTGTCTTTGTTTTACTGGAGGAGTTGGGTTATGCCAGATTATTTATACTAGCAATGTGATTTATGGTGGGAGCCTTGGCTCATGTGGTATCAGCTTGACCTTTGGAAAGGCTGAAGACCAAGACTAATATCAGCCACAAGCATAGTCAGCCATTCCTATGTGACAACTACAGTAAAAACTCAACACACATAGGCTAGTATATCTTCTTTGGTTGGCAGTACTTCCTGTGTGTTGTGATACAGCATCGCTGGGATTATTAGGAATTCTTCATATGACCTCACTGGGAGAGGGCAGCTGGAAGCTCATGTGTGGTCTCTCCTTATGCATCTTTTAACTTTGCTGGTATTAATCTGTATGTTTTTTAGTGTAATATATGACACCTGTAGGTATAACAACTTTTCTGAGTTCTTTTTGCCCTTCTAACAAACCACTGAACATGAGGGTGATCCTGGAGACCTACAAACACCAATCATTAACAAGTATATTTGCAAAAATGTAATAAAACTCACCTTAGTGAGTTTTAGAGGACAATCATATCTTCAGGGCCAAAATTTAGACCTGTGTTATTTTATCTTTGTATCAGACAAAATAAGAATTTAATTAGTTCACTTATTCCTATTTCTAAAAAAGTTATACAGTACCTGAAAATCGATAGTCTGTTTCTGAAAGTAATGGCTTAATGGATATTAAACCAGTGAGTCACATTACATAGGTACAACTTGCAAATATTTATCAACTGTAGAGCTTTTGTGGTGAATAGCACTAGTATAGGCTTAGAGCAGACAAGCCTAACTATGGCAAATAGGTGGAGAATTGTCCATCTATTAAATCAGGGATGCTGAGACCTAGAAGGAAAGACAACCTTGCAATCCATAGATTAATCAAGATTTGAAGTAGCAACTAGGCTAAGTAAAATTCTCTGGGGTTACAAGATCTAAATTTGCAATCAGAAAGAAATGGGTTTGAATCCTTGAGTTAACTTACTTAAGCTTCTGAGCCTGTTTCCTAGTCCAAACACAGACATTTATTTCTCATTTTAATGAATACGTATCAAGTACTTATCATGTGCCACAAATTTTGTTGGTCCTTAGATCCAAAAATCTTATATAAGTAGTTCTTTTCTTAATACTCTTGTAAACACTTATGTTGTGTTCACATCATTGTGATGGAACTAGTTACAGGTAAATAAATGCATTCACTTTTGGACATTAGGACTATCCTGGGTTTTCCTCATTGCTGTGGCCATAATCAGTCAGTCACTAGAGGAAAGACACAGTGGAAAAGATGTTGCCTTTTTTTTTGACCTACAAAGCCAGATATTGTGTTGGGTTGTTTAAACATATTTTATTATTTCATCTTAACTGCAACCTCCTAAACTGCATGGACCCAGATATGATCCAAAGCTAGCCTGATCTGTCTTTAAGAAAAGCTCACATTCTATTTTATTTACTGACAAAATTCCATCACTTCCCCCAATATTTCTGTGACTATTCAGAGTTTTAATTCTCATGTTCATTTTTACTAAACACTTTGTCAAATTCTAATTTTGCTTCTTTCTTTCTTAATTCCTTTTGAGATCTAAAACTATAACCTAGTGCACTTTGTAATTTTCCCCCAAGGTATCACTCACACAGCTAATAGGTTTACATATTACTAAAGACTTGGCTCTAAATCAACAGACAATTACAAAACAAGAAAGAAGAGATTCTGAGTAAGAACAAGATAATATCAAGTGGGAAGGGGTGTGAGTGAAGACTCTAAAGACATGTATTTCAGTAGGAGATCTCTAACTATGACCAACTCAAAGACTTTCTTATCAGGAAGCAATAAGAAACATTGTGCATTTTGTTTGATTCTGCTTTCTCAATGCACAAAGGTGTGTGTACTCAATACCTGATGAAAAACGAGTAGAGTTTCTACTGAAACTCTACGTACCTGCTACTGTTATGTGCCTCAATGACTCAAAATTCTTCCTAAATGCCTCCCTCTTTTATTCACATTTCTCTTCACTAAAATCTCTAATCCCCACTTTATTTCATACAGGAAATTAGCTCTTGTTTTCTTTGCTCTACTTCCTTCCAGTTGTGCACTGAAAGCCAAACTCCCAAAAGCAAAATGACCCATTAGAGGTTCCTTTCAGTTAAACACATAGAATTCTCCTCTCCTTCTGTGCTTGTACTGTGTTTTTGCATGTGTGCGTCTATTCTCTCTCTCTCCATATACATATGTATATGTATGTAGTAAAGTTACATGTATATATGTACATGTATATATATACATATATATGTATATAACTTTACTAGGCTCATTCTGTAGAACAAAGTAGAACAAGCTAATATTTTAATAATATCAGCTGTGTAGTCAAAAGATTTCCTATTTTTTCAATACCATATGTTGCTTGATTTGCATATTTTAATATTTTAAAATTGGGCATGATAATGTAAGCATTCAATAAACATTTTTAAAAGTATTTTCCAAGAATAGGTTAGATTTGATTAGACTGGATGATTTGCTTAAATAATCTGAATCTGAAGAGCAATTTTTCAATGAAAATTATTTGTTATCCACAGTCCCCTTCATTCCTTGGTTTGTTATGTTTAATGTTTATCACATGTAATGCATTTTTTAAAACTTTTTAAAAAGATTTTATTTAGTTATGTTTTTAGAGAGAAGGACGGGAGGGAGAAAGGAAGGGGGAGGAACATTGATATGTGAGAGAAACATCGATTGGTTGCCTCCTGCACAGGGACCACACCCACAACCCAGATGTGTGCCCTGACCAGGAATTGAACTGGCAATCCTCCACCATGTGGTATGAGACTTAACCAACTGAGCCACGCTGGTCAGGACAATTTTTTCTTTATTATTTTGATAAAGATCCGGATATTTTGTTACCATTCCCTGGCCAGTCAACCAATGCTACACTGTGATACTGTGAAGTGGCTCAGACCCTCACATACTCTGAGATAGTTATCTCTCAGATATAAAATTTCCTCATCTCTCAGAGGAACAACCACAGTAAGCCCTGCCTACTCACTTTCTGAGGATCAGATGCAGTCATTATTCAAAGTGATTCAAAAAGTTAAAATTTAAGATGTTGTTTCAAAAAACTATTTTCTCACATATAAATGTAATGAAAGTATCAGATAATGCCATCAATAAAGATATTAAACATCCATTTTTACACTTTTAATAAAATAAATGCAGAATTCTTTTGATAATCTCTAACCATTTCCTATCTCCTATAGACGTATTTTGAGAGGAAACTCTAACACTACCTCTCAAGTATACTTCTGAGAAGCATGATAACAGTTTTATAAAATTTATATCATAAATAAATTTATAATTTCAATGTAAAAAATGTCTAAACCTGTAGAGAATTTTTACCAGTTTATTTGAGCCAAACTGACAATTGCCAGGAAGCAAAATCTCAAGGGATTGAGAAAACGCTCCAGAAAACGGCAGTTTAACCATTTATTTTATACATCAGAATCAAAGGGGACGATGCAAGTGGGTTACATGAAATTCATTGGTGAGAGATTAGAGAAGGGGAGAAAACAAAGTGGGGAGATATCTGAGACTAGATAAAAAGTAAAAGGGGTAGACACATACTTCCCTTACATCCTTCTGCACTGGTGTGTATAAGATAGATAACAGTTCACTATTCGCATGAAATAAGGAACAATGAGGGGTTCTGTGGTCAGTGCTCCTGTGCAGTGATGTGCCCTGAGGAGTCTGAGGAAAGGGAATTGCTCTGACTTCCGGAAGGTAAGTTACTGTAGATGCAAAAAGACAATAGACAGGCTCAGTTAAGGAGAAGAGCGATCTTTATCAAGGAAGATACTGGCTTCCACGATTCCCTTTCAGTTAGAAAGTATTAATTTCAGACCATCCTACACGGTCACTTTTGTCCTCTGAGTTTGTAAGGCTGCCATTCAGGCCTGCCCTGAGCTTGTCAGGGTTAGTGTGCAGCCCCTGTTTTGTACACATTAATTACATCGTTATGTATTGTCAACGGGATACCATTTACAGGTAACTGCTGATCCACATCTACTAATAGCATTACTAATGGTGATCTCATATCAGGAAGATATACATCAATTACACAGAAAACGTTTTAAACATAAGAGTGGTTTCCTAACTAAGTTTTGTGGTTCTTATAAAGTTAAATGGGGAAAAATACAAACACATAAATGTCATAAAAAGTAAATTACATTTATGCCATTTTGTTTCCTACAAAATGAGATTTATTTTACTAAGAGCAGAAAAAGAAACATCATTTTAAAAAATGAGTTGAAAAATGTCTAAGTTCTACTATATCCTTTTGAAGTAAACATGTTTTGTCAACTTGGTCTACATTTTTTTCATAATGACTACAGGTTCTGGAGTAGTGTTACATAAGAAGTGCTTCTTCTTTGGAAATAATTGTCATGATGACATTAGCATGCATTTTTTAATAGAAATGCCTATTGACACATTAGTCCTCGTTTAACCTTTTTCTCTGGGGGCTACTCTGCTGTCCGTAAATCATCTATAGCCTTTGCCAAGCCATTTCGGTGAAAGAGTCTGGCTTCGTACAATAGGGGATTTGTGTTAATCTAATGAACAGCTTATTTATCTTATAAATCTTCAATTAAACATGTTTAATATTTCTTTATCTTATTCCATTTAATATTCCAAGATATTCTAATTTTGAGGAAATTCCTAACTTTGTAATTTAGGAAAACAAATAAGACTAAAAATGAGTAAATAATGCTATAATAATCATTTTTACATTTGAAAACACTAGAATTCACTCCATAAGTAACAAATGAATTATTGAGAATGTAACACAGACACAAATCCCCTCATTCCAACCACATTCTGGAAAGAAAAGATAAATTCCACAAAAAGCTGAGTCAGAATGTCACTTCGCCATTCCCTTTAAAGAAAATCTCTTAAATGCACTGAAAGAGAAAGTAGGTTAAAAAAAAAATAGAGATTGAAGCAAGATAGTCAAAGTACATCTGTTTTTGAGAAACGTCTGGAAACCTGGCAATCTGTCTTAAAACTTGAACTCTCCTTTCTCTTTTTAATCTACGTGCCCTCCTCTTTCAACTAGTCTGGAACACAGTACTGAAGAAAGTGGGAAAAGCCCTTCCTCCAAGACCAACTCTGGTTGTTCACTTTATTTTTCATGAAATGTATCAGGGCTACATTGGTTCATAACTTCGCATAGGTTTCAAGTATGCATTTCTATGACACATGATCTGGATTTTGCGTTGTGTGCCCACCATTTCACAGTGATGTATGTATGACGGAAGCTTTCCAGATTTGACTGAGAAAACTCCCATGAAGTGTCTGCTGCCTGTTAGTACATTCCAATTGGCTGGCCACTTACCAATACGATTCTGCTTAAAAGGCAGTTGATTATCTGCTGCTGTTCTCTGGGAGATGGAGCTCGGGGAAGCTCCAGCTGATACCACACGAGTCCTCATGTTGCTAATGCCGAGGAACAAATCTAATTTTGTTTTTAAAGTCCTACATTACTCCAAGAAAATAACAGAAAGGGTGATTGTGGTGTGAGGGGAGCAGAGTGTTAAAGAGTTACTAGAAAAAGTTTGTCATGACTCAGGAGAAATATAAAGAAGTTTTAGAGAGAAGAATAATTACAAAGATGCTTTTACTCGGGACACTGAGGTTCGATAATACCTTGTGCACAAATTGCCCCAAAGTTGTCCATTATTTATTATCTGTCCCATCAGATTAAACTCACTAGGTGTGACATCTAGTTAGCATGCAACAAATGTTGGTAGAATAAATTAATAAATAAATTACTAATGATAACTTTATGACTGAATATATTGTTATATCTTGCTTCTAATTTTCTGTACTTTATATTGAATATTTATTTTGAGTATATATATTGTCCTTATGACTCTCTTAAGTTCGTACTTTGTGTTTCTTTTCTTAAAATACTTAAGCAGTTGTTGGGGGAGGATAAATCCCCTAGGTACTTTTGGCAATCTACAAAAGTTTATGCTTTTCAAGGCTTGCGTGTTGGAGGAGAGCTGTTACTGACATCTAACGGGCAGAGACCAGGGGTGCTCTAAACACCTTATAGTGAACAGGTAAGTCCCACAACAGCGTTTTGTTGGCTCACAGTTTCAAGCATTAATATTAAGAAAAAATTCTGTATGCAACTAATAAGTGTTAGGCTGCTTTTTTTCTTTTTCTTCCTCTGAGTTAAAGATGTGTTGTCTGCAGACTCTGGGCCACAGGATGGATATTGTTCATTCTATTTCCTGTCACCCTGCCTGCCTGTTGCCATCTATTCAGGTAACTGTCTGCAACCAAAGATCAATAAAGTTGCAACCTGCAGCAAATCAGCACATAGCCCAAGGTTGTCCATATTCACTTTCTAGACTTCTTCCCAAGGAAAAATGTGCCTTGAGAAAAGGTCTGCTGATGCCCCACTACTTTTTCTCTTTAGTAAGGGCAGATTTCCTCTTATTATTTGTTTGAAAGTAAGCTTTGAAAATAAAAAGGTACTCACCATACTATTGTCTGTGTCTGAGACTTTGTTTGTTTTTCTTGTTTGTTCATTTATTGTTTTCAGTTTTATATCCCACATGTGAGTGAAACTATATGGTACTTAATGTATTCTGTCTGACTTGTTTTGCTTAGCATGATATTCTCAAGATCTATCCATATTGTCACAAATGGCAGTATTTCATCTTTTATTATGGCCAAGTAGTATCCCATGGTGTATACACACACACACACACACACACACACACACACCACATCTTCCTGAAGGATGGCAGGGAACATAGTGCCTACATTTTTGCAAATGTATATTTTCAAAATTTTCAGATAAATTACCCAGAAGAGGGGTTGCTGAGTCATATAGTAACTCTGGGCCACCAACCTGTAAAGGGGGGTGTGCACAGCATCACTCCCACATCAAATGCACATGATGTCTACCTTGATCAAGCCTGAGCAGGCCCTGAAGGCACAAGAAAATTATGTAAAAAGTGGCCCAAAAGTCCATGGTCCCCATTCCTGCCTGTCTTCTCTCTCTCTCTCCCCCTCCCCCCCCGCATTTACTTAAGGTCTTTTATAAGTTTCCTAGAGTTACTTGACAGAGGATGAGAAACCTCAGGCCTGTTTTACAAATAGTTCAACATGATATGCAGGAGCCCCTTAAAAATAGGTAGCTGCAACACCGTAGTCCCGTTCTGGGATATCCCTGGAGGACAGTGGTAAAGAAAAATCCTCCCAGGTGGCAGAATTTTGAGCAGTGCGCATGGCTGTTCACTGTGCATTGAGGAGAAATGGCCAAATGTTGGATTATACACTGCTTTTCAGGCTGTGAACAATGGTTTGGCTGGATGATCAGGGACTTGGAAGGAAGATATTGGAGATTAATACAAAGTTTTGGGAAGTGGTACATGAATGAACCTCTTTGAATAAGCAAAAGATGTGAAGATATTAAGGCCCCATTGAAATTCTCACTGAAGAACCTTAGCAGGGGAGGATTTTGATAACCAAATATATTGGATGACCCATTCTCTGGCTACTAGGCAACCTGTTACCTGAGTTACTCTTATCAGCACCCAATAGACTTGTGAACAAAGTGGCTGTGGTGGTGGTAGGAATGAAGGTTATGCATAAGTTCAGCAACATAGACTTCACTCACCAAAGACAGCCTGGCTGTGCCCAGTGACCAACCTGCCAGTATGAGAGACAACACTGAGTCCCCAGTATGGCATAATTCCCCTGGGTGATCAACCACCTACTTGGTGGCTGCTTGCTTACACATATATTATTAAATAAACTTTCCTTTGACACTTAAGTAACCCTATATGAAGAAATACTTAACTGGAAGATACCTTCACTTAAAAGCTGTTCTAAGCTATTAAAAATAGTACCACACAGTACAACAGTTAAAACAATGCTTTGGAGCCCAATGACCTGGGGTTGAATTATGGTTATTTCTATTCACAAGCTATGTGATCTTCAGTGTGTTACTTAACCTCTTCAAATGTCTGTTTTCTAAACTATAATACAGAGATGAAAATGGAAATTCCATCACATCATTTCAAGAATTAAATGTAATAAAGAATTCAAAGCACTTAATACAGTGCCTGGCCTAGAGACCATGAGCTATCATCATTGCAGCTATTATGCTTAATAAAAATGTTAGAAAACTTGGAAAGGAATTTTTGGCTTTTGAAAGAGAAAAGATATTTTACTTCTTTGCAGCTGTTTATGCATGTATATATTCTATATGGTAAATATTTCTTATATATTATTTGTAATAAGTAGCTTATGTTATTTTCAATTTGGACATTCAATCTATAATAAGTAGAATTCATTTCCTTATTTAGTGCTTCCTTATAAATACATTTATCTTCTATTGCATTTCTCATCATTCTTATTAGCTATTTTGCCAGTTTTAAGACATAGCTACTAATTCTTTGATGTTATTGTCTTCCTCTTAAATCTGGGAAGTCTTGTAACTACTTCAATTAAAATATTGAAGTAGTGCTAAGTGACTTTTAGACTTAAACCAAAAGTATATGCAGCTCCTGTCTTGATCTCTGCGAATGTTCATCTTGATTTTTTGGACCTCCAGGTAACAATTTTAACTTCGCTCATGCCACCATGCTGAAGTTTTGTTTGACAATCTGAGATGATAGTCACTATTCAGCCATTGTCATCAAGGTATCATTTGCAAGTAAAGCATGGTCAACCAGTTCACAAACTAGATAAAATAAGGAACCATCATTGATGCCATGTGGAGTAGAAAAATTAAACAGCTTATTCCTGGCAAATTCCAGAAACATACAATCATAATATTTAGTAAATAGTCATTACTTAAATTTCTAAATTTGGATAGTTTGTAACATAGGAGCAACAGATAACTGGATGAGTATATTCTTAGAGTCTACCCTGTTCACACTCACCATTTTGACCCTAAAATCTTTTGCACTTGCCAAGTTGAGGCTGAAAATAATGGACCCTGTAATGAGGTAATTGCACATACAATTGGAGAGAAGTATGTTCATTTTACGGAACAGGTAACAAAGTTATTACTCAAGGAACCCATTACAAGTGCAATTACTTGCAGGCTAATTTCTGCCCCTATGGCTAATTGTAGGCAGAAGAATTTGAATGAAAAATTAAATGTCTACTAAGACTCCTTAGAAATGCATTTCTTGATTATTCTGTACAGGTTTCTGGTGACCTGTGGCCATTAAATATCACAAGACATAACTCAGAGTTGAAATGGTGTTCCTGGTACTCTATCTAAGCTAAAATTGTGCCATTAAGTCTTCTTTGCCTAAAATTCTTCATAGTTTTGTGTTATATTTTTCCTTAATCATTATATACTACTAGTATACCCTTTTACTTCGTGAATGCATCCTATTGTGAAAACTCCATTATTTGTGTGAAATAAAAACAACCCTGGCCTATTCATGGAATTCTAGATGAAATAAAAGTAATAGGAACTGCATCTTTTTAATATATATTTCATATTTATAAAAATTAATAGGAAATTAGTATAGCCTCAAAGAAAGTATAATAATTTGAATTACTAAACCAAGATACAAGAAAATAAATGCCTCCATACATTTATCAAAAATATGTATATGATATAAATGTGTGATATATTACAAAAATAATACACTTCTACATATAATCCTTAGTTATATAACAATGAATATACATGCTAAATGAAGATATTGTCATTTTAATCTTTATGTATTATTTCATTCCTTAACTACCTACTGTTATATATTCATGTATTTTTAATTTTTTTACTAATGTAGACAATGAATTAAAGAATATCATGTTTATCTTTGTGCACTTGTTCAGTTATTTTTAAGGCTATATCTTTATCAGTGTTCTTCATAGATTAAAATTTATAGATGTGTTTGTTGAGTAGCATGTGCCTCTTGCTACATGAATACTAAGGATAGTTTCTAATCATCAATATGGAAAATAAAAGGAAAATATCATGCTTGAGTTTAAGAGACAGAAGCACTCAATATTACCTATATGACAGTAACTTCCTGACATAATACAATTTTGTTTCAAATAAAGTTGTTGAATATATATCTTGATTAATCATGATAATTGTTTCAGATGGAAATGGAGAAAATCCAGTAGTAGAGTCAGCAGTAATCAGAAGTCATGGAGCAGAAAAAGCTGAGACTTGTACCACTCATCTTTGGATTTCTGGAGATAATTATTCAGGTTTCACTTTAGATAGATTTTGCTACCATTCAATGAAATCAGACAAACAAATGATTGCAGATTCTTGGGCAAGGGAGGGTGGTGGAGTATAGAGTTGTGGGGGCAGTTTCTGTGCAGGGTGTTGTTAGACACACTTTTGTCACCCAATCTTACATTTATTATAAAATTTATGTGGTATTAGATATGCAAATTTGACACAGTGAGCTCAGTAGTGGTAGCTCTGATCTTTTTGTCTCAGAAGCTAAAAGTAGGTGAAGTCATTAATTAGAAAAAAGAACACATGATGGGGAAATAGTCATTATCTCTTTAGAGGAAACAGATGAATGAAAAAATCAAGGAAAAGGAAGAGAAATGTACAACACATCCCTGAAGGCACTTTGAAGATAATGCTTAAAGGCACATGGATCGGCACTAAACTACTTTCAGACCAGTGTTGCATATTCAGTCATGTTTACCTATTTACATACATATTTGTCTGTGTTGAAATATCTTGTTCTGCTTTCTACCTTTCATTAATGTGATGAAGTCATATCTACACTTTAGTCCTGTTGTAATAAGCATCATATAACTCTCTCAAGGTGGTTTAATCAGAAAATATATGAGAATGATGTCTTAGGTTATACCCTCAGTTATTCCTGAAAATATCAAGCACTGCTAAGCAAAGACAAATTTGACATATACCCTCTTTTTAAGATAAATAATTTTAGATCATGTATCTCATTCACACTTATAATTTTAATTTTATAAACTTCCTCAGGAAAGTAGTACAGAGTTAAAATATACTTTGGTTGATTTTCTTACTCATGAATGCTTTCCCTGCCCAAACTCATTCCATACATTAACAGTAGAATGTTTTTGTTTGGGGTTTTTAGATTTTATATTATTTATTATTCTTCTAATCCTTAATATATTGAAATATTTTTCATCTTGATACAATTTTAGTTCAGAGAATATTTTGATGCTTTTACATTTTTAACTTTCTTGCTATCTAATCTACCGTTCACGTTCAAATCCCATCCATTGTTACAACAGTGATCATTAGAGGCATTCCCCTATCCAATGAACAGTCTAGGCTCACATACTCCTTTTTGTTGTTTTGTCTCTTTAGCCTTCTTCAGTCTGGAAAGTTCCTCAGTCTTGTTTCTGTTTATAATTTTATACTCATTTTGTTTGCATTTAACACTGTTTTGTATAATTTCAGGTGTACAGCACAACAGATATGGTTAATTAATCTATGTCAAAGGAAGCAAGGGCAGTCAATGGGGTAAGTTTATTCGATAAATGGTATTGAAAAAACTGAACAGACACATGCAAAAAATTAAACTAGATTACCTTCTTACTCAATATACAAAAATTAGTAAACTCAAAATGGATAAAAAACTTAAATGTAAACCCTGAAACCATAAAACTCCTATAAGAAAATATAGACAGTAAAATCTCGGACATTTCTTTCAGCAATTTTTTTTTTACAAATCTCCTCAAACAAGAAAAACAAAAGAAAAAATAAACAAATAGGACTACATCAAACAAACAAGTTTTTGCAGAGCAAAGGAAACCATCAACAAAATGGAAAGATAACCCAATGAATGAAAAATATACATTTACCAAAGATATATTAGATAAGGGGTTAATATCCAAAATTTGAAGAACTCAGATAATTCAATATCAAAATTAAAAAAATTAAAAAGTACCAGAGGATCTGAATACACATTTCTCCATAGAGAAAACACACAAATAGACATATAAAAAGATGCACAACATCACTAGTCATGAGAGAAATGCAAATTATAAATACAATGAGATAGTACCTCACACCTGTCAGAAAGGCTATCAAAATAAATTAACAAACAATAAGTGTTGGTGAGGTTGCAGAGAAAAGCAAACCCTAATACATTGTTGAAGGAAATGTAGATTGGTCCAACCACCCTGGAAAACAGTGTGAAGTCCCTCAAAAAATTAAAAATGGAATTACGTTATGACCTGTGATATTGTGTTTTATAGGATTCAGTTCATGTCTCAATGCTTTCATAATTTCGCACACTCTGCCTTAGTAATGCATTTAGTTTCATTGTTTGAACTTGTCACCCTAGATCTCACTGCCTGACATGTCCACTAAACCCTGAATTTGCATATCTATCTTTTCTTGACGATCTCTACTTGTGCTCATTCTAAAGTAAATTCATTGTCTTTTCCTCATTATCCTCTTGTATACTCTATTTCAGGTTTTAGCAACTAGGTTTGAAAGATGACAGTAGCTTCTTTTAGAAGATTTGAAAATATTCTTTATTTTTTCATAATTCACTACATCAGTCTAATCTAACATCAATTCTTGCTAATTCAATCTTCTAAAAAACTCCAAAAGTGGTATGCAAATACTACATCTCAATCAGCATTTCCCCAGGTCATGTCCTTAAAAACTCTTACTGAACTTCTGCAGAAGTTCCTAATTTGATTGTATATATTTTAATTTTCCCTACTTCAATATAACCTTCTATCTCTTCATCAAGGAGCTATTATAAATCTGTGTAAAAACTTCCAACTTTCCCTTTTCACTTACAGAATAGAGTTCAAGGCTATGATTAACCCATTTCTGTTGACCATCTTATCTCACATCCTGCAATTCTATATTCCACTGTAAGCTCTGGCAATAATGAAATGCTTAAAAATATTTTCCTTCTTATTTTCCTTCCTTTGTCAAGTGGTTGAGGGCTATCTACAAGATGTTCTGTTTTGGAGAGAGAGAGGTCTTGCAAAATATCGCCACTGGCTGAATTTTGGGAGGTGTCTTTTGAAACTTGGCAGTGTATGGATCCATGAAATCCTCTGAAGAAGTACATGTATCTTTTCTATTTCTTGCCGCAGCCCGCTGCGGCAAGGGTGGTCGTGAAGCTGGGTGAGGGACTGAATATAGGAGAGGACCAAATGCTCAGCTGGCATAAGGCAAGTTTATTGCGCGATCTTCAGGCTTAAATACAATCTTGAGTGCATAGAGAACAAAGGAGAAGCCTTCTGGCACGTAGCTCATTTCCTTGACCTACGAAGTTTATCTACTCCCTTAAGGTCAGGATGTTCTCAGGCTAACATGCCTACCGAGTACATGATGCGCAGGCCAAAGATATGAGTTGATGGATAAAGAAAGGTGGCTGGTTTATCAAGGGTTCAGAGAACAGTCAGAGCCCGAGACAGCCCCGAGGCCGGAAACCAGGCCCAGTCACCACACCTGCAGTGCAGGACCCTATCCTCGACCCCTCACAGGCCTCCTGGGCTCCAACAATTTCTCATAGTGAAACAGCTAGAAAATTAAGTTCTTTAAACTAATATATACTAATCTCATATCACCATTCTAAAGAGCATTCTAAAGATCATGCTTCAAACGAAGGTGAAATAAGAAAGATGTAGAGGTCGAGGGTCAGAGAAAACTGCTTTGTCACATTTATTAAGGCATATTTCAGAATATAACCCTTTCTTCTCAACTTTAAGAAGCATGTCAGTGCTTCTGGAAAGATCTCTCTGCTTCTTACCTTTGACATTCTCCACTGTGGGGTTTAAGATATGTCCTTAAAACCCTTTTATCAATATTCCCCACCTTCTCTACCTCCCTTTCTGTTCAACCTTATCTGCTTAACATCTATTCACAGCTTAAAAGACCAAGAAAAAATGTGAAAAATTAGAACTGATTATCCATCTCCTCCTGGTGACAATTGTGGTTAACATTTGTTTTGTTTTGTTTTGTTTTCAGTCACCTCAAGATGCCCAAGCGCTGCAGACAAACCCTTCACAACCTGGGCAATTATTCTCATGTACATCTATATACACTTAACCTGGCATGTTTAGTTCCCCCCATGCCCTCTGAAACTCGTAGTAAAATAATCTCTATCCTGAAGCTCTGCTTTGAATATTTTCACCTTCTTACTCTGGCACTTCCCAAATTTGAGTGTTTTTCTCCACACCTCATAGACCACGTGGTTCAAAGTATGGCAGGTGTTTCCCCAGTAGTTTTATTGCTATTCTTTGATCAATGTTCTTGGTAACTTCAATATCAATGCAAATGGTCCAGCCAAATCTAATTCTATCAATTCCTCGGGTCCTCAGTTTCCTTCGCTTTTCTTCTACCTAAACTCATCATAGCAGATACCATACTAGTCAACCAGAGAGCACCAAGCTTTCAAATTTGGCCCAAAGCCTATTTAATTAAATAATGTTTTGTTGCCACTAACACATTCATTTGTGTATGTATAACTTGTGGCTGCTTTTGTGCCATATCAGCAGAAATGAACAGTTGTGACCCAGTCTGTATGGCCTGGGAAGTCTATTATTATCTGGCACTTTATAGAAAAAGTTTGAAAACCACTACCTTAGACTAATGCCTCTCAGACTTCAAAGAGCATAACAATTCCCTTGAGATCTTCTTATTTAGTAGATTCATGGTGAAACTTGAAATTCTGCTTGTGTAGCAGGCCCTTAGATAATGCTGATATAAATCTATCAAAAACATTTTGGTTTGCAAAGCCCAAGATCTTATTCTTTCCAAAGTCTCCAGCTAATTAAAATATTCATTTAAGCATCTTTTTGAACGTCACCTCATTTTCCTAGCTCATTTCTTCTGGAATACTTTTCCCAACACTTGTTTAATAACCATCAAGATCTCTAGCACTTAAGAGTTACCCTGAGGGAAATCAGCTTACTGAAGAAGTTCCAAGAAACATGGGTGTGTGAAGGCACTGCCAGTATCTACGACACTATCTTACAACTGCATTTACAACATCAAATGTGTTTAAACACCTTGTAATGAACCAAATTCTCACCCTTAAGTATCGTAGAATCATACGTAAACTGAAGGACATTCTATGTAGTCCAAATTAAATGCCTAAAAGTACAGGCTGGCATATAAAACATAGTTGAATGAGTGATAGAAAAAGTTGAGGGAAATAAATCTTGAAAAAGACATTAATGATAATAAATCTGCTCACTGGGATGTTACCTCCTAATACATGATGAACACTGTGAGCTACTTTACATTTCCTGGATCCTTAATCCCAAACACTGCGGTTTAAAGTAGTAATTTTCCCTAGTTTACAAATGAGAGACTGAGGACCGAGTAGATAAACTGATTTCCTCAAGGACACAGTCAAGAATCAACAGCAAAGCTTTCTGTCATTAAATGCCGTAATGGAGCTTTGACTTTTTGTGCATATCGTTAGCACCTACCCCTTCCCACCCTCCTGCCCTCCCCATTAATCTTTTACTATTATGAGTTCTATTTGCTCATCAACATTACTTGCGTGATGTACCTAAATATTTCATTCTTGACTTTTCGAAAAAGTTCAGCCATTGTTAATATAACAAGAATGGTTTGAACTACACTGATGGAACCTGACGGCTAAGGAGAGTGGACTGGAATGTGCATGTGTGAACAATGTCAACTTCACTGTACTAGTCAGTGGGGGGCAGTAGATGCCTTTGAGTGAGCATGTATCTACTGCATGGCTTGCATTCAAAATGACTGAGTGAGTAGAACAAGGAGCCTGCATCAAACTGTTCATTAAACTTGAACATTCCTCTGTGGAAACTATTCTAGTGTTGAGAAGGCTGAAACTATATACAACTGGTGATTGGCAGCTCCATCATAACAATGCACCACTCATGCATCATGTCTTGTGCAGAGTTTTTTGGCAAAACACCATATCACCCAGTTGACTCAGCACCCCTACAGCCCAGATTTGGCACCCTGTGACTTCTGGCTTTCCCAAAACTAAAATCACTTTTGAAAGTGAAGAGATTTTAGACTACCAATGTGATTCAGGAAAATATGATGGGACAGCTGATGGAGATTAGGAGAACTATGTCAGGTCCCAAAGTGCCTACTTTGAAGTGTCATTGTCCTGTGTGCAAGTCTTCTTGTATCTTCTTCAATAAATGTCTCTTTTTTCTTAGTACATAGCTGGATACCTTGTGGACATAACTTCTATGTATGAAAGATGAGAACATGGACCCATTTTATTTATTTTATTTGGCAGACATCCTATGGAAAAAAATGGAACACATATGTGTGTGTGTGCACACACATATATATCTAGAGAGAGAGAGATCTCTATTTCTAGTGCACATGTACTAACATATTTTTGGAAACCATTGATTGTTCTTTCTGCCACTCTATTTTCCAAAGCATTATAATTTTGCAGTTCATTCAAGATTCCTAGAGAAATGATCTGTTAACTGCCTGTTCTATCACAACCTGAAAAACATAACTGAGAAGTAATAAATAGCCAATCGCCAAATAATAAATGTTTTTTTTCTAAATAAAGTTATGATTACTTGGGTTAAAAATGTGAAATGCAATATTAAAGCATAAAAAGGCTGAAATCTTTTGAGAGATGTGGTAGTATCATGTGGCTTGGTGAATTTGAATGCAGGTTGTGTTTTCTCATTTTCAATTAAAATGCCATCACTCTTGGAAACATCTATTCAGTTGTAATAGATTCCATAATGTTCAATTCTTATTTATAATTTGGATTGGAAACAAAAATTAAAATATCAATCTTAAAATGATTTAAACTATCTGTTTTTATCACCTTATACCTTAGAAAATCTATTACTTTGCAATTTCTAATTAAAGACACAAAATAAAACATCTGTTCTTTGCTTACTACTTACACTTGATGAATATGTTGTAGAATTTACAGTACATCAAAATTGCTGTTACGGAGTAGAACAGAAAAATTAATTTTAGTTACTAACATGCACCTTGCCTGAATCTCATACCAAGAGCTATGGGACACATAAATATAATAAATACACTTTCAGTCTATTCCAAAACATAAAATAAAAACCAATCAGAGCTATGATCCTTGGAAGTGCTTTGTTCTTCTTTCTGTAGCAGTCAGAATTATTGAATATGAAAATATTTGGTACCAAGATTGAGAGAAAACATTAGGCCAGATCTAGCTTAGCAGAATAAAATTGTACTAGTTACCTCTACGTCATTCCTGATAACTTGAGAAAAGAAGTTTTGAAGGCAAAATGAGCTCTGAAGATAAGGTTTCTTCCATTTACATTTTTAGTAAACTTTATCTGTAATATGCTGCTCTTTCTTAATCCCCTTACCGTCTGGCCTGGTGTAAGTCACTGTACATTTTGACTTGGTATTTCTTTCCTTGAGGAAATGTGAGATGAGACTGATTGTTTTCAAATGTTGAATTCCCATCCAGCTCTGAATTACAAGAATCTGTGAGAATTCTTCTTTCTGAATTTCCTTTTCTCAAGCTATTCAGTCTTCATTTGTTGACACAAGAAAGCATCAAATGACTTTTTTCACTGACTACATGCTCACAGTAATTAAATTATTTCTCAGACTCTGTATAATATGCTAAAAACAAAACAAAACAAAAACAAATCAAAGCAGAAATCAAAAGAAAAAGCATCTCCTAAAACCTTTTTTCTGGACCCATTTTCTTTCCTTTCAACAAGTCAGTACTCTCCTTCCCCAAAGGGTGATGACTGAAACCGGGCCCAGCATTCTAACAAAGGCTAGAGGAAGGCCAGCAAAGGCAGAGAAGTTTCAGATAAAAGTATGTTTGTGTAGCCAAGTTCTTACTTAACCCAACTAACCTCCATATGACAAATTAAATTGAAGATAGGGAGTTCTCTACCTAGAATATGAACCATTGGCAAGGCTCACCTTCCCAAGCATCTATTCAGTTGTTCTTTAGTGATCCACCATCTCACCCCCCTTTCTGTGAGGCATCCCTGGGCAGGGTCAGAGTTTCTGCAGGAGAGTCCCAGTAATTCTTGATAAGAGTTTCATCTCTTCTTTCTCTGTATGCCCCTTGCAAAACTATACCACTTACTTGTTACTTGAGCAAGGACAAGGAAAAGATTTCATACCAAGTAGTTACTAATAGTAGCTTTGTCTTAATAAGAAGAAAATAAAAAATTAGAAAACGCTAAAACCTTCAAGAAAGTTTTAGATAAAATTTGCAGAGTCAATGAAGCTAGTGTATCTCAAGTCCACATACTCCTTTGCTATGAGGGAGTCTTGCTCCGTTTTTTATTGCTTTTCTTCATTAATAAGGACAACCTTTACAAATGATTATCATTTTACTTAATAAGCTATAATTTTCAAAATACAATAATACTTTGATTTAACTTGAAAGTATTCATAGTTAGCATAAGAATAATAAAAGTACAATTTTCAAAGTGTTAATATATATAACACATTGCCCAATGTGAAGTGAACGTACATCAGAAATTTAACTCATTAATAAAAAAACAGCAGACGGGTGAAGAGTCAGAACTGAAGAATGAGTAGGCACTTAAAAATGGTGAAATATGATGACTAAATTAGACATCAAATGGGTTGAGGTCCTAAAGGGCAAAAAGTCAGAACTTTCCTTGACTAGTAGGAGTATCTTTCCTACCAGTAAGAAATAATTTGTATCTTTGTGTTAACATGTAACTTCGCAGAATGTGGGGGCCCTAATGAAAAATGAATAGTGAGTCAAACCAAAACATATTTGTCCCAGACAATTAAACGATCTTTGGATGGAACTACTGGGCATTGCTCCAGTGAGACTGAAACACACGCAGATTTTCTTCGACCTTATTTTCACGTTTGGAATAAATTTTAACAACTCCAGCAGTGTTATAATTTACTCCTTATAAAAAGTAAACAAAAAATGAAAGCAAGCAAGAAAAACGAGAAAAGAAGTCTTACTACTATATGGTCAGTTTAGACTGCTTCCCTTTGAGGATGTGTCCATTGTTCTTGTACTCAGATCTTTAGTGATACACTCAAATGTTCTGTACCACACAGTTGAATAATGTTCTATAAATGTCTTATTTATTCTGTGGATTTCTGTCTAGTTTAATGAGTTTACTAGTCATTGTTCTCACAAACAAGTGTATTCATTAATTGGAATTGTCTAATTAATGAATATGCCATAAAATAGTAAAATTTTATTCTAAAATATTTTGGTGTAAGTGGGAAAAGGCCAAAACAATAAAGTAAGATAAAATATGCTGGCATAAACTGAAATAAAATAACTTGAAAACTATTAATAAGTAACTTATTAAATCATGCTGATGAATTTTCACAGTCAGAATTAATAAAGAAAAGTTCTGTAGGTGATGGATTGGGTAATAATTTTCCTGGTAGTTTTTAAAGGGCTAATTTCCATATCATTTTGCAAAGATTTAGCTGAAGATTAGAGCAAGCACAGCCTCTTTGCAATATACAAATGTATACCCTCTTATAAATTAAATTGTTAACCTGATGACATTATCTTAACTCCCAAAAGGAAAAGACCAGTGATCTTTTTAAAACATTTCAACACGTTAATTCATTCTCTTTGATATTTGCCACTGTGTTGTTAAAAAAGAAATGATCACAGGGCATTAACGAAATAAAGGCACCAACATATTTGAAGTCAATGCCTAATGCTTTTCAACTATCGTATTTTGACTTCATGAAAGGCTTTAGGTTCAGTAAAAAATTAGGAATTTTAAAAGAGTCACTGAAAATGCATAATAAGAAGAAGATATCCTGTAGCTATAAATCCAATTACTTAGTTTTAGAAAAATTAACAGTATTTAAGTTGATTCGCTTCTGGCTGGGGAGCTGTGACTTTTTCTTTATGTCTTAAGAACATTCTCAGTATCACTCTCTGTTTCTTCTGCTGTCAGGAGGGGAGAGTGACAGGGTGGGTGCTTTCAGTAATAGGGATCACAGAGAATAGTTAGCTTTATGATAGAGAAATGGGGTAGCCATCCTTAGCTCAGTGTTTTTGTTGGTTGGTTGGCTAGTTGTTTTTTTGTTGTTGTTGTTGTTTTCAGTAGATCTTGTAAGCAAGCACTTTGCACGCTTTTCTCCTTTAACTCTCAAAAGAGTCCTGTGAGAAATCCTATCATCCCCATTTTGTAGGTTTGAAAATTGAGATGTAGCCAGGATTGAAGCATTTTAATATTCTTTAGGTGACTTATGAGTTAGTGTTCTAATCGTATGATTACATTTGCGATTGTTTCCTGTAAGCCACCTATAGCGCTACAGTTCTAAATTCAGATTTAAAATAAATAAAGTGCCCGAATTTCTCCCAGATGGGTTCAAACTTCAAAAGACTCTACTCAAAGCTGCCACTGTAATCAAGAGTTCGTGGTGGCGCTGGCCAACAATGCTTTCACATGGCAGATATGACAGTCTGTACGGGAGTGACTCGGTGTGCCGGGGAACTGCCGTCTCTGAGGAAGAGGTGGATTGGCTGGAAACCTCTGTCTGTAGTTCTCTACCTTTTGCTGAAGCTCTGCTCGTTTAGCAAGAAGTTCTTTGTATCTGTTGTGAATGGGATCCTGTGGATCCACAGTGGGAATAAGTTTCTGATTTTAAAAAGAAAATGCTGTCATAGAAATTTTGGTGTCTGGTAAAATCAAAATACACACCATTTCACAAATATACCTGTCGAAGGAAGAGAGCTCATCACACAGAGGGGGAGGAGCATCTATTGTCAAACCAACACTGAACTTCCGTGGCATTCTACATCCTCAGTCTCATGACAGATCACACGGGTACTCCTTTCCCTATCATAGACTTTTTTTTCTTTTTTCTTTTCTTTTTTTCTGTGGTAAGTGATCTACTTTGATCACCTTCCAACACCCATATTCTTCATGTATGATAAGGCAAGTCTTGAGGATGTTATGGTGTACTAGTTGAAAATTATCATTACCATTATTTATGTACTTGTTTAAGATGCATTATTAGATAGCTGTCCAAAATGGTGCCTTACAGAGGTGCTTAAGGGGAGCATGGAGAGGAGAAAGGAGTAGCAGTCCAAGATTTCAAAGAATTCCTCATCCTTCAGATTCATTTCCTTTGGACCAATTACTAGGACCATCATCATCAAACATGTTAAAAAACTCCTTACCTACCCTACTTTAGATTTGTTGGGTGTGTGTGTGTTAGAACACAGAAGTTATTTGGTAAGTTTTCAGGCAATATTTTAAAAAGTTTACTAGGATTGACTTTTTCTGAAGTCTGTATAAATTGCTGATGGTGAGAAGCACTGTGTTCAAATTTCACATGAAATATTTTACTATTACTCTCCTTTGCACATTCTGTAATTCCACTGAATGATGGAGTCTACCAAGGAACTTATCACGTGTAAAAACGTATTCCAGTCTCAACGCCAGTCACGGAGATCCTGCTTCACCGGGCGCCTGCTGCAGTATGAGCGCAAGTGCTGGTACGGACAGTGACTCCTTGGCGCCCGCTTTGCCCTGTAACAGAGCCGGATGTGAGGACGCACTGTCACAAGGGAGCTTCTTGTCCCTTGGGTCTTTAATTAAAAGAAAATTTCAACCGAAAGAAAATTGAGATGTAGCTGCTAATTTAATTTTCCCAATAAATTATCACTCAGCCAGTAAGTTTCGAAGCTAGAATTTGAACACACTTAAGACACCTTCAGAGGTCACAAACGACTCTGCTATACTGCTGTCACTAGATTAAATGACCCAGGTATTCGCTGAGTTAAGGAATAATTACATCTTTAATTACGAGACACAGTTTAAATCTCTGGGCCTATTTTTTTCTGTATGTGCAAAATAAAGACTTTTAAAATCAGTTGTAGAGCCCTGGCTGGTGTAGCTCAGTGGATTGAGCGCGGGCCTGCGAACCGAAGGATCGCGGTTCGATTCCCAGTCAGGGCACATGCCTGGGTTGCAGGCCAGTTCCTGGCAGGGGACATATAAGAGGCAACCGCACATTGATGTTTCTCTCCCTCTCTCCTTCCCTTCCCCTCTAAAGATAAATAAATAAAATCTAAAAGGAAAAAGAAAAAAAAAAGCTGAAAATATAAAAATAAAATAAAATAAAATAAAATCAGTTGTAGAGAAGATACCATGTCTTTTATGATTGTAGGTAAAATACTATGCTAAGTTTCCAAAGTAAAGAACATACATTTCCTAGACTTACTTAAAATTTTATATGATATCCTTATGCAGATTCTATGTGCTCATTATGATTATTGCTTTATAACATGAAACACATGTGGACTCCTACTTGACAACTTTTTCTTAAATTCCTTAATTAATGATACAACATTATAATGCAATCAAAATACTTATAAATAACTTTGTATCTTGAAATCAGAGTATCATCTACATACATTCGAAAGTTTGGGATATTATTGTGCATAAGGATTATTCATCCATTCTAGGATTATTGTTTCTTGTACAAGTTAAATTATAAATTCACTATGTTCAATTTTAAGGCACCTGGTCTATGACCCATGATTCTATATCACTGATACAGAAATTTGGGCTAGTAAAGATTTCTAAACATATATTTTTAAACCCTAAGAAAAAAACTGTTTAGGCAATATTTAATATTTAATATCAGATTGATAACTGTGCCCTCATTGAAAGCATATATCAGATGATGAATATAATTTGCAATTTATTTCAATGGTGCATTAGTACTTTAAGTGGTTGGAGTATATATTAGTTTTTCGAGGGATGCCATCACAAATTAGCACAGACTAGGTTGCTAAACAACAGAAATGTATTTTCTCACAATTCTGGAAGCTAGAAGCCCAAGATAAAAGCACCAGCAAAGCTAATTCTGAACCTTTCTCTGAATTTCTCCTGAATTCTTTTCCCTGCCTTCTCACTGTGTCCTCACCGGGTCTTTCTTTTGTGTGTCTCCTTATCTCCTTCTATAAGGTTGTAAGTCACACTGAATGAGGCCCACCCTAATGACAGATCACTTTAAATACACAATTTCCAAGTACAGTTACATTTTGAGGCACCTAGAATTTGGGGTTAGAATTTCAACATATGAATTTGGGGGGCCACAGTTTTGTCACAAGTAACCCACAGCATAGGGGTTTGCACAGCCTGCCTAATAAGACCTCTTTATCTATACCTTATAAAGGTATTTTTATGGACTATGCTGTTTTAACTTACCTCTACAAAAAGAGATGTTAAAACAATTATTTCAAAAAACCAAGAATATAATGTCAGTTTAAGCAGAAAATAGAACATGTAGAGCTGACTAACCACTTCCTGGTACAAGCTTTTTCTCAGTTATATAACAAAGCAAAAACAATGAGATACATTAAGAGAGGTGCAAGGAGCCCTGGCTGGTGTGGTTCAGCGGACTGAGTGCTGGCCTGTGAACCAAAGGGTCGCCGGTGCGATTCCCAGCCTAGGATTGTAGGCCTGGGCATTAAGCCAGGTCCCCAGTAGGGGGCAAGAGAAAGGCAACCACACATTGATGTTTCTCTCCCTCTCTCTCTCTCTTCCCCTCTCTAAATATAAATAAATAAAGTCTTTATACACACATGTATATATGTATATGTGTATATATATGAGAGATGCAAGGATAACTCACAGGTTTCTTTTCTCCTGTTATCAGTATACCATCTATTCAATCATTGCTTCTTACTTTTGCTCTAATTGTGTACTGTTTAGCACTTTGTTGAAAAAATGAGCAAGAGTGAAGCTATAGCATTAACCACAGAGATGTGAGAGAAAATACTGACCTTAGGAGTCCCTGAGATTACTTTCAAGTTCCATAATTTACTAGAAGGACTCACAGAACGCAAAAGTTTTCATATTCACAATTGCAGTTGATTATAGTAAAAGAAAAGAGGGGAAAATCTGTAAAGGGCAAAGCCCTATGGAGCAAAGGCCAGAGCAAACCAGACGTAAGCTTCTATGCATCCCTCCCCGTGGAGTAGCATAGAATGACCTTAATTTCGCCACTGGTGATGTTTGTAAAAAGTGTGAAGTGTTGCAAACCAAGAAAGTTCAGCTGAGCTAGATGGTCGTAGATTTATTGGGGCTCAGTCAGTCATGTAGTCTTACGATACCTGTGTGACTTCAGTTACTAAAGTCCCAGACTGATAGCAGGTGTTCACCATAAATAACATTATTAACATAAACTACCTGGATACACTGTTGCGGCGTGTCACAAGGCCTCAAGCACATGTGAGACAGGACATTTTAAGAGCTCAATCATAGTCGTGTTCAAAGTCTTCTTGTTTTAAATATTCAGGGGCAGAGCAGCACAGTCCTGCTGAGCTAACTTCTTCCTGCCCCAGAGCCCATATTACAGAGAATGGGTCTAGGCATGAGTCCTAGTAATAATCCAGAGTGAATCAGGAAAAATGAGTGGAGTGAATTATTTTTTTTTAAATTTTTTTTAGATTATTTATTTATCTTTAGAGGGGAAGGGTAGGAGAGAGGGAGAGGGAGAGAAATATCAATGTATGGTTGCCTCTCGTGTGTCCCTGCTGGGAACTGGCCTGCAACCCAGGCATGTGCCCTGACTGGGAATCGAACCGCGATCCTTTGGTTCGCAGGCCCGCGCTCAATCCACTGAGCTACACCAGCCAGGGCTGGAGTGAATTATTTTGAGGAATGAAATCAGTCTATAAGGAGAAGTAAGAGTTAGAATCTGGAAAAAATAAATAAATAAAGTCTTTAAAAATTTTTTTGAGAATACCTCCAAGACCATGTACATGTATGTCATCAAAAGGACAGCAGGCTGTGTTTTGGGCACTGTCTTTTGCATGAGCATACATATTAAATTATGTTATATTATATTAATTATTATATTATATTATATGTTAGACTGCTAGCCATATTTGACAATTTAAATGAAACACAAATTTAGAGAGATGATATAGTATTTGCCAGAACCTGACAAATTTCAGAGAATAAGTATTGACACTTGAAAGTCGACTAAAGAAAATTTAGCTATGACAGTGGATTCTTACATTTTCTCACATTATTACAATTATGAGTTGTCAGAGGAATTAGACATCCTTAAGTCATTAGAACTATTAGAGAGAGGAAATGCCAGTATAAGTTTTTGTTTTTATTCCTGCTGCTTTATTTCCACATACCATTTCTTGACTATAAGGACAAAACTTCCTTTAATGCTGGCTCCACCTGGTTTCAGAGAATTCAGCTGGGAACCCTCTTCGGCTCCTTGACAAACTGCCTGGTGAATAAAGACGCTGCTGCTCCCACAAGGTGAGTGCTCAGGTTTCCTTTCCCTGGGTGTATGTGGTACCTCATTTTCTCGGTTATGCCATGTCTCTCAGACACGTCATCTTCTCTCTGTTCCTCCACTGTAATTCATGTCCTTTTAAGGATCGTTATTTTTCATGAGTTTTTATCATGGGATCGGTAGGTAGGAAACATACAAAGTGAAGAGATGTGAGGAAGCAGTCTGGTCCTACTGCTTGTTAGGTGTAAGATCTTGGCCGCTTCATTTAACTCATTTAAGACTTATTTAGTATGCTGTTACTATATGCCTAGTATCTCAAGATATTTTACTTTTAAAGAAAATACAAATATATCATCCTGTGTGGAATTCTCTTTGAATTATTGTATTTCTTATGTGGGGAAAACTATGGTATTAACTATCGTATGGGCATTTAATGGAGTTAGGGCATTTGTATTTACCCGGCAAAGGAGATACCACCATCATTTGCGTTAAATAGACCTAATGTGCCACCTGAGCCATTTTTGAAGCTCAGTTAATCTATGTATAGTTGATATACTTTTCTGGTAGAGATAAATTATGTAAATATATATATATATGTGTGTGTGTGTGTATACACATTTGAAATTACATCTAATTCTGTAATAAATTCAATTTTCAATAAATTATAATAATTTTCTTTGTAAAGTCATCTCTTAGGAACCATGAATATACTAGGTGCAGTTTCTAGCTCAAATTCATCAGCTGACTACCAGATTCCAATATACAACAATACCAGAGAGTCCTTAGATGTCTCATGTTATTCTCAAGGGTAGTGTCTCCAATACCGAGTATTGTGTAGTGGATATCTTGTGTTATCTATGACCTAGACCCATTTTCTACACTTTATGACCCTGAACATGGCCAAGACATTTCACATATATGGACTGTCAGTAAGCATCAACAAGCTCTCTCGCTTCCAGAGAATTTCAGCCTATGTGAAAACCACTAGCAAAAAATAAGTCGAAGGAGGTTGGACAGTGAGGTGGAAGTTCTCCCCTCCACTTTTTGAAACCCTTGCTTTCTTCTTCTGGGTTTGCTATGGACTGGCTGGTTCATCCACCAAAGGTCGATGTTCTTGACAGGTGGTCCTATACACATGGTTTCCTCTCTCTTCTGTTTCCCCTAAATGTCTCCTTCTTGTGTCTACTAACTCCAAGACAACAGTATTATTTTTAGTAGTCTTTCTACTCATGGTCCGTGTTTTAAAATGCCAAAAACTACCCCAACCACTTGTATATTATCTCTTCATTAGGCTTTGACCCACCCTCCCTCGAACAGTATATGGTACGCAGTTGGCACTGAATAAATATTACTTTCTAATTATTTAATTATCAAAACCAGAAAATTGCAAAACATTTTATACAGGTTTCATTCACTCGCATCTATCACCATGTCACTCACCATATCTAATGAGAAACAAAGCCTTATACAATATATTCCTCTAACTTCCTCAGTAACCTCTACATTATTCCCCTTGTCCCTACTTCAGTTGTGATTTGCTCTGTTTATATCTGATCACTTGTTGACTGAAATTTTGCATCACATCATTACCTCCCTTCCTTGCCTCAAGACTGGTCCTTCTGCAATCCATATTCACAGGGAGGCTAGAATGGTGTACCAAATTGCACACATTTGAATATGTTTTTGTCCTGCTGGAACTTCTCTAACGCATATTCACACTGTGTTTGGGATATTATTAACTCCCATTAGCTTCTGTCTGGATTACATTGTTTTATATTTTCTTACAAAGTATGTTCTAATATCAGTGATCCCAGTTGACTTGTTCAAGGCTTTCTACTTCATTCTTCACAGTCATATTCATGCATACTAATTTTCTCATTTTCAATACAAATAAATAACTACTTATGTACATGCATACATACACACATAGCCTTGCTCTGGCGCTGTGTTTTTTTCCTAAATATTGTAGTGTCATTTCCCACTTTTTAAGACAGCTCAATTATTTCAATGTATATTATTTTTATTTAAGGTATTTGCTTTATCAATTCTTATTCATTATGAAATTTACCACAATTTTTATTTCAATAACATCCATTCATGAACTCCTCTCAGAGCTGCTACTGTTCACCTTCATCATGGACAATTCTCATTCTTACATTCTATTACTGAGACCCCATGTGGCAGTTTTGAAAATCCCCCTTGAAACTCTTTCTTGATTTTCATGAAAGGACACAACTATGTTCTCTTCCTCACTCATTCCATCTCCTCTCTTATTTACAATTAAATTATAATATTTCTCAGCCTTCTGTCCAAAATCCTCTTTTCTTCTTATGCTATATATCTATTGAGTCAATTTAATTTACTTCCATAGCTTAAAATACCAGTATGATAGGTTGATGTCTACAAAATTATTCTCTTGCTCAGAATCTTCTTTAAAATGCAGAGCAATACATCCATTGTTTCCCGACCATTTCAAATATATGTATCTGGAACTCAGTAATTATAATGCTAAACTTACATTCCATTAATCGTATTGAACCTGCTTGCTTTTCAAACTCAGAAATTTGAGTATAATCATCAACTCCTTCTTGTACTTTATCTTCAAAAATCAGTGAATAATCAAGTCCTGTCATTTCTACATTAAACTATACCCCACAATCTCCCTCCTACTCTATACACATTGCTTTTACTTATTTCTTTCTTTAATGTACTGCTGCAATAACCTCCTACTTTGCCTTCTTACCTCCGTTCTCATTCTCATTGAATTCATTCTGCGAAATTTTAGGACAGTCTTTTCTGACATGAATTGGTTAACACCCTATGATGATATAAGATAATGGGTGTTACATGCCACTGAGTTCGTTCTGACTACTGGCGACCCTATGAACGAGTGAGGTCCACAATGTCCTGACCTCAAGAGCCCTGCTTAGCTCCTGTACTCCTATGCCTATGGCTTCTTTTATGGAGTCCATCTATCTCATATTTGGTCTTTCTCTTTTTCTGCTGCTTACTAGTATTTCCTCAGCATCCCCAGCCCCCAAAGAATTGGCCTCCTCATGATGTGACTAAAGTAGGACAACTTTAGTTTCATCATTTTTGTCTCCAGTTATGTTTCAGGCTTAATTTGCTTTAGGAACACAATGTGCCAATTCATAAATATGGCCGTCAAAATTTGCTAACATCTCAACTTGAATTCCTCTCTAGTGGCTTCTTATTAGTTTATTCTGTACATTCACTGTACCAGTGCGGGGTTGGGGAGAATCTCTCAGTTTCTGCACAATTACACTTACTATTTTATATCTATAGAATGTTTGTTGCTCTCCCTTTTCCCTCATGTTCATCCTTCATGTTCTTCAACTTTATGAGTTAGAGTCTTCTCACTATGGAGACCTTTTCTGATTTTTTCACTGTGTTAAAATCCCCCATTGGAGCCACGTGCTGTCATGACACATTTTATCATGACAACCTTTGCATTTAACTAGAGTTACTTTTGTAATCATCTCTGATTTCTGCTAGTCTGTCAGCTTTGTAAGTAACTCTCTCTGTTTTCCCAGAAGCAAGTTCAGTCTTCTACACTGTACTCACTTGGTGCATATTTATTTAATGAATTTATAAATGAATAATGTTTGACATATTGTGTGTACTTAATTCTTCTGTTGAATGGAGGAATGAATGTTGACTTGTATTAGCTACTGTTATATCAAATCACTTTACTATTGTGCCTGTACTACTGGTCCCAGTAGATTTATAATTACATAGTGATTATAATAAATTTATTTTTTTCCTCTGAAGTCACAAAACAAGCAACTGGTTTTTTAAATTGCTTATCAGTGAAACAATTCTTTAAGACCTTTGTCAATGAATTTGTCCTTCCAAATTTAATGATAGTTTCAGATACAAATCATTATAATATTTAACCTCGATGTATAATAAAGGTATTTTAACTAAATTCCCTAATCAATGGAGATCTCAAAGGATTTATGTTACATGAATGTAAATTCACAGATATGATCAGTCATCTTTTTTATGGTAAAGATAATTAAGAACACTAATTATATAATTGCATTTGGAATCGAGAGGTATTTCAGCTGAGGTGGGAGAGGGGAGCTGAGTGAAGTGGGATCTGGGGGCAGGTAGTTGCAGTATGTCGTCAGAGAGCTTCATTGGAGGACACTGAGGCTTCTTTAAGCTGTCTTACTAAGATCTAACTGGACAGAAATGAAAATGAGCCTCTGTTCTATTCCAAAAATGCTGACTTAAAGGATGACATCTCCAACTCTTTGAAATGGACATTGAGAAGTCATCTGGTTTAGTCATTTGCCTTCTGGGAGTTTAAAAGCTACATCACAGGAGAAACGTGGTTAACATTTTTAAAAATAGTTTTGACAGATAAAGATAATTCTCAGTAAACTTTGAATATGACTGTAAGTCATACATTCAGTTACAAGAGATAAAAGAGCAAGATTAATCAGAGATAATAGTTTCTGTCTAAATACTAGAATTGTCTGGTTGTGAAAAATATGCTTTAATTATAAATGTCTTCTTTTCTAAAGATGGAAATAAATGCACCTTGTGAAAAGTAATTTTAGGTGCCATGATATTTTATAAAGAAAATAAAGTCTTATGCTTTATCAATGCAAACATGTTATTGCAAGAAATTTTATCCCCTTGAAAGTCACAAAAATGAACTGACATTAATCTCTGTGTAGACTTTTTTTTTTTAAATAACACAAGAGACCAGACAGAAAAATCTGGGATGGAGCACAGTTTAATTAGTTAACCCTTACTTGTTAGTCTCAAATGAGAGGGAGTCAAACAAAACCAGAATTATCTGGAGGGCAAGCCCCTTACAGTAGTGCCTTCCCCGACTAGGTGAGTGTTCTAGGAACTCATCTGTATCAGTGTTTCAGCTCGTGTTGTGAGAGGCTGTATTAGGTTTCAGTGAATTTTTCTGAAGACTTTTTCAACCTGTTTGCCTTATGATGGGCAATTTATGAGCATACATGCCCATACTGCGCTGTTAGTTTTTGACCAAAAACAACATGATCCTCCTGCCCACTCTCTCTACTCACCTGATCTCCAAGCAACATTTTTGTTTGTTTGTTTTCTTCCCCATATGAAAAATTCCTCAAAAGGAAATATGTTGTCAATGTGGAAAAGATGAAACAAAAAAACCCAGCAGAAACACAAAAAGCCATCAAAATTGACAAGTTCAAAAACTGTTTTGAGCACCGGAAAAATATGAGTGTATTGCATCAAATAGAGTAAGAATAAATACACATTCCTTTTATAAATAATTTTCAGTTTTTTTGTCCCCCCTCATAAATCATATTAAAAAAGAATGCCTATAGAAATGCTGAAACCCTTAATGGTTTGGCTTCTGGTATGGATATCATCTCCAATTTCTGACATAGAGTGATATTGGCTATCAAAATATTACATTAATTTTACTAAGTAACAAAGAATAATGTCCTGCCTGGAAGTAAAGAATTCCTTTTTATATTATTTTATTTATTTATTTTTAGAGAGAGGGAAAGAGAAGGAGAGAAAAGGAGAGAAATATCAATGTGTGGTTGCCTCTCACACGCCCCATAGTGGGGACCTGGCCCTCATCCCAGGCATGTGCCCTGACTGGGAATTGAACTGGCGACCCTTTGGTTCCCAGCCCACACCCAATCCACTGAGCTATACCAGCCAGGGCAAGAATTTTTGTTCAGCTAACTGCACCTACTATTTATAGAGTGGCAGCAGAATGTGCTCCTATTGTCAAGACTTTTCTCCAGATGCCTACAGGTTACAGGCCATTTATAGTTAATAAACCCAATCTATTAAAACAATGATGAAATTAATGGGCAGTGTTGGAACAGGTTCTTTCTGTATGATTATGCACATTTTATTTCTCCTCTTAACTTCAAGCAGAATCCTAAATTGGAAAGACTAGCAAAATGGAAATGATTATCACAGTTGTTCTTCTACTCAATCTTGTGCGTTCAATGGGTATGCTACTGTGAGTTCCTGACAGCCTGCCCTGGGTAAGGCAACGCGACTGCAAAAGACAGCCCTTCAGGATGCGGAACCAAGCTTGCCCATCAAGAACTGTGGGCAAAAGCAAGCAAGAAGTGTGTGCCCCATCTAAGGAGATCCCCCATCTTTTGAGTTTGTTTATTTATTTTAAGAAAAGTAAAATTAAAACAAGACCCTTAAGTGTTCATATGTTTTTATCTTTCACTCTGAACAACATATTGAATTCATTTGGGCAAAAATTACTTGTCATTCCCTGAAAATAAACGTGTTATCAATTACTTTACCCATAGTTTGTTAGGGTATGTTGCAATGTCCTACTGAAATTTCAAATATTTTTTAACAGTCTTCACAATTTTACCAGAAGTGTATATTTCTTACTTAAGCTTTAAAAACTGTACCCTCTCTGAGTGAAAAATTTTTCTGCCTTGGGACCCAGGGCGTCTTCTGTTGTTATCTGTAGCCCTGGACAAAAGAACAAAGAAACCTCTCCACCTGCACCTGGTCCAGCACTGGCCCATGTCAATGTTAAAGTGTAATTGTCAGTACATTAAACAGGTATGTCTTTCAAAAATAATATAAATCAAATATGCTATTCAACTCATTAACTAATGAGTGAAGAAAGAAAACGTTAAGGCTCATTCAAAAAGTGATCGGAAATCTATATAATTATAGGAAATTCACTAATTAATATTAGAATAAAATTGTTGGGTGAGATACAACACTTGTTACTCATTATTAACTTTGTTAGTTATATTTTCTGCTAAAGAGAAAGTAACAGCATCATTATAGATAACAATATGCATGTTGAAAATGTAGTTTTACCAAGTGTCATTTCTTTAGTCAATGACAATAAGTAATTAGAGGAAAATATATCCTCTTAAATAATCTCCCCTTGTGTTTGGCCCACAGAAACTTGAAAAGATATACTCTCTAACTTTTAGACTTATTTTTAAGTTTGTATACTTTTTCCCTAACAGAAGTAAAAAAAAAAATTGTTTTGAAGGAACACTGCAAATAAAAAAATACTAGAATACCTTCAGAAAATCAATGTAGCAACAAGCTAACAAGCCCTGTGTGTCCTAGCTGGTAAGTGAAAGACATAAATCGAGCCCTTAACTATGTTAGGTTTATCAAGCAACTTGCACACGTAAAATAATTAGAATAAAACTATATCCTGCACAATTCTGTGAGTTCTTACAGGAAACAATTGGGGAATATGTACTGGAAAGGGGTGCTATTTAAGAAGTCTTTTAAAAACATTATGGCATTTAATTACCATTGTAATCCTCAGGGTTAGGCATCAATAATAATTTTAGAGGGAAGAGTATACGCTTTTTAAAGGTTAGATAATGGAAAATACAAGGCATGTTGTAAACGTTCAAATGTGTGGAAAACATGCTTTTACAAGTAGGCAGAGATGAAAATGACAGAGCCTCTTGTTTAAAAAAAAAACAAAACAGAAACACAACACAATAGAGATAATACTTGATTTTTTCTTTATGTCTTCCTTTTATTTCCTGAACACAATCATTATATACTGAACTAGAGTCTTAAAACAATACAAATCATCACTTATTTGTCAGAAAATTCAATACTCCTTTCCCCCTTCAAGTTTATATTAAGTTTTCTTAAGAAAACCACGTCAATGCTCTGACTGACAGATGATAAATCCCAACAGAAGCCTTATAGATTAGTAATTACCCATGCATATAACTACCCTAAATTTGAGATGGGATGACTTTACTATCATTATCTAGTATATGTCAATGAATGCTTTATTTCTTGTAGCTCCTTAATTGGTTGTATATTACACAGTCGATTCTTCTCATTATGTGACATGGTATTAAAGATTTTTTCACCTTGATATTCAATTTTTTAATTTTTCTTTAGATCCATGCTTTGCAAAAGCTTCCTATATCCCTAACAGAATGTTTTATCCTCCCTTAAGAAACTATTCTGAAAGTAAGAATGCATTTCATTGCAATTGTTTTATATTAACCAATACTCTGCCTCCTAAATGTTTTTATTTTTAAAAATATTTTATTTACTTATTTTTAGAGAGGAAGGGAGGGAAAGAATCATCAATGTGTGGTTGTCCCTCATGCACCCCCAATTGGGGATCTGGCCAGCATCCCAGGCATGTACCCTGAGTGGGAATTGAACCAGTGGCCACTTACTTCTTAGGCTGGCACTCAACCCACTGAACCACACCAGCCAGGGCCAAATGTCTTTATTTTTGAAGAACATATTTCACTTCCATTTCAAAACATTGTGATTTTCACATTTTCTTTATTGTTCACACAGGCACACTTATGAAGGAAATTGCAATGTGAAAGCCAAACCAGATATCATAACTACTGTTTTGAAAAGTTTAGAGAAGAATATTGAATTTTGAAGGCTTAGAGGAATTTATCTTTGTTTTCATTGACATGAACTACCTAATTACTTTCACTCAACATTGTGCTAGAGTGACTAGTGGAGTATTTCAGAATCTTTCTGAGGATGATAAGACCAGGCAAGGCTGAGTTACAAAATAGGAAAATTATATTGTTAGTGACTTTATTTATACTCTTTCTTTCTCAGCTACTCTTTAACCCTTAATGATGTTCCTCTTTTCCTTCCAAATCACTCATACATCCTACTTCATAAGTCACTTATACTGTATTAACCTAGCATATAGGACATATAAGAAGAGACTTCATTTTTACTCAAACTTTTCTCTTAAATTCATAATCATAATATATTTAACATTTTGATATATGACATTGATAAATAAGTGATAGTAAGAATAATAGTTAAAATTTTTCCTGGCTGGTGTAGCTCTGTGGGTTGAGCGTAAGCCTGTGAAGCAAAGGGCCACGGGTTCGATTCCCAGCCAGGGCACATGCCTGGGTTGCAGGCCAGGTTCCCAGTATGGAGTGTGCGAGAGGCAACCATACATTGATGTTTCTCTCCCTTTCTCCTTCTCTTCCCCTTTCTCTAAAAATAAATAAATAAAATCTTTAAAAAAAGAATAATAGATAAAATTTGTTGATCTACTATAGTCATATTTAGATACTTAAATTATTTCATTTAAAATTGTAATAACTATGAGTTAAATAGTACCATTAAATACATTTTATACCTGAGATTTAAGGAAGTTAAGCAATTTACTAAACAAATTATATGATTAGAAGTCATTCTATATTGAGTAAAACAAACAAACAAACAAACAAAACCAGTGATACAAGGATTGCCAGACCTTTTCAGAACCATAAGTGACTCTAAAACAATGATAGATTAATTGCCTCTTTAGTCCTGAGTGGATTATAGAAAAGTCAAATTATTTACCAATAGTTTCTGAAGATACATAGTGGTCCATGGAACAAGTGAGCTGCACGTAAGTTTTGTTGCATTGTTATTGTTCTATTTTATTTTTCTGTCTATTCACCTTTCCTGCTTTCTGGTTCCCACCCTAATCCAACTTTCCTTTCCCCTTTCAACATTGGGTGTCTGTCTGATATTGAACACCGTATTTTCTCAAGTACCTATTGAATGCAGTCAATGTCTTAATTTTACCTAAAAGCCTTAATAATTTCATGGTCAAAATCAGTCTTAAAGACTAGAACACATTCCAATCTAAATGAACTAAACCTTTGATGCAATTTCAGATATGTATAATATGAGAAAACAGAACTATTACCCAGGCATAATTTGTAATTACAACTTGCTGAAAACTACCTACCCTAATCATTTATTAAATGTGCCTAGTTTCTACCATACCTTGCAAACTAAATAGGCCTACACATTTCCTTCCCTCTTGTGGGTTACAGTCAAGCAGGGAAGATAGATCTTTCAAAGCATACAGATTATAAAAGATGAGGAGTGTCAAGACAGAGAAAGAAGAGAGTTACATCTCTTTTCTTGCATAATAAAACATAGAGAAAAAAGAAAAGTGTGTTGAAGTAGAAAGAGACAAAGGGAAAATCTCAGAACAGCAAAGTCATTTTGGTGAGTTTCAGAAACTCTCAACAACCTGAGGACCAAGAGTTCCCTGACTTTCTCTTCTCTGAAAGTAGGGTAAGTATTGAGGCTACAAGTTATTTTATTTTTTGTTGAGGATAGATCCATCTATGATGCCTGTGTGTGTAGGTTGAATATTAGTATGAATATCAGAGAGTATATGAGGTCAGGGTAGGTAAAACATAAGGTAATATGTACTTTATACCTGTGCTCATTTTATCTTCTCTAGAAATGTTTAAATTCTTTCTATAGCTCAATTACATTACTGGAGAAAAAGGCATGTTTAAAAGCATTGTATTCAAAGTCTTAATATTACACAAAGTAAAAAATATGACATAGAGAAAAAATGATTCAGAATTTTTCCCTTTCACCCACTTGCAACTGGAAATTTGAAAATTACAGCACACAAAACAGTTTAGAGGTTTGTATCTTTCCAGATTTTTCTGTTTCTCTTGTGTCTTCCTACATGTTCTTCAGGCTTACATATGCTTAAGAGTTGGTAGGTACTGAATTTTCATTTGGTACTTAAAGTTTCAGTGACTTGGATTTTCAAAAGCACTACACTATTTTCAGACCTAAAATTTCTGTCAATGTGGGAAAATTATCAAAAGAAGAGATGACTCAGAAGTAAAGACAGTTAAAAGAAAACCTCTCTCCTACTTTATATGATGTGAGCCAGGTTTCTGTGATGGTCTAATATTGGGTTCAGAAAATACTTCTTTGAAATGAGCTTGGGAGGCTACGATAGAGCACTTGGACTTCCACATTTCAGAAAATTTCCAATGTTGCTACAAGGTAAATCTTTCCTTAGTTTGCTCGGAGAAAGGATCCCGATGCTTTCCATATGAAAACTGGTCCTAAAATCATATGATTGTAATTTGAATGAATTACAGTAAATTATTTCAAAAATGTTGTAAACATTTTTAGAATGGTATTTTAAAGAGTAAACAGATAATGACACTCTTGCCCTAAAGTTGTTAACAACATGAACTCACAGTTGTGTGAGTGAATCCAATACAACCAAACACTGAGGCTGTGGGAGTGACTAGAGTTCATTTCAGTTAAGAATTAATTGCCCATCCTCTTTCAATCACCAAAGCAATCCAGGAAATGACAAAAATATCCTCTACTGCTTAAATCTAATAATATGCGATAGAAAGACCTTACTTACTTAATTACTTTTCCACATGTAAAACTTAAAGTAGAAGATGTTTTTTTCTCAATTATTACCTATTCAGTATATGATTTGAACTATCAACAAATTCTTTAGTAGATTTTTTTGAATAGGAAGATTATCATAAATTAAAATGCAGTCACAACAGCAAAGATATATACAAATAATTTTTATGCTTTTTCAATATCAATATAATACAAAATCTGTTCAAGTATTTCTCAGGATAACTTACTATTCAGTGTAACTGTTCTAAGATAAAGTGTAAAGAGAAACTAGGTCATTTGGAAATAAATAGCAGAATTATCTTTCTTCCCTGATCTAATTACAAGCAAGTGCTAACACGATTGAGTCAGACATAATGATCAACTTCCCACAAGAGATGTCAATCCAAATGTCCTCCAGCTGATGTGGCTGGGTTGCTTGGGCATTGTCCTGCAAAGCAAAATGTTGCCAGTTTGATTCCTGGACATGGCACGTTCCTGGGCCATTTAGTCTCCCAGCTGGGGAGCACAAGAAAGGCAACCCATCAAAGTTTCTTTCTCACATCAATGTTTCCCTCCCTTTCTTTCTCACCCCCTTTCCTTTCTCTAAAAATAAATAAATACAAACTTTAAGATCAACCAACCCATCAATTAGTCAATCCCAATGCCATTTTAAACCTCATTCCAGGGCATTTCCCCAAACTCAAACAAAGCTCAAGTTCTTGTGTGCTTTACTCAGAGCACTAATATCCTGTTTCCCTGCTGTAGGATTTGGAACTGTAGTTTAGAGGGTAAGTTGTTGGCTCACAGCTGCAATATATGGTTATGCTGGCTGGGTATCTCAATTCTAGGGGTACTATTTGTAGACCCTTTCTCTAATCTTTATAGCTCCATTTATATAGAATATATTATCTGTTCTCTTAATCACAATCTTTATCTTATATTTTATTCTTATAGAAGAGAAATGGAAAAGGTCCATTTTTCTTTACCATTGTCATTCCTCAGAGTTCTAACACATCTTTAAAATATACATTGGTAGCACTAACTGGGTAGCTCAGTTTGTTAGAACATTTTCCCAGTATTCCAAGACTGCATGTTCAAACTCTGGTCAGGGCACATAAAAAAAGAATGCATGGATAAGTAGGACAAGGAATCTCTCTCTCTCTCAAATTACTTCATAATTACCTGAATTTATCCCTATATACTCATAACATACATTGTACTAAAAACTCAGAGACAATATATTTCAGTTAATAAAAGAATTTTAAAATCTAAAATCAAGTGATTAAAGTTTCTAACTGATTTATTTATTTATAATAACTATCTTAAATATCTGTTGAGCAGTAACAACTTTTCAGGTCCTTCCACAAACTCTTAAGATTTCTTGTTGGGACATGAAAGGGAGAGGGTCATTAATAATGATTTCTGGATCACCATAAAAATAGAATGCTGTGAAGTCTCTGAAGATTTAAAATTACCTTTTTTATGAAACCTAAAATAATGATTCTCCAAGAACCCCAAAAAAGACACATCTCCACAAAAGAAAAAAATATCAGGTTTATAAAATTATGATCCTTATCTTTTAACATACCCCTGAGAAGTCTCAATGCCTTGTCCCTACATCAAAAACATCTTAATATGATGAGTAAAAGTGATCTTCATTATTATTCTCATTATATGTAGTATATAAGATAAGCTTGATACACTAAATGAAGTAAAAAAATCATGAATAAAAAGTCAGAAAGACATTTACAAATGATAATTATGAATTATGTAATTTAGAACAATTATCCTGAAAAAAAGATAGCTAAGCTACCTAAATATATGTATAATCATCTAATGAATACAAAGATAGTAAGATACTGAGGCATAGCTGGTACAAACATAGTATACCAGACTAGATATCAGAAAAATAACACTAACACTCAGAAATGCTTTTTTTTTCCCTTAAAGACATCTGTTAATAGGGGAAAACAGAGGCCTGAAAACTAAATTGCCTTTGAAGACATCACAGAACAAGAGGACATATCAAAGTCAAGGACCCATTAAACAATAAAGCTGGTATATCAAGGACAAAGCCCAAATGATAAGAGTCAAAAGGAATGAAAACAGCCTTTGAGTGAACTTGAAGCTTGGCATTTAGATTAAGATGTTCTTCCACTGATGGTACTTGAATTGATCGGAGAAAGTAAAAAACTTCCCAGAAGCTGATACCACCATCCTAAGCTTTTTATTATATTTGTAATTCTCTGCTAAAAAGTAGAAAAGGGTGGACCATAAGACACAATGAATGAGAGAGCCAGTGAATGAAACATAAATAGAAATAACCCACATGTCTAAATACATTAGAATTGTTAGACACAGAATATTAAATAATTGTAACTATTAGTTCAAGTAAATTAAAACTGAGTCAAAGCATGTCAGGTATTTAGAAATTTAAAAAGTAACATAGCAGATATAATAAAAATAAAGCTCCAACAAGAAATTATAATAATGTTAAATCAATTGATAAATTTTTCATATCATATATATATATAAATTAGAGAACTAGAAAATATAGTTTAAATAATTATAAAGAATGTGTCACCAAAATGCAAAATTATGGAAGAAAAGAAAAAGCACATGAGAGATAGAGAGGATACCACGTGAAGTTTGACTATACATGTACGTGGAGTCCCATAAGGAGTAGAAGGAGAAAAAGAAGCAGAGGCAGTTTTAGATGAGATAGTATTCTAAAGAGACAACAGTGCATAGGCTAAACTCAGCACAGGTGGCAAACACAAGGCGGAATCCAGCCCTCCACCTTGTTTGATCCGGCCCAGCACCTTGTTTCTACCCGGCAGCAGCACCGAGCTCCTTGCCCCTGGTTAAGGACTAGTTACATTTATACAGTCCTAAAATTACATTCGGCCCTTTGAAGGCAACCATGGGGCTGATGTGGCCCCCAGTGAAAATGAGTTCGACACCCTTGGAAAGGGATCAACACATAGTTTAAATAAATCAAAATATTTTCAAGGAGAGAAAGAATATCAAAATTATCACAGACACAACATAGCAAAACTCCAGATATCAAAACAAATAAACAAAAAATCTTAAAAGTGGTCAGAGAAAAATTCAAATTATCTTCAGAGAAAGAGTGTTTTGACTAAGTTAGTTTGTAACCAAAACATTGGAAGACACAGTGCACTAAAAGAACATAAATTAAACAAAAGAAAAACATTGTTAATATCAGGAAAAAATCCTTCAGAATGAAGTACAAATTAAGTCATTCACACACAGACATTTACCAGAAAAGTTAGCACAATAGACTACACTTTTGAACGGGTGTTCTTAAGACAGGAGAAAAAATGTACCAAGTAGTAGGCAAAAGATGAAATAAGAAAAATTGAGAAGAAATTTAAAAATTGACATCAAAATGAACAGTAACTCAATAAAATAATATGAATGTCTTGGGTCTCTGTGTGCGTGCAACATTATAAATAGTTGCATATAAACTGTGAGAGAAAACAACAGAGGTTTTTAATATCCTTTTGTTGCATGGAAGCAGGAAAAAATTATAAATGGCACTATCTCTTGATAATTTGATGATATGTTTTTTAGATACTTTGAGAAGAATAATTATACTCCAAAAGAGTAGAGAAAACAATAGATTGGTATTCACATATAATAATCTCAAGAACTCAAAAGAGTAGAGGTAAAGAACCAAGTAACAGAATAAATAAATAGAAAGCATAGTATAAGATAATATTAATATACATCTTTACATTAAATGTAGTAATCAGTTAATATACAAGTATCGGAATGGATTTTTTAAATCCTATCTTTATGTTCTATAAATGAAGACATATCTACCATATTAGACTAAATGAGGATTGTGAAAAATATGTAGCTATGTCAACCTAGTAAAAAAGTCTACTATACACTTTTTGATGCTATATTTTTAACTATTCCAAAAACACAATAGCATTCAAAAAAGGTTCCTCATTTGTGCTGTATGTTCAATTAGTTTGACAGAGAGCTCAGCTCATTACAATCATTAAGGAACCTGGGTTGAGGAAGGCTTTGCCTCTGCCCTTGCTCCCACTGTCACTGGCAAACCATGCACCATGCACTGTCCCTTGGAACTTCTACCTGCAGGGTTATGTGTCATTGCAGTTTATATTTATTGGACAAAAAAAAGACATAGCCACACTTATACCCAAGAGAGCTGAATAAGATCAATGCTTGCATGTGCAACTCTAAACTGTATGTTAGACAGCATAGTCTCTAACTTAGTAACTGACTAATTAAATATTTTATGTTTATAAATAAAATAACATAGATAAGAGATACAATAATTATAACAAAAATGCTCAATGCTAAATATTTGGTCTTATAAAATAGAGCATTTCCAACTGAGTGCTTATTTGTATAATGCCTTTCTTCCTACCTTCCAGTATATTTCTAAGTGGTAGACGTATTGTCTTAAACCAAGTGAAAGAACCTCTACAGAGAGCTCCTTTTCTGCTTACTAGTTACCACATTTTCCAAGTAATCGATATTTGAATGTAGGCCTACGTGAACGGCCTTAAATATTTCAATCTGACCACCATGACACATTCCAACAGGGAAGAGCAACACTCATCTAAGAAATCCACACAGACATCAAGAAAGGAATCCTAAAGCAGTTAGAAGTGAGAGACAAAGGAAATAGAAACATTGACCAGTTGCTTGATCACCTCTGCAAGGCTTGTAGTGTAGAGCATACAACTGGATCCGAGTTATAACACCCCTGGCCAATTCCTAGTTATCATGCTATTTTTTTTACCAGCACAGAATATTAGAAGCAACAATGTTTAATAATTAATTAACATGCATTTGATGAAAACGATTGCAATAACTTAAGAATGGTGCCTGTTTTATGCCATACCACCCTGTTTGGTTATTCATGCCATGCTATAATTATTTGGATATATTGCTATGACCTTCAGGTCATAGAAACAATCCTACTCATTCCTGGTTCAAGGCTTTCATAATAATATTAATTTTATTGTTAATGAATAGATAACTTTCTGTTAGAAGTTTTATAAAACTTTTCATAAATAAATAATATTTATATTATTTTGCATTTATCTTTAAAAAAGCAGCCCTAAGCTTTAAAGTTTTCTTAGGAGAATAGAGTTTACAATATTACTGAAGATGCTATGTGTTACTGCCAACTGAATAATGAACCAAAACATGTTAAGTTTTGCTTCAATAACTAAAGAGGATGTGGGTTTAAAACAAAACAAAATAAAAAATAGAAGCATAGTTACCTTATTTTAAGCATCACTGGCAGAAGCCTAGACATCCTAATAAGTCCTTTTAACAGAAACTTTAGTGAATACATTACACATTCAGCTTGTTTACTGGTTAAAATGGAATAACTGCATATGATTTCTTTTTCTTTCCTTTTTTACCTATGATTTCTTTAAGTTACACTTTAATTACTATTTTTAAATATAAGTTCAAGATCTGAAATTTGAAATGTCAGATAAGACTGAATAAAAATAATTGTTTTAGGTATCCTTTATTTTTAACTGTTTCAATCAAAGCAGTAATTTGATCCATAGTTTAGTTTAAAAATAAGCCTTCTGAAATGGGCTGGAAAGTAGATATTTTATTTCCAACAGAAGCATTTACTTAAAGGTTATAATTTAGCTTTGGAAGGGTTTTGGGGCTGATGATTGGTTTATAAATTATAATGATATAATTTTTCAAAGCGATTCAACAGTTAGTGAAATTGAAGAAGGAAATTAACAAGGTAATAACTAAAATGAGACCTTTATCTTAAATGAGCAGTTACTTTGATAATTATCACAGTACATTTTTTACTATTACAGAATATTAGAACCAATAATAATTACTCAGCATGCATTCAGTGAGAATGATTGCAGAAGTTAAGGGTGGTGCCTATTTTATGTCATACCACCCTGTTTGGTAATTCACGCTATATTCAATTTTTAAAAAAAGGTGTTTAATTATAGTATCCCAAAATTGTTTAGTAACAAAGGATTTATGCACCATCAAGTTTATTGACATTCTGCAGAGCACAGGATTTGGAGGGGAAAAAAGCAATATCAAACTACATTACATATATAACTTGGATACTATTCATTTTCAAAAATATTATTCTATAGTCACTGAAAAACAATATAGAAAGACTATCTTACATCTTTCTAAATATTTGTATTATTTTATGATTTTATACCTTGGTATATGTTTTTTCTCTCTGTTCGAGACCCTAAAATGCAATCTTTTCCTTTTTGGAAGAGGGAACTGGAAAATTTACATTTACCGTACAGTTCCTTCTGAGGACTAGGTACTATGCTAGGCATTGTCAAGAAAATTGACATAGTTCTAATCCCACAGAGGTTTAAGATAGTTAAAAAGAAAGACATTAGAAAGATGTTTAACTATTTAAAAAGTGCTATCAATTAACATTAAATAGAATATGAAAAATAGTAATAGTTAAAGTTTAGATTGAAAGTAGAATAAAAACTTCTCTGAAGAAGTGACATTTAAGCTTAAATGAAGAAAATGACTGAAATAAGGGGGAGGAGGAAGGCTGACATTACTAAAGTATAATATAAAGTGTTTTGAGGTGAACATTCCTATCAAAATTCCTCAGTATACCAATTTTGTCACTTTTAAAGGCCACCATTTACATCACCTCTTTCAAACTCAAACTGAACATAAATCTACTTCTACTTTATCTTTGTCTTTATGTCTCTCAACAGATAACCAGGCCGCATACTTCATGAGAAAACATAAGTAGTTTTTCAATGACAAGAAAACCCTTTGTCTTCTTACCAGCAAATCTATTCACTTACACAAGAATTCCAATGAACATTAATGTAAAGAAGTAGGTAGAGCCTGGCTGGTGTGGCTCAGTGGATTGAGCGCAGGCTGTGAACCAAAGGGTCTCGGTTCGATTCCCAGTCAAGGCACATGCCTGGGTTGTGGCCAGGTCCCCAGTGGGGGCCACGTGAGAGGCAACCACACGTTGATGTTTCTCTCCCTCTCTTTCTCCCTCCCTTCCCCTCTCTCTAAAAATAAAGAAATAAAATATTAAAAAAAAAAAGAAGTAGGTAGAAAACTACAACAAGGCACATTGTAAGTTATTCCTCAACACAAATCATAAAGAATAAATTTAAAACAGAGAAAAAGAATACATTTATACAGAGGGACACAGCTAAGGATAGCAACAAATTTTTCACAGAAGTTTACAAGACAGAAGTCAGTGGACCAATATTTTAAAGTACATAAAGAGGAAATCTCAACCTAAAATTATATACATAGTGAAAAAATTTTTCAAAAATAAAGGAAAGATAAGGAGAAAAATCAATAAAAATAGTATACAATAACTGAAATAGAAAGATAGATAAGTGATATATGATTAGATAGATGATAGATATAGATAGATAGATGATAGATAAATCTGAAAGAAGTCATCACTAGTAGACCTAAAGAATGACACACATTAAAAAAATTATTTAGCTAATTGGATAAAAAACATAACCAAAATATATGCTTCTGTATTAGTTTCCCAGAATTGCTGTAACAAAATACTGCAAACTAAAAAAGCTTAAAACAACAGAGGGTTTACTCTCTCACTGATCTGGGGACGAACAGTCCACAATTACGGTGTCAACAGGTCTATGGACTACTTCACAATGTTTCCTGGCCTCTGGTGGCCTCAGGCTTTAGATGTGTCCGTGCATTCTCTTCCTGTCTTCACATGGTACTCTCCCCTCTCTGTGTGGGCTTCCATGATCAAATGTCCTATCTTATAAAGACACTAGTCATTAGGTTAGAGCCCAGTCCAATCCTGTGTGAGTTCACCTTAACTTGATTATATTTGCAAAGACCCTATTTCCAAATAAGGTCATACTCACAGTACTTCAACATACACTTTTGAGGACACATTTTTAACATACAGAAGCTACAAGAAATGCACTTAAATATGAAAACACCATAGAAGTCCTAGAGGAGAATATGGGCAGGAAAATATCAGATATTCCACACAGCAATATTCTCACTGATATGTCCCCTAGAGCAAAAGACATAAAGGAAAATAAAAACAAATGGGACTTCAGATTAAAAAGCTTCTGCATGGCTAAACAAAACATAAGCAAAATGAAAAGGCAACCAACAATATGGGAAATATATTTTCCAGTGATACCTCGGACAAGGATTTGATCTCCAAAATATATAAAAAACTCACATGACTCCATTCTAGGAAGACAAACTATCCAAATAAAAAATACGCACAGGACCTGAACAGACACTTCTCCAAGGAGGACATATAAAGGGTCCAGAGACACATGAAAGGATGCTCAACATCACTAGCCATCAGAGAGATGCAAATTAAAACTACAATGAGATACCACTTCACACCGGTCAGAATGGCCATCATAAACAAATCAACAAACAACAAGTGCTGGTGAGGTTGTGGAGAAAAGGGAACCCTAGTGCACTGTTGGTGGGAATGCAGACTGGTGCGGCCACTGTGGAAAGCAGTGTGGAATTTCCTCAGGAAACTAAAATTGGAACCGTGTTTCAACTCAGCAATTCCACCCTGGGATCAGACCCTAAGAACCCTGAGACACCAATTCAAAAGAACCTATGGATGCCAATGTTGATAGCAGCACAGTTTACAATAGTCAAGTGCTGTAAACAGCCTAAGTGCCCATTGGTAAATGAGTGGGTCAAAAACAGTGGTACATTTACACAATGGAACATTATGCAACAGAAAGAAAGAAGGAGCTCCTACCTTTTGCGACAACTTGGATAGAAGTGGAAAACATTATGCTAAGTGAAATAAGCCAGGCGGTGAAAGACAAATACCATATGATCTCACCCATAAGTGTAACCTAATCAACACAACAAACAAGTATGCAAAATATAAACAGAGACAGTGAAATTAAGAACAAACTGACAGTAACCAGAGGGGAAGTGGGAGGGGACAATGGGAGGACCAGGGGGAAGGGTTGTCAGGGAACATACATAAAGGACACTGGACAAGCCAAAGTGGGTAGGACCAAGGGTAGGAGGCAGAAATGGCTGGGGTGGGGGGGAGTGGTCGGGGTAAATGGAGACAACTATACTTGAACAATAATCAAAAAAAAATTAAAAAAGAAAAAATCCCAAATATATAAAAGAAGAAATGATTTGAACACACACTTCAATGAAGATGATATACAGATAGAAATTAGGTACTACATAAAAAAGTACTTAACATCATTTTCATTAAAGAAATCTGAATTATAATCCTAGTAAAAAGCTCTTATACACCCAAAATAATGGATACAATCAAAAATAACAAATTGACCATACCAAATGGTACCTGTTTGTAGTAGTACAACCATTTTGAAAAAAAAAGAGGGTGATATTTTCTCAGAACATCAAACATATACATGTCACATAATCCATACATCCCATAATAAGTGTTTAAACAAGTGACTAGAAAGCATGTATATATACAAAGATTTGTGCATGAAAGTTCATGGCATATTTATTTGCAATAACCAAAACTTTTAAATATAAAAATATTCATGAATTGGTTAATAAATAATAAAAATGCAATATATTAATACAATGGTGTACTACTCGAGAGTTTGCTTGTTTGTTTACACATACTTAATTTAATTGGGATATGATTTATGATTTCCATACCATAAAATCACTCACTGAAAATTATAGAATGCAGCCGGCCAAGATGGAGGCATAAGTAGACACACTTTGCCTCCTCTCACAACCAAAATTAAGGACAACAAACATTTAGAAATAAAAAGCAACCAGAACAGATAGAAAATTGAATTGTACGGAAGTTCAAAAATGATTCACCCAGACAAGGGGCAGAGTCGGTGGTCGACAGAGAGGGATCCCAGCAGGAAAAAGCAGTGGCTAGTGGTCCCAGATGCACAGGTGGCGGTTGGCACACTCGGGGCTCGGGGAGGCAACAAACAGACCCAGAGAGGTGTGCAAGGCGGCTGACCGCAGTCACACATTTGCACCCAGATAAACCAGGCAAAATGGGCAGTGAGACAGACTGCGCAACCCAGGGCCCCAGCGCCGGGAAATAAAGCCTAAAAGCACCAATTGAAAACACTTGTGGAGGCTGAGGTGCCGGAAGAGACTCCCAGCCTCATAGAGGGACCTGAAATCCGAGAGCGGAACAAGCGCTATTGCTCCCTCTTGGACCCTGCTCTCACATACAGCATCACAACCCGCCCTGGTGAACACCTAAGGCTCCGCCCCTCATACATAACAGGCAGACCAGACCGAAAAAAAAAAATGGCTCAAACAAAAGAACAAATTAAACCCTCAGAGCCAATACTTTTTAGCAATCAAGAGATAGCCAACCTATCAGATGCACAGTTCAAAGCCCTGGTGATCAGGATGCTCACAGAATTGGTTGATTTTGGTCACAAATTAGATGAACAAATGAAGGCTACACTGAGTGAAAGGAAGGAAAATGCACAGGGAACCAATAGTGATGGGAAGAAAACTGGGGTTCAAATCAATGGTGTAGACCAGAAGGAAGAAAGAAACAACCAAACAGAAAGAATGAAGAAACAAGAATTCAAAAAAATGAGGAGAGGCCTAGGAATCTCCAAGACATCTTTAAATGTTCCAACATCCAAATTATAGGGGTACTAGAAGGGGAAGAGGAAGAGCAACAAGTGGAAAACTTATTGGAACAAATAATAAAGGAGAACTTCCCCAATCTGGCAAAGGAAACAGACTTCCAGGAAGTCCAGGAAGCTCAGAGAGTCCCAAAGAAGTTGGACCCAAGGAGGAACACACCAACACACATCAGAATTACATTAGCCAAGATTAAAATGAAGGAGAGAATTCTGGAAACAGTTAGAGATAAGGGCACAGTCACCTACAAAGGAGTTCCCATCAGACTGTTAGCTGATTTCTCAAAAGAGACCTTACAGGCAAGAAGGGGCTGGAAAGAAACATTCCAAGTCATGAAAGTCGAAGACCTACATCCAAGATTGCTCTATCCAGCAAAGCTTTCATTTAAGGGCAAGTTCATGGAAGGGCAGATAAAGTGCTTCTCAGATAAGGTCAAGTTCAAGGAGTTCATCATCACCAAGCCCTTATTATATGAAATGTTCAAGGGACTTATCTAAGAAAAAGAAGATAAGAAATATGAACAGTAAAAAGGCAGCAAACTCACAGTTATTAACAACCACACCTAAAAGGAAAGCAAACTAAGCCAATAACTAAAACAGGAACAGAACCACAGAAATGGAGAGCATACAGAAGGTTAGCAACAGGGGAGCAGGAAGAGGAAAGAGGGGGGAAAGGTACAGAGAATAAGTAGCATAAACGGTAGAGAGAAAATAGACAGGGGAGGGCAAGAATAGTATGGGAAATGTAGAAGCTAAAGAACTTATGACGCATGGACATGAACTAAAGGCGGGAATGTGGGTGGGAGAGGGTGTGCATGGTGGAGGGGAATGAAGGGGGGAAATGTGACAACTGTAATAACATAATTAATAAAATATATTTTAAAAAAGAAAATTGTAGAATGTAATTTTTTTAGTAAGTTTATGTAGTGCCAATTCATCAGCACAATTTGGTTTTAGAAGAATTCTGTAACAAAAGTTTTCTCTCACTGGTCTGCGGGTGTCCTGGAAACACAGCCTCCGGCAACCACATTTTGTCTCTATAGCTTTGCTTTTTTTCTAGAAATGTTGTCTTTTACTTTTCTAGAAATTGTGTATACACGTAGTCCTGTGATACGTAGTTTTTTTGTGTCTAGCTTCTTTTACTAAGGATATTTTTAGGTTCAAGTATGTTATTCTGTAAGTCAGTGATTCATCATTTTATTGTTCCAGCCATCAGTGAATGGCCTGTCTGATGCTGTTACAGTGGCTGTATTCCTGTGTTACTCCTTCTTACCCACAGTGCACCATGTTTATACTTGATCATTGCTCATTGTTACATATTTGAATTTTCTTAGATCTGGTTTTCATTTTATTTTATTGGTTAATTGTCTTCAGTCTCCTTTCTCAAATTTGGTTTTTGTTTGAGTTCCCAGTGTTGCAGAGGTCATGACTAAATTCTTGGCCTCCTCACATTTTTTTCTAACTTATTAAAGTTCCACAACTTAAACATTATCAATAGAGACATTTCAAAAAATGTAAATATTTGCTCATGGCTAGAGATACAATTACTATTTCAAAAATTCTACTAATGTCTGAGAAACATTACAAATATAATAAATATTACTAAAACAGAAATTTTGATTTCCAGTACCCATACTGTTTTTTTTTTTTTAATTCAGGTGTCACCTTTTCAGCAAGTGCCATACCCAGAAATGATACACAATTTCTTATTATAAAATTATGTTTCTCAGAAATATTCCAATTTCTCAGAAATATTTGGAATATTTCTATTGTTTTCTGTATATGTGATGCTTTCTCCAATTTCTCCATCTTCCTAGGCACCAACATTTTTCACCTGGCTCTCTAATTGGATGCCCTGCTTTAAATATTTATTTAATATAATGGCTTCTGCACAGAGAAATAAGAACAATTTTTAAAATTAAATGTTAATGTTATATTTAAAATCTTTGATCATCTTTTCGTCAGATTGCAATAATGCTCAGACTGCTCAGTTTTCCCTGTAAAGTCACAGCTTGGCTCTCGAACACATCTTTGTATTCATCTCACACCATCTTCCCCTGGCTCTGTGCACCACAGGTACACTAGGTCGCTTTCTGTCCCCAGTCATGAAAAGTTAATACCTATGTCTCTACTTTTGCCCTAAATATTCCTCATGATGGAGGTGGTTTTTATTTTTCCTCTTTAGACCTTGGCATGATTCATCTTTTAATACATTTATGTCCCTCCATAAATAACTTCATGTATCGGTAAACCTAAAGGAAGTCCCAGTTTCTCTTAAATGTACCTTATTACTTATTTACGTGTGTGGTTCATTTTACTTTTGTGTAAGGTCCTTGAGAGTCTGAATATGTCTCTTACAATTATTGAGAACAGTCTCTGGCATAGAGGAAATGCTCACTATGTAAAAGATGAATAATTGATTAGTGTAGACAAGTTTAAGAGTATTTGGAGTCTTATATGGCTATGCTTATGTGTTTGCAGTTCATCCTCAGTGTAATGAAAAAGGTAAAGAGGGGTCTTAAGCAAAGACATTTATTATATGTTTGCATTTAAAACATTTCACTCTGAACCCAGTTTAGAAAAAAAAGTTGAAAAGTGAGGTGCAAACAATTTGTCCTTGCTCAAATAGATGCCCAGCCATTGCCCTTGGCTTCTTGGAAGTAATATGTCACACATGATAGGGTAATCTTTGTTTAGGGCAGAGACTGGTCACACTGGATCTTGGGGCAGGATCAATTTCAGGCAATAGTCAGCGTGGGGTTGGCCATGCCAGAAAGACAAACCATGTGATTTAAGAGGGGGGACTTGTCATCACCAGGTATCAGTTAATCTGGAGAATAAGATCAATGAACAACTTGGAGAATGAGTAATCAGTCAGTCATGCCTACACAATGGAGCCAAAATTAAAACAAAAAAGACATCTATCACCTTCTATTTCCAAGGCGCTGTTTTATGTACTACAGGTATTTTTAACTCATTTTATACTTACAAGATTCCTATCTTATAAATGGCACTGAACAAATAAATAGGTTGTCTAATGTAGAGAAGAGATACGAATTCAGGCAGTGTGGAATCAGAATTCATTACCACATAGACTACAGTATACTGTCTCTAGAAATAATCCCTTCCTGTATTACTTACTTGGAACATAAGATTTCTATATGTATAAACCTGGGAGCAGGGAATTACACCAACCATTCATCCACCCATTTATTAAAGCATTCTTTCAACAAAATTTTCATCACCAAGTACGTTTAAAGCAGAATGCTGAGAACTGACAATCTACCAATAAGTTGATTCAAAATGCCCCCCTCTTTGTGGATATTATAATCTAGTAAAGTAAAATCTTATTATGATACACATAATTCAAGAATAGGTCTCTTTGTGATTCCATGGGAAAGCTCTCAGCTCTGATTTTTTATTGGCAGGCAGAGCCATCACTATCCTCAAGGAATACAGCTTTCCAGGTATAATTTGAATGCAGACACACCTTGTGAATAAATTAAGTCTGTACATCTCGAAGGCCGTACGTATTGCCAGCAATACAAATTGCACTGAAGTAGAGGTGTGAGGCCCTGAATTTATGCTGGTGGATTCAGTTCCTCTTGCTGTAAGACTGAAAGCTTTGAAACTGTACAAAAGGAAACTGCAGAAAATGGTTGCTGTGTTCCTCTGCGTGCAGAAGAAAAGAAATGCAAAATCTGTCTTGAATAACATAAAATAGTAAGATACTTCTAAAGTTGGTTATTTGGGGAGCCTGAGGTAAAATACTACTTTTTTTTTCTCCCTTGGTAGTGAGGGAGGGAAGAAAAAAAGAGCAGTCTCGGAGCAGCTCTCAACATTATCTGAGGATTTGTGATATAAATCTCTCAAGTGAGGATGTCTCCATACCTGTTCCTATCCATCATACACTGCATGAATACACAATCCCTTCAAATGCCCTTGTCCTAAATCTAAAAAAAAAAAAAAAATCCTGCTGACCCTGACAATTTCAATCATTTCAACCACCAAGCTGTCTGCACTCAGGATCTACGATGAAAGGTTTCTTTTATTCAGTGATATGGTCATTTACTCAATGAAACCTGTTTTGTAGAAATACTATAAATAGCATTGTGATAGCTATTATAAATTCACCATATTCATTTATTTATCATTGCTGGTTAAAATCTTTCTAATCATCTGTGTTTGATTAACAAAAGTATTTTTAAAAACTCCAATACACACTCATAACTTTGAATAAAGTGTATAGAAATCAGGAAAATTGAGCTGTTTTCAAATCTTTGAAGAAAGCAACAGCTGCTTTATGGGAAAAATAGACTGAATCATTTCAACAAAACATTTCTGGAAGAAAAAACAACCTCAGTCTTCTAGATTCTGTATTAATGTGTTCTATGTATATGTATTGACATAGAAATAAAAATAGAAAATCTCTGTGGATGGTTTGAATCATAATTTAGTGGGAATATACCTATCATTTATCTGTCTATTAATTATCTATTAATCTAGCTATTTATGTATCAGTCTATCTATGTGGCTATATATCATCTATCCATACAATATAACACAACAGAAGGAAATTAATATTTATGGAATGCCTGTTAATTATCAAGCATTTATATATTCTTTCACATTGAATAGGGCATAAATCTCCATAAAAATATATGAGGTAAGAAAAATACATTGGAATATAGCCAGTGATATAGCTTTATGAATTTGGCAAGTCAACCTCTATCCCTCAGTTTTCACATATGTATGTAAACATGATGATAGAAATCACCTTTTGTAATAGGGAATTTTATAAGCACTTAAAATTTTCTGAGTGCTGTGCATTTAATAAATTTTCAAAGAGTATACCTCTCTAAAATAAAATTAATATTTTTTTTTATCTTGAGAAAATCTCCTATAAGGAAGTTATGTTCTATCTGGTTATTGAAAAAAATAATGATACGTTTCACTGAATGTGAACAGCATTGTTCTTAAGGATACACAAGTAGTTATTCTTGCTTAAACATACAGATGTGGTGGGAATGGCCAGATGTGAACTTGGAAACTCAAGTTTCTTTTGAGTCTATATTAGCTTGGGCAAGTCAGTGATCCTCAATAAATGCCAGTTTCTATAAAACTGGAATACTATTAGTCAAGTTTGGAAGGGGGACTGTAATAGTAATTCATCTCTCAATGCTAAGGACAAGGACCAACTCCTGAGGTCATTATTGCTGTGGTACTGGTGGTATAATTGTTATCACTGTAAAATTCCTTGAACTTTGGCCTTCATTGTCTTTGTGATACTTCTAAAAACAAAAGGTTCATATTTGTGTTTTAAGAAGATGACCATCACATTAGCAAAAGTTTGAAGAATATGATGTAAAGAAACTATGATACAAGACAAGATGGAAGTAGTTGAAATATGTCAGGTACACAATGAAGGCATTTATTTTTGATAAATTGCTGGAGAATACACAAGTGTTGGAAAATTCATTCAATATTTATGATGTGAAGTAAGCCAACGTTTGGAATAATTAAACATCAATATGTGGAGGGATGGGAATAGTGAAGAAAGGAGGTAAATGAATCGGAGTAGCATGCAGTGAGGGCCGAGGAAGAGTGGAATCATCCGCCCCTGAGGAGAATGCCACAGTCGATCACCAGTGTCAGGAGCAGAGTTACAGTGTTCCATTTGGAATGTCTTAAATGTGAGTATTCATCTCTATTAATTAGGAAAATACCATCAAATTTGGACATCTAAAATTTAAAGTCACCGGAATTCCAATAATAATATATTTTATTCTAATAAAACTTTAGTTCTACAATTGACCACACCACATGATTTTCATATGATGATGCATGAAATAAGACTGTAAGGTAATTATTCTGATGATTATGAATCATAAAATTATTTATTTAATTCCTGAGTTAGTTTTATGTCAAGTAACTTTATTTAGTACCACTTCTGAGCTAATGTTATTTTTGTGTATGTGTGCGTGTGTGTAATGTGATCAGACATGCAAGTTACCTTCATCTTTTGGCTCTGCCGTCTTCATGTTATGGCTGCCAAGTCACCACAGAATGGAAAAAATCATCCAAAATCTTGTGGGGAGTGCTGTCTTATGGGTATGTTTTGATAACATTGAACATCTCTTCTACTTACATACCATGGATGGGAACCCAGCCAACTGTCTGCATTGCATCTGACTAATGTACTCTACCTCTGTGTCCAAAAACAAAAGGAAGTAGTTTTGATAATTATCCGGGAGTTACTGCCATCCAACAATTCCTCCAAGAACACTAAAACCTATGGTTCTTCATCTCTGAATTTCCCAGAGTTCAATAGATAGTTGTTAAATTGATATCATTTTTAGCTTCAGCCATCCTATAAAAAATTCTGTTATCACCTAACACATCTCTCACTAGATGAACTGTGTTAATACCAAATTAATTATGTTTATCCTAGACATGCTGTATTTTCTTGTCTTAGATTTCTATCTGCTATGATTTTTCTGCCTTGAATAACTTTCTGTGGGTTTCCTATCCATCATTAAAGTTCCAAAGACATTTTATATTCTATGACTGCTAAAACTGTATATCTTCATATTTGATTTACCAAGAGTTCAATGAATATTTGTTTAATTTATATTAGTTTTATATGATCTATGCCATGAAACTTTTTTTAAGTTGCATTCCACTTAAAAAATAGTATTTTGTTTTATCAGAAGAGTAATAGATTACTCTTCAAGTAGATTATTCTTATGTGGATATTATTTCATCTAATTACTTTAATGTTGTAGAGAGATACAAGATGCTAGGGAAATGCATCTAGACAAAAAATTCAAACATGTCACAATATAGGACAGGTTGATGACAACTTAAGACCATGAGGATATATGTCAGTAGAATTTTTATCAACCTATACTCAAGAAGGAGTAAAGAGTATGTGTGAGATAGTAAAAAGACAGGTTTTAGCTACTGTAATTACATTCAGCCTAATCATTCTCTGCATTGAATAAGGTAACACATATACAATTATCAAAAACTAAGATTGTTTTCAGTGCATATTAGTAAAGTTATATTTGTTCTTTTCATTCTCTATCTCCTCCTGACTTACAATGAGTCATTTAACAATAAAATCATTATTAAAATAATGTCTGAGTATAGTTTTGAGCTAAATGTAAAAGCAGCTTTTCCACATTATGATTTTCTATATATTCACATACTCTGTTATTTGAGTTTGCTAAGGCTTGAGATTAGATTTTTTTTTTTTAATTTAAGAAGCATATTCATATTATTTAAAAACTATCCTAGCTTTCTAATCATTTTGAAAAATACCATGTGTCTTCAACATTTTCTCAGTATATAATCATGGGAATGACTGCATTTAGTATGTATTCACTTTGTTTCTCCTTTATCGTCAAGGCTAGAAGCTACATTTGATCATCTGATTGTCTGTCTTCTTTTTCTTCTAGCCTTGCAATTTCACTGAAACATTTGATGTAGGTATATTAGCATTTGTTGATTTTAAAGCATGTAGCTGTGACAAATAAAAATAACTTAGATTCTATTTTGAATTCATTTCAAAATATCATTAAGAGGTAAAGTCGATATAGCCTATGTTTTCTAGGAGTAAAAACTTTAAGAGACTGCAACAACCCAATAGAAACTTATTAATGATTATGAAATAAGCAAATTCTGATACTGTACATACAAGCCAAGAACCAGAAGGATAAAACAGCCGAGGTATTGAAGAGTGCTCGTACTGTCTCACTGAGTCTTGCACATTAATGTATATCATGTGAACAAAGAAACCATTTGCCCATTGCTATTAATGGTCTATCCTTGAGCCAAAAAGCACCAGTTTCATAATTTGGTACAGTCTCATCATTAAGTTATTTGCTGAACCAGGTCATAGAGTAAATCTAGCCTCTCTTATTCTATCATTTTAAAAATAAATAAAATGTTGAAGGTTCTGGGTTGTTTCCAAGCTCTGTATGTGTACAATAATGCTAACTTTCACACTACAGGACATCTGACATTGAAGGTGTTTTTTGCCACTTAATGTTATTATTACACAAGCAAATCTATTTTCCTAAAATGTTTACACTGTATTTCTAACACCATAGTTATAGTCATATTCTAATCTTATTTAAACAGAAATGATTTCATTAAAAAAAAAACTTTCTTCCTTGCCGTATCCCACACGTCCTTCAGCTTTCAGCTCCTCTGACTCTAATGTACCTTTGATCTGTATTTTTTAGTTTCATCTGAAGAAGAAATCCACTATAAAGAGTCCACTTGATAGAAACTAAAAATATGTAAAAATCCTGAATTTATTTCTCCTAACACTTCTCTAGTAGCTTTATATTATAAACATTAATTTTAGTCCTTAGGAAGGACTTTTTTAAATAGGTATTTTCAACTTGACAACTATGAAAAACCCATGATGGTCAAAACTAGAAGTAATGTCAGTATGATGTAAGAATATTATGATATAAGCATAAAAAATAAAATATTTCCATTAAATTAGTAAAAAATTATTTTAGCTATTCTCCCCCAAATTTGGATGTTGGAAATATTTATGAAATGATATTACAGATCCTGTCTGTAAAACTGAGCTTCAACCAAATTACCAATGTACAAATTGGCTCACCATACTAGTGAAATAAATCTCCTTAATGAGTAAGAAAATACATTCTTTCTTTTAATAACTCAGATGTTAATTGATTCAGCAGAGAATTGCTTATTAAGTGTCTAGGGCTATGCATTAGGGATATATTGATAAGTGACTGAGCCATAGTCCTGTCTTCATTAATCTCACAGTCTAAGATAAAGCGTTACATCAAACAAGAAACTGTAAGTGTACCCACTTGAAAAATTGTGATAAAGTGATGTATTTTCATTTAGTGATACCCAGAGAACATTTTTATGGAACATCAACATTAAAACCTTATAGTGAATGTTTGACACTAGTAGTCAAGATTTGTTGAGCATTTACTAGGAACTAGGCTCAGTGAAAAGTAATTATATTTTTCTGTGTTATGAACTTCATTGCATAACCTGAAATAGGTACTGTAGTTGCTCATATTTTAGTGATGATGTACCTGAGGCACAGTTAGACTTTGGGGGCTGGTTGTGTGAGTAATGCTTGCCATTTCAGGACAATCACTTGTCCCTGATATAAGAAACAAAATACGGTATTTTCAAGGAACCAAAAACATGGTGGGAATCCAGGGTGCAAGGGACGCAATGTGAAACCACCTAATACAAACTCATAGCCAATTTTTTTTTTATCTCTCTCTATTGTCTCATGTTTTTCTGCCTGAAACAAAAATCTGTAATATTAGTATTTTATAAACACAATTACGTATTTAACCTCCAGATGGAGAATAAATTGAATGAGAGAAAGCAAACACCATAAAACTTATTTTGCCTTTCTAAAGATTTGAAACAAATGCAAAAATTTTGTGAAAAGTTAAAAACATTTATTTTCTTGGTGCTTAAATTAGATGGTTCCTCCACATGACTCATGATAAAAGAAAACTGAACACATTCAAACTTGCAAAGCCAGTATTATAAACATTATTTTTTCTCTCTCTTCTTTCTTAAGGCTGTTCTATTATTTAATGGCTTGTGCCAAAAGTGAACTTTGAAAAATAAACCAATAAAGCAATCTATTTCAAATCAGTTAATAATTTCCCCAAGAAACTATGTTAAATGGTAAAATAAGAAAAGGTGTCAAGTTTGCTGAAAAATTAAGACTCATAGGTAAAGAACTGGTAACATTTATTTCAGTTATCCATTTTCTTTAACTTGGAATTGTATTCATCCTTGAATGTAACTCGAAATCCATTTCTTTCATATGTAGTTTTCCTCAATTAGAATGTGCAGAATAAATTCCTTCTTTTTTACTCATATTATTAGCTATTATTACATATGATAAATTATATTTATTTATTCAATTATTAATTTGATTTTTATTTAACATACTCAACCTTATTCCAAAAGAGGATTCTGATATAACTCACAAAAACTGTAATTTACAAGTTAAAAATATAATATGAGAAAGAATTCTAAAATTTAAAAAAAGAGAAATGATTATTTAAGGCAGATTGTACAAAAGTAAGTAAATGCTCAAAGTGTGTGCCGCAGAGTAATACAGCAGTTTGTGCAGGATATGTTCCAAACCTCCGGGAGATGCCTGAAACTGCAGTTAACACCAAACTCTGCATGCACTATATTTTCTTCAGTACATACACACCTTGGACTAGGTGTATAAACTTATATATTAGGCACAGTAGTGATTACCAAGAATAAAAACCAAATAGACAGTTATACCAATAAACTGTACTAAAAGTTGTGTGAATGACTTTGGGGTCTTTATTAAGTGAAACAAAGGTCACTTGAACATAACCACAGCAAAAATGTGATGGTCGAGCTAATAATCAGGAAGGCTAAATGATTAACAGACAGGTAGCATATACAATGTCAACACATTGGACAAAGTGATGATTCACTTCCTGTACAGCACACAGTAGGATGCATGAGATTTCATCATATTACATAGAATTGTCCACAATTTAAAACTTGTGAATTGTTTATTTCTGGAATTTTCCACTTAATATTTATGGATCATGGTTGATCAATGTAACTGAAACAGCAGAAAGTAAAACCCAGAATAAGGGGTGGAGGGCTGCTCTATGAAATACATTGGTTTGTAGTGAATCACTTTTGTATCTGTTTCTTCCACTAGATTTGAATATTATTAAAGATAGGGGTAGTCTCTCATACATCTTTGTGCCTGGCTCTTAAGAGCTCCTCATAAATATATGTTGACTGCATGTACATATGAAAGAAAACATGAGTAATTGTTCCCTAGTCTTAAAACACTTTAGTTGAAAAGGGTAAGCTACAATAATTAGGTATTGTGAAATTAGATTAGAATAAAGGCATTTAGCAGCTCTGTCTATAACTCAAGGCTTTGAAATGGAAAATATAAAAGCAGCCATGCAACATCTAAATGAATAGTATCCATCAGATTTGACATTTATTAAGCAATAGGAGCACGCTGGGCACTGTCGTAAACACAAACACTTTTTCCAGTGCATTTAGATTTATTTGTGCTGACTTTTTTGCTGAAAAAGACTGATGTAATTTCATAGCCGATGGTGAAAGAAAACAGAAAGATGATTTTAGTTTCCAACTTTTATAGGTACTTCCTTAAATCAATTCCTTATGCTGGAAATCTATCATATTACCTGGACTAAACATTACAATTACATTGTCCCCTTCTGAACAGTGAATAGATTTCTTTGATTAAGAAGTATTTGCCTTGTATTGATACTGTCGGTGTTTCTATTGGATTATTGCTATTAAGACTATTGTTTCTTCCACCTTTTAAATAGCATATAACAGTAGTTCTCTATTTATTTTCATACCCCCATATAATAGTCCAGTCTTACAATACTCCATTGGCTATGATGAAATCACCCATCCTCCAAGTATTGTACGGAAGTAAAGCAAATCTTGGTGAAGAGTTTCTTTTGGGAAATGATAGTCATAGAAAGATGTTAAAAAAAGAAACTAATAAGGATATTGGTTAGGTATTTCAAATGTTAATTTTAAAAATAGCATATAAAATGTTTTCATAATCTCTAACCTATAGATTTTAACATTGCATGTATACATGACTACAGACCTAATTTTAATAAAGTTTTATTGAATTGGTAAATTATTATGAATGTTTCTAATTTTTAACGTTTCAATTTATAATATATTTTTAAATTTTCTTGTTAAAATTCTAATTTTTAACTTTTTACAATGTTTTTATATGATAATTAAGGCTTTTTGGTTCCATTAATTGAATCAAGCACTGGCTTGTTTAGGGGAAAAATATATATGTATATGAATCGTGGGTTACCTCATGTGAAGCAAGAGTCTAGAGGCAGGGCCAAAATAATGTACAAAACCTAAAGAGCGTATCTCTTTCCTGTTTCCAGGTAGATTCTACTTTACTTTAACAGAGAAATTTTAAGTTCAATTAGGAACCTAATTTTTAATCTTCCTATATCCATATGGCACAATAAGATTGCTAGAAACTCTAAGAGGAAAAAAGCCTTCATTTTAATACTGTTGAAAATAAACAAAGCTAGACACTAGGTCAAGTAGTAAGAACAGATTTCAATCATTATTATACTATTAAAGCAGGGAAAACATGTCCACAGTAAACAACTCAACTTCAATTAGTATAAAATGGGCTGGGTGTTTTAAATAGAGAATTAAGAAGTAGGCAAGGAAGAAAGCAGAGGCTCAGGAGAATCAGAAAAGTGGCAATTTACAACAAGTCAGCGGGTGGGAAGTTTGCTTCATAGGAAATGCATCTGGGTTTGCCAACTACAGTTTGTCAAAGTTAAGTACTTCCTACCTCTCTGGAACCCACCCAGGGGTGTCCAACCTGTGGCCCATGGGCTACATGCAACCTAGAGTAGCTGTGAATGTGGCCCAACACAAAATAGTAAATTTACTTAAAACATTATGATTTTTTTTGTGATTACATATTGCAATGTATTTAATGTGTGGACCAAGACAATTCTTCTTCCAGTGTGGCGATGAGATGCCAAAAGGTTGGACACCCCTGCGAGACTAAAGACCTAGAACACTATCTTCAGGTGTTGGCTGGAGTCAACCCTGAATTCTTTTGGCAGCCTTGAGTTTTCTCAGGCAGGAGCTTTAGAGGACCCAGCATCATCCTAGGAATGCAGCCTTGAGCTCTTAGAAGCTATTTACTGTTTGTTAATATATTTGTAAGCCAAAGTTGAGGCCTAGTTAAGAAGAAGACTCAGAGAAGCCTAGCTAAATTTTGGTAAAGAAGAGAACCTTTGTCATCCAAAAGCCTTATTTTCCCCCCTTACTCTATATGGTACAAAATGATTTCCAACATCTCTAAAGTTAACATAACCTTTATTTTGTCAACTAACCCATGAATTTCTCTTTTTTTTCCCATTTACAAAATCATAGATAGTCTCTCTAAGGTAAGGCATCACTTCTAAACCAATCAACCAGGAAGTGGGGTTACAATATATACTATTAATTTGGTGGTGTTTACAGTAGCTGTATAGTGTGTGAAATTATAATTTCCCTCAAATATTGGCAGAAAGATCTATATTTGATGAGGTCCTGGTGTCAGAGAGTAGAAGTCTGCGTTCCTCACACGTGGTGATCAGCTGAGGGGTCAGCTCCCTGAACGGTGTTCACCGGGCTGGTAAACAAAGATGTCAGTGCCACGACATTCTCATTAGACAGAAGCAGGGGAGAGGATGGGGATAAGCATGATGAGGCATAGGAAGACTCTCTTTTATGTAGATTTTGATTCTCCACAGGGAAAACTAGACTAGGCAATTTTGGTTGGCCTATTATGTTCCCACTTCTAAAGGCACAAGAAGTATATTTTGATCTGTTATATGTGATTCACTTCTTTGTTAGTTCTTCTCATCTACTTTTTCATATAAAGATCTTGGGTGCTCTGTGAATTTCTTATTTTAAAAATCTCCTTAAAATAACTGTTGTCCCCATTTTAAATTAAATAGAATGCTTTACATTTTTTAAAATATTTTATTTATTTATTTTTAAAGAGAAGGGAGGGAGGGAGAAAATAGGAAGAGAAACATCAATGTGTGTTTACCTCTCGTGTGCCCCCTACTGGGACCTCATCTGAAACCCAGGCATGTGACCTGACTGGTATTCGAACCCACAACCTTTGGTTTGCAGACCAGCACTCAATCCACTGAACCACACCAGCTAGGGCTCAAGTGTTTTACATCTGAAAAGATATGTAATATCTTTTTTGAGCTTGAATTTACTTTTTTTAAAAACAAAGTGAAAACAAATTATGAAAATAAACCATAGAATGTTAATGTAAAGATAAAATTATATAACAAGAAAAAAATCACTGATTAGAGTTTAGAGTTTCACACGGTATTGGCAATCAGTATATGTGAATTCCACATCCCTGCTCATTCCAAACAATCAGAGAAAAGATACTATTCACGTTAATCATAGTTATTTTAGTCTATGTCTAAACATTTAATATCCGGATTACCTGCATGTCTATTGTTATGGGCTATTTCTTCTCTTGAGATTTTTTAAATTAGATTTGATTTCCTGGCACACCATGCAGTGTTTGAGAGATATAATTCATGAAAAGCTGTAGTGGTTCTGAATGAAACTGTTTTTCTACAGAGGTTCTTCTGAGTTAGAGCAAGAACAGATGAAAGCATATTTCCAGTGAACACTTTCTTGAAAATGATACAATCATTCAGGAGATCATCTGGGCTTAAAAAGGGTCTCTGAGTCTGGACTAGACCTGAATTTCAATTTTTTAAATGTCTGGCTGGCACCATGGGACTGCTAAAAATTGCTGCTTAATCCTCTAGCAATTAGCAACTTCTTTCTGCCTGATTTGTCAGCTTCTTACCTCGGGAATTCTTAGGGGGTAGTAAACATTCCAAGACAAAATCTTGTGAAAGTAATTATTATGTGCCCACATCCCTGTTCCACTTTCTTCAGGGTCTTGGAACCTGAGTTCCATTTGTGGCCTCTCTGTACTTATCCACCTCCAATTATATCTGTATCTCTGTGCATTCAAAACTATGAATACACATTGATACAAGTAATTTCAATTCAATGACAATATATTTCCTCTTAATTCTCTCTTTTCATATTTAGAGTTTGTTTTACTGGCTCCTTCAATCCTAATTTATTTGCTGCCTTCTTCCTCCATGCAGATGTCTTCCAGATCCCCACCTAGAATTTTACACCAGGTAAAGTTCTGCCATCACTGACTTTTCTGTAGAGACTCCTCCTCACCTCACGTGCGTTGTCACCTCTTGCTGGGCCAGAGCAACTGCTCATCTAGTGTTTGGACATCTGACATGTTCTGCTTTATATCAAAACTTTAGGACTAATTCTTAGTTTATAAAGAGTTGGGGTTGGGGGAAGAAACAAAAGAAGAGAAAGGAGCAGAGGTGAATAAACTCTTTCAATTCTAATAAAATACAAAATTGCTCTTCTACTTACCCATAAATAGATTATATCAATCTTTGTAAATCTTGTTAAATAATAGGAAATAAATAGCAAAACTTTTTGAAATATTTTCATGTTTTTAACTATGACTGAGGTTGAGAATTTTTTTAATATTGCTGATTTTCTTCTATAAAAATGTTTTTTAATTCTTTTTCTAATTTGATTTTTGTTTTTTTCTTGTTGACTAAAGTTTTTATATTAATTCAACAAATATTTATGGCATATATATTAATCCTTATTGTTTCTCTCTAAATATTTTCATTTCTGTGACCTCTTTATAAGGAATTTTAGAAAGGAGCTCCTCAAAGGCAGTAATCAAGCTTTATGTTTTTCCTAGAGTCATCTTATCACGGAATACACCACCAGATATTTATTCATTAACAACTTCCTTTTACTTACTGACTTTAACGTAATCATTTAACCTGAGGTCTGTGAACATTTATGAACTTGAAAACGTTTGGGTACGTAGGTATATGTATGTGTATGTATTTTTCTTGAGAGAGGGGCTAAAATTTCCACAGGAATAATGTAATAGTTAATATGGCCACAAAAGTTTATACTAAAATTAGTGAAGACATGCTAAATATTAACAATAAGTGAAGAGTTATTTATATTAGAGACTATAACTAACCTTAAAAATATTCTACAGAAATTCTTATGATGAAGACAATAATCTTTGACTTCAATTCCTCATAGCGCACAGACTATCAAAAACTTTTCAACACTGTCCAGTAAGAAATGCACTCCTGTGATGATGAATCACTCCGCAAATTTATGTTTTTATTTAAAGATACGAGTATTTCAGTTCTACAATAAAACTGCATTTAAAGTAAATTAAAGACAAAAAGTAATCTTTTGCAGTGCTTGATAAAAATAATACTTAAGTTGGATATATTTTCATTAAAACACATTTCTCTAACAAGTTTAAATTGCAAATAGAAATTAAAATACCCACTCCATAATTTCAACTACATTTTTAAAGATTTCGAATAGCATTTTATAACAAGGGTAGCAGGGTTAAACTACTTCTAAATTACTTTGGTAAAGAATATAATTTTTAAATTATAAACCATGAAATTAATACCTCTAAAAGATATTGAGGTAATATTCTTGGGAGAATCTAAAAGCATGCTAATTGGTAATTGACTTGTGAACTATGAATTGTTCTGGAGTATATCATCCGCCAATATAATTAGTAGCTAGTAAGTATTTTTTCAATACATAAGTATAATAGAAATTTCCATCAATATTTTGTCACTTTCATTCTATGGTGGGAGCACATAAATCCATAACAAAATACTATAAATAACTTAATTACAGTGCCAGCACCATCTTAATGAATGTTTAAATCTTACAGCTTTAAAATTGCTTAAAATCATTCACCCTAATTCACAATTTTGCAATCAATCCCCTCTTTATATTTTCATTTATGAACATTTACAGAGTGTCTATAATACTAGAAATTAGGTAATGTCATACTAAGAGTCATTTAGGGGTTCACACCATCTTGAATGTGAGGTGATAATGGACCTTAAAACAAGATAGGGAGGCCTGGAGAAGGTGGGTTGATATTAAGTATTTGGTAAGGAGAAAAATTCATTGTCCGTACTGCATAACCATGCCAATGTTTTTGGCTTCTTCAATATAGTAGAAAATCCTGCAGGTTAATATATGTTTGATATTCTTGAAACATTCAAGTTACATTCAAATATCACTAATCTTTCCTCGTGAAAAAGTCAAGAAAATAACACGGTTGGGTGGGTGGTGAGGTGTACAGAAAGACTTCAGCATAGCAGTATTACTGTGTTTAGTGGCATCCCCCTCCCATTGATTCCTGTCAAAACTCAAGTTCAAATTCTATCCCTGACACCTACTGGCTGTGGGACAGAGGGTTATTTTATCATATAAAGTTGAGTGCTATTATATATGAAATGGGTATAAGAATATCTGCTCTGACTTACTGTGAGGATTAAAGTATAATGTATATAAAATGCCTTGCAGAGTGCTTGGCTTATAGTAAGCATCCATTAGACAGATTGTTTGGATGTTGTCTCCTCATATATTCTCAGAATAAATTTCTATTACAAATGCAACATGAGCTTTCCATGTAGCTCATTGAAATATGAAACAGGTTAAAAAACACCCACATTCTTAAAGTATACTCCACACTACACTAAGCTGACCAAAGGGCATATATACCATAGTATTGTGGTTGAACTTGTAGCCAGACCAAAAAATCAATATATACTTAATAAAATTTCTGTTGATTTTGGTCAAATGTAGCAGTTAGTACAAGATTATGCTTATACACCAATTCCTGCACTCAGTTTTTCTATCAGGGAATAGCAGAAGTTCACTTGTCATCAATCTAGTTTGATGGCATAGATGTGGTCTAAGATTTTTGTATGAATTGCAATGTCATAAAACAATAAAAACAAAATTATTTCAGAAAGAAGCAACTCAAGAAGGTTGTAACTGCAACATTGTTTATAAATAAAAAAATAGCACATTGACTTAAACAAGACATCCAGAAAACATCATAATTGAAAACAGACACACTAAGCAGAAAGCAGACTTTGGGTTTCTGGTTCCGGAACATTAATGCAATTGTCTAGTTGTGAAGTCATGCTAATAACTTGACATGAATTTTTAGTCCCTCTCTGAGATACTTAGCTAGTTATTGATTATAAATCACTTCGCTACCTGAAAAGGAAGACCAGATCTATATTATGTTAATAAATCAGATGCTACATTGCAGATGACCAGTAAGAATAATCAGGGGCAATTAAATTTGTACTGGGAATGAGTAGTACTTTGTTCCAATGGACAAACTGAAAACTGAATTACTGGAATTTTCTAGCTAAGAGTAGGTGACTTTATGCTTTTGAAAGTCAGGTGCTTTTCCTATAATAAAATGGGAAAATATTTATTATTTCTCACAGATTACCTGTCTCAGAAAACAAGTTATGATCATGTATATAGAGAAGTGTTTTGTATAGAAAATGAGGTGTTTTATAATTACATCACCATTTTTTAAAATACAGATATTAAATATGTGCTTAGCAGTTAATTCTAGAAAACTAATCTAAAATAAATCTATTGATATATTTATTAGAAAGGAGAAAAGCTGGTTTGGGAAAAGTTATTCATTTCCTCATTTAATTCAAATATTCTATGATAGTTGTTTAATGAAGTTATGTTACTTTATATTATAAAATTGTTTTAATTTCATTTTAATACTACATTAAAACCTTGAAATTAATCACTGATTTAAAGATCACAAACAGGGTAGATTAAATCACAAAAAGCTTAAATAGTAATGTTCTAGAATACAATATTTAAGATGTTTCTAATTTTATATTCAGTGAATAGTTGTTGACAATACTCTATATGTCAACTACTAAGTCATTATTAGAAGCCATATAAGTAAATAGTGTCATGTCAGTTTATAGTAAAGAGACTAAGGTTCAAAGTAGCATTCAATGGACTAAAGCCACATGGCTAATGCATTAGAGTGCTGGCATTTTATCAATTTTCAAAAAATTATGAAGGCAGTGTTTTTCTCCTTTATACTATATTTTGTCAAATAACCTTACATTTTAGGTGACTTTGCCAATTTAAATACAAAAGGTCAAAATACACAGACATAAGAAAGGGATGTAAATATATATACTTGGTTATTTACATCTTTAAATTTTGAACGATCTGGCCACACAGTCTGTATTCAATCTTTTTTTGCAATCTTGAGCTAATTATTTAACAAATATGCACTTCAGTTTCCTCATCTATTAAAAGTGAAAATCACAGCACCTACCTCAAAGGATTTCTGTTATGATTAAAAGCATTTACACACAAAGAGTGCTTCAAACAGTACCTGACACTGCATAAACACTTGATAAATATTAGCTGTATTATTGTCCCATTATTTCTGTTACTATCCAGATCACTTGCTTTCTAGAATCTTCATTCCAAAATTTAAAAAAGTTAAGTATTTTTGATGAAAAAAATGTACAATTGACACATAATTTATTTACAGTTTATACCTTATCTCAAATTTAATGGTCTACCTGGTATTCTAGTCATCATTTTTCATAATTCATTATCTAAATTAGCTATATTATATTTTTCACCACAAAGTATTCAGAAAAACAAACAAACCTAAACTCCTTGTCTTTTCTTGCATAGAGAGAGCAGGGCAGGCTATCACTACCCCTGTGGAGAATGCCAAGTACATTTCAAAGGAGAATAAATTGGCAATTCAAACATCACAACAAAATTCCATTAATTATATTTCTTAATTATTTAGAAGAAAATACCCTTTTAAAATATGTCAAACTAATAGTAGATGCAGTTTATTTTTAACAGACCATTATGCCCCAGAGTTTGTGCAAAGGATGTTATGTGTGGTTTCTAATCCTCAAATAAACCTAGCATGCAGAAATGATTGTTATAAATGAGAAAATGAATTCAGAGATTTAATATAAATTTGAAGGATACAGAACACAGGTGCGGCAAGTACAAACTTTACTCATGGACAGACATAAGTTTCGACTGTTTATTTTCCTACTTTTTAATACATAACATTTCCCTGTCTCATTTTTATGATCTGTGAAATGCCTCATCATTTTGTTAGAAGGAGTATGTGTGATCATATATCCCTAAGATCTTTAACATATCACTAGGCCCATGGCAAGCATTCATTCATAGTTGCTCATATGAGATTAAGACAATGCATCAATATTATGTGAATCTATATTAAAGCACACATTTGTCTGACTCCAAAGATCACCATCATTGATACCCATGTTTACTCTTAAAAAGATTTCAAAGTTAAACATTTTGATCAAACATTTCTTAACTAAGATTCAATTCTCTGGATATGAAAGTCCTATGTGTGTTCATACATTTGTATCATCAAGCTAAACTGAGGAATCTATGAAATAAATACTCTTACTCTAGTGTTTCACATTGCAAAATATGAACTTAAATATGTGCCAATGCGAAGGCCTTGACTTTGTTCTCACATGGAGAGCTGGTGCCCACAGACCACTTCAGTTTGATGTTTTTATTTCTAGAATAGAAATGGCTGGAGAAAGAGCTTTGATTGCAATTTTTGATGTACTGTGAAACACTCTTTTTATGCAGTGGGTAGACTATAACCCACAGGAGATTCATACATTACAAAACCAAATCAAGAATGACATATTCATTTTCACACCAAAAGCATAGCAGCCATATTTATCATGAAGAAATGATTGATTTATACTGGATAAAAGCAGTTGATTTGTTTTACACACATGCACTCACTCTCATATAAACTTTCAAAGCTTTAACATAATTACCTTCTAACATATTGTTGAATACAAATATTCTTAAAAAGCAAAAATTAATAGTGAATGTAACTATAAAATGCTATATTTTATTCTATTAATTAATGTGTTATGAAAATTCTCTTCAAGTGAATTTAAGTTAAAAATGATGTTTCAAAAAAATCATTCCATCATCATCTGAAACACTGCAGTATACTATGACTCATGCTAAAATTACTCAGCATGTGACATGCCCAAACCATTTTATTTATAATGGCACATCTCCATGATTCCTCCCATCAGAGATTTGAATTCAAAATACTCAAATAAGGATTTATGACTCAATAGTTTAGTTTTGGAAATTCATACCTCATAAATGATACACTTTCATGAAATAATGTTTCAGCCACCAATGCATCATCTTTTTCAATAGTGTTCTGCCTTTTGAAGGATGCAAACATTTTTCTACTACCATTGCTAAATTTTGCACCTTCTTGTAATATTGAACATTGAAATTCTACATAGAAATGAGAGAGACTATCTTTCCTGATTAGTTAGCATATTTTACATGTGACGAAAGAACACATTTATAATCAGGAATAACTTTTAAAGATTCAATTAATGCTTTCATATTTTAAGTATTATGATTTGAAAATTTCAAAATAATTAACCTATTGTTCTTGACTTTAACGTTCATATTTAAATCAGGTATAACATCAATAAGAGGAGCAAAAAAATCTGTATGTGTATAATATACACGTACTGGTAGAATGAAAATTTACATAAAAACTTAAGTATATGAATGCTTATTGTTTCCAATTAAGTAAATTGTGTTATTTGCTTAATATAATTTAATTAGAGAATTAGAATAAGAGAAGGGCAAGAAGAGTAAGAGGATAGAGGACATAATGCTCAAGCTCTTTTGCACACATACAAGTGATCTCAAGATCCCAAATCAAGCTACTGCTGCAAAGTGTAAGTGTGCCTGTCATTGACAAACAGACCAACTAATTTTTCATAATCATACTGCCACGGTAGATATTTTATTTAAATTTCCAAAATATTTTGAAATATTATGACATTGACTTGTCAACTATCTTAAATGATTGCACTTAATTTCACAACTTCCTTAACTGCCTTTATTCATTTACATCATAATTTGCATTTTGAATTTTCCCCTGATGTTGACAAGATTCAAGCATAATGAAAAGTACAAGGGGTATACTTGTCCCTCAATTAAGAACATACAGAATACAAGAATGACCTCAAAGCAAATGTTGGAGAGGGAAATAGGAAGACAATATGCACTTGAGATTTTGAAGAACTAATCACTAGGAAATAAATACCTAAGGGATTTCACAGCCATATCCAGGAAATTAAGCCATGATATTTGTTCTGAGGTAGCTCATTTGCAGTTAAAATGTCAAGGAGATTTTTCTATTAGAAGACAAAATGTTAACAGTAGAGAAATAAAAGGGGAAAATGTCTAACCCCAGGTTAAGACTAAAAGAATTTAACTTTTGGAACAGACAACTATATAACTTTGAAATTTTCACAAATATTGTTTCAAATAAAACTGAAAAATGATGTAAATATACATAGTTTTTGCAAAAACTTTAACATTTCCAATGAACCAACAAACTGTAGTTAGGTAATATGTACCTTCTGTGATGAAAGAGGCAAATTAATACAGAAAAAGTTTAGTCTCTTAAATATCATCACCGTGATGTATAATTTTTCAAGTCAGTAAATAAAACTGATCAATCAGAAATCATGTAAAGTTTTATTTGAATGACTTTTTCACTCGAACTGTCCAATGTTTAATATAACACAACAATTGACTTATAGCTCTCAAGTAGTTTTCCAATTTAAAACTCTAAAAAGGGAATTTAATATTCAAAATACTGCATGCCCTCTACCCCTTGGAAGGACTACATTGCACGTTATCATTTTACATATCTGAGAAGCTCAGCTGTATGGACATTTTAAACTGCATTTAATATAATCATATTTGACTACTTGAATATCTTTCAAGTTAAATGATCAACATACATAGAAACTGCCTGCTATGTAAAACTTTTGAGAAATGGTATTCCAAATACAACCATCCCACTGATAAAAAGAGGTGTACTATGCTTGATATTTGATTCTCCCACTTAGTTTATCACCAGTTTTCACACTGCTTCCCTAAGTGGCTGATAGTCTTTTCATGGAAAGGCTTTCTACTTCAGACTATAGGTTAGCCCATAGTTGACATAAGGAGGAATTCAGAGAATGGAAGAAAGGTCCAGTACTTAACCTGCCTGTCTACTCAAAATATCACTGCAAGTTGGCTGTGATCCTTTACCAAAGACCAAAACTCCTATAGGGTGAATTTTCCTACAGATATTCTCCCTGGATTATCATAATCTCACTTCCCATTCCCCCTTTAGACCTGTGAGTAGTAACTTTTGTCTGCTGTTGTTAGACCTAGGATGCTTCACCACTATTTCTGTAAAATCTGCTCAATTCAAACATTTGTAAATAGTTCCCTTTGATTGACTCATCTCCTTTCTATCATACCCATGAGTAGACTAGGAAATAGACATTCAGAATAGATTCTGGGATTAAGTCGCTCACATGCTAAGGAACCTATGTATAATCCTTTACAGATGAGAAATAAGGCATCGGCAATCTCTGCCAGGTCATGGCATCACAATTATTGAAATTATCAAAAACTTTACAATGCAATGCATTGGATAAAAGTGCAGAATTAGTTGGGAGATCAGTTGTGTGTTATCTGCAGGCTCCATGGCATGTAAACCTGAGTATTGATTTCTCCACTTAAACTTTCTGTTTTTCCAATTCCTCGTAACCTGGTTCAGGGTTAAATATAAGATCTTCAGGTAATGTGCAAAGACTCTGGTCTATGTGTGTATCCCCATTCCATGTCACTTTCATAAAAATACATGTAAAAATGTCACCATATTGTTTTCCAATGCATGTTTCACACATGCTCTGCCCGCCGTCTGGACACCCCTTCCTTTGTTTGTCTATTGTGTTTATTCCACAGGATGCCACTGCCTCTTCCTGGCATCCCCTAACATACGGTGTTTCTTTCTCCTCTGTGCTTCTAGGGCACTGACGAATACCTCTAATAATGCAGTTCTGACCCTCTGCTATTAGTCAATTGTTGCCTGTCAATCTTCTGTAGCAGACTGGTTACAAATGTCCTGTGCAGAAGAGAGGAGAGGAGAGGGGAGGGGAGGGGAGGGGAGAGAAAAAAGGAAGAGAAGAGATGAGAAGGGAAGAGAAGAGGAAAAGAAAAGAAAAGAAAACTGTATATCTTTGGTTCCAATCCCATTCTCCAGCAAGTAAGATAAAGTCTAGGGAAAAGGAATGTTCATTTAGGTAATCAAATAGCATTTCCTCTTCTGATATGTTAAAAGTAAAATACGTTTTTTCTTTAAACAATATTTATATGTGGGTAAATTCTCATTGGATTTAAAAATTTAAAAATATACAAAAAATGCATATACAAAAGAAGCACCCTGTGCTTGTCTCTATTCTTCTACTCCTCAAAGTTAACTTACATTAATAATACAGTGAGACTTTATCTAATATGATTGTGGGGAAATTTTATATCAAACAAATTAGATGCACTATTATAAGGAAGACGCTTTTGGCATTTTTTACTTGGCTGGCAGAAAATCATGGGCATATTAACAGTAACTGTGCTTTGGAGTTTAACATCGCCATAGGGTGTGGCTTTTTAACCACAAGAGACTGAAAATATGTATGAGATAAATGATTCCCATTAAGCTTTGGCTACCTGGTTGGATGCTCTATTTGTGGTTAATTCTAGATGTGGTGTGGTTCTCTGTGCATTGCTGCATTTGGTAATTCTCGCTGCCTAAGAATATAGCAGCCTGTTCTAAAGTCAGGTGTTCCATATGTCCATGGTTCTCTAAAAATACACCATTTAGCCCTGGCTGGTGTAGCTCAGTGGATTGAGCGCGGGCCTGCGAACCAAAGGATCGCGGTTCGATTCCCAGTCAGGGCACATGCCTGGGTTGTCAGGCCAGTTCCCGGCAGGGGCCATACAAGAGGCAACCGCACATTGATGTTTCTCTCCCTCTCTCCTTCCCTTCCCCTCTAAAGATAAATAAATAATAAAAATAAATAAATAAAATATTTAAAAAAATACACCATTTAATTTAAAAACTACTACATGTAAGCACATTTTTTAATGTTTGTGAGTGTTTAAAACTATTGTAAAAGCCAAATAAAAATTTTAATTCTGTAAAAATACAGTAGATAAATACATAGATATTACAAGTCGTATTTCTTGGTTTGCTCACTATGCCACATATTAAATATGAAAGGGATAAAGGAGGAAGCTAGATAAGCAAGGCATTTTGAAATTATTTTTAATAGGGTATTTTAATGCACATTTTGCTGCATTAAGAGAATACGTGTGCAAAGCAGGAATTTGGCATACTTACGTTTGAATACTGTGATTGGCACTGTTAGTCTAATAGAAAGCAAGGGGACGGCTGTATTAACTACTACGTCCTGAAATTCTGATTTATGTTTCATCCTCTAATTAAAGTCCAAGAACCCTAAAGCTGAGATATATTATGTATAAATTTACTTTAGCAATGAGATGTCTGTGAGATGATGTAAATGTCACGGTAAAAATGGAAGACCTTTCCTTCAATATTAAAAACACAAAAAAGCCTCAGCACAGAGAGACCAAACTATTTTCAAAGGATATACAGAAAGGCCTAAGAAGCCCAAGAACATTATACAGCAGCCTATGCCTGCATTTGATGCCTTGTTGCTATGTAGGGGCTAGCAAAAAATATAAACTTTCTCCCTCAAGTCCTAGTTAGTAAAAGGAGGCAAGTTAATATTCTGAGGATAATGCATTGGCTTCACTAAAATCCTCAGAACTGAAATTTAATTCAACGTATTTACCAAGTCTGCTGCTGTATTTAACAATGTAGTTAGCACTATACATTATCTGATGTTTAAATAAAGGTATTCAGCTAAGTCTTTAAATGGGAAAGTAAAGAAGTGTATTTAGCAGCGAAGGCATTTTTAGAAATAAATTCTGAATTCCAGTCTCTAAATGATTTATTTCTATTATAGAGTCAGGACAATAGCTCTCACTACTTTAAAAGAGCAAACCCAATTTTTTTTATTAATGATCCCCGCAAGGGGTTTAGCTCTGACTATATATGGAAATATAAAGGGAGAAGGAAAGTCAAAAGGAAACTCAAGAACAGAGAGAAATTGCCTGATAACCAAAACAGCAGGTTTATCTCCACACCTACACTTCTCTTGTACGAACTGCATATCACTCACCAATCATACACTGCAAAATATCCCAGTCAACAATGGACCATATCGAGTACAATGGTCCCACAAGTTTATTATGGAACCAAAAATTCCTTTCATCTAAATTACAGCACGAGACATGACACCCATGTTTGTGGTGATGATGGTGTAAACAACTTCATAAAAGTAAAGCACATACAGTTACGTACAGTAGAAACTGCTTGATAGTGATACTAAAGAACCATGTTACTAGTTTATGTATTTACCACACTAACCTTCTTATTGTTTGTTAGGTATACTCTGTCTAATTTAAATATAAAATTGCTGTAAAATAGTATGTCCAGTTATGCTGGCAGCAGCCTTATGATCTCACATCCAGCACATCTTGATTGCATCACTTTCCTCAGGATTGATTTAATTTCATGTACAGTAACATATTGTTCAGGCTTTTAGCTTAGAAGTGATAGGATATACCATATGCCCTAGGTCTGTAGTAAGCTATATTGTCTAGATATGTGTAAGCTCATTCTATGATGTTCACATGGTAAAATCTCTAAATGACACATTTCTCAGAAAGTATCTCCATCATTAAGTGGTACATGAGTTTATTAGGCTCTACTTTCTCAGGGTAATACTAAGGGGAGCCTGAGAGATTACTGTTATGTTCACTAATGAAATGGATTGCTTTTCCGCCACCTTAAAATGGTATTTATTAAATATGTAGGTAGTAAATGAATTATTATATCACTGATAAATGTAATATATAAATATATGTGGTGGCATTTTATTTATTCAGCTTCTTTGAAAGAAGAGGATAAGGAAATAGCAAGCCTCTGAAAAGCAAAAAAAAAAAAAAAAAAAAGACATCACCAAGGTTACTTTCTAAAGCTTGTGGATATCATATCAGGAGAATAGCTTAGATCCTTAGAGAATCTTCATTTTGTATGAGTCTTACACACAGTAGAAGTTTCATAAATAGGAAATAATACATACATACATACATATATACACAAATAAATCCATAGATTCTTTTAAGTTTTGATGGAAACTTTTTGTTGCAATGAGCTTTAGGCTACTTTACCTTTACTAGACTGCCTAACATACTGTGTTATACGGAACTATTACGACTGGCCTTGGTTTGAAATTCACTATTTCAAAAACAATTTCACTTCATCTGTATCATCACATATAGTTTGTACTACGTGGGGAGTTAGCCAACATCATTGTCCTTTTGTAGATTAAGTCACTTCGAGTCAAAAAGATTGACTTACCTAACTGTGGTTATGAGATCCCAGAGCCTAGTATCAAGTGTTTTAAGCTGCACACGTCATACCCTTCCCCACACAACATCCATCAAGAAATAATTACTGAGTAAACAAAAACCGCTTTTCATTTACTCTCATTATCTTAAAATTTACCAAATGTACAATGTATACAAATCCTGCAAGTAGATGCCAGACAAATAGAAAGGGAGAAGATGCGGTTTTTCCACTCAATAAGCTTAGAGAATAAAGAAGGTGTCATCAGGTGTTCACAGAATTACATTATCCATCCAATACCCTTTTCCTAACACCCCTAAAGAGCTACCAAATTATCATATTGAGGCCATAATTTACTCACAACATCAATTATTTATTATTTATTATTTTATGAATATAAATGATAAATATAATAAAGAGCGGAAGGGTATGGCACAAATAATGCCCCTTTTTATCTCATAAAACTCTTATTTCAAAATCATAAGCATGTCATTCAGTAACATAACAAATAACACTCAAGTACACCATTTTAGGTGAAATATTCAAATTACTGTCCATCTCATACAAGACATTCACATATCCTACCAACCACACTCAATGGCGTTACTTCTGCCAGACCCTGTCTATAAAGTAGTAAAGTTGTCTGGCTTAAAGTAAAGTAACAGAAAGCAGAGCTCAAGGTGCAAGGCAATTACTGTCATTAGAAATGGGGGTGGTTAATACTGGAACATACAGGATTAGAGGATGAGAACCCCAAATTCTATAGTTACGCACTTCTCAAATCTCTGAAGTTAGAAATATACAAGCACAGGGGCAGACTGCCCTGACCCTGCTAAACAGAAAATAACTAAATGGAGACCATTAATGATTAAGAGAAGCGGTGTGAGAACTGAACCAAGCACTGTAAATTGCCAGTTATAAAAAAACAAACAAACAAACAAAAAAACATCGAAACTCTAGAGGAATAATACAGAATCTGGAGTGTCCACAAGGTAATATGTAATGTACAATTCCTGAATGCAATTCAAAATTATTAAGCATAAGAAGTTCATGCTTAAATAAATGCCCTCAAGGTGAAAAATCAACATAGACAAACACTGAGATGACTCGTACACTAGAACTTTTTAGTCTAGGCCTTGAAAGTAGATACCATAACTATGCTAAATGAGAAAAGAGAAAAGTAAGCTTAGATAAATGAAAAGATAGATGATGTCAAAAGAGAAATAGAAACAATAAAAAGACCCAAATGAAAATTTGAGAACTGAAAAAATGCAAAATATAACATCAAAAATGCCCAGGATAATCTTAGTAGAAGAATCATGACAACTTTTGCAAAACAGTAGATATATAAAACAGTAAATTAATATGGAAGACATCTAATCTGAAAGAAAGAGAGGAAAGTAATAGAGAAAAATAAAAAGAGCTTCAGGGACAAGTAGATATAAGAAATCTCTTGCAAAAGTGTTGTTAGAGTCCCAGACCGTTAATAGTCGACCAGAAAATACTTGAAGAAATATTGGCCTGAAAGTTTCTAAACTTGGTGAAATTTACAGGTTCAATAGGTTCAGCCAAATTTGAGCAGAATAAATATGAAAAAAAACATAACTAGGTATTTCATATTCAGTTTCGGAAAACCAGAGATAAAGGAAATATTCCAAAAGAAGCCTGAGAAAAATAAAAACTTACATACATGGAAAAAACAATCAGAATGGCTAAAGACTTCTAATATGATATAAGGGTACGAGAGAGAGAGAGAGAGAGAAAGAGAGAGAGAAAGCAAAACAACCTCTTTAAAGTGCTGAAAGAAAAACGTTGCCCACCTGGTACTTTTTCTCCACACAAATATCTTTCAAAAATGATAGTGTGACATTTTCAGAGAAAAAAATACATTAATCTTCTGTAGAGCAGCACTTTAAAGAACTTTAAAATATATTCTTCAGATTGAAGGGATATGATGATACAGAAGAGCAGTTTCAGGAATGAATGAAGAATATAATAAACAGTAAATATTTGAATTAATATAAAAACTATTTTTACTTCTCAGTATTACAATATATATCACTATCTGACAAAAAAGTAACACTGATTTCTAGTTTTTATGTTACATGCATATGTAATAATGTGACACAATATCGTGAAAGTCAAGAGACATAAACAAAGTTTGTGTTTTACATGAACTGGTAAAACTTTAATCCTAAGTAGATTGAAAAGTTTAGGATATGCTGTACCAGAAAATCAGTAAAGAAAAACAAAAATTAACAATCCAGTGTATAACTAAAGTGCAATAGTAAAAAAATACCAAGAATACAAAACAAGTTAGGAAACAAAAAATGAAAGGAACAAATATAAAACAAATAATGATAGATGAAAATCCAACTATATTAATATTAAAAGAAATTTTAATAAAATTCCACTTCAAAGATTGATTAAAATGAACTCTATGTCATATATGTAATGTATTTGTATATTAAAACAGGTGGAAAATACATTAATGGAAAATATATATCATACAACCAGATGGCTAAAGTGGTTATATTAATATCAGATAAAATAAGCTAAGGGCAAAATAATTATTAGTTATGAGATGAATATTTAATACTGATAAAAGAGCTAGGAACACAATATAGTAAGAAATGTATATTCGTTAGATAACAGCTTTAAAATCATAAAGCAAAGATTAACAGAAAAAAAGAAGAGACAATACCACAATTAGTATTAAAATGTTTAACATGCCTCTTTCGGTAATTTATAAAACTTGACAAAAAAATCAATAAAGACAGAGATGACCTAAACAATATTATCCTACTACCATGACTAACTAATATTCATAGAGCAAAACAAGTAATTACAAATTACATACTCTTTGCAAGTTCACATAGCATATTCTCCAAGGTAAATTATATGTGGGCCCATAAAATAATTTTTAATAAATATCAAGGAATTAGAATTACATATAGTATGTTTTAATATCAATAGAATTAAATTAGAAGTAAAAATGATAAAATATCTGAGAAAATATACTTGGAAATTTTGCAAAATAGCTAAATCTGTAGAAATCACAAAGGAATTAGAAACTACTTTTGACTAAATGATCAAAATCAGCATATCCAGTTTCATAGGCTATAGTAAAAGTAGTATTTCAAAGGAAATGTATAATTTTAAGGCTTATAATAGAAAAGAAGAAAGATCTAAAATTAATGACCGTATTTCCAAAAGGAGGATTTAGGGAAAGACTAGAAGGATATGAGGTCAGAACACATGCAGGTTCCAGATTAAAAAAGTACCATGTATGCAGGTAGAGATTTTGAATTTTACAGAATGCCCTAGGGAATCATTGCAGAATTCTAAACCAGGAAGAAGTAAGATCAAATATTTCATTTTAAAAAGATTATTCCGAGAGCAGTGTGAATAATGAATTTATATTAGAAATGTTTAGAGTAAAGGAACTAGATAGCAGGAAGTCACAGTGATATTCTATGTGCACAGGGGACCAGATTCTGTTAAAATAGAGCTAATGCAAACTGAGATAGGTCACTGGCATTGGAATTATTAAGGAGATATTAGCAATAGGATTTGGTGACTGGTTCCATGCTGATGGTGAGCCAAAGGATGGGCTTTTTTGGCTTTGGTGAAACAGGGAATGTAGGAATAGCAACAACAGTTATGAATATAGAAAACAAAGGTGAAGTAAGAGGTTCAAAAGAAAAATATACATTAATTTTGTGGGCATTTTTATATGTAGTTATATTCAACTTGTTAACTTTCTCAATTTCTATTTTCTATTTCATTGATTTCTACTTTTACCATTAGCATTTCTTTCCTCCTTGTTTGCATTGGGGGTAGTACTTTGTTTTATTTCAAAAATTTTTAATGCTGGGATGAGATTTATAGAACATTATTTCCTTAGAGTGGACAAGGTACTGGGGAAAGATAGTAGACCTATAAGGAGTTTGAGGCTACTCGTAAAAGATGGCATAAGGAATATGAGTACTAATATGGGTAACAGGTGACATGAGCAAGAGATAATCCATGTCACCTTGGGCATAACAATATGAACATTAAAGTAATCATGTATTATTGACAGTGTCTGTGTATACCATTTTGCTTTGCATTTTAGTATAAAACAAGTAAATACAAAGACATAGATTTTTATACATTTTAGCACATTCTAAAACTGCATTCAATAGTCACCAAAACTGTCTCAAAGAATTAAACTTTTAATTTTGCAGACGATGGTACAAATGTAGATTATTTATTTGATTACCCCAATTTGACCATAATCTCTGAATCTTTTTATATAGCAAAATTAAGAGTTTGATGGAATTATATGCAGCAGAAAGAAAGAAGGAGCTCCTACCCTTTACAATAGCATGGATGGAACTGGAGAGCATCATGCTAAGCGAAATAAGCCAGTCAGTGAAAGACAAATACCATATGATCTCACCTTTAACAGGAACCTAATCAACAAAACAAACAAACAAGCATAATATAACCAAAGACACTGAAATTGAGAACAGGCTGATAGTCACCAGAGGGGAGAGGGGAGGGAATTTCAGGGGAAAAGGGGAAGGGTTTACAGGAACAAGTATAAAAGACACATGGACAAAAACTATGGGGGGTGGAAATGGGAGGGAGGTGTGGAGGGCTGGGGTGGTGGGCTGGGGTGGGAGTAAAAGACAGAAAACTGTACAAGAACAACAATTAAAATAAAAATTACAAAAAAAAAAAAAAAAAAAGAGTTTGGCCCCTGGAGTATACTGTTTGATACAACCTGGCATCCAACCAAAAGTCACCTTACAATGTAAGAGTTACTTGAGTAAATTACTTGGGGACTTTGAGATTTGTGAGTGAGAAGCTGTGAATATGCTTAATTCAAGCCACAGACATTAAGATTATGAACAGAAACCCAAAATAAAATATCCTGGGATTTATTCATAAAAAATGATGTATTTATTCTTGATATTTAAATTTCAGTCACCCTCCGAGTATTCTTCATTTGATGCAATTCACCTATCAGGGCTTTTTCCCACTGTTCAAAACAGTTTTTAAACTTATCAGTTTTGATGCTTTTTAGTGATTCTGCTGTGTTTTGTTTCACCTCATCCACATGGGCAAAAACATTTCCCTTTGAGAATGTTTTCATCCAGGGAAACAAACAAAAAAAATTTGCTTGGAGCACGATCAGGTGGGTAGAGAGGGTGGGGAACAGGGGTCATGCCATTTTTGTTGAAAAACTGCTGAACGCTCAGCTCGGTGTGGGCATGTACACTTGTAAATCACCTGTGATGAAATGGGCAAACATATTGAAAAAGTCTTCAAAAAGCATTCATTGAAGCTGAATGCGGCTTCTCACAACACCACCAACTGGTACACTGATACATATGTTCCTAGAATATTCACCTGTTAGGGGTAGCCTGTATAGTACAAGAGGGTCTCTGACCTCCAGAACATACCTAACTCTATTTTGGGGGACTTCTCTCAAATGTTATTGAGATCTGTATGTTGTTGAGTTCAGAGTCCTTAATAACTTGCTGAAATTGATAGGGGACTCAAGACTTGGAAAATTTTAGCTTAAGGGAAAAGTTATAAGTCTAGCAAGTAATGTGTATGTTAAAGCTTTTGTTTCAGAAATACAGATAAGGCCCAGCCTGGCTTTTGAGAAACAGCTGGCCTCCTGGGGCATTGATAGAAGATTACCACCTGGGGACATCTGAATCTTTGTTCCAGAGAAAGCAGAGGACCACCCTCCTGCCTTGGGAACAGCTAGCAGCTGAGGACAGGAATGTTGCAGCTTCTGAATCTCAAAAGCCCTCACGGCACCTTGTTTGTCCTCCCCCACCTCCAGATTTTATAAAAGATCTGGCCAGGAAAGAGAAGGGAAGATGGTTTGTTAGGGTATGAACCCACGATCTTCTTGGAAGGCTGGCCATCTGAATAAAGGGCCCATAAAGATTCAATAGTCGTCATTCCTTATTGGATTTGGTAGTGACAGGCAGCCCGAATGCCAGTGTCTTTTCCAGTTACAAAATGACTCCAACTCATCAGTTTAGAGATTTCTTGCAAAGAATACTGTTCTTCATATAACAGAAGTTCCCTTATTTCTCCCGTTTTATTTGAAACCCTATGAATAAAATACAGGAATAGAGAAAGACATTCACAAATACTCATGTAGGAAAACTAAGAGTTAATTGAATTAAACATCCTTCATTCCAATATATTGCTTCTAAAATACATTTGTGACCTCACCTCAAAGGTTTGTCTGAATTGTAACATGATAAAATCTACTGTAAAATACCAATGAACTGAATAGGATGAAAATAAATCCTACCTAAACTAGTTATATTTCTCAAAGACATTGGTATAGAACTCTTTCAAATGTAAAGCAGTTCCATTTTAGACCTGATTACTCCTTCAGGGGGCTAGTAATCATATGAATAGGAGCTATTGCTTCTTAATAATGACCATTGGAGGCCTCTTGTTCAGTTCTTCTATTCTCAAACACAATGTTCAGAATGTCAAGGTTGACTGTTTCATGAATAATTCAAAATTATCAATTCCTGAATTGCTTTTTTGTGGTCCGGGGTGGGTTACCATTCAAACCACTTCAGTGAGTAGGTCACCAGAATACATCTGAAAATGAGCCAAGATTCTGGGTTTGTTTCATTATTATTATTTATTTTCTAACAGTGACATTGTAAAAAAGAAAAAAAAAGGACTAGGCTCAGAATAGATGAGTTTTCTTTTAGAGAAAGCTTTCAGCCACTCAGGGCATAAAGCAGCGCACATGGACTTTTATACAAACAACCCCACTGCACCATACTCATGTTTTTCTCCCCAGATTCCCTTCTATGAAAAATTCCTTGGCAGTCTCTGCATGACCATTTTCTCAACCATGGTTCTGTAGCTGCAAGTCCAGGCTCAGCAACTGAAAAAAAAAATCATTTACTGAAAGAGAAACCACTTCCAATAAAAGCAACAGGGTTTGAGTGGACTGGCCAAACCAATTTCTGTTTTGCATAACTGCTCAGGTTCAAACAGTTCTTTTTAATTTTTTTCCTAATAGATTGAAAGGCCCATTTTTATTGCTGAGCTATAGCAATGCAATCCAGTAATAGTAGGCAAGTGTTTTTCTGTACAAGCTTGTAATTTCCTCTTCTCTAAGGTTATTTTGGAAATAAAGGAAAGTTATTAATCTAAGAAAACTATTAGGTCTTCTTCCTTTAGCCCTTTCAATCCTAGTTATTCTCATAGCCTTAAATCCAATCAATTTGATAAAATTCAATTTAAAAAAACCTTTTATTAAACACTTGATACCTAGAGCTTAAATGAGCATGAAGTATGGTTTTTCATATATAGCTTAAAAATAAGGACTATTTTAGGAAACAAATCAATTCAATTAGACTACAACAAATGTAAAGTTAAAAATAAGAAAACTAGAACCCTATAGAATCAGGATACTGAAAGGTATAACAGACTGTGAGGCTGAATTTAATAGGGAAGGCCCTTGAAGACCAATAGCAGTAGTAGTAGTAATGTCCTGAGAAATATAAATATTTTTAGAATTTTATTTCTCCTCCTTGCTTCTCTATGCTAGATATTTTGTCTTTTTTTGCAGACCAACCTCTTTTGAAAGGCAGAAAACATTGCTATAACACCTGTCCAGATTTACCTGTAAGGCTTCAGTGTCTCCAGGGAAGTGATTGATTGACTTATCTATGATAAGGTGCCTTTAAAATTTATGTCTAGAGAAGAGGAGTTGAGCAAAAACAACACAGCTCTTAGGAGGCAGTGATGGTTGACTGTAGAAAGTGATGTTTCCTCTCTGAAGGAGCCATTTCTGGTTGCCTTGATAGCTACAGCACAAAGTAATAGGTGTTCATGATCAGCTAAAGCTTAGTGTTCCAGCTTAAAACTTTTTTGAAATATAAACTGAAATTAGATTCAGTTGACAAAAGCTTGCCGAATCAGTCAAAGCAACAAGGGATGACTTTCTCTGAAAGAGCCCAATTTTGCCATAACAATACGCTTTACAGCACTGATGATGATATTACTATTATGAATATTCATGCTTTGGATTTCATACTTTGTGTCTATCAACACATGCAGCAAACATGCTCATAAAATACATAAACAGAATAAGTCTGGCCCCTCAAATGGATGTCTCTGGGAATTGAAGAAATAATTGTTTTAACAAAAAGTAACAATAATAATCAAAATAAGTATCATTTACCACTGCTTTTTAGTCTGAATTTGTGTGTGTCACTTATTGGCTGTGTGACCCTAAGCAGTAAGCTGAACCTCCCTCATCCTCATATTTCTTATTTAAAGTAAATATAATATTGTCTTCCTCATAGGCCAGATAAGAAACTTAAATAAGATGGTATGTGTTTAAGGCAATGAGGGCTACGGTAAGTCCATAATTAATGTTAGCTTTGATGACTACTATGATTTGATAATCAAGATGTTGATTATACAAAAATATATCTACTTAGAAATTTTATGTTCCATTTACCTCAAATAGAAAAAAAGGAAACATTTTTAACTTTGTTTTCCTGTTAATTTGTGGCTATGGGTGTATGTGTGTATCTGTAATTTTGTATTTGTCAATACAGTACCATTAGTTGAATCTATCAAAAATCAAGCCTATATGGAAAAGAAACTTTAAATTATGTGAGAAAAAACATGAGGCTCAGGGGAATTTGCGATGATAAAAATTTATTTTTGAAGAAAATTCTCTTTAGTGCTTTCTATTAATTTGATTGTAGTAGTAAGTGGAACCCTAAACATATTTGTTTCTTCCCTCAGAAATAGAGATTTTAGCTTTAAATAAACATCTGCCAATCCTACATGAAACTCTTTTTCTTTTCCAGTCAATTACTAATACTAATAGTGACTAATTCTTTGATGAGGTTATTACGAATGCAGCTAATCATCATCAATCATTAGAAAGTACAGTCAAACCTTGAACAATGTGGGAGTTATGGGTGCCAACCACAACTCCCCCATGAAGTCAAATATCCTTGTAATCTCTTTTGACTGCCCAAAAATGTAACTATAGTTGGCCCTAGATATTTGTAATACATAGGTTTCAGGACCCCTCCGGATATCAAAATGCACAGCCATTCAAGTCCCTTAAGTAAAATGGCATAAAACAATGCATACAGCCAGCCTCCCACATTCATGAATTTCCAGTCATGGATTGAAAATACTGTTTTTGATCTGTGACTCACTTAATTCAACGTTCTAACACCTGTGGATGCAGGGGACCAAGTGTATTTATTAAATAAAAATCATGGATAAGTGGACCTGCAGAGTTTAAACCCTGTTCTATTGTTAACTGTTTCATGAATATCTAGAATGGGAGAGACACAAAAATTTTTAAACAAGATCCATGTCTTCCAGAAGATTCTCTAGTACACTGAGAAATATAAAGAGTCAACTAACTGGCTTTGAATATAATTGCATAGAAAAGAATTCAGGGGGACAGGGTGGGGTAAACAGAAAAATTTCAACTGATATAGATGGAGACACTATTTAAATGAACAGTGGAAGTTGAATAGGTTAACCTGGGCTTGTTGAAAGCTCACTATGTAGAAGGGAGAAAAGAAAACATTTAAAATAAGGAAATAAATAGTCTATGTAAAGACTTGAAGACAGGATTAAGCCAGATAATTGTAATTAAGCTCACTCAAAGGTAAGCAATGGTATGTGGTGGCATATTGTGGGAAACAAACTTGGTGTTTATAGAGCAGAATTAGGTACGAAGATGTTAAATATCAGCAGACAAGCTTTAAATCAATCTTTAGGTAAAGGGAACAACTGAAATTTCTTAAGAAGTTAACTACTTATATTGATCATCATTTTTATTGGGTAGAATTCTGGAGGCAAACAAATGAAGAAGATATTCAGCTCTGAGAGTACAAAGATATAGACAAAGAAATTATGCTGTTGTTCAGTATCTCCCTAGCATCCATTATAGTAATAACAGGGGTTTAAATATGAAATTGATTTGATCCCCATGTTATATTCCGGTTTCTTATTTATTTTATTTTATGTTTTATTGTTGTTCAATTATAGTTGTCCCCACTTTTCCCCACTACTCTCCCCCACCCTACCCACACCCACAGTCCACCTTCAATCCTCCCCTACCCATTGTGTTTGTCCATAGGTCATTTATGCATGTTCCTTGACAACCCTTCCCCTTCTTTCTCCCATCACTGCTCTTCCCCCTCCCCTCTGGTTACTGTCAATTTGTTCTTTATTTCCATGTGTCTGCTATGTACAGGTTTCAAAAATGCAAAACAAAGGTTTCTCCAAACAAATGTGATCTTTATTTCTAGCAAGATTTCTCCTCTAAATTATTGTATCTTTTTAAAACTTGTCAACCCCCTGAGTAACATATTAAAACCCTGAAAATTATTTATATATCTTTCCATTAAAACAATAGAATGTCTCATCTAATACTTTACTCATGAAAATACTCTGATGATGTTATTTTTTATAATCCATAAATCCTACATAAAGACAAGTTCTTTCAATTTGAATATATAGATGCAATCCTTTTAGTATGTAAAATAATATAAGGAAGTCCAAAATGCAAGGACATTAGAAATGTGAATAATTAAATGGAGAAATGTGAAATTTAAAGTTAGAGGGTTCACAAAGTTATGACTTTATTAAATTATCTAACTATAGATACATTAAGTTAAAGTCTACCGATTTAACTGCCCTCTTCAATAGATGCTAAAACTGAGACACAGCTAGTTTAAATTATTTGCTTATTTTCAAATGAGGAGACTGGGTGTTTGATTCAATGATTCATCCAGGAAACATTCATTTTGTACCTACTAAATCTTCAGCAATGCATTTTAAGTCACTTCAATTACATAATTATATAAAAAATAGTTCTTATACCTCTACTTTATAAACAATATAAACAAGTAATGATGTAACCATAATATAATAATTACTTCTCATTAGGGATAAATCAGTATACTATGAGAGCACAAGTAAGGAGATACGTAGTAGTCTGAACTAATGGTGAACAATGTTTATCTTTCCTTTTTTCTACACATTATTACAAAAGCAATTTGCTGCACGTTGTAATCATTCTTTGGAGGTTTGAAAGAATTTAACCACCATAGTAATACCACTTCCTTTAAAAAGCAGTCCCTAATTTGATGATAAAATTCACAGCCAGGAGGGCAAGTAGATGGTAACAAGTCTACTTGGCATTTTTTGTAAGAATACAAATAAAATTTTGCTTCCTAAATAATTTTCTTCAAGAACCAACCTTGCTAACATTTTGCTACTCAAATTTAAGAACAAACTGAAAGGACTAAGAGGTATAAGCACTGAATCTCGGGATTAGCTGTTTCTATTCAGCATCTCTTTTAAGAGCCACTATTGTTAATAAGTTTAATAATTGTGTTCAGTTCAATTGTGGAAATCACAATAGAGTTTATCCTATTTTACATTAATTCAATGAGAAAATCTGAAAATATAAGTAGCAGCTGGGAAACTGAATACAGAAAATTTTGTTTCTTCTTTTTATTGGCTTGACCTTATAATAAAGACTTACAAAGGAATTATCATTTGTTAATTATGTGCATGTGAGTTATTATGGTTCTATTTACTTAAGTTTAAGAGGTAACTGTTTTGTTTTATACTTGCTTACTCTTGAAACATGTTTTAAATAGCGAGTATATAACATTGCATGTCATATGATAATGTATTATTTAACTAAAGTTGTTGACTAAATAGCATTTATGAAAAACATATTCAATAAATTAGATTCACTCTTTCAAATGACTATCTACAATGGAGGTATAAGATTATTTGACATTTTTCTTTTTGGAAAACAGTAGTGTATACTCATATTACATTGCTTATTTCATTACATCTCTAATAAATCTCATTTAAGGAATCTCTATCACCACAAATCAAAATTAAAGAAATGGCTGAATCTGAGAAGACACCTTCTGCAGACAGACTTGTCCATTGCCTGAAACTAGATCTTGGTTCTGTTTATAACTGAGGTGTCACTTCTATTTCAGGACTTTTCTAATTTCCTTTATTACCACTAGAGCCCAGACTCTTGAAGGGCAAATATGGGTCGTCTTTCCCAGGACTTCCAACAGTCCTTCAGAGAGTAATCACTTACTATGTGTTTGCTGAAATGAATAGCTGACTTTTCTTAATATCATACTATTTAGACAGCTAGCTCATTCTAGATAGGTATTTGAGTGATATATAAAAAGGAAAAACAACTATCATTGTCAGACTGGTATTAGTAGCTAGATAAGCAAATTTAGGAAGAGGATAGATTGGGAAGCAGTAACTGCAATGATAATTCAATAAGTTTCAAGTAGGAGAATGGCGCATATGTTCTGTTTTAAAATTGTGATTTTGGTGGGTACATGTAGAAGTGGTTCTCTGGCAGAAAAGCCTATGGCTGAAGTTCTTTGCTCTCCTCAATTCAGTGTTTTCCAGTCCCTCTCATGACCTGGCACATAGAGAAAATATTTTTCTAGTGCACAAGGACAGTCCTTCTGGACTGTCCCAGAAGGGACTTAGAACTCCTGTCAGGCTGCTCTGGTCAGAGGACTCTAGCCTGGGGGTCTATGACCTCCCCCCAGTCCCACCTGGCCTCTCAGAAGATGGAGAAAGTCCTGTCTCCAGGTCACCTGACTGCACACACCCACCAGCAGCTCTGCCTTGGATCTGGCTGCTGGCCTTCAGCCTGTGCCCATTTCGGAGACAGGGACAAACATTCCCCCCAGCGGCAGCTGATGAGTGTGGCACTTGATGTTCCCTCTGACATCGTGTGGTGACCTGGAGTGAGAACCTCGGCCAGAAAGAGATGAGGGAGTTAGAGGGCCAGCCTTAGAGCACATGTATGTTATCAAAGGTTTTAAAAAATTATAATTTTGGCTGCACAGATAGTAAACAGTTTAGGGGAGAGGTAAGAGAAGAATAATGATAAGCAGTTTTCTAGAAAGCCCTGTAACATTTGCCCCTGGGCCATTATTATTCCGATTATTATCTTGCATGGCAAGATTGCCACTTGTGACTGAAGTTACTCATAAACCTTCTTTAGCATTAGGACAATATTTCAGTGAGCTAATCTATTCACAAGAACCCTTTAAAAACAGAGTTTTCTCTAGTTTGCCATAAAAAAAAGTCAATTTACAGCTATGCCAAGTATGAGAAAGATTTAATTAGCCTTTGCTGGAATAAAAATGAAGGTGACCATGTGACAAGTGATGCAGAGGAGTCTCCAGAATCCAAGAACAGCCCATGACTGACAGTCAGCAAGAAAACAGGGACTTCAGTCCTGCACCCACAGGGAACTGCATTCTGCCAGCAATCTAAATATGCTTGAGAGTGTGTTCTGCCCCAGGGCCTCCAGATTGGACAGGCACTTTAGCCCTGCCTGCACATCTGACTTACAGAAGTGTGAGCCAATTAATGGGTGTTGTTAATGGTTTTCGTTACAGCAGTGCTATAAAATAAAGCAAAAAAAAAAAAAAAAAAGACCAATTACTGTTAATTACAGTAATCATGGACAAATGTGATCCTAGTTGAAATAAAAAATATGGCAGTAGCACTGAAAATGAAGTGTAAATGTTTGAAATCTATTCAGAAAACAAAAATTAAAATCATTTGTTGATGATTGAGTATGTGGAATGTGGGAAAGAGAAGAATCTAGAATCTAGGAAGACACGGGGAAATAATGGATTCTGCATTGCTTTGGTGTCATGTGCAATTTAAAATATCTAGTATTATTTAAGTAGAAATAACAAGAAATAAATTGGATACTCCAGGGTGGATGTCTGGCTGGAGATGTAAATTCAAAATGGACTTCTCAAAGAACACATATAAATGACCAATGGGCATAGACGTGGGTGTAGAGATTGACTGTGGGAGTGAGGGGTAGACTGGGTGGAGGATGGCAAAGGGGGGAAATTAAGACAACTGTAATAGAATAACAATAATTTTTTAAATAAAAAAATTCTAGCACTGGTTGAGTTCACCTAGGGAAATAAAATAAATAAAAAAATAGTTTGCGAGTCCAAAGCCGGTGTCATCAAACCTCTAAAGGTTTGATAGAGAAAGCAGACAGAGGTGTTTTCATGAGAATGAAAAGCAGCTGCTAAGGAAGGTGAGGTAAAATGGGATGTCATATAATTGGAGAGCAAAGGATGTTTCAAACTATGGGAAACTGTAAATGAGGATGAAGAATTATTTATTATATTTGAAAATAAAGACATGGAAAAACTTTTGTTATTGTTGTTCAGTTACAGTTGTCCGCATTCCCCCCACCCCACTACTCTCCTCTGCCCTACCCGCCCCCCCATTCAATCCTCTCCCCAACAGTTGTCTTTGTCCATGGGTCCTTTATACATGTTGCTTGACTTGACCCTTCCCCTACTTTCCCTGTTATCCCCCTGCCCCCGCCAGCTCTGGTTACTGTGAGATTGTTCTTTATTTCCATGCCTCTGGTTCTATTTTTGCCCTCTTGTTTGTTTTGTTGATTAGATTTCACTTAGAGGGGAGATCATATGGTATTTGTCTTTCATCAAAAATTTCTTAATAGAGTGGTAGGCAATGAAGGCAATTTGAAGAGTGAATAAAAGATAAATAAGTGTAGATCACTTGATAACTGAGTACCTTAAAAATAATTCCTATAAGGTTTCATATATACTGCATTCAATGATATTCATGGAAGGGGTTTTGTTTACTTATTTATTTTTTTCAGAGTGCTAGTTTTTTTTTTTTTTTTTTGACATATCTGACAATATTTTTGAGCCACTATCAAAAAGGAGATTTGGCAAAGCGGAACCAGCACTGCAGTAGACAATTTCAGGTTTGAATTTCTATACTGCCACTTACCTTGTGTTATTTATCAAATTACTGGATCGTTTCAGTTTACTGAAAAGGTATGCCATAAGGATAATGCCAACCTCAAAACATTGCTGTAGGATTGATTATTGCAGAGCTTAGGAAATAGCAGGTACTCAATGAAATGTCAATTGTGCTTATGTACCTAGCACAGAATATTTCATTTTTAAAACTTGAGGGAAACTAACTTCAGTGAAAAAAATTATTTCTAACATTGAAATACATGCCTTCTTTGGACCTACGCATACGCATTCTAAGTCATTCCAAAATTCAGAAAAAGCCCGTTGTATTTTTAAAAATATCATGAAGAAAATTTATTTTTTAAAGATTAAAAAATCTTTATTTTATATTTTCATTACCATTTAGTCCCCTTATACTCCTCTCCACTCAGCAATCATCACAGGTGTCCATGTCCGTGATGTCAATGAGTTCTTTTTCCTTTTTGTTCTATTTCTCCACCCCCTGACTGCCCATACTACCTGTCATCTTGCTCTCCATCTATGAGTCTGTCTCCATTTTCCTTGTAAATTTAGTTTGTTCATTAAATTCCACATTTAAGTGAAATCATCTGGTATTTGTCTTCTTCTGATTGTTTTTTTTCACTCAACGTAATGTTCTTCGGCTCCATTCACATGGTCACAAAGGGTAAAATTTTCTTTTTTTTACGGCTGCATAGTATTCCATTGTGTAAATGTTCCATGGTTGTTTTATAAAGGCAATTTATAAACATTATAAAAGTAACTTAAAAATGAGAAATCTTGTATGGATAATCACAAGAATATTTTTGTTAGCAATTGAAAATTTTGTATAGCCACACATTCCCCTCTGGATCTATTGCTTCTGAAAATTTAAATTAAAGTGTTACAAAGCCCTTAGGATGACTAGGAAATACTTCATGAAACATAACAGAACTAAATATTCTGAAAGAATAGAATCATGGCAAAACAGATAAATATGTGTTATTAAAACTCAAAAAGATAAAAGCTCCTAATATCCTAGAAATTGTTCTTTTAAGATTCTTGGATTAAAACTCTTATGGAGAGTACTAAAATTACACTTTAGCATCTACCTAGGACCTTTGAATCTCTCCTGATTCCAGAAATAAGTTCATGTCACAGTTTAGGATCAAGACCAAAGGAAAATCGGTGATGCCAATTTTGCATTACTGCAGGAACACAATGACTGTCTTCCTTTCCTCTAAATGTGGCCATCATCTTTTGTTTCAGCGAGCAGTGTGTCTGTTTTTTTTTTTCCCCCCCTGCCAATTACATACTGTTTTGAATTGGGAAGTGTGATAATTCTGGCTTTATTTTATTTTTTCCTCAAAATTGCTTTGGCTCTTCAGTCTTTTGTGGTTCCATACATACCTGAGGATTTTTATTCTTTTTTATGTGAAAAATGCCATTTAGATTTTGATAGGAATCACATTGAGTCTGTGGATTGCGTTAGGTAAAATGGGCATTTAAACAATGTTAATTCTTCCAGTTATCAACACAAAAAATCTTCCCATTTCTTTGCATCTTCCTCAATTTCTTTCAACAATGTCTTACAGCTTTAAATGTACAGGTCTTTCCCCTTCTCTGTTAGGTTTATTCTTAAGTATTTCATTCTTTTTGTTGCAATTATAAATGGGATTATTTCCTTAATTTCTCTTTTTGATAGTTTATTGTATATAGAAATTAAAACAGAATTTTTATGTAATGATTTTGTATCCATAAATTTTACTATAACTGTTTATTATTTCTAATAGTTTTTTATAGAGTCTTTAGTGTTTTCTATGTATAAAATCATATTTACAAATAGTGACATGTTGACTTTTTCTTTTCCAATATAGGTGACTTGTATTTCTTCTGTCTTTCCTAATTATTCTTGTTAGCTGAGTGTTAGCTGAGAGTGTTTCATATATTGTCTTCACTATTTTGAGGTACTCTCATTTTATTCCCAGTTTATTGAGTATTTTTTTATCATAAATGTATGTTGTGTCTTGTCAAATGATTTTTCTTCATCTGGCAAAATTATTATCTTTATCTTTCATTTTTTTTTAATGTGGAGTATCATGTTGATTTGTGGCTGTTAAAACATATTTGCATCCCTAGAACAAATTGCGTTCAAATGTGGGGTATGATCCTTTTAAAGTACTGCTGTATTAAATTTGTTAATATATTATTGAGGACTTTTGCAGGTATCTTCATTAGAGTTTTGACAAACAATTTTGGGGGATGTGTGTGGTATCCTTACCTGGATTGGTCTAGGGAAATGTAGCTTCTATTAAAATTTTCGCAGGACTTAACGGCTTATTTGGGGAAAATTCATATCCAACCATTGATATATACCTACATTTTGGAACAAATTTTCTTTTAGATTTTTCAGTAATTATTCACAATTTTCTCCAGTAATTTCTTATATATTTTATTTTTATGCTTTATTCCTGAGTACCTTATAGTTTATTTTTATAGTGTTTTATATCAATTATACTTTCTATAAGTCACTGCCACTATATAGAGATACTATGGATCTTTATGTTGACCTTGATTTTAGAATAATTGATAATTTTTAAAAATAGTTTTCATAGTTTAATTTGTTGATTTTCCTGGATATTTTACATAGTATCACAAACAGGAACAATTTCTATATTTATACATTTCTGTCTTAACCTTTATAATGCACCATGTAGGATTTCTCATTAAAAGGATGCATAACATGTAGTTTCTGAGTTGGATCAGCAAATATGTCATTCAGTGTAGGTGCTGTTATAAATGCCCTGAACATGGCCAAGAAATGTCCTCCACTCTGAAAATCACTTGAGTTTCCATGATGAATTAAGTATTACATTTTACTGAAGGTTTCACATGCCTCTTTTGAGTTGATATTTTTCCCCTTTAAACTCTAATGACATAGTGATGGTTTTATCTAAAATTGGCATTGCTTCACATTTTGGGGAGAAGGACTAATTTGTAAGAATGTAGTTTACATGTGTGCATATGAGCATGCCTGCACTTGTACACATATATGTTTGTATTACTGAACTCACTTTGAAAAAACTTTATTTTGCATTTTTGCATGTGAGTTTTTCAGAGAAACATAATTTTTACTGCCTTGTCTTTTTTTATTGAGCTTATATCAACCTCATAAACTTAAACTGAATCATTTTCTTAAAATTTATTGTTTAAAATTGCATAAAATCAGAAACATCTGTTCTTTGAAGGTAAAGCCATGGGTTGAGTTTGTCTCTTGTAAGTAAAAAGGCTTATAATTACAGATTCAATTTTTGTTCACATTCTTTTTGAAATATTCAGATTTTATGTTAGCTTCCATACATTTTCATAATAGCTGTATTTTCTCAATGTTCTATTAATCATTTTATTTACAGTGTTAAAATACTTAACCTAATTATTCACATAATCTTGCCATTTTAAAAAACATTACTATATCTAAATTTATACCTTCCCCTTTTGTGTTTTAAATCTGTTTGTGGGTTTTCTTTCCTGATTGGTAGTGATAAAATAATATTTTGATTTTCCCTTTTCTAATCTTTCTCTATTTTTTTTAAATTTCTACTGTTGCTATTATTATTTCTGCCTTTCTACTATGAAGGTAGTCTTTTCCTTGTTCTCTAAATTCTCTTACCTTTGTTTTTCAACATTAAAAAACAAATAAATCTTTTAGATTTATAAATATAGCACTAATTACTGTATTAACCATTTTCACAGATTTTGATGTATTACATTTTAGTTTTATTCTAATATATATATATATTTATATAGCAATTTGTCATTGTGGGTTCTTTACTACCCTTAGGATATTTAGTATGTGTTTTTGTCTTCAAACATATTATTGAGGTTGTTGCCTATTTTTAATGTTGTTGCATTGAGGTTTAATTATAGGAATTTTATTGATACTTAATTTAAAGCACAAATAAACTAATACAATGCTTTTAGTAAAATATCATTCATTTTTGGAGGGACAAATCCTGTATAAACTGTTATCAATTTCAAGTGTGCTACAGTTTTTTGTAAAATTTTCTCAATATCCACTAACTACCATTTCTGGCTGACTTATTGATAGTTAATGAATATGTACTAAAAATTCTTCATAATTATTAATTTCTTTTTAAATATATTTTATTGATTACACTATTACAGTTGTCCCATATCTCCCCCATCATTCCCTCCACCCTGCATACCCCTTCCCACCCACATTCCCCACTTTAGTTCATGTTCATATGTCATAAGTTCTTTAGCTTCTACATTTCCCACACTATTCTTGCCCTCCCCCGTCTATTTTCTACCCACCATCTATGCTAATTACTCTCTGTACCTTTTCCCCCCTCTCCTCCTCCCACTTCCCTGTTGCTAAACCTCCATGTGATCTCCATTTCTGTGGTTCTGTTCCTGTTCTAGATGTTTGCTTAGTTTGCTTTTGTTTTAGGTGTGGTTGTTCATATCTGTGAGTTTGCTGTCTTTCTACTGTCATATTTTCCTTGAACTTGATCTTAGCTGAGAAGCACTTTATCTTTCCTTTCATTCTAAGTGAAAACTTCACTGGATAGAGCAATCTTGGATGTAGGTCCTTGGCTTTCATTACTTGGAATACTTCTAGCCCCTTCTTGCCTTTAAGGTCTCTTTTGAGAAATCAGCTGACAGTCTGATGGGAACTCCTTTGTAGGTGACTGTCCCCTTATCCCTTGCTGCTTCTAGAATTCTCTCCTTCATTTGAATCTTGGCTAATGTAATTATGACCTGCCTTGGTGTGTTCCTCCTTGGTCCAACTTCTTTGGGACACTCTGAGCTTCCTGGAAGTCTATTTCCTTTGCCAGATTGGGGAAGTTCTTCTTTATTATTTGTTCAAGTAACTTTTCCACTTGTTGCTCTTCTTCTTCCTCTTCTGGTACCCCTACAATTTGGATGCTGGAATATTTAAAGATGTCCTGGAGGTTCCTAAGCCTCTCCTCACTTTTTTTAATTCTTGTTTCTTCCTTGTTTTCTGTTTGGTTGCTTGTTTTTTCCTTCTGGTCCACTTCATTGATTTGAGTCCCAGTTTTCCTCCCATGTCTATTCGTTCCCTGTGCGTTTTCCTTCATTTCACTTATTGTAGCCTTCATTTTTTCCCATCTAATTTGTGATCAAAATTAACCAATTCTGTGAGCATCCTGATCACCAGGGCTTTTTTTTTTTTTTTTTTATAAATTTTTTTTCTTTTAGATTTTATTTATTTATCTTCAGAGGGGAAGGGAAGGAGAGAGGGAGAGAAACATCAATGTGCGGTTGCCTCTTGTATGTCCCCTGCTGGGAACTGGCCTGGCAACCCAGGCATGTGCCCTGACTGGGAATTGAACCGCGATCCTTCGGTTCGCAGGCCCGCGCTCAATCCACTGAGCTATACCAGCCAGGGCTCACCAGGGCTTTGAACTGTGCATCTGACAGGTTGGCTATCTCTTGGTCACTAAAAAGTATTGGCTCTGAGGGTTTGATTTGTTCTTTCGTTTGAGCCATTTTTTTTCCCCCAGTCTGGTCCACCTGTTATGTATGAGGGCAGGAGCCTTAGGTGTTCCCCAGGGCGGGACAACCCAGTCACAGAGTTGTGATGCTGTATGTGGGGGCGGGGTCCAAGAGGGAACAATAGCTCTTGCTCCACTCTCTCTTGGATTCCAGTCCTTTCCACCGGTTCCCCTTCACCTGGATTATCTGTGTGTGAATGTGGGACCACCGGGTCAATCAGCCGCCTTGAGCGGTCTCACTGGGTCTGCACAGTTGCCACCCCGTGCCCGGGGTCTGCTAGCCACTGCCTGTGCACATGGGATCTGCTAGCCGCCATCTGTAGGCCTGGGAACTGCCAGCCACTGCTGCCAGTGTGCCTGGGTCCGCACCTCAACTTTTTCCTGCTGCGACTCTGCCCCTCTTACCAATCTGGATAAATGGTTGCTGGACTTCCGTACAGTTCAATTTTCTATCAGTTCTGGTTGTTTTCTTGTTTCTAAATATTCGTTGTCCTTAATTTTGGTTGTGAGAGGAGGCACAGTGTGTCAACCTATGCCTCCATCTTGGTCGGAAGTCTTTAATTTCTTAATTGCCTCTTGAAAGTTATTTTTTTACCTCATCCATCATACAGTGAAATGCTACGATGTTAAGTAATTATATATTCATGATTTGTATATCTCTTTAAAGATATTTTTAATACTGTGATGAATCTTTGAGTCACTGATTTTATTATATAGTTTAATTTTATAGAATATTAAACACAAAACAATCAGAATTAATAATTTGCATTAATCTTAATGAAATTAGCTGGTGTATACTTTCTGCACTATACAAGTTTTTTATTATTTTTTCTCTTATTATTTGTATCACTTTCTCTCTGTTTTCTCTCTGTGTTTTTACTTTCATCTTTAATTAATTCTTTTTGTTTGGGCCAAAGAGTGTTAACTCTCTTATCTTTGTGTCTTTCAATATTTTCCTCTCAGTCTTGAATAGCAATTTGAATGGTATATAATTCTGGAGTTATGTTCCCTTTGTTTTTCCAGGATATTTAATCATTACCTTCTGTTTCTGGGAAATCTCAGGTAGCCTCATTTAATTCGTACGTAATCTCTTTTATCTTTTTGACAGATTTAACAGTGTATCAGAGTTAACATACAAGTTTACTACAAAATATATTATTGTAAATTTATATTTGCCCTACTTGTTTCTTACACTATTCAACCTATTGTCTTTCTTAAACTCTGCATATATATTTTCTATACAAATATGCATCCATTTTATTTGCTATATAAATTGTATTTTCTAAGCAAAACTTGCTACTTTGGCAGCGTAGAGTGAAGTAGGTTTCCAGTTGTGAGTATGTAAAATACAGAGTTTATTCTTGTATTATTATTTATTAATTATTGCATTACTTTTCAAACAAACAACCTACTTTTGCACGACACAGATACAACTACTGCTTCTGATTTTTCTTCCTAATTGTAATTAGAATATCAAAGACTCTGCCTTATTAAGTTTTTAATATCACCCTGGATAAATTTTGGGGGGGATAGGTACAGCAACTAATTACTTGAAATTCATTTATCCCTTCATCATGTTCAAGCTAGAGTTTATTCCATCTGTCATGTGCCTCTCTGTATTATGAATTTACTAGAATAGGATTATTCAGACTTCTACATAGTTATTTTTATTTAGAGTAAATTTATGTTCTAATTATTGATTCTGCAGGCTCTTTTTTTTAAACATTCGATCCACTTACAAAATTTGGAATTTTGGTTTTAAGCTCAGTTGTAAGTGGACTTTTTCTGGTTAGTTTGTATGTTCTGGGTTTTGTTATTATTTTTCTTTCTTTGCTTTTAACCCCACTTCTTTGGCTGAATGTTGCAGGTGCCTCAGACTGGATAACTGATTTCTCAGTCTAGAAATAGGTCATATGACAGCCTTTGAACTTTTGCCCCTGCCAGTGTATCTCAGTCGACTGGGCGTCTTCCTTCTGATTGAAAGTTCACAGGTTTTATTCTAGGTCGGTGTACATGCCTGAGTTGCAGGTTAGGTCCCAGGTCAGGAATGCACAGAAAGCAACCAATTAATGTTTCTCTCTCACATTGACATTTCTCTCCCCTCTCCTTTTTCTCTAAAATCAACAATATTTTTTTAAAATAAAAAAATCATTTATCCTCTACAGCAACCTTTGATCCATGTTCCGGTCTCCTTTATTCTAAATAACCCTAATGCTCCAGGGGTAAGAATAAGTGCGGTGGATTGGGTTGCTGGGGGGTTCTTCTCCAAGCAGTGATGCCAGGACAGACTGGAGATCACATGATGCCACTTGTCCATGGACTGCAACCAGTTAGCTTAAGAACAAATTGAGCAGCAGCCGTGGGAAATGAGTCTGTATGTCTAACATATAGGTTGAAATTAACCTTTTTAATATCTTTGGTGTGAAACATACATCCTCCTTATATCTTCCTTAGATTTTTTCTCCCAGAGGGCAAAAGGGACCAGATTAAGTGTTAATTACTGTTGATTTATATTACTGTCTTTTTTCTTATTATAATTTTGTTAAGAAAAGGTAGGGTCATCAATACTGTGAAAATACAGTATTGACTAAAATTGACTTGTGTAGTTATGATCAAAACAAGAAATTTGCTCCTCAAATTCTTATAATGCTTTTGGTTTTCCTCAATTTTAGGTTAAAAGAATGTAAACTATTTAATGATTTTGCTTCGTGTCTCTTTTATTGGTAGTGGTTGGTTGGTTTTCCTTTGTTTTTTTTTTTTTCTTTTTTGTCCTGAGATGGTGCTCACAAGAACTTCTCCTGAATTTGCCACCTTAAATTATTTCAGTGCTAATGGTTAACATACTACCTTTTCCTCTTATATAGTCTAAACTCTGCCTATGACCAATATTTCCTAGTCCAGTGATAATATTGAGGCTATCACAGGTCCAATTACAAAACTAGGGAACAATTTGGATCATTTTTTGTCATCAGGCTGTGTATTTGTTCCCCCTTTTCTCTATGTTTTCAGTTGATTGAAAACTAACACTCAATGAATAGCTATTTTTTTCAGCCTCGGTCCACAAGCTTAGAAGTCTCACACAAGCCATTGGCTTCAAGCTTGGTGTCTTGTGCCATCATAGTCTTTTGAAGAATCTTTCATTTTCTACCACTTGCACTGAGTTTACCCCACACACACCGACTGAACCACCTCCTCCAAAGTTCAATTGACCCGCAAGTCTATCTGAGCACCCTAATCTGAATTTCTAATCCACAGAGTAGTGGATGTATTTGGGGAGGTTTTCTCTTTTGACCTTTGTCATTGCAGGGTCCTTGGGACTGAATGGCAGTGCTGCAGTTTCAGCCAACTTCTCAAAATTGCCCAGTATTTTACTTAGCTCCTCTCATTAGGAGCTATTATATTTGCTTTTTATTATGACTTTTTTCAGTCCTTTGCCCACAGTTTGCTATCTTAAAATATTTCTCATATTCTATTTTCATATTAGGGTATCCTTTCTCTGACTGTAAATTCTATGTAAAATATATCCCTTACATTTCCTATTTTTGCTTGTAATTCTTAACTTTCTTCTTCCTTATTGCTTGGTTTTATGACTGAATGTTTAATTTAATCACAATGTGATGCATTTACATACGTCTAAAATTTATATCATACATGATATACATGTACTGTTCAAGGTCTTGTATAATTTTACTGTGTATAATATTTTTGAAATGCAGTTTACATGAAATATGTACAATGAAGATATCTTGTTTGGTATACAGCCTAGGAATATTTTATTTGATTAATGATTTTCACTATGGAATTTAACTCATCTGGGCTCATAAATATTTGTTCTCATAAAAATAGTTTCTGCATTTATCTATAAAATTTTAGCGCATATAAATAACATGATTCTTCTAAGGTATCTATCTTTGCTGCTATGGATTTTGGGAAGTGACCTTTTTTAAAAGAAAGTTAATTTTACATTCTTTTTTTGTAAGAGGAAAACTTTAGGAAGGGAACTAATATTTGACAGGACATTGAGAATAAAGTTTAGAGTACTCATTGACATTTAAAAATTGTGAAAAACCTAATTTTAGGCTTAGAACTTCTACCATTACCTTCTAAAAACTTTTATAAATGCCACTCCCACTGATATCATCTCTCACTAGCTCTTTTCTAACAATATTTCAAAAATGATCAGGTGTGTATAAGTTTATAACCAGACATACTGAAAACCTAAATAAATGCAGTATTTTCTCTTGGAGAATTTGCATATTTAATAGGAGTAATTTCCTTCTGCTCTTCAGAGATGTACCCATATGTTATTCTCTTCTGGTATAATTTTGTCTTTTCTACAATGTAAAACTTCCCATTGCATTTAAAATTTAAAAACCAAAATATAAGAGACAAATTAATGTAGCTTATTCTTTGTCCATCTATATTTTAAAAATACTTAAGCATTCAGAATAGTAAATCATCATGTATTATTTTGGCACAGCCTATATCTAACTGCTAAAACATAATTTTAAGAAAAATTTTTCTAAACCAGTAATGGTATCTCATTAAAATATATATACTGATATATATTAGATATGTTATAAATTCATAAGATGTACTAGTCTTCTAAGATACTCATTATTTATCCATGCTCCTGATGAAAAGAATGGAATGCAGAGCTATTCACAGTGTATAAGGGTGCATCTGACTGTAGAACTGATTCTGAAGACAATACTGTTTACTTGTAGTGGAGAACACACAATTTAGTATACTGATGATGTATTATAGAATTATATAGGTGAAACCTATATAATTTTATTACTAGTGTCAGTCCAGTACATTCAATCAATCAAATTACTTTTGTTTTTAGAAAATAACTTGAAATTTTGTTATAGAGTAAAATAGGAGTGAAAACAATCTTTTTAAATGCACTCCTTCCTGCTAAAATCTTGCAGTGACTTCTAAACACACTTGATGATAAAATCCAAGCACCTCACCTGAACCACCTGTCTGTGGGTTCTGAGGCCACATTGTCCAACTGATATCAAATATATCCTTCCTCCAGTATGAATGCTGTTCCCTCTGCCTAGAAAGGTCTTCCTACAGGTTTTTCAATGACTTGTTCATTCCTGTCATTCAAGTCTGTATGCCATTATTAGCTATCTAGAGAGTTTGTCTCTGATCATTCCATCTCATCTGTCGCTGTCACAATCTACCCTGTTACTATATTTTATTTTTATAACATTTATTATTATAAGAAAATTTAATATGTACTCTATTATTAATGTTTTCCTCACCAGAATATGAAAGAACAGATATTTAGTCTGTTTGAGTAACTGCAGTAATCCTTAAAATAATAATTGACCCATAGTGGTATTTGAAAATTATTTGAAGGGAATAGTGGCTATTCCCAAGAAAATTATACAAAAGCTTTCTACTAGTTAATTCTCTTTCTAACCTTATGATTTTGGTTGAGTTAACGGCTCTCTATTTCCAAAATTACTCCTCTAATAAAAAGAAAGATAGAGAAATAATTCCTGTACCACTTATTTCCTAGAGTTATAGTGAAAATATAATGAGATGACTTTGGGAAAGTATGTAAAAACTGTAAAACATTATAGACATTTGAATTGCCATTGCTGTCTATATTTGCCATCAACTCTCTACATGTTCTGCAGTCATTCCCAGAATCTCCATTTACACAATGTTAGGACTCTGGATGCCATAGAAATCCCTGGTTCTGGAAGGGTTTATAAATCCAACCATTATTACTAAATCTCACTTTGCCGTATCTGCCTACTTTTATATTAAAAGCTAATGTGCAAACAATTAGAGTAACAATGACAGGAAAAATATGAGAAAACTGGGGGCTGTGGGAGAGCAGCTGTGGATTTTTACATTTGATCAGTAGAGCATTTATGTGCCCCAGAGGTATTGGTAATATATCTAACATGCAAGTTTTTAAAAGAATGTATATGATATATTTAACAATCACTCTCCCTTAGGAGGTAGGTACATAATCAAAAAATGCGGTCACTTGGATGTAATATAAATGACAAAAAAAGTACTTCCAAAATGTTGGTACTTGGATGTACCAACATTTAAAGGAAGGAAACCATAGAGATTACATGAACATGCTGAGTTTTATCAAGCAATTATTTCCTTGAATATACAATGATAACTGTATTGGATTTAATTTAGTGTTACTTGATCAGCTGTAATCTAAGAAATTCTACCTACTCATATTTTTCTAAGCCTTACATGATAGTACTACTAAAATGAAAAAATTTTTTTTCAAAATAACTATTGGTCACAATAGCAATGGAAATACCATGTGCATTGTTTATTATTTCAGTATGAATGACTTATTAGACTCATTGAACCTTAATATTTTCTAATGGTACATCATTTTTAAAGGATAAAATCTTCACTGACAAATTAACAAAACAAGAATTCACTGTTTTTTTTTCCCCTTCGAGCAAATGAATTCATCTTCTTAGACTCAGAATTTTGTTTTATTTAATTCTTTAGCTATAAATTTTTTAAAATTTATTTTTACCTCTTGCAGTACCAAGAACTTATTCCTGTATCCAACCAAAAAAATGTGTAGGACATACTACCAATAACTACAAAGAGGTTAGAGATATTTGTTTGTACTCATTCTGGAAAAGGTCAAGTTCTGCTTTTTTGCTTTAGATAAACACAGCCACATGGTCTCGCTCTCTGCTCAGATGTTTTCCATTATATCACACAGGTCAAACATTAAGTAATAATTTCTCTGTTTGTATGTGATATTTTCTATAACTACCTCTTCCCAAATAAAACCTCAGTGATATTTTCATTTATCACAAATATCGGGCTTGCCTGTCTCCCAAGCTATCACTATCCTGTGGAAAGTCCTCATCTTGAGTAATGAATATTGGTTTCTCCCCCCTTAAAAAAGTATTGTAAAAGCAAATTTCAAGCTCTCTGAATGTGATATTTAATTTTATGTGGCAAAGGGGTACCCAGATAAATGATGAAACATGATTTGTGGGTGTGTTGCTGAGTGTTTCTATAAGAGATTAGCATTTGAATTGGTAGACTGCATAAAGATCACCTTCACCTTTTCCAGTGAACATCAACCAATCTTACCAGGGCCTGAACAGAACAAAAAGACAGAGGAAGAAAGAACTGCTCTCTGCAGGAGCTGGGACATCCATCTTTCCCTGCCCTCTAACATCAGCACTCCTGGTTTTCAGGCTTTCAGTGTTAGGCTAGAACTACACTTGCTTTCTTAGGAGTTCAGGTACAGACAGAAAACTGTAGAACTTAGCAACCTCTGTAATTGCATGAGCCAATCCTTCATAATAAGTTACTTTCTATATATCCATATCTGTGTGTTTTTTTTTTTTAATTCTGTTTCTCTGAACAATCCTGACTAATAAACTCTTTCATGAATCTCATTTTTTTAAAATATCACCATCTACTTTGGTTTGTTTTCCAGATGAAAAATGTTGATAGCTTTCTATTCACCAAATTAAATGTTCTTTGACCTTTCCTATTAACAAGGCTCAAATAAAAGAGTAATTTTCTAATGCAGTTTTATCTACTGATAAGACGTTTGTAATGAACAAAATGTAAATTTAAACTCAGTAAGTTCTGACTTTTAGTAGAAGTAATGTTTCCTATGGAATGAATGGGGTTTCATCAACGATTTAATTAAAATACTAAGGCACTCTCCTTAATAATGCTGGTTTAGATCTAGAAAAGACTATGAAAAGTTTGGTCTTTCAAACATTATATCAGACTCATTAGGATCCAAAGAAGTGGTTGAGGTTTCATTGACATATCAGGCCATCAACATCTATCGTGGAGTTAAAAGGAAAACCTCATAACCTGATCACTTTGATGTGCTCTAAGCACTGATCTGCATTCCCAGAGGTAGCTTCTACATTCATGCATAAGTTGCCCATTAAGTTATACTAAATTAATGACTACTGGAGGAAGGCAAAATAGAAAACATGGGAGAAAAAAATGATTTTTAAAAGAACCAAAAACATTAAAGCCTTTGCATTTCCTGGAAAAAGAGAAGTATTTGAGAGGCAAAGATGAAGTAAATATCTTACCAAGATGCAAATGGAAGAAATTCTAGAAAGATGAATGCATTGTGTATCTCAGGGAGGGGCAGGTGGAGGTAGAAGAGAGTATGAGGGGGACAAATGGTAATGGACAGAATTTAATTAGAAAAGAGAGAGATCCAACATTCACATTACAGTGGGCCCAGAAGGAGAGGACAAAGAGCAAGAAATTGGAAATCTATTTGAAAAAAATATGAAGGAAAGCTCCCCTAATTTGGTGAAGGAAATAGACAGGCAAATCCAGGAAGCACAAAGAATCCCAAACAAAATGGATGCAAAGAGGTCCACTCCAAGACACATCATAATTAAAATAATGAAGTTTAAAGATAAAAAGAGAGTCTTAAAAGCATCAAGAGAAAAGAAGTTAGTTATCTAGATGGGAGTTCCGATAAGACTGTCAGATGATTTCTCTAAAGAAACTTTGCAGGCTAGAAGGGACTGGCAAGAAACTTTCAAAGTCATGAAAAGCAAGGACCTACAGCCTAGATTCTTCTACTCAGCAAAGCTAGCATTTAGAATCAAAGGGCAAAAGAAGAGCTTCCCAGACAAGAAAAACCTAAAAGAGTTGATCATCACGAAACCATTATTATAGGAAATGTTAAAGGGATATATTTAAGAAAAAGAAGATCAAAACTATGAACAATAAAATGGCAAAAATACATATCTATCAATAATTGAATCTAAAAAAAAAATTTAAGCAAACAAGAAGAGACAGAATCATGAATGCAGGAGCATTTTGATCATTGCCAGATGGCAGAGGGGTGTGGGGGAATTGATGAAGAAGTGAGGGGATTAAGAAGTACAAATAGGTAGTTACAGAATAGCCATGGGGATGTAAAGTACAGCATAAGAAATGGAGTAGCCAAAGAACTCATATTCTTGACCCACAGACGTGAACAGTAGTGGGGAGATTGCCTGAGGGAATGGGGGATGCTGGGCGGAGGGGGGTGAAGGGGGAAAATCAAGACAACTATAATAGCATAATCAATAAAATATAATTTAAAACATTTTAAATGTATTGTAAATGTCATGCATTATGTCTCTCTCCAGAATTTTCATTTTGACAGTGATATATTTTTGGAATACATGCATTTATACTAACCCTTGTATTGTGTTTATGTTTACTGTAAATATTTATATTTCATAACCTGAAACATTAACACTAAGTGTCAAATTAAGCTAACTCTAAGAAAAGAATAACAAATGAGTAGGGAAATACTAGCTCCATTCCATTTTAAAACACACAATGTCTAATTATCTTCAAGTCTTAATAAATACTGTCCATCAATAACATTGAATTTTTTTTGTTAATTTAAGTATACTTTTACAAAGTAATCGATATACTACCTTTCTTTTATATTAATTAAAAAACACAAAGTTAAATATAAATTGTATTAGGTAAATAGCAGTAGCATATTTACAAGTATTTCACATATTGTTTTAAACTCAGTTTTGAAAGGCCAACTGCTGTTACAGGAATAAGCCATAGTAGCTGACCAAGAGAAAAGCTTTATACCATTGAATGATAGTCCTGTAATTTAGTTTTCCTAAGTACATCGTCTCTTTAGTTCTTAATTTCATATACTCCATTTTATAATTCTCAACTTTCTATTTGCTGTTTCTTTCATAATTTCCTAACCTCAGTATATTTGAAATAAAAGGACTTGTTAGGATTAATTCAGCATGCTAAAAATTTAGGAATCAAGGTAAAAAGATTTTAGGAAAGCTCTTTTCAGAATTATTTGTTTAGAAGTCTTCATTTTGCCATCTGCATTTTGGCTGTATTAATTATATCTTTAAATCTGTTTCCCATAACTGCAAATCTGTGTAATAAATGGATTGAATTTTATATTTTTTACTCTCCCCTTGGCACCCCCCTTTTTGCGATATGTTTGGTTATTCTTGATGGAATGCTAGATTCTATGTATCAAAAATCGAAGTCTCTGAATGATACTAATACGACCTTTCTTTGAAAGTATGCTTCTTCAAAAGAGAAATAGAGAAAATTACCTGAATTTGACAAATACTGAATTTAGTTCAGTCTAGGTGTATTCTTTGTAGTGCAGGTTAACCTGTGTGGCACTACTGAAGTGGAGCTTACAAGGCCTCTCAGTTGAGAGACTAGGAAGTGTACCAAGACTCTTATCTTCCCTGTACTACAAATAAGTGTAGTGGAAACTGTGAAACAGTAGAAAATCTGACTGTTTCCAATGGCTTTTTGGTTGACTTCTTAGCCTCTTGATTTGTGAAGTTTAAGAACTCACCGGTGCCTCGGGGCAGCAGGGGGTGTGGCAGGGGGGAGAGTTAAATACTTTGCACGCGTTGTAATTCTTTTCTCCCCAGAATGGTAGCCACTCACGCAGTATATAACTTGACATTGCAAAATTTCTGTTTTCTGTAAGCCAGGTCAACAACAGAGAGGAAAATGCTGCTGGATCCTTACACCCTGCCTGGATTCTTAAATGTTGGCCCCACACCAAGAATCACCAGTGCCACGATGAAAAAAATAGTTGAAGGATGTGGACTCATCTCTTTATAGTCTTTTTTCCTCTCTGTGGGCTTGCCCTCTAAACCCTGGCTGCCTGAGCAGCCCTCAGATGCTTTAAAACAGATTTTTCTTGCATATTATCCAGCTTCCCTAGTTGTTCCTAAAGGAATTGTTGGCCTTACTACTCTGTCATAGATATAAACAAAAGTTCCTAAATCATTTTAAGGTGTTATATTTTTATGTCCCAGGAGACACCAGAGGGCATTAGGAAGAGGGTTAATGATTTATGAGAATCTGAAACGGTTCTTATTGTATATCTCATTTAATCTCACTTCATCTGTAAGCAGACCCTTTTATAAACAATTACTGTTCATATTTTATAGTTAAAACAATGAAATATGTTTAATATCTGTCTTTCTGGAGTTCACTGAGGCAGTAAGTAGCAAGACCTCTATTGCAACCAAATCTGTCGGACTTGGCCCTGTGCACTATCTACCCCATCCGGATTTTAAACTGAAGTGCTCCCAGCGTTGATTCCAGCAACAGACATGCCCCATTTGCCCACAGAGTGTCGAATGACCTTAGAATGACTTTTATTCTCAAGGAGGACAAGAGGACATTGGATAAATATTTCTTGTCCAAGAACCTGTAATTTAAACCCATTAAATATGATTTATTTAATTTAAACTTTGTTGCTCTGTTTCTCTCCCCTTCGTTAATGAAGAAACAGTATAAAGTACCCTCCTTTTAATGTTTCTTATTATCTTTCAGTCATCTCTTTATTTTATAAAATAAAATGCTCTAATCACGGCCGGTGTGGCTCAATTGATTGGAGCATTGTCTCATAACCAAAAGTTGGCAGATTTGATTCCTGGTCAGGGCATATACCTGGGTTGTAGGTTTGATCCTCAGTCTGGATGCATATGGGAGGCAACCAATCAATGTTTCTCTCCACCATCAATGGTTTCGTCTGTCTTTTCCTCTTGCTCTAAAATCAATGAAACAAAAAAATGCCCTCAGTGGGGATAAAAAAAGAAAATACTCTATATACTCTAAATACTGCTTTCCTTACTGGGTCAGTTCTCTACCCTTCACCATTATTGTTGTTTTGCTTCTCCATCAGCATGTTGTTTAACCTCCCAAAGTGCCATGCACTCACTTAATGTATTGAAAAGATTACTATAAGCTCTTCTTAAAGATTAATTCAAATGTATACCCTCAGATCAGACAAAAAGCATTCTAAAATGTATTCACTATGAACCTAGATTCTGCTTAAAATACAATTAAAATTTATCAAAGTGACAGCTAAAAATTACAATCATCTTTTTTGGATTTCTTCAAATTCATACTACTTATGTCTCTATGCTCAAGTTACAAGAGGGATGAAAAATATCCATTCCATTGTTTTACAATCATTCCTCAGATATGATTTAAGTAAAATTATAGGCCATTTTATAGAAGCCATAATATTACATTTTTATATTAAATTTTTTAAAAGTACTCACATACTTGGCCAGTTTTTCCATTCCCTTTTATTAGGAGCTAGTTTATTAAGAACAGTAAATGTTAACAAATAAATATGTCTTTAACTGACTTAAAATAGTTTGAAGACATTTAGGTACTTTGTAAATTATCTTTCAAGTATATATTACAGTTTCTTCTTCAATTAAGTTGGAATATAAGCTTCAAATGTAAGCTGACTTTTCAAATTTGATTGTTTTCTTGCCCTACTCGCTGTCATATCGTGAATGATTTATATCCAAGTAATGGAGTATCATTCCACCTTGGTACGTACAGGGCAGAATTAGCCTGTTGGGAGCAAAGAAATACAAATATTTCCTTTAAACATTCCTTTCCCAAAAGGAAAGTCTCTCTCTTTTTTTTTTTTGTCAGAATAAACTTTTGTGATTTCCTACTTATTCATATTATTATATCCCATCTCAAATAAGATAATCATAGAAGAAAAAATCAGAAGAAGCATCAAATAGGAGACTGACTCACTCACATATCATTTACACTGTTACCTGAAATCACAAGTAAAAGCCTTTTAAAAATTGTGAAGGCTGTGTCCAACTTTTGAGTGCTTTGTTTTCACTGTTCACTGCACACAAAATGGTATTTAAAACCAACCACTTTATATCACTGCATTTTTTATTACAGAAGCCTTAAATAAATACTGGTTAGGAAAAGAAATGAGTTTGACCTCTCAGATACAAGACTAACAAGCATTTACTTAGTGCTTTCTTGTTTCAAGTTTTTAAAGATTTAAAAGAAAAAAGAGAGTGAGAGAAGAGTAAGAAGGCACTATCCATTCCATTAGGTACCCATAAATTAGTAAAAAAAAAAAAAAAAAAAGAAAGAAAAGAAAAAAGACTTAAAATTACAATAGCATGTGATGAATGCTGCAATATTCATGTACAAAGTGCAGAGGGAAAATTAGGGAGTGAGAGTATTCTGCCTAGGAAAGTTAAGGAAGATATGATATTTCAGAGACATGAGAATACGTGTAGAGGATTTTCACATAGTAAATAAAGAGGAAGAGGGGGCACCGATGAGGATGAGATTGAGGACAAGGATAAGAACTCATTTCTTTCAGCAGGATGTCATCAGAAATGACCCTTTTTAGGTCCATTATACGGCAGCTCAGGAAACCTAGAAAGACAAGAGAAAGGGTGTAGTGCCCTGGGCACAGCAGACCTGCCTTTGAGTATCAGGCTATTGCAAACACAAGAATCCATCAAAACTATTTCCTTGGACCTTTTTATGTTTCAACGTTTGGAGAAACAAGACTACATCTAGAGAACTGACTTAAAGAATAAAGAAAATAAACAACCTTCATAGCTAATAAAATATCTTAGCCATTATTCTCACAATTGTCTCCCATATTTGTAATCTTAGTGACAAAAGAGAGTGTCATACAAGCTATTATTAACAAAATCTAGGACACAGATCTCACCATTGATGACCTCCTCACTGTCTCTGTGTCTTTGAAATGTTGTTCAACACATTTTTGATTAATCAGGGTGGAGAACTCTCTTAGTCCAGTACAATAGAGCTCACAGTTTGTAACTGATTTAAAGATAGACCATATATGCAAGAAGAAAGTTATTAAATGGATGTTAGTGAGCATGTACACAATAATGGTGTTCCTCTGTAACTAATGTTATGAATGTTTAGCCATGTCTTGAAAACATCAATTTCAGGTCATTTTTAGAATGAAAGGCAATAAGTTGAAACATTTCCAAATAAGAAAATGTGTGTATTTTATAGCAGGTTAGCAGATTTCACAGCATGCTGGGTGATTAACAGCATGTGACATAATGATGTAAGTGTCGTGAATGTGTTTACATTCTGCAATGTCAATATTCTCTATTGCTGGTGCCTGAACAAAGAAACCAAGTTTACAGAGGACATTTGGACTGTGTCCATCCTCGTCTTCAATTAGTTCTGCTATTCATGCTTTTTAAATAAAATCATAATTTAAAATTCAGTCAACCTAAGTAGCTTCGTATTAAACACATAAATGTATGTAGGGCTCTGTGTTGTATGTGTATTTAATGTATCTGTTGATATAAATATTTTTGATGAAGTAATCATGGAGAAAGATATGATTGGAAGTACATTCAGCACTTCCAATTGAAAGGGAAAAAACCTAGCATTATTACCCTTTCTGTCTCATTTCTTTTTTTTTTTTTGTCCTTTTACTGAATCACTTCTGAGATATTTCACTCTCCACTACTCTGCTTTCTCTTTCTTCTTTTTTCATTAAAAATATACATATTCTTCCTTTGCTCCCTTTGCCTCTACAATTTGGATTTTAAAATCATCAATGATAGATGATCAGAGGTGTGTGCTCAGAGGTTAAGCATTTGTTAGGGGGAGTTGTGAAGAGGATATGGGCCAACTAAATTTATTTCATTGGCCATGACTCTGTATGAGGGCCATTGCCCTTAGTGTGCCTATTTCATCTGGCTGTCCTATCACTGAGATTGATCATACCACTTTTCCTCTGTTTAGCAGACTGCCAGATGGTGATGACAGTGTGCTTATGTTTCCCTCTAATATTTCATTTTTCTGAATCTCTTGGGAAAGAAATCTTCCGTAATAAGTGTAGTCTGGCTAGTTACTATTCCAAGTTATTATCACCATCTTTTGTTGTTGTTGTTGTTTTCAGACTGGAGCTAAAGAGCTTCTCCCTGCCAAAAGAGTTTCATCATTCTGCTTGAACAATCTTTGAATTCCAGAAATAGACATTCCCAAGAGACCCAGCTAATAATAACAGTGGGGAATGTGCTGCTTATGCCGAGTCAACCTAGAGTGCGATCTGATTTTAATTCCTTTCAGTCTCAGAATGATTCAAACTAGTAGCGTAACTATGAAAACTTCATCTCTTTTGAATTTTCCCAACGGCTTAGTTTCTGGGAAGAAGATCAATCTGACAATGGCAATTCAACTATAAGGCATTTGGTCTAATGGTTCGGGAAGAACAGGTCTCTCCTATTCTAATCAATGCAAGACATAGCAGGAGCTCAGAAAATAAAGAATAAATTGAATTCAGCAAGCACTATCAATTAGGTGGCACAAAAGTCTTTGCTAACATCACTTTGGAATTATGTTCACATGGAGTATTTAAGGAACTATAAAATGTGAACTCTCAGAGCACCAAAATCCTTCAGGTATTATTTTTAAAAAATTTAATATATACATATATATAATTTACAATAAAAATAAAATAAAGTGATATAGGTATATACATATGCATCAGTAGTTTTGTAATTGTGTATTTCTTGTATTTGCATTTTCTTAGAAAGCTGTTCACTTGTACAATATTACTATGCATTTTCCATATGGAAAACAGTTCACTTTCCACCTATAATAAACTGAAATCATTGGTTTTAAGAAGGAAGTAAATTATAACTTCCCAGAGAATATTGTAAAATATTGTGATAGAATAGACATTCTACAGTAATATGGATTTTTCTGCCATAATAATACATGCATGATACACATAGAATTATCAAGAAATTTTCCTTTATGTAAGTTTTATTTTATACAAAACTGTTTTGCTTTTATTTTTATGCCTTAAATATTTGTGAAAATGCATTACATAGTTCACAGATGTCACATGACCTCTGCCAAGGGATAATTTGCTCACATTTGTATCATTAACTGCTGTGGAAACTCTAGTTCTCTGGCTGCCTTTAGAAGAGTTTATGAGTGTTTTATGATGTTTCCTGGTCATACTGTATTTTTACAACTGTTGCAAGTAGACACAAATGTCATAAGTTACTGAACAAAGTTATCCTCGATCCCTCAGAGTTTAATGAGGAACAGTTACAGAAAAGGGAAGTTTGCAAGTGCCACTAGAGTCAGCCTGATGGGTTCCACATGTAGAATAAGTTCAGATATTTGAGTCAGATTTGCTAAACTTCTAACACTCTTTCTTTCTTTCTTTCTTTCTTTCTTTCTTTCTTTCTTTCTTTCTTTTATTCTTTCTTTGTCTTCTTCTTCCTCTTCTTCTTCTCCTTCCTTCCTTCCTTCCTTCCTTCCTTCCTTCCTCCTTCCTTCCTTCCTCCCTTCCTTCCCTTCTCCTCTTTAACACCATTTTAAATGCACCCTTAGCTATGGATAAATGGACTATTTGCTAATGATTATAGATATTTCTTTTAAGTAAATGGCCAAAAATACCTGTCTTTCCAGATGCAGGTATATAGGTTTGCCTCCAAATCAAATAATTTATATAATAAGTTTCTAGAAATTCCCTATAACTAAATTTTTAAACATATTAGCATTTTAAGTGCTATATTTGAGACACTGTATAAATGTAATGCTCAGTCCAAAATGTTAGCATTATCATCACACACATATTACTGTAATTGCATACCTATTATTCATAACAAATATTTACTTTGTGCCCAATATACACCTGGAATGTTGCAAAGTACCATGGATTCAAAGAGGTAAAAAGTGAAAATAAAACAGTAGAAGACACATTTCTAACTAGCAATAAGGAATAAATCTAAACAATTTACACTCCTGATAATAAAGGTAACAGTGTTATGGAAAAAAAGCAGCCTAGCAAGGAAAATATTCTTGAGGAAGAAAGAAATTGAACTATAAATTTTATTGAAATAGATCCTAAAGGACAATCCATACACGTATAACCTACACCAGAATGTACAAAACAATGGACGACCTTGCAATGATATGACAAACTCAAAGAAACAAGAAAGAAATCACCAAACTTTCCAGTATTCAAAGAAGCTTAATACATTTCACATCACTCGACTTCTTAATAAATACCAATTAAGTAGGAAAACTAATTGGTTAGCATGCCCAAATTAGAAAAAATAATTAAAAGTGAAGGCTGAGGTATAGTGAGGTAGGCTAGAGAGTACAAATGCATGACTATTTGCCCACGTAATTGAACATTACCTGCCTGTGACATGAAAGCAAATGTTTTGTGTTGCTTTAGATTAATTTTCTCAGACCAACCTAATAATACATCCCAATAAGATAAGTCATATTATTTTTCTAGATTTTTTAAAAATTAAACATTGGCTGGACATCTATGAGTCACTAAAGTGATAGAGAACAACTTTGAACAAATGCTTTCTGACTCCAGGGCCCAAATTTATATAAACACACTAACTTTGATCTTTCTGTATACTCACACATACTCTCTCTCTCTCTCTCATAATAATTCTTAGTTAAAAATCACACAGTAAATGTAATCAAGGATTAACAATATTGGTTTTTACTATTGTTCAATTCCAATTGTCCCCACCCCCGCCATTACTTGCCCCCTGCCCTACCCACTCCCACCTCCCACATTCAATCCTTTACCCTCCCCATTGTTTCTGTCCATGGGTCCTTTATTTATGTTCTTTGAGGGCCTTTCCCTTCTTTCCCTGTTATCTCCCTCTTCCCACCCCCCTGGTTACTGCCAGTTTGTTCTTTATTTGTATGTCTCTGGTTATTTTTTTTTCACTTGTTTGTTTTGTTCTCAGGTTCCACTTATAGGTGAGATCATATGGTATTTGTCTTTCACTGCCTAGCTTATTTCACCTAGCATGCTCTCCAGTTCCAATCCATCCAATTCATGCTGTCAGCAATCCATGCCGAGTGGTAGGATAAACAATATTCTTAATGAAGTCTAATATCTAAGAGCATCATATGGAATCACTTCCAAAGGGGATAATATGTTGGTAATGTTACCTCAACTAAACTTTTGGGGTAAGTCTATTGACTTGTGTTTCAAACACAGTATATAACATGCGATAGATGATAGATAGACTGATTAGCTGATTGACTGATTGATTTAGGGGGATAAGAATAGAAAGCAAATTCACAAGGTCTTGCATGACAACGTTTTGAAGAATTGAGTCATCTTAATATGAAACTAATTTCAAAATATATTATTTTACTAGAAATTTTAAAAGATATATTTCTCTGAACCCTCTTTCTACACATTGGGCATTTTGTATTTTCAAATACATGCACTTGTCTTCCCCCACAATTAAAAATAGATGGATATAATTCATGTACCAATATTTCTTTTTCTAAGCTTGGTTCAATAAGTAAAAATGATATCTGAGTTTAGAAAAGTTAGAACTTTTATAAAGAATGCAAATGACACAAGCATACATCACCGAGACTAGTCTGTATTTTAATTTGTTAAGAAAAAAACTAAAAAGATGCCTGAGGGGAAATGCAGTACATGTCTTCTTTGCTCCTAGGATAATTGTGCATTTGTTCTATTGCTGAGCGCATTACCATGATCAAACTACTGTGTATTTGCTTCTTGCCTATAGCAATGCAGTGGCCCCAACTAATAGAAGATGGAACAGCATCAGGACTACATTAGGAAAGGAATGTTTTATTTAAGGACTCGGCTGGTAACTCACTACCAGATTTCCCTTTACAATTTGCTCACTCTAATTGTTAAAACATTTCCTGCTATTTCAGAAGAGCAGAGACCACAAGAGTGTACAGAGGAAGCACTACCAGGTTTACACTAAAGGACCACATTTGTTTTGGACCCTACATTCACAAGCATTTTAACTGTCTTGAATGAATCCTTTCTTCCCTATCTCTATTAGTGGTTCAGAATTGAACCTCAGAGCTTCGTTAGGCTCTGAAATGAGTAATTAATGAAGCATCTGTGTTTTGAAACTGAGTGAAAGTTGGCAAGATAGAACACAGACAAATGAACCCAGGGGCACACGTACTCTGAGAAATGAAGTCTGAACACTCTTTAATCCAAAAATAGAGTTGGGATTATCCTACTGTTTTCTCCCAATTTACAGTTTTACTCTAAAGAGTGAATAGTGTACCACTGTTAAATCATGGGATAGCTAAGGAATTTATGATTGTTAAATAGAAAAACAAATTTTTTAATCATGCGATTTTTAAGAACCAATTAGAAAAAATTAATTAGAATTGTATCAAATATGAAAATGAATAAAATTTGCCATTATATTGTTAACATTTTTAAATAACTAAGTCACTTTTGCAATATTAAAAGATCTCTAGTGGACATTTAGACATTATTCTTCTTATTTGAAAATTATTACAAGTATCATATTAAGGCCTAGCTAAGTTCTCCAGCTACCCTATGAACTCTCTTTGTTCAAGACCTCATGTACTTCTCACAACTCTCTCATGATAGGTAAAAATGAAAATAAATCAACACATAGACAAATTAAACATATGTAATCAGTAAAGTACAAATATTAATTTCTGAACTCGTTAGTTATCATCCATGTATTCAATATCATCAAAGAATCAAATTTTTTTTTTTTCAGTCTCAGCTTTTTTTTTTTTTAATCAGTATTTTTTAATTGTTGATATTGTACAGTTTTCTGTCTTTTACCCCACCCCAGCCCACCACCCCAGCCCTCCCCACCTTCCTCCCATTTCCACCCCCCATAGTTTTTGTCCATGAGTCCTTTATACTTGTTGCTCTAAACCGTTCCCCTTTTCCCCCGAAATTCCCTCCCCTCCCACTTTGGACACTGTCAGACTGTTCTCAAATTCAGTGTCTTTGTTTATATTATGCTTGTTTCTTTGTTTTGTTGATTAGCTTCCTGTTAAAGGTGAGATCATATGGTATTTGTCTTTCACTGCCTGGCTTATTTCGCTTAGCATGATACTCTCCAATTCCTTCCATGCTGTCGCAAAGGGTAGGAGCTCCTTCTTTCTTTCTGCTGCATAGAATTCCATTGTGTAAATGTACCACAGTTTTTTGATCCATTCATTAACTGATGGGCACCTAGGTTGCTTCCAGCACTTGGCTATTGTAAATTGTGCTGCTATGAACATAGGGGTGCATAGATTCTTTTGGATTGGTGTTTCAGGATTCTTAGGATATAATCCAAGCAGTGGAATTGCTGGGTCAAAAGGTATGTCCATTTTTAGTTTTCTTAGAAAATTCCATACTGTTTTCCATAGTGGTTGTACCAATCTGCAATCCCACCAACAGTGCACTAGGGTCCCCTTTTCTCCACAACCTCTCCAACACTTGCTGTTTGTTGCTTTGTTTATGAAGGCCATTCTGACTGGTGTCAAGTGGTATCTCATTGTAGTTTTAATTTGCATCTCTCTGATATTTTAAAGCTTTTAATCTCACTTAGAGCATAATTCCAACTATTGATACAGAGAGATCTAATCAGATCACTGGGGAGGAGTTGGGAGAGGTCATAGAAGGAGGTCATCCAAAACAATGGTAAACAGTTTAGGATGGGACTGGCTGAGAAGCTGAATACCTCCAGAGTGCATGGAATTGTGGACGAGAAGATTGACAATAAAAAGACAGCAGAGACTTGTCCTTGGGCTCTCTTCTTCCTCAAGGATATCTGGATGATCATGCTGCAGCTGCCTGCATTTCCAAAAGAACAGTATTTCAGATGAGAAGGAACTCTGGGCACAGCCTAAGATTGGGCTGGCCTGGCAGAGGGTGCTAGGTTTATTCTTCTTTGGGTGCTCTAGAGGGGAGGCGCTCTGAGGCAGAAGCCTGCCATTCTTCCAAAATTGTGTAGCTTTTGTGTCTTATGTTTTAGTTTGTAAATTAACTTTATAGAAATAAGATAATTAAAAACTAATGGGGGAAATGCCAGGAGAACTCAGGTGTTAAAGAGTTCAGCCTTAATTGTTTTAAGTGACTAATGCATGTGGAAAGCTGTTACTCTGAAATTCTGTAGCATTTGAATAAAGACTCCTTTCTTTTATCACTAGACCTTTACCTCTGGCATTTTGCCTAGAGGGTGGTGGCAGGCAGCAGGACCGCACTTGCTGTTAGGGAACAGGATAATAAAAGTCTAAATCAACATCTCTGCAACTTCGCAGTCACTGGGATGCCTGTGAGAAAGGAAGCAGTTTTCCTGCTAAGTCAGTATTACTGTGGGTGGATACTAAGAATACGCCTTTTTAACATTTTTGCCAGACAATTGTTATGAGCTTTAAAATGGGTTTATTGTCACAAAGTCGGTGGACCCTTCATGTCTTGTATCCTTTATGTTACAAATTGAAACTACTACAGAGAAAGAAAGGAACATCTATCGCTTATCTGTGTGTTTAATCTCACCTCCTCCTCCTATCTCTTTCTATCTCTAGGTTCTAGCTCCAATAGTTTTCGATCACTTGAATCAATCCCAGCCTTTCTGGTCCAGGATCTTAATACACACTGACCAGCCTTGAGATTTCCTGTCTTTGCTTTTTGAAAACCTAATATCTCCTTCTTCCATTATCTATATACATATCAACTCTTCTGACAGGTGTCTCCATACCATAGTTACCTCTGCTCTTGCTTTCTTCTCAGAGCACATACAATCTAATTCAATAAAGACATGCTGATGTTTGCTTACTGATGCCACTTGCTAGATTGTAAACTCAATAGGGCTGATGATACCAGACGGACTGCTTAGTTTTATGTATCCATAGCCTAACATTTGGCCTGAAATATTAAGAATCCTCAGTGGAAAAAAAGCTTTGCCTTTCTAAGGAAAACAAGGGCACTTATTTATTAGTTAGAATGCCATTGCCCTGGAGTCAGAATTCCCAAGCTCTTTTCTCATGTGACATATCCTCTTGGTTCGGAATCATTGGGTCTGTGAGGAAGAAGGAAACTTCTTCTTGAAGCATTCTTGACTATTAGGAAAATGGTGGTCTCCTGATTAGTGCATATGCTTAACATGCTGTTAAGAGGCTGAGGAAACATTTTCTAATTTCTCCCTTCAAATAAAATAACCTCTTTCTTTGGCAAGATTGTGTTATCATGCATGCAGCAGTCTCTTTCTATTTTACTTTGTTCTGAAGATGTCAGCTTTCCATACTCCTCAGATGCCTTTTCTCACTCAATTCAATTGATCTGAGTAATAGAGAAAAAGGGACTCTTGCGCTTTGAAGAACACCGATGTAGAAAACTACACAGCGTTAAGTGTCATCTTAAAATCAATGCCATAATACATTGTTTGTCTTTAAAAAAAAATCCATACCTTGGGGGAACAGGAAATTCCTATCTTGACCATCTTTCAATTTTGCTGGTTGACCCATGGGTTATGAGATCTCTGTAGTAGAGCTGGCAGAAACAATGACCAAGTAAAGGAGGACGTTTCTTATAAGCACTGGACATTTCTCTTTTTATGCTGACAGGAGACAATCAAGCACTATGATGCACTGCATCAAAAACATGAGATGAAGCCCATGTCTGTAAAAAGCAGTTTTGCATAATTCCTCATAAATTAGAAGAGAAACATACTTGACTCTTTTTAATCAATGAGAAGACTGTTCTTTCAATGACTGTTGTAGTTCTTCGACCAGCAGTACTACAGCCAATGGTGGTGTGACTGCTGCTATTTTAGTCATAAAATACCTATGCAAGCTCCAGATGTTGCGTATGAGGCCAGTATTAATGAGGCAAGAGAGGATTCATGCCATGCCCATTTTCTACTTTGGTGCTGAAACGCGAGCTCGTCCATGGTCTAGATCCCACCCACATGCCAATATGCACCTGCAAAAGTCTTCAATTTGGGGTTTTTTAAATCACAAGCAGACACTCTAATTCAGGCTTACATATTAAAAATTCCAGAGCAGGGAAAAATACTCCAAAAACTCAAAGCTCTAATTCCTTAATGAATTATGTACATGGTGTGAGATACACAGACAGACATAACTTGATTTCCTGTTCCAAATACTGGTGAGCACATTGCCATTTGGTCCAAGTCCATTTCAGGGTAGTGTTTCAGTTGCACTTGTGAGTGAAACAAAATGTTATCAAGAATTGCTTTAATTGAGGAAACTGGGACTTCCAAAGTATGCATAAAATATCATTGACAACATTTGAGCTCAAGATGAAGATGGAGTCTACTTTCCACAAGTTAACGCAATAGTCTTTGGAGACATCGTGCATGTGAATAGGCAGCCACAGACAGGCCCGTTTTGTGCAGGTTCTGCAAGGGCTTTCCTCTCATTCACAGAGGCATGCCCCCTGCCATGGCCAAGTTTCATTTTAGACTCCCAATGAACCAGAAACCCAAAGCTAAAGTCATCTAAAGTCACCAGCCTTCTTATGCTTTTCACCTGGAGTCATAAATCTTTTTTTTAATATCCTTTGGGAAGGAGTGAGTTCTCCTGGAAACTTGGGCCGTGTTCACCTGACACTTCTCATGAGTCCCATTTAGGGTTTACATAGAAAAATAGTCAAATCAAAATAATTTTTACCAGTTTTAGATTTCATTTGAAAAACACACACACATGTGTAATGTCCCAAGTCACTTATTTTAACAGTAATCTGGAAGAAAGAAATGGCATCGGTTTAGATTGATAGGACTAACCTGAGAAACAGGCAGAAGATTCACATCAGTCTCCCTAACCCTAGGTTATCTCTGAAAAGGAGGGTGAAGGAAGTTTCATGGTGGAAGTTAAAAGCATGTGTGAACACTTACTAGTCAATCATGTCATTGTGATTCATGTTGATGTAAATGCTCTTAAACCTGATATTGTCAGTTCAGATAAATGTAAAAGCAGTTGATATCCTGTTTACTGGCTGCTGTTATCCCAACTGGTTCCAAGGTACCAGATCTTTTAGACAAGTGAAAGCACACAGGCTTGAGGGCTGGGCTTTAGTCATGAACCTTCCAATAGAGGGCCCCAAAGGCAAGTACTGTCCAAGAAATGTTCATCTGGATTGACTTCCTAGAAAGGTATTATCATTGCTCTTGGTTTAACTCTCTGCCCACTTCTGCCGCAAACTTGTAGCATGGGTAGAGAAAATGTGAAAAGATGGAATTGAATGGCTCTATCACCTATACTGCAAAATCCCAGGATGGCTTTGGGGAGAAAGATTTAGTAACTAGGCAGAGAAGTGAGGGAAACTTCTAGAATTCTGGGAATATTTTATTTCTTGATATTGTAATGAAGTTCAAGATGTGGGGTGCCTCAGAATCTAGAAAAACCCCCCACTAACCTGACTTGGGTGATGGCAGAGCAGAGGATGGCCATTACGAGTTACTTTGCATTTCTATAGTGACTTGGCTAGCTTCATAGTTGTGTGAAATAGCTATGCCTGCAGTGCTTAGGTGTGGTGGATCCTGACCGGCAGGATCTATGTATATTGTGGCTGCTCATGAACAAATACACACAGACAACAAGTCCTGTGGAGAAAAAGGGGCAGCCTGGCCGCTCTCTGAGAGAGGAAGAGGGCAAGAGGGCCAGAGAGCCCAGTCCCTGCCTAAACAGGCTTTTATTGCTTCTCTGGGTGCATTGCATGGAGGGTAGTCCTCATTTACTGTGCACAGGTTCACTGCAGGGCGTTACCTTTTACAAATAACAAAGGAAAGAACGTTGTTAATTACTTCAAAGAGAAGGATGTTGCAAACCAAGGGGAAAAGTGGTTGAATCATCACACTCCATACTTGGGAGGTTTAGCTCAGATTTAGGAAGTTGCAGCAAACCCTTGCTGCCTCAATTCAGGGTGAGGGAGTTTTAGCAAAAGCAAGTCTCATAGCAGTCTAGGTACGATACAGGCCTGATTCCCCACAGGAAGACCTCTCCGTGGGTGTGGTCCTGCGTGCCACTCACTCCCCACTGGTTTTCCATGTGGAGGCTGAGCTACATTTCTACACCATGTGAAGCTGTTCCTTATACTCAGGGCCAGGAAAGTAGGCATGACTTTAACCCCTGATGTAGCCAGGATCTTGCTATGCCTACACAAGAGCTTGGAGGCAGTTCACTCTGTGTCACAGGGTCATGCCTGCCCAGACTAATAATGGCAACCAGAGAAAGACAGAAGATACAGGGAACTGGAAGAATGGACCCCACTGTGGGAGGAGTCAGAAATGCGGTTGAGCCAGAAGCTCCAGGCTGGGATTTAAACCAAGCATGGCAGTCATTCGCTTTCTTGGCCATGTGGGTTGAAAGGGTGCAGAAGAAAAGCCATCATCCCACCATGAGGTACCACAGGGTTTGGGATTAAGAGCTAGAGAACATGGCAACATGGCTAATGGTGCTGGGAACTATGGGACCTGTCCAGCCAAGCATGGATTAATGGGAGATGCCTGACATGCTGAACTGTGACCTGCAATACTGAGCTGTGAACTTTTGGCTTTTTTTTTTTCCCCTGAAAGATGATACCTCTGAATGGCATATTTCTGAAACTGGTCTGATGTGGCGAAGGGAGGAAGGACTGTGTGTTCCTGAGTGTTTTAAAGGGAATGGGACTTAACAGCAGAATTCTACCATTATTCTAAATCTGTATAACTTTTAAATAATTAATTTCTTTCCGTTTCACCAAACTCTGGGTTGGGAGTCATGCTTCTTGGGGACGGGCAATTGTTTTAGAATTGCATATGCTGGGATTCTATAACAAGATGACTGGTAGTCATATGAGGTGCTTTATTTGGAATAATTTAGCAAGGTGTAAACTGGCGATATGTGCTTTTATATGTCTATAACAATTCAAAAATGTTAATTAAAAAGATATAGTTGCAATGTGTCTTATGATATATAGATATGTATATGTGTATATATATATACATACACACACTCATATACACAGACACATACGTGAAAAAGTAACACAATAGTGAGCGGGACTGAGTCTGCAGCCTTGCTAGAGTCCAGGGGTGGAAGCCCAGAGGGTAGGACATGGATTGGACTGTGATAAAGAAATAGAAAGTACCCTATGAACTTAAAGAAACTAGCCAGAGCCATGATCAGTATCTAAAACTTAGGAGTTCAGAAAAGGCTCAAAAAGCGGTTACTTCTCTCTGGATCCACAGCCTACTTAAAATTCCATACCCAAGGAGGCAAGAAGAAAAAGACAATGTCTCCCAGCCAGCACTAGAGTATTTAAGATCTTGTAGACTAAACCAGTCATAATCCAAATAACACCAACGTGCAGGTGTCCTAAGGTACTACTGCAAGATCTGGATCAGGATTTTAAAACTCCATCTCAGAGCAGCAGAGAATTGCAGGCTGTCAGATGAAAACTGAAGAAAGAAAACAAAGTTAACCTTTAAAACAATCAAACAACCAACCAACAACTCACTCAAAGCAAACATGGATTAAAAGCAAATAAACAAAAACATCCACACCTATTCTTCTCCTAATGAAATGTTAGGCAGAGGGAAAAGGTGGATTGCATACAAATGAGCAACAATTAGACAAGCCTTCTCTTCACCAGAAATAATACATGTCAGAAGATAGAGAACATCTTTTCAAAGTGTTTATAGAAAATTACTGTCAAAAAAGAATATACTACAAATGGTAGGGAAATATTTTTAACTGTACACACATATAAAGAAATTTTTTTTTAATCTGGACAAATGTTCAAGAGCTAATAAATAGTTATACATACAGGAAGTTAGGGAATCTTAATAAAAGACATGCAAAGCAAAAATTTACAGGTGTTCAGAAACTGGCAAAATATCTATCTGTTTAAATTAAATACAAAATGTGTATAAACTAGAACCTAAAATTAAAACTAATTTTTACTTAATAAAAAGTTGAAATTAAGTTTACAGAGGTCATTAATGAGAAAAGTAGTAGACACAATTTTCATAAATTGTCAACTTGCATAAGAATCTTACTCTGTTTGAGAGGGTAGGTAGACTGAGTAACTTTAAACTTTATTAGAAAAAAGTGCCTCCCTTCAGTCAACGTGTATTTACTAAGCACTAGTCTGGTTCTGGGAGTTTGCTGGGATTTTCGGAGTGCCAGCTGCATTCACCTTGAACGACCTCATTCCACCCTTTTGATACTGGGTTTGGAGAAACATCAGGGTCTCTTGGGCCACTCGAACGCTGAGGAAAAGGACGGCAGAGTGCTGACTAGTCCGTGCTGCAACACCTAACCCTGGAGTCCCGGGGCTGTGGAGGCTCAGATCCTCCTGGACCCGCCTAATTAGTTTTACACCAATTTTACAAAAACAACAACACTAATAAAAATAACCAAATGACCTAGTAATGAAAATACAGAAAATTTAAAAATGAATATTTCGACTTCACTATAACATTTGTGTTCTATGGTATTTCCCATATGATTTCTACATGCGTTTATTTTTATAATTAAAATAGTAATACATGTTCTTTTGAATTCTTTTTATGCCTGCATTTATATTTTTTCATGTTTCTCATGTCTCATGATGTCATTCTACTGTACACACAATATTTTATAATGATATATGTTACATTTTTTAAAGATTTTTATGACACTAGAAACATATTTTAAATATTTTAAACATTAAGTATGGTCACTTGTCTCCCAAAGTATCTGTTCAGTAATGACTGCATATTTTTGTAAATGTCTATATATATATTTCCTCCAGCTGCTGTAACAAATTAATATATATTGGATTGAGATAGCAGAAGTAGCAGAATTGTACTGTCTTATAGTTTTAGCCGTTAGGGTCTATATGGATCTCACAGACTATAATAAAATTACTGTTAGAGGTATGTTCCAATTTGGAAAATCTAAGGGATAATTCCCCTTGGCCTTTTTAAATTTTTTTTTTTTATTTTTGGCTTTTTCCACCTTCTAGAGGTTGTCCACCCTCTCTGACTCATGTTGTCCCTTCATTTTCAAAAACAGCAGCTGCTTTCAAATCGCTTTCACATTTTGCCATTTTTATACTAACTGTTCTGTCTCCCTCTTCCACTTAAAAACCTTTGTGATCACATCATGCCCACCCAAATAATCCAGAATAATCTCCATATTTTAATGTCATCTGATGAGTAATTTAATTCCATCTGCAACTTAATTTCTCTTTTCCATGTGTCATACCAGTCACAGATTCTTGAGATTAGCTGTGGACATCTTTGTGAGGCCATGAATTTGTTTACACCCACAGGAATTTTATGGGTTTGCATTTCATTTAACTGAGTTGTTAATTGCACTGTCTACAGTAAGTTGAGGTTTATAAATTAACTATATACAATTTGTCTGTTCAACACCATTATGAACAGAGATTAAAAATTAAGATGAATTCTAAATGAACATTGTTTTTAGAGTATAGGTTAGATCTTAAATTATTTCTAAAACTTAGAAAGAGTGGGAACATTAATTTCTGAATTGCTGGATACCTTAGTACATTCATAAAACAGAAATTCGTGAGGAGTGACACATTGGGTATAATCAGACTTGATCCATTTTCAAGGTATAAAAATATGGAGGGGAGAGTTGAAATTTTAGCACTAGAAAAACCAACACTAAGAATCTAGAACTTCATCTCATTTTTAAAAAGGGGATGAAACTGAACCTCAGAATCTTAAAGTAACTACTCTGTAGTTACATATCCAATATTCGGGCCTGGGAGAGTAGGAGCCAATGATCAGGTCTTCTGGACCCTGATCCCTGACTGCTCTATTTCATGACAACCTTTGAAAAGAAGGTTGTTATGATAATGTGTTCACAATGAAAAATGTGTGATAAAAACACCAACGCATCAACAGGAATATTTGTTGCAATGAGAAATTGTGAATAACAAACAAAAAAACACTAAAGTTAATATCAATACCTTAACAGACAATCATTCTAGATTTTTAATAAGATGAAATTACTCTTTGGACAGTTATAAACAGACACATTATGAATGAGTCTATAAAGAAAATATTTGTTCCAATCAAAAAAATTTATTACATATTATACCAAGTTAAAATGGCACAGATATGTATTAGGTAAACAAATATTTGAACATATAACAACCTATTGTATACAATTTTTAAAATTAAATTTAAATTTTTTTGAATTAAATTTATCACTGAGCATGTAAGAAATCTATACTTTTAATTTCATTATCAAAGTAAAATTTCTGGCAATTTTTGTACCATGGATATTGAAATAACCATAAAATGTATGAATTTCTTAGTAAGGTGTCTTCTTCAATTTAATTCAGGTAAAATGACAAACTAACACAACCTAGAAGCCAAGAGCTCTGATTAAAGTCTTGAGTGACCCAGCTGTAACTTGTGATATGACATGTCATTAGAATCAAAAGCTGTAAACTTGAATTTACTAAACATATAATTCATTTATGGACAACAGAGAGCAAAAGATCAGTCTGTTGATATTTTTTTCTATCAGAACAATCACCAAAGTTATTTAAAAATTGCAAAATGATACTGCCATAACCATCACCACTACAAAAATTAGCTACTACTAAAAGATTGTTTTGAATGCATTGTACAAACCACTAAATATCTCTAAAGGTAATAGCCGACCTGGAGTTCAATTATAGGATCTTCTATAAAAGTTTACCAAGTGCTTTGGTAGGGAGTTCAAATATTTTTACCTAACCAGTCTATCTCAGAAATTTTAGGCTTGCAAAAGCCTTTGAATTATAATCTCTGAATTTTTGTACAAAATTTTGAGTAAATGTTGAAAAAATAAAGGAAGTATGTGTTAGTGCAAGAAATATGAGATATTTATCAAGGTTTATTTGTGAGCACAAAACCTGGGCTGGCTACTTCAGGATACTGGTTATACAATTACTTCATGCCGAGCATTTTCATGGCATGAAACTTGCACAAGTGAGTTAAGGAGCCAACACTGTAAGGTAGAAAAATGTCGAATCACTATATTGTACACCTGAAACTAATATAATGAATATAATGTTGTATGTCAACTATATTTAAATCAAAAAGAAATGAGAAAGAGGAAGAAATAAAAGCCAAGTAGCTGCTCATATGAGGTGTAGTGTTTAATATTTAAAGAACGAGACTGGTATTATTTGAAAACACAGATTAAGAATATGAAATGTCTGATATACAGGTAAACATTATTTAACAACAAGGCAAAAAATTTTTGATAATAGGATAACCAAAATATGTATCATAAAAACCTGGATAATTTAGGGAGTGAAAAGCCTATTAATATTTATTTATTTTTTTCTTTTTTTTAAATATATTTTATTGATTATGCTATTACAGTTGTCCCATTTCTCCCCCATCATTCCCCTCCACCCTACACGCCCTCTCCCACCCACATTCCCCCCTTTAGTTCATGTCCATGTGTCATAAGTTCTTTAGCTTCTACATTTCCCACACTATTCTTGCCCTCCCCCTGTCTATTTTCTACTCACCATCTATGCTATTTATTCTCTGTACCTTTTAGACCAGGAGAATAGACATAAACCAGATTTGTCCAAAGCAATTCCTAAGAAGTAAAACCATATGAGCAATACCTAACGAGCAAAATAAAGAGCTTAGAAGACTTTTCATACAGACCTGGATTCAAGCTCTGGTTGTGCTACTTACTCTGTTTTCATTGGAATATAATTTAAGACATTAAAAATGATTGTCATTAGGACTTCTGGCCAAGATGGAGGCATAGGTTGACACACTGTGCCTCCTCTCACAACCAAAATAAAGGACAACAAATATTTAGAAATAAGAAAATAACCAGAACTCACAGAAAATTGAACTGTATGGAAGTCCAACAACCATTCATCCAGACCGGTAAGAGGGGCAGAGTCACGGCAGGAAAAAGTGGAGGTGCGGACCTGGGAATGCAGGCAGCAGAGGCTGGCAGTTCCCAGGTGCACAGGCGGCAGCTGGCGGTCCTCGGGCACAGGGGGGCAACTGTGCAGACCCAGTGAGGCCGCACAACACGGCTGGCTGACCAGGTGGTCCCACATTCGTGCACACAGACGGTCCAGGCGAAGGGGAAGCAGCGGAGGGGACTGGAGTCCGGAAGAGAGCGGAACAGGCGCCATTGTTCCCTCTCAGACCCCGCCCCCACAAACAGCGTCACAACTCAGTGACTGGGCTGCCCCGCCCTGAGGAACACCTAAGGCTCCATTCCTCATACGTAACAGCCGGGACCAGACCAAAACCAAAACAAAGCAAAACAAAACGACCATCAAAAATGGCTCAAACTGAGCCCTGGCTGGTGTAGCTCAGTGGATTGAGTACGGGCCTGCGAATCAAAGGATCACGGTTTGATTCCCAGTCAGGGCACATGCCTGGGTTGCAGGCCAGTTCCCAGCAGGGGACACACGAGAGGCAACTGTACATTGATATTTCTCTTCCTCTCTCTCTTTCCTACCCTTCTCCTCTAAAGATAAATAAATAAAAAGAAAAAAAAAAAGGCTCAAACTGGAGAACAAATGAAATGCCAGAGCTAATTCCTCTAAGCTGTGAAGAGATAGCCAACCTATCAGATGCACAGTTCAAAGCCCTGGTGATCAGGATGTTCACAGAATTGGTTGATTTTGCTCACAAATTAGATGAAAAAATGAAGGCTACAATACATGAAATGAAGGAAGACGCATGGGGAACCAATAGAGATGGGAGGAAAACTGGGACTCAAATCAATGGAGTGGACCAGAAGGAAGAAACAAACAACCAAACAGAAAACGAGGAAGAAACAAGAATTCAAAAAAATGAGGAGAGGCTTAGGAACCTCCGGGACATCGTTAAACATCCCAACATCGAATTATAGGGGTCCCAGAAGGGGAAGAAGAAGAGCAACAAGTGGAAAACTTATTGGAACAAATAATAAAGGAGAACTTCCCCAATCTGGCAAAAGAAACAGACTTCCAGGAAGTCCAGGAAGCTCAGAGAGTCCCAAAGAAGTTGGACCCAAGGAGGGGCACACCAAGGCACATCATAATTACATTAGCCAAGATGAAAATAAAGGAGAGAATTCTAGAAGCAGCAAGGGATAAGGGGACAGTCACCTACAAAGGAGTTCCCATCAGACTGTCAGCTGATTTCTCAAAAGAGACCTTAAAGGCAAGAAGGGGCTGGAAAGAAATATTTGAAGTCTTGAAAAGCAGGGACCTACATCCAAAATTGCTCTATCCAGCAAAGCTGTCATTTAGAATGGAAGGGCAGATAAAGTGCTTCTCAGATAAGATCAAGTTCAAGGAGTTCATCATCACCAAGCCCTTATTATATGAAATGTTAAAGGGACTTATCTAAGAAAAAGAAGATAAAAATATGACAGTGAAAAGACAGCAAACTCACAGCTATTAACAACCACATCTAAAACAAAAGCAAACTAAGCAAAGAACTGGAACAGGAACAGAACCACAGAAATGGAGATCACGTGGAGGGTTAGCAACAGGGGAGTGGGAGGAGGAGAGAGGGGATAAAGGTACAGAGAATAAGTAGCATAGATGGTGGGTAGAAAATCGGGGGAGGGCAAGAATAGTGGGGGAAATGTAGAAGCTAAAGAACTTATGACATATGGACATGAACTAAAGGAGGGGAATGTGGATGGGAGGGGTGTGCAGGGTGGAGGGGAGTGATGGGGGAGAAATGGGACAACCATAATAGCATAATCAATAAAATATATTTTAAAAAAATGAATGTCATTACATGTCCAATAGAATCCTAATAACACTTTTCTCTCAGATTTATTGTGAGTTATAAACACTATTAGATATTTCAAACAACTAGCAAGGTGGCTGCCACTGAGCACTGAGAAGGGACAGTTATATGTGTGCACTGATACTCAGAAGTTGCTAAGAAACATAAAAACAAGTGACAAAAACAGATGAGGCCAATAGTCTGGATTAGAAGATTTTGAGAAACATCGCACCTGCACTATAAAATACCTATCACATCTGAATGTTAAAAATTCTAATTTGAAGCATGTAGTTATTTCTTCTTTTATATTTGTCTCTTTTTAAATGCAAATAATTATGTGAAGAATACATGTGGCAAGTATTTAATATGTCTTTCTCCACATTATGTATTATAAATTAGTTACTACACAAAACAATATATTACATTTTGTTTAGAGCTCTATTGTTTTCAGAGCAGTTTTGTATATTTTCTTACAAATGCATTTCTGCATATTAGCAAGTACTATAGTTACCCCTGCTTTCCAGATGAGAAGACGATAATATACTCATTCCTAGAGAGTGAGAGGTAGAATTTTATTAGAATGCAGGTTGCAGTTTTTTGATATATAGAATTTTAATTCAGCAGGATTAGCTAAGAACATGTTTTTGCATTGCAGAGACTGGAAGAGACACGCTGTTGTCAGAAAAAGAAAGCCTTAACAGAGTATAGCTGATAATCAAGTAGCAATCACTGGCAGATGGCAATGACAATGGATAGAAGAAAGAATGAGGGGGGAAGAATACGTGAAGGTGTGATCAGAAAGATGGAAGGAAGATATAATGGACAACTCCTTTGTGCCATTTCAAATACTTTTGGCCCCACCTCTTGTATTAGCCAGTACTGCAGTGAACAGTTTCATAGGAGCCGTGTGCAATGTGAAAGAAAGCTCCTTACTTCCTACTTCAAGGTTTCTCTGAAGCCATACATGAGACGCCCACCGAAACCCGCTCAGTCTTTACACATGTGCAACTCAGAAGTTCAAGGAAGTTCAAACTGATGAACCCATCATTCACATATTTGGGAAGAAATCATTTATTTCTTTCAGTGCAAAGGTCTGAGAAGAATTTCATAAATCTTCTCCAATGATGACAAATGATTGAGCGCAGTTTGGTATTTCTTCTTTCTCTGTTTGACTTCCTTTGTCCTCCATTCTTATTTTAAAAGATCAGGGCTCAGTAAAGTCCAGCAAGAAAATATAGACTTTGCTTTGTTGGGGAATTGTTTATATATGAAGAAATTAGAGAACGAGTAATAGCAACCAGAAAGAAACAAAGAAAAATACGGAATGGGTCTCATGGGTATAGGTCCAGAGTGCCCAAGTAAAAGAGTTTTGTTGACCTAGAGGCCATTGAAACCCATCTTTGATGAAATAGATTTTTGCAGCTTGGATGTAACAACTGTCTAGCATTGTCACTTAGAGGGTCATCTACAGATCAATAACACGATTAATACCCAGGTGCATATTAGAAATAGGAATCTTCATGTCTCACCAGATGTACTAAACCGGACTTGTATTTTATGAAACCTCAAATCATTTGTATCATATTTAAGTTTAATAACCATTACCCTACAGTAGATGACGTGAATGGGGTCTGGCTCAAGTCCATTATACAGTAGCTCTAATACATTTGTGAACTAGCCATGTGGTTATTTTCTGTACCTAAGTATATAATTGGTATAGTTATACTTAGTAACTCAGAGAAAAATCACATTGATTTTGGCAGAAAGGACCAAGTGAAGGGCACTAAAACTGACTCCTCTAGCCCCTTGATATGACAGTCAATTAGAAACCATACTGTCTTCCCCGGGGAATTACGAGATTATCATCACCATCTAAATTGCGTAAAACATAGAGGTTTAGATGCCTATCGAATTACTATTCTAACCCCAAAAGTGTGTGGGGGCGTGGTGCTGAGGTGAATTCACAACGCTTTCCAATGTGTAACTGGGAAATGTGAGGGAGTCAACATTCATCAACCAATGGGAGATGAATCTGATAAAAAAAAAAAAATGCTCCCATTGCTTTTATCCCACGGGAAGAGAGTTTTGAAAAGCATAACATAGGACTCTTTGGAGAGACAATGAGAGAGAGAAAAAGAATTGCTTTAGTAAATGAAATAGCACATGTATTAATAGGCTACCTTCCTAAAAATGTGATGAGTACAAAATGCATATATTAAGCTGCAGAGAGAGAAAAACCAGGTCTTGATTAGAAAGTAGCAGGCAGCCTCACGGTGCCTCAGACATGCTTCACCATCTGGGCTGAGAGTGCTAACTCTGTAGGTTCCCTCCTCTGAGTTACTGAAGCACCAAGCAGCGCTGGTTCGGTAATCCCCCTCTGTAGAAGCCTGCGTCTCATCTCTGGGGAATCCACCCTCAGTGCTTCCAGGTTGTAATATCTCCATCTTCTCTTTCATCCCACCATCAATCACCCTAGGGAAGGAGACGGAGGGTTAGGGAGGTGTGTTGCTGCCTGCAATTACTGTCTCTGTACTATCTCAATATCCTATTTCTCTTTACCTTTTCAGGTCCCCAATATTTTTTGATGAAGCCTTCATCTTAAATTCTGTCTGTTGAAACACAGCATAATTTCTGGTTTTTGGACTGGACTCTAACTCATACAACCAGTATGATTTATCTTTATCTGAGATTGTGGTAATGTTGTTTCAGTGGTTTTCAAGCCACTGGTCTCACTCCTTTTCCAACAAGTTTGCACACAGCTGCCGCTCAAAACTTGGAAATCCATTTCTGTCCAAATTATTCAAAGGCTTAAATGCCCTCAGTGCATCATTAAGGGCATGCCATTTCTCTTTGCTTTCTTTTTATTAATAAACTCTCTAACTTAGGCTTAGCATTTTTTTTTTCTGTGAAGGGCCAGATAGTAAATATTTAATGCTTTGAGGGCCATATGTTTTCTGTCTTGACTATTTCACTCTGCCTTTATAAAAAGAAAGCAACCGTAGATAATATTAATGGAATGGATGTGGCTATATTCCAAGAAATATAAAAACTGGTGGTGGTCTGAATTCAGCCAGTGAAGTCCAGTGTTCTGACCTCTGGTCTAACAAAAGTTTGCAATAATTTTATTTCCTTTAACATGCTATGTCACTTCATGCTTCTGGTTTTACTCATGTATTTTGTCCTCCAAATAAATATCTTCATGATTTGTTTGGCTGGTGAATGTCTAGTCAACATTTAAAACATTATCAGAGAACCAGTGAAAGTGTTCCCTCGGAAGTGAAACCTGGTCTGTCATACATCTCATCAAGGGGCCTTCATCACTACGTTCTTCTTTCTCCCGTTTTACCTTGTAAATACCTTTCTCTTACACTTTATTGGCCATCTGCATATTGTTTTTCTCTATAGAAAGGTAATTTCCTTTAGTGAAAGGAGATTTCATCTTTTAAATTCAGCTCTTATCGCATTTCTTGAAACCATTTTGTTTGTTGAAGGATTGAATGTATGAATGAATGCATAAATGAAATATGTGCTACGCTTTTTTTAGAAGTTTGGTCTTTCTGGTTCCTGTCGTTTGGAGGAAAAATTATTTTTACTAGAGACTCAGGAAAAAAATATGTATTTTCCAATGGTTACCTATTATTTTGCTAGATATTTTTTTACTAAAAGTGAAGCTATAGGATGTTTCATTAAGAGAGACAACCAGATTTACAGCTAGGATTATGAGAAAAGGAATAGTAGAGGAAATCCAAAAGCATTCCCTTACTTTATATAGACTTAGCACTTTCAAACTACCTGATTAAAACAAAAAATTCTGAAAACCAATTCAATCCATGGGGCAACATTATCTTTATTACATTAAGATCACAATGTAAGCCTATCTATCTTCTTGAAAAGAAAAAAGCTGGTAATGGGAAATTTTTATCATCTTTTACAGCTTCTTCTGCCTCTGTCATCATTAATAATGATATAAAAAATCTAGAACTAAAATCACCTTATAACATTGGCAAAGTTTATAATTTCAGACCTTGCATTTTTCAGGTAGGAAATATCTCATATTCTGGGGGGGGGGGGTGGCTTTTCTCAATTTGATGCATCAGCTTAATACCTTATCCTGGTGCTTTTCACTGCAGCTAGTCGTAGTTGTCAATTGTTTAAAAAATCCCTAGGAAAAGTTAAACTTATCAAGGAAAAACTGAAAAAAGTAACCGAAAACTCTGTCAAAATATTCAGGTTTGTTGCAGGTAATACTTCTTATGAAAACAGATTTCAGAATTGGAAAAAAAAAAAAAAAAAAAAAAAAAACCACTGAGTGACTAGTCTGAACATTGCATAGTGAACCAAAAAGCCCCAGATGTTTCCAAGTTTATGTCTGAAAATCTGGAAAGATGAATGATTTATATATTTTCATTTTTATGACTGGGAGAGTGAAGTGAATTGTTCTGTAAGTAACAAGTCCTGAGATGTTGGAACATATGTTGAAAAGCTCAGTGACTTGGATGCCAAAATTGGCTACTTTGCTCTGTCTTCACAGCTAAACATATTTTATTTCTAGTTCATAGATTTCTGCTGCTTTAATATAATTTTTATTACTTTATGGAGAAAATAAAGAGGTGACAAAAAACTCTGACCACATTAAATATTAAGAAGAAATTTATGAATTGTTCTTATTTGAAACGATTGAGTACACAGATAAAATAAAATTAATAATATATGATTTTAAAATAAGCTTTCAGAAATCCATTTAAACTATTATAAAGAATATTAAGTACAATGCAATGACATCCTTCAGTTATCCTAGTTTCTTCATCTATATTCTACAATCTAAAATATGAATGCACATCCTTGAGCTTACACTCCTGACACCTGCTATATTAGGGTATTTTAAAATATATTCACTGTGGATCATATTATTGACCAATAAATATTGTTGCAATTTATAGCCATGAAAATAGTTATATTCTTTTTGATGAGATTCAAAGGTGTTTAGATTAGCACACTTACTGAACCTCAGAATGACTTTTCCTACTTTCCTGCCCTTTTCCTTCATGTCCATAGTACCACAAAACAGGCCAGCTGCTCACATCACCACTGCAGTTCTTTCAAATACACCTGAAAATGCATCCCTTCCAATGCATCCATCTTTGATATGAGTGATAACTCTAACATTCAAGTTAGTATTCGCAGAAGAAAACTCATGAGCAAACATATAGTAACCGCCCAGGATGGTTGATGTCATAGACATGTAATGTTCTTAGTAGGGGATACAGGAAACTGCAGAAGTTTTCCAGGATTCTATCTGCAGTCTCTCTTCACTACACACTATTCCTAATTTTATATACAGTGTATTAAATTCCCACCTGTGCTAGTCAGAGTCAATTAGGGGATATAAATCACATCAATTATTTCAACAGAGAGAAATTAAGAAATTAACTGACTAGATATAAAGTTACCTAGGTAACTGAAAAAGTAAAATAAAAGAATTAAGGTATCACTGAAGTAGCAATTTCAGGAGCAGCTCTCTACCTGGACCTAAAATCCCAAATGCCTCAAAAATGAGAAATTTCTTAGCAATCTTCCACTCACTTTGTAATGGTTTTAATCTTTCTGAAAGGTAGCTCATCCAGAGAACTTGACACCTTTAAGTACGTGCATACATCAAATCCGGCTTTTTTCTAGTTGATGCAGCAGAAGCACTAGCCTACTATGATCAATTGCATTCTGGAAATGGAAGCTTCTGACAATATATTTGTCTAAATTGACAATGTTACCTATATACTTAGGATAAATCAGTTACAATTATTTTAATAGCCTTGATAGTACTTATCACGTGAAAGCATACTTTTAGGCAGTTTTGAATACTCATACCTAGATATAGATCTAGATGTATAGATAAAGATATAGAGGTAAAGATATAGATAGATAGATAGATAGATAGATAGATAGATAGATCTAAGTATTTTTTAGAAATGCATATTTTCCACAGCAGATATTTGGTAGAATAGATAGGTCCATGTACGAGATCTAAATGTACATACATGATAGATGATAGATATGTAATGGGGGAATGAGTGCCCAGAGTGCAAATAAAGGCAGGGCCTTCACCATTATAATTTAACAAATAACGTAATACAGGGGACTAAAAGCAAACGCTCACCCTCTCACCCACTAATCTTGAGCCTGGTCCACTTTTACCCGTTAATCATTGTGTACCTTCTGCACACCGCCCCCCACCCCAACCCCACCAACTATATAAGTCCTCAGAACAAAGCACTCTCTCTTGGCCTCTTCTTTTGGCCTTGTGGTTCTCTTGCCCCATGGGGAACCCCTGGCCTGGGGCCCCATGTTCACCTCTGTCCTGACCATCTTGTTTCTAGCCACCCAACCTCTGGCCACTCTTGCTCAAGCCACCCTTGCTTTTGCCCTCCCATTAGAACTTAGCACTAATAAACTTTTCTTGCATGTTAGTAGGCTTGCTGACCTGTAATTCTTTAATATGTTGGCAAGGAGAACAGAGTTTCTGGGATTCTCTCCCATAACAGATAGATCTTACATATATTTATACATTAAATAAAAAATTGAAAACAGTAAATATAAGTATAAGTATTTTAAGCTTTTTCCATATAGACTAGTATTCTATGAAACTGGTCCCGACTATTACTTTACAATAACAGACAACACTTTCTATAAGACATAGAACTGTGACAATTAGAAATGTATTATCACAAATAAAAACCCATTAAACACTATGAACTTGCCTCAAGAATATCAAACATTGAGAATTATGTAAAATTAACTGTTTATTCATTTGTCAGATGATAAGATTATACTGAGAAAAGCGGGTTGTTTATTTATTTATTTATTGAACTCCGGAGCCCTCTTAATTATGTCTCTTAGCACATCACAGGCATACTCACCAAAACAGTTTGATGTTTACATGTTAAATACATTTCTGGTCACATCCATTTACATTAACTCCCTGTGAGTGCTCCGTTCTATAATTCTTTTTTGTTCTCCGAAAAACATATCTAACTGACAAAGTCTATACCTCTATTTGGATACCTCAAAGGTACCAAAAATGCAGCAATTTCAAACTCTCTCCTGCAGCTTTATCCACTTAAAATACCCCGTTTTTCATAAGATAAAGGCAAAACCCCTCGGCATGTCACACGATGCCTCCATTAGTGCTCTCTTCTTCACCCTGTGACTCATCGCCCATTCTTTTGTGATACCTACACTGACACTCTGAATTTGAAGTGTGACTTTCCACGGTGGCCCAAGGCTCTGCATTTTCCAGTTTATCTTCCTGGGTTGTCACCGTGTCCGCCCACACACCATTTCCCTAGTTTATCATGTTTCCACAAGAAAGTTTGTTATGTCTTCAAAGGTCAGGACATGTCTTTTAATGTGCTTACTTGACAGAGCCAGGTACATATTATACTTTGTAATTTTTTTTTTAATTTTAAATCACCATCTGTTTCTTCCATTAGGCTGAGCTTTTGTTTTGTGAAAGCAAGTACATCTACCTTTGTTTTGTTTTTCTTATTAGTATTATTATTTCATACTATTACTTAAAAAATTCCTGGTCCATTATTGGCTCACCACACATCTGTTGAAGGAAAGTACAAAGGGAAGGGGGGAAGGAGGGAGGGAGGAAGAAACAGATTAATGGATTATCAAGTAAATGTTTATTTTTACTGGAAAACATCTCAAATTTGAATTTAATTAAAATAATTTCAAACACTGCAATCACTGGAAGAAACTGTAACCTGAAACACTCTTTCCTATTTTACTATTTTAAAATAGTGCTCTTTATAGAGCACTGTCCTAATGAACATTAAATGGAAGGGTGCATGGAAATCATGAATTTCAATCTATACTCTATGAAGATTTTCTAAAAGAAGTAAATTCCGTCCCTCCCTAAACAAAATAAATAAGTTTACAGTGTTTTTTAAAAATGTTTCACAACATCCAGATATTTGGCATTTGTAACAAGAGTTTTTGATATCTAATCATAGTTTTATCATCAAATTTCATAACATGTTGATAAATCTTTAGAAATTTTAGAAATGTGACTTGTTTTCCATAAATTTAAATCTCATTTTTAAAATCCCAATAAGGCACTGAACTGTTTCAAGGTAAATTATATTAATCTACTTACCTGAAACATCTTAAAATTTGTGTAATTAAAGAAAAAATGTAGTATTTAACACTCACAGTATGCTCACATATTCTTATAGATAGAATTTTTGAGTACAGTATGATTCATATGTTGAAATCTAATTCCTGATCATTGTATTTGAAACTGGGGCCTTTCAGAGGTGATTAGGACCTGAGGGTGGAACCCTCACAAATGGGATTAGTTCCCTTATAAAAGAGGCCCTAGGGAGTGCCCTTTACCTCCTCCTGGGACCACAGCAAGAAGATGGCAGTGTATAAACCAGGCAGCCAGCCCTTACCATACACTGAATCTACATGCACCTTTATCTTCAACTTCTCAACAAAATCTCATTGTTTATAGGCCACTCAGTCTATGGTATTCTGTTTTAACACAATACCACATATTTCTTTAAGGTATATAAATAAATGTAGCTATTCACTGTCAGTTTGCAGAGACATAAATCTGCCTCTACAGAGTCATATCACTGCATTTTCTATAAACAAACCTCACATCAATAGGTACAGTACTTATGTATTGAACATAAATCCTTTTGTCTCATGAGTAAAATTTGGTCTTTTATAGCTCTCCTCTCATATACACCCTTTAAAGAAGTTATTGATAAAATAGATACTTATTAAAATTTTTTGATGAAATGAGGTAATTCATCTTACAATTTATGGTAAGTTGCAGCTCTAAGATAAGACATATGTAAAATATTGCAATGTTTCTCTTTTTTAATTTTATTTTAATTGTTGCTCCTGAACAGTTTTCTGTCTTTTACGCCCATCCCAGCCCACCACCCCAGCCCTCCCCACCTCCCTCCCATTTCCACCCCCCATAGTTTTTGTCCATGTGTCCTTTATACTTGTTGCTCTAAACCCTTCCCCTTTTCCCCTGAAATTCCCTCCCCTTTCCCCTCTGGTCACTGTCAGCCTGTTTTCAATTTCAGTGTTTTTGGTTATGTTTCTTTATAAAATAGGTTATCTATACTGTCATGAAAACCACAATCCATCATGCTGTAAAAACCCTTTTTGATTGTATAACAGAAATTTTACAAGTTTTTAAAGACGATATAGAAATTACTTCTCTAAAAAGAACAATTACAAAATCAATCTGCAAAAGCTAAAATATGCTTTATAAAATTATCCAATTTTACTTTCACATTTAATCTGATTAACCTCACTAGATTTTCTGTTTTTGAATTCATTGTCTTATATCAGTAGAATGTTATCTTCTAAAATAATCATAGTCAGTCAACAAGAAAGCTTTGCTGTCTGTGGACAGCAAGGGGAACTGTCAAGCATCCCATGCAGACTTTTTCCTTTTCCCTTAAAGACCCGTGATAATTGATCAAAGATTGAATTATGTAAAGATGTGGTATATTTAGGTGCTTAGAGCCTATTATTAGCCACTGCCCTATTATTAAAATCAAAGTTATAATAGTACATGTAGAATGACTAGAGCTTTAAGTGACAGGTAAACAGCTTCCCATAGACCTTCCCATAAGTTTCCCTCTTCCACTTTGGTAGCTGAAAGAGCCTGGTTTCTCAGATGGACTTGTTAGTGTCTCCTTGTATTTTCCTCCTGCTCCTCTTCTAGGCCTTCACTTCTGCAAATCTTTTCATAATTGTGCAAGATCTAATTTGTACACTAAGTTCCTTATCAATAACATTCATTGTGACTTATACATATAGTGACACATACTTAATGGTAATTACATAAATATTTGATGACTAAGTGAATGATGATTTCACTGGAAGAGATAATTTACTTAGTGATTGGGAAATTCTACCTTCCAAATATTAAGTAATCCCTTTTCACTGATAGAATTAATTTCAGTAATAAGCAGTGAAGCTATTTCACTAAACTTAGAGATCTTTATGATGTTTAGAATTCAGAACAATTATTTTTTGAATTTAGAAAAGAAACAAGAAAAAGGGGCATAGGTATAGAATATTCATATCTTCAGTTGATAATTCAGATTAATCAAGTACTCAATGTACAAATTACCTGCCTAACTGAAGCATAGATAAGTACATCCATAGAAAAGATGACTGTCTTTGCAAATAAATTGGACTATATTGAATTTTCTTGCTAAACAAAAGAAACACATTTCTAGATAAGCATCCAGAAAGCATTAAGTAATTTGTGGTTAATTTTACACACTGCAATGCAAAATTAAGCCTTGAAAATCATTAGTGTTTAGGTTCTGCACTTATGCAAAATGATTTAAAGTACCATTGGATTTACTAAACTTTGCAATAAAGAAACTTAATAGGAATAACTATGAATTATAATATCTTGCCTCAAGTATCCATGCTGTTTAACCATATAAAAGGAAAAAAATAGGTGAATTCTGGGGTTCACTGTGCATGTGTGTGTGTGTGTGTTGTGTGTATATCACACTTGATGAAAGAAAAAACAGTAAAAACTAGTATTTTCAAGTAAAATTATTATAGCAAATTATTTATATGTTAATTGTTAATATTGCCCTCATTATTCATTTTCAAGGTGCTTAATAAATTATAATAGAAGCATAAGTATATTTTCATTCAAGATAGTATTTATTCTACAATTTGAATTGAATTTTCAACTTTTTTTATTACTTCACTCTCACCCTCAGTAATGGTACTTTTTTCAGAAACAAAAAATTATGACATGATCATATAGTAAAGAATTGCTTTTCAGTTAAGTAGCTTAGAACTCGAGACTGCACATGGGAAAGATTCAAATGTGTTTTCTTACATATTACAGATTTACAGGTGATTCTGATATGAAGCCAGTATTTCCAACTACTTTTCTTTGGGTTTACTGTACAGAGCTTTATAGATATGCTGGGTACAAATAACTTTTTGTCTCGTAAGTACTCTATGGGAAAAGATTATTTCACAGTTAAGCAATATTTAATAATAACATTTTTATATTAAGTAAATTGTGGAAAATCCCAACTCTGGTATGTATGAGCTGGTTGACCCTAAACTGACTTCCATGTCTGAGATGTTTCCATAAATATAAAAAGAGAAAGGCTATCCACCAAGTCTACCTTACAGAATACTCCTAATATTCAATGGAATTAATGAATGTACAAATGTGCTTTGTAAACTCTAATTCAGTGCATGGCTAGGAAAAGAAAAACAAAATGCTATTAACCTTTAATTAACCTTTATTTTTAATCATAGCCAACATCTAGACAGGTACTTCACTGAACAATGGGTTGTCATAGCTCAGTTGGCACATAAGATAGGCCTTCAATAAACAGAAAACATTAGTCATAAACATGAATAGGTATGGATATAATTAACATAAAGAACCATTGAAATATAAAGAAATTCACAAACAAAGGAAAATTCAAATGACTACATAAGGAAAACTTATTCATGTTAATGTTTAAGGGGAATAAAAACAAAAGCATAAAAATCATTATTTAAAAATAACAGACATATATATTTTGATGATAGCTTAGTGTTTTTTTACAAAACTAAACATACTCTTACTGTATAATCCATCAATTGTGTTCCTTAGTATTTACCCAAAGGAGCTGAATATGTGTCCATACAAAAACCTGCACAGAGATGTCTGTAGCAGCTTTATTAATATTTGTCAAAATGTGAAAGCAATCAAGGTGCCCTTCATTAGATGTATGAATAAACAAACTGTGGTATATCCTGACAATAGAATATTTAGTAGTAAAAGAAAGGAGCTATCCAGCCATGCAAAGATAAGGAAGAACCTTAAATGCATATTATTTAGTGAAAGAAGCCAGCCTGGAAGTCAACATACTGTAGGATTCCAACTGTATCACTTTTTAGAAAAAGCAAAACTATGAAAACAGTAAAAAAATCAGTGGCGCAGGGGCTGGGGGAGTAATGACACAGGTGGAGCACTGAGGAGTTTTAGGGCAATGAAAATCCTAGGTATGGAGCTAAAATAATGAAGACATACCTCCCACTCATTTACGTTTGTCCAAACCCACAGAATGTACAATCCAAGCATGAACCCTAATGTAAACTGTAGACTTTGGATGATTATGATGGGTCAATATAAGTTCATCATTTGTAATAAATATACCACTCTCATGGGGGATATCGATGATAGGGAAGGCTATGAATTTCTGTGAGCATGGTGTAGATGAAAAACTCTCTTTTTCTTTCTTTTCATTTTACTATGAACCAAAAATTGCTAAAAAATAAAATAAAATAAAATAAAATAAAATAAATAAATAAAAATAAAATGGGATAGATATTGGCATTTGTTAAAGCTGAACTGCTGACATTAAGATCAATGAGATTGCCAGCCAGGGGCTAGGAAACATCACACAACAAAGTACTCATATATCAACACTACAGAATTTCTGTAGCACTTGGGCATTATCAAGGATCTCCTCCATGAGGACCTTGGCATCACTGTAGGGAGAGATCTTAGGATAAAAGTGTTGGGGAAAGGAGCCCTCTAGGTAGTCTTCAGGGAGAAGTTGAAAATTGTGGCATAAGCTAAATTTAAAAAAAAATAAAAACTTTTAATAGGCAATTTGGAAATATTACTAATAACATATATTTGAAAAATTTTATAATACCTGTCCAGTGAAACATATAGACACTATAATGGCTCAGGGTAATTGTTCACAATAAGGAAATACTAAAAATGTATTTGTCAATTGAAACTTGGACTTTTAGAACTTGGGACATGTAATATTGCCTCCTGTAGAGAGGCATCCCTATTTATTTATCATTAGCACTCCAAGAAATGTAAATGCAAATTATCCTTCCCTAGAAAGTTAGAAAAAAATAACTTTAAAAGCTATATTATTTATATTAATCCTCACATTTGCATTTTAAATTTAAAGGCTAAGATGTGATAGCAAATTCCTTATAGTAATATTGGGAATCTACTATGGAAGAAAAAAAGAAAGAAAAATTAAGCTTGACTTTGAGATTATTTTTTTAATTTTCAAAGTAAAAAAATATATTTATAAAATTATTCTAAAGCTTTTCTAGCTCTCAGATTTAAAAGATATTTTTGTCATTTAGTCATCAGCAAATTTGGAACAGATTTCTACTCTCAATGATTTAGTGTTAAATAAAGATTGATGTCTTAAAGCTGTGGGCACTGTTTTGCATATTATATGTGTCAATATCAGAAAGAATGAAGTAAGCGGAAAATGCCAGTTTTTAGCCAGGAAATTAAAATAAAGGAAGGAAAAAAAAGCACCAACACATAGACCCTTAAATCAGCACTGTCGGGAATGTGACAGACCGCTTTTTCTTTTCCCGTGGCTTTGCTGTGCAGATGAACTCCGAGTTGCATTTGTGTCATGAGGTTTCACTTAAATAAGGAAAGACGTGAACTTGGAACACAAATCAAAAAATGGGGCTCAGTTTAATAACTAGAGCATGAATGAATGAGAAAGGTTCTGGCCTAGCTTTCCCTGGATTCATCACTTTGTTATAAGTTCTCTTTACCTGGAGGGGTCATGTTTAACCTTCTGAAAGTTTTTAAACCAGAGTCTTTAAAAATAATGAAGAAATCACATTCCAATCAAGATGAAACAAATGTATTTCTCCAGATCCATTTCTCTATTTAACATAATTGATCAGAACCACTTGTCAAAATTTCAAAATCAGGGTAATTGAAAAATTTCAGCCATGTCTTCCGATGTAGGTGCCCTTACCCCGTCAGAAATACCTGTGCGAGTACACGCCATCTTCACTTCTGCAGTACAGTTTTTACAAAAGACCAGCCAGCTACAATTTTTCTTCTGGGAGGGGGCGTTTGGAATTCTTAAAACGTATGGTGGTCACAAGACCTTTCCAGATATTCAAACAGTAACTCCAGTTTATTACAACAGTTTCAAGTACCATCTGTCACTTAAAATGGAAGGAATTTTAATGTCCTGCCATGGAGGGAAGAGAATTCAATACATACAAAAACATACCCAAATTATCTTACATTTAATAAGAAGTCAGTTTTGAAGTCTCGAGTGTGCAGTTTCCACACCTTGGCCACAGGTTTCTTCACTCTCTTATGCTTGGTTTGCTTTCCTTTCGCTGTTTTTACACCCATCTTCCTTTTTCTTTAATTCACCATTACACTTTCCCTTAGAGTCTTAGTATTTTTTTCTTGTTTTGAGGTTCTAACTTAATTTCTTTTTTTTTTTTTCATATTCTATATACCCTACCTTTGGGAAAAATCAAAATGTAGTGTTTGGAAATGAAAAACATTTTTTTAATCTTATTTACATGGGAATATTTTTATTTTTCTATCTCCTCGTTCTTTGATATTTTCTTTCTTATTGTACTGTGTCACACAATTTCAAAAACGTAGGGTGAAATCAAGATATGCATTAAGCAATTATATGCATAAAGATTTCCCCCTACCAGAACCCCTTGAGGGAAGAGAGAATCAATTTGAAAGGGAAAGTGTGATTGCATGCAGTAATTCTTTTTTAATAAAAGTCTCTCATACTGCTTTTTAAAATGGTCTCTTCTGGGTTAGATTATCAATAAATCTTATGCTTAAAATAATTGTTAAGAATGCAAAGTTGCATATATTATATTTAAAAACTACCACTGGCTTCAATGGTTTTAGCTTATGAAAATAACAAAAGATTTTATTTTTAGTTAGAGTAGTATTTACTCAATATTCCAACATTTGCAAAGCACTAGAAAGCTTTATAGGAGATAAAAAGAAACATCTGCATTTATGACAAGTGTCTGTTTCAGCAAATTAGTCTTTGCCTAATGAGAAATTACATTAGTGAGTTGGAGGTGCTATAAAAAAATACCATAGCCTGGGTGACTTGTAAACGGCAGAAAATTATTGTTCATACTCTCGAGGCCAGGAGCAAAGATGAAGGGGCTAACATGATCAGGTTCTGGCCCTATTCCCAGTTGCAGAATGCCATCACTTTTTGCTGTGCAGCGACTGATGTGATGGAAGGGGCTAGAGGACAAAGTGGGGTCTCTTTTATAACAGCCCTAATCCAATTCATGAGGACCCACTCTCGTAACGAAATACCTTCCAAAAGCCCCACTTCCTAATACCATCACATTGAGCCCTGAAATGACAACATATGAATTTTGGATCTACATGAAAGTTGAGACCACAATATTTAACCCCTATACCTCCACAACCCATGTCCTCATATGTCATCAACTCAAAAGTCAAAGTTCAATATCTCATCTAAATATCATCTAAATTAGATGGGGGTAAGACTCAAGCTGTCAACTTACAAACTCAAACATGCCATGTGCTTCTAACATATAATGGTGGGACAGGCATAGAATAGACTTTTCCATTCCAAAAGGAAAAACTAAAATAAAAATGGAAATAGACCCTGAACAAGTCCAACACCTTAAGGCCCACTGGAATTGGGAGCCCTGCCTTCTGGGCATACTAGGGCAGGAATCCCACTTTCTGCACACACTGAAGTGGGGATCCCCCTTTCAGAACACACAGGGAGGGCTCCTGGCTCCTGTAGTTTTGCTGGGCACAAGCAACTCTGAAATTCTCATGGGGTGGAATGATAGGCCTGTGGCTCCCTCTGGGCTGGTGGCTCACAGCAGTGACTGTACCTACTTGTGTTCTTAGGGGTGAACTTACTCTATGGTTGCAATGGTCATTGCCCTACTGGGAACTGCCTGTGGTCACCCCACCCTGAAGTGGCCCTCTGCCTGGGTCTAGCACTCCACAGTTCTGGGCTGCCCCATCCTTAGAATTCTAAGTGGAGGTGTAGAAGAAACATCTACACCTGTGATGTGTATTTGCTTCAGCAAATTAGTCTTTCCTAGCGGGGAAATATACGAAGCAGAGTCCCTTATCTTAAGGTATTTAAATAGTTGAGAAGGATTTCAAACTGAAAACCACTAAAACCATAATTTATATATAACTTCACTATAACAATGGAATTGTTCTAATATCATGCATAATTAATATTCCAAAGAATTGACCAGAAAATGATTGCTGTTGAAATTTAAGAGTGCAAGAAGCTTAGTCTGAGGACATTTGAGAGCAGGTGGGATGTGGGCTGCATGAAAAAAGATAGGTCAGATTTGAACAGAGGCTAAGTCACCAGAGAACAAAGATCAGCCATAGTGAAAATTGCCACCAGCAACTTAATTGCCTGAGATAGAATTAATCGAGTTGACTTGAAGACAGAGAAGGCAATTATAATTTTAAAAATAAATATTAAGTAAAGTTAAATTTTGTTGGTTGCACACTTATAGAATGAAAAATATTTTGCACTTTTTCTGTAACTTCTGTGCATCCATTTTAGTCTTCCTTGTGTTTGAGATTTCATAATGAAGTAAGAGTCAGGGCCCATGTGGCTGAATTGGTGGGGCATTGTCCCACAAACTGAAAGGTTGTGAGTCTGATTCCCAGTTAGGACACATGCCTGGGTTGCAGGTTCAGCCCTGGGCAGAATGCATAAGAAAGGCAACCAATTGATGTTTCTCTCTAACATCGCTATTTCTCTCCCTCATCAATGCCCCTCCCCTTTCTCCTTCTCTGCCCCTCTTGAAGGAAAGCATGAAAATGGAATAAAAGCATGTGAATAGAAGAGAATAACTATTTAGTGGCACATATTATAATATCTACATAGAATATTAGTCTAATGTAAAATTATAATAATTTAAATAAAATTGTACAAGCACATTTAGCTCACATTTCACATAGAACTATTGAGCCTCCATGTATCGGTAATTACTATTAGCAAATATGAAATAAAAGATTTTCAATAGCAATGAGAGCATAATATTACTAGAAGTACCTATAATAAAACTATACAAATTATTGGCAAAAATATTTATAGAACAATGGGTGGACACAAAAAGAGCTGTGAACAAAAAAGAAATATATGGTGTTGCAAAACTGACATTTCTAGATTAATGCAAATTAATCTACACATTCACTGTAACTCTAATAAAATAACACATTATTTTCTTGGAACTCAACAAGATATTCTTCGAATTTACATGAAAAGCAAATTGCCAAAACTAGTCAAGATAATGTTGAGAAGAAAAAAAGAGAAAATATGGGGTTTGTATTAGTAGCTATGAAGACTTAAACTATAATGAGATTGTAATTAAAGCAATTTAGTTATGGCCCTTAAAGGACACAAGGAGTAACAGAGTCTGAATTAGAGTTGGAAACAGATCCACACAATTGTGCAACTTGATGTATAACAGAGGTACCACTGCAAATACACGTGAAATTAATGGTTTACTTAACACATGTAAATAACAATAAAAAATACATAACAATAAAAAATAAGTAAAACTTTCCCAAGTGGAAGAATCCAACATAAAGTAGTTTTCTTCTCTCCTCTTGAAACACACTCCACAACTAGAAAAATAAGAAAACACACACACACACACACACACACACACACACAACATCTTTGAGAAAACTAGAATAACAGTGGCTATTGTGCAGGGTGATGGAAGGAAGGGAATAGAGAAAACGCAGCTACGGAATTCAGAAAGGGCTAGAAAGGGGTAAAGCTTGATGGACAAAAGGCAAAATCCCTGTCCTGGACTTTCTTTACTATGAAAGCTTGATTCATGGGCTGACATTATGAGGTTCCCAGGGTGACTGTGATTTCAAGAAGCAGCTAGGACAGCTGATTTTCGAGTCGCGTGAAGATATAATAGTTTATATAACCCACTGATTGCCACTGCATTCAAAACCATTGCCCAGGGTTAGTGCTCCTTTTGTACTAAATTTATTAATGTCAGATGCCTTTCTAGTCAGAGACATACATTTTGACAAAAGTTCACATCCATATACACCAGAACCTACAAGTGAACCGTAATTCTTTTCCTCTGAGCCCCTAGCTCGGAGGAGGGAACATTGAGAGCATCGGGAAGCTTTCCCACAGCAATGCTCTTGCTCAGATGTCTCCTGGGCAGAGGCTCAGCGGGGAAGGCTGGCATGTGCATCCACAGTACAGTTTAAGAACATCCCCAGGACTAAATATAATAATTACTGAAGAAATATATTTTCCTCATCTTCTTTTACTTCTGTGTTTGTGGACTCATAGTATTTCCACTTGGGAGAAGAGAGGCAACTGAAGAAAGTCTACCAGCCAAATAATTATTTCTACAAAACGTTTCTCTGTCAACACCTTGATTCCAGCAGAGACTGCTCCTGTCACCCAAAATAGCTGCAGAGTTTGTAAGGCAAACCTAAAAAACAGGACACCTTGGCCTATGCATCTTAAAAGATACTTTTGTCTTTCAAAAAAAAAAAAAAAAAGGGGGAACCGGGAATTCAGGAATATTTTTATTAGATTCACGGAGTCCCCTTGATTGCTTTATTGCTCATTCTTTTTCCATTGTTCCATAATGGGTAGGGGAGAAGGCTGAGTGGTGAAGGATGTATTCATCTCATATCCATTCTAGATGATTTCTTTCTGACAAAAATATTTCCTTCTGGGGACAAGGGTGTTTGCATATTCCCAGATCTCCTTTTTTTCTTTAATGAAGACGACAGTGTGAATTACAGGACATCCTCTATTTATATGCAATGTTACTTGCTTGTTTCTTTTTTCTGCATCGGGTCTTGTCTTATGATTTGATGCTGTAAGAAGAGCTTTTATTTATATGAAGTCGTATACCATTAGGATTCAATACATTTGTACCATGTTTCTAAAAAACATAATACATATATTTAAGCGAAAGGAAGTCCCTACTATGATTATAAATCAAGCATACTTTTTGTAGTCTTTTTCATTTACTTACTTCCTAGGTAATATGGACCCCTAACTATTCAATTGGTTATAAACTATAATGTGTGAGAAGATATTTTTGCTATTCAAATGCATATTTAGGTAATGAGGGAAATAAAAAATAAATATCACTGTTAGGTCAACATGATAAGTATAGAATACATGCTAAAACAAACAAGGCAAAATGCTGATGGAAATTCACATTTTGTAAGATTATACTTCGTCTAGGTGGAAGTAGTTATAGAATATTGTCAGATGATGATATGCACAGACATATAAATGCATATTTGGAAAACAGGGATAAATACAAGGAGATTAAAAATCAGTAGGAATATGGCAACAAGTTGAAACTAAGGTCATAATTATAATTAAAAAGTTGTGAATATTGTAAGTTAATTATACAACGCGGTTGTATCACACTTTATAGTTTATAGGCTTTCTGTTTTCCTTTACCTCTGTGTTTAGACCAGGGCAGGCACTACTAGTTGGCTGACACAATATTCTCTCCTAAAGCCCTCATTGTTTTCTTCCATCCACCACAGAGATGCGGGAAAGTCACTCACTTTCTCTACAACCAGGAATGGCTTTGAGAAACAGTTCTCACCCAACAGAAATCAGCAGAAGTCTGCCGGTGTTCAAGGTAAGGGAAAGCATTAGCTTTCCTAATAAAAGAGACAGGTAGAAGGGCACCTTACCTCTTTTAAAATATATTTTCTCACTCAGACTCGAGTGTGGTGTTTGATGTTAAAGTAGCGTGAGAGGAAATGCAAGTGAATCTTAGAGCCACCAAACCTGACAGAGTCGAACTGCTGAGCCAATGCAAGTAGCAGCCTGTTGGTGTCAGCTACTGGAAGTTATTGGTGTCACCTACTGGAAGTTATTGGTGTCACCTACTGGAAGTTATTGGTGTCAGCTACTGGAAGTTATTGGTGTCACCTACTGGAAGTTATTGGTATCAACCACCGTAAACTATGTTTTGTTATTTTAGAGCAGTAATTCTTAGTGTGTATATGGGGTAGGGTTGATTTTGCCTTCAACAGGTCATTTGGCATTGTCTAGTGACATTTTTGGTTGTCACAACAAAGTGCTACTAGCATGAGTTCAGCAATGCTGTTAAACATTCTACACAGCCTCCACCACAAAGGACAATGTGGCTTCAAATTTCAATAGTACCAAGACTGTGAAAGAGTTAACCAAAACCAGTGCTAAGGTCTGAACTGTTGTATCCCCACCAAAACTCATATGCTGAAATCTTAATCCCCAAACATGAGAGTATTAGGAGGTGAGCCTTTGGGAGGTGTTTAATTTCTGAGGGTGAAGCCTTCAAGAGTAGGATTCACGCTTTATAAAAGATACCCCACACAGATCTATCACCTCTTCCACCATATGCTGAGGACAAAGTAAGAAAGCCACATCTGTGAACTGGGAAGCAGGCCCTCAGCAGCCACCACACTGAATCTGCCAGGGTCTTGATCTTGAAGGCCCCAGACACCAGATCTATGAGATACAGATTTCTGGGCTGTAAAAGCCACACAGTCTGTGGTGTCCTGTCACAGCAATCTGAACGTATTGTCGGTGGAAATCAGGCTCTTCCGCAATATTGCCAGGAAAGCATTCCAAGGACTCACACACAAGGGAGACTGTGGTGTGGCAACATAGTTTATTTGTGTGGAAGTCTGTCTTTTTGTCCCCTCTTCATTCACCCTTCCATGAAAAAAGTCCAGCCCTGTCCTCAGCAAGAGCAAAACAAAACCCAGTGTCCAGAGTTTCTGCTTTGTTTTAAAACTCAAGTCTTCAGAGCCTGTACCATCTACTGAAACCCTGGTAGTTGCTAGACCCACATGGTTTCATGCTCCCAGGCTAGAGAGCACACACAAAAATGGATAAGTACAGGTCACTGAGAGAGAGAGAGAGAGAGAGAGAGAGAGAGAGAGAGAGAGAGAGAGAGGAAAGGAGAGAGAGCTTCTTTGTTCCTCCGGGGTAATATTAGCTTGGATTGGTGCTTTTTCAAAATAACCAATGAACTTTCCAAGATTTTGCAGGCTTTTTGATGAGTCTATCTCCTAACTAGACTGACAAGTCTCTATGGACAAGCATAGCCCCCTTTCTCACCCCATAATGAAATAAAAAAAGCAGAAATAATCGGCCGGTAATCAGATGGAAAGAGCGGGCCCAGGTGTACTCGGCATCTGGCTTGCTTCCCGAACCAAAGCCCAAACCACCTGGTGCTTGAGAGCCATTTTTCCTGATAAAAATGTGACATTACTGCATGTCTATATATAAACCAGTAGCCACATGTCATAGTTTCTGTATTTACTGATAAGTATACATCATAAATGCAATCACTCTTGCATTTCCTCATCTTTGGCCTTGGAAAGACTTCCAAAATGGCAGAAATTGTGAATTTGGATTCTCCCAGTCTGCATGGAAATTTTGACATTCACTGGCTAAGGGAGGCAATGATAATACTTAGCCTTCCTGAGACAGCTCCCCTGTAAAATGAAGAGATTAGCCCGTTCCTCAGATATTTGTATGGGAAGACCCTAGAATTTTTCCCGGGTAGTAGTTACTGATAATGACAGCTATTTTAATATGTTTTCCATCAGTTAGTAAATATTAACAATTATTAATGTTCAGTTTCAACATAGCATCAATGTTACATTTACTATATTCCACTTATTTCAAAAGTTTACTGTGTAACAGGTTCTAGTCTTCAGATTATGTGCTTAGTTACATGACCCATCATGTGACACAGGCATGTCAGAAATACCAGTGCACTCGCAGGATCGCTTACCAAATTCAGAGCTTAGCTGCAGCTGGCCGTATTGAATTTGAAAGAGAAAATGTAAGCTACTTGGGATGTTTACATTACTATTGGTTATTTTAATTCCTATTTTATTAAATAAGATTTTCCTTTTTCAAAAGTTATTTAGATTTATCAAGCTGTATTCCATGTAATGCAGATTTTTTAAATGTTTTGGATGAGAAAATGATAAAAAAACCCAAAATATATGATAATCTTAAAAAATTAATTCTTTTGAGATAGGAATATATTGCATGAAATAATCTTATAAAGTTGAGTATACTCTAAAATGTAGGCTACAGGATAATTATATTGGATAAATATACCAGCTCATTTAGTTTAAATATGTGACTAATGAGGCAAACTCATAGGTTGAATTTCATTAAAGGTCAATCAGCTTTGCTTTGATCCAGGCAAACAGGCTGCATTCCAAACAGCATCTAGCTTCATCGCAAATGATTGAAAATAATCATCACAAGAAATTACAAGACATTGAAGTATTTAGTCAAAGTCCAACATCACAACTAGGCAAAGTCTTTTGAATCATAAATCAATCCCATTAAAACAATACCCCAAATATATATATTTACAAGTAAATAATAATAAATAAAAACATTGCAATTTCTTTTTTTACTAGGATGCTCATAAAAGATGTACTCTGTAGTGTGATTCCACTAATAGATAGATCCAGAACTTTTTATTACACATGATATGAAATGTAAACAACCCAACTTTGTATTCAAAGTCCACTCTGAACTGATATTCTACATTTCAGTCTTCTCTCACATTTTTTATTATTTTCCTTTTATGACCATCCTTAAACAGGTGATACTTTTTGTAGCTTTACTTTTTGTTTGTCATTTTGTTTTGTCACTCTCCTTCCCTGCACATACCATTTATTTTTTAATGTGTAGGCAATAAAATTATCATTAGTGACTATACCTTATTTATTCTAAAATTTATAGAATAATTATGTTAGGTGAATATACAAGTGCATTTAATTTAACTACTGTGTTCACATATATATATTTGACATCACTGGAGTGGTATTAAACTCTAGTTTAATGTTTCTAGAAATAGTCAGAGATTTTAGTATTACTAATTTGTTTGACATTCTAAGCATGGTAAAATTAATCATATTTTTTGAGAAAGTAATCAGTGTCTTCCCACATCAAACTCTTTGTTTAAGGGTTAGTATTTATCCTCTATCATGCCTTATAAAATTAACTTTACCTCAAGATCAGGCTAAACAGTTTGGTATATACACAGTTTCTAAATATGCCTGATAATTTTTGTTAATTTGATATCTACCACAAGACTAATGCTACAATCCCTTGTAATTTAAACTTTGACAACAAGAACAGAATTATTTTAAATATCATTCATTGAATAGAATGGATGGATAAAACATTAATTTACATGATTATATAAAACACAGCTAGTTGATTTACAAAATAACTATGTTGATGAACTTTGTTCAGGTTGGCTAATATTAAACAGAATTTTCCTCAGTGCACTCATTGCAATAGAGTGAATTTATAAAGCATCCTGTGACACCTATTAAGAAATAAGAAATTTTCCATCCTGACCATGTTCAAGCATAAGAGTGTGTCTACCACCTAATGGGTGAATCATAATGCAATTTTACAGCTCAGAAGAAAATAAGAAAAACATGTTTTTGTTTTTTTTTTTTAAATGGAAGGCTGCCGCAGCCCGCTGCGGCAAGGGTGGTCGTGAGGCTGGGCGAGGGACTGAATATAAGAGAGGACCAAATGCTCTGCTGGCATAAGGCAAGTTTATTGCGCAGTCTTCAGGCTTAAGTACAATCATGAGTACATAGCAAAACAAAGGAGAAAGTTTCTGGCACGAGATTATCTACTTTCTCAAGGTTGGGAAGTTCTCAGGCTAGCATTGCTACTGTGTACATGATGCGCAGGCCAATGTTATGAGAACAGTCAGAGACCAAGATAGCCCCAAGGCCGGAAACCAGGCCCAGCCACCACACCTGCGGTGCAGGACCCTATCCTCGACCCCTCACAGGCCTCTTGGTCCCCAACAGAAGGCACTATTTTCTCATTCATGAAAATGAAAAGAAGGAACCAAAAAAATTATCTTTATGTTAACTCTTGGAAATTGGATTACAAAAAGTTAAAATATGTACTACCACTCTTACTTTATTTTATATACCTTTATATCTTATATTTAGAAAATCAGAAATTTTGTGCAGGCCAAAGGCATAGGCTTTCTAGTGACATTATCTGGACTAAAATCATTATTTGGTTACACATTTTACAATATCCCTGGATCTCAGATTTCTCAACAGTGATGTGTAGACAATAATAAAACAAATGTTATTTGGTTTGCATTGATTAACAGATGCAAGCAAGAAAGGATACTTGATTTGGGGTGGTAAACACAATAAAATATGCAGATGATGTATTATGGAATTGTACACCTGAAACCTATATATTTTTATTAACCAATTTACACCAATAAATTCAATTAAAAAGAATATAAGGGAAGCAGATTATAAGGTTGTTTGGAAACATGTATTGAAATAGGAGCACTCTCTCATGACTTAAAGATTCAAAGTTGTATTAGTTGGCTATTGCCAAAACAACCACATAATCTCAGTGGCATTTCATAGTAAATATTTATTTCTCACTTTGCTGAGCTTTGGCCTTTATAACCTGGGACTGGCTGGGTTTCCTCTAAACCATATGTTGAATCTGGATTCTCAACTTGTGTCTTTCATCTTCTTTGGACCAATGACTATTTGAGGCATCATGTTCCCATGGCTAAAGATAGAAGTTCAAAAACCAACCCACAGTACACCCATATTTTAAGCCTTCACTATCATCATGTTTAATAATACCCCAATGGCTAAAACAAGTCAAGTAGCCAAGCTCAATGTCTTAAGTATCTGAAAGGAAAAGTACATTATTTACCTATGACATGTGGTCTACCTAGAAAATAATATATAGACAAAATATTAGAAAAGTTAAGTGAAAGTAATAAGATGGTGAGATACAAGCTCAGACTGGGTCTAACTTAAATGCCAGCTGAGTCCAGGGTCAGAACTGTTCCAACATAGAAACCAGACTGGGTCAGTTTGGACTGGGTCAGATTTAGGTGCTGGACCAGTCTGGGTCAGTCTACAACTGGTATAGAAGCAGACTAGATCAGGTTCAGACTGGGTCTAATTTAAGATGTACGGGGTCCAGTGTGAGGCCTCAGGTGAATAGTCATTTTGTTTTAAGGATGAACAAACAGTTTACCTTACCAAAGACAATCTAGAATTCGAGTGGTAGTAGTGGACAACATTTAAAGCACGTAAGCTTATCTATTTATGAGATGCTCTAGAGAAAAAGGCTCATGGCCAAGCGCCTACCCATGAAGCACAGGAAAAATTCTATTTCCCCAGCTTACAGTGTCTGGTAACAAGGAACACCCCACTTGCTGTGGAACCTGCAGACCAGATCCTGGGAAAACCGGCATAATAGAGTCATGGGTGAGTCAGGATTCTGAACCCAGTCAGCTCTCCCAGATCTCCATCTGTGGTGCCTGGTCAGAAGACAGGAAAATAAAATTTCACATTGTCTCTTCCTTTCCAAATTCAGGTTGGCAGGCAAAAAACCAAAACACCAAAACAAAAACAAACAAAAAACGTTTTTTAAGAATTGGATCTTTGATGAGAGACTTGTATATTTTGACAACTATTGTGTTTTTGTTTGTCTTGTTTTCTGTCCTAAGAACCTGGCTTGGCAATACCAAGTCAGGGGCCCCCAAAATATAGCCAGACAGAAATGTGGGTTCTACCCCATTTGCAGGTTCATGTCGCCAGACAGAAATATCTAATTACTATTATTATTTTATTGTTGTCTGCTTTAACTCAGTAAGATAATGTTTTCTTGTTTCCTTTCCAACCATATTTCTGTTTTCATAAATATTCCATGAGCCCTTTAACAAAATTAATATGCTTCAGTTGTTGGTGTTATATTTTAAGTATAAAATTTGATCATAATTTTCACTCAGAATCATCCTTTCTTTATCCTTACAGATTTTCTGTTTGGTTTTTCTACCAGGAATAGAGAAATAGGTTAATATCTTCTATTATCATTACTAATTTGACTGTTTTCCCTTTTACTCCTCACCCATTTTGCTTTATATATTTTGAGTTTATATTATTAGTTAATATAAATTTGATACTTTCACATATGTTAGTCAATTAGTCTGGTATCATTTTGAGGTGTGTTTTTACAGTAATAGTGTTCCCTTACATCCTATTCATCTAATACTAGTATAGCAACAGGAACTTCTGATCAAGGTGGCAGCATAAGCAGACACACTTTGCTCCTGGCACAACCATAAGAAGGATTACAACTAATCGCAAAACAAAATGCACTCAGAACTTCCAGAAAATTTAAGAAGTCTGACAACCAAGGATTTAAAGAAGATGTATTCATCCAGACAGGTAGGTGGAGCAGAGATGGGAAGCCAGGGCAGAGAGAACATGGTGCAGCTGTGGTGAGGTTGCCGTGAAGAGGTGGTGGCAGCCAGCATAATAGGCGGTCTCACATTGGAGATACCTGGGCAGTGAGTCCCAGGCCAGACTGTGCATCCCAGGGTCCCAGGCCAGACTTTGTATCATCAAGGGAATAAAGCCTCATAAATTCAGGCTGTAAAAACTAGTGGGGGTTGGGGTGGTGGAAGAAACTGCCGGTTTCTCAAGAGAGTCTATTTAAAGGATCTCCATGGTCTTAGATCATACATAAACTGACCCACTTTGGAAACTACCACCAGGGCAATGGCTAGAGGGGAGCCAGTAATATAAGGGACTGTGAACAGGGCTAGTGCCAAACAAGCCCCCAGCAGTCAGGCAGTGCTATTGCCCCCTCTCTGATCCCTTCCCCACATACAAAGCCACAAAGCTTTGAAGAAGATTGTCCTGCCCTGGCAGTTACCTAGACAGGTGTTCCCAGACAGGGAGTCAAAAAAGCCATACCTAATAAACACAAACAAACTCAGGGAGGCTGCCAAATTGAGGAGACAAAGATATGGCTCAAATGAAAAAAACAGAACAAAACTGCAATAAAAGAACTCAGCAAAATGGAGATAGCTGACCTATCAGATACAGAGTTTAAAACAGTGGTGATAAAGATGCTTAGAAATTTCATTGAGTATGGCAAAGGCATAAGGGGAGAAATGAAGGCTGTACTAGGTGACAAAAAGAAATATCTACAGAGAACCAATAGTGAAAGGAAGGAAGCAGGGATTCAAATCAATGATTTGGAACATAAGGAAGTAGTAAACATTTAACCAGCACAGAAAGAAGAAATAAGAATTCAAAAAAAATGAGGATAGGCTTAGGAACTTCTGGGGCAACTTTAAACTTATCAACATCTGAATCATAAGGGTGCCAGAAGGAGAAGAAGAGCAAGAAATTTAAAACTTATTTGAAAAAAAATAATGAAAGAAAACTTTCCTTATTTGCCAAAGGACATAGATATGCAAGTCCAGGAAACACAGAGAATCCCAAACAAGTTGGACCCAAAGAGGACCACACTGAGACATATAATAATTAAAATACCAAAGGTTAGAGATAAAGAGAGAATCTTAAAAACAGCAAGAGATAAGCAGGAAGTTACCTACAAAGATGGTTTCATAAGACTATCAGCTTATTTCTCAAAAGAAACTTTTCAGGCAAGAAGGAACTAGCAAGAAATATGTTTGTTTACAGTTCTTTTGAAGGTAAATTTTACAAGCAGTGAACTATACAAATTTGAAGTATACAAATTATTTTAATAATAAACAACAATTTGCTTATCTATTTTTATATTGGTGGATAGTTGGGTTCTTTTTAGTTTAGGGTTTTATAAGTAAACCATTATAAGGGTCACTATACGAATCTCTTTGTAGTCATCTCTCCTCATTTCTGTTGGACAAGTACCTGTACTTGTAATCTCTGGCTTAGAATATGTGCATGTTAAATTTTATTTTTTTAAATAGGGTTGTGTAGACTCAAATAATTAAATCTTTGTACCTCTCTCTTCCTTCTGTGTAAGCTCATGTAATAACACATAACACATATGTTCAAACAGACCTATAGACACAGACAGGTTTTATAAAACATTGTTATCAGCAAGACTCTCAAATGGAATGGTGTAATCCATCACAGTTTTCTATCTTTCCTGGAACTCAACATTATTGTGATTCACAAATATTAAATTTTATTTTAAATCCCCTATTATCATGTTTATAACCTGATCTTATGTTTTTCCCTAGAGTAGAATAATACTGCTTTCTGAAACTTAAACTACTTTATTTGATATTTGTATGTATCTTAGAAGTATAATGCTTTGATTTTTCATCATTTAAACATATTGATTTTCCTAATGATTTTCTGTCATCTCCCATTTCAATTGCTAAACCACTCTTTCCTCCCTTATGACTCATTCTTACAGTGATTAATATGTCCATTATTAAAGATAGGGAGAGAAAACTTCTTGTGAGTAAGCTTATTTTCTTTCAATATTGAATGTATTATTACCTTGAATATTTCAGAGAGAATATATTAATAATTTATTTATAGGCAATCAACACTCAAAATGATTTGAGGTGGTCAAGACAAATAATTGAAACATGAAACAGAATTATTAAAGATAAAAACCCAACTAAAACAATAAGAAAGTTCAAAGGAATGACTGTTATCAGTAATCTAGATCTTAATTTGCTATTAATTGCCTCTGGAGATTAAAGCAGAATTGGGAAGCATGCAGGTAACATACCTAGCTAACAATAACAACAACAACAACAACAACAACAAAAACTGTCTACTAACAATGTCTTATTCATGGTACAAGTGTTTGCTGTGCAGATATTAGCTATGGGGTAAAGTGCCATGACAGATTCATACTTGGGATCTCAGGTATAAATAGAATGAATGATGTTCTTACTCAGTTCTCTATAGTTTTCAGTCAGACTTGACTCTTTGTCCTAAAGATATTTAGCTCAGGGGTGAGCAGTAAAGGTAGTTATACTTTAAGATAATGGTTTTCTTATAAAATTTGTTAGTGTCTCATCAATCACATGGATAGAATAAGAAACAACTTGAAAATACTCATGAAACTTACAAGTAGCTGAAATCCTCATTATAAAGATCGCACTCCATATCTGTAGATTCTCTTCCTTTAGCTTCAGAGCATCTTGATAGACCTGCTGAGAAATTTTTGCTGCCATAAACACAGTTGAACATTTGTTTTGTCATTGGGAAGAAGGTATTTGGGAATGTTGAAGTATGTACAGAATAATACTTCCTCAAGACAGAGCTTTGCCTTGATGTAATTTTATGAACTGCTGCTCCTGAGAAAAACGATCAATGGATTCATCTACATCTGTATCTTAAATTACTCCTGGTCATAAGTAGTACATATGTACATGTTTACCTAAAAATAGGTTTTCTAAATTTAACAACTTCTAGAGCATATCACAGAAAAAATATACTACCATATTTTTCAGACTATAAGACTCACTTTCCCCCACCAGATTTGGGAGGAAATGAGGGATGAGTCTTATAGTCCAAATGTAGCTTACCTGGCTTGCTGTGGTGTGTGTGTGGGGGGGGGGGAGGGGGGGAGTGGGGTTGCAGGTTATTAAATATTTTACCACATTTTTTGCTTCAAAATTTTTTTCCTATTTTCCTCCTCTAAAACCTAGGTGTATCTTATGGTCCAGTGCATCTTACAGTCTTAAAAATCATCACCAATAGAATGAGCAAAGATAATTCAGCTAATTCAAGCAAAACATTTAATTAATATTGTCGCAAAATTTTGGAGTGAGGGTAGAAAAATGAACTTCACATCTTCAATTCTTTAGTAACTAGCAAACATATACATGAAGAATTCTAAATATATCAGTATTTGAAAGAAAAAAGCCAAAATTCCAATGAGAGCCACCCTCCCCCCACCCCCCTCCAAAAAAAGGCATGCAATATAGCATGGACATTGCACTCTCTTTTCCATTATCAGGTTATGGTAGGGCCTAATAAATGTTAGCTCCTTCTACTCTCTCATTACTTGCAGTTCATCACAGAAAAGCCTGGGCATAGACATTCTCTCCCCAAAACATCGCAAATGTAAAATCTCAAATAGACCTAGTGTGAATCCACATTGTTAAATAAAACCTATTCATCACTGCCCATTCCCTGCATCCCCTAAGGTAATGGCATTCAGTGAATATGTGAACAGATAGCACCCTCTGTATATTCAGCCCTTTGCCTGTAGGTGATCTGATTTAAAACTCCATGTGTGGGAAGTTATATCACCTGCGAAAGGGAAAAAATAGAATAGAAAGAAAACAATCCTTTATTCATGTCTAGTTTTCTATAAAGTAATTTTATACTAATGTGGTACTTCAACAGAAATATAAGAAAAGCAGGGGTAATTTAGATGAGAACAGAGTTTCCAAGTAGCCCTAAGTGATTTCCTGATGACAATTTAATATGAATTTGTACAAATAAGATGTTTCAAAATTATGTTTCTAGAAGTTGAATGCAACTTCCGGTAAAATTGTAAAATAACTTAATTACTCCTTTACAAAGCACTGAATTGTAAAGTTTTGTAGAAGTGGGTGGGAAAATGGAAATATATAATTTATATATCGGAATATCACATTTTAATGTAGTCTGAAATAAATAGGATGTCTCAGAATTTTTAAGGATAATCTTAAAAGTATTAACTCACAACTCTATAAATATCAGCTTTAAAATATTAATTACAGTAAGATCAGAGGTATAAATAACAAGATGTAAATAACTAAAATGTTTAGTGTTATGACTTTCAACAAGATATTTTAAAATCAGAAATAGCACTATAATTGGAGAAATAATTCAGTTTTCTTAATCTATTTATGTACATAAACTCCACTACCTGTAGTTATTGAGTTATAAAGTAAAGGAATCAAACTGGAGTGTCAGTGATCCCTAACATGCCAATCTTCCAGCCTCTCTTGTTTATTAGCTAAGAAGTTCTCATGTTGTTTCTTGAGTTATCCAAGTGTTTTCGTAAGGTTCCATTTTCCTCACTTAATATTGTATTGACAATTCAATTACATGGCAACTTATAAGAAAAAAAAAAAGCAAAGCAGGAAAAATGATCATGATTTCAAGATATAAATATGGATATTCATGGGTAGATATATAGTTATACATAATTGCAAATTACAATACATATTGAAGTGAATCTCACAATTTACTATCGTCCCCTATTATTTGATATTGTCATTGCTATCTAATGAACCAAAAGTGACTTTACTGTAGTTCTATTCACAAAGTTATGAAATAATTTTCAGAAACTGAGTGTAACTTGTATACAACTTTATTATTTGTGACTAACAAGCATATTGATATTTTCATGTGTTATGAATTTGTTTTTATTAGTAACTGTTGCAGACATTTTGTACTTTAGATAAAGCTTTGGTTTTACAATTCCTAATTTGTATCACATACAATGTATACACACATGCAAATATTTATATTAAGCATGTAAATAAAAACACAGTTATATATGTATATACATACTAACTTACCTATTTACATTTACATGTATTTAAAAATAACTGACTGTAAACACACATATGAATGTATATACAACAGTAAAACATTATTAAATATTTTAAGTCAATCAAATGAGGTGGCAAGAAGAAAAGAGTGCCAGCTACTGTTATCTATAACAATAATAATTTACTACTAATAATTTATAAGTAAAGTCATTTATTAATAAATATCATCAACACAATATATAATGCATTTTAATGACTTCATTAAATGGTTCATCATGCATATCATCAGTTTCCTAAGAACCAATCATTTACATGTTAAAATGTATCTCTTGAACTGAAATATTAAATAGTTATTTAGGCATAGTTGAGACATACTTAATACAGTCTAAAAATTGTCCTCATATAACAACATTTACTAAATGAATGAACAGATTAATAGGCAAAATAACTGCCTTCTATACAGATGGTATAATTTTAAAGGCAAACTTAATAGCCTGAATTTAAATATATTGTTACTATTTTCAGTAGCATATATTTCTTGTCAGTACTAACATCTACACAAAAATAACTTATTTGTTCTGTGTTCAATGTTATGAACTGTAAATGTCAGTTTTGTAGAAGAGGGCGGAGGGTCATCATTTCGTGGGTTGGAATTTATGTCAATGCCATACCTCAAGTGAATCACCTTTCCTCCACACATATGTAGTATGCAGTATTTAATATGTATTTTCTATATCATTTTCCCAGTAAAGTGATAGTTACACTTTAATGGCATATACAACAAAACCTATGATTGCACATCACCTTCTACCTTCTATTTGAATAAACAGGTGACCAACAGTTAGACGTTGTCTCCCTCACAATGTCTGCCCCCCAGCTCCTGCTATCAATGCACCATTTTAATTGTGACAAAATGCACTTCATAAGATACATATCTTCAAAAATAATAAAAATATTGAAATGCATATTACATATAAATTTAATTTTACATGATATATAAACATATTGATATATACAGGGTCTGGCCGAAATAACATCTGTGTGAGTGTGGTTGGTAGGGTAATAATAAGGGTGTAAAAATTTATAGTGTTAATTCGAATTTTTCACCTAAAACGTCATAGGGTGTGCTTGAGTGTGATATCATTATGTTACAGAATTACACGCTTATGATTTTGTAATAAAAAGGGGCATTATTTGTGCCCAACCCTATATATCAATCACCACAATTGGACAAAGTCTTTGTATCAAATGTGAGAATGAATCATGAGTGTCCATAAGGAAAATATCACCATTAAAAGTCCCTCTATTTCAGTTACTTACAAATATTTGTTAAGTGAATAAATAAGTAAATGCATTTTAAAAAAATTCAGAATACTCCCTATTAAATTCAAACTTCATTGGGGAAGGAAACGTTTCTCTTTTTCAACTCAGTGAAGAACACTTGTCAACACTTGATAAGATTTTGGAATAAATAAACTAGCTTTAGAATTTTTAATCTGCTACTATTCAATGTATCTGTAAATTAATGGGACTGAGTATTTAAAAAAAACTGAATCTACAAAACTAAATAACCAAACAGGCAGAAGAGAAACAGAATCATAGATACAGAGAATGTTTTGATGGTTGCCAGAAGGGAGCAGGGTCGGGGGATGGGCCAGAAAGGTGACGGGATTAAGAAGTATAAATTAGTAGTTTCAGACTAGTCATGGGGATGTCAAAGACAGCATAGGAAAAAGAGTAGCCAAAGAAAACATACGCATGCCCTATGGACACAGACAACAGTGTGGGGACTGCCTGAGGGAAGGGGGTGGTGCTGGGTGGAGGAGGGCAAAGGGGGAAAATTCGGACAACTGTAATAGCATAATCTATAAAATATGATTTAAAATTATTTGAATGAAGAATATACATTTAATATATAGAAGTAACAAAATCCGCAATACCTGGCATAATTCCCTAAAAGAAATACTGACATATGATGAATGCCCAATAAATATTTGTTAAATCTAACCATTCCCTTTACAAGTTATACATTTGCATCACTGGTAATGCTATTTTAAAAAGATTTTGTCATTTCTCTTTGAAATTATTATTAGAACTGTATTCTCTAGGTTTGATTTCGTTGATTATATGACTAATTACAGAACACAAGAATAGTTTACTATTATCATATAGTGTCATGAGAAAATTTTATCTGGAAGTGTAATTCATTGTGTCTTACTTGTCAAAATCATTAAGGAAATTTGACCATATTTGAGATAAGTTATTGAATTTTCTATAAAATTTTACAAATATTTGGAGGCATATTGCAATGGGGTGCAGAATATAAATCCTCTGAAAATAGGAAAACAACCCCCACAACACTTGATTGGAGGAAGGGGGAGTGGATGATATGGCATTTAAGATGCATTACCTAACAAAGGCAAATTCATAACCCTGCTTTCCTGAAAGGAAGAGGGCTGCAGCCCAGGGTGAGTTGTATATGTGACTGAGCACATTCAGGGACTTGTGACATAGCCCAGGAGTTTATACAGAGACCGCGTGAGAGTCAGGGGCATATGCTCACCCTGGAAGTCACTGGGAACTTTTGCCCTGACTAAAGATGGCAGCCAAAAGAAGGTAACAGATAGTAACGCATCCTAGGAGGGGCTGGTTATGAACTCATGAAGGAAGTTCCGGCCGAGCATTTAAATGAGGGCAGGCTGAAAGAGAAATGAGTCCACCATAAGGTTTGGAGTGTAAGAAAGGGGGTCCACTGGGAGAGGAGAGCAAAAGCCACCCAGTCTGGAGTAAGAGAAGGGAAGAAGCCACCCAGTCTGGAGTAAGAGAAGGGAAGAATCCATGCTGGTTGGAATAAAAAAAGAGAAGATGGCTGCAGAGCTAGCTGAAGGAGCTGCAGAGGACCTGCCTAGACACCCGGATTCATGAGGGATGCTTGGGTTGAACTGCGACCTGGGTGCTGAGCCTCAGACTTCTGCTTTTCTGAAAGATAGTACCTCTGACTGGCATATTCTGAAACTGGCTTGGTTTGGCAAAGAGAGGCAGGACTTAATGTTCTTGGGTGGTTTTAAAGGGAGCAGGACTTAATGGCAGAAATCTGCCATTATTCTAAATGGGTATAGCCTTTAAACAAACATTCCTTTTCCATCAAGCTCTTGCATTAGGAGTCACACTTCTTGGCAGTGGCCAATTGAACCCCACAATTGTTCCAGAACAGCATTGTGGGGTTCTGTAACAATATGACATAATAGATTTAATTATAATATATACATAATTTGAAAAGTAGATGCCCAAATTTCAAATTGGAATAATAACAATAACATCAATGGAGATAAAATTCTATGGCAGGATGAATATAAATAGAAAAAAATGTAAGTACAAACAGAAAAAAATTAAATGTCCATATAGATGAATTCACCCATCATTCTGTACTTCCAAAAATTGTCTTTGAAGTCTTAGTTAATTAAGCCAATTGTGTATACCATGCTTTATATATAGGTACATTTAATATTCCAAATGAAGATTTCATCATAAAATTTAAAAAGTAAATATGGTGTCCCTACATTTAGAAGTAATTGATAGATATCTAAAATTATTGGACAGTATTGACTATCGTAGGAGAAAAACCACTGAGACTCTTAAATACTAATGACTAGTTGATTCAACATCTGAGCAATATTTATGTTCTATTTATTTTTCTAAATTAGAGAAGAATGACAGAGAAAAATAGAGTGATATTTACAAGTCCTTTTAAAAAAGGTCATGTTTACTAAGATTTGTTAGTTATATTTTTATGATTTATTATAAAAATATAAGGCAAGCTTTTAAAATGTCAAAATCTGAAGCTTCTTTAAAACCACAGTAAGTAACCCCTTTCCTGTCCATCATCTGACTTTGCCCCTGGGTATGTCAAATAGATAAAAGTTTGCTTCTACTTTTTACCAGAAACTTGAATTTTTCTGCAATTTATTATTTTATAACTTTAATCTTTATAGTAGAAAACTAAGAATATTTCTGTAGCAAACAGAAAAAGAATTTAATTCAGAGGATTCTGATTTTTTAATCATTTTGCCTATTGAATGTAACTATGGAAAAGGCAATTAAATCAAATGTAATCTTTGAAAAGGTGACTAAACTCAGTGTCCATTTATGTCAAGGTCACTGTTTCTGTTTCAAATACATAGCCTCACTCTGGGTGAAAAAGACCTTAGGAAAAATAATTACGCCTGTGAGAGAAATCTAGGGAGAATTAACCATGGACTAATCCACTGCACAACATGATTTTAGGTATAAATTGCATTAGTTGACCAAGAATCCCTTAAAATATATTTGCCAGAATCAGAATTATATATTGCATACTCAAGCAGGTTTACTATTAACTTGAATTATATAAAAAGCTTGAGATAAAAAAAAAATATTGCAGACTTAGTTTATACCACTGATGTGATATCATACAGAAGATGATAGTAACTCTCCCTTTGGGAGTAGATACATGTCAGTTCTACTTTTGTAAAATTTATGCTTGGATGAGCTACTCTTTCCTTAGTGCATTTTATTACTTTGGCCTAAGTGAATACCCCTAAAGTTTACTATTGAAATAATTATTCCCTTACTAATCCTTCTCTGCTTACATATCTTTCTTAGGCAAAGTTCCAGTCTTCCGGCTTTTTATAACCAAAACTTTACCATTGGAACTTTTTTTACCTGTAGGTAGCACATCTTCTCTGAAAACAAAATTCTACATGATCTCTCTCTGGTATATGTAATTCGATGCAATTAACAGCTATGAATATGACTACTTTTTAATATTTGCTTTGCTTTTTTATTAAATTCACTTTTGTTTCAATTGCGGGCATCTATAAATTGTCATTGTTTCACACCCTCTACTACTCCTGACATTAACTTGAGGTAGAACAGATAAAACTATTGATTTCACATTTGAACATTAATTATTTCCGCAGAAAAAAACACACTTTATAGTATAGTTATCCTGAAAAGTTTTTATCTCAGTAATTAAATGTATATACAATATGGTATTTACTCATTCAATCTCCAAAACAAACCCATTATATATATATATATATATAATATATATATTCTGTCAGATATATTGTCTGTCCAGAAGGTATTCAGCCATATAATATGAAAAATAGAGACATTTATTGAAGAAGATATAAGAAACACTCTACATAGGACAATGATGCCTCAGTCCCCTTCAAAGTAGGCACCTTGGGACCTTACACAGTTCTCTCAATCACCATCAGCTACCCCATTGTGTTTTCCTAAATCTCATTGACAACCTGAAACCTCTTCCCTTTCAAAGGTGATTTTAGTTTTGGGAAAGCCAAAAGTCACAAGGCACCAAATCTGAGCTGTAGGGGGCTGACTCACCTGGGTGATTTGATGTTTCACCAAAAAATTCATGAGACATGATGCATGAGTGAGTGTGCTGTCATGATGAAGCTGCCAATCGCCGGTTGCCCATAGCTGTGGCCTTCTGAATCATCTGAGGGAATCTTCTAGCTTAACACAAAATTTGATGCAGATACATTGCTACTTGTTCAGTCATTGCAAATGCAATGGCCACACAGTACACATGTTCACTCAATGGCATCTACCACCCTCACTGACAAGTACAATGAAGTCTTCGATATTCATGCATGTGCATTCCAGCCCATTCTCCTTGGCTGCCAGATTACATCGATGTTTCATAAACTGTTCTTGTTGTATTAATAATGGCTAGACTTTTTCCAGACAGACCTCATCTATATTTATATATTGTTACTTTGTATATATATTTATTATCCATTTTTTCTGGTGAGACAACTGAGATTAAGAAAGATTGCATGCATTTCTCAAGATAACACAGCTAGAAAATAAAAGAGCTGAGATTTGATCCAAGGAATACAGAGTTCATGTTCTTAAGCACAATGCAATACATGTTCTCCCAATTAAATAAAGAACTCATTTTAAGTAATTTCATAAAGCAAATATACCATTTATGAATACCTACTAATAATGCTGCAGTATTATTTTATCAGAAATCTTTGCAGTTAACTATGTATTTGAAAACTATTCCTTTGTTATTTCATATGTGCTCAATGGCATATAAAAATAACCATAAACAAAGGGGCTTAAAACAATACATTTATTTTTTTCATGTTTTCATGTGTCAGAATTTGAGGAGCAATTATCTGGACCCTCTGCTCAGGGTCTCACAGACGTGCAATCAAGGTGTTAGCTGGGTTACAGGCTCATCTGGGTACTCAAAGAGGGAAGAATTGCTTCCAAGTTCTTACAGGTTGTAGCAAACTTTATTCTCTTGCAACTATAGGACTGAAGTCTACACATTTTTGCTACCTGCGAGCTCTTCTATGCTGCCTCTGTTCCTTGCCATGTGACCCTCTCTGTACGCAACTTAGGACATTTTCTAGTTTAGGATCATCAAGTGTCGCTGCATTATGGCAAGACAGAGAGTCTTACAGACTGTAAAGCAGTGATGGGGTGATATCTCCACATTTACCATTTTGGCTAGAAGCAACTCGCTGGTCCACCTCTACTCGGGAAGAAATTACACAAATTCCTGGGTACCAGAATTTGGGAATTGATTGTGGGAGTCTCCTCAGGATCTGTGTATCACAATTATTAAGGTCAGTTCAAATATGAATACCAAGTCCTACATCTGGTTTGCATTAAGGTAGAGAAATTTGTGTATATTTACCTGCTTCCTATGATACCTTTTGAATCTAAGTAACTGCAAACTTTTTGACATTCTTCAGACAGGCCAACATTATAACTTCGAATGTTAGTGTATATCATTGGCACAGGATTTATCAGACTTTGTCAACCTTGCTCCTCTAAGTCTTAAAGACCCACCTGCCAATTAATTCAATAAAGAAGACATTTCTTAATGAAGCTCTGTTTTCTCTGTCAGTTTTCCAAGTGGCAGAGCTGAAGAAAATAATGATCACAGTTATTTTCTTATATGTTGGAAACAAGGGTCTGTAAGTGGAATATATTTCAACTTTGATTACTTTATTTATAGTTGCTCAGTGATCGACCCACATACAATTGATCTGGGCAGCCCAACAGTGTTCAGCCTATGCACTTGATTGAGATTTTAATGACTAACACCTAGTGTATCGAGTATGGCTTGAAGAAAAAGGATGAATCTTGAAATTTCCCCGTATTGAGTTGGAACCATTTCATAATGCCACTTAAAGTTACTTTTTATGTCACATATTTTTAACTATTTTACCATCCACAAGGATACGATTGCTTCGGATTGAACTTGCAGGTATATGTGTACATATTTTTTCTATTTGTAACAGTCTAAGAAATTCTTAAAAGGATAGAATTTAGAAAATTTGAAAGTATTAGCTTTCAAGATACTACTAATTAAAAATTAGGTAACAGCCCTGGTTGGTGTGGCTCAGTGGTTTGAGCCTGGCCTATGAACCAAAGTTTCGCTGGTTCAATTCTCAGGGCACATGCCTAGGTTGCAGGCCAGGTCCCCAATAGGGAGTGTGAGAGAAGCAACCACACACTGATGTTTCTTTCCCACTCTTTCTCCCTCCCTTACCTTCTCTCTAAGAATAAATAAATAAAATATTTTTTAAAGTAGGTAATGTATTCTATGTGGAAGTACACACACAACCAAATTAATAAGAAGAAATTCTGCCTTTAAGTAAATTATATTTCTTTGACAAGAAAATTAGTTCAGATACATAAGAATATGGAATTCACAGTAGCTAAAAATACTAATGTGCTTGTGATATGCATATACATTTTATGCTTAGTTTATTATTTAAAACAGCTCTGGGCAAAAATTCTGCTCTAAAGAACAGAGAGGCCATTTCATTGACCAAGAATATTCAGTGAATAAGCTGGCTTTGTGCATTCATATGCTCAGAAATAAGTTGGCATAACAGTATTTAAAATGGGATACTTCAACTATGTTAAAGACTACTTGATAATGATTCATACAGAGATAGATTTTATTTTACCCAATGCTTAGGGCCTAAAGCTTTATCAATTTGTCTTCAGTCTGATGGCTTCAGTTTGTGATCTCAGTGGTATTTTCAATGGGAAAAGAAAAACCATCAAATCAATGTCATTTGTATTTCATCAAGAGTTCGCTGATCTCATTAGATCTCCAAAGTAAGTCTAGAAAATGGAAAGACTTACACTTACTTTTCAGTGTAAAAATAGAAAAACAATTGGAGGTGCCAGGAATTTAAAGGTAGAATCCAGGTCCCATGGATCCTACCCATGGAAGAGGAAGAAGAAAAGAAGGAGAAGGAAAAAGAGGAGAAGAGGGAAGGAGGGACATCAAAGTCCTATCAAATTATGCCCCCACTGTAGGGGGGCTCCTCCCACAGGAACCCCCTGGCCGCCATGGATGAGAATAAGTCTACCAAAGACATGATCTGCTTGGGGAGGAAGGGTGGCCGATCTCTCAAAGGAGAAGGGCCAAGAGCCTTTTCCTCAATGGGCTTTTATTAGGTTCCTATTGCACAGGAATAAAGGTAAAGCTCATTAATCATTATCTGGCAGTAAGGATCAAACAATAGATAATATACAAAGGACTCTGAGGGCCTATTTTGAGTCAGGGTCCTATAGCTAAAAGGCCATAAAACTCTGGGGAACAAACTCACTTCTTGCTTGGACCCTTATCATTTAATTGAGAGCATTCTTAGCAAAGCAGGTTTCACAGGATTTTACATATTCTTTCTTAGGTCTGGTCCCCTAGGGAACCCGCCCTTTCCAACAACGGGTGACACCTACCACCAGCATTATTTCAGGTTTAAGGCATTGTTTCAGGATTAAGTCAAGCAGGGGAAGTAAGGCAGCCAAGAGATTAGGAGACTTCTCAAAGAGAATGAGGACTCAGGCTATGTCAAAGCCAAGGGGTGAGGGTCCATCACCCCCTTTTGCTGTAACCCCCCAAGTCCTTCCCTGGGGCCTCCCCATGATCATGCCTGTCTTAGCCATCATTGGCTAAACGATCAAGCATTGGGGACCAGGTAGGGTGAAGTAAAAGAAGCAGAGGTGGCACCTTTGTTTCCTTAGTGGTTTATGGTCCCAAGGTTACTCACTCAGCCTTAGCCATGGGGTGGGGGGCAGGGATACAGCTTCTGAAACCAGGCAGGGCGGTTCCCACTCTCTGATCTAACTTAATTAACTATCACAGACTTTTTCTCCAGATACAATCACATACTTTAAATCCCTGAATTGGACAGCAGGGAACAGAACTATAGCAAGTCAAAATATTAAGCTCTCTATTAGTATCAATATTCAACTTACAGAGCATGTAGATCATGTCTTGCTAGACTTATTCTCATCTGTGGCAGCCGGGGGGCGGGGGAGCTGCAGGCAGAGCCCCCCCCCCCCCCCCCACACACACACACGTATACAAATTTTATGGACAGCTGAGTTCTTAATAGCAACATACTTGCCAAAAGTCAGTGATAGAAATGAATTGCCTAGTTACTCCAATAAATTTGCTTAAATGAAGAATAATTACAGAAACATGTCAAAGGCAATAATAAAATTCTGTGAGATTATGGCATAATGATTTTACACTCATATACAGTTGATGCCAATGTTTATCCCTACGCACTTTTGGAAATGTCATATGTATAAATAGGTATAAACAGATTAATTATTTTGGAAAAAAGACTACAACTCATTGTATTTTATTCCATGGGAAAAAGGACATTTAATATTTTTTAAATTAAATTAGTGTAAACCCAAACAATACATCAATTGTAGCATCATTTAGTGAAATATTACTGCCAGTAATAATAAAAGCAATGACGATAATGTGTTAACATAAAAATGCTTATATGAAAGATGAAAATAAAAGTATCATAACTGCTACATTAGAATTATTTAATAGTAGGCATGCATCTAAATGAGACCTCAGAGGAAACTGAATGCTTTCCAAACTAATTTTATATTATTCTATTTTATTTCTTATAGAATACCCATAGTACATATTCCTCAGTGAATTTTTTTATTTTTTCAATAAATTCAGTTAATCATAATCACCATTACGAAAATGTTATTGAATAACAAAGAATGCATGAGATTGCATTAGTTTTAATTTAAATATGGAATCAGTAAAGATGTCTTCTAGGAGGTATTTATAGTCTAACACAACAAAAGGTGATCAAAACATATGGATACATATTTTAAAATGTATGTTTTGTTTACAAAGCCTTGGAAATTGATTCTGCATACATCTAGCAAATATAGAACACATTAAATGTTTTAGGAACAATTGCGCAATTGTAATAGAAATTTCAAAACCATTTAGGAGAGGAAGACCATGTGGACCCCAGTCGACCTATGTCAGTTTCAGAGGTCAAGGCAGAAGGGTTATTGCACTGGTTTCCTGTGGCTGGGTCCTGAAACACTTTACTAAAAACATACTGGCTTAAAACAACATGGATATACTTTCTTACAGCTCTGTAATTTTAGAAGTCTGAAGTGGGTCTCACTTTCTGGAGGTTCTGGTGGGAAATTCATTCACCACTTTTTTTCCAACTTCAAGAGGATGCAGAGGTTCTTTAGCTTATTAGGTCCCTTTTGCCAAACTAAAAGCCAACAACCTTAAAGTTCTTCTCACACCCTCACTCCTTTCATCCCTCTCCCACCTTTAAAGACCCTTCTGATTACAATGGACCACTCACCTGGATAACCTATTCAGGGGCTCTAAGGCTTAGTTAGAACTTGGGTATGTTTTGTTCTGGGGGAAACTAGGGGTATTTTTTCTACCTACCATACTATCACAGTAGTGTTAGGGTGCTATCACTGGAATGCAATAGCTCCTTCTTTTTCTGTCTGCTCAGCACTAAAAATTCCAAAAGAGAAAGTACCATTAGCCTAGGATGGTCATTATATTCACTATTGGGGTATGGGATGGGATTGTTATTCCAACCAATTCTGTGATAAATGAATTTCTTGAAAGTAAATTGATGTTCTGCTACCACAGGAATAAGAGGAAAGAATTAAATAAGCTGTGAAATAACAAATGCCCAATATAATTAGTAAAAATTAAACTAATTGGCAAACCCCACATCACACATGGAAACATATAATGTAGTTAATAGTATTGATATTTATTTCCCAAACTGTTTTCCTCAGTATCTCAGTAGAGGGATATGAATACACATAAAGAAGAAAAATATAGTTGTTTTATTATCATACAATATTGAGAATTATTGTAACCATTTCCTTTTTTTGATGTTTATTAAATATATCAGAAAACTAAAGCACAGAGAAATAGTCTAGTAATGTAACTTGAACACAGTATTTTTCTTAATTCCAATTAAAGATCCAAGAGAATACATGCTATGGGAAAGAATTATTTACAGTGACTTCCAGAAAATTACTGAAATCAACCTATTGGTAGTATAAGAAAACTCTAAAAATTAATATTGTGCATTTAAGGTAAGACATTCTCTTCAAGACATTTAAATTGATGTGAACAAAAGCAATGTCATGGATGGAATAGTTTCACTTAAAATATGACTATAAACAAAAATGATTACACTATTTAACTTACTGTTTTGAAAGTTTGAAAAATATATGTAACTATGTAAGAACAACTGTTACCCTGTTTAATTGATGCTGATATCTTTTAACTGCATTTCTTTAGTTCTGAGTCCTCAGTGATATATGTGTAAGAGTCATTAAGATTCTTTATCTTCATCCTGACCATAAAATGTATAAATTCTAACAGTGAAATGTAGTTTTAGAGTTATAGTGTATTCTTTTGAATTAACACTTTCCTTAACATTGATTTAATTTGCATTTGTTGGATGTGTGATTTATTATTTAGCCTCTGGAAATAGATGCATAATGGGAGAAAGCCACAGAGCAAATCTAGGTGGCTTGAGATAGTAATTTGAGCATATTTCATTAATCTACATTGCCTGCTAATATTTACTGAGCTGAAGACAATATGAGGTTTTCAGTTCTCCTTTTGACATTAATTTATCAAATACTGAAAGTGTATAGGCTATGCCTAAAAATTGTATTTTGTATAATGTGGCTGTGGTAATTAATAATATACAGTCTCGGTCTTAAAGTAGGTTAGACCTTTAGGGACAGATAAAAGAGTGAACAGGCAATTTTAGAACCAAACATAAAGGAGATAAAAGATGTTAAGAAGTTTCAATAGCACGAGGACATATTTTTTTTTCTTGTGGGTTTAGGTATTTTATGTAACAGTTTTTTGAAGGTACTGTCTTTGAATAGAGCAATGTTGAGTGAGTCAGATTTTGAACAGTAAAGAAACTGAGGTACAGGGGAAAATGTTTCACTTGCTAGTAAATAAAGAGCAAAAGTAAAGAAATAAATAATATGGGTGTTCTTGAAGGAAAGGGTTGTAGTCCAGGTATCAGGAATGCGAAATGCATGAAAGTAGATTTTGAGAGAAAAGGCTGTGAAAGCTGGTTTAAGTACATGGACTCTTGGCCTTTAAATGCTCAGCTGAAAAGTTGTTAAAGATTAGAAGGCTATTGAAGATCATTGAGCAGAGACATGACATAATCAGTGGTATGCTTTTCAAAGATTAGTGTAGGACTTTGGTAGTAGTACTAGAAAGTCAGGCTAGAACTATCTAATCAAGAGATCAAGTAACCTTTATTGTTACAATATGAGAAAACAAAAAGTATTATATGATGAGTGAAGTACAGTTGAGGGTAATTCAATAAATAGAATAAACAAGGAACTGGATCTGATTAGGCAAGAGAAGAGAGAGAGTGACAATGCCTAGGAGTGACATCAAAGTTTTGAGCTGAAGAATTAGAAAACTGACATTTATTTCATTAAGAGTAGGGAAATTTAGATATTGTGATGGTTTATTGGGAAGGCAGACAACTTTATTTTGGATATGTTGATGTATTGGTAGGTAGGAATTTATCAGGAGATTATCATGAATGCCCACTGTATTTCAAATACTATAATAGGCAAAAGAGTTTTAGTAAACGGGCATGATAGACTTAGCTGGTGCCATAAGAAAGTTAGAGTCTAGTTGACAGAATAGAAAATAAATATATGTAGTTGATTTAAAAACAGTCACAAGTTTGCCCCTTCCCATCTGAAGGTAGAGTCTAGTTCAATATCCCTTAATATGGGTTGGCCATGTGAGCCATTTGGCCAATGTATCATTATCAAATATAATACAAGTGGAGACTTGTAAATATTTGTGCATTGTATACTCTTGTTTTTACCTTTTTAAAGATTTTATTTATTTACTTTTAGAGAGAGGGGAAGGGAAGGAGAAAGAGAGGGAGAGACACATCCATGTGTGGTTGACTCTCATGTGTCCCGTACTGGGGACCTGGTCCACAACCCAGGCACATGCCCTGACTGGGAATCGAACCACCAGTTTTTTGGTTCACAGGCCCATACTCAGTTCACTGAGCTACACCAGCCAGGGCATGCACTCTTATTTTTAAAACCCTAACATTGACATGTGAATATTTCAGGGCTATTCTGCTAATAGATGAGAGACATGTGGCTGAGTCACTCCTAATGCATTGGGTAATAGCCTGCTAATTGCCAGAATGATAATTGAGGCCATCCTAGATCGTTCATTTACCAGCTGATCCTTCAGCTGACAACAAACAAGTAAGAATGCTTAGTGGGCTCCAGCTAAGTAAGCTCACACTAGAAAGATCATCCATCCAACCCACAGAATCATGAACTAAGCAAATTATTTTTTCAATCTCCTAAATTTTGAGGTACATGATTAAATTACCTTATAGGAACAAAATACATGCATGCATACACACCTACATACATACATCCACACAAATGCTATTGACCTTGTCCTTCAACGATCCTGTCTTGAACTCTCTAGGTGACTTATTCTCTTGATACTATAATCTCAGTTTCTTGGAATCCAATCTCAGAAAAACCACTTATTTTTTCATCTCAAGCCCCCTAGTTTCCTGTCCCCAAAAGTCTTACAACTCACTATGATCTATAATTCATTGATCCAATCTTCTTTTCACTATACCTCACCTCCCTAATGTCCTTTCTTGCATTCCTGTCTGAGTTAAAGTCCATGGCCAGACATGAAATCCCTTTTTTGTGCATACTTTTGTCCCATCCAGGTTTTGTGATTTTCCAGTGATAAAGAAAGAAAGAAAGAAAGAAAGAAAGAAAGAAAGAAAGAAAGAAAGAAAGAAAGAAAGAAAGAAAGAAAGACAGAAAAAGAGAGAGAGAAAGAAAAAGAGAGAGAGAGAGAGAAAGAAGGAAGGAAGGAAGGAAGGAAGGAAGGAAGGAAGGAAGGAAGGAAGGAAGGAAGGAAGGAAGGAAGAAAGGAAGGAAGGAAGGAAGGAAGGAAGAAAGAAAGGAAGAAAGAAAGAGAGAGAAACTGGTTATATCTAATTCTTTGCCCAATCCTTGTATCCATCTATGTGGATACAGATACAAGCACAGTACTGATCTGTATTTATGAGCACAGCCCTTGACCTCCGGTTCCATCATTCCAGAAATCTTTCTGAATCCTGTTTCAGAGCTCCAACCAGCATTGATTTCTTGGTATTTACCTGTTCATTTAGAAACCGAAGTATTAGATTAACTTAAAACATTGAAGAATAACCTCTTCATGCACTTCATAATGCCAATGACAGGTTACTGCTTTTTAATACCACCACCATAAGCAATATGAATGTAATTACAGGAGACTCCTCATCATATATTTACCAGCATACCCATTCTTTGGTCTTTGAAAAGCACTGTGCATTTTTAAAAGGTCTGTTTAGGTAAACAACATAATTTATTTAAGAAAGTTTTAAAAACACACATGCATCTATCTTTTCAGAAGGCAGTGCATTGTCTGTAACAGCAATTATAAACAAGACCAATTTCTACAACTGAAATGGAAGCAGTTTGTTTGCAAAAGTACATCAGAAAATCTAGTTATAGGCTTCACTAAGAGAGAACAACTATACTCAAAATAAAAGTGCAGTGTCTGCTTTCAAGCCATTAGCACAGCAATAGCTTCAACAAATTCACAAAGTTTGTTCCCGTTCCAATCACATTCATGGTAGGTCACAGTTAAGTATCTCCAGGCAGACTGAGATGTTTTGAAACTAGTTATGAGGAAGTACTCAAGTTTGGAAAGTTCACATTGGCTTTGGTAGCACACTGTATGTGCAAATAGGTTTCTTGTTCAAGCTTCTGCAACCAACTGTGGCAAAGCCGCCTGCAAAGTTGTCTCTAATAAGACAGCTTAAATGTGTTGCCACATGGGCATTTCTTATCTGGCTTCACAAGTTCTCCAAAGGGTGCTGTATGAAGAATCAAAGCATCTACCAGCAGCTGAGATACAACCCCAGGAAATGTTAAATGCAGATTTCAGCCTACTGTTCAGGGACATAACCAAAGAAGTGAAATTCCTCTGTGTTGTTTCAAAGGACCCTCTCATGCACTGGTTATTTGCTTCAGGGAGATCAAGTGACCAAAATCCTTGAGTTTTCCCTTTACTGCAAGTGTCTGCCTTCTCAGTATTCACCCAGGCACATCCACGGGTTTGTGAGCAGAGCCCCGCATCACAAAGTTCACCCAGGGTCCTTAGCCGCAGGAAATCCCCAGAGGAAAGCAGAGCCAGAGGCAAACTCTGACACAGGCACTGCACTCTCTAACACTAATATTTTTTCCCAGGAGAAATTAAAGCAACATTAAGTAAGGGGAAAGGTGACAGAATTGTCTGATTCTCAGAATGTGTTCCAAAACGGGGTAGGATTATGTGCTTTTTTTTTTTTTTAAGTAATCCTGGAAAACTGAGGATTAGGGAATGGGTGTAAAGCTGTGGGCTGATGATATGTCTACAATCTTTATTATTTTTTTCTTTCCACATTATGATGCAGACTATTTGCCCACATGATTGGGAAGCTTCCCAAGATACTCAGGTAACCACGGTGAGTTTGAAATCTGCAGTGACTGGCTAAATTCAAGGTGTCCTGTCCAAAGAAATATCTGTGGCAACTGGCTTTACATGAAGAGGACTTAATACTCATGGCAATTAGCAAATGAAGCAAGGCTTGGTATAATGGGGAGATGTTATTTTATTATGCTTTAATTAATTAAAATGAAGTTACTCTTAACTGATATCAGTGACGCAAATATCCCTACTTTCCACAAGCAGTCGTTCAGTGCAAAGTAAAGGAGAGGACTGCATAAGAAAAAAGAGGTTGATTTCCTAATATACTTAAAGGTGAATGTATCACCTTCCTTACAATTTCCAAATGTGAACTCTCATGCAAAACCAAGTCTCTGTTTTACTAATACAGTGGTTAATTTTGAAGAGTAGGACACCCTCATGGGATGGTCATTTCCTCTCTGGTCTGAGATTCATTGTGTATCTATTAAGATTATCCTGCCAATATTTGACTTTGGATTCTCTCTATCCTGTGTGTTTATAATTATATATAATGCATAGCTATATAATTAGATAGAGTACATACATACCTAGTAGCCATATATTGTCAACTTTTCTTAAATGTTGACCACAGCTTTGCAGGGATATAAAAAGGCATTGGTTCCATCCTGGACATGTGTTCACCTGTTGGGTTGCTTTGGGAAAGTCAGTTAAATGTTCAGAACCTCAGACTTTTTATCAGTGTAATAAAGGGACTGAGAAAGATGGGGTCTCACACTGGCTGCTAACAGAATATCTTATTATTCTGTAATCATGCTTAATTAATGTCCCCTATAAGAATAGAGAGGGTATTTGAAGATGGGCATTTGAACGTGTTATACAGATCAGAGTCATCACACCATTGCTTTACACTTAGATAGCACTAAACTTTTTATTAACTGTTTTCAAATATAATTTCTTGTAAGAACCCTGAATGGAACATAAAAGAGGCTTTACTGTGATTAGTATTTTTAATGAAGAATAAAATAAGTTAAAAATTTTAAGTCTCGCATCAGGTGTTCTATGCACACTTACTTCACCCCCACTCTGCTTCAAGTATGTAAAAAACTCTCATTGTCTTTAGAAATAAATACAAATAGGTGCTACGATTGTCATTTACCATTTTTTGAGATATACAGGATATTTTAGTGTCTTGGCAAATTATCAAGAGCAACTCACCTACAGTATAGAAGTGATGTAGTTTTTGTATGTTCTTTTTTCCTTCAAAATGAACAACAAAAACTTTGTGAATTATAAAGAAGACCGAGACTTGTCATACAGCGAATGCCAGGAAGGTGTTTAACATATATATGCATGATGCTAGGCTACTATATCAATTTCAGTAAGCTATGTTATGCTGCCATTGATAAACTTAAAAATCCCAGTGGTTTATGCTACAGGTCCATCAATGGGAGGCTATGAATTGTTTCTCAGCACTTTTAATCAGATACCCAGAATGTTGGTTCTATATAAATAATATCTATGCTCATGGGAGAAAATTGAGGGTATAGGAAAGTATACATTGCCTCAATATTTTTTTGCCAAGAAGTGATAATCACTCTTCTGTTTACATCTAAATAAGTCATATGGCCATGCTTGATTTCAAGAGTTGTGTTGTGTGTTCAACCTGCAGGAATGAATAAAAAATATGGTAAAGATTAAAAGAGTCTATCACAGCTATTTTCCAAAATAAGTTGATATACTGAAAGGTATTTAAAGATTACTGAGGCAATGAGTTATTTATATATGATTTAAACAATAGAGGAGTTAAATTACAAGAACCAGATATCAAATGTTAGATTAAAAACCTTGAAAAATCTGTTCCTTAATAAAAGTATTGAGAATATCTTGTCAAAATTATCCAAAATCAACCTTTTGAAACTCTGGAAATAAAACAAAAGCTTCTAATTATCAAAAAAGGTTTATTCAATAAAAAAGATTAAGTCTCAGTAAAAGAGCAAGTTTTATGGCATTTTAACTTGCCACAAATATTTCCATTCTTTTCGTGGAGTCTTTGATATTTTTGGTGTCCTTGAAAATCAACAACCTTGCAATTACAGTAGATATAAAAACCAGCTGCTTAGCAGCTTTTAGGAGTCACCACAGGGGACAAACTGAATGGTTGGCCCTCAAAAGTCCCATGCCCAGGCAAGAGTAATCATTTGTCACATCTACAAGGTCCCGGAAAACCTCAATTCTAGGGCGTGTCTGTCCTGACGTGACTCAGAGCATGCTCTCAGCAAAAATTCTAAAATCAAGGGCATTTGTCAAAAATCATCACTGGCAATTGTTTACCATCATAACTGCTTGAAGCAGCAACACCAATTGGGAATAAGAGACTCACTGAAAATTTAAAAGGACAAATTGGGAAAAGAGATGTCCACAATGGATTTTGAAAAACTCTAATGTATTTCTCAAAATTTTGAAGGCTGCACAAACATGCAGGGCATGTACTTGCCCAGAACATAGATAAGAAGGCCCTAATCTCTGACCGCTGGCCCACCTTGAGGGTCCGCATGAACAGAAAGAGAAGCCTAAGGCACAGTTGTCTGGTCTGTGCTCAAGAGGGTTCAGCACATTTAACAAAATCTCTGTCCGATCAAACTAACTCCTAAGCTAACTGAGCATACATTTCAGTGGCTACACATGAAAAATAATGGAAGCTTCATAAAAACAGTCCAGCCTTGGCTGGTGTGGTTCAGTGGACTGAACACTGGCTTGTGAACTGAAAGGTTGTCGGTTCAATTTCCCTGTCAGGGCACTTGCCTGGGTTGAGGGCCAGGTCCCCAGTTGGGGGTAAATGACAGGTAACTGATTCGATGTTTCTCTCCCTCTCTCCCTCCATACCTCTCTCTCTGAAAATAAATAAATATCATCTTCTTTAAAAAAGAAGTAAGCAAAGATAATACATGTCAGCAAAAGCAATCCATGAGCAGGTAGATAAGTCTAATTTTCAGAGATACCACAGTAAGTTACTTAAAATGTACAGTTTTCCACACACGCAAAAGTTGTGAGACATACAAAGAAGCAGAAGAATGTAGCTTATATATAGCAAATGTTGCTGATCATAGAAACTAGAGTTTTCGTGGTGATCACTTCATTAAGTATACTTTTGAACAGCTATGTTGTATACTTAATGTGATGTATATTAAATATATCTCAATAAAAATACAACAAAATCATCATTAATAGAAAAAATAAGCATCTAATTTTACTGTGAAATAGTGTTGACTCAATCTAACAAACACATTTCCTGCAAATGTACTTTGCTAACTGTTGTTTAGTATTTTCAAATTTTGTTAGTTTTGTTTTGAAAAATTCTGATTAGAATTTCTTTCCAGCGAGTTTTCTCTCATTAAATTAGTCATATTTAAATATATTTTCAAATCATAATGGCATTAAAGAATCAGTGATATCCAGTGAACATTCTCATTATCATTTTTGGTCTACTTTCAAAAATTTGATTTTCTTTACTATAAGGTCTAGATCAACTAAAAAAAATGAAGAATATATTCAGATCAAAGAATATATGTATATTATGGCTTTGTGAACATAAGAAATATTACTTTATCTAAATTTGAAATCCCTTTTTAGATCCAAATTCATTCAAACACATTGTTTATACCATTTACAAATGTTCATATAATACTGCATTGTATAATATATGTTCTAAGTGTAAAATATGTTACATGTAATGTAACTGACTTTATTTTTAACAAATTGACTTTATTTTTAAAGGCTCTATTTAACCAATAGAAGGGACAGATAAAACAATGCAGATTAGAGAAGGCCTGATAGAATTTCAGCAGGTCCATTGAAGATCCATTAGTGAATAATCAATCTTATTGCAAATATAAAGTTTTGCCAAAATTTTACCTATGTAAATTTTATTCATGTGCTTGTTTTTATTTTTCAAATTCAAATACTCTTGCAATGCACTATTTCTATAGTATCAACTTTATGAACAGTAGTTTTGACCAGTGAGTAGAAAAACTACCTAAATTGCTTTAAAATTTTGACCTGTTTTCTATCTCCCTTCACTGTGCTTATTTTGAGCTCTCATTCATACTTGATTTGAATTTTTATATTAAAGAGTTTTTAAGACATTGCCATCTTCACTCTGACTTGCTATTTATATATTAGGAAAACGTGTAAGTGTTAAATGGCTTTTTAGACCGAAATATTAGTTGTCCACTGTTAAATAAAAATTTCAGATAAAATTAAAATTTATTACAAACAAAAGTATATCTTTTCACTCAAAGTCAATTTCATTAATCATTTCTCAAACCACATCTTTATCTTTGATTAAAATGATCTACAATATGATTAGAAACTGGTCATTAATATGGACATTTAATGGTAATTTTATGATTGACTGCAGCATAATTCTGCCAACTCTTCCCCTGAGCAAAGTCGTAGGAATATAATGAATCAAGGACTATTAATGAGTTCCACTCTGCAGATCTTATGAAACTTTTAAAAATTTCTGATTAACTAAAAATAATTTGTAATTGTAGAAATTGTTTGTATTACCCATTTCTTATTTTCTGGGCAATACAAAATTGTCAGGAAGTGATTGTGCATTGAGGAAAGTTATCAACCTTCTTCATCTTTCATGTTTAAATAGAAGAATGCCTATAAAAATAGAGACATAAAATTTAAGAAAATTTAAAATTTGTAAGTGATAGAAATGTTTCTTTCATTGCTCTTAAACATTGACACAAAAGGGAAAAAATAGTAAGAGTTTATGGACTAATAATTTAACAGTACTATTCATATTACTTATTTTCCTTTCTTATTGACTCAAAATAAGCATTAAAATATTAAATTCTTTCATCATTTTAAAAAATAAATATTTGTGTAAACCTTGCTCCAAGTTTAAAATTCTATTTCCCAAATACAATTGAATGTGTAATTCCAATCCTATTTCCCTTGATATCATTATTAGTATTCTCAAAATAGTGTTCTAGAATGCCGTTTAGAAAAGAAAAGAAACACTCGCTCAGAGTTTTATGGTTTTATAGAAGAGTACTGAGCAACATAGGTTCCCTTTAGTGTTACTCATTTTCTCTGAATACATATAGCATACTTTCTTTTTTAAAAAATAGTTTCAAAACAGCAACAAAAAAATAAAAAATGGTCAAAATGTGTGATTCCGTGTTGAGCAATGTGCTGAATTGTACTCTTGTCACGAGGAACTGAGTTCCCTCAGTTTCCCTCAGTTTCGATATTTAGAGGCGTGGAGAGGTACGTAAATCTGACGGGTTCCAATTTGTCCCCACTCATCTGGCTTTCCTTTCACTTTTTCTTCCCAACTGCCAAACCTGCTGATCAAGAGTAAAACAAAGCCCACCACGCAAGTTTTGCTCAGAACTCAGACGGTAGCGATGAAGAGCTAACGCCCTCCTATAAGCTGCTAACAGCCCACAGTTTATGAGGGAACTACAGCAGTTCCAGGTTCCAGGTGTCCTGGCCAGGTTTCCTTCACTTGTGCCAGGTAATGTTACTGACTTGTCGTAGGTTATTTAACTTTCCCTTTGGGACCTTTACTTCCCCAGCTACGCCCACAATTTTAAGGCTTAATTCTTATAAAAAATTTCTTACTCTAAAATAGTTGTTATAGTTTTGCTCCACTCCTTAAACCATATTATATTTGTGTCTACTCACTTTTTCTTTTGAATCAAATTTATACTCTCATGCTTATTTTCCCAAAAACACATTTACAAAATAGGAAATTGAGAGTAGAATGTCATTATTTATGTTGCCCAGAACATGGGGTCATTTCTAATGCAAATGTAACTGATTATATAGAAACAAACAACATTTTGAACTTTTCAAATTTTACAATTTTATGTTGACATTTTTTACACTGCTTTATCTTGCATTTTTTCAGTTTAAAGTCCCTTACAACTGCAACACAACATTTTTCAAATATTCAGACTCTGAAAGTAGATACATAGTTTTTCTTTTTTTTAATTTCCATTTTCTATAGAAATTTTGTGGCTCATTATCTCATTTTCTGCTTAAGTACCATTACATTTTGTGCTCTTATAGTGGGAATCCAGGCTTATTACTATTAAAAAATTATCATTGGAAGAATGTTATGGAGATTTTATGTTACTGGCTTTATAAAACTAGCAAGATACTTTTAACTGAGTGCACAAAACATGATTTGAAATAAGATTAAAAACATCAAAGTAATATTTGGAGCAAAATTGCCCTAGTCTATGGCATTTAGACTAGAATTTAATTATAATTAGTTTAATCATCAATTTCTACTATAATAATTTATTGTACTTCTAAATATTTTAATTTTATATAATTTATTTAGATAAATTTCTATCAATAAATGAAAAAAATTCCTAATTTGGAAGGTAGCAAGAATAATCATGTCCATCTACCTAACTGAAAAAATAAACTAAAAATTATTTAACTTTTAAGAAATTATTTCATTGTGTTTGACATAGAGTTAGGAGAAGGTCCCATAAAAGGGGATTAATTCACACTGAGAGTAAATGTCCTTGCAAAGAACATACTTATGTTTGTCTTTATAAATAACGTTTGTCCTTTATAAATAACAATGCTGTGGATCGGATATAACTTTGCAAATACTTCATTTATCAAAGGATGAACGCTCACCAAGTTGGGAAGCAACAATAAAACTGTGGTAAAAACAACAGAATCAAAGATCCACCACATTCTAGAATGAATATTTTATTATAACAAGATACCATTTACTTAATTTTAACAAGTAGAAATATGGTATTGAGCTCCTATTATTTTCCTGCTCTGCACATTTGTTGAATAGTATGTAACATGACAAGGAGTGATTATATTGTTAATGATAATCACATTTAATCTAAATTAATGTTCTGGGCTTGCCTTTAAATAGTGTATGACATTGGTGGTGAGCATATATGAATATTAGTAGCCCGTAGCAACAAGTGAAGATAATAAGGCCTTATGTCCCTCTGTTTATGTCTGCAATAAATAAATAATCTAGTTTGTATTTCTAAATTGCTAGTACCATACTGTGATTTTTAAATGCCTAAGGTGCACATGCATTTTACTTACATATGATGAAAGTAGTTTTTTTAATCATAACTCATTTCTAAGAGAATGAAATGTGAGAGGCCAACACTAATCTTCACCTTCTATGACTGTACATTTACTTCTGAAAATATAAAAAAAAATTAATTTCTAAGTTATTTGGATCAAAATAGGGCCTCTTGAAAAACAGATTAACATCAACATTAAATTACTTTAATCTTCACTTGTTTAGTTTTCAATTTTTAATACCTGCTATGTTTGATTTTATTTTTCCTTTTAATGAAAATTTAAAGATTTTATATATAATATATATTAACATGTAAGTTATCAAGTAATTCAAATATAATTATATTAGCATATAGTATATAGAATATATAATCACACATAGAATTTAAAATGACATTTAATATAAATTCCTGGTTTCATAATCTCTGAATATGGTCTAGAAAATTTACAAGAATTGTTTTAGTTTATGAGTAATGCCCTATGATGGAACACATGATTAGTTGCATGTCTTTTTCTTGTAATAAAGTTTAGGATTAGATTAAATCATGCTATCCCTGATTATTTCATAAAAAGATTTTAGACAACCAAATGAAGTATATTAGACTTACCATTACTTCATTGAAGATTCTGGGAAACATAAAAAAAAGAACATATATGCGTCATTTAACCTTTTAATGTTGCAAAGGTATATTTCTGCAGATAATTAATAAGCACATTAGGATGGACATTTTTTTCTATTAGAATAAAAATAATTTTCTACAGTAAAACACTTCCTGATAGAAATCCAAGAATTACATTTCTTTATTCAGAAGTATTTTAACCAGTTGAGATGTTTAACATCATAATCACAGGTCATTTATATTATGATTATGTCTAATATGAATATAAGTTGTTTCTTTAGGAAAATTTCAGTTTCAATTATCATAAACCTCCTCAAGATCTTAACAGTGAATGGGTGGGAGTTTATAAAACATACAGGGATGTCTCCTAAAATGGAAGACCATAAACTAAATCTGAAATTTATAAGGAAAAACAATAAATTATAAAGTTTTCTTGAACCAAGGTATTTTTGGTCAATATTTCTCTTGAAGACATGTTAAGAACAACATAATGCTATAAGAAAGATCTTAATTTAAAACTGGAACATAAAAAAGAAAAAATATATTTGAATGGGAGAAATGGGAATAAATCGAAGTTAGTTAGTACAGGCAGTCTGAAAGCATGTTGTTATTCTTGTCTGAGGATTTATCTCCAAGACTGGAAATGGTGTCTCGAGGTTGCAAGATGTGTTTACAGTACTTCAGTTATTTCTGTGTGAATGTAATAATCCTGATTTTTTTTAAAATAAGAGGATATCATTTAAATAGAGAAAAACTTAACTTTTGCCACCATGAAGGAGATATTCTGACATTAAGAGAGACTACAATTGAGTCCTACAGCTTCAGCCTGAGTTACTCCGATCTTTCAGTAAGGGATTTATTTTCACATACAAATTTGGGGGCCTATCATAATTTTTTAAATTGTATAAATTTATCGTAAATACATGGTAAGGGATTATATGCCTCAGTTTAATCATAATTAGAATAGCCAATTTTTTTCTTGTCTAAAATACATTTTGAGGATATAATGGAACACTTCACACTTTAAATTGTATCATGACTGGAAGAAGTGATATATGTCATCGTGTACTTCCTTAAAAAAAGACCCTTAATCAAACCTAGAGCAGTTTCATTCAAATAAGTGAGAATTAGTAGGGCCTCATCTGTCTCAAAAATACTGACACCAGAAGTTTTATAGGCCTATTCTTTCTTGCCCTCAGACTTTTTAAAGAGCTAATATCATTGGGCCTTTAAAATCAAATCACTGTTATATATGATTTCTTTTCCATCCATTTACAAATGTCATTTTTAATTCATTTTTAGATTGCACTTAATTGAGAATAAAACTCAGAGCATGACTACCATAAGAGGCACATTAATTCTAAAGTTCACTTATATAGAAGATTTGTTTTTAATCACAGTGATTTTTCTTTTTCATCTCCATTTACATTATGGCTAAGCGAAAGGGCATGAAGAAAGATGGAGTCCATGTAACTTTTATTGATTAAGATAATGTGAACAACTAACTGACTTTCATTAATTATCTAAACTGCCTACTCAGTGCCCAGAAATTTGGGCAATTAATTATAGCATTTCATTGCATACAACATCAAAATCATCTATGTTTTTCTTATTACAGATGCATAATGGCACGGTATCCTAAAATTATCATGACCCATGCAATATATTTGTCGTGGATGTTTTTAATGTTAGGATGAGGAAAAGCATTGCCACATCTGAATGGATAATAGGGGAGCATAAAATCAAATAGTTTAATTAAAACATAAGTCTAAACTATCCCAATCCTGTGCAGTAAAACCCCTTGATGGCTTCCAAATGTTCCTAAAATAAATACAAATTCTTAATTGCCCTACTTAAAGTCATTGCTGGTTCTATACTGTCCATTTCCCCAGCTTCATTTTACACTATTTTCTATATCACTCTGCAGATTCCAGTCATATAAGAATACTTCTAATTCTCAATTTCTCCAAGCTCTTAACCAACATAAATTACTCACAAACACCTTTTCCTGTTCCCAGAGGTAGTTCTCTCTTCTTGCGCATTTCACCACAACATCCTTTTCACTGGGCTATCTCTGATGGCTTTTGCCATATCAGCTATTTTAACTCCCAGTCCTACTTCCTCAGATTAGACTAGATGCCTTCCTTTATATGCTTCTGTATCACCAGCAAATGATATACTGTGACAGCAACATCTTAATAGAGCCACAGCTTTGGATTTTTTTAAATTTGGATCATCAATTCTCTGAAAACTATTTTTATAGAAGCAGATGATGGTATACACTTTCACTTCTGCTGTAACAAATTACCGCAAACCTAGTGGCTTAAACGACATGGCTTACCCTGACATATCTCTAGAAATCATAAGTGGGAAATGAGTTCTACAGGACTCGAATCAAGGTGTTAGAAGGACTGCTGTCCCACTCGAGGCTCAGAGAGAGAATCTGTTCCTTGACTTCTCCAGCTTCTAGAGACTGCCTGCATCATTTTGCCTTTGCTGTAGTCCTTTAAACTCTGCTTTCATCTTTGCATAACCTTCCCTGACTGTAGACTCTTCTGTCACCCTCTTATAAGCATCTTCGTGATTACTTGAGCTCACCAGAGTAATATAAGAAAAATTTCCAGTCTCAAGTTTCTTAAGTTAATCACTTCTGCAAAATCCATTTTGCCATGTAAGAAGACATAGTCACATATCATGAGGTTTAGAATCGAATGAACATCTTTGGAGAAAGTAGTACATTATTGTACAGAACACAATCAGGATATTTTAGAAGTGATCACATTGTCTCTTCCAGAACTTAGCACACTTTATTTCATTGACTCCTTTAATACTTGTCACTGAATCTTTACTGCATGCAAAAAATTATACTGAAAGAAAGATGCACCAATGACAAAGCAACAATAGCATCTCAGGACTACTGCATAGTAAGATGATAGTTTGTGGTCCCCCATGTCTCCTAGGAAGAAAAGTAGAGACAAAGATTTATGATGAAAATGATACTTTATAAATGTAAGAACCAAACCAGAAGTAGTTGTATGGGTTAATAAACCATATTTTAGAAACTGGAAACACTCCACAATGACTATTTTTCAAGTAACTTTTTAGTAGCATTTGCTTATATATTATGCATAAGTTGCCACCGAAGCACAGAGAAGCCCTTTTGTTGTTTCTTCTTCAGTTCTTCTTCTTCTTCGTCTTCTTCGTCTTCTTCGTCTTCTTCTTCTTCTTCGTCTTCTTCGTCTTCTTCTTCTTCTTCGTCTTCTTCTTCTTCTTCTTCTTCTTCTTCTTCTTCTTCTTCTTCTCTTCTTCTTCTTCTTCTTCTCTTCTCCTTCTTCTTCTCCTTCTTCTTCTTCTCTTCTCCTTCTTCTTCTCCTTCTTCTTCTCCTTCTTCTTCTCCTTCTATTTCTTCTTCTTCTTCTTCTCCTTCTTCTTCTTCCTCTTCCTCTTCCTCTTCTTCCTCTTCTTCCTCTCCTCCTCCTCCTCCTTTGATGGATATTTCCTTGGCCAAGTTTCAGTCAAAGATTTTCCAAAAAACAACAGCAACAACAACAAAGCATGGATATCAATTGTGTTTGGTAGCCCAAAATAAGAAGTTCTGTTTGGGAAACTGGAATAAAGAATTAACTTGAATGAAGTAGCCCACTTCATTCAGACCTTCTCATCAAGAAGCAGACCTACTGAAAAAGTAGAATACAAATAGTTAAGTACCCAAGGTACTTTGAAAATGAAACAAATATTCCTTTCATCTGAGTAATCTGATAGTACCCACTTATTTTATTTTATTTCAAGTTATAGAGGATTAAGATAGGTCTTTAAAAGTAGGTCTCAAACACCTTCCCCCGCAAAAAGTAGGTTTCCAATTAGGCAATTTTTATGAGCTGTCAATCACCTTGCTCACTAACATACCAAAGCATATATCATCTTTAAGTTTGAAAACCTTTGGGTTTTAAAACTTCTTTATTTTCCTTCTCTCCAACTTCCTGTAATTTTAAGGAAGCACAGCCTTAGGTAGCTTTATTTCACTATTTGTGTCTTTTGTTGCTAAATTATTTACAAATAAACATATCTTACATAACATTAAATTGGTTTTTCATGATGTTCAGTCTATTGAGATGAACAGTTCTATAAGTCGCTTTTTTCTTGCTGTACTTTTTAAATGCCTGATTTTATAAAAATAACAAGCATGTTAAATGGTTGCTATTTACTTCATTTTCATTTCATTGCAGTTGTAACAAAATAAGCTGAAATTCACCTTCTATACCTCCCCTTCTCACCATGGACACGATTTCAAATGAATAGGTCATAGTTTATATTTGGCAGGATGGACTAAGAGCTGAATGGTATAGACATTAAAAGGTAATTTTGAAAGAATGTCTCTGAATAAAAGCAGAAAAGAATGAACTGAAAAGGGAGAAGCACTTCCAGTTGTTTTAAAAATTTTATGACATTTCAGCCTTGGCAGTTGTAGCTCAGTGGATTGAATGCCAGCCTGGGAACCTAAAGGATCACCGGTTCAATTCCCAGTCAGGGCACATTCCTTGGTTTTGGGCCAGGTCTCCCCCAGTAGGGTGTGCACTAGAGGCAACCACACAAAGATGTTTCTCTCCCTCTCTTTCTCCTTCCCTTCTTCTCTCTCTAAAAATAAATAAATAAATAAAATCTTTAAAATAACTTGACATTTCAGTAAAAATAATGAGTTACAGAATGTGTGTCTCATCTCCTTACTGAAATGACCATGACCATGGTTTATTGTGAATTAGGCAACTTGTTGGATTGTTGTGATATATACAGAAGCAGTATACTGTTTTAAAATCAATAAATATTATAACAGCAGTTCTGAAAAGCCCTGCTACTCTTATATTCTGCTATTCAAAGTAACAAGACAATGTCTTTCAAATTTTAACTGTATAATATAAAGTTCTAATTTTCATTTACTTATTTTTTTCCCTCTAATACTATCAGAGTCAATAGACTGGTTATAAGATTAAAATAAATTAAGAACGAGTTATGTGAACAGAATCCTTAGATCCTTTACACGTTGTAAAATCAAGGAATATTTCTCACAAGCAAAAACAAACAGATTGAAAACTAACAGTGTCTTAAATAAGGAAATGCTTTGTTTCATCATATAAGAATTCTAGAGGCAGGAAGCCAAGGTTAGTTCAAACATTCAAATATGTTAATTAGGAAGATTTTTTTTACTCTCTTAGTCCCACTATTTCTAGCACACAGCTTTCATTCTCCTAGTTGCAAGATGATTCCTTCTATTACAGGCATTTTTTTTTCCTGTATTCTGTGCAGAAGGGACAAAATGAACCCTTTAGCTGTAATTGAAAAAGGGTGAGCTAACCCTTTTTCATAAATGAAACATTCCCATGGGCATTTTCTAGAGACTTTGGCTTACCTCTTACTGGCCAGAAGTTTTAACATGTCTACATCTAGATGCAAAAGAATCTGTGAAATTTAGTGATCGTAGTTTTTAACCACTATAAAATAGAAAAACAGAAAAAAAGACATATGCGTGGCTTATATGCAACTTACTGTTAGGGTATGCCACAAATATTATTATATTAATCGTAACAAAAAACCTATGATATTGGCATTTTCTAATTTACAGAAAATAAAACTGAAACTCAGAAGGTTAATTAAAGTCCTCAAAGTCATGAGCTTGTATAGCAGAACTGAGCAAAAACCCATTTGCTCTATACCAAAATGAAAGCTTGTGTGTACTTTTAGACAATACACTAATAATATTTTATTAGAATACAAATAAGGGCAGGTGGGCTTAATCCTAACTGTTTAGTAAATACTATATTAGTGGGTATAAAAAAACTGTTCTTGTATTTCTCACACATACATACAGAGAATGAGAGGGGTAGAGAAAGAGGAAACTGCAGTTTACATTGCTACTAAACAAAAATGGGGCCACAAAAAAGCAAACTCTAGAGGCAGAGGCTGGTGAGAAAGGAAAAAAAAGGTTTTTATTCAGATACTAAACAATTTGGAAGAATGGGAGGCTCCACATCTCAAAGGTCATCTCCTCTGCAAAACGTAGATAATACCTAGCTGTCCTCAGCAAGACTAAAACAAAAGTCAGTGCCCAGAATTTCTGCCTCACTTTAAAGTACTGTCCTGTGGAACCCGAGGCAGCTGCTAAGTAGTCATCCAGGTACCTTAGCTAGTTCCCAGCTGCTGTCCTGCTGCAAGCTCTCTCCTGGAGTTTGCATAAGGAGTAGGTGCCTCTTTTGGCCATGTAGCTTCCAGCGCCACAAGGCCCTGTGTTCCTGGGCCAGAGAATGTGCAAATGCACTAGTGAATGCTCCACCAGGTCGGGGGCGGGGCGGGGGGGGAGCGGGGAGAGAGAGAGAGAGAGGAGAGAATGAGAAAATGAGAAAGACGGTTTCCTGGAGGCCATGGGCCAAATGAGGATGAAGGTCACATGTCCCTTAGAGAGGGCAGGCCAGTGCACTCAGAGCTGATAAGTAAAGGGGCCCTGGAAACCCCACATGGCCTCTCAGGCAGTGCCAAGAGTGGCCTCTCAGGTTGCAGCAAAGGCGGCCTCAGCAGGAGGGGAGGGCATCTGCAGCCAGGAGCAATACCTCTACACTGGGGACAGAGCATCAGCAAGGCACGAGCTTGGCTCAGCATGGCCTCACAGTACTGTGGAAATACTGCAAAAACTCATTGCCCTTTGCATGGCCCAGGGTGGTTCATGACAGTATTGCCTGGCTGCCAGTCATGCCCTCAGTGCTCGCAACTCCAACCTCCATGTGGCTTGGAGCACAAGCTGTTCCCGGGTTCTGTGCACATTGACGTAGCTCCATCTCCCCCAGAGGCCACTCTTATTCCCTGCCCTTGGCTCACTCCCAGCAGTCCAGGCAGGCCATCTATCAGGATCAATATCACATATTAGTTTTGTAACAAAGTTTAACACGTGTTAAACAGACGTAGTTTAGAATACACATGGTGATACCAAAAGAAGGGGATGAGTTTTATTTTCAGTTTCACCAGGTGGTCAGCCTCTCATATTTAATCCCTCATTTAAGTCTAGAAGGCAGATTATTGCCAAAAAGCTAATGGTCTGACTGGAAACTCCTGTCTGAGTCTTAAGATAGAAAATTTATCTATGAATTCTGTCAACTGGACAAAGTGATATTTCTAGTGTATTATCTTTTCTCTATAAAGCTTTTCAAACCATTTAGACTCATTTTGTCAATTGAAAACACTCCATCTTAAGCTTCCAAAGATGGTGGTGAGTTTCAAAACCAGAAATGTAACACATTCAAAATGGCCTATAATTTTTCTATAAGAAGCATATATTTGAAGGAAAGCAGATTTTAAAATGATATAATAGGTTAAAAAGTTACGATTGTTTGGCTTTCCTATGATTTATTTTACAAAATAAAGCATAAAGAAGTGTACATTATACATAAAGACTTTTTATAAATTCATCTTAAAAACCTGTGTTGCTAGCATTTTCCCTAAAATATTCTAAAAATATATCCAAAAATCATTAAATAAGAGATGCATTTCTTATGACTATATAAAATATTTCCCAAATACACTGTTATAGCAAACGTAAGGGCATTTCTGTCATAGATTCTGCAAAACCTTCTCTATTCTATTTTCTACATTGCTTCTAAATGATCTTCTGAACATGTAAACTTAGTAATATCAATGTTTAAATCACTTAAAATGTTATTTTCCTCTAAAATAAAATTTTAAATCTTCCTTTTCTGACCTTACTCCTGTAACGATCACCTGTGTCAGAATTTTTGTTTCATAAAAATTCATATAGAAATGAATTTTCACATTCAAATTTCTAATTCTTTCCATGTCACCTACCAATTTTACCATGTTTATCATGATCTAGCCCTTAATAGTTACCTCATATTTTACTGTCAGCTCTGGAGTTTATAGAAGAACTTCCTTTCAACAGAGCCATACGTCTGTAAGAGATAAACGCTAGAAATCCATAATCATACTCTTTCTTAAAAATAATTCTAAATCTATATTGAAATTATTCTCTACAACAATTTGTGTAATAGAATCATATAGCATAAATTAGATATTCTTTTGTATACACACATGCACACACACACCATTCAAAAAGCATAGCTTTCACTATTATTTTCCTCTTTCATCAAATTTTAATGATAAATACTTATCATTAGATAGAATTTACCATTTCTAAAACATTTGAACATTATTTGGTACTTTACCTACATTTTTTACTTTAAAGTAAGGTTTTTAAGGTCATATGTACTATTTTTAACCTTGTTTCCTTCTGAAATATCATCCTCTATTTTCTTTCTAGGTAATAACTCCACTTTTTCTTTATTTGATCAATTTTTTTGTTTCTTTTTTCTTACCAAGCAAAATTTCTCTTTAAAAAGCACCTACTAAATCATTGATTCTCTTTCCAAATACATTCTTGTTAGGTCATTTATTTGTTCTACTGATAAGCTAGAAATCATAACTACTACTATCTTGTTATCTTTTGTATAACTTCTTTCTACCAACGGTGAAATAATATGATGTTCCTGAGTTCTTCCAAAGTTATTAAGACATCCCCACATATATATTTCAGATTTCTTCATGGCTAATCTCCTAAATAAGTGACATGAGACTGCTGGCTGGTTGCATGGCTATCAGTAAAGCCTTCATGATATTACAAATATACAATCTAAAAGGGAAATTCTCTCAGTTAAATAAGCCACACTTTCAATGAACTTTGTCCATATTTGCACAAGGTATGTCACCTAAAAATACTATGTATAAATCCATTTAAATAAATTGTGTGATTTTACTTTAAAAATTATTTAAGCAGAAGACACAATGTTAAATGTAAAAGAGCTTTAATACCTAATATGCAGGTTCTTTTAGCATTTTTCTCAAAAAATTACATTAGAATAACGCCTATGGTCCAGTTAATTCTATTAAAGACTTATAAAGTAATAACATGAGATCCAGAGGCCCCAGTCACCGAGTTACTTAAAACCTAAGGGACAAATTGAGTATCAAAGGAATGAATAAGGATAATGTTAGCATTTAAAATATCCTTCAAAGAAGTAATAAATTGTAGTTTCTGCCTATAATCTCAGAAGTCATTACTTATTAGATGAACACCTGTCCACATCACAGACCTATGCCTGTCGGAGGTCTACTCAAGTTCACATTCTTTTTGAATTGAATTTGTTAATGCCATTCAGATAAATCTCATCCTGAGCACATGTACAATCAGGAGGAAGACAGAGAGAGAAAGTAAGTTCACCTCAGTTTTAAAACAATACTGGCTGAGCCTAGAGAAAAGAGAAAATGCTTTTTATCATGCACAAAAGCCTCCTCTTAATTGTGTCAGTTTTTGCTATCCAGATTTTTTTTTAAAAAGCCTCATTTTTAGCATCACCAATTTTTAAATATTTATCTTCTTGTTTTTCTCAAATTACTCATTGTCCAGTAACCTTAAATCAAAATTTCAAATAAGCCTACCATTTAAATAAGTCATCCAAATTTACATTAAGCTGCATAATATGAACATTTATTGATTTTATATTATTTATTTTAATTAAATTTAAAAATATATACTGTGCATTAACCATAAGCCGACACTAATATAAACAGAGTGAAAAATTCAAATATGTTTATTCTTTAACACAAAATATGTTTTCTTTTCTCTATTTTCTTCAAGACATCCACATTTACTATTGGGGACCATTTTTCTACTTATTGCCTGGCCTGGAAGTATTTCCTTATCTACTGATTGATTTCTTTGTCAGTATATTTAATTCAAAAGTAGTATTTCAGTGTATTCGAGAGGACATTTACAGTACTTCATCAAATCAAGGCATAATTTTCCTAAATTTTAACATTGTACAATTGATGGTATTGTAATAATTTCATTAGTTATGGTGTACATTTTTCTTGATTTTCTTTTTTTCTTTATTCTGAGTGATACGTAGAATAATGATAGATTCTGTTACTGAGATAATCTTAGATTTGATGAAACATGATGTTGCCTTTAACCCAAACTACATAATGCCAGAATGTGCTTATTTATGTATCGTATGGGCTTGTTGTCAGTGGAAATCAGGCTTTTCCACGAGATCACAAGAAAGCATTCCAAGGATCCATGCGAGGGAGATTTGGGTATGGCGTGGTGTATTTGGGTTGAAATTGAAGCTACTCCCTGGGTTTCCAATGTCCCATCTCCCTCCGTCCCGCAGTGGAAGAAGTCCAAACATGTCTTCAGAAGGCCAAAACAAAAGCCAGTATCCAGAGTCTCCGCTTTATATTAAAGCTCAGTTCTTTTGGAACCCATGCCCTCTGCTTCAAGCCCTAGTGACTGCTAGGCCAACATGGGCACATGCTCCCAAGCAAGAGAGAATGCATGAACACAAACATACAGGGCAAGTGCAGGCTCCTGAGTGACAGAGGGAGAGAGAGAGAAGAGAGCATCTTTGCTTTAAAAAAAAAAAAATAATCAATCAACTTCCCAGGCTTTTATGAGATTTTGATAGCCCCACCCCCCAGTTTGACTGACAGGCCTCTTTGGTCTAGCACCTCCCTCTGCCTCCACTTCCACCAACAATCTGACAACAGAAGGAGCAAGAGAGGAGTATTAATCCCAGTGATGCTGAAATACTGTAATCCTCTGGGGTGTGAAGTTGTAGTTTCCTATGGAGCAAACAGGCTAATATTTCCCAGTTTAAACTCACTGTCCAACTCCCTTGGCCTCCCACTTTTTTTAGTAAAACTTAGCAAATATTGATGATAATAGTCTGACAGGATGGTCAAGATAATCCTGACCACAAACTTTTCCTTTTGACCTCTGCTATAAGAATATTCTGGTCTAGCCTCTAGCTTCCAATGCAGCCAAATATAGAAAAGAAGATGTTGCCCATAGGTGATTTACAGAAATATCCAATCCATCACCATGCAGAAATGGCTCTCCTCAAAGTTCACTATGATCTAAATCTTGCAAAATCCAGCATTAAACTTCAAAGCAGAATTTATCAGAATCAAGACTTACAATTAAATTCCCCATGAAATATTTTCTGACATGAAAATATAAAATATATTCTATATATGGCTTATATAATGCAACATCTACTACTGGTTTTCTTCTTATGTTATTACTCTGTCTTAGTCAATTTGAAGGACAGATGGAATTTCACAATACAAAATTAATTATATGTTCTTAATTTTCTTGTGGGCACTTTCTATACTGCCTATACTACCTAACTAAATGATCCTTAACAAACACTTATGAATATGTAAGTATAGAGTTTGAAAATAATATAGATTTAGAAGTATTGACAGATTCTCTATCTTTGGTACTGGACATTTCTGCTCATATCCCTTCTTTGACCCAAGATTTATTTACAACACTATTTTGTAAATTTGTATATTTTTTATTTTCTATTAACTATAAATTAATTATACATTAAAATTTATAATATGATATTTCTGTATGTTTTGTACATTATCATTATACCTAGCATATTGGCTAAAATCTTATTAGCTATAAAAATGTGTCCATTAATTATTTTTTATTTGCTAAATTCACTATGTACCTTCAAAAAATAATGGAAATATTTCTTCTTTTTAAGTTGTTTAATCTTCATCCTTGGACTTAATGCTTTCTGAATAAGAAACTCTAAACTCCAGTGTAATGATGATTAGTGTTGGCCATCCAATATGTTATTTATTCTGACTAATAAAGAAATTATTGCTAAACATGTAACATCAAGTATAATGTCTGTTGTGGGTGTTTGGTAGGTACCATTTATCTGTTTAAGTAAGTCTTTTCCTAATATGCTAAAAAAAAAACCCCACACAACTATAGCATAAATGACTTGACACAACAAATGTACTGTCAGCATCTATTTTTAAAAACGTGTTTTTCTTCTTTTTTTTCTATTATTGTGTTGAATTATCCTAATTGATTCTTTCGTCTGAAAATCTTAAAAAGAAACATTGCTAAAAAGTTGTTTTTGACTGCCCAATACTCTGTATTTTATTTAGAATGTTTACCTCTTCGCTTATGAATGACATTGATCTTTAATTGTCTTTCATATAGCATTATTGCCAGTTTTTCATACCAGGTTACATTAGATTCTAGTAATGAGTAAGGAATAACTTGTGTAAGATGAAAAGAATCTGTACTTTATGCAGTTAATATAACTTCTGAAGAAATGTAGGAAAATTTTTCAGGACTTTGAAGCTATAATGAAAACCTTAGTAAAATTCTAAGAAACATATATCTTTACACAAAAATATCCCTATTAATTGGACAGTTAAGAAGATGAGTATTTGATTTGGTTCTTGGACATATTCAGAACAGAAGCATCATCTTTTCTTTCTGCAATAATTCTCATTTTGAAGACAGAAAACATTAAAAGTAGAAGAAAACAATAAAAGTATTAAAAAGAAAGAAAAAATCAGTGAGCCAGAAAAATAGACAGCTGGTAAAAGAACAAATGTATCCATTGCATAAGTTTCTAGGAAAAAAAAAAAGAAATTCCTTCCAAGGTGGTACAGTAGAAGATGAAAAGTTAATGTTAAAATACAGTTCTTAAACTAGAGTAAGCAGTAAGTCTCAGGTAATTAATTATCATCCTACAATTAGACAGTGAGGGGAGTTGGCCTCTTAAATAATTGGCAATACCAAATGTTGGCCAGCATATAGAGAATCGGGAATTCTCATTCATTGCTGATGGAAATTCAAAATAGTACAGCCACTGTTGTAGACATTTGGCAGTCTCTTTAAAAGTAAGTACAGCTTGTTATATAATCCAGTAACCACTCTCCTGTCCACTTATCCACCTGACTTTAAAACTTATGTCCACACAAAAACCTAAACTCAAGTGTTTATAGCAGCGTTATTTATAATTACCAACCAATGGAAAGATACATTGCTACAACAGTTTGAACAGGAAAATAAAGTAGTAATGAATTATAAGCCAAAAGATAAAGTTAATATCTATGAGTTTGTATTGATATAAATAAATGATTGAATAAACTAAATAGAGAGAAAGCACAAATCTTTCATTCAGAAGAATTCCAAACAATTTGTGTATATACTTTGTCATCAAGAAATGGGACAAAATTCCCACAGCATAAATATGGGTTATGTCATGACTCTCTTCCAAACAATATATTATGGAAGGGAGAAAAAAAGTAACTTTGCAGTGGAGAGTCTGACAAGTGCTACCTATTCAGGTTATCAAGGTCAATTTCAATGCTAATAAATAACATCGACAGTGTATACCCTTGATGTGATATGATGTAATAGCATTTTATCTACTACTTTTTAACCCTTATCTAACATGTGAAAGCATTAGAAAAATTCTAAAGGAGGGATATTTTACAAAATAAATACCTAACCAGTATTCCCAGCCCAGAAGAACTTAATGGGACATTATAATGAAATATAATGTGGGATCCTAAATGACATCCTGGAAAGAAAACAAGCATTAGGTAAAAAAGTAAGGAAATCTGAACAAAGTATGATGAAATTTAGTTAATAATACTAATTATATTATTCATTATCAACAAATATAATTGTTTATTTTATATATATATATATATATATACACACACACATATATATATATATGCATAAAAGGTGAGAGATTTTACTCCAAGTTCTGTCATTTATCCTTTGCGTGACTATCTCTGCATGGAGAATATGTGAAACCTACCCACAGTACAGTTTTGTTTCATTTTTTCTCAACCAGTAGGCTTTCAAAAATGGCTTGATTTACAAATAAGTAACAGTCTGCTGCTTTCATTGCTATTATTTCTTACAATATCCAACTAGTAATCTAAAAAGTAAGAATGGGTTTATTCAAAAACTATTTATAAAAATAGGATTTGTAGAAAATATTCAGGTGGAAGATATTTAACTACTATGTGATCACACCCTTATTTTCCATAATAGGGAACTAACAATTACGGCCTAAATAAAAATTTAAGAAAATAAACATGTATACATTGTTTCTTAATTTTATTTACTGATTTTGGGGGGAGGGAAGAAAGAGAGAGAGAGAGAGAGAAACATCACTTTGTTGATCCACTTATTTATGTATTCATTGGTTAATTCTTTTATGTGCCCTGACCAAGGATAGAACCTGCAACCTTGGTGTGTCAGGATAATACTCTAACCAACTAAGCCACCTGGCCAGGGCCAGACAATTGTATGTTTTAACAGATTTAATATCAGATGGCAAAATAATTAGAAAACAGAAATTGTTAAGAATTGTTATTCCTCATGAAAAGAACCAAGGGTGGAGTCAAGGAAGGAGATTTTAAATTTTTGAATGATTTTTAAACGTGTGTTTAAATTACCTTATTTTAAAACTATAATCATTTAAGAAAGATTTAGAAGAGAATATCACTCGAGAAACTCATGTTATGGATCGATTCATGTACTAATGGACACCTACATTTATACAATGGAATACTATGCAGCAGGAAAAAAGGAAGGAACTCCTACCCTTCACAACAGCATGGTTGGATCTAGAGTGCATTATGCTAAGTGAAATAAGCCAGGTGGTGAAAGACAAACACCATATGATCTCACCTATACGTGAAATCTAATCAACACAACAAACAAGCAAGCAAAATATAACCAAAGACATTGAAATAAAGAACAAATTGACCATGACCAGAGGGGAGGGGAGAGAAGGATAATGAGGGAAAATAGGGGAAGGGTCTTCAGAGAACATATATGGGGACACATGGACAGAGCCAGGGGAAGTGGGATGGAGGATGGGAGGCAGGGATGGTTGGGGCAGGGGGGAATGGTGGGGGGAAAATGGAGATAGCTGTATTTGAACAACAACAACAACAACAACAACAACAAAAAAGAAACTCAAATTATGGAGAAGAATTGAAGTTATATACAGATTATTTTTAAAGCATTGAAAGGGAAAATGCAGCACGAATCTATGGCAAGCCACAAAAATGCATTTAAAAGTTTAATACATAGCCATGAAAATCTTACCTGCAAACCTATAAACATTGAACTTAAACTTAAAAATCTATTCAAGCAACACGTTTTGGAAACAATACCAAAATTAAGCACAAGAAAACAAGATGTTGGGAATAGTAATGATAAAGCAGAATGGCCGCAGAATGAAATACTACAACTGTTAAATGTGATAAATATATTCAGGAACTAGTTCATTAAAAAGAATAACAAACATAAAGATAAAACATGGAATGATGATTTCAATGAAGACCATTTAGGTTAATATATAAAATATATGATACATATTTGCAGATAAGGAGAATATGTCAGTGAAATCAATGTTTCTTTAGAAAAAATAAAAATGATTTAATTTTACTGTGGAATTAGAAAATAAAAATAATAGCAAAGATTAAAATGTTAAAAATAAAATGGAAACAAAATGATATTAAATTATTTTTAGAAGATTAATATGCCGTTAAATTATTTCTATATCCAGATAACAAATGTTACTGATGTTATATCATCCTGTTATGAGCTTAAACATCCTACAAGAGGAATTTTTGAAATCTTTCAGACTATTCTCTTAAACACTCCTGTGCTGTGAGAAAATATGAAAAGAACTAACTCTGCATATTGAGAACATGAAAAATCACCCCAAGCATATATAGACTTGTCCACCCTAGGTCTAACAATACAAATATAAAATTATCACACTTATTATATAAGATATACAAATATTCTTCATATCTGAAATGACAGTATGAACCTTTTATTTTATTTTTGATTAATCTAGACATTATTAAAAGTTTACTAATTGAAGGTAGTTATTTTCTCTGAAACTAACTTTATCTTTTTAAAAAACTTTTTAAAATTTAGTCTTTTTTGTATGTTTCCGTTACCATTTAGTCCCCTTATACCCCTACCTCCCAGCAAACCCCACACTGCTGTCCATGTCCATGAGTCTTTTTTCCTTTTTGTTCATCCCTCCAACCCCACACCTCCCCTTATCCACTAGCTGTCTTTCTGCTCTCCATCTATGAATTTGTCCCTATTTTACTCATTAGTTCAGTCTGTTCATTAGATTCCACATATGAGTGAAATCACATGGTATTTGTCTTTCTTTGACTGACTTATTTCACTTAGCATAATGTTCTCTAGGTCCGTCCATGTTGTTACGAAGGGTAAAATTTTCTTTTTTATGGCCGAGTAGCATCCCATAGTTGTTTTATCCACTCATCTACTGTTGGGTACTTGGGCTGCTTCCATATCTTGGTGATTGTAAATAATACTGCAATGAACGTAGGGGAGGTTTTATTCTTTTGAATCAGTGTTTTGGGTTCCTTTGGATATATTCTCATAAGTGGGATCGCTGGGTCAAAATGTAGATCACAAGATTAATTAATATGTATTTTCCTCAGAATAAGAATCTGAAATCTAGCAAACATGGGTGTGACAAACTGTACTCCTTTTAATCAAAATCTATTGGTGATATTCAGACATCCTGCTTTGTTCTGCTCAACTGATTCATACACAACTTATATTAAAGAACACAAAGATTTCAAATATCCTTCATCATTTAGCAACTTTGTCACTGAAGAACCAACACAGAGCAAGAACTGATGAAAAAACACAAAACAGAATTCAAAATACAGAATCAAAATTGTAAACCATTAATGCATTAGTTCGATATGTGATGTATCCATAATGTACATCAACATTAAATTTTCCTAGTCTCATTCTCTCTTCCTTTATTGCACACATACATACAAATTTTTTCTTTTTCCTTGTGTTGAAAGGAAGAAATGCATCTATCACGTTATCAAAGATAAATTTAACCTACTATTACTTTAAATCCATCTGTCTGTATTTGCTTTGTAATTATATATTTGTTATTCTTGTCCACCTTCCTGAGATACAGCTGCTTTCTTCCATGTTTTTTAAACCATGATCAAGCAATGCTTATGTCTTCTTTAACTCAAAAATAAAACAACATAAAGTTTCTCACACTTTTACTTTGCGTATCCCTGAATCTTGCATTTGTATGTCCATTCACCTTCTTTCCTTCCTTTTTCCTTCCTTCCTTCCTTCCCTCGTCCCTGCTTCCCTCCTTTCTTTTACTAATGATAGTCATACTATCATAAAATGATATGAAGTTGTATCTTATTACAGATTTGATTTGCGTTTCCTTAATGATTAGTGGTGCAGCATCTTTTCATGTGCTTATTGGCCATTTGTATGTCTTATTTGGAAAAATGTTGTTTGTTTAAGAAAAACTGACAACTTTCTGATGAAAATTCTTTTTATCCAATAAATTGGTATGTTTTTCAAGATCTTTTTAGTTTTACTCATAAAAATTTTTAGGAATGTTTTACATAGAATTGTATTTTAGTTATTTTAGTAGTGCATTAGTTGCTATTATAAAAATGATCCTCTTCTAGTATATATTCTTTCTAGTTATATATATATATTATATATATTATATATATATAGAGAGAGAGGGGGGAGAGAGAGAATCTAGCACAAATAATGCCCCTTTTTAATTACAAAAATCACAAGAATGTAATTCTATAACATAATATCACACTCAAGCACACCATATGACATTTGAAGTGAAATGTTCAAATTAAAACTACAAATTATTACACTCATATTATTACCCTACCAACTACACTGAAGCAGTGTTAATTCTGTTGGGAGATTTTATATATATATATATATATAACTATATATATATATCAATAACTATATATATATAGTTATTGACTTCTGTACGTTTACTTTATTACCTGCTCGAAATGATATGCTGATTTGTTGCATTTGCTAAATTTTACAGAATAAATAGGCCCACTGTGGCCAATTATAAAGTTTCAAATGTTCATCCTCTGCTTTGCAAAGTTCCTGAACTTTTAACAATTTGTTTTAAATGCCAGTCCAAGCTGGTTTCAATATAACACTGCTTTTCACTTTAACAAATTATTTGTTTGTTTTAAATATTTTTTTCACCAATCTTTTGATTTTCCAAATGTATAATTATATCATCTGCAAGTAGAGACAAATTTAGACTGCAATTCTTTCATTTCATACATTTTTAATTATTTCCTTTGTCTAATAGCATTAGTTAATGTTTCCTACAAACTGTTGAATGTTCTTAGAAATAGTGTCTTTCTCTATCTTGTTTATAATTTTAATAGACAAGCTTTCTCATTAGTGTTTCTCATTAAATAAGCTTTGGCTCTTGACCTTCATATTGATATTTAAATTTTGTGTATGTGTGTCTCTCTGTGTGTATGTCAATGATCTATCTAGCATTTGTTATTTTACTGAATGTTTTTTTAACATAAATTAATGTCCACATTGTTTTTGTATGATTTTTTCTGAATCTATACTGAATCTATGGAAATACTCATATAATCATTTTCTTAAGTTCTATTAATATCCTAGATTGCACTCATATATTTCTTAGTAGCAAAATATATTTTATTTCTAGAATAAAATCTCCTTCATGACTTTATATTTAATATTCTATTTTACTGTGTTGTATTCTATTACCACTTATCATTTAAAATATTTACATGATATTCATCAATGTGATTGGTCTATACTTCTCTTTTATTCAGGGTATAATTTTTACCAGGCTATAAAATATTATAGAATTCTAAAAGAATTATCATTATAGATCTTGAAATTGCCAAACAAGATGGTCAATCTAACCTAACTTCATTTTTCTTTTTGAATAAATTGATTGTTAATACACCTATTTAATCAGTAAGAATCCTTCACATGGAAATAGCACACTATAAGGAATGTGAACTATATATGATTACATTTTATATATACCTTTGATATCAGTTAAAGGAGTTATAGTATTTCCATTTTACACATGAGAAAAATGGATTATGAAATTGAAGTTGTCAATTGGCAGATTAGCAGTAATAAACCTCAACTTAACCCTGTTGATGTAAGATAAAAATTTCCTGTTTTTGCTGCCCCTCTTCCCAGTGAATATAGTGGTGAGCACTAAACCATCTATTCTCAGGCTTGTAGTCCTTCCCTTGGTCAATGGTTTGGTAGTAAAATCTGTAATAATGGGGAATAATTGTTGTGCCTGAATAATCACTAGACATCAGTGTCACAATTTTTTTGCAAATGATCTTGATACTGTAGAGTCATTAACTCTTAATGAATGAACTGTTGACTTTTTCCCTTCAAGTGGTATTTTATAGTCTTTTTCTACCATGATAATTCAAAACATGTCTTTATTATTTTAATTTAGGGGGAAAAAGAAAAGTGTGAAGAACAATAGCATCCAGGATAATATAATAACAAGTATTTCTCATTTGATGAATGTAAGCCCTTTAAAGGAAAAATTAATAATTAAACTAGTTATAATTCTCTCATCATAGTGCAATAAAAAGCTGGGTAATTTTAAAAACCTATAGATTAGCATGCCTTTAAGAAAATGGAAATAATCCTTAAATAGTAAGTCTTTAATTATGACTATTAATAATGTCAATTAGTACTACACCCTCTCAAATTTCATTTTTAAATTAATGACCTTAAATTGTCTTAACAAGATTTATTATAATACAGAAACTCCTGAGAATACACTAAATAGCTATAATAAGCCCCATGATTAACTTAATAAAAGAAACTTTTTAAGAGGTTGAATTGGAAAGAAAAAGACAAAAGCAATAGCTATAGACGAACAAAAGCTTTCTCTTCTCTCCCTCCATGCATTTATTGAGGGAATATAGGAAGGCAGAATAATGATTACTTTTACTTTAAATTTTTGATAGAGAAGAGAAAAAACATTGAGTCTTCCCACTCTAATCAGAAGGCAGAATATATTCTAGGCATAGAGACATTAAAGAATGTGATCGTAGAGAGCAGCAAAGGTTAATTCTGTGAGTGCCTCTGATTCCACCTCTTTCTGGATTATTTAGTAACCCCAGTGCTCTGTTTTTTCTTCTCAATTGTCTCCTGATTTACTGCTTCTATTTACTTTGTCTGACATACTTACTTTTTCACAAGTGGAGGTTGATTAGTTTTTGTTATGATTATGTGACTTGATCTCTGTGGAGAATTTGGGGCGAGCAGTGAGAGGTGCATAATAAAAAGATATGTTGCTTCTCCTGAGATTACAGAATTAAATGTAATGCAAAATTTATGCAAAAAAAGAAATGCAATAATGGTACTGTGGATGGTTATGAAGTTAATCTAAATTAAAATGTATACCAAAATTAATTTTGTCTTCTTGAATAGCAGAATACTCCCACTTCCTCTCCTTGCATTGACTTAGAGAGTTGAATAATGCCCTCAATTTCAAATTCATGCATCACGAACCAAAACAATCTCCCAAGGAAATCTGCTAGGCAAATGAGTCTTCCCAAATTGTCATAGTTGCCTATTGAGTGAAATGAGTGAGTAAATTTCAGAGGATTCACCACTTATGGGTATTAAAGTGCATGTTTTGTAAGAATTATGAAGTGCATTTAATCTTCACTCCCATATGCATGAACTAATTTGATTAACTGACACCTAGAAGAAATTGAGGCAATGGAATATTAGTAGGCAAGCCATGAAAATTAGTATTAAAAATATTGTTAGCTTTAATATATCACAGCACTGTGGGAAGTAATGAATAAAAAACACTTCATTCAAGTCTTGAGTGTTTTTTAGAAGTATTTCTGAGCCAAGGCAATCTGAAAGATATCTTATTTCATTTTCATCCTTTTAATAATTAATGTCTCTACACATAAATTGACAAGTAATACCTATTCTATTATTTATACTGTGTAGTTTTATATATTATATATTTTTAAAATTATATTTATATTTCTTATTTCTAGCTATATAGTAACTTTCTAGAAGGCTAAGAGTTTTTTTTTTTTAACTTCATAATATCTATGAAGCCTCCTTGTACATATTAGGTATTTAATATGTTTTATACAAAATCAATTGAACTGATGTGTTTTCCAAATTATAGCTAATCTTTAGTGTGCCTAAAAATAACCTGGATAAAGTACCAAACATTTTCATTGTCAAGAACCATTTCTCTGCCCAATTTGAAATTCATTTTTATTAGATATGAATTCAAATTTAGATTTTCATTGTGATACTTATCTGTGGTCCAGGGAATATACATGGAAAGCCACTGTGTGAGATAGGTACTATTATCTCATTCAAAAATGTGTTAATTACCAATTATAAGGCTGATAATTGAATTTGGCAGAAGTACACAAAAATGAAGTATCCTTGAGAAGTTCAGATCCTTGTGCATTTGTTCCAACTATCCCAGAAAAAATAAGCTAAATACTATTTTTTTACTGAAATTTTTTCCACTGTTGGTTTCTTTCTCTGCCACTGCAACTATGTCCCTTTTTACAGTTCCTATTTTCATCTTTACAATGTGCGTATGACTCCTGATAGAGAATGTACCTAATTCTGTACTGTAGTTTTAGTAGAGAAATTATTTGCTACTTGGATTTCTAAGGTTATATTTTATGTTTCTAACTTTTTTGTTTTTCATTTTTGTGATCCTTCAAGTAACAGTTGTAGAAATTAGAAAGGTAAAAAAATAAAAACACATATATGCCAATATATTTGTTATCTCATTTTCTTCTATTCATGTTTAGCAATTCCACCAGCAATTCCACCAGCGTGAAAATATCTTCCACGGCAATCCTCATAGAGGGGGTTTAGAGTGCTGTGTCAAAAGACATACTAAAAATCCCAGTCACATAATTATCACAAATCAATCTCTTGGTAGGAAATAGAAACCAGGTACAAAAATAGGATTATATTTTTAAATCACTTCTGGGGATCCCAGCTGTCATTTAAAAATCACCTCTCTTTAGTTGCCTAGTTTTTAATTTGTATCCCTGCCTTGACTCAACTAGAAAACACTCATTCAGGGCCCAAAAACAAAAACTATGTTTGTCTGGTAGAAAAAAAAATACTCATTATCACAAAGAATGACAGCCAGATCAAACACTTCAAAAGTTTGTTGATTCACACCAGAGCACACAGTAATAAGAAAGACTAATTGCAAATTGTATAAATACAAATTATTAACACAATTCTGACTGTGCTTTAGAGTATAGAATGTTTTATTTTTTTAAAGCATTGAATGATCATCTTCCATATTCTAATTCTCTAATTTAAATTAATACACTATTTTTTCTAGAAATAATATTTTTGTCTGGAATTCCTTTAAGCTTTATCTTAAGGCCTTCAGCTGCTATAACAGAATATAATAAACTGGGTGATTTATAAGAAACAGAAATTTACTTCTCACAGTTATGGATGTTAAGAAGTCCAAGTTCACAGTGTCAGTGGAACTGGTGTCTGATGACAGTCCAATTCCTGGTTTGTGGATGACCACCTTCTCCTTGTGTCCTCACATATCTGAAGGAGACAAAGGAATTTTCTGGGGTCTCTTTTGTAAAGGCTGTAATACCATTCATGAGGGCTTTGCCCTAATAACCTAATCACCTTCCAAAGACTCACCTCCAAATACTATCACACTGGGGGTTAAGATTTCAACATATGAATTGAGGGGGGAAAAACAACATTCAATCTATAGCAATAGTTACTGGCCTGTATTCATTTTCATTTTATTCCATTCCATTTTATTTTAAAGGAAATTTTTTAAATGAAGATATATATATGAGAAACACAATTTTCCATTAGTAACCAAAATACTTAAATCCCATAGTCATAACGCTGAAAACAAATTGGCTTATGTATGCTATTTTGTTCCTGTCATTCACCATTTTAAAAGACTCCATTGAAAACATGTAATAATAGCTGTTGCGGGGCTGGGTTGGGAGGGATGGAAGGATTGAGCAAAAAGGAGAAAGAGAAAAAACTCAAGGATGTGGACAACAGTGTGGTGATTGCCAAAGGGATGTGCGGGAGGGGGAAGAGGTCGTGGGGGGGGCGGTAAATGGTGAGAAAGGAGACTTGACTTGGGGTGGTGAACACACAATCAGTGTTCAGATGATGTGTTGTGGAATTGCGTACCTAAAACTCTGTAATTTTTTAACAAGTGTCATCCCAACAAATTAAACAAACAGTAAAAGAGGAAAGAAAATATGTACCACCATATTATCATTACCGTAAAGCTAAATATAAAAAAGTAGGTAAATTTATTTTTTGGAATAAATGAACTGCATGAAGTAACATCAGGCCTGCCATCTTCACTGAAGCATGTGACCCATTTCCCACACATGCTGACAAAAATCTGGTTAAATCGTATACCTTTTCACTGATAGATGCTGTATTTGTCCACCAGCAACAGAATCAACACAGTTAAGCAATACTTCATCTAATATGCTGCTGAGTTTTAATGCCTTGCAAGTCATGGTTGCAGGAAAGTAGTGGTTAGGACAAACTCTTCACTAATCATAGAACTATACTTGGGCCTAACATACCTATCACAAGCACACTCTCCACTTTTATTCTTATAATCTTAAATGAAAACATGAAACTTGTCATTTAAGTTTGAGATAATATTCTCTCAGTACAAACATTCAAATATATTTTATCTTTTATTTTCCTTATGTAATACCAAAATTATGGATTAAATAAATTCTAAACATTGACAATCTATTTGAGCAAAAAGATCATTAAACAAGCGTAGTGCTTTGTGCCACAGAGTAGAAGTTATGCTAGACCATGTAAAAGAGCAAAATTCTTGGATAAATTTGGGGTAGGAGAGGCTAAGAATTGCTGGATCAGAAACTGTGTGAAGGGCCGAGATCATCCCCCCCAAAAACTGAAACCGGTAAAACAGAGCAATATGGCCTTGTTCCTGAAATATGGGAATTTCACCCCCAAAATGCAACAGTTGGTGAATGTGTCAATTAAAAATCCAAATTGTAGAAATGAAAAAAACAAACCTTAGCATCTAGCTTCTGGCTTCTGGTCATGGCAGAGTAGTTTGGTGAGTCTAATGCTCCGTGGATAACAATCTCCAAATCAGGACAAAATTGCTTTCAAAATCAAAGTGTTTAAAGTCCTTGAAGAGTAAAAAGAGGAAATGTTCCAATATCTGGGTGGGGAGTTGGCAGTTGAAAACTGAGAAATGACCTAAGGAAATTGTGGCATTGTAAGGGGGGTATTCTTAAACCCAAGTGGCCAGGGTATCGGAAGGGTGAAGGTCATCCTCTGATGGAGAATAGAGTAGGTGACTAGAGCAGCTGGATAATCAGGGTAGGGAATCTAGAAGGGAGGGACATGTACAAAAGTGTTGCTGCCAAGTGTGCATGTATGGTCTGTCCAGAAAGTGTCCAGCCACAGATTATGAAAAACAGAGACTTTTTTCATATTAAGCCCTGGACTTTTATTAGAAACTTATACAGAGGGAGACTGAGCCACCTGGGTGATTTGATGTTGCACAAAAATCTCTGCATGAGACATGATGCCTGAGCAGGCAAGTAGCTGCCAGTCACCAGGTGCCCATAGCTGCAGCCTTCTGAATCATCCAAATAGTTTCCACAGACGGATGTTCAAGTGTAAGGCAAAATTCGATGCAGATTTCTTCCTCTACTCGCTGTCATTTTGAAGGCAATGGCCACACGGTACACATGCTCGCTCAGTGACGTCCACTGCCCCCACTGACTAGTACAGTGAAGCCGTTGTACATGCCTGTGCATTCCAGCTCACTCTCCTTTGCTGCCAGGTTACACTGATGTTGCACAAACCATTCTCATTTTATTAACAATGGTTGGACTTTTCCTGGACAGACTTCATAAACTCTGTTCAAATCTTTGACTTACTACTAAACCATATATGAGTGTGCCCGAGGAAGGGCCTGGCATAAAAGGCAGAGCTAAAGTTGAAAAAAAGAGAAATATTACATGTTGCCTCCCCACCCCACATTCCTCTTTAGATATATGAATTATTTGCAAGTATGTGTCTTAACTTGAAAACACATAGTATTTTCTACTTACCTTCTATACTGTTTGTGTGTGTGTGTGTGTGTGTGTATACATATATAGCACTGTTATTAAAGAACATACTGTTGATTCTTGATGATTTCATTTCTTTGAAAATTGTGCAGATTGTTCTATGGCTTAATATACGGTTAATTTTTAATAAACAGTTTTAAATTCTTCTGAAATAATGTATATTATACAGCTTTTTAGTACAGTCCCCCCTAATGTAATTTAGGCCACATTTGTTTATCTAGTTCTTCAAATCTTCTGTAACACTATTAATTATTTTACTAAAAGAGTGATTTCACTGTGATTACAGGCCAATATGTGCTTATATATTTTAAGCTACATTAATAGGTGCATATATTTGTAAGAGTTTTTTATTCAGGTTAATTAATTTTTAAATTATTTTGAGATCTCCTTTGTTTGTGGTTATACAGTTTGCATTAAAAGATACACTTTTTACTATTAAGCCACCAATATTTTGACTTACTTTGGGTTAGTATTTATATGTTACATATTTTTGAACTGTCTCACTTCAAATTCTTTCCTATTCTTCTATTTTGGGGGAAAGACAGATACTTATTTTTTCCCTAGCTTAATATATATTTTAAATTTTACTACCTAGGTTTTATATTAATTAAATTAGTCATATAAGTGTGAATTTTTCTTACTCTGTGTTTTCTATTTTTCATATTTCTTCTGTTTCTTTTCTTTATGTATTTTAATTGATTACTGTTTTACTTTAATTTTTTCCCTGAATTAAATGGTTTTACTTTACTCTCTATTAGGGCTTATTCTTGAGATCATAAGATAAATTCTTGACTTGCCAAGTCTAATATAATTTGGAATATTTGTCTCTTTCTTGAAAATATAATACTATAGAACATTCTAAATCAATTTATTGTCTCCTAATGTATGTTATTAATATTGTGGTTATGTATTTACCACTGGAATTTGCCAGGAGGTCTTTTTCAACACTGCAAGCTCTGGACTCCATACTTTTTTCCCTCTAACCATCCCCACCCCAAACTTCCCAAACTTTCAAAGTTCTGGTCAGTCATTCAGCCTTCCAACCACATTGCCAGGCATCACCATATACCTCTAAGGGAAAGCATCACCCAATGCTACTTTCACTTCTCAGAGCTTCCTGTCTTATTAGACATTTGCCCTGCGATTTTTCACTGCCTTATCAGTTCTCTATTGCTTTCCTTGATAGTAGGAGTTCTTCCCTAATGTCCATATACCAGCAGGAATTCCATGAACTGGGTATAAAAATATTGGCCTAACCTCTTTATCATCAATGCTAGACTCTTCACGTAAAACTGACTTTATCAGAAATCTTTAAGAAGGCTTAATCTTTTTTGTTTCAATTTTATTGAAAAATATGTTTTCATGAGCTATAATAGACACTGTGATTTCTGAGTTGTAACTGTCTTGGTTGTGGAAGCATGAAATTTATAGAGCTAAAGAAGAAACTTCCCTCTTTCAACCATGGCATTGCATCTTAACATCTCAGGTTTTCCTTTGGTTTTTCCCTTCATTTTTTAATTACAAGCTATATGGAGGTAAGTTGGTACTTCAGGCTTTGCCTGAAAGACTAGGGCTGGTGAAAACTCATTTCTTCCTTTATTAAAAAAACCTGCTTGACCTAAGGCTACTGCTTGTTGAGCAAGGTAGATGTTGCACTATTCAATTATAATCATGTGTGTTGGATGACATTTGCCTTTTGATGCCTGTATAACAAGAAGTGATAGAAAAAGGTTCATGAATTAAAAAGTTGAAAAGGGAAGTCCTGGTGGAGTTAAATTCATAGAACATATGTCTCCTTTGTGGCTATGAAAAGCATTAGCAGAGCTATGTTCTGCACTATAGCAAAAGATAATCAGAAAGAATATTCCTTGATAGAAGAAACAAGGCTTATAAATAGTTGAAACATTTAATATGATGGGTTTCATACAAATGAAAATTATAGGCTCTTTTCATTAAGCAATCATACTGACTCTGTTAATATAAAGTACATTGTAGGGAAAAAAAGATAAGCTATAGAACTCACCGACATGCATTGGGGCGGGGGGAAAGAGTAAGGAAGAAGCAAATTTTATATGCCAGCCTATGTTCTTCTAAGCATAACCCACAGGCTGCAGAATTTAAGATACTATTTGTCAACTTTCTCCTGATGAGAGCAAAGGAAAGCATAATATAATAATTCAGACTCTTGTAGCTTTTCTTTCATTCTATCCTCCTCAAAAGGATTATAGGTCTCTATTCCAGTAATAAGATATAGGATAAGTGATACTCTCTTCTCACCAAAATAAGTATTCTGCACCTACTGTTTTATGTGTAAAATACACCAGTTTTTTCTAAGCCTTGCAGCCATACTCTGTTATTCCTTGCTGGTATCCAGATAGCTCTCAGAATATTTTAACATTAGTAAAGAAGCAATTGCTTTGAGTTGTATATTCTTTTATTCCTAGGGTAGGTTTTAAGAGGCTGAGGTATTTTTACAGTCATAGAATTTTATCTGAATTTCCTTCACTTACTAAAAAGACCACAATTGTCATTGCTGCTGAAAGAAAGAATAATTAATTACCTGGAGACAAAGGCTGAGGCGGGGAAATCTGAGTCCAAGATTCTTGGCTCAATAGAACAATATTAATTAAACGAGGTTTTATATGTTCTCCTATCCTTCATTTTACAAATGTAAATATATTGAGGTAATGAATATAGGATTTATTAAAGTACAAAAAAGTAGGTAGAAATGAGAAGAGAGAAAAGCAGAAAAAATATAAACGAGGAAGATTAATGATAAGAAAACTATATTTATTTAACATTTACTTTTTGTAGGGTATTGCACTAAGTTCTATATACTAAAATACAATAATCACATTCAAAATCCATAGCTTCATTTGCGTACAATTGGTATTATTGTAAGAATTACTTTGAGAGCTAATATTATCACCATTTTCCAGACGAGAAGACTGTGGCATAGACAGAATATGTGTCTTGTCTAGTGGTGTAGTTATAAGAGGATTCAAAACCAGATCTAACTGCCAAATGTACAGGAGTGACTTCTGTTATGTGCTCCCTTCCCCGAGACAAAAATGCTAAGCCAAGGGGCTGATCTAATTTGGGTTCCAATAAAAGTCTACACTTACTTTATAAAATTCACTTTTGTACTAGATAAAATAAGAAACTCAATTCTAATCCCTCTAGGTCAGAAATTAGGATGACAAATCACCAAGGAAGCCGAGAATAAATTTATTCAGAAAACAAGCTACTTTTTTCCCTTATGCAGAATCCTCCTAGGTGAGCTTTCTTCTTGTATCTCTGGGCTGCAGAGCAAACCAGGACAAATCAGGGAGCAGATCAAACTGGCACACATTTAAAATAATCAGCTTCTTCCAAGGATATTGTATTCACTTTAACAAGAAAAGCGAAACTGACTGCTTAATTAAAAAAAAAAAATAAAGAAAACTGTATATGCATTGCACAAATATCAGCTGTAGACAAACGAGCCTCAAAACGAACAAAATAAGCTTCCTTTGTTCACAAAGAATCCTACCCAGGGAGTGGAGCTAGTATTACCTTGAAGATTATTACACCCACAAAACACAATTTGGAGGAAATTTCTACTTGTTATTTCTTTAATTTCTTAAACCAGACTCAGATGTTATCACATTATAGCTTCTTCTCCATTCTTCTGTCATAATATCTAGATTTAGGAATCATTCAACACACACTAACTTTAGGTAGGAAATGGGTGATTAGAATACCATTTTCTCCAAAAAAAATAAATAATCCTTTCCTATCCAATGAGAATAAAGCTCCTTCTACCAACAAAGAGAGAACAAGGCTCAAAACCACACAATAACATTTTTCCTTTCTGTTTAGGAACAGTATTCTTTATCCCATCCTCCATCACACTGCTGCCAGACCCTGCCTTCCCCAAGAGTCTCTTTTGTCTGGATTCTGCTCTCTCAGGACACCCTTTATCAGCTCCAGCTGTCCAAGGTAAGCTTTGTTCTTTACTTCACAAAGAGTTTTCAGAATAGAGAAACTGTAATTACAACCCTCTCAAGAGTCAACTAAGTTATTCAGAATTGTTGTCTTGATCCTCTAATTTTATCAACTTTACCTTTGGGGCTAGTTAACTGTAGTGGGAAAAGCAGGTGCTTTTAAACAAACTAATTTTTATAAAAATCCCTCCTGTACCATTAAAAAGCTGGTGATCATGGGTGAGAGTCACATCACCTACCCTCATTTAAAAATTGGAGAGCATAATTCCTGTGCTACAAGGCCATGAGGAAATAATGCATGGGGTGCATCTGGTATAATCTTGATACAGACTGGGAGAAATTTGGGGGCAGTGGATGAAGAAGGTTGAAACTTTGTGGATTAGGGGATTAGGACCTGTGGAAAAGAGGAGAGGTGAGGAGTAAAGAAGATGTAAGTGTCCTCATGAGAACAAAATGTGCTGAGCAGTGTGAGAGTGAGATCATTTGAGGATTGGAGTCTGGTGATGTCTGGGGAAATTTTGTTAGCCCGTCTGCCCTCCCACACAAATGTCACCGTTATCAAATTCCTCAGACTATAAAATCAGCCTTTACCACCTCTCTTGGTACTTAGCCCCTCAGGACAATCCTTAGGTAGAGGATGAACACAGAGTGTTCAGGGACAAGTAAAGCACCACCTCCACTTCAATTCCCAGGACTCTGCTTTCCCCCCAACAGTCTCAAGCAAGCCACATTGTATTTCACCTTTATAATACTCATGTCTTTGTACCCAGTGGAGGAGGACAACTTAGAGTTTGTTCCCTGCAGGCTATTTGGAAATGAAACATGGAGTTAGGAGGACTGGATGTCTCACTATCCCTCAACCATGTTGTGCTACAGGTTCTGGTCAGTATCAGAGTCAAGTTGGCCTCCTCTGACAGATGGCCTGGATCCAGAGGCTAAGTGCCCTTTGTGACAGGGAAATGCATTACTCTACTGCCTTTTCTTCATATTTTTGAGAGAAGTATAAATCCAGGATATAACATCAAATTTAATAGTAATAACAATTAGTATTATCATTTTAATGATAAAAAACTATCATCTTTGAGTGGCTACAAGGTAACATCTCTTGTATGATTAAGTTCAAAGCATCATTTTAATTTTTACAAAGAATGTATGTACCCTGACTGGGAATCGAACCTGTGACCCTTTGGTTCACAGCCCGTGCTCAAAAAGGGGACCCTAGTGCACTGTTGGTGGGATTGCAGATTGGTACAACCACTATGGAAAACAGTATGGAATTTTCTAAGAAAACTAAAAATGAACATACCTTTTGACCCAGTAATTCCACTGCTTGGATTATATCCTAAGAATCCTGAAACACCAATCCAAAAGAATCTATGTACCCCTATGTTCATAGCAGCACAATTTACAATAGCCAAGTGCTGGAAGCAACCTAGGTGCCCATCAGTTAATGAATGGATCAAAAAACTGTGGTACATTTACACAATGGAATTCTATGCAGCAGAAAGAAAGAAGGAGCTCCTACCCTTTGCGACAGCATGGAAGGAATTGGAGAGTATCATGCTAAGCGAAATAAGCCAGGCAATGAAAGACAAATACCATATGATCTCACCTTTAACAGGAAGCTAATCAACAAAACAAACAAACAAGCATAATATAAACAAAGACACGGAATTTGAGAACAGTCTGACAGTGTCCAGAGTGGGAGGGGAGGGAATTTCAGGGGAAAAGGGGAACGGTTTAGAGCAACAAGTATAAAGGTCTCATGGACAAAAACTATGGGGGGGTGGAAATGGGAGGAAGGTGGGGAGGGCTGGGGTGGTGGGCTGGGGCGGGGTAAAATACAGAAAACTGTACAATATCAACAATTAAAAAATACTGATAAAAAAAATAAATTCTAGAGAATTGAAAAAAAAAAAAAAGAATGTATGTAAGTGTTGTTATTCTTATTTTACAGATGACATGACCAAGGCTTATGTCGATAAAGTGTTGGGCACAGACTCAGGTCATTACTTAAACTACCTGAGGGCATAGCTGAGATTCTTAGAGGGAGGCAGTCCCTTCAAGATGGTCCCAACAGATGAAACAGAGACAAGACTTATGGAATTAACATCCTAAATACTACAATAATGCAAAGGGGTGAGGACTAGGCTAACCCAGTTCTCAATGAATTCAAGAATTTGCTTTGACATGCATGTAGCTATGCCTGTGTATTTTCTGTATTTTGGATATCATGCAGTCACGAAAATCCTAAAATGTAGATATCATTATTTCTAAATTACTAATGAAATCTCTGAAACTCAGAGAAATTCATTTCCTCCAGATCACTTCCATTACAAGCATAAGAAATAAAATTCAAATTAAGTCCAGGTCTCCTGAGAATTCATCACATTTCTTCTATGGTTGATGGGATGTTCCTTTGCAAAAGGTGAATTATATGGAAATATATTTTGTATTACTTGAAACCTGAAAAGATGTCAGATTGCAATCAATTTTTTGGAATATTTCATCTCATTTAGTCATTATTTGGTAATAGACCACCAAAGCTGGGAAGGTGAAAACACCAGAGTGTTTATTAGATGAATAGAGCAGTCACCTGACAAAGTTGTCTTGGATGCTGGTAAAAATTTGAGAGTCTTCTGCAGTTTACCCTTAGGACACAGACAATAGAGTAATGCGGATAAATGCTTAACGATCTGATCTCTGGAAGGGTGGAAGCCACGATTTGTAATGTGTACCAACTTTTGTGGTGTAAACGCTCTCAATGTGGTAAATTTCCAGCTATCAACATAATGTGGCTCAATGTGGAATCAGGAAGAAATGTGCAAAAACCCTGACAAGATGCCACAAGCCAGCCCAGCACATGACCAAGAGGCATTCCACAAAAGCCACACATTAATCTGAACACAAAGGAGGTAGTTAAGTTCTGAAGTGATGTTGCCCGGTAGTGAACACTGGGCAAATATTCTTCCGAAAGGAAAAAGCCAAATTGTCCTGCAGATATCTTGACATTGGACAGTACTGATGTTATGTTACATCCAATGTAGTTCAGATTTTGAAACTTTCAACCTCAGTTTGTTCCTTCCACGGCCATATTTCTAAGATATTTTACAATTTCCTTCTCTGTAACATTGAAGAAATGGTACCAGTACTACATTAGACTTCTTACAGAAAGGTGAGTCACATTCATCAAAAATGACGGGTTATACTGAGCAGGCAAACTTATCCCTTTCTTTCATTGTCCCAATAAATCATTCATTTATGGAAAAGGACTTTAAGGGCACCCTAATAATTTCACTTCCACAAACTGCACTGATATCAAATCCTCAACATTGAAGGCATTAAGAGGATACTCTACAATAAATAACATTCCAAAGTAGGGAATGGTTTTGAAACCGCCCAAAAGAACACTCGAAGAGGGCAGGTGTCACTGGGTTTCAAGATAAATTGCTCAGACTCCATTGAGGAGCCTAATAATTCTGGATCATTGAACCACCATGGGAAAAAATTAATTGGGTTAAAATGAGCTTTGGTAACATCATTTTGAGGTTATATTCATAAATATTCATTAGGTTGAGCTTCATGTAAGTACTTGTATGTGATATAAAAGAAATAAGAAAAGTTGTAATTACATCAATTTGACAAAGTTTGCACACAAAAAATAACAGTTACACCAGGAGGTATATATACTAGGACTTGAGGCGTACACAGAAGTGACAGGATTTTATGAACTAATGCAGTCTGAGGAGGGTACGTAAAGATAACAGATTGCAAGTTGTAGTTATGGAAAAGGGAGGGAAATTTGATGATTGCATCAGGAGAATAAATTGATCTATTCCAAAAATTAACTCAGCCTATCAGCAGTGAAAAGAGAGCTCTCTTTAAGGAAAAAGGTTACAGGAGAGAAGTCTTACATTTAGACATCTTTATCTTCATAGGGCAGGTTATGCAAATTAGCAAAACAGGCCCAGTATTAGGAGGAGAAAAAGACTTGAATTGTGTAGCAGTATCCTTGTGCTCACTTCGGCAGCACATATACTAAAATTATAGCAGTATCCTTTATTTTTCCCTTTTAAGCTCTGTTGAACTTTTAGATCTTTTTTCAGCTAAAAAATTATCATCCCCATATTTCCTTGAATAAATATTATTGATCCTATAATCACTGGTTTGATGGTGGTGTCTTAAGTTAGCCATTCTCTCCAAGATGTCTCACAAAGAAATACACCGTCCCTCTTCTAGACAACCGGGACTTCCATGTTCTATTTTTTGCCTTTCCAACTTTTATAGATACTTAGGTACAGAATAATATTGGAAATAATTTAATACGAGAACTTTAAACAGCTTTACATGTGGACTTTATTGAGCCTGCTCAAATCACCAACTTTTGCCAAGTGTATTTAAATTGATCAACTGCATTTCAATATATCCTTCTGTGTAGGATGGATAGACTGACATGTAAAGTTAAAAAAATTTAAATATAGGCAAATAAACAGATGAGTGATAAATATAGACCAAAAATATTGCTCATGAGAGAATAGTATTTCTGGAAATGTGTTTTGCAGGTCAAAGAACAAGTTTCATAATTAAACATGGTATAGTGGTAAAGTGTGTTAGGTGAACTTGTTTATAAGTTAGAAGTTTACCATAGATCATTCTACTTGTAATCTGAATATTATGTACTATGAAGACTCTATATAAGATGATGGCCAAGAAGAGTTATTTACTCACATAGATAAATAACCCTGAAGAAACAAAATGTTCCACACCTTCAACAACATAAAGTATTTTCACACTTTTTATTTATAACCTCTGTAGGCATATTTGATTGCAGTTTTAACTTGAACTTCTGGATGACTAATGAGGTTGAGTACATTTTCAAGTATTTATGTCCTTTTGAAAATCTTTTATGAATTTCCTGTTCAAGTCTTTTAGTCAATGTTTCTATTGGGTTTTCTTCCTTCTCTTTAGTAATTTAGGAATTCTAAAATATATTCTGGAAACAAATCTTTTGTTAATCATGTGTATGGCAAACACCCTACTCGATGGCTGGCCTTTCACTTCAGTATGGTATATTTCTAAACAGATAGTATTACATATGGTATTTTTACTTTTTTTCTTTATAGATGGCTTTGTGTTTGTTTACTGTTTAATTTTTATAATATCTGCGTACCTCACTCTAATGAAAACATTCTCCCGTAGTAGCCTTTCAATGATTTTTAAATTTTTTTTCTAAAAATCTAAAGTCCACATGAAATTACTTAATCAGATTTTATTTCAATGACTGTCTTCATTCTGCCCTTCTATTGTGACATCTTTGCCATTAATCAAATGTAAATAAGTCTGGGTCTGTTTCTAAATTTTCTGGTCTATTTTCTTGGGTTATTTGTCTAATCTGGCATCAATAACATACTATCTTAATTACTTTAGCTTTTAAATAAGTCTTGATATCTGTGAATCTTGGTCTTCCTATTTTAATATCTTCCTTCAAGGTTTCATTGCCTATTCTTGGCCCTTTGAATGTTGATATGAATTTTATATTCATCTTATAAATTTCAGCCAAAAACATCTGTTGGTATTTTTTGAAGAATTTCAGTATATTTGCAGATAAATATGAAATTCATGGGCTACTGAACATACTAAGTTTTCTATTCCATAACTATTTTTCATTCACTTGGGTCATATTAATCCTCCCACAGTAATTTTTTAATAATTATTATTTATATTCAGAGAAAGGGGAAGGAAGAGTGAAAGAGAGGGAGAGAAACATAGGTGTGAGAGAGAAAAATGGATCAGTTGTCCCTCAAAGTCACCTTGACCTGGGACTGAACCCTCAACTCCAGCATGTGCCCTGTCTGGGAATGGAACTGGCAAACTTTTGCTCTATGGTATGATGCCCAACTAACGGAGCCAGGCTGGTCAGGGCCTTCGATAATGTTTTATAATGTATTCTGTATAGGTTTATCTTTTTTGTTACAGTTTTCTTAGACATTTGAGACATTTGGATGATGTGATCATTTTACATGCACTGAAGATTTACATATTAAAAGCACTGAAAACCTTCTGAAGGAAATTCAGAATATCTTTAGGACTAAAGGTCTAAAATCATTTCTTATGTATGAAAAAAATTTCAAACTATAAATTAAAAGTTAAAAAATATAAAATATTAAAAGAATTGCTATTTTTGTAAAAACTAAAGAGTGAAAAATTAAGTTACAGAAGATATTACCAATATGCTTGTGCAACTGACAAATGTAAAGAACTCATATATCAATTTGAAAGTGACAACTATCTCAATTTTAAAATAGGCTAAACTCATGTATAAGCATTTAACATAAAAGGAAACACAAATGTCCTACATACATGACAATGTTTATTAGTAATTAATAATGATTTTATTACTCAATGACCATTCAAATGCAAATCACAACCAAATTAGTTATAATAATGCACCAATTGTTTTTAAAATTTTAAAATGTTTAATAAAACCAAGAGGTGGTGAACCTATATATAGATGGAGGAATATTTATATAATCTTTGTGAAAAAGAGGATAGTAAACTGACAAATTATAAAATTATTATACTTAAGGCTGAAGGTAATCCAGCAATTATCCATTCAGTTGTATTATTTAACACATAGTTTGTTTGTTTTTTTAAGTTAAGAGTTGCCTCATTTTACGTTGTAAAATCACTTCTGTAGGTCATACGCAGCATTTTTGAAAATGAAATAAAATAGAAAATGAAAGATCAATATTTACCCAGCATGTTAAGGCTATGGGCTTCAGTCATACACATATTTGTTGGTAGAAGCAATCTATCATGGACCCTGGTGGCCTGCACATTTCTGCTGGGTGTGCCAAGAATTTAAAGCTCCAGCCACTCCTTGCCTAGGACACCAGTCAGGGTTGCATTTGCAGAGAACAGCCCTGTGGGATGAGGTCGCATCTCCCCTCACACGCAGAGCAGGTTTCAGGCATAAGTGGAAGATCACCTTCCCTGAGTGTTTCTCTCCTGTAACCGTCCCCTGCATGCTCAAGCGTCTGTCCTGAGCACTTTATGTCACACCTACGGGACTCCCGGGCACGGGAAACTGATGCCAGCAAATGTGGAGTTCCAGTTACTGCTTTTGCCATGAGCAATGAGATCGTATGTCCCTGACTCAAGTGTTTTCTGTCTTCTGCCAGCATCCATGAAATAATAGGCTACTTCATTAGCTTGTGAGTAAGTTAATATCCCACATTTTACAGAGTTATTCACACAACTTTCCTAGCCACAATGTGAATTTTTCCTAGCCGCAGATCACTCTCGAAAATGCTGGAAAGCTATTTCACAAACCAAGGGACATGTAAAATACAATTTACTGCAGTAGTATTTGTAATAACCAAAATAAAATGTAAAAATTTGAAAAAAAACAGAAATGTTAATCATCTGGATAATGGATAAATAAAAATTCTAGGATAGCTACTCAAAGCAATGTATGAAGCGGTGAAAATAAATTATCTATAGCAACATACAACCAGACAGATGAATCGTGGAAACAATGTTGGGCAAAATCAATAAAATTACAAAAGGATATCTACATATGACAGCGCTTTTATGGACTTTCAAAATAAAGCGAATTAAGCAATATATTGGTTAGGAATACACACATGTGTGATGAAATTATAATTTATAAAACAAAAGAAAATTATAAACATAAAACAGGGTTGTGGCTGGCTCAGGAAAAGGGCCAGGGCCAGGTAATTAGATTAAGAGTAGGGGTAGCTTAAACAAAGAGTGTACACGCAGGAGTTGATTAATGGTTCATAAAGTAAAAATAAAAAATATATATTAATGTCATGTGCAAAATATTATTAGATGATTTAAAAATATGATTAAAATCCTGAAATAATATAATCCAGAGTTGAAAAAGAAGAATGTGCCAACTATGCACACTAACATTACCAAAAATATTTGTTTCACTCGTTAGTGTAATTGCTACCAATTAGAGAGCAAAATACTTTAATATCAAACCGCATTAGTTTTTAGTGTTTGGAGCAGAGACTATGGAGTTTTAAAAGATATCCTTTAAGTAAGCAGTTTTATATTAAATTCCATTTTATTTCTTATAAATGGAAAATTGAAAATACCAGTGAATTCAGATTTAAAGGAAATATTTTGTTTGAAATTCGGTGTTTCATATGGAACACCCCTACCACCACACTTTCCCACCGAAGAGCTCAAGCAGTATTACACCTAAGCCTTTGCCCATAGTTTAAGATATCCAAATGCAAGAATATAGAGAAAATGTTTGAGAAGCTGAAAGTTAAATGAATCACTATATACACACAAACACACATAAACGCCGAGTGAAACACAAAATTAAATTAGATTCACAAACAGAGAAAAACGCCAGCTCCAAACATTGCTAGTTCTCCTCAGCACCAATCCCACAAGTAGACATTAAAACATTACACTGAGCTATAACTGCACGTGTTGTCCTGATGATAAAGCAAAATTTCCTATGGTATCGTGTGGCCAGTGAACTGTTTAAGGAGGGGGGCAGAGAAATCTTAAAAGTCGTTGTTCAAGCATTATGCCTATTTTATAACGTGAATTTGTTTGTTAGAGTTAAGTGCACAGAATAGGATTTACTCGTCTTCTTGTAAAAATGGAAAAAAAAAAAAAGTAATGTAAAGTAAATGCTCTTATGCTACTTTTCCTGTACCCTCAGACAGAGTTCATTCCTATTTCTGTTTCTGTGTGTGGTGCAAATGGAGTCTTATTAAATCTATGGCTTCTAGTCTCGTGATTATTTCTCCACAATTTATTCCATATGCCGTACAGCATTTATAACACTCCTTTAAAAACCTTTATTTTTCTGGCTTCTCAAAGATCCCATTACTTTCCAGGGAACTTGAGCTCATTTGGTTTGCCAAAGTGTCATCACAGCAGAAACCTCTGGGACAAAGATATCTATCCGGCCTAGAAATTGTACGGTCATGGCTGGGTTCCTGTATCTTTGTGGTCAACAGTAACCTGCCTTTTGCTGTCCAAGCCCTCTCCTGGCCTCCACATTATATATTTGGCCAGTCACATTTGCTGTGGAGAGAGGAGTAAGCCATAGCTACTTTACAGACAGCAATTAGACTCAGGGTTTCAGAAATTTAATTCCTCTTAAAACACACACACACACACACACACACACACACACACAAAACACTAGTACCCCCAGAAAGGTATGGAGAAATTGTTTGAAAGACCATGAACCAGTTTGAATGCACGACAGTCCTAAGTTGACGCTGGGTTTGGCTACAATCTGTGGAGGGAATTTAAGGCTTTTCAAGGCCTAGACATAATATAGCAGAAATAGAACAAAAGCAAAAAGAGCTTCAGTCCAGATAGCAATGTTGAAATAGATCTGAATAGAAAAGCCCACCCTCTCTGGGCTTTCTTGATTCTTCTTACTAATATGACCATCACTGAAATGAGGAAGCATGTGATTTTGAGAGAAGGAAGCAGCCTGGGTATTAAGTGTTAACACAGTAGATGGAAACCCATTTCCCTACTCATTATATGTTAATAAAATCCATACACACAAAATATGTTCAATTCATGCACAGAATTTGGTGATGAGACAGTAAGTTTAGTACAGCTTGTGGTCTCTTCCAATTCTACTTCTCACTCCTGCCTATGAAGAATGTTACTTGGACTTCTCTATTCACTTCTTTTGTCATTTTATTTCCTTCTACAAGGAAACATCCAAGGTAGGTCACAGTAAACACTATCCTAAATCAATATAATATTCTCTGTGGCCTCCTCTTTCTATCATCTGAGCATACTTCTGAAGGGTAGCAGAATATGCCAACCCAAAAAATGTTTTCTCATATTAACTATTTGGATCTGTGATACTTGAAAAACAGCAAATGTAAGGAGAGCCTTTCCCTGAACTCCCAGTATCTAACTAAAGATAAATCCTCCAACCTCACCCCTCTCCCAAAACCTCAATTGTTATAAATGGTCCCCCACCCCACCCTCCAGCAGTTCCATCAAGCAGAGAGGATGGACTCATCATAGGAGAACAGACCAGAAGTTGACACCACACCCAGACAAAGGTTTTCACAGACCATCATAGTTGCCATCTGTTTTTCTAAGGGTACTTAAGGCCATCTGTTCTTTATCTTTCTTAAAAGTTATTTCCTCTGCCCTAAGAGGTCTACATCACCCTCTTCCTTTCCTCTGTTAAGTTAGTTTTACAATCCTGAATTGCAAGCTAACTCCAGAAGTTGCTCATTTTCCCTGGATATCTTTTATGTGTGCATGAGATACATGTGTTAATAAACTTCTGTTTGTTTTTCTCTTTTTAATGTGTCTTTCATTATAAGATTCCAGCTAAGAACTCATGGGAGAGAAGAAAAATGATTTTTCCTCTCTTATATCCCTCTCACCAGGTTCCTAAACCAGAAAGCCTGTCAGTCTCTGTGATATCTTACTGAGCGCCTTGTCTCTGCTGCTCGGTGTTGATTTCCCTCTCTTCCCTCTTCATTGAATGAATAGAGGCTGAGAAACAGGTCTTTGGGCTAAACTAGGCCGAAACCGCAGGGTATGACCAATTATCAGCTATAACGTGATCCCAGGTCACATAGTGCAGGTCTCTGAGACTTCCTTTTCTTCTCAGTAAAATATTTGTCTCTTCCTCTTGTGGTGAAGATGGACTGAGATGATATATGGAAAACATCAGCCCGTGACTGCCCAGAGTACTAAGTTGATTCACAGTACTGATGATGGTAGAAACGAGGAGGCGGCGGAAGATAAGAACAACACTCATAAGCCTCATTATATAATCAAATGAATTTAAAGATCATTCAATATCAGACTGCTTCAAGGCCTGAGAATATTCAGAATATGATCTACAAAGATGATAAAAGACACAAACACAGCACTTGAAGATAGGAAGTATGAAAACTTATATTCAGGAAACATATTTCAAGGATTTTTTCCCTAACCACAATGTTCTTTTAAAGAAAGCCATCTCAAAAGATGATAATACACAAATACTAATGTGAAGACTCTCCAACTATTCACTAAAGCACTTTGACTGCTTACTTATGAATTCTGGAATTTTCTGAAGGTTCAATCAAAGTTACGTAATGTTTAATTTTTAATCAGTTTAGACTCAATATTAGTAGATTTCAGAATCCACACCTAGCACTTCTTCGGGAAGTTGTACCTGTGTTTTCTGCAAGTCTTCTTCATCACTCTCTTTTATTACCTTGAGGAGAAAGTATTATTTTTGATTTTATGCCAGCACAGCTGCCTCTATCAAGAAAAAAAATCTTTGTCATTCTTCACTACCTATCTTCTTTTTTTCTGATTTCTTGCTCCCTCTGAACCAGAAAAATTTCTTAGATTTATGGGCATTTCTTGTACAATGTTCTTTTCAGTTTGTTGCTTAGATCTTTACTTACTTTGGTTCTAGTTTCTTTAGTTCCATTTTGGATTTTTTCCAATTTCCTAGCCTTTGATGTTTCAGGCTGTCTATTAGTCTTTTTTTTCTATTTGTGCTCTTTATTCACTCATAGACTAGTCTGACTCATTCATTTTTCTACCTAAGCACAAAGAATTCTTCCTTTGAATAAATGATGTTTTCCTTCAGTCTATTTTCCCATGTAGTCCTCCAATGCTAATATATTATATATGAGAATATACAATATATTCTAAGTAACATATGCAGTATGTAATATTTAAACATATATAAACAAGATTAATTCCCACAAAAAATATAAAATTGATATATTTCTACATCTGAGTGAATTGAATCTCAGCTGAATTAAGAGGCAAAGGTTTATGCCACAGGTTCTGATTCCAAATTTCAGTCACTGGGTCAGATGTTGTGAAAGTAGCAAAGAGTAAGACCATTGATATCACTCCCTCATGAAACATTTTGAAACACATTATCTGTACATAAGTAAAAGTTAAACATATAAATAAATATAGGAGGCATGATACAGGCAAAGAAGGAAATGAATATGTATTTTGGTAAGATTTAAGTGGGTGTGAGGTGGTTGGAATAACACTCACTGGAAGATGACATTTTAACAGAGATGAGAAGTGAGATGAGAAGAGCATTCCAAGCCCAGAAGTATGAACCAGGCACGAATATACGGCAGTAAAAGGCATAGGTGTGTTCAAGAAAAACAAATATCCAATTTTGCCGGAGTATAAGCATTGTAAGAGATTCATGCTCCAAAGTCCATGTTCTTTCAGCTCTCTCTCCTACCAGTCAGTGTCATTTTCCTGACACAGAAATAAAATTAATGTAATGGAGTTCAGAACCCAGGGTGCCCAAGAATCTAGGGAAAAAACCACTAACCTGGCTTAGAAGATGAGAGAAGCAGAGAACGCCATTGAGAGTTACTTTGCATTACTAGGGCAACTTGGCTAGTTTAATAGTTATGTTAAAAAGCTGTGCTTGCACCTGGGACAAGGGAGATGGGTGCCACTTTGATTCCCGGTGTAGCTCATTGTGGGAGGAGTCAGACCTGGGGAATTTACAGCACCTGTGAAAGAGGCCAAAGCTCAGAGTTAGAGTTTAAACTGAGCATGTGGGCATCCACTGGGGAGCTGACCGGCAGTTTGAAAGAGAGCAGTGAGAAGGGAGAAATAAGCAAGCAGCTATGTAGTTTAAAGTGAGGAAGAGGTCACACGGTCTAGACTAATAAGCAAGGAGACGCTGCTGTAGTGATCTGCCTGCTCTGGCTGACTCTGGAGCCGCAAGGGACTTCCTTGTGAGATCCTGACCTGCTGCACCTGGATTTTACCTGGACTTTTAAGACCTGTGCCTTTCCTGAGTTTCTCCATGATTCAGAGTAACATGGCACATGCTTTTCTAGACGACTGCATGGAGGCTGATGACAACATGTTCCAGATCCTGCACAGATAAGGACATGGGGAGCTTTGGGGATATTTTTGGTTTATAGCCTGGTGGGGAGCATGGGAAGTTCTGAGTCTGGTGGGAAAGGAGGGCTCCGGACTGAAGTGCTCTAAGGTCACCCAAGGCTGGAATGTTGTAAATAAAGACCTGTTTTTACCAGCATTGATTATTGGGTCATACACCAAGGTACCACTTGAACTGGCCCCTGGTCTGCTGGGTAACAATCATACTCCATGACATTTATTAGCATTTGTTATTTTACCACCATTGAAGTATCTTAGGTCTCAGTCCAGGTTACTCTTGTGTAACTATATTCACTCTCTCTGTGAAATCAGTAGTAAGTCTCAAGGCTTTAAATATGCATATATCCTGATGAATTCCAAATATTGCCTACAGCCTTGAACTTTCTTCTGAACTCCAGATCTGTTTATCTCAGTTGGCACTAATCCCCACTTGGATGGTTAATAAATATGTCAAATAAAACTTGACCAAAAGTGAGCTACATCTGTAGACTTCTTATGGGTCTGGAATTTGTATCATCATTTATGAGTTACAAAGTAAGTCGTACTATTTCATGGATGCTGGTAGAAGACACGAAACTCTGGGCCAGGGACAATGGACTTTATTAGTCATGGCACCACAAATAACATGACCATCAGCACTGCTGTTTTCCATGTCCCCAAGTCCCATGATGTGGAGGGGCAAGGTAGATGCTACACCTGTGATAGATTTTATTGCTGCCAAGTAACTCAGATTTTGCATAATGCACCGCTTTTATTGCAAGCAGTAGGCAAGCTTGTTCTCTGTCACTACAACAGATACTAACTCATTATTCAAGGATACTTTCTATAAGCACAACCCTGAGCGATGACCCAGGTAAAGGGCATTCAAGACCCGGCAGGCTTAATACAGCTTGAGAGAGAAGAAAATTCAAGACATTTATGGAGGATTGTCTCTCTCAATACTTCTGTGAAATGGGTATGAGGTGGTTGGCATCGTGAAGGATGCAGAGAAGGGCATAGGTTTATAGGCTGCTACGATGGCCCTTGACAATAAGGAAAGTTTTGTGGCACTTGCACCCAGATCAAATGTGTCAACAGTGAACTTCGCTGAACTTAACCTCTTCATCCTCCACCTGGGCAGGCTGATGGCTTCCTTGGGATGGAAAGGCTTAGGCACCAGACCAATATCTGGGACTCTCTCAGCTTTCTACCCACCTCCCCCAAGAACAACACACACTTGCTGGATTCTCTCTAAAGTAGCTGTTTCTTCAATGTCCACCTCACTTAAAGGAAGGAAAGGAAAGGAAAGAAAAGGGGAGGGGAGAGGGAGGGGAGGGGAGGGAATAATGGACACCATTACCCAGGCCGCCATCCTGGGGATATAGGCTTCCCTGCTCTGGTTCGGTGTTCAGGTAGCCTCCTCCTTTCATAGGTGGACATTCACCTGGAGATAGAGTAGCAATTCTTTACTGCTGCCCCCCACCACACTGCAGATGGCCCCCTAATATAATGATATGTATTTAGTTTGCTTGTTGTCCATATCTCCCACTAGAAGAAAAGCTCTCTGCAGGAAAACATTTTATATTTTACCTTCAATCATTTTTCTAGTACCTAGAAAAACATAGTTGTTACTTAAAATTTTATTATATTGAATGAATGGGTATATGTCATTATTAATTTGCTCTTTGGCTTCCTTTATCACTAGAATGTATTCTCTATTGGAGTAAGCAATTGAGTGAGCCTTTTAACTGCTGTATTCTCTCTCTATTCCTAAGACAGTGGAAAATCAGATTTTTCTACAATGTATAATGAATAAATATTAATAGCCAAATGAAGTTAGTTCTAACTAAATTATTTCTCAATATAATGAAATATAATGGTTAACTCTACTTAGCCATTTTACTAGTCATTTAAAAAATTAAGTGTAATTTGGAAGATGTGAGTCATTTGTTGGTTGTCACGGATTGACTGAATGCTTACAGTAAGGGTTTATCCCTCATAGTGCTTAGTAGAGTATGTTAATAAATAAATTTAAAGAATACCTATTGAGTAGGGCAGAGACTATTGGCTGCTTGCCAAAAGCTATAGTTTCTTCTTCTTCTTCTTTAGGCTCATTCATGCCATTCACCAAGTCTCAGAAGTTACTGTGGCACCACAAGTGTTTTCTGACCAGTGGAAGGCAGGCTGGAGGCTCAAGGGTTACTTGTAGGCGTGGCCTGTAAAATCTTTCATCATGCAACCCCATTCTGGTTTTTCCCCTCTGTGTACCAGTGAGGGGGTAACCTCTGGGGCATTTTGAAACTGCACATAGAAGAAGAGAGTGTCTCCGTTAGATTCGGGCTTTAGATGATTACCTGGAAGACAGCTGCTTGGCCAACTGTTCTTAGAACTCGTCTTAGAATTTATTTTTAGTTCAAGCCAATAGATGTTTGGGTGGTCATCAAGAAAATTTAGCATACCCAAAGTTGTTCAAGAAATTGGCTTATACTTCTTTACTTAAAAACTAATACTTTTAAAAGTATTTTTCTTTCTAAATAAAAGAGCGTCAACTTGATATTGCTTATGTTTTGTTTCCTAAGACCACAATAAGGATGGATGCATTAAGCGTAATTTAAATATCCTATTATATTTTTCCCCACAATTAACTTAAAATAATCACACAGAAACACTTCTCTGCAATTTCACTTAGTTTTTTGGAGGATTTCCAGTGGTTGTGCTTCCTCCTCATGGGAAGCTGAGTTGCTTCAGTCACTGTTGATTCTCACTTCCTCCCTCTCTTCTTCAATTAACCTGAGGGCCTCCATGGTCCCCAATTTTGTGAAGGATTCTTCACAGAGGCCCCTGGCACTTGCGTTAAGACCTTCTACCAGGCATATCCAGGTTCTCCCAGCGCTCTTGAGACAAAGACACCAGCATTTATGGCACCCCCTGGGCCTCAGAGGAACAAGCACAGGCTGTGGGCAGCAGGTGTTGAGAGAAGGCGACTCACTCCCTCCTCTGGTGCTTTGCACTTCTGAGTGAAAATAATGTACTAGTCTTTCCCTGACATTGTTTCTTCCCCTTTGTCCTCCCAGGTATGGGGCCAACCGCAATTCCCCCTTCTTTGGGGACAGGGCTAGAGAATATTAAACTGAACACTCTATCCCAAATTCCCTTTCACACTAATAAAAGAGGCCCTGATACTTCTCTAAGCATCTCTTTTTTCCTTCAGAGGGTTCTCACTAGTTCTTCATGTGAATAAATCCTTAACCAAAGAGGCATGCTTGTGCACCAGAAAAGACCAGAGAAGTTTGACTCTTCGAACTGAACAAAATTCAAGATTCAGGCTCAGTCCTGTCACATGAATTAGCAATGATTGACAGGCAGCATGTTTCTCGTCACTACATCACACATCAAACAATACAGGGTGGGGCAAAGGTGGGCTTACAATTAGAAGCATGTGAAACAGAGAGCTCACTTTTGTATTCTAATTTATTAATCCTTTCATTACTCTCTGTACAATTATAAACCTACTTTTACCCCACCCTGTATATGGAAAGGAATTTGTAGAAGAAAAGTGAAAAGCAAGAAATTGAGGTTTTCTACATGGGTTTAGTTGTCATGCATCAGTTGTGTGTACGTGCATGTGTGTGAGTATACGTGTGTGTCTGTTTCTTTTGCCTTATTGGAAATAATGCTACTGACTTCTATGCACTTTACAGAATTTATATATATATATATATATATATATATATATATACACATTTTATTTAATTATTTATTATGTATTAATAATTTAATTATGACATGTTTTCATTTTATTTAAAGATTTTACAGATTTAGAATAATGGAAGATTTCTGCTGTCAAGCCCCACTCCCTTTAAAAACTACCCCAAAATACATAGTTCTGCCTCCCTTTGCTAAAGCAGGCTAGTTTTAGAACACGCTAGTCAGAGGTATTGTCTTTCAGAAAAGCAGAAGTCTGCAGATCAGCATTCCCAGTCACGGTTCAGCTCCAAGCAACCCTCACAAACCCAGGCGGCTAGGCAGGTTCCCTGCTACTCCATCAGCTCTGCCGCAGTCTTCTCCAAGCAGACTCAAATCTGCGTGGCTGGGCGGATGACCTCATTGCTGCACCACCAGCTCCAGCGGCTCACCGGACTTCTAACTTTCAGACCTCCTCTGTCTTACTCCAGACCGTGTGGCTTCTCCCTCTTCTCTTTCAACCCACTGTCATTTAAATGCTTGACTGGGGAACTTTCTGTATAACCTCATATCTGGCCTCTCCTGTTATGTGTTAGTGTACACCACTTTTTCCAGTTCCCCGGTATCTTTTACCTTCCTTTGGCTGCCCTCTTTAGTCAGGGCAAAGGTTCTCAGCAACTCATGGACATCTGGGGTGGGTGTCTGCCCCTGGCCTCTCACTCAGGCTCTGTATAAACTCCTGGGCTATGCCACGAGTCCCTGATTGCTCTCAGTCACATACACAATTTGCCCTGGGTGCCAGCCCTCTTTCCTTCAGGAAGGCACAGCTATTAACTTGCCATTGTTAAGCAGTGTATCTTAGACATGATACCATCTATCCCCCCTTGCCTCAGTCAAGGATTGTGGGGGATATGCTCTCCTATTTTCAGGGCACTCTCACTCTGCACCTTGTCACCACATCATATCAGAGGGAAACTCATGTCTGTATATCTTCGACTGGTGGTGCATGTTTTGATCACTTGGTTGAGACCATGGTTCTCCAATGCACAGTTGATAGTTGTTTTTGTCATCAACAGCTAACGGTTACAATATTTCTACTAAAAACAGATTTGCAAAAAGTCAGTTTTGCCTTAAGGGATAAGGAAAGGCTACATTGTCTTTGATCCTTTGTTAAAGAATCTTTTAATGAGATAACAGAATAGCACAGACAGGGCAGTTTAGGAACAACAGATGTCTTTTTCTCACAGCTCTGGAGGCTGAAAGTCTGAGGTTAGGAGGCCAGCATGGAGGACGAGGGTCCTGTTTGGAGTCGGACTGCTCACTGTGTCCTCACAAAGTGAAAGGGGAAGGGATTCCTCTGGGGCCCCTTTTACAAGGGCACTAATTCCATTCATGAGGAAAGTGTCCTCATGATGTAAGCACCTCCCAAAGACCCCATCTCCTAATATCGTCACATTGAGCATTAGGACTTCAACACATTTACTTGCTGAGAACAAACACATTCAGACCACAGCACTAATCTTCTACCACAGTAAGCAGAAATATCCTAACACAGTAAGTAATGCCTGTCATTAATTTAGGAAGAGAGAAAGATTACCTACATAGAGGGGCTCAGGGAACTTCCATCTTTTGTAAATTTATTTATGTCACCATTTTTCTCTATGTCCTATTGTTTTAAAGAATACTCCTTAGTTTTTATAGTATCTGTAGCAATACAAAGATTGGTATGCTTTTGATAAGCAGATCACCTTCCCAAAGATAGTACTACATATACTACTATAACTTCTACCAGTAGCAGTAGTAGTAATTTCTATTGAATATTTAAACATGCCATGCATTCCACTACATATATTAATTCATTTAAGCCCCTATCAGCACCCTGAGAGAGGCATCATTATTACCCACATTTTATAGGCTAAAAAAAAAATGTGTCACAGAGAGTTGAATCTAATGCCAGAAGTCATACAGCAAATAAAGGGAGTTAAATTTGAATCCTTATGTTTTTTGAATCCATAATATATTGTATCCAATATATTAGATACAAAAACTGATACATTTAAAGTGACAGGAACAAGCATTTTGTGTGTGTATTTCCTAAGGTCTTATATAGAATAATAACTGGGCCAAAATCATACCCATCCACCCCCACAGTTCTCACAACATTGTTATGGGGACAGTCCATGACCATGGTCCCTGCCCCAAATCACCTGACTCATAAGAGCACGATGTGGTGCGGGGACATCCTGCTCCGCAAACCCCGCTCTGAGCCCACAGACTGCCACGGTGATTTCTAAGGGCTTATACATGGACGAAACCTACAGTCATCTGCCTTTAGGTTTTTTTGGCACTGGACAAACACTAGACCAACGGTGTACGCACACAGCGTTTGATATGTTCTTTATGAGTTTGAGATGACGGCTGTCCTGGTAACTGTACTTGTTTTTCACAAGAACATTGAATCTCAGAAAGGTGTGGTGAATGGCACTCAGTCCCAGGACGAGATATTGTGATCCCAAGGTTGAAAGCCTGGATTAAGGATAGAATTTCCAGAATTGAGATAATCTGCTTAAGGAGTCATATCATTTTTGTATGTGCTTCCATTATGTGATAAAAACACACCTGCAGAGTAGGAGCTGTGATTTAAACACCTAATACAGGAATCAGGAGCTCTATCGCCAGCCCTGGTTTCACTAATTACCAGATATGTGACATTTAGAAATCCATTTACACTTCAGTAACTGTTAATTGGAGCTTTTCTAGCACCCACACACTTTTTTAGAGATATACAGTGGACTGAGGGCCCCATAAAGAACCCTCGTTCAGCCTGCAGTCAACTGTCTTTCAGGAAACCCCCAGGGGAAAAACCCGTGCAAGCATTAACCCTCTCCTATAAAAGGTATCTAAGGATATGGAGCTAAACAGCACCTTCGCTTACATTTCTTTTTTTCATTGCATTTGGCCTTATCTTTGACTGAACCTGAATTTCTGCTTGGAGAAAAAATAAGTGCTAAAATTAGGCACTTAATTTATGTGAAGAACAGGACCAATAACATGGCATTGGTCCGGTTAAGACAGCATCAAGTATAAAAAATGAAGTAGAGTCACTCAGGTCAACCCAAATGGCTGTCCATCAGCCATGACACTTTGGTTCAAGAGGTAAACTAAGTCAGAGCAGACACAGCTGTTTTCTGATTAGATGTACAGGTATCGTAGCTGTGTCTCTTTGCCAGAGCAGGACCACCCATACACAGATAGGCTCCAGGGGAATTGCCACACTTGCCGTCACGGGTGCCAAGATATTTATTAAAAGGTCCGGCTGGGTGGAGAACACCACTTTCAAGGTATAACTGAGGCAGGCTCCAGACCACTGCTGAGACAGGCAAGCTCCACCCACCAGAGTGCTGCCCCGTGCCCCTCCGATCTCCCTTGGCATCGGCCACCAGAGGCTCTGCCCTGCTGCACTGGGGACTCCTGCCCTGCTGCCCACCTGGCTCCGAAGAGCCTTCCTTGCAAGACACTGACAACTCCCGTGCTGCCTCCCAGACCTGCAGAGCGAGACTCTGGGACTCGGGTTCCTTATCCACCATTGATTGCTCTGTGTGTGTGTGTGTGTGTGTGTGTGTGTGTGTGTGTGTTATATTTCTTTTAGCTTGTTAGAGCGTGAGTAGGATATTAATGTGTGTTGATGTTCTACTTCGAGTGAACCTTCATTGAATAAAAGCTGAGTGAACAGTGCAGTTACTGTGTGCGACTCTTGTCTGCTCTTTGGTGCTGGGCTGCTCAGCTAGCTGAGCAATGGCCCGGCTGACTTATAGGAAAGACTGTATCACGAGCATACGCTCCTGACAATTTCTTCTGCTGGTGACATATGCTCTCTTTCATCTTACTAACTTGTAAAAAGTGAATATTCTAATATCGTCGTTCATATCCTTTTCTTATTGGCAGGATTAAAAAGGAAGACAAAAATCAGAAAGAGCAATTTGTAGAGAAAAATATAACAATGACCTCTGTTTCCCCCAAAGGAACTTTTCTGATAATGCGACCTTACATTGTCTCACTAAATAATGCAAAATTTGTTTGGTCTTACCCTGCAGGGAGGGCTCTCAGGCCGGGAAGTCAGGACCAGCAGCAATACTGAGCTGGCACAAAGTAGCAGAAACGTCATTTTTAAATTATGTGGTTCTGAGGGGAATCTATTATTCACTGCTGAGATGTTGAAATCAGACAATTTATCTCCAAGGCAGCTCTGTCTACAATCTAGAATGTATATCTCTTGTCACTGCAGGAAATAGAACAAAAGGATGGTTTTATTTCTGGTGCCTTATGTTTATAAATTTATTCTTTTAAGTTTTGCCAGTGAAAGGGAGTAACGTCCTTAGGTATTGCTTGGTTCCACTCTGCCCTCTTCACAAAGGGTGTTCAAGTCCCCAAGGCTCTTTTTATTCCAGCTAGTATGAAACAGTCTAGGTCTCACATTCAAGAAGTCTTTGCACAACCTCCATCTCATGTTTCAAATGCCCATTGCCAAAGTAAATAGAAACTAATCTTTAAGAAGAACCAAGCAAACACGAGGCATCCACTTAAATTAACATACAGTAAATTGCTCTTTTGCATTTCAAACGAGATGCTGGAAACTATTTTAAACATATCCTTTTTTCTTCTCTCATGAGCTATTTTTCATTTAAATGTAAACTAATACTTATACCTACCAGCTTGTTCATAATGGTTTTCCATTATTTCTGATTTTTTCCCCTTAAGGTATGAAGGAAAATGAAAGAATTTAGTTCATATTTGTCTACCACCCCAACTTCTTTAAAAAATCTGCCAAATTCATTATGTTCACTACTCTGCGTGCATCAGGGCTCCAAGCAATTCACATCTATTAACCATCAGGTACAAGCTAAGTGCTTTTAAAACAAACCCATGCAGTTGATTTTAAATTAATGTATGCTTTTTATATTCTGTAATAACATCAGGAAATTCGATCAAAACCTGGCAGGTCAGAATGATAATAGCGGCACTGCCCTCTAATGGAGTATTATAAGTATAGCATATTAAATGCAAAGGATTTTTGTTGTTCGGCACGATTGTCTGTGTGCATCTGCATGTAGATTTTCAGAATTAAAAGAGAGTGCAATGTCACCTTCTAGGCTACAGAAGGGTTTTACTCTGAGATACAAAATCCCCAAAGACTGTCCTTTGGTCTCCTAACTCGAGGCATATATCACTAAGTTATTTTTGGCTGTCTTTTGGCAACATGAGCCAAGGGAAAATACAACATTCCTTACTATAAGCTTCATTGCTGTAGATATTACAATATGGACATCCCAATCACAATTGTCATATACCCTGTGTGTTCTTTTATAAATGCATGTGACTCAGTTTAGAGAAGAAATATGTGTCAATATAGTTTCATCCGTACTTACGTGTTTATAAAATAACTCAAGTCAAACAGAAAGAAAATCATATTTGGAAAGATGTACCCAAAGGTAATTCATAGTTACTCATCATTTACAAATGGCTATTTCTACATCTAGCGATGTTAGATTCAGTTGGGGATTTTATTCTGAGTCTACCAAAGCAAGTATTCCTTGACAACTTTTCAGGACTGTGACCAGGAATGCTTGGGAACTTTGAATACAGGAGAAGCATGCATACGCTCATACACACAGATATGAACCTTTTGGGTCACTGAAATTATTTTTCCAGCTGTTTTGGGACTTGAATCATAATATAAATATATAAACATGACAGATTTTGACCCCTGACCTGCTTTTCCTTTATGCAAATTACCCTCAACTTTATAGCTTCTTAAAAATATAGTGATCCTCAGCTTGGTCTGTGATAGTTCAGTTTTATTATTTCCTGTTTTCTAGAGTCTGATGACGACAACTGAACACTGATTTTTTTTTTCTAACTGGACAGCAGTAAGAGCCAATTCCAGAATCAGACATCATGTGTTCAAATCCTTTGTCTAGCACAACTTGGCTACTTCTGGTAAGTTATCACAGTCTAAGCTTCTGTTTCTTATCTTTGAAATGCAGACAATAATAGCACCTACCTCACAGAGTTTCATGAAGAGTAAATGAGCTGGGACATGCATGTCAATCAGCATATTATCTACTCAACATGTATATATATCCACTACAAAAGCTATTAGCTTTAAAACTTCAAATCATGAACCAAAATGATTATTACCACTGCCAGTTTGGATAAAGTCCTCAAAAGTGATGTCAAGGGAGGCAGAATAGGACTCTAGGAATTGAAGTCACTCGTGTGATCAAGAGCAGTATTAACATTTCCTGAAATGCTCTTCATTGAAGTCACTAAAAATAGCAAAGCAGAGTGGACTCCAGATGCTCCATTTAAGGCATACAACAATTGGCTGAAGGTTCTCTGGGAAAGCTGTCTGTAATATATCAATAGATGTGACAAAAAGTCCACGTATATAAAGGAATCGATGGGCTCTTTCTGAATCCCCACAGTGATCTCTCTCTCCTCAGAGCCTTGGAACACACTTGTGGAAAGGAAAGGACTTTCTCTGTTTCTTTCAGTACATCCAAAGGGAATCAAACACCCCAACTTATTAGGGTGGTAATGTCAAAAAATATTTTATAGCTTGGAAAAAAAGAGATGCTATGACTCACATTATTGTCTATCAGCACAACTAGTAGTTCCTGAATCTTATGGACATTCAGTCACTCAATTTGCAGGTTATTAGGGTCTTAATCTGCAGGAAAGGGGATTTAAATTTCTCTTGGTTAGAAATTTCACATATGATTCTGTTACTTGGTTGTGTCTGTTACTGGTGAAATAAAATCTGGTTCAGAAAACTGGTTTTATCTACTAATCCAAATGCATATATATATAAACTCTTCTAATATAGGTATATATCAAGTCATTGTACATTATACATATGGACTTACAGGATAGGGCAAAAAAAGGTTTACAGTTATGAGTGTGCAAAACAGTTCATTGTATTGTTATTTATTAATTTTTTTCTATATGAACAATGGTGAATCTACTTTTGTCCCATCCTGTGTATCACAAACTTCAGGGGAAAAATAAGGGAACTTAGTCAAAAAATAAAGTGAACATATGATACAGAAATGTTTAGAGCATTATAAAGTTAGTAAAAAGTTAAAATAAAATTTCAAGAGATAGCTTTAACAACCCAGCTACCACACTGAAATAAAGTTGTATATGATAGTCTACCGAGTTCAATAGTAAACATAAAACAATTGTCCATCACCACAATTTATAACTATGCAATTTCCTCAGCTCTCAAAGATGAGAACACGCAGAATATCACCTATTTAAGTATTGAGCACCTCTATAATTGGATGATTTTTTTCAAACTCTAATTCAAATTCTTCCATGTGTCTCCTAGGGGAACACACAGTGTGAGCAGGAAGAACACACAGTGGATTGGTTGCCACGGCTTGACTTTTAGGCTAAAGAATACAGTGCGTTTGGTGCATCATATTAAATTTTGCCAATTATTTCGTTCTGTTTTTACTCTATTTAACTCAAGTCCAGCAGATATTTTCACTATCTTCAGGAATATTCTTGCAGAGATAATCTTTCTTCTGTCTTATTAAATGATAATTTAAAATGGATCAAAGAAATGTAGACATTCTTAAAAACTTTCATATACATATTTTGTCTATTTTTATCGTTTATGGCAAAACTGTGACTTTCTACAACTATGTTTCTAGTGAAATATTTTTGTATTCAGTAAAAAATAAACATCTTTATAGCGCTCTACTATTAAGTGACAGGGTTTACCTTCCCCACTTGACATAGTTATGTTCAGTTGTCAAGTTTTTTTTTTTTTAATAAGGCTAAAATGAAACTATTCTCCTTTATTTTATTTACCAGCTAAATATATTTACCACCACTTGTTATAATTTCTATAACACTATAATTTCTATAATTATTTCTATAATTATATGAAATATATTTCTATAATTTCATCAAAGCTGGTATATTCTATTTAATTTTAATATATTAGGAAAAGGTTTTTTTTTTGTTTCAATACAATGATATATCATCATTAAGCAGTACAACAATTTTGCCTAAATTTTGCCAAATTGTCAGCCTGAAAAGATTCATTCAACATTAGGATGATTATAGTAAGTCAATAGGTTCTTGGTTTTAGAAAATGGAATATTGAAATATCATTAAATCTACCCAGTAAGAAAATATATATCCAATAAGGGAATATATGATGAAAAAAATTTTAATTGCATATGAAAATCAAAACTCAGACAATGAAAACCTATCAGTTTTACATCTGCCTTTTAGTTAAATTTTGTCTAATATATATATAGATTTTCAATAAGGGATTGTGAACCTAGAAACCAGTATGACGGTGTGGGTATATAGACATATTGTAACTTCAATTCCCCAAGATGGTTAGCTTTTCTGTTCTTATTAAAAATGATAATTTTCTATCCCTTTTGGATGATTTAAAAATTGTTTTAAAGAGCCATGGCCATAGTTTATTTATAATAAAATGGAGGGAGCTGGAGGGGTTGTACAAAAGTGGAATATTGCGTATTTACATTGTTATTTTAAAAGAACTAGCAAAACAATTCATGATACTTTCTGCTGCCATGACTATTTCAACTAAGTATAGGATTTTTGCGGCATCATGACAAAACATAATGATTACATTTAAGTAAACTTAATTATATCAACATCATTCTTTATAGCTTTATGTTAAAATGTTTATATAATTGAGAGCTTTATAACTTTTAACTATGATTTCAATCCTAAATTGTATTTTGTTTTTGTATTGTTTGAACTCTGATTCCACACATTTTCCCATTAATTTAGTCACATGAGGATGTCTAGTATGTATCTATATAGAGAACAATGAGAGCAAAGTAAGGGAAGATAACATAAGCAGTTTGTTGGTTGCAAGCTAAATATCTTTTAAAGAAATACTGCTTTGGCTTCCTCTTTCTTCTTTGGTACAGTTCCTCGGTACAGTTCTTTGAGGATGAGTGGTTTGTTAAGTTGAAGATGGAAAGAAGGAAAAGAAAAGTTGTGGGCCATTTTGACATAAAGAAAATAGAGAGGAGCAAGATAAAACTGTGAATTTAAAGTCTACCAGCTTCCTCAGCTGCACATTCAGCTGCAAAGAAAGCAAATCTATCCTGATGATATTCCTGCAGTGATCCATTGTAGCTTTCCTAGCCAAAATTCCAATGGTTTGGTAAGGGGTTGACCTTAAGCAAGTGTTTTCCTTTAATTCTACTGAATAAACACCAGGTGGGGAATATATGAAGATATTTGAAGTGTTCTGCTCAAATCATGTAGCAAAACACATTTTGCATGAGATTTTCTCCGACAAACTTAATGGAAATTCAGAAGAGGTTAGAATTTGCAGTACGGAGTATTGTATTTTGAATCTTCAAACCCTATTGAATCATCTGCAAAAAAAACTGACCTCTCTCTCTCCTTTCTGTTAGCAAACTGTTTATCATCTAAATATAAAAAAGACAAAAATGTCAGATATTCCTTCCTAGTGCATTGTAAGTCATAATATATTGCTCAAGAAAAATTATAGTAAATTAGAATATGAACCTATACATGTCAGTCAGTAGGGGTGGTGACTAAAAGACAGAAAAGCCTTCCATGTCAATGAACACTATTGAGGACCAAAATAAATAAACTGACAGCAGACATGACCCAGTAAGGAGACATGCCCAGTAAGAAGCACTCTGTGGTTCTTACATCTCCTGGCACTCTAAATAAGCTCATTCATCACACTCAGCCAACTTACATGCAACAAGTAGTCACTGAACATGTACTATGTGGTAGTAATTTTCTTATAGGCACAGCAGATGCATCAATAGAAAAGAGAAAAAGTGTTTGCCTTTATAAATCTACATCATACAGGAAGTTAGAAAATACATAGAAATAAATATTCAGTTCTAGCTCCAACAGCAATGAAATAAAACAGAACAATGAAGGAATAAGTGATTGATAGTTACATGTGTGGAGGAATATTTTAGTGTGGTTATAAAACATTTTCCTACCCAGGTAAAATTTGAACTGAAGTCTAATTAATGAAAAGAAGGCATCTAGACCAAGATCTAAGGGAAGTGGCTGCTTTCAAAAGAAAAACTAGCAAGTTCCAAGATGGTAGTAATCTGTTATGTTCAAGAGACCAAAAGAAAAAAAAAAGTCAGAGTGTTGTAAGTCGGGAAGGCATGGATAAGTTATATCCAATCATGTTACAGAGACATGGAGGGGCCAGATCACATGGGCTTTGTGCAAGAATTTGGGGTTTTGTTCAAGGTGTCATTGGAAGTTATTAGAAAGTTTTTAAAAAGGCAGTGGATATGATTTGATTGAGCTTTGGTCACAAATATCACTTGCATGTTATTTGGAGAATAAATAGAATATTCATGGTGTTAAGTAGTAGGGTTGAAGCAAAGTTACAGTTTGGGAGGTTGTGAAATAACCAACCCACTCAAGATGGTATTAATATCATCAAGGGTTTTATCACTGAAGATGATGAAATGTTTTCTGATTTGAGATTTATATTGGAGGTTGCATGTAAAACATAATAGAAAAAGAAAAAATGGTAACCCATCATTTCTAGTGCTCTGACTTGAGCAAATAGGTAAGTTGTGTCATTTACTGAAAGGGGGAAGATAGGTGAAGAAAAAATTCAAGGAAAAAGTAAGAAATTTGCTGTAGGTATTTGTTACTTTTGATACACGTACTAGTTATTCAGACTTGATGTTGAATAGGCAGTTGGTTAGATGAGCCAGTGTAGAGTCAAGGAGAGAAGTACGGACAGAGATGGCCTATGGGAATACTTTGTATGGAGCGAACGTGTAAATCCACTTGAATTTGTTAGATCAGCCAAGGACAGATTACAGTTAGAAAAAAAGAAAAATTAAGTATATGGGGTGCTGTACTATACAGATTTGGGCAAAATGCAAAGAGCAGCAAAAAAGACTAGGGAAGATTAATCCATGAAGAAAAAGGAAAACCACAGGACTTGGTGTTAATGAATCTAGAAAACAACTTATTTCATAGAGGATGAGTTACCTCTTCCAAATAGTCTGAGAAGATGGGCAAAAAATATCAATCACTGAATCTGGCAAGATAAAATATTTGAATTCCATCCATGAAGTTCAGTGGAAAAAAATCCAAATCGGAGTAAGTCAAGAGTGAGACAAGGGAGAGTTACAACAATACATATTGCCAATGCTGTCATAGAGTTTTGTTGTAAAGCACAACAGAGAAATGGACAGCACCTGGAGAGTGCCATGGTCAAGAAACATTTCCCTCCCTATACTCTTATGTGTTACAGTTTTAAGAAACTGTAGCTAGTATGTAATCTCACTGTCATATAACTCTTCACATGTACCTATTATGTTTACGTAAGTACATTTACCTATATATGTGTAGATGTAAATACATTATTAACCTCATTGCTTTAGCATTTGTGACATTTCAATATGATGAGCCCCCTTCCTTGGTTTAATTCTTATTAATGCTTCTCAAGGTAAATGGAATTTTAATAATCTCTCTGCTCCAGTGTCGAGGTAGTTGCTAGCATGAAATAAACACTAGTTTCTTGTTCAATGGGTAAATGCATAAATTATTAGTAGAACTCTGGAATGACACAGCCACTAAAATTTACTGTAAAAACACCTTGTTATGACTAGGTAGCATGGCACCTATGTAGTACTATGGTAACACCATAATAATATCAATCCATATTTATCAAGAGAATCCTAAGGTGAAAAAAATGGTCCCACTGAGGACCAACAGAGAACATATTCAAACTTATGTCATATGTCATAGCTACTTGTTTATGTCTATTTTATCTTCTAAAGATACATCCTTGAAGTAATATGCCATGTATATGTTCTAATTTGTTGACTCAAACAGAGGTCTAACCCAAAGTCTATCAATTCCAATGAATTAAAGGTTATTATCTGAGCTCTATTGCTGAAACTATTGGTTTAGAATATAATTCATATTCTTCTGAGAGGAATAACCATGTTGACAACTTCCATGTAAAGATAGAAATGTATTTAAATGCAAAAGTCTAGGTTGAATAAAATCTAATTTACTTTTTAACAGGTCCCTGAATTGTGTTATGAAAATTAATACCCCATGAAAATTAAAACTTCCAAGCATCTGAATGTTCTTCTCTTGTTTATATTAATCTCCATTTTAATGGGAGGCCTGGGTTGCAGTCTCACTTCCTCTTCTCAGTGTCAATACCCATTTTTCATGCACTGTGTAATGCAAGACATTAAAACATGTCACTACGATTCATATTAAATCTTGGATCACAATAAGAGTCATAGCTTCTCCCTATAATGTCCAGTCATTACTGATATCTTGTCATATCTCATCCTGTTTCAAGTGTAATGAATCATCCTTCAAAACTTTATGTTATTAGAAGAATTGCTGCAAGGCAGAGTGTACACTTGAGCTAGTGCTGGAAATTGTTAGTCAATAAATTATGTAAAATAAGAAACACTATGTAAATCCAAATCTTTTTGCCTCACTTGTTTTGCCAGCAACAGCTTCGCCTACCCCAACCATCAATCTGAAAAGTCAGAAGTTTTATACTGAAATTGCATGGAAAAAAATCAGTTTGTATAAGGTACAACAGCTACTACTTAAACTAAAAGCTAGTTTTGAACTTTTTAAAATTTTGATTATTTCTATATTGGCAGTCTATTTTCATTGAGGTATCATTCTTCTCTATATGCTGAGATAATTTTGCACAAACATATTTCTAGAAAATGCAATTAATAAAAAATGAATAAATACAAATATTCAGGTTCACTAAAGATAACTGGGAAAAATTATAATGCAAAAAGTTACTAGGTTATATCATGTATAAGGAAGTGTCTTATTTCTTATTTCTATAGGAATGCCAATTTTACTTAACTCTATAAAATGATTGCAACAATGAAATTACATTAATTTTATTTGAAGGGGTAAGAACATGAAGTGACAAAATTAAAGGTAAAACATCTTTACTTCTATGTAATACATCAATATTACTTTTAATATAAGAGATATCTCATTGGGGCTTCAGAGATAAGAGGACAGAATCCATGCAAACATGTCAAAGACCAAAGTGTGTTATGTATTTTTTTCATTTGGACATCAGTGGGAAGATTTCTAATTTTCCAGGAGAGATAACCTCAGTACATGTGATAATATATTATCCATGGTAGACATCCCTAGCCATATTTAAGCAGTTTCATTGAAGCAATTTAACTTTGTAAATTAAGGTTTGCTATTTATATCTCATGGTCCATCATTCAAGTTTGTACATGTAACTGTAGCTATTTAGCAAGAATAAGTTTCAAAATTATTTCTTTCTTTGTTTCCTGGGCAGAAGTCTTCTTTGAACTCTTGCCTTACTTATTTTAGCAATTTATTCTGTATCCGAGGTCATCTTTACCTTCATCATAGCTGTCTACCCCTTAATGCTTTCTGTCTCTGTTTCTGCCTCTCTCTCCTTCCGTCTCCCTCTTAACTTTTTCCCTTCAGCACACACAAACACTAAAGAGGCTTCAGATACAGTGAATGGGTGGATCAAAAAAAAAAAAGTGGTACATTTGCACAATGGAATACTATGTAGCAGAAAGAAAGAAGGAACTCCTACTCTTCACAATTGCATGGATGGAACTGGAGAGCATTATGCTAACTGAAATAAGCCAAGTGGTGAAAGGCAAATATCACATGACCTCACCTATAAGTAGAATCTAATCAACAAAACAAACAAACAAGCAAAATATAAGCAGAAACATGGAACTAAAGAACAAACTGACACTAACCAGACGGGATGGGGAAAAGGATAGTGTGGGGAAAATAGGGGAAGGGCCATCAAGGAACATGTATAAATGACACTTGGACAAAGCCAAAGGGGATATGTTCGAGGGTGGGAGGTGGGGATGGGTGGGGCTGGGGGTGCAACTATACTTGAACACCAATAAAACAAAACAAAACAAAAAAAAAACAGGATTTAAAGGTTGATAGCAAGAAAGTCAGAGGGAAGATGTAGGGGTGCAATTCCAAGAATGGTTACAGATTGTGAAAATGTGTTCCATGTGTATATGTCCCAAAGTCCATCCTCTGCAGAGGAGGTTTTCAATAATCATCATATGGGCAAGATGAGATATTTTGTGATACAATTTAGTTTCTCTCTTCAGTCATGCTCTGCTTAAATAATGGACCCAGGTAAAGTTTAAATATTCAAGTGTGTAACCAATTAACAGCAAAAAAAAAAAAAAAAAAAAAAAAAACATTGTTCTGTATGTGGAAGTATTTCCTGGTAATAGACTGATTATATTGGATAAACTATATCATGGGAGGCAGTTGTCAAGGAAGAGAAATATACCGTGGATGTAGAATTGCATTTCCTGTCCATAACATTACAAGAACCAACATCTATGAACTTACCAACTGCTTTGTTCACCATCATGGTATATGTACACAAGTGCTTCTGATAAAGGTACAGATATCACCATATGAGTAACATAGCAAATGCCCATAGAATTCATAGGTCTTGTGACATGCCTTTGAATATTCAATCAATCAGTTGTGAGACAATATCCCAAAGAATGGGATTCTATACTACAGAATGCACTACGTCCTGTAAATCAGCAACCAAGAGTTGATGCAGAATATATTTGGGAATAAAGTAGTAAAAATGAGAGAAGAAAGAGGCTTCAGATAAATAGGAAGACTCTCTACCACAGATTTTTCTTGGACCTATCAGAAACAGGATTATATACACAAATGTCTTGATATTGTCCGTAGTATAAGTAATTTAAAAAGCAAATCTGGCTAAATTAAGAGCATTTTTAACATAGAGCTTGTCTTTCTGAGGAGTGAAACAAATGCAGCCAATTATTATTTCTATTTTGTTCATCTCTTCTCAACTTCCATTTGGTAAAGCCTATACCTTAATACTCAAAATACACAGCTGTAGTTCTATTGTATGATGAAATTACTCAACATGAGTTGCTGGTCTTTGCATCCTAAATATTTAAATTATCAAGAGGCTATTGATATTGGTCATTAGCAAAAACAATTTGCATGATAATTTGTGAGGGTAACATGAAAATCATTGGTTCCATTTGAAAGTTTCCCCTGCTACTACACAAAAAATACTTTTCTATCATCATCATCCTTTAGGTATAGACATGAATTTACTTTTTGTAGCGTTAAAAATGTAGTTAATTAAAAAATTGTTTCTCAACAAATATAGAGACAATGTCTCTTGCAGTCATGAACGTTTGTTTATTCTTGGAAAATGAGTAACTAAATATTTAACAAATTAGCATGTAAAGTCTAACTTCCTGAAATTATTACAGGATTTATCCAACTGAATAAGTAGCTATTATCTTCTGTTACTGTAGTAACCAATGGTCATTTCTAAATAGAAGAAAATAGATTAAAATATCAATTAATGCTTGAAACTAGTTATTCCTAGAAAGGCTAACCTTTGGCTGCTGCAACCTGATGGGTCCTTGAGACTGTTAATTAATAGCTAGTCATTAACTGCACAGAATTTTCCTGGCAAGGACTTTCATGCTTCCTTTCCTGAATTGTTTTTTTATATAAATATCACTTTCCTTGTAACAAGTGCTACTTAAAAACATTGCTGCATGGAGTTTATTGCTTAACATAAAAATTCAGAAAATCTAAGACAAAATTGTATACACTTAGACCACAGGTATAAATGGAAGTAAACACAGATTTCCAAAATCAAAACAAAAGGGAAACCCCTGACATGGTCCCGTTGTTCTGCTAATGCATACCATGGTGCTTCTGCGCCACCCTGACCTTTTCTGCTCTGATCTGTAGTTGTTATTATGAAAAGGTCAAACCTTGCTCTTGCTCTAGACCAATTTACACATTGCTGGAAACACAGCACAGGGACTGACAGTTGTGATGGTCAATGTTATGTGTCCACTTGACTGAGCAACGGGATGCCCAGAGAGCAGGTAAAATATCATTTCTGGGTATGTCTGTGAGAGTGCTTCTGGAAGAGATTGGCACCTGACTTAGTGGACTGAGTAAGGAGGTCTCTGCCCTCCTCAGTTGTGGTAGGCATCATCCAATCTTTTGCAGGGCAAAAAAAGCAAAAAAAAAAAAAAAAAAAAAAAGTTAAGTTTTTTCCTTCTCTTCTTGAGCTGAGATGCCCATCTTTTCATGCCGTCAGAGATCTTCCAGTTCTCATACCTTCTGACTCTGGGACTTATGCCAATGGTCTCCAGTTTCTCAGGGCTTTGACCTTGAACTGTGAGTTAAACCATGGTTCCTGTGATTCTCTGGCCTTCAAACTCCATTAGCGCTGCACCACAAGCTTTCCTGGTTGTCCAACTTGTAGAGAGTAGATTATGGGGCTTTTTGGCCTACATAAATATGTGAGCTGATTCTTATAATAAATATGCATATGCTTAATGGTTTTGTTTCTCTGGAGAACCCCAACACAACAATTTAAGAAAAAAAACAAGCATACTCTGTCATGTGCTTTAGATCAATGAGGGTAGTAAAGAAAGTCCTCACTACTTAATAAAGTTGACATCTTCCTCCTTTGAATCTTGTCCCTCTTGGCAAATGTAATATTGATTGGAGTGAGTGTAATTGCTTTGGAGGGAGTATAATCTTGTTGCAGAACATGTAATATTGGGGATTAGATAGACAAACTTTGAGCTTTGTAGAAGGCGAAGCTGTGTGCTCATTGAAGTTTCACAAGCATTTTCATGCTGGCCGTCATTTTCCTGTGGGCCATTCTGCTTGCATTCACGGCAAGGGATTGCTCTGGAGAACACTAAGTTCTTACTCTTGCTCTTACCACAACAAAACAAAAGAAACCAGCAAATTAAAATTAAGGAAAAGAGGAGAAAATATCAAACTGTTCATTTTCTTTTATTCAGAATAAGATATAAATAAGCAGCCATAAAAGTTTAACAAGTTATTGGCACAGAAAAACACACACATATAATATATATGTATATATGTACATGTATAAACATACATGCATATACACATGTGTATATATGCACATATTCATATATGTGTGTGATTCATGTATGTATGAATATTCTGGAGAACATTTTAAAAATGTATGCATTTCTCGGCACCAATTCTGAAGTTTCCATTTTAGAGATTGATGGTAAGGGTCTGAAACACTATTATATTAAAGTTTGCTAAATAATCCTGAAGCACATCCTGGTTACAAACATGAAAGAGAAGGTGAGAGATAGTTGAAGCCCTATATTGACAAGTACAATTGCCATCACTCTACAGAACTCGTTGTAGGATCCCATGTAATTGTAATAATATAAGCTTTCAACAAATACAGCAGAAACTGACAAAAAAGTTTCTAGTAAAATAAAGATATAATTCTGAAACTGTGGCATTGAATACTAAGACACCAGAAGGGACCACATAGGCAGGAAGAAAAAGGGAGAAAGAGAAAGACAGAGAATGAAAGATTGGTCCATCTGTACTTATCATAGTTTTACATTTTAAATTGGTTAGGCTACAGTCTGCAGCAAACTAATCAAATAATAATGCAGGTATTTCTGCGAAGGTAGTTTATAGATATAATTAATGTTCATAATCCTGGATAATCTGGGTGAGAATGATTTAATCAGTTGAAAGGCTTTAAGAGCAGAAACAAGGTTTCCCAGAAGAAAGGGAAATTCTCTGTGTGAACTTTACCTTCAGCCTCCCCTTCCATTTGTTAGCCTGCTCTACAGTTTTTGTGTTTGCCTAACCAGACCCCACAATTGCATTGCCAATATATTGTCATAACTCTCTTAGTAAGTATCCTCTAGTGGATGAATCCTGACGTACACACTACTGTAGAACTATTCACTTAGCTCTTCCCACATGGAGCTGTCATTCATTTTAAATAAATCTGTTTCCATCAGGAACCTACTCAGTAGCTGTTCCCCTGAGGGACCCCATGTACCTTGTATATGAGGTCATTCTCCAAGGGGTGACATTTTTCATAGAATATCATATGGATGAAAGCACCTGGAGTATGCAAATCTATGGTAGTCCTCAGTCTTCCTTCACACTTGTTGTATATCATTATCTACAGAAAATAAAGTGAAAATATTTTTTACCTGGAAGGGGAACACATTCATTTTCAATTGATCGTGTTGTTGTCTCTATCATGGTACAATCAAAAGATTTCTTTTAAGTAAAATTATGTGAAATCCCTTATTACTCTTTCAGTCAAATTACTGATCCTCAGAGCAAACTAATTCTGACAATGCAGAATTTTTTCAAGGCTGATTTCCCTCTTGTTGTGTCACGTGTTACAGAAAGTTGCTAAAAGCTCAGTCTCACCCACTGGCTCTGTGAAGCTTTCCCCAAGTGTCACAGGTCATCAAGAGAACTCTCTTCTGGAGGCTTTTCATCTTCTCCACTAGCTTTCAATATTCTATTCATATTCTAAACTCTGACACTTAGAAGATGATACTGTGCTTTATTCATTTTCATGTGGTTTGCGTGTATTGTCTCTAATGTTTTCCAAGCTTATGAATCAATCATGCACCATGCCCTTTTATTTATTCCAGGTGTCAGGCCTACAATCACATGAATTGGTTTTCAAGGAAATTTTGTAATGAAATGATATTTATAGGAGAAGTTTGATAACATCAACGAATAGAGCATATAGAATACGTACAATAATCTCTTTAAATGCATCAGAACATTTAAGCATACAGAGGGTCCTAATTATTTATAGCATGTGCAAAATTTTAAGGTAATAACTCAGATGTTTGTAATTACTTTACTGCTTCATTTCTAACAAAAGAGGTAGGAGCAGATTTTTTTTTCTTCCTAGCCACACTGTTTTCATTAAACATTTCCCATTAGGAAATTTTTTAGACACAAAAGCAATTCTCTAATATGAAACAAGACAGAAACTATAATTGGATATTTTCCTTACTGTGTGGTGACTTTAATACATTTCAATTCACTCATTTGTTTAAGAAATAATACTGGGCATGTATGATTTATAAGGTATTCTAGATATTCAACACAGATGAAAACCCCTACCCTTATTGAGCTGACATTGCAGTGAAGAAATAGGACACAGCTAATGAAATAAATAAGTAAATTTTATAGTTATTTGAAGGCCATAAGTGTTATGGACAAAAATAAGGCAGGAAAGGAGGTGACCGAGTGCAGGGGGCAGGGCCAGGCTGGCAGTAGAGAGGTGGTGTGCAATTTTACAGAGTGGGGGGAAGACTTCACTGAGAAGGTGATTTGAACAAAGGCATGAAGGAAATGAAGGTGTAAACTGTTGCGGACCGTTCAGCCTGGTTTCAGGAGTTGTAACCCTCACCCCATGGTGGGCTGTGTAAGAGCCCAAGGGACCCACTTCATCTGGGTCTGTTCTGTCACAAGGATGTGACCTATTAAGGAGACAAAGCTTATCTCCCTGGCAGGAGCACTGCTTCTGCCTTACCCATCTCTGGCCCCATAGCTTGGTTGGCAGTCAATGACGGGTAAAACTCCTCATGGGAGGGGCAACCTAAGCCAGACGCGACCACTTGGAAGGCCTCATGGAAGGACTCGGGGGGGTTGCAGCAAAGAGGATGTGATGGACCCTCGCCCCCCGGCTATTCTGACATAGCCCGAGTCCTCATTTCCATCTGGGAGATGTCTCCTGCTTCCTAATCGGCTTAAAGCCTGAAACTGTGGGGGTGAGCAGTGCAGCCCTGTCCTGGCCAGGATGGCTCCTTGGGTGATTGGCATAAGAAAGAATTCCTAAAGTCCTGTGAAACCTGCTTTGCTAAGAGTGCTCTTCCTGAGGTGACAAGTGTCCCAGGAGGAAATGAGCATGTCTCCCAAAGTCTGGCAACCCCCCTTCCTGACAAACACTGGCTCGGATTAAGCCCTCAGATTTCTTTGACATGTTAAACTTGTATTCCGGTGTATTGGAGCCCAATAAAAGCCTAGTGAGGATGGGGCTCTGGGTCATTCTCCTCTGAGAGTTTGACCCCTTTCCTCCCCAAGCACAAGATGTCTTGGTAGTTTTTACTTTCATCCGTGACGGAGGGATGGGGCTCTGCGGCCGGAGCCCCCCCACATCTGGCACCCAGGCCAGGGTCCCTCGCAGTAAACTACATGGAAATCTGTGAGAAAAGAGATGCAAACAGAGGAAAGGGCATCAGGCAGAGAGTGTCAGGGACACTAAAGGAGTGATTGGAAAATGAGTGAGGAAGACGAGTAACAGAAGATGAGGTCAGGGGAGATGGGTGTGCTTGTTCTGTAGGACACGATTGTGTAAGTCACTGTGAAGGCTTTGCCTTCAACCGTGAATGGGATACAGAGCCATCAAAGGGATTTGAGCTAAGCAGTATCAATATTGGATTTAGAGGTAGGAAGTGGCATGTCAGTGGTGATTATCTTTAGAATAGATGATAGAGGGATAGGGGTGGAAGGAGAGAGAAGGTTAGGTTGCTATTGCAGTACTTCAGGAGGTGGCCCGTGTCAAGGTGGATGTAGAAGTGAACGTGGTGAGAAGGGCGAGACTGAAAATGAACTGCACAAAAAAATGAGTCAAGGAAGGGCTGCAGTTCTTTTTATAAAGGCACTGTTACATAAAGGGATATGTCTTGAAGACCGAAGTCACCTGTATTGCTGATGCATTAAATTCGACTTGTTATCAGGAAATTTCCCTCTTGTGAGTAACACAAACCTGCTAATGAGTTTCCATTCTATTAATGCGAGCTTGGAACTAAATTTACTTTAACACCTGCCAAAGAAATGTGCTATTAACGAAAAAGCTGTGAAAGTAAATAAACTTTTAAAACCTCAATTCACCCTTCTTATAAAGTAAGCTAAAAGCACTGGTGCATTGGAGCCCATCTGCACAGGTTGGGGAGAGCTGATTGAGAGCCTTCCTTCCCAAACCGGTGTTCATATTAGAGTTTTAAATTGGCCATACTGGGAATATTCCTAACATGGAAATCATCAGAGGATATAAACTGGGCATTTTCTTTTCACTTTCTATCAAACTGGCTGTTAAACATTTACCAGTATAACACTCCTATCAACAACAACAGGTTTTAACATCAGATCAAAACCAATCAATCAATCAATGACAATGTTCACCCTTTGCTAAAGTTATTTATCACTCATTTGTGTCACACTAAGCCTTGAACTAATTAAATGAATTATTTAAAGCTGCTTTTATTACTGTTTTCGCAGACTGTTCAGTGAACAGTAGGCCTGGAAGAGAAGTGACCTGTAGCAAAGAACGTTATCTTTAAAATCTCAGCCACTTGGACATTTACTATTCTGTAAATAGTAAATGGATTTTATAATAGTAAAGGGACTTCATAATAAGTCTTACTGAACAGTTTTCTCATTTTTAATATGGGAAAAGCACCCATATTAGAGCATCCTGAGGAAATTGAGTGAATCGGTCAATTTCCTATCCAGCAGCAGTCACTCAATAAATTAGGGCTTCTTTCCTCTCTTTTCCTTAAACACCCTCCTCCCCAACAACACATATTTCACTAGCAGTGGCTTTACTCAGGAATAAAGTAATCAGTCTTCTCATTACTAATAATGTAATATTTTTCTCTCCTGGTTTTCCATTTACTTCTGAAACAGGTATATTGAATTTTAAGTCATGTGTAATAAACCGCACCATTTAAAGGGTAGAGTTTGATATACACACAAGTACAAACTCCAATCAGGGTCACAACAGAGAATATTTGCATTCTTCTCCAAAGTTTCCTGATGCCCTTTGTAGTTAAATCCTCTCTTTACTCTCAGTTCTCAGGCTGCTGCTGAGTTGTGGCTCACCATCTGGTACCCTGTGCTCCACTTAACATATTTTAACAAAGTCATAACGTGTTTAGTGAATTTATATTTAATAGAAGTATTGTTTGATATGCCATTTGGTGCTTGTTTTACATTTTCTTTCTCTTTTCATTGTTTCTGATTTTTCTTTTCTGACAATTTTCTGTTAATCAGATGTTTTCTTAGTATTCCATTTTATTTTCTATTTTTGCATTCTAGCTGTATTTCTTTGCATTCATTTTAAGAATTGGAATTAAAGTACATATTTAATTGGAATTAAAGTACATAAAGTACATATAGGGCTGGGAATTAAAGTACAGGTGTGGGTAAAAGTAAGTGTACAGTTGTGTGTACCCAAAATAGTTTATTCTTGCATTATTAATTATTGTATTACTTATTTCTATTATAATCCTAAACCTACTTTTGCCAGTCCCTGAACATACCTTTAATTTATCGCCACCCACTTGTATTTAATGTTTAATTAGATGTGGTAGCATATAGAAACTCTAATGTCCTGTATTTCCATTCACGGCCCTGCCCTGTACTTTGTGGCATTATTGTCATACGGATGTTACAAATTTCTGAATAGCATCTTATAATTTAGCATTAAATAGATAAATGTTCTTTAAAGAAAATAAGAAAAGAAATGTTAAACGTGTGAGCAATAAAATATTGTGTTTCTCCCCATATTCACCATTTCCGGGTCTCGTCCCCACTCTCTGCAATCCCACTTGCCTGCTCCTGCGACACTCCACTTCCGCCCTTCCGCCCTTCCCACAAGCCTGGCTGCTGGCTCCAGGCTCGCTCTGCATTGCTTATCTGAGTCCTGCCAGATACCGAATTCTCAGTTTAACACATTCTGTGTGTGTGTGTGTGTGTGTGAGAGAGAGAGAGAGAGAGAGGGAGAGAGAGAGAGAGAGAGAGAGATTTGGATCTAACATTCTAATACAGGGTGAAGTAAAAGCAGGCTCACAGTTGTTCGCACGGCAAATAATACAATAATTAATAAATAATACAAGAATATTCGTGTTCGTGTTCCACATACTTGCAGCTGTAAACCTACTGGTGCTTCACCTTGTGTTTTCACCTTCAGAGATTTTATTCTACTTGCAACTTTTCAGGAGTAAACTCTCCTCTGGCTTCTGCCATCTTTTGGATACTTTCCAGTTCCTTTAAATAGTGAATTTTAAAAGTTATTATTTAACTGTTTCTTGTAATTATTATTTGTAGAAAAGGTCATGAATAATGACTTCTCTCTGCCAATATGACCAAGTATCTGATAGTTCAATCTTGAATAATTGTATATTTTGTGCTAACATATAGGTGATACCTCATATGTAAAAAAATGTGTAAAGCCTGAGATAACCCAATATTGTGGACTTGGTTCAAATTTTAGATGTAGAAATAATCGGCTTCACTGCACATAATTTTAAGCCCAGACAGAAACTTAAGACTATAACATGCTCTGCTGCTTTTAATTTCTCTTCGAAGCCATAAGATATTTATGTTATATGTGCTTTTGAAGCTAAGTATACATCTCACTGAGGAGAAAAATTAAGTGAGGAAGGAGAAAGAAGCGTTAAGCAGAGAGAAAAGTCTATATTTGAGAATATGTGTTGAAGGTATTTTAAATTGTTCCTATAAATTCAGAATGCTCTTGTGATGTTTAAAGTTTAAAGGTCAGGGCCGATTTGATAACTAGGTAAAGCTTGCATTTACCTCTTTGGCAATCAAAGTGCACCTCTATTGATGAAATAGAATATTATGAGTTTGGTGAGGGGATGAGTAAAATAAAGCTTAAGTAAAAGTGACAGCGGGAATAAGCAAAGGTTATTTGTTCTATGAAGGCTTTAAAAAGCTCAGATCTAAACCATTCCTCTAAGTGCATCACACAAAACCTAATAGTTGTGATAAGAAATATTATCCTGAAGTTACTCTGCTTTGGGGAAGGTTGGAAATGATAGTGTTATCTTAGAGAACCAAACAGTGAGGAAAAAAAAAAGTCTACAGATGAATAGTTTAAAAAAATAAGACAAGCATCTTTCTTCCCAGTAAAATGAATCAGGTTGCATTTCTGTCTTGACTTCTACATTACTGTAAACATCTAGCTGACCACGGGAAATCCAAACCATATATTTTTAAAGTATTTGAAGAAAGCTACATGGAAATATATTGATTTCCTCTTGTTCTTTTTCTTCTTGAATTTAGGCCTTGGAGAACATCTTTAAACCTGATTTGTCATCCAAAACCTTTTTTCTCTCTAACTTGTATGTTTTGAAAACAAATACAGGAGGCTAAGGTATAGTATAAATTGTGCATCAAAGTATTTTAGTTTTGAAGCACTATAACTTAATATCTGGTTGATATTAAGCATAGGAGTGTGGTAAATGAATTTACACACCCTTCCCTGGAGTGGGTGTCTTGCTAATTCTCCTTCCGTGTGGCTATTCTGATGAGTGGCATGAGAGGGCCAGGGTGCGTTACAAGGGCCAGCCAGCAAGTTCAGTGGCATCAGAGCCAGGAATGCAACCTGCATGGACTGGGTCTGTGTATGTATAGGATCTGCAAAGCAGCCAACCTTGTCCAGAGATACTTACAAGAGAGTTTGAGAAAACTAGTAAACATACTGTGATACGTTTTTGTGCTCAGAGGATGGAGTCTGCGTAGCTGAGGCCAGTCACACAGACACTCATGACTACATGAACAATCTCCAATAAAAACTCTGAACATCAAAGTTCACATAGGCTCCTTGCTGACAACACTTCGCATTCCTCTCTTTTCTTGATTTTAACCAGTTCTATTCCATTCTTTGATTATTTTCATCACTCTCTTTAATGTTGGTTCCCTCCCCAAATGGGTAGTGATCATTGCTCTTATTCATATTTCAAAGCAAAGCATCCACAAGCTTCTTGCAAGCTCAGATTGTTGTGGGCTGCGTTGGGGTTGGAGTCTGATGAATTTCCTGCAATGTGAGGAAGCAATAAGTCAACTTTTTGGGTGTAGCAAAGGGTGCTGTGGAGTTGATCAGACTTGCTTTATAAACATTATGGTTGACACTCTTCAGTTTGTTGTAACAAACAAACTGATGACCCCATGCCTCCCTCCACCAGCCTGGTATTCCAAGGACTAGACCAAAAATTTTTGAAAGAAATGTTTGAGTGTGATATGGGGTTGGAGGGTGGATTGGCCTAAACTGCCACAGGGTCAAAGAGGAGTCTAGAGGTTAAATTGTTCCACAGAGTTTAAACAAAGCTGAAAAGTTACCTATTCAGGTTAACTGAATAAAAAAAAGATGGTTACCTCCATCTTTTTTTCCAATGGGTGTCCAATCCCTGAGGGTCTCCGATTCCCCACAAGGTAACTAAGCTGGTTTCTTATCATTGTCTTACCAAGTGGGAATTTATTTCCAGCTCTTAGTCTACTGAGTCCGTTGCTTTTGGACTTCCAAGATGTTGCTGATAAATAGTCTCCACTGTTATTCTCTTTTAGTTTGCTTTTGTTCATTTATAAGCAACCAGTCTTTTAAGTTCATTTTGATGAGTAGAGATTTAATGCATTCAGTTTGTCTGATGAAATAAACATACCGAATAATAAACAAAAGCATGATTTCCAAAACTGTTTTCACTACTCATTCACAGATTATTATGCTTTAGGCAAACATAATACTTGTACTTTTTAATTGTATTATTTAATTTACCTAGTTCTTTATAGTACCAATATTACAAAAAAAGTTCTCTCCTACTACAAGGAAGCACCCCCAAATGCTTTGCTGGGCAAATCTATAGTTTCATTATTATCAACTTTTACTATTTAAACCTAATTTGAAGAAAAATAACCAATCAATCACTTTTATAATGTCCTGCAGTCATAGGTACAATGAAAATAGTCTTAGACCTGGCTTCATTGAGCTCTTCTTTCTGTAATTTACCTATTTCTTCAATGATTATTGAACTATAGTTCAACATATTATTCTATCATAATAGAATATTATGCTGGTCACTAAAGAGATGTAATAATAATGTTACCAATGAGATCCTGACTCTCAAGAAACTAAGCATGGCATAGTGTAGAAATTCACAAATCTCTATGTGTAAAAAAGTAAGTATATATGTCCCAAAATAACTATCAAATGTATCATAATGTAGCAAATAATATGTTACATTAATAGGACAAAAAGTAAACAGTTTAATTTCACAAGATAAATTATTTTGGACTAAAATTGCTCCCAAAAATTCTTAAAAGAAGTGAGAATTTTAAGAGGGATCTTGAATTATTATCACAAGATTCAAAGAGGGTAGCTTAAAAGACGTATGCATGGGAATGGAAAGACTGATTTTCAGGTTCTACTCATTCTTTAACTCAACAAATATTTAACTTCTCATAATACGACTGTCGGTATTCCAGGTGGGGACACAGGTCATCTTAATATGAAGTCATTGACCTAACTAAATCAAAGGATCCTGTGTCCTGTGAGATTGATAGGGAACAGGGGTTAACAAGGCAGGTCGAGAACAAGACTAGGCCCTGGGGCTCCTGGAATCTTGTTCTTCTTCCCCCTGCTCCAGTATTTCCTTTATTGCTTTATCTACGAACATAATGCATCTGAAAGACTCATATCCATGCATTCACTACTTCTAATTGTATGACCTTTTTTACCTTTAATATTCCATCATCTAATATTTGTTTAGTTCTTTTCTGTTTCACACGTCTCCTCTTTTCTCCTTTAATTCAAATAAATCTGGTTTATACCTAGCTGCAGAAATATCACTATATGCCACACCTTCTTAACTTTTTACTCTCAGTCTCAGTATAGTTCCTTTTGATATGGAGGTTAATTTGGCTTTTGGCTGTTTGATTGTAAATAACTGAGGTGGTCATTTCCCTTTTGCTTCTAAAATATCTCGCTTCGGGTAGTGGCAAGCTGAAACTACACATTGGACATCTGAAGATTTTTTTCCCCCTGGGAGAATGATCTGTACCTTTACAGCAACGTTACTGAGTAGTTACTGCTTAGTAGATGTTAGCTGCTCTGGAAGGTTCGTCACTCCTCTGGAGGTGATTGAGAAGGTCAAATGTAGATACACTTTCATGCTGTCATGCATACTATTACATACTTCTGCATTCTTCAAAATAGGGATGTCTTGTATTAAATAGGCAAACTGGAAGAAGCAATGTGAATCTAAAACTTCTGAACTAACAAATCCTACTTCAGCACACACCAATTAGAAAGTCCTGCTAGCTTCATCAACATTCCTTAGCAATAAAGTGCAAATGCTCAAAGGAGCTGAGAACACACACTTCGTATAAGTGGAGCTGCAAAAATACAAATACAAATAAACAAAATTAAAAATGGCAGCATTGGGTTGTTTTTGTCACCCTGTTCTTCCTTCACTCTATAGAGATGTTTTTGAAGAGACTATATCTATCATAACGCCATACGGTTTCCTATAGAAGAAACCACTTGATTTGCCTTTTTGTTTAATTGTTAGGGAAGATGAATAAGTTAAAATGTCTATTATTTTGTTTTGCTTACCCCAGGCTTGAACAAAGCTAACATGGTGGATTTTGAAAAATAAGTGAGCTTCCTCCCCCAGCACTCTGCTTTTCTCCGAGATGACTCTTATGTCTGACAATTTCCACCATGTGTGTCTGCCTGTCTCTTCAGCTGTGCCCTAGTCAGCACTTCCTCTCACTTTTCATCTGAATCACATTTAACAGCTGCCCTTTGATGATCGGATGTGGCTGTGAGCCTCTCCTGGGTGCCTCCTTCACCAGCCTCCCTGGCACTGAGCTCACATTGTGACCGGCATTAATATTGATGGTATTAGTGCTTCCAACCTCTGCTCTCCCCTCACAGCAATCTGTCCTCATTCCTATCCCCTTCCCTTGTAGCAATAACTGTCACCATGGCTGCTCATCAGCTCTCCTTGGTCATTAAGCTGCAAATGAGCAGGCATGCCACCTGCAGCTAAGACTGTATCTACTCCCTAAAATCTTTACGCAAGCCAGAATCACATCACTTGGTGGATACAAGTCTTACCTGCTTCAGTGATTTCAGCTTTACTTCGAACTTCACTGTAGCAGTGCACAGAGACTTTCAAACACATGAATTAGGAGAAGGAGTGTATGTTATGGATTAAGACTGTAGTCCTTGAAGTCAGACAAATATGGCTTTTATTCCAAAATTTTCTATGAAGTCTTGGAGTGTCACACTGCTCGGTCTATCTCTTTCTTTGGCATTATAAGAGGACTAAGAGCCCCATATTCATACAATTTGGGGTCAGAATTAGAGAAGGCACAAAAAAGAAAAAATTAAGAATTAATCACATAGTTATTTGGGTGTCATGGATCAATGAATGTTAGCTTTGTTTTTCATAGTAAAAATGTAACAATGCAGCATGGGATTTGGCCACTTGTCTTGATACATGACCTGAAGATTTGTGTAGAAGGAAAGAGTTTTTATTAACTGGGTTCCAATTTTGGGTTCAGAGTACTCCTGCTCTGATCCCTTCTCTTCCACAAGACCCAGAACTTGTCTTGCTCCTCAAAAGATTACAAGCCAAACCACACCTAGAAGTTCCTCTTTCCTTATCTGTCCTTTTTGGAGCTTAAGCTGTCCACACAAACAGATCTTCTTGCCAACATCTTCTTGCAGCAGCTCCTCTTTCAGGGATGCGCTGCTCTCAGTCTCCACTTAGCAATCCAGGACCTGTGTGCCCTGCTGCACTGCATCACAGTGTCCCAGAGGCTGGGACCCAGTGAGGCATGCATCCTCGTGTGGGACCCAGCCTCCAGGAGTGGGTTTCCAACCAGGAGGGGCCTAAGCCCCTGGAGGGCCCGGCATCTGCCAGTCCCTCAAGTGCTCCTTTCCACGCAGGGAGCAAGGGCCAGAGACCCAGAACATCCAAGAGCACCTGCAACCAAAAAGTCCCAAGCCAAAGCTTCATGAGCCAAGAACCAAGAGAGGGCCAAGAGCCTGTTCTCAGTGCCAAAAGCCAGAGAGAATTTCTCTTCGCCTCCTGTTAAAAATCCCTCTCCCTCAGAATCCCATGCCCTCCGGAGCCAGCGGCAGTGTCCAGCTTTTTAATCAGTGGCCGTGTTTGTCTTTGCTCCTTTTTCTGGCATGGGCAGAAGTCTCTGCCAGTCACCGTGGGCGGGGCATCCAGCTCGCACAAGACAGCCCACACAGCCAGCACAAGACTGTGTAGTGAGCTAGTAGCCCCAAGGCTGTGGGCTATTAAGCCCCAACCCGATTTCAATCCCAAGCTTGGCTCTCTGGCCCTCCTCCTGCCAACTGCCTTGTGTTTATACTAGCCTCTTGCCTTAGGCAATTCCCCTTTTCCAGGCAGTCCCTCCTTTTGTAGAAGGCAGGCTGCTTTAATTGGCCACCTTTGCACCTTTCCCACCCCTGCCTTCCCTGGCAAGAGGAAGAGCAGGCTCTGTGCTAGATTTGGAAGCTGCCTGTCCAAATTGGGGTCCTTTGCTTTATGCTCCAGCCACCTCCGTTAAAAAGGTTTTGGCAAAAATGATACTCTACCTTTGGACTAAAAATAATATATATATTTTATGAATACATGTATTGTATTATTGATCTGTATCTTCCACATGATATGTAATTGATGTTCATTTTATTGTCTGTAAATTATTCAATGTATTACATGTATTAAACAGGACTGGGAAGCTGAATTATACCAGATAGAAACATTTTAGCACTGCTGACATTTTATGTTTGCTTCAGTTAGAGTCCTTGCACTTTGTTGCCATAATTAATGTAATATCTGTTGCCCTCCACCTTTACCCCAATCTACTGTTGATATTATTGAGAGAGTGGATCAGAAATTACCTGAGTGAATGGTTATATAACATAGGCCTCATTTAAGAGGTCCACCTGCATCGCCATCTCCTAAGACTCAACAGTTTGGCTGAGCGAAATGGTTGGGTTGGTGAAATACGGGACAATCTGTGGGCTTCATTTTAAAAGGGGTTTCCTCTTCTGCCCTAATGGCTTGGATAGAAAGGGCCCAGAGGTCTAAAAGGGGGGAATCCTACGATGCTGCCCCTCAGCCCAAGCTAAGCGTAGTAGCTTTGGACAGGTGTGACACGCCTTGCACACCTTCCTCCAAAGAAGCCATTTTTTCCCTAATGTGAGACATTGAGGAATTGGTTCCTGCCATGGTCATTTAGTGTTTAAGGTTTTCATTGTTCTTTCTAACCCCTTTGTCAAATGTGTTGCCCCCAAAATACAACAAGGATGCCAACTTGCCCAGCAGTGCCAACCTTTGGAAATCAATCATGCCGCTCCCCAGGAACAGCCAAGTGACCTGCACTCTGCAAGGTCCTTCCCTGTGCGTGAAAGCTGCCTTCTGTTCCACACCCCTCACTCTGTTCGGGATCCCTGGACTCAGGGGTAGGTAGGACTATCGCCATGGCCAGCAGCAAGGAGCTCCAGAAAATTACAAGCCCTTTACCCATTGTCCCTTGAAAGATTACAAAGGATTCAGAGACTCAAAGGGGAAAATTTCAGTGGGGTGCAGAGCAAGGCGGGGCCCCCCAAAATATTCTCCACAGTTCATGGTTGAGAATGGGGGAAGGGAACAATATGGAGGTTAAGATACTTTTCATAACAATGGCAAGTTAATAGCTAGTTGATAGCTGTGCTACTGCCCTAGGGAAAAAGGTCTACATGACTTTCAGACCATATAGTGACTCATGGCATAGCCAGGGTACTTATACCATGCCTGTGTGAGAGGCGGAAGGGCAGAGGCTCTTGTGGCATAGGATACTCTTGCTCTGACTAAAGATGGCAGCCAAAAAATATGGGGGAACTGCCAAAAGTAGCTCACTATAGGAGGGGCCAGATATAAAGTCACATTGGAAGCTCTAAGTCAGCATTTAAAATAAGGGTGGGTTAATAAGAAAGAGAGATTTTGTCATGATGTCTGTAGTGAAAGAGGAGCTACTTCTGCTTCTCTAAGAACTCTGCCATGAGGGGCAAAAGAGTAGAAGAGTAGGGAGGGAGCTATGAAGAAGGATCCATTAAGGAAGGGGATTTGGCCATGAGTTCTGGGAAGCAGCAAGTAGCTATGCAATTTTTAATCATGATTCTGCCAAGAGGGCTGGTGTGTAAGGAGAAAGCTGAGGGAGCTGTGCAGAGATCTAGAAAAGCTGGTGAAGCTGTGTAGGAACCTGTCAAACCAGCACAGATTAATGAGAGATGAATGGAATGCTGAACAGTGACCAGGGAATGCTAACTTTTGCTTCTCTGAAGGGCATACATAAGGCCATTCTCTTGAGACTTGTGCCTCCCTGGACACCATGATCCAGTATAACATGACACATGTTTTTCTGGACTACCACATGGAGGCTGAGGACAACGTATCCTAGATCCTGAAGGAAAGAGCTGCTGTGAGACAATGGCGGCTCTGAAACCCACAAGTGTGCCTTCCAAAAAAGATGGAGAACTGTTTGTGCAGCTGACTTAAAAATGTATAAAGATATGGGGAACTTCTGGGCATCCTTTTGGCCTATAGCCTGGTGGGGAGGAAGGGAAGTGCTGGGTCTTGTGGGAAAACAGGGCTCTGAGTAGGAGTGGCCTCATGTATGTCCTTCAGCACCCGAGAGGTTGGAATCCTGTAAATAAAAACCAGTTTCCTTCAATGCTAATTGTCGGGTCATGCACCAAGGCGCTGAGGGCACAAGCCCCGGTTTGCTCAGTTACAATAATATATCAGTTTCCTACATTAAAGCCTTTCTTTGTTAGCTTCCTGTAGCTTGTAGGATAAATCTGACCTCTTTAATATGGGACATAGTGTTCTTCACAACAGGCCCTCACCTATCTGCTCTCCCTCACATTCATATTCAAACCAGGAAGAAGTATTTGAAGCTCCCAGAGACCACCAGGTTCTCTCAAAGCTCTGAGCCTTTGTAGTTATGGCTCTTTGTAACACCACAGGAGTGAGTTCTAGCAACCAGTTGGACATTGCTCTGGGAAGTTTTCTCTGATCCTACTCCATCCCATTTTCGATACCCTACTGAGCCCTCTCAACTTATCTGTAACACTACTTACATTGGAGGCATTGTCTGATTTCTTTAAAGACTGCCTTTGAGATCTACAATGTTGAACTATTTTGCTTTATAGTTATAGAAATTGGCTTAATAGTTAGCACTTGGTATTGCTTATTAACAATTTTCATTAATAAAGTATAGCTTTTTAGAATATTATTTTATTTTATGGCACTATTTTTCACATAGAAAATTTAGACTTTAAGTACATTGCAAATCAACTGATGAGAATTAAAAAAAGAAATCCCCATCTCTTTGTTGACTTTGATTCTAAAAAACATTGATGATTTACGTTGTAGTAAAGTGAGAAAACTTTAAGCTTTGAGTTGCTGATTTTGCTATTTTATTAAGGATGTTTGGAATTTGTTAGAAAGTTTTGCAATTATGTCTCACTCATTAAACTAATATTGATGCCTGAAAATTAAGATATTAGTATTTTAGTTCCCTGAAGAGAAACAACAGAGATAGCATTACTCAAATCATAATAAAGGGCATAAAATTCAATGTATTCTGCCCGAAGCAGGTGTTGAAATATCTGCCTCTTGCAGCCAAGAATCTGCTTTTATCTGTTGCTGAAAATATGTTTTATGCTACTAGCAATTTATATCACATTGTCTTGGGAAAGTCATTAAGAGAAAAAAGGCAGCAAGAAATTATGTGTCATAACAGTCTACAATAACTTTTTTATGTGTCAATAAAGGTAAACTTCAACACTTGCCACAGTGAATGCATGAAAAAAAAACCTTTAATGTAAAGTGTATTTGGTTTTCCTCACATATTGTAAAGCTTATAATCACCAATGGAACACTCTCTTATTTTTACAGACTTTACTATGGGCTTCTTTCTGATTTATTTGTTCTCTTTGTTTAGGCAGTACTGATGAATACACATCATGTCAATCAAGATTTCGTAATGCTATTTATTTTTCATTCAGTCAGGATTTGTTTAGAAAGTGGTTGAGCTCTGCATTAAATGTAAAGCTCTTAAAGCAAGTTAGAAATGAGATTCGGAGCAAAGGACCAGGAATCGTGGGGGTTAGTACTTCCACTAGCCAGCCTGGCTCTCAGCCCAATGGTGGACCACATCCAAGGCAATGAAGGTCGCTAGTCAGTGACTCTGAGGAGAAAGTTTGGGGGTTTAGCCATGCTGAGTCAGTCCTCTGGACCTACCACATTATAAAACAATGCCTGATTTAGGTGAATCACAGAGATGAAGCTTCCTCATTTTTTTAAAGCACCCATTGTTTTTATTTAGATATTGCTTTACCCTTCCTAATAATCATGTGCCACAGGGAGGTTGAAATTATAGTCATCTTAACATTACTCTATAACAATATTAATAGGAGCATATAACTACTGATACAAAATTACATGAAACAGGACAGTATTTATTATCATGAGAAACCAAAGGTCTGAATTGCTCCGAGGAACTCCAGAAGACCCTTCTGTCTCTGACCGTGTTGCTGCCTCCTGTGTTAAGCTCTCTAGCATGAAAGGGTTAATAAAGAACAAGTCGATTAAACAACCGTCTCCAAAGTGCGATGTGTTTGCTTGCGATGTGTAATGTAATATCGCAAGTAATTTATACCATTTTTTGTTTTCTTTAAAGAGTTTTGAAGTTAACTGTTACCTTAATTTAATATATGAGTATGCTGAAGTTTAGATCAGTTGGAAGCATATTTAAGACACTAGTTTATTTATTTCACAAGGTAGGAAATGCCAATCAATGTTTTCCACATTTACATTTCTGTGTCCTGGGAAGCAAGGGTGATCAACATTTGACTCTCTTACTTGCATTTACAAATTTCTAGAGGAACAATTAGAATAGATTCCACTTTGGTCAAGAACCATGCCTGGGTCCAATCTCTAGTGTTTTATCACACTATGTCTGTGTTATGTCTTTTTAGTACTCCAATTTTTTTTTAACTTTTACTCTATCTTAGATAATTTGGGAACTCAAATTTCCCTTCATTTTGTCTTCTTACAATGCATTTAAGAGATATTTTATTATGCCTATTTCTAATTTAGTAATTCTCTTTTCAGCTTTTTTCAAATTAGTTGTTTAACAACTCCATTGAATTCTTAATATCAATTACAACAATATTCACTTCTAAAAGTTTTACTTTTATAACCGTGACCATGAATAGTCAGAGCGAGTGCTGGAGAGTCTCCCCTACTAGCCAAGAAGGCAGCTGGGGAAGATTCTAGCACTGAGCGCACCAAAGCGAGAAATATGAATGGGGTATGGCCCTAGCATGTTGAAAGCTATTAATAGAAAGATAATTGGATAGGAAAAAAGCCCTTCCCTCCTTATAAGCAACTTGGGCTTGAGCAGGAAGATGTGATAGTCTTTGAGACGGGAGTCCGCCACTCTCCCCGGGTTATGCAGCCCCTGAATAAAACCTCTTTTCCTCTGTACCAGCACCTGCCTCACAAGCTTGGCTCTTGTGGGGGCAGGCAGACGAACCTTCATTTTGTTCAGTTACAGAACCACTTCTAAAAGTGAGTCTTTTTCTAATCTGCCTGGCCATTGTGTACAGTATTTTATTTCTTAATCATATTTTGATTTCCTTTTTTAAGCATACTAAACACATTTATTTTATAGTCTGTATTTAGTCATTCTAATATATCAAACTTGGCAAGAACATAGTTCTTCATTACTAGCACTTCTCTATAGTGACTTATTCTCTCTGGTGTAACATTATGTAATTTTGAGCTCCTGGTCCATGAAAATTTTTCTTGCAGCAATCCTCAAAGCCTAGATATAGCATACTTCCTGCAAAAAGATTATGAATTTTTGACTCCCCTATGTCCCTTGGGGACAGGGGCAATTCTAAACCAATTTTAAATACCAGCTTAGATGTTTGGACCACACAAGTGATATGAATCCTGCCTTCAAAACCCTTATGAGAATCAGCTTATAGTTATAAATTCTCGGCAAAGACACTCTCCCCTCCGTGTGATATAACTCAGAGGCATGAGAAGTTTGTACAGACTCTCTGGGAAGGAGGGGCATGAGGATCTCACCCTGTGGTCCCATCTTTAACCAGAGATGCTTATCTCAATATCTTACCTTATAAGGGACCTCAGCTTTGTCCCTGTTCTGTGTGTACAGTCCATGAAACTTCTGTTATTGGCCACTGGGGACAGGCATTCAAGACAGCCACTGACGGAAGTTTTCACTGATTAACCTGATTTCAGGACCTGTGGTCAGTTTAGCTTCAGGGCTTTCTCTTACTTTATTGCCAATCCAGTGCTCCTCACTGTACGTATTTTGTATTGGTTGTCAGAGAGCACTTTGGTATCTTCCATAATCATCCATTTTTTAATAAATGTTAAAAGTATGCTGCTGTTTTTTATAATACATGTTAAAAGTATTTAGTTGATCAAGTCATTTACTTCTTGAGAGAACCGAACGACATTTATAGTTAAAAAGATGTTCACCACCATACTGTCTATAAGCAAGAAAAAGCGGAAACACCAATATAAAGTTGGAGGTAGATAAATAATGGCTCAGACAAAAGAAAAAGGGAATTTCAATCTGCTTTAAAAATAAGGTTTACTGAGAATATTTATTTATAGAGGTATGCAGTATCTCATAAAAAGGACAATGTGGGCTATAAAATTTATATTCTTATGCCAACTTAGAACACACAACACAAGGATGCGCATTAAGATGTGAACAGCAATTTTATTTGGATGCTGAGAATAGGACTGATTTAATCCTGTCTGTGACCCCTTCAAGATGTATGAAATTATGAAACATTTCATCTCTCTTAGGCTCAGGATAATTATACCAACTTTGAAGGGCTCATTTACAAGTAAAAACCTGAGATCACATATGTAAAATCCTTAGTAAAACTCAGTAAATCTTCATGATAAACTGCATACATTCCTATAGTTTTAAAATTCTTATAAGAAATTTAAAATATGTTCACTATATTCATAACAATAAAATTATTTTACTGTTACTTGGAAAAAGAAATAAAATATTTGCTTTTTAATATACTAAAATAGCTTTAAAGCATAAAATTAATTTTTGACTGCAAAACCTTTTGGTTTTTGTCCCATTATCTGAAGCCATGTGGAAAGACCTGCTTGCATATAATCCTTAAAAAAAAAAAAGTTCACAAATGTGAGGTAAGGAAATACCTGTTTTTAAATATTATGTTGAACATAAACTCTAGTCCTGTATTTTAAATATCTTCTTACATCTGAAACTGAGTGTTGCACATGCAACTTCTGGAAACTAATGATCCCAGAGGAAATAACTAAACAGCAAATTACTATGGATTATTTTTGATTTGTATGAACACAAGTAACAGAGGTCATCAGATTCTTTTGTTTCTTCAATTATTGCCTCCCTCATTTTTATCTACTATGCTAAGGCTTCATTGACAATTTCAACTTTAATGTAGAAGAAATATATTAAAAATAATGTAAGGAATCAAACTAATTTTCTTTCAATGCTTTCTACTTATGAGATAATATTGCTGATACCCTGCTTTTTTCTTACCCCTTTTAGGTAATGCATCCCAGGCTATTTCTCACTTTGATTTATATATTTGAAAAGATCAGCAGAATGTTGCAAATTATAAGTTAACCTTTTATATCAGCTCTTCCAAACACAGCTCTACAAACATTTCCAATGTAAAACCTAAGGTGCATAGCTCAGCAGAGTTCATAATGTAATCAAATACAGAAATTTTGGCTACTTGTAAAACCCAACACTATGTATTGAAGACTTATAACTTTGCCCAATAGCTTCACTGCAACTGAAAAGGTACATTCTTGGTATGTGGCAGAATAATCAAGTTCCCGACTAGAATTCTAAACCTTAGAAATAAGACAAAGGAATCAGCAGCTACAGAGATTTACCCTTATATTATTACAGGGCCAGTAGGAGATGGAACTTATTTGAGAGCAAAAAGGGTTTTCAAGTACCCCATGTCTTACTCCCCTTTCTAGGCCTTGTGAAAGTTCACGGAAGAACGTATGATTTGGGGGAGCAAACACAGTTCACAGGTACTGAGGTTACTGTCTTTCACTTGAGAAAAAAGATGGAGAAATATTCAATTTATTGTGATCGAGACCTTCATTAAACTAATTCAGCCCATTCCAGGCGTGTATGTCAGTGGTTGGCATACACAGCCAGGTAAGATTCAATCCTCTTGACGTAGGAGGTACACCAGAACCCTTCCGTATTAAGGAGAAATCTCGCCTCGCAGAGAGCAGAAGAGTAAGGTACAAGCTTTTCCTTACCATTGCACATGACCTGAACGTGGGAAGAGCACTTGGGAATGAGCCCTGTTTGCCAGTGAAACCTTCTTTGCTCTCATCTGCCTGATTCAAGGAGACCTCCAGTAAGCATTTCAGGAGAAACTGCAAAATGAAAATGAAAAGATCAAGAGCTTTTAGGGAAGGGCAAACATTTCCTGCTACAATCTTTTCTCAAGACTTAACCAAATTCTTAGAATGCTGTCCAGGAAAAAAAAAAATGTTTAAAGATTAACAGGCACTTGAATAAATGAATGGTTGTCTATGAAAGCTTATCTCCTTTCCTGAAAACATTTGTATTGAATCGTATGTGGAATACTATGGAGACAAAAGGTCACAGATTTTTTTTTTTCATATGTTCTTAGAAAAGTGGATTTCTAAACAGTGGATAACCTCAACTAAATATAATGTAATTTGATTTTTGGTCTTATGAGACATATGGACTGAACCAATTAGCTTGGCATTATTACCTAGACACCTAACTCAGACACCTTTAAATTATTCCTTCTAAGTCAATTAGGCCAACAACTTTATGCAGTAAGCATTCATTTTCTTCCAAAGAAAACACAAACTTCTTAAACGATGAAAATCTATCATTCTAATTAGCATGCCAGTTTCTCCCTATCTTTCTCCACCCCACCCTACTCACTGTGTGAAAGAAGAACAATACGGACATTATTGTGGCTGAGGGAAGATTTCCCTCCTTCAGGGCTTGCCTTCATTATAAGGCTTTGTCTGATCTAAGAATGTCTTTGACTGACCCGAGTGAGGCAAATGACACAGGATATTTTTTCCCATTTTTTAAAATTTTACTTTAATTGTTGTTCATGTACAGTTTTCTGTCTTTTACTCCCATCCCAGCACACCCCCCAGCCCTCCCCACCTCCCTCCCACTTCCACCCCTCCTAGTTTTTGTCCATGTATCCTTTATACTTGTTCCTGTACACCCTTCCCCTTTTCCCCTGAAATTCCCTCCCCTCTCCCCTCTGGACATTGTCAGCCTGTTCTCTAGTTCAGTGTCTTTGGTTATATTTTTGCTTGTTTATTTGTTTCGTTGTTTAGGTTCCTGTTAAAGGTGAGACCATGTGGTATTTGTCTTTCACTGCCTCATTTATTTTGCTTAGCATAATGCTCTCCAGTTCCATGCATGCTGTCACGAAGGGTAGGAGCTCCTTCTTTCTTTCTGCTGCATAGAATTCCATTGTGTAGATGTACAGATGTACCATAGTTTTTTGATCCATTCATTTACTGATGGGCACCTAAGTTGCTTCTGGCACTTGGCTATTGTAAATTGTGCAATTCCACTGCTAGGATTATATCCTAAGAACCCTGAAACACCAATCCAAAAGAACCTATGCATCCCAATGTTCACAGCAGCACAATTTACAGACTTGCTTTTTACTAATGAAAAATGTAAAACAAAATTGCCCTACAAGCTAACCTTTAGTGGAGGAATAAATAGAGATGTCTCTAGATGTCAGTTGGTTTTGTGTTGCCTGGAACTAAGTAAAGAACAGGCTTAGCAGATGGAAATTAACTCAGGGAAGAACCAGTGGACAAGCTGGGCTCTGGAGGGCTGCCTTTCTATGCCAGTTCCTTCTTGGGCCAGGAAGTGGGATTGCCTTCCTGTCTCTGTAAATGGTAAAAGGGTTACAGACACGGGAAATCTCTCTACTGAAGTGCTTCCCTGATAACTTCTGCCTGATTAGGTCTGACCCAAACATGTTCTGTATAGACCGAGGATTCCTCTGGAGCCCTGTGCACTCTGGGCCTTCTCTGCCTCTCATTCCCCACTGCCCAAAGCATCTTTCATAACATTAGTGATATATTGCATCTATGCTCATTTGCATATCATAATTTCTTTAAAAATAGTATACAATAAAGCAAACATTGCACATACCATAGTATAGTTGACCCTGGAACATAAAGGTTTAACCTGTGTGAGCCCACATATATGCAAATTTTTTTTCAGTATACACGCACTCATTGCGTAGAATGGAAAATAATAATGAAAATCACTCTCAAATATGAACTGCCTGATACATGCTGTGCATATATATTCCAGGCAATCAATTTATAGACATCATCTCATTTCAGTCTCATCTCTTAATAGATGAAAGCAAAAAATTCCATAGTCCTCCTTGAAAAAACATTTTCAAGAGTTCACTTGGGGCTCAGATAAAAGACTTTGGCCAAGGTTGTGTACCTGCTAATTTGTATCATGAAACAAATGAAGCAAAATATTCTCTAGAGACCTTGAAAAGGTTTCTTTTTGAATAATAATAATGTACAATGTATTATATCAAGTATGTTACAAAGAGAAGTCTGAGCTGAGATTCAGAAACTCTATGTCTGAGCTCCAGATCTCACAGCTCCTCAAGTGACCAACAACAACAACAAACTTGACCATTTAAACTGTTTTCCCAGTGCAAAATGGCAATCTTTAAAATCTTCACAATTCCAGAGGATATTTGTGAAAATAAAATAGATATTTATTCTTAAACATCTTTGAACATTGTTTTCTACACATATGTACTGCATTATTAGCTTACTTATAAGAAGCAAAAGTGAGTAAAAACACAACTGACTTTTTCGGTATATGCTTCAGCACAGCCGTGAAGTCTGAACTCAATGTACACTTTCCTACATCATAAAATGTATCAAAAATATTGCAAATAATTTTCCTCACTTCCAGTTGCTAAATGGTGACTCTTCATTCAACTTTTAAACACAATTCTATATTCTCTTTATCCCCTAAAGCCCTGCAAAGCTGAGAATTTTGCAACAAAGCCATATCGAGTATTTCTCTTGCATCTTATATTTTCTAAATTCCTTCAACTGACTTGACTATTACTGAGAGCATCATCCTGACCTAGATTCTCATATTTTCACTGCATATATTATTTCCTACAACCTGTGGGAAGAGAGAAGATCCTACGGCAGAAGTCCTTTCTTCACCTGCTAGTACTGGCTGCTCAGCCTACTTCCCTGTCTGGTTAGATTGGGGAGGGCTTTGACTCAATTATACACTTCTTTCCCTTCACCTATGAGTTCCTTGAGCCTTACTGAGTTAGGGGATTTTGAGAGGAACAACGGACTATTATTATAATGGCATTCAGGAAAAAAAAAAAAGAGTTCGTGCCAGAAAAGATCCTATTTTTATCTCAACTGAGATCAGAGATCAAAAATAAAAATTTGAAGAAAAAGCTACAGTGAATTCAAATGTTGACCACTTTAAAAAAATCATAATAAGAAACTAAATAAACAAAAAGTAAGTCATTCTCTGAAATTCTTAGTAGCAGAGATATACGTTGCAACTCAAGTGCTTTAAGAGCAGGTAGCACTATTGTGAGGTATCTTATAAGGAGATTGTCCAACCAAATCCTTTTTACCCATCTTAGAGTCTTTTCTGGAACCAATATTTTGAGTATCTTAAAAGTTATCTTTCTTAATTATAGTTTTATTTTTTATTACTTTATTCTATTTTTCTGTAATTAATAGTACAACTGGGAATCCCTGAGGCATTGAGAAATTTTGTCTGGCATTTTATATTGGCCAACCAATTCTGAGAGTAAATATGAATTATGCAGGGAGAATTTTATAAGAATATATTGAAACATTTATGTCTACTGTATCCCTTCAGAAAATGAAAGTTTTAGAATGATAGCTGAATGAGAAAAAGAAATCACTGAGATATCTAGAATGTAAAAAATTATAAATGTATTTAAGTCAAAAGTAATTTTTTCAAACACTTTAAACATCTAATTAAAAATGTTTCATGTTTTACTATTCCCATGTCTTAGATAACTTTCTTATTTTTAGTGTTATTTGATAATAATTTGAATTTCAGCATTTGTTATAGTTATCTGTACTTTTTTTACATTTTCTTTTTTATTATTTTTATTTATGGACTTAACCTAATGACTCAACTTATAAAAATGCACAATAATTTCCATAAAAGTAGTTTTTAGGAAATATCACCTGAATATAAGAATGATTTCTTAAAAAAATAGTTCAAGAAGAAATAACATGTAAACATTTTCTAATCAAACTTTTTATTTTAGGAGTTATACATAAAAATATGGTCCAAAATTATAGATTTATGTTTTAGGAGAATCTCTAGTTGACCGTAGATTTTGTTAGTATTACCTATGGAATCTGGGCTCACCTTGCATGCTTAGCTTGTCTGAGCTATTGGTGGTCAAAACATTTCAAATAGTGAGTCTGACAGTTTTGTTAAAACATTTGCATCTATGTTTAGTCAGGTGAAGTTGACAATTGGGTCCGTTCCATAAAACAGTGTTTACAATGGTCGAATCTTACTGGTGTGACAACACAAAGCCAGAATCGAGAAGAAAGTTATCAGTGAAGTTCACACAGGTTTTTCTTCTGGAAAGCTGACTCTTCTCAGCTGCCCGTATACCAGTGGCCTGATCAAACCCCCTTTGCTCTCTAATTATTGCCCCTGTACTCGGCCTGATGGTTACTCTTTGAAATGGTAACCACAGACTCTGCTCTCTGTATTTTTTCTTTGTTACCACTACTCCAATCTTAGGTGGAAAAAGTAGTTCATTTTCTTCCCATCTTTTCTCCATATCTTTCTCCAGAAAGATACATTTTTTAATGTTGAGGATAGTCTCTTTGCGTTTTATTGATGATCACATAAGAATAATAAAAGTTAAAAATAAACTTTGCAAGGTATCAAACTCTAAGACTGTTATATATCAGGCCTAGTGGATAGTTCGTATGTTTTCAGAGAGAACATTAAGCAGTATCAATGTATTTCTGTCCTCTATAATATTTCCTATAGTGAGAAATGCTCTTTCCCTCTGTAGGTTAATTTAAATTTTTTTTGCTATTTGGTCTTTGCCCCCTGTCCTGGCACAGAGTTCCTAAAACCCATGGAATTTACTGTCATTTCCATACTAAGAAGATCACTTGTGAGGGTAGAGGATGGGGGCTGAGTAACGTCACACAGGGGTTGGTCACCAGGGAAAACAAACCTTGATTAGAGAACTGGGACTTTCAGCCTACCTTCTGACTGCTGGGGAGGGAATAGGACCCGGAGACTGAGTTCAGTTCCCAATGGCCAATGATATCATCAGTAATAACTACGTAGTGAGACCTCCACAAAACCTTTCAAAATGATGCGTTTACGCAGTTTCCCAGTGGGGCTGGGGAGGTGGCATGTCGAGAACTGGGCGGGGAAGCTCTGGGCCAACACCCCTCACAGCTTGTCCTACGCATCTCCTTCGTGTGACTGTTCTTGAGGTACACCCTTCGAAATAAACTACTAACCTTCAGTGAAATGACTTCTTGAGAAAAGGGAACTTCTTTGAGTCATTCTAGCAAATTATCAGAACTTCGGGGCAGGTGAGTTGTGGAAACCCCACCAGATGAGGTGTCTCAAGTGGGAGCAGCCTTGTGGGATTGAGCGTTTAATCTGTGGGGCCTGGGGTAATTCCAGAGAGGATCAAAATTGAATTAAATTGTTGGATACTTGCTGGTGTTGGAAAATTGAAGAATTGGTTGTTGGCGTGAAAAAAAACATCACAAACATTCTCTGACTTCACTTTTAGAAGACAGTGTTATAGATCTTATATTCCACACGCTTTTTTTGGTTTTGTAGTTTAGGATGCAACTGAAGGGAAAATGTATATTTAGGGAGAGTTTGCGTCTTAGAGAATTTATAGAATGCTTGGAAACTAACTGGTAGACCACAGCCTTGTACACTGGGCAGTTTACCAAGAATATTACAGATTAAGTGGTACTTTAACATTTAGTATCTACCAAAAGAAAAGACTATAAGCCCAAACTGTATGCTTACGTAACACCAACAACAAAAGTTTGATGCAATACAGCTGTATCTGTACCTACTCTTTTCGTGACAGCGTTTATAAGAGGATCATCATTGAACATCAAGCGTAAATTTAAGGAGTGACAGGATACTGTATTTAGGAGGACAGAAGAGAAAAGGCCTACAATTATTGGATAACCCAAATGTCACAGTTTATGGATAAAAATAAGGACTTGTTAATATTAAGTCATAGCCATTGAGCTATGCTCAGAAGCTCTGAGACTTGGTATCTACATTAAATCCAGAACAGCGATCTGTTTCCTACCTTAGTCCTAATAACGCATCGAAATAGGTCAGAATCCCTGCGAGGAGACACTCAATGGCTCACAATAGTGAACTTTTTTTCAAACACACTAAAACGAAGATAAAATTCTAGTATCAGACAAAACTGAAATCATGTTGCAAAATATCTTCAGTTTTAAAAAAGTAGGAGTCTCTTAGATGTTTTTTCATTAGTTCACCAGATGGCATGTGTCTACAAGAGATTCAAGCTAGATTTAAGCTGAAACTTCTCACCAGGCTTTTATATTCAAAGATAAGATAGGAAACTAAAAGTATATAAAGGTCACTTTTATATATAATAAAGTTTGTATTAAGTCATTTATATTTATGATGTGTTCAAAAATAACAAATAAATCAACAAAAATCTACAAAACTTTTCTTCTGATAGTATATCTCATTTAAGAAACATTCTAAATTTATTTGCTGAAGATAAATAATGAATTACATATATTCCAGCTTTTTTTTTGCTAAGGCTGCTAGTTAGATTTTCTTCACTAAATATGTCAGTCTTAGCTAACCGTGACTTTAGTCCTTAGGTTCTGAGGAATGACCATCCAAGGTCAGTGTGATCATTATTCTCTCTTATGTACAACCAGTGTTTATTTTTAATTTGAGACTGGTAAATAAAGGTTTAATTGGATTTTAATGGCTTGTTGGACACACTTCAGTGTCCAGAGATGTGGCATCATATTCAGGGATGTCATTATCTAGATTAATCATCAATAGAGGACAGATATCATTAGAGCAATGTGAAATTATGAGAGGCTACAAATGAAATTTGCTAGGCAGAGAGGCCAGAGGAAAACAATCTGATTTTCAACTATTAACTACATCTAAGATCTTTTCTATGTGTTGATTTACATATTTTTGTTGCTGAGAATCATCATAAAATAATACCAAATATGTATTTTACTATTTAGTTTAATTTTTAAAGCCAAGCTGTTAAAGAAATTCTAGATATGTGTCTCTGTTCCCTGGTCTATGAGGAGAAGAAAGAACATACTCTTCTCAGTACATAACTTTTTTCAGAGTTTTATTGTGCTATATTAAATAATATAATTACATGCATATACTATGACATTTATAGAACAGTATATAATATCAGGTTGTTGGATCCTAGAAAAATATCATTATGCTTATTTTGGGGGTTTGAATACACATCCACCTATCTGATTTTGTTAAATCTAAATGCCTTAATTATAATATGGACCAAGCTGAAAGGGAAAAAAAATGCCTAAATCATATCAGTAGTATTAGTGTTGAACTCTAGCATATTGCAGTGTCTTTGAAGACATTTTAGATGGCAATTCACTCAATATCTATAGTTTTCACAATGTACGTAACTCCATTTAAGGGATGACCTAGAGAATGGCTATGACCAAGATGAATCACCATTGGGCAATGATGAGAGGTATGTCCCCCTTCTTGTCTTGACTAAAAGTTATCATAAAATGGATTCTGATGTCACAGATGTAAAAATGCAAAAAAAAAAAAAAGTGCATTTTAGAATTGGTGGAATGTGGTATTTCAAATCTTAGGTTCATCCTTGTTAACCTTTGCTTAAGCAAGCTACTTGAATTTTTCCGAATCTCAGACTTTTGTTCTTGAAATGAACATAATAAGGGACCCACTACATCATATTGTGAAGGTGGATTACAGTCATCTTCAGAAGACAATGGCAATTTTTTGTTGTTGTAATTTGTTTTTACCAAGCTGATGATACCGGAAGCTTCTGAATTTCCACTTCTATGGACACAACAAACATACAACTACACACGGAAAAATTATCTCCAAAAGAAATCCAGAAACTGACTCTTACATATTGGGCAATAAAGAAAATACCCACATCTAAATGTGTAGGAAAGACCCATACACACTCTCACCATAATCCTGACTCCAGCACAGGGTTATACAATCAAGAGAGAACTTCTAAGTCGCTGCTTCTCACTGAAGAGGAAAGGGTTCGTACAGTATATCCAGTACATTAACTTTTAAGGCTCCCACCCAAGGGATGAAAACCAGTGAGACATGCATACACGAGCTCCACAGGACTGCAGAAAACAAAGTGGCAGCGCTTACCAGATGCACAAGGACTCGCTGTAGCTATCTCCCCAGGGGTCAGAACAGAGAGATCAGGCAAAAGTCTCCACCTGCCAGTCATTCCCTGGAAGGATTTGAGCTTCATACATCACAAGCTGCTGCAGAGGGCCCAGTTTCTAATTATTATGCATCCTGGTGCTGACTGCTGTACTCTCTGGGGCCTGAGGAACCCCTGAGCACTTACCCCACCTTTTCTCTGATTTTCTCCAATAGAGCCAAGTCTCCAGTATCTCCGTGGAAGGATACCAGAGTTACACAAGGAAACTGCAAGAAAAGTAATTACAGGTCAAGGTGCCTGATGAACACAGGTGCAAAAATGTAAGCAATTATCAATAAACATTTTTCCAAAGAACATGCAAGGGGCCAACAGGTACATGTAAATGCGCTTAGCATCACTAATCATCAGGGAAATGCAAATCAAAACCACAGTGAGATACCATCTCACACCTCCTAGAATGTCTGTTTTCTAAAAGACAAGAGACAACAAATGCAGGCCAGGAGGTGGAGAAAGGGAACACCTGTACACTGATGGTGGGGATATAAACAGATAGAGCCATAAAGGAGAACAGCATGAAGGTTTCAAGAAATTAAACATAGAGCTACCATGTGATATTGCAATCCCACTTCTTGGTATACAGCCAAAGGGAAAAAATCGGTATCCACAGAAGATATCTGTACTCCGATGTCAGTGCAGCAGTATTCGCAATAACCAAGGTATGGAGACAATTTAAGTATCTATTGATGGATGAATGAATTAAGAAAATGTAGTCCATACATCATAAATATAACATACATAAGTTAGATAAGCATAACATATATAATATATTGAGGTGGCCAAAAGTTTGATTTTTCCCATAAGATGGCTCTAGTAGTGCTTAGTTGTCTTTAACCTCATTTGTAAAAAATTTGTTAGATTGTATTGTGACATCTGTCATGTCAGTATTTTTTTTAAAAAAACATAAAATGATTAATTTTTGTGTAGCCACTTTAATACCGAAGATGGAAGAAAATAAGTAACGTTTTTGGCATATTATTATTTATTATTTCAAGAAAGGTAAAAATTCAACTGAAATGCAAAAAAAAAAAAAAAAAAACAACCCAAATTTGTGCAGTTTATGGGGAAGGTGTTGTGACTGACCAAATGTGTCAAAAGTGCTTTGTAAAGTTTCATGCTGGAGATTTATTGCTGGATTTATCTCCATGGTTGGGTAGACAGTTGAACTTGATAGTGATCAAATCGAGACATTAATTGAAAACAATGTTATACCAAGCAGGAGATAGCCAACATACTCAAAATATCCAAATCAATAAAATTATTGATGAAAATGAAAAATGCACCTTTTATTTTACTGAAAAAACTGCACAGAATTTTTGGCCAACCCTGTGTGTGTGTGTGGAGGGGGGGGGCTGTGTATAAAGGCTAAATATTTATAAATATTATTCAGCATTAAAAAGAAGGAAACACTGCCATTTGTGACAAGAATGATCCTGGAGGGTTTTATCATAAGTGAAATAAGTCATGCAGAGAAAGATGAAAGAGAAAGGTGTCATTTTTGTATGGAATTAAAAGAAAAACTGGATCTCATAAACAGAGAATAGAATGTGGTTTGCCATCGGCTGGGGGCTGGGAAAGACAGGGAGAGACTGGCAAAAAGTGGTATGCAATTTCATTTACAAGATATGGCAAATTAGGTCTGAGGATCTACTGTGAAACATGATGACTATAGTTGATAACACTGTATTTTACACTTGAAATTTGATAAGGGAGTAGAACTTATGTATTCTCAAACAAAAAGTAAACATGTGAGGTGATGGATATGAATAACTTGATGGTGAGAATCCTTTCACTGTATATACATTTATCAAATCATCACATTACACACTTTAAATATATTGTAATTTTATTCATCAATTATGTTTCAATAAAGCTGAAGAAAAAAGAACAGATGGCAAAACTCCCAGTTCAATTTCTATATATTCAGTAAATTTCACTTTGAACAGTGGGAGTGTCAACGACAAGTCCAATGCTACAGAGTTTGTCTATCTACGTTCCAATTCTGCTCTGCAACTTTCCAGTTTGTGACCTTGGGCAAATTGCTCAACCTTAATATGCTCAACAATGTTATCTCATAATAGTGTCTGAGGAAGAAAGTCCTCTCATATGCTTCAACAAAACCTGTGCCTGCATGAACCAGTTGTGGTCTTTTGCTGTTTTATTGCAAAGCAGAGAAAGTTCCTCTTAAATAAGATGTCCATCTGGAATACCCGCCATCGTGCAGAATACTGTCAGACTTGACAGTCCTTTTAGCCTGGATCTGGCCTTTAATTAATGACTCTGATCATCTTAAGGACAAAGACATTTTAATTTGTGCAATTTAGTGTGACATTCAAGTAGGCAACATGGGTTGCAAATAAATGTATAATTTATGTTTTCCCTGACATCCTTCATTTCCTTTTATCCCTAATGGTAGTGATAGGATGGAAAGATGAATAAAATAATATAAATTATTTATAATTTAGAGAATGAATTACCATTACCCCTTTTTGATAAGATGAAGTGTACTTGGGTAATTCATAATATGGCCATACTGGTAATGTTATGTAATTAAACCCTGAGAGCACTTTCTGAAGAGTTTCCATTTTGTAGTTTATGTTCTGGGGCACATGATGAAGTGCCCCAGAAAAATCCACTATTTAAGTTCAAGGCTACAGATCATTGAATACAGTGCCAAGAAAATTAAATGTGTGCCCAACTCACAAAATGCTGTTAAGTGAATTTGAAGTCCTCTACAGGACACATCAGTCAGCCATATACCATCAACTCAGATCAAGTTTAGTGTCTTAGCCCTTTATAAGAAAAAGTTATAGGGGATCTCAAGGTTAATAAATGATAGCTCTACTTTGGTAAAAGTGCAGATCTATTGGGTTTATGAGCCTACCTCATTTGACAAAGTATCTTTTGAATATAAAGAGGTCTAAAATGTACATAAAACTGATACTAAATTTATTCTATCTTCATGGAACTTGAACTTCATAGAGTCCGTGACCTTCTGAATTATTAAGAAAGTAATTTGTGAATATAAGATTTCTTTTTAAGGACTGTTCAGATTTCATCAGACCTTCAGAATGGACTTTAGACACAAAAGAGAAAATAGTACTTGCTTATAATTTCAATTTCTGTGATATAATAGCCAACTTGCATACTTTGTGCTTCGTATCTTCATAATGCTGTTTTCATCTGTATTGCATTGATGAGAGAACTGAAGAATAGAAAAGATAAATAAATTATTGAAAATTCCACTGCTAGTCAGTAAATCCAATAGCTGAGAAGGCAGTTTTTCTCCAGAGGTGATGCATTGAACCTATATATCTGTCATGGCAGACAGGTCTGATACAGAGAAAAGATTTCTGGGCAGGGAATTAGAAAACTATGGGTCTAATTCCAGCTCTAGAGCTTCTATTACTGGTAAGAAGAGTTAGATTATTTTGAGTGCCTACTACATGGGGTTGCTGGATTTAGCAGGTAAAAACACAGAAAATCCAGTTAAGTTTTAATTTCAAATAAACAAGTGCCTTCTGGTACAAATAAGTCAAATACTTCATAAGACATACTAAAACTTATGTTCAGTATCTGTCTGAAATTTAAATTTACCTGGGAGTCCTTTATTTTATATGACAACCTTACTACTATGTAGAAGAAGGAGACACAAACCATCAGAAGAGTAATTTTCTGTTTCTTCAAAAAATTTATAATCATAGTGTAAAAGAGATTAGCAATATCAGTACAAACACATGAAACATATTAAGGAAATATCGATCAGTGAAGTGGGTTGGTGTGACTCAAAATCTTTCTCCCCAACTTCCCATCTTCTTCACATTATGATTCATTTTACAAATCTGGTACATATGCTTTCATAGTAAAAAGTAAGGCAATGGCGATCTTCTGTTGTATAATTTGTTGATTGAAAAAATATGAAGATCCTCAAAAGCCTGTTTAAAGTAGATCTGTCAGAATTCCCCTGTAGTTTAAAAAGATCAAACATGACTCTGAAAAAGTGGTCATAAAATTCTAAAAGGGAGAGAGGGATCGTCTCCAAAGCTACATCCAGTGGTTATCAGGCTGCATGTGCTCTGCACTGAGAAATTTAAGGATATATATAATCGATTTTAAAATTTAAAGGTTGCCTGGAGAAAAAAATGTGTTAATCAGACCTCTAAACTAATTCTATAGTACCAAAAATGGTTTTGTTATCATGTCTCGAAAGAATGCTTTAGCTCATCTTCCTAAAATAAGTGGTTAAGCAACCAATGTTTCTCTTTCATCGTTCTCTTGATCTCTCAAAATCAATAAATATGTCCTCAGGTTAGGAGTAAAAATAATAAAATAAAATAAAATGAAATAAAAAGTGGCTAGTACACTGGAGTTTCTCTGCCTGTTTGTGATGGAATTTAGACGGTCAACGTCTAAATGAACATTTAGTCAACCAGTTCATATGAACATTGGTTGACGAACTTGCAGTTAGCCGGAAGCGTTTGCGCATTATCATCAAAGCAGAGGATAATGTTCTTCTTGCAATGGTACAGGCTGCCACCCACTGTGGGACAGACATATTTCAGGGTGGAGGAAATCTGAAGCAGTTTTAAAGGAGTCTTAGTTTTAACAAATATGTATTTGTCTCCTCGAAAATATGTAAAATGTAACTAGTATTGGTAAAGAAAATGTAGCATGTTGGAAAGCGTTTAACGTGGCCATTACAAACACTCAGATAATAAAAACTGGTGCGTGGAAGTTTCGAACTAACTATTAAAAACTAGAACACCTTAGTAAATTATCTATATCAGTTTGGATACTTTGAACTATGCTGAAGTAATAACCTTTAAAACTCAGGGACTTCGGACGGTAAAGAACAACTTCCCACTCATGACAATTGAGAGTCTGTTAGGTTCTCTCCTTGTCATATGTCTATGGGTCCCAGCGACATAAAGCAGCCACCATCATGATTTTAACCAGTGGCCAATGTAAGGAGGACAAAGAGCAGTCTGCATGGAGAGTTATATGTTTTGTTCTGACATTACACTCATCATTTCTTTCAAAATTCATTGCCCAGAACTAGTGTCAAGGCCTCATGGAATCACAAGGGGGGCAAGATAGAGGTATAATTCTACCATGACCCTAGAAGTTAGAAAGTGGAAAATATTTGGTTAACAACAAAAAGAGAACTACAGCCTGATTATACCCACTTTTTGGATATTGCCACAGATGCTGAATAGCTCAGATGTAAAATCTACAATGGATGGAGGCAGTATGTGAACCAAAGTGACTCAAGAGTTGTGTGCTGCTCCTTTAAAACCACGGCTACATGTTTGGAGAGATGTGAAGGAAATAATATTACAGTGACGTAAAATTTGAAAAACTAGATCTTGTCTGTCAAAAACACATATTAAAATCACACTTTGTTTCAGGAAGTATTCTAGGCTCTAAGAATACAGCAGTGAACATTACAGACACAGACACTGTCTCACGGGATTTGGTCTCGCAGTGCTGAAATATTGCTTCTCAGTCAGGCAAATATGTCATAAATGCAAAATATACAATCTAAATAATAGATATATATGAAAAAACCCTCAAATGTGGGAAAAAGGGTAGATAGAAAATGCCAAATTTTGGCAACATGAGAGAAATGAAGACAACTGACTCTAAAAATAAAAGAGAAAATGAACTAAAATAATCACGAGTATTTTTTCCATCCAAACGTTAATACCAGGCAATGATACTCATTTAAATATGTTTAAGTGATTTATCGTATCTCAGTGAGAAGGCAGTACTGACTGAGTCAGCAAATTCAACACATCGCTCTTGAACAGAAGTTTGTTTTGTACAAATGGCATATACTCCCTAATCAAAACCAGTTGTTCAAAAATGAAACATGATCATATGGAAGTGAATAAATATTAGATACATGTTTAAATTATATCCTGTTTCTAATACCTAGTATCTAATTACCATAGGATGTTCTAATTCCTATCTTTTTTGATAAAATCTAAATGGTTACCCCTCTTACTTCTAGAAATCAATTTTAGATGAGCAGTAAAAGTAATTCCATATGTGATCCACAATATATCCCAGCTGAAGAAATTCCCTACATGAATAACAGCAATATTTTACTCTTAATCATTACTATGTCCTCGTAGTAATTATTTTGTAAATTCTAAGAAACTCTGAAAAAGTACAAAAAAGTGTAACACATTAATCATAACTCTTTTGTGTGATTTTTTCATAATTGACTTGTTTACTAAAAATATGGACCAGTGAACAGAAAATAAGACTCTGAAATATAAGCTAAAAGGAGACTTAAAAATGGGGATCTGGATGAAAAGGCTCTTTAATGTACAGTTCTCCTCATTGCCCAGGCCTGATTCTAATTATAGCTAATGTATTCAAGGAACCATATCAGAGTCCAAAAGAGTCTAGCTTGAAGTGGGAAGAATTTTTTGGAGTGGTGAATCCTTGGAGATACTCCAAGAATGACAACAATCTACTTGCCTATATTATGTAAACCACACTGCTGATAGCAAAGATAATCACCCACTCTCATTCAGGAAGGTTAAAAGTTATCACAAAATAAAAATTTTACATTTCTCTAATTATAAAGACAAAAAGAAAATTGTGGTGCAGGCTCCTGGCCATTAAAATAATAATAACTACTACTACTACTAATAATAATAATACCCTTAAAGAAGTAAGGATAGCCAAATTACCTGGGTGGGAAGGAGGTATATATTTTAGAAGCCAGCTTTGTACAAGGCAGGCAAGTGGGCAAAAATAAGCAAAAATGAGAAGAGTCCTTTGGAGGAAAGAGGTAAAACAGGAAGAAAGGTATAGAAAATTTGATGGCAGTGAAAACTCTGCTGTTAGGATATATACTTTGATATTAGGTCACAGATATATTTCACACCCTGCTCAAGAATGTCCAGTTTTCAAAAATTTGATGTTGAGCTAGACAGGATGTTTAATAGAGTAAGATAATCCTTTCTAAGGCTGCACACTGTCATTTCACACAATCAAGCTTAATACTCAAAGCCAAATATAATCTGTGAGATGTCAAGATTCAGGGTCAGGTCATTAAGAATTCTAGATGCATGGCAGTACCAGTTGTTGATATACAAATTCATGTTTTACTTTTACTGTTATAAAAGAATCAGAAACAATGACACCTTAATGCTCTCCATAGGTTTGGGGCTAAAAAGTTTTCACTCTTTCTACTCAAAAAACATGAACCATTTTTGCTTCCTTTTCTACAATTCAATAAACATATTTAGGGCCTATGTGTCCCTTAAGCTTAGGAGAAGTCGTAAGAAGATAATTTACCTTCCACGGTTTTTTGAAAGGCAAAAGCCAATGAAGATCATCAGGTATGGAGTACCATTATCCCAGTATTGATTAAAAAAAAAAAAAAAAAAAAAAAAGCAAAGCAAAACAAAACATAACCCTTGATCCACAGAAGCCTCCATCAAATACTTTCTCACCCAAGCCACAGCATCAGTGTTACTCATACTAGCTTTAGGGGAAGTCAGTGAGATGATTTACTTGGAGAGAGATGAAGAATTAAATATATCTAAGCCTGGGTGATGTTTCAAAGACTGTGGACTCCACGAATAGTTGAGTTCCATGAGAAATTCCCAATTAGAAATGCAGGTAGATGGTAAAAACTTAAGAGCAATGTCTAAATGATACAATAGGATTATAGGACCATAGAAAAATAGGCTCATAGCCAGAAAAATACATAATACAGAAGACATATCAGGCTGGGATAAGCTTCAGTAACAAACGATTCATCAGTCTCAATTTCCTATCATGACAAACATTTATGATTAATTCATTGTATGTATTGTGCATTCTTACTTCCCACGATTACTCAGAAACTCAAATCACTTGAGGATCCTCTGTCTCCACATGTTACTTCATGTTTACTGGGGCAAGGAGAAGGAGCACATTGACACCTCTTCTATGCTTTAGCCCAAAGTAATACATATCTATTTTGCTTATAGCCCTTTGGCTGGATTCTGTCCCATAATCTAACTTAACTTTAAAGCAGAAGGTGAACTGAACTCATGGATATAAATGGACTGTCCCTGGGAATCACTGTATCTGTTAAGGTATCCATTACATAGTGACAGGATCAATAAGTATATAAAGCCCACACAAATTTCGAGGACTCCTGCAAGATTAGACAGTGGGAATCTCGATGGTTGCTACATAGACCGGCGATCAGAGGATCCCTCTGAAGGTTTTCTTCTGGATCAATTACCTAGGACATTTTCAAAGTCCAAAGGATGAAGGTAAATCTAGTATTGCCAAAGATTAAAAAGAATTGCGGTCCTGCCAGATTAGGGGAATCGAATTTACAACAATAAAAATATTACATTTTCCCTACTTACCCGAACTTCTGGAATTATTAATACCTACCACTGTCAAAAGATTTCACAAAAGCTTTTATTTAAATTAAAGCCTACCTGTACTCACTCAGATCTGTTCCTCAGTCTGGGAGAAGAAAGATCCTTTTGTTGATCTCCTGGGAAAAGAAATCTTTAACTTTGATAAGAATTCTGAGCTTTAGTGATTACATTCAACTGGATATTATGTGATTATTAGTTGGTGGGTGGATACATTTTTTTGAAAAATTGAGGAAAAAAATTTTTATATCTAAGAATAATTGAAGACCTACCTGTAATTTACCCAGGGTCAAAAAAAAAAAAAAAAAAAAAACCCTGAAAGAATAGAATAAAATAGCTAAAGTAAATTCAAAACTATTTTAGAAGAGATCACAATTAAGACTTTTCTAACATTGATAAAAGACATGAATCCACAGACTCAAAATATCAAGCCAAATAAATAAAATAAATTCTGGTCTAGACCAATTTATAGTGAACCTACAAAGTACCAAAGTAAGAAGGAACATGGTATTGGCACAATGTAAGCAAATTGACATAGAATAGAATTAGAATCAAGACCTCTGATACAGACTCACACAGTTTCAAAGTCCTAAGGAGGCATTACAAATCACAGAGGGAAAATAAGATCATTCAAAAAAAATAGCATAAGGACACATAGAAAAAAAGAAAATTGAATCCTTTTTTCAAAATGAGGCAGGCGAGTAAAAATAGAGGAAAATTCCTGGACAAGTGGAATGGGGAAATTAAGACAGGAAAATAAAACAAAGCCACACAGTTTGAGTAACTTATAGCCAGCTGGTGAATCACAAGAACTTATCTCCCCTAACCAAGGACACTTTAGAGAGAATAATTCATATCTCTCTCCTCTACACAGCTTAAATTTTCTTGGTCTGGGAAATAGAGAACAGAGACCCAATTAATGTCATTAGTGCCCGCTAAACCCAAGGACAGATAAATCAAAGTAACAAATAACAAAAACCCCATTAAAAGCCAGGCAGACTCAAGATAAAAGTAAAACAAAATAGCCGACCAAATAATATCCCCCAAATCCCACATGTGCTCATTTTGACACACCAGTATATTAAAAATGAACCTGAAAAACTGATGAATATTCTGCTAAAACCTTCCCCTAAGAGTCTCACCTGCAGGAAAAAAAAAAAAAAGATAAAAAGCTCTCAGAATAAAGACACAGTGTGAGCTCACCCTCTAGTCCGCCCATACCCCTTTTCCAGCATGAACTTTTACTTCTTCTTAATCTCTAAGGGTTTCGAGGAGACTTGCGGCCAGGGGAGCAGTGGGCAGTGGTCACTCGATCCTGGCTCACCCCTTGATCCTGTCTCCAGGGCCCCCCTTTTTATTTGACTTCCAGGTGAGCTAACGGCAGCCCTTCCTTGGCTTGCTCCTTTCCTATAACTTTCCAGGGAGCCAAAGCAGCCCTGCCCAGGCTCTCTCCTGTTACTTCTATTCTAAGTCCTCCCTTTGTTTCACTGACCCCAGCCTTAATGAACACATTCTCAAAACCACCTGGACTTGTGTTGTCAAATCTTTCCCAAGCAAAGTCAAGAACCCGTGCACTACAGTCTGGCCTGATGGGGCAGACCCTCTCCGGGTGGTGCTTGGCTGGTAACAACACTATACACAGAAATAAATTCCAGATGGTCAAAAGGCCCAACAATGTATTATAAATTTTTAAATCTTTAGGAGAAATAATAATGCATGTTTTTCTCTCTCACACTGAGACAAAGTCTGTAGTAATATTACAAAAATATTAGTCATAATATCATAATATAGTACAAAGTAGATACATTTGATCATCTTAAAACTAAAAACTCTGTCTCTCAAAAAAAAAACATTATAAAATGAGGAAATTATAAACAACCCACTGTAAGAAATTATTTAAAAGGAAATTAATAGACACACATATGGATATACATATGTATGTATATATGTATACATATATATGCCATGTATAAAGGAAACTTACAATGCAGTTCAACATTTTTACAGTGCTAAAAATACAAAAAAAATAGAAAAGTGGGCAAAAAGATTTGAAGGGAAAGACAAAATCCAAACGAGAATAATTTCGTGAATAGTTGCCTAACCGTAACTGAATAGGAACTTACCTTTGCACAGTCCCTGGATCACCAGACCCAAAGTGTGACGGCACATGGCGAAGATGACATCTGTCAGGGGAGGTGCTCGTGCACTCTGCTAAAGCCATTTTTAGAGAACAATTTCATATTGGTTTGGAAAATTAAATATTTGCATGCCCTATGACACAGAAGTTCCACCTCTAACTATATACTCTGAAGAAAATGCTCAACATACTTGCCAGAATCTTTAGTACAGCACAGTTTATAATGATGCATATATAATTGGAAATAATCTAATGTCTATTTGAAGAAGAATGGCTATGAATGTTAGTATATTTCCACAACAAAATATTATTTAGTAGTAGAAAATATACTGGAACTACATGTAAAAAAATGTCAATCCTTGCAATGTTGAAAAAGAAAGCAAGTTACTGAACACTCTATATATTCCACAGTATGAATGTATATGCTATGTGTATATGTAGATGTGTGTTTAGTATATCAGATTTTGATACACTCAAAAGTATTTATTTTTATTTAATCTTTACTGTATCTTTCCATTGCCATATCATTTTTAAGAAACACTAAGATTATGTTTAGAATACTTAAGCATGTGATTAAATAATATTTTATATAAAGCAAAAAATACAAAAGAAAACTTGAAGTCATGAATATCTTCGAGAATTGAGGTAGAGGACTGTGATAGTGAAAACACACACCTAAATGCGAAGTTTTGCCGATATTTTTCTTGGTTTGGGTAGTACTTTGTTTTAAAATTGTGTTCATTATATATATATATATATATATATATATAACATCTACTCCTTCGTAAGCCTTGATTATTAGATTGAAGAACGCCATAACAATCATGTGCAACAGGCTGCACTAAGTTCTGCGACAGAGGAAGACTCGGGGCATGGTGGGAACAACCCCAAGGAGGGACCCGAGCAATCCTATGGGAACTGATTCTCTGCTTATGGGATGGTGGCTGGGGAGTGGTTATTGATGGAAAGAAGAGGAGACAAGTTGTGGCAATATTCTAGAAAGAAGCAGCCATGTTTTCAAAGAACTGCAGGTAAACGAAAACAAGAACTGTTCCAGGAATGGTTAATAGTTTCTGTGTGTCAGAGAGTATGAGGTGGGAGCTGAGCTAGCTGAGCTAGCTGAGAGTGGCATGTATCATAAAAGGATTTCTTTATCATGGTTTAACTTCTTATCTGCAGGGATTTATTTACAGGTGCAAGTGAAGGAATGGCAATAATATATTCACACACGAATCTAGGAAAATTTTAAGCTGTTGAAATAAATAAGCCCCAAATTATTGATGTGTCTTTCAGCATCAATGAAGATGAGAGAAGCGGAAGAAATGTCCAATAACGAAAGTGACAAGACCACAACTGATGAGAGCACGTGGCATGTGAGCATTCTGATAGTGCAGAACAGACCCCCGCACCTCCGCTGAGCAAGCTGCTACTGACCTCGGCTTAAGCATGAAGAATCCAGTGAGAAAGCAGCCATGGGGCCAGTTAGGTTTCCGTTGCCTCTCAAGAAGACAGATCAGTGTTTCTGGAAGGAAAGGGCACTCCACTCCACAATGCCTGGGACGAGAAGGATAAGTGGGGGAAGGGGCAGCCAGCCTCTGACTTAAACAAAGCTTTGCCTTCTGACAGTTTTAAATTACATAAAACATCTGGACAACAGTGAACCATTGAAACGGGAACAAGGTTCATCAGTCGGAATAGTTTGGGATAGTAACTCCTTTAAAATAAAAAAAGTAACTAAAGGCAAACGCAAATGTGGGTGTATAGAACATATGTTTTCACACAAACCAGTAAGTTTCCTTTATCCATATAGCATCTGTTAAATCAGCTTTGAGATTCTTCCTAAATGAGAGAAGTTTACTTTTCACAAGTGAATGCGGAGTATGCCTTTAACTGGTGTCTTTAATTAAAGTATTTTAGTTTCTTTTTCTTTCTAATTTGTGACTCAAATTGGACACTAAATATTAGAATTGTCAAATATTCACCAACCATCTTCTAACCGGATATCTATCTAGTAAACCTGTGTTCGACTCCTAGATACCATCCTCACATTTCATATTAGGGTTTGGATGAACGACTCCATACAAAAGAAATAACTTGTTAACATCAGTCAGAACATCGGGGTGAATCAGACAGGAACACAGAAACCATGCTCGTTATGACAACAGACAGACCACCATTGGTTTAACATTCACTGAAAACCAAAAAGGGATCCTGGAGATAGAAATGGTAGCAAAACTTCTAGCACTGAGGTTAAAAGTGGGGGGCGGGGTGGTGGGACTGTAGTTTTTAGTGCTTAGAAGATGAGAGGAGAGACCCCACGAAACTAGACACAGGGGGAAGAATGGGGGGTCTGAGAAAGGGGGAACACATGAGGGACACTGGTTCTTCCAAGGAGGGTCCTGGGATGGGTGGAAGAAACTAGAAACTAGAACCAATTTTTATTAGTACTAATTGGTGAAGCTGGGTACAAAGCTCTTGCTATGACACTTCTTCCATACAGCAAACAAACCAGAAAGATCCACCTCTCTTCTCTACCCTACTGCTCTCTAGTTTCATCCAGAACCCCTTTCACAACAGCTAAGAAGAAGTGACCCTACAAGAAAAAAATATAGTTTGCAGAATCTCAGCCCTGGCACCACAGAGCTGAGGATAGAAGGGAGGGTTTGCAGCTGAAAGACAAATGCTTAATAAACAGCATACGGGGTGGGTTGAAACTTTATAACAGCTTGCTTCATCAGAGCTTGTAGTATCAGCAAGTGATTGGGACTGTACCAGGTAGTTGTCTCATTTTTGTTGTTTTGTTTTGTTTTTGCTTTATATGTGGGGCTGCTTTGTTGTCTGAGTAACAATAGGAATATTGAGTATGCAGAGTCTGGTAACACAAGGAAGCAAAATTATTAAATTCTGAAGCCCCTGGCACTCCGAAATTTAGAACCATTCATGTAAGGAATGCTAAACAAATAAGCAAAATCTGCCTTTAGAATAATGAATCATTAAATGTAATATAATGCCATGGAGATCTGAATTCTAATTTAATCATAGTATACATTACAAATTAGCTGCAAGGAGGCTTCTTTTTTGTCAATCAAACAACAACTAATATTTAATTGAATTTGCAAATTATTGCTCAAAGTTTGCTAGAGGGACCCTGTATTATGTTAAATGATGAAGTTTCTGTTTTTACGGGTCAGAAATGGTGATGTATCAAAACTTTCACGTGGTTCCACCCAGTATCTCTGTGTAACGATGGCCATCAGCCTTAGATCGAATGCAAATCTTATCTTTAGAAAGTGTGGTGGTTTCGTCAGCATCTGAAGAAGTTTGCATTGTGATTAACACTGTAAAATATACTTCCTAACCAGTTAATTTTATCTATGCAGCCAATTAAAAAGAAATGGCCTTTGGAAGTCCCAGGTATTATGGTCAAGAGTTCTATTTTCTATTGACTTCTATTATGAAGTCAAATAGATCTTATGTAAATACCTTCTTTTTATTAAATTGCCATAGCACTTGGGCAAGTTATTCAAATTATTCGAGCCTCAGTTTCCTCCCCCATAAAGCAGAAAATGTATTATATACCAATCAAGGTTGCCATGGAGACTGAATGGAATATGGAATATTTAAAAGGTTTAACATAAGGTAAAACTGTAAACAACAGTAAGCATCATTTTCTCTATGTTTATGTGTTATTCTTTCTAAAAAGGATATAAATAATAATAGTGTTGTTACAGAACCCTAAGCCTATGCAGTTCTGAAACAATTGTGAGGGGTCTGATTGCCTAACCCCAAGAAGCATGACTCCCAAGCCAGAGTTTGGTGAAAATGACAGGAATTTTTTATTTAAAGGTTATACAGATTTCAAATAATGGTGGAATTTGGCCATTATGTCCCACTCCCTTTAAAATACCAACAAACACACAGGCCTTCCTCTCTTTGCCAAATCAGTCCAACTTCAGAATATGCCAGTCAGAGGTCCTAAGCTCAGCACTTCTGGTCACAGATCAGTGTCTCCAGCTTCTCCCAGCCATCCCTGCTCGGCTGGGCAGGTTCCACAATTCCTGGGACCATAGGTCCTGTCCCCATGTTCTCCAGCCCTTAATCTAAAACCACATGGCACCTCCTTACACACAGGACCTCATGGAGGGCAGATGGGGCCCTTCTGCACCCTTTCAAATCACATGGCAGAGAGACAGAGAGAGTCTCATGGTTCCCAGGCCTAGTTTAAATCCTGGCCCAGAGCTTCCTGTGCAAACCCATTTCTTTCTCCTCCCTTAATGGGTTACATCTGCCTGTTCTTTGTACGGTTCACAGTCTATTAGCTGCCATTACCATCCTGAGCAGTTGTGGCCCAGTGCCACAGGGCGAACTGCCTTCTTGCCTCTAGCACAGGCACTGCAACAGGGGAACCCCTTCCACACAGGCGCTGTAAGCCTCCCTGCTACATCTTCGCTACATCACAGGTACATCATGAGTCAAAGTCATGCCCATCCCCCTGGCTCTGAGCAAGCAGCACAGCTTTTTAACATAACTGTTAAGCCAGTCAAGTTGCCATAGATATGCAAAGTACCTCTCAATCATATTCTACAACTTTCCCCATACCCCAAGCCAGGTTGGTGGGGAACAGCCTCTGAAACCCCTTATGGTACCATCCTGGCCAAGTGGCTTGGTCGGTTGGAGCATTGTCCAGTGCACCAAAGGGTTGCCGGTTCAATCCCAAGACAGGACACATGCCTGGGTTTTGGGTTTGGTCCCCAGTCCGGATGCATGCAGGAGGCGGCTAGACAATGTTTCTCTCTCTCTCATTGATGTTTCTTTCTCTCCCCTCCTTTCTCCCTAGAAATCGACAAATGTATCCTTGTGTGAGTATTAACAATAATAATAATGCTCATAACATAAAGTAGTTATAAGTATCAAAATGAGTAAACATACATTAAGTATGTACAGCAGTTCTCAGAATGTAGTTAATGCTATATGAAAGCATTTTCTTATAAAAATAATACCAATTATTAACATCTTAGTGGTACTACTGTTGCTGTTATTTGTTATTATTGCTGTAATTTTTACTATTTGGAGGCCTTTCCCTCAGCTTCAACTCATAGGCTGAACCTAAATGACAAACTAGGTGACAAACTATGTTATGGAAGTCCGTTTACATGCATACAAACTAAATATGTGGGCATATGTTGTGGCGTGCATGTACGTGTAGGGAATATTTTATGTGCCCTAGGAATTTCTTGGTGTCAGTTATCACATTCCATCCTGTCTTTGATCTCACAAAACTCTGACTGCCAATACCATATTTGATAAGGAAAATCTGAACTATGTGCTGTATTATCCTGCTCTCAAAAACACTTTGAATCCCTAGTACCATCAGTCTCACATTGATTAGGCAACAACTCTCCATTTACTTGCAGACGGAAAAGCATGGGAACCAAGAGAAAATGACAACGTACATCACAGTCACATAACTCTGGATTTGGAAAGGATTTCAGAGACCCGGTGCGGATGGCATTCAGTTTCTACAACTCAGGAAACTGAAGCTGTGAGGATGAACTTAAGGACTTGGCTTGCCTCTGTTTCTGAAAGAGCCCTGAAAGTAAAACACTTCCTGCCCAAATTTCTCAGAGACGAATAACATGTCTGGGGTGAGTTCATTGTGCTTGTTGGAACTGTTTTCTGGAGGAACTCCCAACCTAACAATGAAACACCTTTTATTTGTATATAATTCTCTAAAAGAAATTTCCTTATACTATACAGTGTTCTTTTAAGGATTTTTAAATGTCTTCATGGTGACCTTTCCTGCATTTTAAAACCAAGTTGAATTCCTCTTTATTCACAAGAACTTCTCTAGGCTTATCTGCACTTAAAGAAGTAATTAGTAAGAGAGATTGTCCTAAAAACTTTCCCCTCAAAATCAATCTGGAATGCATGTGCCCCGTGACACTGAGCTGCCTTAGACAATGCTGTTACTGTAAACCATTCTCTCCAGAGAGTCACTGCTGTGACATCTGGTCTACCTGTAGGAGTTTCAGTTCCTGCGGTATTTTATATTATTCACGGATTGTCAAAATCTGTGGATAATTCATAACCAGCTTCACGTTGCTCATTATAAACCCCAAATCCATCTAATGTATTATCATGCGCTTTTTTCAGGTCAAAGTAATTTCAGTCAGCTTCTCTCTTCCTGTGCCCTCCCCTCCTAACACCCTTGACTGGATTTATGTATCCTTCCAAATATATATTCATATTGATGTTCATCAGCTTTAATAAAAAAGCTATTTTCAAGGTTATAAACTTAATATATTATTATATAATTGTCAGTGCTATTGATATGTCCCATGCTTAATGTCACCGATTTTTATTGCAACAAACGTAGTTTGAGATAAAAAGAATAATACTGACAGATATTTGGGTGCCACTGTGTGTGTGTGTGTGTGTGTGTGTAACACATTGCCTTCTATGTCAATATATCACCATATATGACAGGTTCCGATGAAAAGAAAATAAGAGATATAGAGGGATTTCCACGTTACATTTCTCGCATTCATCTTCATCGGTGAATACACTGTTGATGAAAGTGCCCAATGACAGCCCTGGGAAATAGCATGTGCATTTTTCAGTCAGTACAGCAAAAGGGCTCAGCTGCAAAATGAATGTCTTACAACACAAAGGCTCAAGGATTCTTTCCTGTTTCATCTGGTTGTGGAGCATAAGTTTATAAAGTATGAGTTAATTTATTACTTTTGCAGATTTTTATTTATAAAGGTTTTTGAAGTTCACTTAAAGAGCAGAAGTGCAAATGTTCTTGTGTCTCAAATTTAGACCCTTACCATTAAAGTCAATGGGTATTCATAATAGAGAAATAAATATGAAACAGTGATCCATTTTAACTGGAAATTTACCGCCTGATCCCTAAGTACCCTAATGGGAGACAAAATGGTTTGATAGAGTGAAGAGAGATTGGCAAATTCCCTGTTGGGAGACACAGAGCACTAAATACACCATGCACAACCTCTGTATGGTCCAGCACATATGACGCCCCCTTTTTTATTATAAAATCTCTCGTTACAAAACCATAAGCATGTAATTCTGTAACATAACAATATCACACTCAAGCACACCATATGACACTTTAGGTGAAATGTTTAAATTTCTGTCAGTCTCATGCAAGACAGTCATGCACCCTACCAACCACACTCAACAGGCAGGCATTACTTCTGCCAGACTATCTATCTATCTATCTATCTATCTATCTATCTATCTATCTCTTATGTTTAAGGTAATTTAATCAGTTTAGATAGGCAATATGGACAATTTAGAAGCTCTTATCCTATACCAAATGATGTATTGTTTTTATCACTTATTCTGAATTATTTAGCTAATGTGCGTATATACATAAATATACATAATTTTATAAATATATAATTACATATATTTTAACTCAGCAACTCTGATTTTTTTCTGCAATGATTTATTTAACTAAACTACATTTGTCCTATTAGTGTTAAAATTACAGAATTTTTTATCTGAAAACATCCAAAACAGAGAGGCAAAATCATCCTAAGGTATGTTTTCTCCCTACAGCATTCAAAAAGTGTCTGTCATTACTGAGCACCACAGAGAAGGCTTGTTGCCATTCTCCTTTTCTACAAAGGATTTGGAGTGTTGTTAGTATTTTCATGTTCAATAACCACAGGCTTTTCATTCCAACACAAGATGAATTCCTCCTTGTTGAGGAGAAAAATAAACACGGTATAAAGGAAGGTGTTTCTGTAATAATTGTTTATCCATAGTAAGCAAATATTAATTATCAAGAAAGTTTTTTACACATTTTTGTAGGCACTTATTAAGAAGCTAGAATATGCTAAGTTTCAAGTTTACCTTACAAATAATATAATAGTTTTTTACAGTGCAATAGGCTTGCTTAAATTTACCAACTAACGTCGGCAATTCTGTTTTTTTCTACTATTTTTCAAAGTATTACTTTGCAACATAAAGTACAATGGTTATATTTTTTAATGTTGATTAGTTTTTCAGAGGGTGAAGATAAGAATACTTGAGTCTTGCCCCCGCTGGTGTGGCTCAGTAGATTAAGCTCTGGCCTGCGAACCAAAGGGTCACAAGTTCCATTTCCAGTCAGGGCACATGCCTGGGTTGTGGGCCAGGTCCCCAGTAGCGGCGGCGTGTGAGAGGCAACCACACACTGATGTTTCTCTCCTTCTCTTTCTTCCCCCCTTCCCCTCTGTCAAAAACAAAAAAAAAAAAGAAAAAAGAAAAGAAAAGAAAAGAAACAAACAAACAAACAAAAAACCCAAAAAACTAAGGAATACTTTGAGTCTTTCTACTGGGCTAAAATATGAAGGTGAAAATTATTCACTAGGCCAAATACTTTAAAATATATAATATACACAGAAATAGAATATAAAGATTAGATGAAAAATCAGTAAGTTTATCAATAAATAAGCAATTGAATTGCTCAAAATTTGATAAATATCTCAAGTCGGCACATACCCCAACATTTCCTTTAGGTACCCGTGGTTAAAATATATAAAAAAAAAAAACTTAATATATTAATCAAAATAAGGTGGATTATCTTTGGAGAGTTCATAGCACACTTGGTACTTTTGACAAGAGGCTTTTTTACCAGCAATGAAAAATAAATATTATTATTTTTAGAGCAACCAATTTATAAGACTTTACACTTATTGTATGGATTTGCATGTATTATTAAGAACAAGCAGGTTTTGCTCAGTTACTTGAGGTTTGTAGCAAGACTACCACCTTGAATGACAAAGCACCTGCTACTACCTATTCTCATTCCTATGAGAGTGCCTGTCTTTGAAGCTGCTAAGAAGCTCGTTATATATAAGCATCTGTAGTTGAAAAGGCCAGTGGAAAGTTGTAAACCAAAAGGTCATACATGATGTGACTCAGAGAATGAAAACGGTTCAGTCATTGCTCATTAAGTTATCATCCATCTTACTCTCTGAGCCACTTTCAATTATGCAATATAGTATTATCAACTGCAGTTAGCCTGACTTACTTATTTTGTACCTTTTGACTAGCTTCACCTATATTGCCCATCATGATATAGCAATCAATAATCTGATCTCTGTATTTATGAGCTTATTTTTTTTCCTTTGAGTGGGGGGCTTTTTCCCCTCATTTAAATTTATCCTGTAGGTTGTAGAATCTACTCAGATCTAAGGCAAACTAAGCCAACAGCTAGAACAGGAACAGAACCACAGAAATAAAGATCATGTGGAGGGTTAGCAACAGGGGAGTGGGAGGAGGAGAGTGGGGGAAGGTACAGAGAATAAGTAGCATAGACGGTGGGTAGAAAATAGGGGGAGGGCAAGAATAGTGTGGGAAATGTAGAAGCTAAAGAACTTATGACACATGGACATGAACTAAAGAGGGGGGACTGTGGGTGGGAGAGGGTGTGCAGGGTGGAGGGGAATGATGGGGGAGAAATGGGACAACTGTAATAGCATAATCAATAAAATATATTAAAAAAATAAACATCTAAACATCTTTAACTTGATTATATCATTTGTCATCTAAAGTGGGACTCTTTTGAAAGTAAGAGTGAGAGATTGCTAAAAATTATTAATAGCTCTTAGCCAATCTACAGTAAGTATAAACTATTATAAGCTGTTGCAGACACACCAGAATGTACAGCCATGTTTTCTTGAAGAAAAAAAGGAAAATAAAACTTTTCATGTTTGTAATCCATTCAGGTCAGATAGTTTAAAGAAATGATTGACCTTTTCTTCTCTAACCCTAACCCTAATTACAACTCAAGTGGAGAGTGTACTGAAAGCAGAGACAAGTGTCTGTGCTAGGGCTTGTGGCCAGTGACCATATCCAATGTCCCCATCCCCTTAAAAATGTCAACTAAAAACAAATCCAGACTTAGATAAGCCTTTATTCAAAAACGAGTGCAATAGTAACAACTCTATAGTCTCAGGATCTGCATGTATCTTAAAATCAAACAGAAAAAAAAAGGCTTTTGAAAGGAGGGGTAAGCAGGGCTAGCAAGGCTTTTAAGGTGAGACTGGGCAGGTATGGGGCTGAGCAGACAGGTGGTCTAATGCAAAATCTTTCATTCTGTGGTCAGCCTGTTCTCAGGATGAGCTTAAGGAGGTTGTTCTGCCTTGCAGTGTTTGTTCCAACTTAGAGGGGAGCTAAAGCTCAGGGGACCTGTGGGGAGGAGAGGAGATAACTAATGTTCAGTTCAACCACGACAAGATAAAGAACAGAGAGTCGGGGAAACTTGGTCGAACCACATAAGGGGCAGCAGGGCTGCGGCCTCCTAGTTTATTTAGCCTTGTCTCTGCCTCTTTAGCTAATTCTCTTTACTTCATTGGTAAAATATTTCTCTCCCTTCAGAGTCCAGGAGCATTAGACGAAAAATAACTATGTATCCTCCATCGAGGTTAATGAATCTTAATACGTTGCTATGTGTACTTCAAACATTTTTATTTTAGTTTAGTTTTTAAGACATAAGATCTTATTTCTTAAAATCTTACAATTGCAAACCTCTGAGTACAGTCCCCAGCTTAATCTTGGAAAATGTAACTGCTAGTCTTAATTTGTTGTGTTTTAATCCACAACTGCATATATACAATCAACAATATGACTTGCATGTTTTATACATTTTATAAATGTTCCCATGCTATAGTGGTTATCATTCAACAACTTGCTTATTCTCACTGCACATTGTTTGATAATTTCATGAATTTAATCATGCAACTCTAGTTCATTAATTTCAACTACTGATTAGAGTTAAAATTTATGAGCATTTCATAATATTTATGAATTCTTCAGTTAGTAGACATTCTCTTTGGGGGGGAATTTTTTTATCTCAAATAATTTATGAACATTCTCTCAGATGTCTCTCTGGGTACTTACACACCTCTCAATGGCACCCCTCCCTGCAACATACACTTTCTAGTATCACTAATGCCACTTAAGTGATTTGATTTGCCTAATGAAATTTTACTGAAAGAACACTTGTCATCTCTGAGCCAAAGTATTATGGGCCAGAAAGTGATGTGTTATAATCTCTTCCTTCACTGTCGCAAGACTAGAGATGTCCGGGTAGAAGCTCCTCCATCAACCTGAGTCCCAGAGTGAGGGTTATATGTAGCCAGGCCAAGGTCAGCCCACAGTAGACACTTAGTGGGGACAGAAAACATACCTTCAATGGCATAAAGTACTGAGATTTGGGGGTCCCATCTTAGCCCAGCAAAACCTTCTTGTAATATGAATGAAACAATGATCCTATGATTCACTATCTTCCCATCCTTTCCATCCTTCATTTTAATTTTTATTTTCCCAATTATGTTGGCTGAGAAGATTCCAGTTACATTTATAACACTTCCAGTGGCTGTCCTGAAATTTTAAGCCTACAAGAAACTTAACAAATATCAACCACCTATTATTGATCACACCTCCTCCACAAGGGTGGCATTCCTGTCCTGAATTTTAAATTTACTTTTATTTTAAATCACACATATTAGTCTTTATTTTCTTTCTTTTTTACAGTCAATAATGTCTTAAACTTACCAATAAGATTTTATTCATTTTTATAGAAAGCTTATTGGTTTCACTTTCAATTATCTTTCACCTTCTGGTTTACCACTTTAATGATTTTGTGGTTGTCTGAACCTTGCCCCTGGGTATTCTGTGTAGAGCTAAGTCTTACAATAACAGGTTGTGGCTCCTGCCTCTAGGCTGACATTGGAAATACTGAAGTACCAGGAGGAAGGCAGCAGGCAAGCAGCTTTGCCTCAGGTCCTCATTAACATGTTTTGTCTTTTGTCTCCTACTCATTAAGCCTGTGCTCCCACATAAATTTGAACCCCAAGATAGGTTTTGTGGAGCATTTTACCTCCAGGCAGGGCCACTGTGAATGCTCTGAATGATCGTATGTTTTGTGCGTAAAACAAACATCTTAAGCCTTATAACTACACAAAGAAGATGCTTTTAATGTTTTCCCTTTTAAAAAGCACTACCCACCAACCATCCCCCAACCAATCCTACATTTCAGGGCAGAAACTTTTTCTAATTTTCACAATGTTCCTATACAGCTTAGTGGAACCTGCTTTCTGCCTCCTTTCAGCCCTTTTCATTGCTGCTATTCCTCAAGGGCTACACTCTCAATTGACACTCCCTGCAGCTCCATTAATCTCTTTGGGTTTATTTTGTCCTTGGAAATACAAATCCTTTTGAGCCTAGATTTGGTTGTTCAGTTTTCCCTTTGCAGATGCTACCTGCCATTCAATTGTTAGAGCAGCGTAGCTCTTCAAAGCACATACTTGCTACATTCATAGTGAATGAGATTTGAATTCTCTCATTTTCTTTAAAGCAATGCGTCCACCCTCACTGATTTGATATCCTCATCCTCCTCCTTTGTGAAACACCAATTCATCCCACATGAGAAAGAGTCTTGATGTTCTTACACTTTCTATATTTTGTACATTTAGCTCTCTTTGCTTTAGACAGGTGGTGGTAATGTTTTTGTTTTGTTTTCTTTTGCCAAGGAGACTACTAATTTTGCTTGGGAGAAAGTTGGATTCTGTTCCTTTAAAATAAGAAATACATCTGAAAATCCAGTTAATTTTATACACCAACCATAACCCCGCCTTTTTCCTTCTAAGTCAATTAGGCCAACACCTTTATGCAGTAAGCATTCATTTTCTTCCAAAGAAAACACAAACTTCTTAAATGATGAAAATCTATCACTCTAATTAGCACACCCGTTTCTCCCTCCCTTTCTCTACCCCACCCTACTCACTGTGTGAAAGAAAAACAATAGGGACATTATTGTGGCTGAGGGAAGATTTCCCTCCCTCAGGGCTTGCTTTCATTCCAAGGCTCTGTCTGATCTAAGAAAGTCTTTGACTGACCCGAGTGAGGCAAATGACACAGGATATTTTTTCTATTTTTTTAAATTTTATTTTAATTGTTGTTCATGTACAGTTTTCTGTCTTTTACTCCCATCCCAGTGCACCCTCAGCCCTCCTTCCCTCCCTCCCTCCCTCCCTCTCATTTCCACCCCTCCTAGTTTTTGTCCATGTGTCCTTTATACTTGTTCCTGTAAATGCTCCCCCTTTTCCCCTGAAATTCCCTCCCCTCTCCACTCTGGTCACCATCAGCCTGCCTCAATTTCAATGTCTTTTGTTATATTATGCTTGTTTGTTTGTTTTGTTGATTAGGTTTCTGTTAAAGGTGAGATCATATGATATTTGTCTTTCACCACCTGGCTTATTAGCATAATGCTCTCCAGTTACATGGCTGCATGCATCTTGCCCTCTGTGGGTGATGGTCCATATCTCTTCAAAGCAGATAGGGAACCTGTGCTATACAATGTGAATATCCATCTTTCCCACAGCTCTCTCCTGTACTAAGTTGCATCTTTACAATTCCTCTGTTTTTTTTTTTCATTTCTTAAAATGTATATTAGGAACTGCTACGATTCCCATGTTCCCAAACTCTTAACAGATGTTATTTCTTTTATAAATTTATTTTCCAATTACAATTGACTTACAATATCTTATTAGTTTTAGATAAACAAAATAGTGACTAGACACTTATATACATTAAAAAGTGATTACCCCAATAAGTCTAGCACCCATCAGACACAATAAATAGATATTATAGTATTATTGAGCATATTCTATATAGAATAACAGATATTGTTTTAATTGTCTGCTCTAACTAGGCTTAATGCAAACATTGAATTTAATGCAACCTCAATGCTTGCCTTTTAGAGGATATGTGAAAAAAGCAGATCAAAGATTCTCTTTAAATCGTTGGAGAATGGATGTTCTTTTTTGACCTCACACTTTTTTTAAATTCTTATAAACTATTTAGCTTTGGCCAATTTCTGCCAACTTCTTCCTGTTGTTGTCATAATTCATTGCCCTTACTTTTGATGTTTTATATCTGATATGAATTTTGATATCTGATATACAAGGACCTCTGTCCTGGCTTGTTCCTCTGGCCAGTCACACATCAATGCTGAAAATGCTATTCCTTGTTAAGAAAGAAGTATCTCCTCTCTCAGATTGATAGCAATAGTCTAGCTTGAACCAGAAAAACACTGTACTCCACTAATACCACCTCTGAACTAAAAACATAAATAATTTAACCTTTGACACTTTCCATAATTTAGAAATGGATTCCTGCTGGCATGGAAACCCCTGCTCTTCACAGGCCAGATTAACTGCTGCTGTCTTGCTTATTGGTACCAAATATATCAATAAACCCACAATACTTTTCTAACAGAATGGTAAAAATACATGGGAAAGGTGATTTTAAGTGCATATTTTTTATTGTTGTGTTGCCAGTTTTTCCACACACATAGCAACTTTAAAGCATACCCATTATGTCTCTCTCAGTCTGGTAGGTCAGAATCCTAGGCTGAGGTTCTTAGACAACTAAAATTGAGAGGCCCTCCAGGTTGGGCTCTAACTGAAAATCTGTGATGAAGAATTTACTTCAAGCTTGTTCAGGTTTTAGATGATTTAAGATGAGGTCCCCATGGCCCTCTGGCTGCCCACTATGGACTGTGCTCTTCTCTGAAAGACCAAACTTACTCCTTCTTACACGGCTTCTTTCATCTTCAAACCAGAAACAGAGTTTCCAAGTCTTGGACTTCCAAGTCTTGGACTCTTGGACTTTCTCTGACTTCCTCTTCTGCCACAGTAGGAGAAAATGCTGCTTCTTCGTATTTAGATTAGGTCTTCCATGATATTCCCTTTGGAATCTAAGTCAAAATCATTATGGAAGCAACACCAGGGGCAACAACCATGGGGATCATCTAAAATTTTTACTTAACATAGTATGCATTCATTCAGAGAGGATACATATACTCTCTATGGATTATATTCCAGTTCTCTGTTAAAGACTCAGGAGAGAAAGATGACAAAGATAGTTAAAAGGTGTCACAAAACAAGGACTGTGATTAATAACATTTTGTGCATCTAAAAATCTGATTAAAATTTCATAGTATCCTGTTTTATTGCCTTTGGATATATACTCAAAAGTTTGAGTATATATCCAGTGGATTACTGAATTATACAGTAGCGTTTTTTTTTTTTTTATTTTTTTTATTATTATTTTTTTTATTTATTTATCTTTAGAGGGGAAGGGTAGGAGAAAGGGAGAGGGAGAGAAATATCAATGTAGGGTTGTCTCTCGTGTGTCCCCTGCTGGGAACTGGCCTGCAACCCAGGCATGTGCCCTGACTGGGAATCGAACCGCGATCCTCTGGTTCGCAGGTCCGCACTCAATCCACTGAGCTACACCAGCCAGGGCTTTTTTTTTTTAAGTTTTGAGAACTTCCATACTGTTTCCATAGTAGCTGCACCAATTTACATTTCCTTCCAACAGTGCAAGAGGGTACCCTTTTCTCCACATCCTCAGCAACCTTTGTTAGCTCATCTTTTGGTGATAGTCACCCAAACAGGTATGAGGTGTGAGGTGATATCTGTCCCCTCATGCTGTTTGCTGCAGCATTAGTCACAATAGCCACAATATGAACACAAGGTGAGCGTCGATCAGGGTGAGTGGATAAAGAAAACATGATGTATATGCTGGAATATCATTCAGCCATGGGTATCCAGCCATTTGCAACAACCATGGAAAAGGAAATTTCTGTCATTTGCAACAACATGGATCAGCATAGAGAGCATCATGTTAAAATGAAATAAGTCAAGTAAAAACAAGATTGCATGATATCACTTATATGTCAAATCTTAAAAAGCCAAATGCATACAAACACAGGCTAGGATGATGATTACCTGGGTATGGGGTTTGGAGAAATGGGATGATGTTGGTCAAACAGCACAAACTTCCATCATTTTTTTAGTTGTCATTCAAGTACAGTTGTCTTCATTTATTCCTCACCACTCCCTCCACCCTACCCAACCCCATTTCCCACCCTTGATCCTACCCCCTTTGACTTTGTCCATGTGTCCATGTTCCAATTATAAGATAAATTAAATAATAAGTTCATCTTACATGTTCTCATCACAAAAAATAAATGATAATTATGTGATTTGGTGCTGGTGTTAGCTAACACTATGGTAGTAACCATTTTGCAGTATATTAAGTATACCAAATCAATATGTTACATATCTTAAACTTATGCAATGTTATATGTCAATTATAACACATCTCATTAAAGCTGGAACACAAATTAAAAATAAAAATATAATAATAGATGAGTAAAATATGGATATATTATTAAAGGTAGTCTTAAGCTTAAACAGAGAAATAAAAAGTAAATAGTGGTGTGTAGTAACATTTGCAGGCACCATGAGAATAGTAAGTGCAGGATTCTGGGGAGCTTAAAGCAGGGGCTGCTGCATTCTACCAAGTCCACCAACTACCTGGTAAATCATCAGAAGTTTCCCAAAGGAAGCCACACAGCTGCTTTTGATGACAAGCAAGTTATTATGAGGTTTGCAAAGTGGCAAGGACATGCTATGACAAGGGATCCGTATAAGCAAATCAGAGGTAAGACATGTTTTGGCCTGTCAGCAGAAAGTAATGAGCCATTTATGGAAGAGAAGATGGTAGAATAATTTACCCAAATTACTGCTGAAGTCTCCATAATCATAACCCAGACTTTGAAATGAACAGGAGCTAATTTGTTTACATGGCTTTTCTTGTTTCAAAATCCACCAGTGGCCCATTGTGTGTTAGAATAGAGGCTCTGACCCTTTTTTGTTCAATAAGACATTTAATAATGCCCTCATTGTATCTACCCTAATAAAAACACTAGAATTTTGATCTTTTCCATTAAAAATCATATGTATTTTTTTATTTATTGATTTGAGAGAGAGCGAGAAAGATTTGTTGTTCCACTTATTTATGCATTCACTGATTGATTCTTGTATGTGCCCTGACCAGGGATCAAATCTACAACCCTGACATATGGGGATGATGCTCTAATCAACTGAGTTATCCTGCCAGGTCCAAAAATCATATTTCTAATTGGTATAATTTTTTTATTATTCTAAGACATGTTTTCATATATCGTCTTACCCTTTTTCAACTTGTATCTCCGTCTTGAAATCTCTTAGTCTATTCACCTCTTCTTATTCACCTTCTATTCATTATGGCATAATTCAAATTTCTATTCTACAAAGACTTCTCAGTCTTCACTGCACTGCACATAATTAGCACTTATATAGACTCTGATTTTTCATAGACTATTTTTAGAGGAATTTTAGGTTCACAGCAAAATTGAGTGGCAGGTACAGATATATTCCATATACCACCTCCCCCACATATACTCAGCTTTTCCTATTGTCAATGCGCTCCCCAAGAGCACATTTATTACAAACGGTGAACCTACAATGATATATCATAATTACCGCAAGTCCATAGTTTACATTAAGGTTCATTCTTGATGGTATATATTCTATAGGTTTGGACAAATGTATAAAAATATGTATTCAGCGTTATGGAATCATACGGAGTATTTTCATTTCCCTAAAATCCCTCTATATTCTACATATTCATCCCACCCTCTCCAAACCTTTGGTATCTACTGGTCTTTATACTAACTCTGACCATTTTTTCTTTTCTCTATTGTTTTATTTGCATACATGCCTCTCTAACTCGATGACAGAGTTTATCCGACCCTTGCTGATTTCTGCTAGAATTGACAAATGTGTGTGCTACATATTTACATATCGAGTGTCTGCTGCCAGGATTCCACACATCTTCAGGCCTCACAAAGCCATTTTGACCTTAAAATTTATGTGAAAGGAGTTGAACAGTCAATCACAATTACGGGTGTTCTTTGGGTGTCTAAATGTACCCTTATGGTATTTAGCTCCAATACCCTGCTTCAACTGAATGCTCATCTCTGTCTCCAATAAATATGATCTGCTTTCCGTAAAAAGGTTTCCCTCAAACTAGATACCATGATAATCTACTTACTCTCTGGAGTAGCACAGCACATTTTTAATCAAAATTCTGGATAAATGGGGAAGATAGTTACATTTATAAATTATCATCCAGGATTAGAAGTTACTCATATACACTATTCAAGTCTTTGATACTAATGATTATCCCACCTGGAGTTCCATATTCTCACAGTCTTACTAAATCCATCTTTGACTCTCTCCACCAAGAGAATGCTTTTGATGTCACAACATTGTATTTACTATTCAGAGTAGATCAGTTGCTGATGATATCACACCTTCCTCATCTTGTGGACAGCCTAGCAACATATACAACAAACATGGTTTATTACCTGTTTTTATTTCGGTCAGCAGAGCCCTCTGTCCCATGTTAGCTCAACAAACCTCCCAACATAAAATTTACTGCCTTTCTTCACCTTAGGTCAGGTCACATTTTTAGACAGTCCTCTCTAATTTATCCCCTATGAGCAAAAGGGAGGTAGCATAAGGATTTACAATCTCAAGTCCAAAGAATAATGGTGGGGCTGCTCTTAAAATTATACATATTAATTAAATTAAAGGTGTGCCTGGCCCCTAAAGAAAGGTGAGATTCAAATACTAATGATGAGGATAGTTCATTGTATGGGGGCTCAATTCTTCTCTCTTGTATTCATCATTTACCGGAGCCGTGACCTTCACTGTTGCCAATAGAAATTTTCTGTCATATAAAGGTAGGAATGTGGTTCTGGGAATTTAATTATTTCTACAACGAAATTCTTGTTTTATTAAAAATAAATAGGTATACCTAGTTATGTTAGTAATTTTATAGTACTTAAATACCAGTAATTATTCAAACAGATTTATTGGGTTTAATGGCAGTGTAATAATAACGTCGGTATGTTTTATATGCAATAGTTGTTACACCTCATTAAACAGGTTGGTAAATGATCCATTGCTGTTTAATTAGCATGCAATGACTGTGTTATTAAATCTTAAACTGTAAATTAAATCCTGATTTGAGACACTTAATTTTAAAGTGTGATTGAAAACGTCTTTGGGCATGAATGTTTGGAGTCCCTTTGATTTTCCATGGTTCCTTCCTGCCGTGCGCTATGCCTTTGGAATGGGGAAGTGGGCTGCACTTCATTTGTGTGGCCAAATTTTTTCTTAATGGAGAAATACATACCTTTCTGGTAGGTGAGCAAATTGTGAACGGAGAATAAATTTTATTTCAGTTCCAATTTCTTACATATGGAAGATTACTTTTTAAAAATTATATTCAGGGAAGACATAGCCTACAGTCTCACAACCATGCACTCATACTTTCATAGCAGGACATTTTGCAAGCTTGGCAAGTTTTATTTGGCTAATTCAGAAGAAAACACCCATCTCTTTACTGACAGAAAGATCCCTGATGCATATAGGACTCTTCAATCTTTGCTGAACTAGCTGACTATAAAAATAGCAGTTTGGTGTTAAGTGGGCAAAGGTAGTTTCTCTCTTTTAATAGTGAGAATTAAGTACTGTCAAGGTCTATACATATTTCAGAAACATACAGACTTGAGATTTTTTGGAGAATATGTTGGAATTTATGGGATAGTGGCTTGAATAATAACCGTAAAGTATTCTCCACAGGCTGCACATCTTCTTTTGTGTTTTTCCACCTGTAGTCCACAAAACAGATCCCTAATGTCAGAATTTATGTTATGTGTATTTTTCTCCAATGCTAACTTATTATAGCTTTTAATAGTATTTTAGTATTGTATAGTACAAAACAACCTAAGATTGGGGAAAAACTGCAGTTTCAAATAATTTCCAATATCTTGGCTAGAATTGATTGAGTCATTTTCCCATAATGCTTTGGGTGGCTTAAATAGTGTTTGAAGGTGTGTAAATTTTCAATCTGAACTTTTAAAACATTTAAAATCTTTTTTCTTTTATTTTTCTTGTTTACACTATTACAGATGTCCCCTCTTTAAAAAAAATCCTATGTAAAGCTTATTTGGCCTACCTATATAAAGATATATAAAGTTATACTTTTCTGTATCTATAGATTGAGAAGAATAAAACAATCAATATTACAGAATAATAATTGCAGTGCAGGGGTGGGCCAAAGTAGGTTTACAGTTGTTCTTATGAAAATAAATATATAATACAATAATATAGAATAATACAAGAATAAACTGTGTTTTACAAACTCACAACTGCAAATTTAGCTTTGGCCCACCCCTGTATTTTGTAGAGTAGCATAATAACAGCATTCTCATGGACTGTTTGCAAACCTACAAGTAAAAGCATTTCTCAAGTTCTTCCTCATGAACACACGTGCCCATGTGGTGCTGGAACTGCTTGATCCTGCTGCCTGTCTGGGAGACATTCTGCAGACCCTCCTACCACCATCACGATCACATAGCCCACCCTACCTGTCAGGGGAACATCTCCTCTTCGAAAGTCAGCTCAAAATTGTTTACTTTTTATAGTCTTTCCTCTTCTGCTTTTTCTTTGGGACTTCTTGGTGTCAAGATACTATAATGCTCTATCTACTGTTAAGTAGCAAAGCCATATGAAATACTGATTTATTTCCATGGTTCTCTTCCTAATTGACTGCAGGCAACTTGTGGGCACAGCCCAGGTTCAATTTGTCTTGAATCTACTCAAGTAGAGTGATGGACACATAGTAAAATCTCAATATTTTCATTGAATGAGTGTTGACCTCCATGATACTATAAACATCCTCAGAGATTGCCTTACTTATATTCATCCAATAGCTCTGCCTGTGTAAATGTGCACCATCTGTGAGCGTCCCTCCATCATCTCTTCTATGAAAACCTTCTAACGGGAAGGGTCACCATCCATTATGTTCCATCGTGTAATTCCATCAGAGTCCTGCTACAGGAGGTGTTTAACATCTCATCAGTCATCATGGGGCAGGGCTTCCTCCAGGCCAGCTCTGAAATCATGCCACTTACAGCAAGCACGATTTTAGCATTGTTGGAATGTAATAAATATTTGTGACTGATAGGCTGGAATTATCTATAAAATAATATATTATTTCATCAGAATAACATAAATAAAAGTGGTCCAATTAAATTATGACCTTGTGAATAGTGTAATATTTAGATATGTATTTCTAAGAAAATACCCCTTCCTGTACACATTTCTTCAAGGTGAAGAAAACATTATTATAAATGTATGTCAATTTGAATTTTCACTGTCATTTCAGCTTAAAATAAATCTTGAGGTGGAATTTTAGAATATATTTTTTATGGCAACATATAATTAATTCACACCGAAATGTTTAGTTGTTTGTTTGGTGTCTTCACTATTGGAGATAAACTCCACAAGACATTGATCCTTCTCTGCTGAAATCCTTTTGCCTTTTTAAGTGGCTGCTCAGTAAATACATGTAGAATCCGTGAAGATTCATTTTTAATGAATTCTATTTAAATATAAGGTGTATGAGAGTTCGTATTTATATAGCATGTTTACATTATTGCTTTTAGATCTGTAATAGCTCTGTATGGTGTGAAATTCAGATATAATTAATGTAATTTACACATAAGGAAGCAGATAACTGTTAAGAGACCTGTCCAAATTAACAGGACCAGACAGTGGCAGTTTTGGCAATAAGGCTAAGTGTGCTCTTACTCTCAATTCAGGTTTGTCTTTATCCTACCAAGACAAATAATTGCAAATTTACTTAAATTTGTGAAAATATTATCAGTTAATTTCTAATGTCCAAATACACAGTTTCTTAGGCACTTTGGGACCTCATACAGTTCTCCTAATCACCATCAGCTGCCCCATCATATTTCCCTGAATCTCATCAATGGTCTTAAATCTCTTCCCTTTCAAGGGTGATTTTAGTTTTGGGAGAATGCAGAAGTCACAGGGCATGAAATTTGGGCTGTAGAGGGATTGAGTCACCTGCAAGATTTGATGTTCTACCAAAAAACTCTGCATGGGTGGTGATGTATGAATGGTTTCACTGTCGTGATAAAGCTGCCAATCACCAATTCATCAGTTGCCTATAGCTGTGGCTTTCTGAATCATCCAAATAGTTTCTGCAGAGGGGTGTTCAAGCTTAGTGTAAACATACATATATATACACATATACACATATGTATATATTTATATATGGGGATATATATATATATATGTATATATATATATATATATATATAGAGAGAGAGAGAGAGAGAGAGAGGGATGCCTGTCCACAAAAAAACTCAGCTATTGTTAATATAAGGAGAATGGTTTGCATGACATTGATGTAACCTGGCAGCCAAAGAAAGTGGATTGGAACCTCCATGCACGGACAATGATGACTTCACTGTACTAGTTAGTGGGGGTGGTAGACATTGTTGAGTAAGCATCGCATTCACAATAACTGAACAAGTAGAGCAACAAATCTGCATGAAACTTTGCATTAAGCTTGAACATTCCTCAACAGAAACTATTCAGATGATTCAGAAGTTCGCAGCTATGAGCAACTTATGATTGGCTGCTTCATTATGACAATATGCCTACTCATGCATCACATCTCGTGCAGAGATTTTTGGTGAAACATCAAATCACCCAGGTGACTCAGCCCTGCTACAGCACAGATTTGGCACCTTGCAATTTCTGGCTTTTTCCAAAACTAAATTACCTTTGAAAAGGAAGAGATTTCAGACCATCAATGAGATTCAGGAAAATACAATGGGGCAGCTGATGGCGATTCCAACAAAGGATTTTGCAGAGTGTTTTTTGAACAGTGGAACAAATGTGGGGAGAATTGTGTGAGGTTCCAAGGTACCTACTTTGATATTTTGAAGGAGACTGAGGCATCATTGTCCTATGCACAATGTTTCTTGTATCTTGTATCTTCTTCAATAAATGGCTCTGTTTTTCATATTGCATGGCTGGATACTTGCTGGATATAACTTTGTGTGTGTGCATATGTATACACACATAAAATTCACATACACATATATACACATTTATATATGTAATTCACATGTATTTAAACACACATATACATATTCTTATGTTTGGGTAAGTTCAGTAGCAATTTATTCTTTTGATGACTATCTTTCCTTTGAAGGGATTTAAAGTACTTAGAAAAAGATGAAACAATAATTTTATTCTGCTTAAGAGGTATATTATTTTTTGCCAGTGTCTGGAGAGAATTACTCTGGACTTTCCAAGTGAGTATTGTATCTCATGCTAAAACTCTAGGAGCAACCCCTTCATATAAAATTGAAAACACCTGACAACCAAGTATCCTGTATGTAAAATCACAGAAGGAGATTGATTAGCATGGTAACATAAGGAGTTTTTCTGAACCTCTCCTGAGTAAAACTAGGAAAAATTATTTTAAAAACAACCAAAAATACAGCTTTCTGAAATGTTCAAAAGGGAAATACTATGTGAATAAATCTCTATTCATAAAAATCTATGAAAATATGGTAAGAACAAGAAGAGCCATATGGGATAACAATCTAAATTATGAAAAAATCTCAAGAATCCAATATCTATCAAAGTTGTCTTTCAAAAAGAAGGCAAAGTTAAGATATATATAATAAAGCCTAGAGTAACCACTAAAATATAATTCAAAAATTATAACAAAATATTTAAATGGATCATAGATACAAATGTAAAAATGCAAAATACAAAGCCCTAGAAAATAATATAGAAGAATATCTAGATGACCTTGGGTCTGGCGATGACTTTTCAGGTACAAACTGAAGTCATGATCCTTGAAAGAAAGAATTGACAAGCTGGACTTAATTAGAATTAAACACTTCTGCTCAGTGGAAGACAATCTCAAGAGAATGAAAATATAAACAACATGACTGAACATGCAAAACCAAGCAGAGAAAGACCCTAAGGAAGCCCCTGTGCTGGTGGGACAGAGAAGAACACACTAATCCCAGATGGGCGGATGGGTACCTCTTACTCTGAGACAAGAAGAGGATTGACATATAGTCTTTTGGAATAAATAGAGCTTGTAAAAGAAACCTACCTTTAAGCAATATATTTTATTAAAATACGAAGCAAAATTTTGGCAAAGAATCAGAGGGCCTGGATAGTTTAAGGCTTGAGATCAGTAGAAGAGTTTCAAAGAATGTAGAAGAAATAAGGTGACAAATAGCCAGTTAGAGGTTATTTAAAGATATAGGGCTATGATGTACAGTTGAGCCGGTTGCAGCTGTAAAATGGTGCCCATATGAGGGGCAGAGTGGAGGCTGGGGGGCTGCTGACATAGGCTGTGTCCATTCCAAGGAGTACCTTTATATAATTTACACAAAAGTGCCAACTGGGCAAGTAGTGGCCTTGAAAAAATATATAAAATGAAACTGATGTTTGGGTTTTATTAAAGACCTATACTCTTAAGTGGACTTAAGATAGATGACTTAAGATGAATGTGTCTTTGTGTTAAATAGTAACCCCAAATTTAAAGAGGGCATCATTAAGCTCCATTAGTCCTGGATCTAGAGCACAATAAAGCATTCCAGAATCATGATGTCTAAATTCTGTAGTGGAAGAAGCAGTCTACTTTCAAAAAGTAGAATTTCCTTCCATCTTAGTTATGTTGGCCACATTCCCAAAACTATTGAGCAGTCTAAATAATTTGCCAATATATTTACAGTGTGGATTTAATTGGATGAAATTTCACTTCAGCCAAAAGGCTTTTTTGAATCATAGTTTAAATTTGGACCTCCTATCCTAAAAACATAGCTAGTGTTTTCTGGAATGTCTTAATGACTTGTCTGGTACGCAAATTCTAAATAAATGACATTCTTCCAGATGCTCAAGTGTTTTCAGTAAACTGTCCCTTTTGTGAAGCTATTCAAGCTTTTGAAGTTAAAGGCAGTATTGTATTCAGATTGGCCTAATTTCAATATAGAGAGCACTCTCTTTGCCATCTACTTTATAATACCTGTGTATCAGAGATGAGCACAGTCAATTTTAATCCAGTTCATGGGAGACATAGTAAGATTATGCAAATATAAGGGAAGAAAAAAATATCTTGCTATTTTTATATCCCTTTTTGTTAGTGTTAAATATCAGACTACACACAATATACTGTTTTACTCCCAAATTTTAGAATTACCAGACTAAGGTAGTTTAAAATGGTTATAGCCCAAAAGCATTTTGGTAGGCTGCATAAATTAGGCCTTCCTTTCTCTGCTTAGGTTTCCTCTGTGGCCGCTACACGGGAACAACCAAATAATACAGATGATGCAGAACAACATGGAACACCGAATGATCCCATCAAACTGATTTTCAACTGGTGCCAATCAACTGAAATTAATGCAGTTTTTGTTTGGAATAGCTTATTTCTTGCATATTAAGACATTTGATTTGATTCCACTGTTAATTTTTCTCTCTTGTGACTTCTTTCCGGTATAAATAGACTTATCACTTCTATTTGCTGATGAAAAGACAGCCTGAGGCTGTGCATACAACCTACATTTCACCAGTTATATTTCCCGGGCTGTCGTATAGGCAGAATTAGGGGGATCTCTCTATTTAAACACATCTTCAAAATAAATGCATACCATAAATCCCAAGTAGTCTCCTCCATAAAAATAAATGCTTCTTTTAAAAAGAGTGGTTTGAGAGACTTTGGTTTTCCTCGTTCTCACAACAGTTCTGGACACATCGTCCCTTTCTATCTAGCTATACCCATTCCAGGACTTATTTCACAATAACTCAATAAAAATGCCATTTCCTTCATTTTCCTGATTTCTATACCAATGTCTAAGTCTACCCATAATTATAGGCACAAGTAAGCTTTCCACTATTTACTAGTAAATTAATTCATTTCTGTGGCCTTTTTGTCACCAAAATGACAATAATTTCTGTTAGATCACAAAATGTTTCTTTTAAAAGACCAGTGAAGTTGTAAAGAAAAATATTAGATGCTACAATACTGTCCCATTCTCCCTTCCATTGTCCTAAATCACACTTCTGGCTGCAGAACTGTCAGGCACAGCATGATATCTGCTAAAAATGAGTTCAACCCAGAATCTCATCAGAGGTAGCCTATGTTTTGTGTTCTCTGATCTTCTAAAAAGAACAAACAAACGCGGAGCATAGGAAGGTACTTAGATGGCTGCTAGGGAAGCTGTCATTTCCACAGTAGCTTTGTTCTTTACTGCAGAGAGAGGCTGATACTAAAATTACTGGAAGAAACTAGAAAAATATAATAGCATCACCAGCGTATTGATGAATTTCAAGTAAAGGAAAATAGTGGATCATAAAACAGACATGACTATGGGTGCAGGTACAAAATAGGAAGAGAATATTTGAATATTTTAATGAATATTTAAAGCTATGAGGATTAGGGGTAAGATAAAATACAGAAGTGTTTCATTAGTGAGAATTATACTTAGTGATATTCAACACTCTGGTTATAAAATTTACAAGTGTTTACCTAAAATGTCCCTTCTGGTCTATAGAGATCATGAAGACACAGGCAAATGTGTGTGTTTAGAGGTGTGTGCGTGCATGTGTAAATGAGTCAATCCTTTATTATATGAAGGGGAAAAATCATGTCTAAAGTTCTGAACAATTTATAGGGATTTATTTTCTACCAAATGCTTGATCATAAACACACAAATATGTAGTCCTCCTTTGGTAACCACAGGGCATTTGTTCCCAGACCTATGAATACCCAAATCCATGAACGTTCAAATTCCTTATGAACATTCCTTATGTAAAATGGCATGTAACCTACACAGATTCTCCTTTATGTTTTAAATCATCTTTAATTTATTATAACACTTAACACAATGTAAATAATTGTTATACAGTAGTATTTAGGGAACAATGACAAGAAAAATGTCTGTGCATATTCACTATACATGCAGCCATCATCCATGGAAGGCCTAACTACTCATCAGCAACAATGTAACTTTTTTTTTTTTTTTTTTTTTTTTTTTTTTTTTTTTTGCAAAATGTTCAACCTGGGTTGATTGGATCTGTGCATCCAGAACCTTCAGATATGGAGGGCCAATGGTACATATAAGTAAATTCATGGGAACATTTTACAAGTGTTGAGGGGGAAAATGAAGAAAAGTAAAATAGAGAAAGAAAATTGCACTGTATCTATAAATGCAAAACTGGGCAGCCATTAAAATAATTGAATTAAATTTGGACTTTAAAATAGCCACTCTATATTGTTAAATAAAATAGCAAGGTACAGAACAAAATAAAGAATCTGTTCCCAATTTGTATAAAATACCAAAACAAAATTATATTTGTACATATAAGATGCATATTTATGTGCACAGAAAAATTCTCTGAGGAAATAAACACAGCACTATTAAGGGCAAAGAAGGCAGAGAAGGGCTTACACTTTCTTACTGTATGCACTTATATATTGTTGGAATTTGTTAAGCAAGCATGTTTTTCTTGTTTAGTTTAACTAAAACAAGATTAAAAGAAAAGTATTCACTGTTTTCAGAGTAAGTGGATTTCTGCATAGCTCAGGAGGGAGGGAATAGTGTCAGACTTCCAAACAGTCCCTTCTATTTATATTTTAGAACCTCTGGCCACTTTTAAAAGGTAATAAATATATATATAGTTGATGTCTACTGAGTGACTTATTTGTTCTTTTCTCTTTGCTTTTAGGTCAAGAAATATTTGTACTTCCTTCTCCACATGCCTACTTTCTGCATCCCCTCTCTTCCACATGGTCTGTTATTAAAACATCTTGGAATTGGCATAATAAAACCCCAACTATTGTCTCTTGACTTTCAACTCCATGATTAAAAGGGGAATGGAATTATAGTACTGAGGGATATCTAAGGTATGTGTGTGCATAGCAGTCCATTCGAATGTGGCACAGAAAATTCTAGTAAAGTGTGGCTCCAAAGCGGACAGAACAAGCAAATGTTAAGAAAGTTAATGTAATGCAAGGATATATGAAAAAAAGACATCTGTTTCTTTAATCTCTGCTTAAGAAACAGTTGCATGTTAGAAGAGGAAAGAAAAGATTATTTTATAACTGAAGTTATGCTGCAGTTTCTGGACACCTTCAGAAACTCATAAATATTTGATCCTTTTTTTATCTGCAAGATTCCTTAAATTTCAAATAGTACAGCCACCACCAGCACACAAGGCAGGACAGTAATGCAGATAAACACTGTCATGTAGATAAACAGAACAAGGAATATTTAGGCAGACCTTGCTCTCTATAAAAAAGCATGTTATGTGAAAAAGTAATCTACAGTAGGGCGACCAAACTCTTAAACACACGTTGGTTGACTTCTGTGTCATAGCAGCCATTGCCATTGTAGTGAATGCACACAGAGTTCCAAAAGAATCCACAGGGCATTTTCAAATGTGTTTTGAAACTTTTTCATGTGGTTCACAGGTTCTGGCAAAGAATAACTTAACTACCCATGTGTTTAGCATACCATTACTTATCAACAGTTATGTGATTACAGGAAACACATAAGTGTTACCATTACTATTTTCTGAATGAGTATATTCAGCCCTTGGATACAGAAAAAAATATTAAAAGGCACAGAGGGATTGCATGTATTTAGGGACACTGTGGTTTGAATTCTGTCTCAGGTGTACAAATGCCTATACAGCAGATATTTGTCCATTTTCTTCTATCTTCACTGCTAGTACTTCAATTCCGGTATAATTATTATTATCATTCTCATCAATTACTACTACTACTACTTAAAATATTGAAAAACACATCTGACTTATTTCCCTATGTCCAGTTCCTCCTTAACCTAATGCATTTTATGTTTACCACTGTCAGATTAATCTTCCTTATGTCTACTTTTGATAGGGTTCTAAAGTCTCCCATGCCTTGATCTTGTCTGATGAATCAAGAATAAAGTCCATCATCTATAGCTTTTCATCACAAGAATTCAACTTACCATTCCCTTCTTTGTTGTTTCTCCACATACTTTCCACCTGAAATCCAGACAGCCTTTCCCCACCCTTGCCTTTTGAAGTTTAACCAATTCTTAATTTGTGCTCTGCTGGCAAAAAGCCCAAGATTTCATAATATAATAAGATACTGAGTTGAGTTTAAAGCTTCATTTTCAGCTGCCTGCAGTAGGATTAAATGTCTCCATTTCATAGCCATTGTAGAAGAGCACCAGAAACATATTAATTGATAAATAAATGATGACTGTCTAGGTTTCCTACCAATAATCATTAAATGACAGATTCTACATTTATATTTTATTTTTCATTTTCTTACCATTATTACATTTCCAGATGTCCTGCTTGCTCCCCAACAAGGATTAAAGGCTGATTACGCACAGGGAAATAGGATCAACTTCTGTCTGTGTGTGTCTGCTTTAGTTAAACACTGACAGTGACTGGATCTGGAAACCGATCATCCAGATTTTAATCTCATCTCCTTTTCACAATTATGAGTCCTACTCAAAATTTCTGCCTCCATTTTCCTCAGACATAAAAGAGAGGGTACGAGACTTAGCTTGCAATGGAGGTCATATATGTAAATTGCCTGGTACAGTGTAGGTGGTTGATGGATATTTGTTAAAAATAATTAACCACCAGGTAAAGATATCTGTGTTATCTTTTTGTATCATTACTCCATACTTTTGTATAATTGTTGACTGTAGTTGACAAAATGAGTGCAAATTAATTGAAAAATTACTGGACTCGTAACCGAATTGCTTTGGCTTTTAGAGACCCTTCTGGCATTGTTGTCCCTGTTTCTCCAGGCAAAATCTTTAATTCTTTTTCCTTAATTTCTTCATCTGTTCATTAAGGGATTATTTTAATTATCTCTAAGATTTCATATAGTGCTAATATTCTACAGTTTCATTTTTAAAAAATGTATACCCTGCCAAACTCAAGAAAGAAGAAGTATCTTGCCCAAGTTACTTGGTCACTTTTATCTCTCTCAGTCAGAATATGCCGAGTTGTGCTGTGGAAATAAATAACCCAAAATGGTAGTGGTCTTTACCAATGAAGCCTCATTTCCCTTGCAGAACTTGTCTGATGAGAATCTACAGCAGTGGTTATTGTGGTCATTGGAGACATGCACAGAGCGGGGAGAGGGATGGCGGACTCTCTTCGATGCGATTGTCTGGGCTCTAGGAGTCAGAACTACATCAGGGGGAATGTTGCGAACTGAGGTGAAAGAGCAGAAGAGACTGTGGCTAGGCTTTCAAAACACACTCCAGAACTGGCATGTTATGGCATTGGTGAAGCAAGTTATTTGGCCAAGCCTGTTCGCCATGGCAATCCCCCTCAGCAATTATAGAACATGGTTTACCATACGTTGGTGGTGCTCAGTCTCCTACTTCTATATTTAACTTTATTTTCCAGCTCCAGTGTTACTTACCATTGGTAACTGAACACTTCCATTTCAATATTATGTTTTTGCTATAACCATTTATGATGTCAGAATCAGAATTCATGATCTCCCTGCAAAGCCAGCTTGCCTTGCCCTTCCACACACACAATAATTTCCAAACAATTTTAAATTCCTCATCACTCCCTATATAATCACTCTGTGAGCTCTATTAATTCTGCCTTTGAAATTTTTATTTTTTTCCCATTTCTTTAGTTTAGGCCTTCTATCTATCTAGTCTGGTATGGGATACTACAGTACACACCATTTCCCAAGTAATCACTCTGTAAGCTCCGTTGACTCTGCCTTTAAATTCTTTTCCTTTTTTTCTCTCTTTTTATTGTTGTTAAAATACAGTCGTCTCCGTTTCCCCCCCCCACCACCACCACTCCCCTCCACCCCAGCCATCCCCACCTTCCAGCCTTTATCCTACCCCTCTTTGGCTTTGTCCATGGGTCCTTTATACATGTTCCTTGACCACCCTTCCCTCTGTACACCTGTTATCCCCTCCCACCTCCCCTCTGCTTACTGTCAGTTTGTTCTTTATTTCAATGTCTCTGATTCTGCCTTTAATTTTTTCATATTTAAACCCTTATTTTTATCTTTTCACCTTTTCTTTAGTTCAGGTCTCTGATGTAGTCTGCTATAGTATACTATATTATACTACAATATATAGATAACAGTATAGTATCTAGTCTGCTATTTTAATAGAATTCAATGCAATCAGTTGAAATAATTTTTAACTGTGCTCTTCCCTTTGGTCAGAAGTATTTAGTGGGTCCCCATCATCTAAAAATATGATACAACATCCTTAATATAGCATTTAATATTATCCATGGGATACTCACCCCAACCTATGTTCTCTTATTTCCATATATTTATATTGTGTACCATCCAGTTAAAGCAGCCCTCACATTCTGAACACAAACCACAATTCATATTTTTCATCTTCTTGCCTAATGCTTTTTATTTTATGAGTCATTTATATAAGTCTATACCTTTCAGAGAGAGAGTTGTATACATAGTAGATTGTCAACACATGTTTAAGAAGGAGAAGGGGAAGAAAAGAATACTTACTTTAGTGAATACTGCCAATCATTTGGCATTTGGCAAAACACTTTCAAAACATCATCTCATTTATCCCTTATTTACATTTTTATGGAGTGACTACAATGGTCCTTATTTTTAGGCATGGAAAAATGTGGCTTAAAAAGATTCAAGAGGTAAGACCAGAATCCAAATATATATCTATAGATTCAATAGATAATATAGGTCAGTCTATACCTTTCTATTTAGTATTTGGAATTGCTTGGGATGAACATTACTTCAGTGAGTAATGTGAGTTCACTGAGTTCACTGGGCAAACATTGTGTGCCCAGCCCTTGGATTTGGGAATTTTCTAGGCAGAGAGTGAACTGATTCTCACAGGTTATGCTGATTGCCTTTCAAAAAAAAAATCAGTTTCAGGGTCGAATCTGTTGGTGCTTCTCCAACTCTTTGCTTTAAGTGTGTGTACCTCCTGGGTCTAGGTAAGCCTGCAAGAACACAGTTTCTCAATTTCAGCCATAACATTCAATATCAAATGTGATGATAATCCCTCAACATTGCAGCACTTTGAAATCTGCACTGAGAGTTCTATATTTGTAACAATCCCTAGGAACTAAATAATTCAGAAAAAAGTCAAGTGAAAACTTCTCACATCGACCTGTAATGGAAACAACTAATGAAATAGACTATAATGAGATACATTGCTATACATAAGTTAAAAAAACTGGTGTTTTTCTCTCTCAACAATTTTCTATAATTATTACTTGCATTTCATAATATCTAAAGAATAATAGAAACTTGGCAGTAGTCCCTTTTATCCATCTCTCAGCTGCTACAGATAAATAAATATACATTGGAAAAAGTCAGGGTCATACAAGCTACCAAGGAAATTTTTTTCCCTATTTTGAGGGAAGATTCTTGCAGGCAAAACATAAAGACAAATTTATTCAAATTAATCCAGAAATATACAAGGTGGAAAACACAAAAGGTCAAGAAATTACATTTCCAATGTGTATATGGCTGGCGAATTCATAAATTAGATGCCCCTTAAAGCCCTGGTGATTTTATTAGGCTATATCCCCGAGAAAGTTGAACAGCCCTACTTTGCTTTGTATATTAATCAGGCCCCTCTCTGCTGCTTTATTTTTAAATTATTGGTAATCAACACTCCCAAATATCTAGACCTCTATTCAAAATTAATGAAAGGAATCTATAATTGTAACCTTCTGTTTGAGAATCTTTTTACCTGTGACTGAGAGATTATTCAGCTATTCAGTTACTTCTTTAACTGTGACTGAGTTTTAGAATCTCATCTTAATCTAAGAACAAGAGTTTATGAGTTGATTGAGAAAAACCAGTGTTTAGTGCATAACAATGTTTAGTTATCGGTGCATATTTGAAATCTACAAAGTGTAAATTCTTATTAATGTAATTTGCAATAATAACTAAACAGAACAAAAGACAGACATATTAATTGGGATTCTCTGGTAACAAAACAGCCTGTGCAGAGTAGCTGGTAATTGGCCCAGTCCTCTTTCTGTGTTCAATGTCTAAAAGGCCTCTGGCAGAAAGAGTAGGTGGGAACAGGAATTATTTTAAGAACAATAGAAAGAAACTAAGGAGAAACCAAATCCATCTAAAAGAATGAAAAGCCTTCCTTAGTCTACATAGTATCGCTGTAATATGGCTTCTTTAAGTTTCCCTTCCCCTCAGGAATGATTACAGTGCTTTCCATGTATTTTTTAAAGCCTCCACATATTATGGCACAACATACCCACATTTTCTTAACTCCCTATCTCTATTGCATCAGATAATTAGCACACTGCAGAAAAATATTTCCTTAGTCTTGAATTTGAAGAAACTATCTTGGGCTGTGGGAGGTGGAGAGTGGGGGAAAGGTACAGAGAATAAGTAGCATAGACGGTGGGTAGAAAATAGACAGGGGAAGGTCAAGAATAGTGTGGGAAATGTAGAAGCTGAAGAACTCATGACACATGGACATGAACTAAAGTGGGGAATGTGGGTGGGAGAGGGTGTGCAGGGTGGGGGGAATGATGGGGGAGAAATGGGACAACTGTAATAGCATAATCAATAAAATATATTAAAAAATGAAGAAACTATCTTGGTATAGAACAAAAAGAGATGTTACTTTTGAGTTTTATTTGAAGCAAATTTTACTTAATTAGTTAACAAAAATGGAAACAAAAATACAACAAAAGGATCAGTGACATAGTTTCCTATAGTGAATTCAAAGTAAATGTAAATAGTAATATTTTACTTATTAAGCCAAGTTCTCCAAGTATCTTACACTTATTCTCTTAATTATTTTATGAATATATTTATTACCGGAAATCAGAGAGAAGAAAAAATAGAATTCTACAGTACAATGCAGAGAGATGTGATTTAAATATCAAATATTCTTTTGACTCTGTCAAGACCCAAAAGCAACTGTAAAGGTGGCATTAACAGATAAATTCTATCTCCCTTTTATTACCTACCTATGAGATATTCTAGACGAGTCAGAAAAAGCCTTGGTAGACCGACCTGTCAACAGACATTTTAATGTCAGTCACTCGGCAAGAGGAAACTAGAATCAGAAAATTTACTGAAGATAATAATGTAGTTTCCCCTGTGTGCTTCCAGAACTGTCACCAACATTAAAATAACTTATTTTCTTAATAAAGAGAGAGCTAGAAGACAAAAGAGGGATACTACAGTCAGAGACACACTACAGGAGAGAAAGAGAAATGAAGAGAAACCACAGAGAGGCAAACAAATGCACACAAAATATGTAGGGGCCCCCGCACCTGGGTAAATACACCAGGATTCTGTGAAGTCAAAATTCTCTTCAGCCTGGACCCAACGCAAAAGTATTTTAGCAACTATCACCCAAGTGCACCAGGAATCCTTTTACAAATAGATCCTTTGTGGATTGTATTAATCACCCTGTATGAAACCTTTCAGTCTGAAAGGTAGATTTCCAGGTGTTGAAGCAACTGTAGTATGGAGGGCATTGCTTTTGGAGGCAAGTTGTCAGTTCTTTCATGAATGCTGTCAAGTACCAGTTGTCAATATGAATAAGAGACTATGGAGACACTTTTAAGAGGGAGTGTGAAGGTACATGTTTGATGAGGGAACTTGGGGTTACAGTGCTGAGAGCCCTTTCTATTTTTTTTTAATTAGAAATTCCATCTCGTAGTTTCTAGCCCACAGGGATTCTGCGGTCAAATCCAGAGGAATGTGTTTACAGAGGGACTGAAATCTGTAGGGTCAGGCTCTAGCAACATCACTAATTAAACACCAGTTTGACTTACAATTAGTGTCATTAATTGTGTTTTAAAAGTTAACATCTTCTGAGAATTTCTCACCCTCAAAGTTTTTCTCCACCCTCCAACGTTGCTAGTTAAAGGGCGGTTAACACATAACTGAAAAAGCCGACTGTGTTAGAAACCCGAATGACTGTACTTGTTAATGGGGAATAAGGGGTCTGGCCTGTGTGGGTGAAATGCGCCAGTCAGACCAGCTCACACTACCCAGATGAAGCCTGTGGAGCCATCTCAGTTCATAACTTTCACACCACTCTCTGTTTTTCTTTGGGTTCCCTTAATTCAAAGCCTGTGATCTTTGGAAATGGTTCTGTTTTCCCATGGTCTTAGTTGGGCTTCCTAGAGAGCAGGGCCTGGCAACAGCAACCTTTCCCAGCCTCACTCGGACTCCAACAACAGACCCCTTGTACTGACTCCAGCAAGGGGATTAAGCTATTTGTCCAAGAGACCTGGCCTTTTTCAGTCTCACACCTTCTGATTGTGAAAACGGGCAAATTTGCTCATGAGCTTTAGAGAAGATGAGACGTTGTTATTCTACTGTTGACCCTCAGACCCCCGACCCGGGAGACAGCAAGGTAATTTTTTAGATACTCAAATCTTCCCATGAAGATTTTAGTATATAGTGGTAATTTAATCTTCCAACTCCCATCAATTCAAATTGATCAAGATAACGACAATTGCCTTTGTCCATTCGGGCTGCTATAATAAAACCCCATAGACTGGGGAGCTAATGAACAACAGACATATACTTTTCACAGTTCTGAAGGCTGGAAGTCTGAGATTAGGAAGCCAGCATGGTTGGTGAGTGCCGTCTTCCAGGTCATGGACTTCTAGTTGCGTCCTCATGTGGTGGGAGGGAAAGGCATTTCTCTGGGGTCTCCTTTATAAAGGTACTAATCCCATCCATGAGGGTTCTACCCTCAGGACTTAAGCACTTGCCAAAGACTCTACCTCCTACTGCTATCACCTTTTGGGGATTAGGATTCAACAAGTGAATTTTTCAGGGAAACAGTGAGACCACAGCAATAACAGTCTACATTCAAAGATGTGTGTCCGATATAAGAACTCAGGATGTAAAGACTTGCCAACCAAATAACCAACCAGGGAACTCGAAAAGCAATCTTCATATGAAGCAATAGCTTTTAAACAATAGCATATATGTAACGGGATGAATTAATAGCTTGCACAATGACAAAAGATTTCCCTGAGCAGGTCAGAAGCGTACTAGGACAAGCCGCATAAGAAAAGATCAAACACTTCATCAACCTGTCATCTCTCCAGATAAGTTCTTGAATACTAATTGAATTTGAAATGATCTTCATGTACATCATCCCATGTATATGATATGATGTGATATGCATGATATGTATACATTACATATATATACTTGTAATTTTCCAATAAAGGAAATTATTCTGTATCACAATATTGATGTTTGTACCTTAATTTCCAGACTTTATCATATAGAGAACAATCTCATGCATTTCTCTGAATATTTTACTTAGAAACTAATGTCACAAAGTCACAATGTGACCAAAGAATAGTTGTATTTTTTTCCTTTACATTTCAGGCAAGAGGTTTATGTGCTACTCATATAACATACATACATTAAGTATGTTTTTCACTTACAAAGATGCACCTGATAAAATTACATGCTTGCACGTGTACATGGGGAAAATTGGATGTGTACATGGGAAATACATATACATTTTTTTGCAATTCAATATCATAGAAGCCTGCCAAGGTATACTGTTATTTTCAATAATCGTTATAGTTTATAATAAAATGTTATGAAAAGCAACGCTGCCAGATGACTCATTTGGGATATCAACCTAATAAAATGAATGCTGATTTTTGAGAGCAAAACTCAATAATTATAAACAACAACAAAAAACCTTTCTTATAAATTACTTTTTACTATTTTTTACTATTATTTGTGGCTTACTTTCCTTAAAAGTACTGACATTGGCATAAAATGTTAAATCACATATAGGACAAATATTAAATGTCTATAAAATACATAATGTGGAAGAATTGTGTGTCATTAAATTAGGACTAAATAGTTATTAAAACTGATAGTTAATATCTGTTTTAAACTTCCTGACAGCCAAGTTAAAAATAGAAAAACACATGGGGTAAATGACAAAAATAATGATCAAAATACATTAAAATTTTGTACATATCTACATACATGCTTCCCAATGCAAAATAATACCTATAAATATTATTTAATTCCCAGATTAAAATTAAACACATATTTTTCTGATCACCAAGTTCATTTTAGTACTAAAGTCAAGAAGGAATTTGGTTTGTATCATGTTTTATTAGTATTATTGAATAAACTGTACTATAATCCATAAAATTTGAAGAAGATATGGAAAATACTCTATCAGGTTATTTGTAAATCATTATGGCATAAAATTAAACATAAACAAAACCTCTGGCTAAGCTTTAATGAAATGTTCGCAATTATGTACATGCTTAGCATTCAAGTCTAATATACTTTTAAGAAAAAAGGCACAATGAGTAGAAAGGATTTTAGCTTCAGAGTAAAAACACATGTTTCATTCCTAGTTCAGTAGTTTATTGCCCATTTGATTCTTCTGTTTTATATTTTATTGCTGTTTGTTTTTGTTTATATTATCTCTTTCACACTACTTTGGGTTTAATTGTTATTCTTTTTGTAAATCTTAAAGTGTGATCCTTAAACATTCATTTTAGACCTTTCCTTTTAAAAACTAAATTACTTTAAAATAAAAAGTCTTTTTTCAGCATTGCTTTTTCACCCTACTCATTTTTATCTGTTGAGTTTTCCATTATCATGTAACTCAGTTTCTTACTGATTGCTTCTTAAAATTACAGCACATTTAGAAATGCATTATTTGTTTTCCAAATATTTAGAATTTTCTAGTATCTTTTGGTTATTAATATTTAATTAAATTAATTTTGGTCAGAAAACATGTTTTCTATGACTTTAATATTTTAAAATTTATTGAGAATTTAGAACAGATGGTCAATCCCTAAGAACATTGCATGTATATGAAAAAACATTTTTGAACATGGCTAGTATTTAAATCAAGGAGTAGGAACATCTAAACCAAGTTAAGCAGTAGTACTACTCACTATTCTAAGTCAGCTGATTGCTTTTGTCTAGCTGCTGAGAAAGGGATGTTAAAATATTGGTCTATGACTCTGGAATTACCTTTTCTTCCCTTCTTTCAATTTTTCGTTCTTGTATTGAAGTTTTGTTATTAGGCACTTGCATATTTGTGATTGTTATGTCTTCCTGGTCAATTTATCATGTTTACCATTGGGAAGTAGACCGCTATCTTCAATAATACATTTTTTCCCTGAAATTGTTTTATCTTATATCAGAGTGACTCTAGTCTCTAATGATAACTGATTTTATATACATATTTTTACAGCCATTGAATTTAAATCCAGTTGGTGTCTTAATATTTAAAATGGTTTTCTTAAAGACAGTGTATAGTCAGGTTTTTTTTTTGTTTTGTTTTCTATTCCATTATGAAAATTCCTACATTTCATTTGAAGTTTTTTTCATGTAATTGATTGGGATAAGTTCTACTCTTATTATTTTTCTCTATTGTTCTTTTCTCTTTTATTTTTTAATTATGCAACATTTCCCTTAGAATACTGTTCTAATTTTCCTGTTAAATTTTTAATTCTGCTTCTCATCAGAGTTTTATTATTTGTACTTGGATTAAAATACTCATATATGATGTACTATTTCTCATAAACTGTACAAAGCTTACAATAGTGTAAGTTTATTTTCCTCATTATTTATGCTATAATGGTGACATATATTTCTGATGAGATTCAATTATAAATAGAATTATTATCCCATTTGTGTTCTTTATATAATACATCATTTATCTCTTGCTGACTTCAACATTTGGCCTTTTTTTTGCACATAGCCACTTTCAACAATTTGACTGTGATATGCTGACACACAACTTCTTTTATGTATTTTTAAAAGTATTTTATGTGGAAATTTTTGTTTTTAATCAAATTTAGGAAATGTTCAACCATTATTTCTTTATTTTTTGTTCAGTTCATTCTGTCTCTCTGCTCCTTCTAGACTAATAAAATACACATTAGACTATTTTGATATTATCTAATGGGTCCCTGAGTGTCCATTTTTTACAATATGTAAATTTTCTTACTTTATCTTCAAGTTCAATGAATCTTTCATTTATTATTTTTATTCAGCTCTTACATACACATAGTAAAATTTTGATTTCATATGTGTCTTCTACAATTTTAGGATTTCAGTTTAGTTCTTTTTTTTATTGTTGTTCAATTACAATTGTCTCCATTTTCTCCCCCATTACTTTCCCCTTGCTTTACCCACTCCCTCCTTCCACATTCAATCATCTCCCCCATTGTCTTTGTCCATGGGTCCTTTATACATCTTCCTTGATGATCTGTCCCCTTGTTTCCCCTGTTATCACCCTTCTCTCTCCCCTCTGGTTACTGTCATTTTGTTCCTTATTTCCATGTCTCTGGTTCTTTTTTGCTCGCCTGTTTGTTTTGTTGATCAGATTCCACTTATAGGTGAGATCATATGGTATTTCTCTTTCACCACTTGGCTTATTTCACTTATTATAATGATCTCTAGTTTCATCCATGCTGTCATTCTTCTAAATTATATTGTCAATATTTTTTCTGTTGTCATTTCTGTATTTTTATTCATGTGAGTATATTTCCTTTATCTTCTTTGATGACATCTATAGTAGCCACTTTAAAACTCTTATCCGCTAGTTTTAACATCCAGGCCATTCAAAGTCAATTTTCTTTCTACTTAATACATGTTTCATTTACCTGACTCCTCTTATATATTGGAGAATTTTTAATTTCACTCTATAAAGAATCTATTATTTTTTCTGTGTTGTCCCTCTGTTTTAGCTGATAATTATCTTACATGGACTTAAAATGTAAACTTTGTCTCGGGTGGAAGACCATCACAGACCCAGTCTTCTGTCTTTATCTCACTGACCTTGAGTCTGTATGCATGTTTCAGGGCTTATGATAGAATGTGTGATCACCTTCATGGTTCTTTCCCTTTGGGAATTCCTGCTCTCTTCCAGTCACCATAGCTTCCCTGGCTTCATCCTTTTGATTTGCTAGGTCAAAATGTAGTTATTCTACCACCAGTCCCACACATTCTGCTTAGACCATGCTAATTATCCCTGGCTCTATGCTAAAATCACAGGCCTGAGATTTCTGTTTATATAATTCCCCTTCTCTCACGGCATGTACTCCCTACTGATCACTGTCCACTGCAGCTGTTTTTGGTATGATATCCAGGTTTTATAATTGTTTTCTTTAGCACAGAAGGGGTGATCAGATATCAACTAATTATGTAATCATGAAAACATTTCTATTTTGTATGTGAGGACACTGGTGTTAAGTCAATTAAGCAAATTTGCACAGTTAACAAGAAATAGCTGTGAAGCTGATTCCAGTTCTTAATACACAGCAATATATTATTAAGCATGGTTCATTTTCATCTGAGAATATATATTTTAAATTAAATGTTAATTTATCAGTATCCTGAAAATGAGCAGTTACACTAAGTGTCTGGAATAAATTCTATAGTTTCTGATTGTATCAACCAATCATTTAGTTTAGAAACCCAAGTGTTAGTGTAGCCAGGCAGCATGGGGTCCAGCTGCTTGTCCCCATCCATACACATAACACAAAGATTTGTGTGGCAGGGAATATGTTTTTATTAACAAGTTTCCCAGTTTGAGGGGGTTGGGAGGATTTTTCCTCTGAACCTTTTTCTTTTGCAAGGCATAGAATCTCCCTTGCCCTCAAAGAAATTGTAACCCAAAGCCATTCCCGGAAGTTCCCCATTGTTGCTTATCTGTCCTTTTGGAGCTTAAGAGGGCCATGCAAACAGGTCTTTGTCTTCTCTGGGGTATGCACTATACACTCGTGGGTTTCAGAGTTGCCATCATCTTCAGCAGCTGTCCCTTTCTCTCAGAGCCTGGGGTGTGCTGCCAGATCACTCCAGATGGTCATATGGAGGAAGCTCCATTAGAGAAGAAATCCTCAGCTCATGCCTCCACGTGCTGCTCTCAGGGCAAGAGAGAGAGGAAGCAGTCCAGAACCCATGTGCCATGTTGCACTGGATTGTAGCATCCAAAAAGCTAGAGCCCAAAGAGGCATGCATTCATTCCAGCATTGGACCCAGCCTCTGGGGAGCTGGCTTCCAGTCATATGGGCCCTAAGCCCCAGGCGGGCCCAGCATCTGCATGTCCCATGAGTGGCCCTGTCCATGCGGGGCAAAGTTAGGGCCCCAGAAGCCAAGAAACCAAGAGAACAAGAGACCCAGAGCCAAGAGAGCTAGCTTCTGCCTGCCTTCTGTTTCAAAGTCCTCTCCCAGAATCCCCAGTGCTAGAGGGCATCAAGCTTTTCCCAAGATGTGTCAGTGTCCACCATTTTTGTCAGCTCCCCACTGTCTTTGACCCTCTTCTGGCTGCCATTTGTGCAAAGAGACAGCAGTTTCCCAGATGCATACAGGCATGCAGATCTGTTTGCAAGGGAGGGGCAGGCATCTGGCCCCTACAGCTCATGCAGGTGCTATATGAACTCCCCACTGCAGCTATATTACCAGTGGCTTGGCTGTTGGCACGTTTGCACAACCATGTGGTCTTTGTTTATAGGTAGGCTCCAAGTCATAGGAAGGCTCTCACGTGATTTCAGTTGCGATTTCAATTCAGGCGGCCTTGGAGCTTCCCACAACCAACACTGTCTGCAACTCCCTCTCTTCTGGTGGGGAGGGAGTGGCTCTGTTTGACCTGGGGTCTCCCCCACCTTCCAGTGGCTTGTGACCAGACCTATCTTGTTACATTATCATAGTAAGAACTTAACAAGTTTAGGTCATCACTATTTTCATTGCAATGAACATATAAATATCAAGAGAAAATAGAATCCAACAGCTGTGCTTAGCAACCATATATATATCTAAAATATATATTATATTAATATGTAATATGTAATATAATATATATTATAACAGTAAAACATATAATAACAGTAATAGTAAATACAGTAAAGCATATAAATATTTTGCTTTAATAACAGTAAAACATATAAATATTTACTAATCAATAAAAGTTAACTTCAAATTTTATTCTATGTCTTAGATGTAATTTATAATTACCAGCACTGATATGTATTTCTAAACATAGTTGAATAAAGCCAAGACATGAACCTTTTTGTTTACAGGAAACCAACTTGGTGTAAGTATAGCATCTATGTCCATAAATTTCCATTTGAAGATAAATGCTTAATGGTGAGAAATTCTTTTGGTGCCACTACTAACCTATAAGAGTATTGTCTATTCTAAATTTTTAATCATTTTCTTCTGTAATGATTATAATAATAACAATCATTATTATTATACTAATAGTTGGCCTTGTAAGAGAGCATTTATTGAGCACAAAACATAATTACTTTATGTCTAGAAACAAGGAGTGTCCCTCAATGAATGAAGGGGATTGCATTCCCTGTACTTCTTCCTTATTTCCTCTGGAAGGACTCAAAGCTACTTAGTAATTTTAACTCAGTCACTGTGATGCAAAGCAATTTGAATGAGATGCATATTCAAAACTATTTATTTACTCCAGAGGTAGCAGACAGAGTATTTAAAATAAAGCTTCTGGCATAACATATGATAACTTTAATGATCATTGTGTTGGAAAACAGGTGCCAGCCTCTTCCCTTCCATTTCTTCCCCCCCCCTCCTCCTTTTCCATCTGGCTTCCTCTTCTCCAGACTCTCCTGTGAGTTTTGATATGTGAAGAGCCACTTTCTATCTTCAGTTTTGTGGGAAGGGACGCCCATTAAGTTTTGAAAGCCAGGATGAAGAAACACCTACTTTCCCACGGCCACTCTTTTTTCTCTCATGTAATAAGATGTTCTGTTATTTTATAGATATATGGATCAACAGATTGGGTCAATTTTTCTTTGATGAATGTTAAGGTAGTATTCACCTCAGATACTTGTCAAAGGTTAAAATGCTGGTAACAAATGGGTATTTATTTATTTACTGATTTAACTTTATTGTTTCTGGAAAAAAATCTAAAAGCATATTATCGCATTTTAATCTTCTGGGTATTCAATGATTAATTTTATTAATTATTTAGTTATTAATTTTCATTTTAGGATTTTCTGACACAAGGTCAATTATTTGGATGAAAACAGAAAAGATAAACAAACAAACAAACAAATAAATAAAGCAGCTTAGAAAATCCTTAACAAAATTTTCAGGGTCAATGCACCTAGCACTACCACAGACCATTATCACATTACTCTGAAGAACTGGTCTCCTTGTCTCTAGTCTTACTCCAAACATGCCATCCTCAGCAATGTTTTTATAACCATCTTCCACTAACAGAGATTCTGTGATGCTACTCAACCTGTCACAAATCTTTAACAACTTTCTAATATACTTAGGATCAAAGCAGTAATTGAGGACTTATATTTTTGTCTTTAGACTCTGAGTTGCAAGAATGCAAGAAACATAAATTATTCACTCAATCATTGTTTCATTTATGAATGCATTAAACATTTATTGAGGTCCAGGCATTGTTTAGATATTAGAAAAGGGAAGAGTGGAAAAAGTAAATGAACCTAACCGATAAAAATCCCTGCCTTTGTGGAGCAGTGAGGGCAGGAACGCAATGAACAAATAAGCAAGTTGACTTAATTACGATTCAGAAGATGATAATGATATGCAGAAAAAAAAGTGAAGCAGGAAAGATGTCCCTGTGTGTGTTGGGGAGAGTGGGGAATTAATTCTAAATAGGCTAATCAGGGAGTTCCCACTGAGACGCTGATGTTTACACTCAGCCTACGGGGATCAGAAAAAAGGCTGCATTGATATTTTAGGAAGCACCTTCATGGAAAAGGGCTTCCTGTAATAAGTTCTCGAGGTGGGAGCCTGCTTGTCACATTCCCAGAGCAGCGAAGAAAACAACCTGACTGTAGCTGATGATCAAGAGGAAAAGGAGAGCGGCTAACATCGGAGAGTTAAGTAGGGCATGAGCTAGTGAAGTGTAGAACTTTGGCCTTAACTCTGAGTGAGACAGGAAGTGATTGGCAGGTTTTGAGCAGAAGAGGGGCATGGCCTGAATGACAGTGTAAAATGACTACTACTCTGACTGCTCTTTTGTGAATTAACTGGCGAGCAGGCCGGGGCCAATCAAGGAATCTCAGAAGCTTCTGAGTTAATCTACGCTAGAGGTTGATGGACACAGGAATACGGTGAAAGCACTGAACAGGAGCAGACATAGGTTTTGTAGGAGCCCATTGTAAGATACAAAATCATTACTATGAAGTCAGGGAAGGAAGTAAATATTTATTAAGAAAAGGTAAAGACATTACATAGCTGACAAGACAGGCGTTAATGAGTCTTTTAATATATAAATTATTATCATTATTATCAGCAGTTGTCATATAAACCACTGTGCTACTTCTTCCCCATATTTCTAATAGCCTTTTCCTTGATTACTTCTTTATATAGCAATTTTACAGTCAAGAAAATAGAAAAATAATTCTCTCATTAAAAAATATCACAACTTGTTCTGTGCAGGCTTGCTTAACCAAATTTTGTCTTCTGTTTTTGACAATGTAGAAATATAACTTTCCATTGCACAGCTTCCTCTGCAGCTCTTGCCCAGGCTGTGCCTGCAGATGGGTGGAGGCCCTCCAGAGCTCCATCACTCTTACCCTCTTCCTTGGCCCCCGGGGGCAAGCCACTGCCCCAAACACTGGCCCAACTTGGTTTAAATGTGTTTATGAAGCCTGGGTTCCTGGAAAATATCACATAAACTATGGAACCATCTGAGTATGGAATGAAGGTGTTTCATTACCCAAATCTTCCCTACTGTGTGAGATAACTGTCCATGTCCAATTAGTGACCACTTCTTTTGTCCTGGCCCAGAGAGTGCACCCGATACTGCAAGGAAGGACATGGGGAAACCCTCTGCTTCCCCTGTGCCACGTGAGTGCGTGTGTGCTTGAAATTATCGGTGAGACTTGATGCCATGAAAGATTGCTCTGCGTCAAATTTGACAATCTAAAGATCTTTAGCTGGGAGAGGGTTCAAGAAAAAAATGGAAGAGTATAAATAACTCTCTCTAGGATATTTTCTGTTATCAATGTAGAGGAATGAGGCACAGTAATAGGGAAAATGTGTCCTAAAGATGGGGTTTATCTTTCTTATTTTATTTTTAAAAGTTTTTAAAAGATTTTATTTATTTTTTAGAGAGAGGAAAGGAGAGAGAAAGAGATGGAGAGCAATGTCAATGTGCGGTTGCCTCTCACACGCCCCCCACTGGGGACCTGGCCAGCAACCCAGGCATGTGGCTTAGACTTGGAATCAAACTGGTAACCCTTTGATTCACCGCAGGCTGGCACTCAACCACTGAGCCACACCAGCCAGGGCGTATCTTTATTTTAAATGTTTGAAAATTCCTTTGAATTACCTAGAAGAATGGAAATAATAGGGAATCCAACCTGCCTTCAGAAATGCTTAAACATGTTCCCTCAAATAATGGACTGTACTATTTATAGCAGCATTATTATTTGTAATAACTCCAAGCTGGAAACTATTCAAACGCACGTCAACATTAGAATACAACAATAAAGTGTAATTTGTTTTCGTAGGGAAACACCACACAGCAATGGGGCTGAGCAATCTACAGATACAGGCAACAGTTTTCTAAACCTGATAGTTGTGCAAAGTAATTAAGGCACTAAAGATTTGTAAATAATTAATGTAAGATGTAATCGATTTATATAATTCACTGCATTTGCAATGTATATGTAAAATCCACAAATAGGCAAAGTAAATCTATTTTGTAAGAAGTCAAGATACGAGATATTCTTGTGAGAATAATAATTAAAAGAGGGAAGAAAGGAAACATCTAGAATACTTCCACTGTCCTTTTTCTGGATGTAGGTTTCACAGATGAGTTCGGTTTTTGAAAACTTGTTGAGCTGTGTGTGCATGATCTAGGTACTTTTCTGTATTCCAGTAAAAAAAATTTTGAAAAGCAATGGGCATACAGTGACTCTACATTCTCCTCATTCCTTTTACATGGCCTAATTAAATTGAGCCCTCATAATAGCAAGCTCTATAAAGAAATGAGTGCAGTAGTAGAGAAGATCACATTTAGTGATCTTTACAGGTTTTATCTCTTCATCTTCCACTTTATTTCTAAGACAGGAAATTCTCTCAGCTGAGCATTCTTCCTACAGAAGGCTATCGTTGCTAACGATGCAATGTCATTGTACAGATTTCATCCTGGCTGAACTATATATTCTTACCTAAGATTTTTCTGTAAATAGCCAAGCAATTGGTATGGTTTTCAATTTATGATTGGAAAAATTAGGAGGCATATGATACAAGTTCCGGCCTTTGGAGCAGGCTCATCAAGAAAAAAAGAGAGAGGACTCAAATAAACACAATCAGAAATGAAAGAGGAGAGATTACGACTGACACCACAGAAATACAAAGGATTGTAAGAAATTACTATGAAGAACTGTATGCCAAGAAATTTGAAAACCTAGGTGAAATGGACAAGTTTCTAGAAAAATATAACCTTCCAAAACTCAATGAAAAAGAAACAGAAAGCCTGAACAGACCAATAACAGCTGGTGAAATTGAATCAGTAATCAAAACACTCCCGGCACACAAAAGCCCTGGACCAGATGGTTTCACAGGAGAATTCTACAAAACATTTAAGGAAGAGCTAACCCCTATCCTTCACAGACTATTCCAAAAAATCCAAAATGATGGAAGACTCCCAAACTCTTTTTATGAAGCCAGCATCATCCTAATCCCAAAACCAGATAAAGACATAACAAAGAAAGAAAACTTCAGGCCAATATCACTGATGAATGTAGACGCTAAAATCCTCAACAAAATATTGGCAAACCGCATCCAACAACACATTAAAAAGATCATACACCATGACCAAGTGGGATTCATCCCAGGGATGCAAGGATGGTTCAACATTCGCAAATCAATAAATGTAATACATCACATAAACAAAAGCAAGGACAAAAATCACATGATCATATCAATAGATGCAGAAAAAGCTTTTGATAAAGTACAACACCCATTTATGATAAAAACACTCAGCAAAGTGGGAATAGAGGGAGCATTCCTCAACATAATAAAAGCCATATATGAGAGACCTACAGCCAACATCATACTCAATGGGCAAAAACTGAAATCTTTCCCACTAAGATCAGGAACAAGACAAGGCTGTCCACTTTCACCACTTCTATTCAATATAGTATTGGAAGTCTTAGCCACAGCAATTAGACAAGAAAAGGAAATAAAAGGCATCCAACTTGGAAAGGAGGAAACAAAACTATCATTGTTTGCAGATGACATGATAGTGTACATAGAAAATCCTATAGACTCGGCCAAAAAGCTGCTCGACGTAATAAATGAATTTGGCCAAATAGCCGGATACAAAGTCAATATCCAAAAATCAAAGGCATTTTTGTATACCAACAGTGAAACAGCAGAAGCAGAAATCAAGAAAAAAATCCCATTCGATATAGCAAAAAGAAAAATAAAATACCTAGGAATAAACCTAACCAAGGAGGTAAAAGACCTGTATGCAGAAAACTACACAACACTGAAGAATGAAATCAAGGAAGACACAAACAAATGGAAGCATATACCATGTTCATGGATCGGAAGAATTAATATTATCAAAATGTCCATACTACCCAAAGCAATTTACAGATTCAATGCAATACCTATTAAAGTTCCAATGGCATATTTCACAGACATAGAACAAACACTTCAAAAATTTATATGGAATCATAAACGACCCCGGATAGCGGCAGCAATTTTGAGAAAGAAGAGCAAAGTAGGAGGGATCACAATACCTGATACCAAACTGTATTACAAAGCCACTGTAATCAAAACAGCCTGGTACTGGCACAAGAACAGACACGTGGACCAGTGGAATAGAACAGAGAGCCCAGAAATAAACCCAAGTCTCTACAGTCAATTAATATTCGACAAAGGGGGCAGCAACATAAAATGGAGCAAAAATAGCCTCTTCAATAAGTGGTGCTGGGAGAACTGGACAGCTACATGCAAAAAAATGAAACTCGAGCACCAACTTACACCATACACAAAAATAAATTCAAGGTGGATAAAAGATTTAAATATAAGCCATGACACCATTAAAATTCTAGAGGATAATATAGGCAGGAAAATCTCAGATATTTCACGCAGCAATATTTTCACTGATACGTCCCCTAGAGCAAGGGACATAAAGGAAAGAATAAACAAATGGGATCTCATCAAAATAAAAAGCTTCTGCACAGCTAAAGAAAACAGTATTAAAATAAAAAGAGAACCAACTGTATGGGAAAACATATTTGCCAATGATACCTCAGACAAGGGATTAATCTCCAAAATATATAAAGAACTTACAAGACTCTACTCTAAGAAGACAAGCAACCCAATTAAAAAATGGGCAAAGGATTTGAACAGACACTTCTCCAAGGAGGACATACAGAGGATCCAGAGACACATGAAAAGATGCTCGATATCTCTAGCTATCAGAGAGATGCAAATTAAAACTACAATGAGATACCACTTGACACCAGTCAGAATGGCCTTCATAAACAAAGCAACAAACAGCAAGTGTTGGAGAGGTTGTGGAGAAAAGGGGACCCTAGTGCACTGTTGGTGGGATTGCAGATTGGTACAACCACTATGGAAAACAGTATGGAATTTTCTAAGAAAACTAAAAATGGACATACCTTTTGACCCAGTAATTCCACTGCTTGGATTATATCCTAAGAATCCTGAAACACCAATCCAAAAGAATCTATGCACCCCTATGTTCATAGCAGCACAATTTACAATAGCCAAGTGCTGGAAGCAACCTAGGTGCCCATCAGTTAATGAATGGATCAAAAAACTGTGGTACATTTACACAATGGAATTCTATGCAGCAGAAAGAAAGAAGGAGCTCCTACCCTTTGCCACAGCATGGAAGGAATTGGAGAGTATCATGCTAAGCGAAATAAGCCAGGCAATGAAAGACAAATACCATATGATCTCACCTTTAACAGGAAGCTAATCAACAAAACAAACAAACAAGTATAATATAAACAAAGACACTGAATTTGAGAACAGTCTGTCAGTGTCCAGAGTGGGAGGGGAGGGAATTTCAGGGGAAAAGGGGAACGGTTTAGAGCAACAAGTATAAAGGACTCATGGACAAAAACTATGGGGGGGTGGAAATGGGAGGAAGGTGGGGAGGGCTGGGGTGGTGGGCTGGGGCGGGGTAAAAGACAGAAAACTGTACAATATCAACAATTAAAAAATACTGATTAAAAAAAAATAATAAAAAAAAAAAAAAAAAAACAAAAACAACAACAAAAAAAAAAAAAAAAAAAAAAAAAAAAATAAACCTTATTTTTTCCCCTAACCCATTTAAAAATCAATGACAGAGTCTTCTTTTTGCTGTATCTCCAACTAACTACTTGAAAGCTGAGCTATTTTTCATCAATTAATTTGCTTTAAACATTAACTGATTAACAGTAGAACCTTTAAGAGTCTGTAAATGTTTAAGCTTGCATAGAGGCAGTCAATGAACTAAGATGTGAATTACAAGATTCCTAAAGCCAGGTCATCGAGGAGAAGTGCAGGTTGGGTCATTTTACTCTTTCGTATGTTACTGTTCACAAACTAGTTTGATGATGATGGTCAATGTTCTCATCTTCAAAGGTGAGCTAAACACAACCCTGATAGTTTTGAGAAAGATTATGGGGCTGTGTTCAGATAGATCCATGTGAAAAAAAAATGTTGAGATTTCCCATAGGACAGCACAAACACATCCTCCAGGGAATTCACAATCAAGTGCGTACATATGAGACATGGGAATGTCAGGTCAACACAAGGAGATAGGGATGCTAAATGATGCAATAATGAGTTAGTATGTAAAGATAGTAGGAGGTAATGGAAGGAGCTATGTTGGTATATTGGATAAAGAATAGAAGGATACTTATTTATGTGACTTGATTTTCTTTTTTCTTTGTGCAAGATGAGCAGAAGAAGCAGATGGTCTGATCATCTGTGGACCTATCCATTGTGTTCTGTGTATGATTCTCGGGTTTGGGGAAGTTTTAGGTGCACACTGAGGAAATCTAGGTAATCATTTTGTAATAGCTTACCAAACACTAGATTATTTTTTCCCAGAAGATAGGCAGAGAAACACATTGACAATATTTAGAAACAGGCAGAAAGCATTTATATAGCATGGCTGACATTCGGTTGATGAGGCATTGTCACAGCTAAGTTGAACCCTGTGGCATCGTTTCTATGGAAGAACATACACTAAAACATTAATTCTCAAAAAAAAAAAAAAACACTGAGGCATTCAGTGAGTTTTAATAAAAGAAACTTGGCAACAGGGATGGAAGTTAGATCTGGACGCCACTCCAAGACATACTGAAGAGAGGAACTTCTGGTGACAGAAATAAAAATACTGTACAGCTATGGGTGTTAGGGTACCTCCTGCAGGCCTGATCAGTGCAAATGATTTTTTAATGCATGTAAACTGCTCCTACCTTAGATTCTGGGGTATTAAGAGGGATTTTAAGGCCCTGAGATGAAGGCAAAGACTTGTACATATAAACAGAAAGAATAGGAAAGTTGAGAACAAGGCTAACCCTGAATGTTTCAAGTAGAAACTACCATGGTGCTGGTGCTTTCTGATGGTTGGTTACTTGTACTTTCTAACTTGAAGAGTTTGGGGATGAGATTAACATTTAAATAAGTGGACTTAGGCTAAGAAGATTGCCTTTGGTAATGTGAATAAGCTTTATCCAATCAGTTAAAGGTCTGACTAGAACAAAAACATTGGGATCACAGCGCAAGAGGAGATTCACTCGTAAATAGTATTTGGACTTCACCTGCACCATGGGCTCCCCTGGGTCTTGAACCTGCCAGCCCTCATGGCACATCTGGACTTGACAGTCTTCATAATCATGTGAACCAGTTTCTTGTATTAAATTTCTCTATATACATAAATACCAACACGTGCACCTCATTGATCCTGTTGGCTCTATTGCTCTGGAGAACCCTGATAAAAACCCACTTGAAACTGTTCCTCAAAAAATATAAGACAATTTTGAGTGTTGAAGAGTCAGATATAACAGTTTGGAGAATTATTCATATTACTTTGGGGTCCACACAGCTGCTTGATACTATGTATTTAGGAATGTATACTAAAAATAGGGTAACATTTGTTGAAAAAATAAAATATACAAAATAGTCTTCTGCTTCAGAGGTATTTGTTGGAGAAAAAATCAATCTAACAGATAAATACATTTAAATTAATGTGAAAGATGCTAAATCTAGGAAAGAGGTCATTGATCATGACTGGTCTAGCTTCCTAAGTCCTCATTTTCGCTACTTTAATTTGTGTTATGTATGTTCCTCTCCTGGTTGTTGAGGGTATACAATAGCTACTGAGAGAAAGCCACTGCTTTTGTCAAGAATGAACCCAGTTATAGTCTACAAATGGCTTTTCCAGTGTTAACACCATAAACAAAAATTTAAAAAATGAGTAAGTAAATAAAATATAAAACTTCCCCCCCAAACCCCTAAAACAAAGTTTTAACTTTGCAACCTTGTCAAGTGCTTCTTCAAAGTTCTGTCCCTAATTCTGCAAAGCAAAAACTTTGAGGAGCTAATGTTTTCCTCCGATGAAATATACACTTGATTTTTCCAAAATGTCTGTGATTCGTGATGCCTTACTGACCTCTTCAGGATATCAAGTTTTCTACCATGGTAAAGGCACGAGGGATAGTTGCCATAGTGATATTACAGTTGTTGTTCTCCTCAGAAGGACATAAAAGGCTAGTGAGACCAACATTTATTTGTAGCCTCTTCCCCTCAGGGTATCGGGGAGGTTGTATAATGCTGGGGTCCACTGTCTGCCTGTGATGCCCTTCAGAGATGCCAGTTTTTCATTGGTGCTGGGAATGACAGAAGGTAGATTGTCTTGTCAGCAATTATTTCCCAATTGCCTTCAGATATTCTAAATTAAATCTCTATTTCTCAGTTTTTTAAATAGTGAGTGTGTAATTTTAAAAATACAGCTGCTGCAACAAAGTGCCACAAGTTGGGTGATGTACACAATGGAAATGCGTTGTCTGGTAGTTCTGAAACCTATGTCCGAGATCACGGTGTTGGCAGGGTTGGTTCCTTCTGAGGTCTGTGAGGGAAGGATCTGTTCTAGGCCTCTCTCCTTGGCTTGTAAATGGCATCTTCATGTTCCCGTGGTGTGTCTGTCTCCACATGTTCCCTTTTTATAAGGACTCCAGCCATACTAGATTAGGGTCTTCCCCAGTGATCTCATTTTAACTTGATAACCTCTCCGTAAAGATCTTAACTTCAAAGAAGGTCACAGTCAGAGATATTGGGAAGTAGAACATTAGCACACAGATTTGGGATAGGATTGGGGCACAATTGGATTCATAACATTGAGTCTGACCATAAGAAATAAATGGCCTGAACTCCAGTTCAGCCTGAGTGTCCAATCATTGATTTTACCCTGAGCTATCTTAACATCTATAACCATAGAGCTATGATCATTCATCTGTTTGGGTGTTTTCATCATGGGGTAGGCATTACTTTGTGTGTGTGTGTGTGTGTGTGTGTGTGTGTGTACACACACACACACAGAGAGAGAGAGAGAGAGAGAGAGAGAGAGAGAGAGAGAGAGAGAGAGAGAGAGAGATTTTAAACTTAGCAAAAGTCCTAGAATATATACCTTTGGGAAGATGTGGCTAAAAAAGCAGGGGGAGCTTGTGGCTCTCAGAAAATGGTGACAGAGTAAGATCTCCTTCTTTGTATAGCAGCCACTACATGCCCTTGCCCTCAACATTTTTATTTAAAATTGCTGGATAGGGTACTAGTATTCTTCGAGGCAGCAGAATTGTTCTGCAAATAAATTCATTGAAATCTTAAGGGCTAATGAGAAGAACTTCATATATATAGCTCTTTAGAGCCTAAAATTCCTTTGCATCTCAGAAGAGCTGTAAACAGTAATGAGTAAGTATAGAGCATTTCCTTATTTTGTCAAGAATAACAAAACTCAGAGGAAAAAAATTACTGTCTCAAAGTCACAGATCTTCTAATTGGCGATTTAACATGAGCACCAATTTAAAACTGAAAACCTATTGCACAGTCATGTTGCCGACACCAAAAGCCATGTTAATCTCCTCATTACAATGCAAGTAGGCTTGGTTGGCAGTGAAAACAAACTTTGCCAAGTCAAAAGATGTCCAGCCAAGAAAACCATGCATTCATGCATGCATGTGATGCACACACATACATCTGCATGTCACATGTGTGCAAACACACCACTTCTAGTTATAACTTTAAGGGAATCAGTGCAATAGACAAAGTGGACAAATGACTGGTTTGGAAATATTTAGTATGAAAATATTGTTTTAAATAAATTTCAAATCTTCATTTTAATCCAACCAAGCCCTCTAATCCACAGACTAAACTATCTAGTTTAAAGAGAAAGAACAATTCTGGTGGCATGAGTTTGGTGGTAATATTGCATAGACATTTACAGAACATCTGGAATGAGAAATAGAACTGATATAGTATAATGACATTCTTTTACTTAGACATTGATTCTATAAATATTCATTGAGTCTTTCTGAATTCCCAAACATGTTACTGGGTGTCAAGTCATAGTGGAAATGCAACCTACCAAAAATTATACAACTATTTTTATTAAAATTATAAATATTATCACAGTTCTATCTCTGATAAAATAGTTAAGTATTACTTCTTCTGACCTAACTTTGCTTACTTTTATACTATCATCAGCTAGATGTAATTAGCAGTATCTATGAATTATCTAAATAACTGAAATAACATACAGGAAAATGTGACATACACAGTGAATCTAACATCTTCTTTGCCTCAATTTCTTTTTCTTTCTTTTTTATTATAAATCTTCAGGCTTCTTAATCTTGATTTTATTATCTTATAACAATGAGTGGAGTGAAGTCGTGTCTCCCCCAAAAGGGGGTTCAATCAGAGAAGGTCATTTTATTCTAATTTGAGAAAATTTAATTATCTCTGCAGTCTTGATAATTTGCATATTTTACCCACAATGCACCATAACACATTTTCCTTTAAAATTATTATGACCTATAGATGTGTCATTTTAATCCTTGTGGCTACTGTTGAATAAAGTGATGAACAGATTGAGAAAGTTCTGCAATTATTGTTTCTTTCATATCTAACTAAATATATGTAAGAGAGGATGGAGGCCAGAAGATTTCAATTGTTTTGATCTGATTCTTTTTTTTCCCTTTCTCCAAATCTGTCAGTAACTGTAACAGCATTAATACAATCTCTTAGCTGCTTGTCTACCATGACTTACACATTTTAAATTTAAACTAATTTCACTTTTTATATGTATCTCATATTTCCTAAAGTCATGGACTAGTAAATGAAAAGTATACACCATGAAATGGGCAGGTAATTCTTTCCCCATAAACATCTTGACAGATAAAGCAAAGCGATAAACAAAACTAAAACCAACCATATGAATAGAAATAAAGACAGAAACAAACAAAGCCTAGTACTATGACATTGTTAGAGCAAACAGTGGGGACTGATAAGCAGCGAATTTCACATTTCATTGTGCTTAGCATAAGATAATCGCTTTAAGCAGGTTTTGATTAATGACACACTCAAGAGGTTAATTGAACTAAATTTTAACCTGGATTTTCTCCTAAGGGCTAATTTTAAAGTTTGTATAACTCAGTAGATAGTCTTAGAAAACATCACAGTTTCAGAGATCTCATTCTTTCTCACTCAATTTTCACTCATTATTGCTATGCTTTTGTTTGGTTTGCTTTGCTTTTGAGGATGGGGTAGTTTAGCTCCCGGTCAATAACCTAGCCTTGAATTATGCTGAAAACAAAACAAAACAAAAGCCACCATCATTATAAGCAGATCTCCAGCAGCACTAAATTTTACAGTTCTTAAATAACATTTTTGCAAATGAAATAACTCTTCTTTCGTCGAACATACCAATGAATGTTACCAAACTCTCACAGTCCCCAAAAAAACCTATTCCAGTTACAGAAAGAGGGTACAGAAAGATTATTATCCAGTTACAGAAAGATATTTCATATCTTCAATTTTATAAATTTTATTTGTAATTTCTATATGATAATAAGAATCCTTTTTTTTTCAGAGCTTATTGCTCTCTTCAACATGTTTAAAGAGCTTTTAATATTTTGTTATTTTCTCCCTTTGGGGCAAGTTAGCATTTATTTTTATTCTTTTGATAGGAAACCCTCAGAAGTTATTGGAGTAAAACGAGCATTTGAATAAAAGTTTTAAATTATAAAATATCATTTTTTTCTGATATACCAAGACTTTCATGAAAGCAGGTATCTTATTTCCTTTGTCTCCCTCAGTCCTCAGCTCTCTAGTAGGTGGTCATAAATATTTGTCAAATGATATTTTAATTAGTTAATATCACTGAGCTCTTACTATGTAACAGATCCTGTGTTAACCACTTTTATGAGCATCATTCCATTAAAGCTCACAAAACCCTATGAAGTACATGTAACTATTATCTCTATTTGCAGAAGATGAAACAGAAATTATGAAATTTACACAGTTAAGTAAATAACAGAGCTCTGACATCAATCTAACTAAATCTGTCAGGCCCCAAAACCATATGTTTAGCCATTATTCCATCACCATCGGAGATAACTCTATTGTGTACCAAAAATGGCATGTGCTTCCCTCTAATCGTCAGTCTTCCTTGCAGTCAGCTTGAGACCATGTAAGTCATTCTAGCAACAGGCTGTGAGCAGAATTGCCATATATTGTTTCCAGTCTGAGTAATTCATGGTGGGTATGTATTTTCCTCATTTTCTCTTCTCCTGCTACAGCAACACTGGAAGCCACACGTCGGCTGTGTCCTAAGATGGTAGAGCCTCTAGGTGCCCAAGCTCCTGGGTGTCTGTGGGAAACAGAGCCACCCCCCCATTGCCAAAAAGTGCTTTAGAGTTGTGGTAAGAATATAATGAGATTTGGGGGGTTAATTTGTTACTTCAGCAAAATCCAGTCTTTCACAATAATACAGTGTTTTGTGAGAAAGAAATGACTTTAGTTATTAAATGAGTACATGACTGATTTCATTGGTTCTAAGTGTATATTATATTTAAAAAGATCCTCAATTCTCATACTTGTCATTAGATGAGATAATACATAACAGGAAAATTTATTTTTAAGTTCTGAGGTACCTTAGTAGAAGAATATAATAAAAGAAAAAATAAGATGCAGTCAAATAATATCAATGTGAAATTTTGAAGAATATTTGCTTGAGCATTTTTTTCTTCCTTTTAATCTCAAGGGCAAATGTTATTGAACATTTTTTACTTTTGGGGAAACAAGATAATATGATATTCTGTATCTTTTATTCTTCAATTAATAATAGTTATTTTATTCCATCTGATTATATGCTACCTCTAAAGCAAACTGGTAAAAGACCCACAAAACTTTGGGAGAGGAAAGCTTACATGCCAGAGACTTGCTGTGGACACAGGGGTGGAATGCGGAGAAGACCCAGGCCAATATATGCTGTAAATAAAGTCTTACTCTTTTTAAAAACTTCAAGACAGACAGGAGTCAGAGCTCTACTCAGAATTTCAAGTAGTGTTAGTATCTGCAAGATATGACTCACTCATAATGAGATTCCTTTGTTCAAATTAGAAAAAAAAAAGATTGTTAGCATAGATTTTTCTTTTCTAAAAATATGCATAGGAAAAACCATTAGAAACTTTGAGAGCAGAGAGAGTGAATGTGTTTCAACAAGGGATAAAAGAACTATGGCCGTATCTCAGTACCGACCCATGTGGTTAGGTAAATCAGTGAATCATGTTGCTAAAGCTGTTACTTTGGGCTAGGAGCCAGGAGTTATAGCTGTTTATATTACCATAGGCAAGTCATTAACATGCCAAACTCAGTTTTGTGTAATTTATAGAAGTTTATGTAGTATGGAAAAATAATGTCTGAAATCTCTCCTAGCCTTGATATTCTGTAAATCCCTAAATTTTATAGCACAGGGATTAAAATATGTACTCTTAACAGCTTTGTTACATAGGATGTATTACCTAACCTTTTCTGTAATTGCTTCTTGATTTATTAAATGGGAATAATAATAAGATCTATCTCATCAGGTTATTATGTAAATAATATTAGGATAATACACACAAATAAATGGAATTTTTCGGACATATAATAACCACTTAATAAATAAGAATGACTTTTGTAGATAAAAGTTACACATTTTCAAAATTGTTTGTTCATTACCTACAAGACGATTCAGCAAAGTTCTCCCAGAATGATCTAATTTGAGGTTGGCTAGGATTGTGTTTACTTAATGCAGCCATAAATTGTGTAATTAGTCAAGATCTTTAATGTTATTTCCAAAAGCCTTCTCTCATGTTTACTTCCCCACAGTCTGATCTCATGTTCTCTTCGGAGTGAGTTGGAGTTGGTTAAAAGTTAGCTTGCATGATACTATTTTAGCACATTTGCATAATTCATTTATGATTATTTTATGGTTGAAGTCGTATTCTTAATGAAGTTACTTTTCTCTTTTTATTTATAGGCTAGACAATACCACTCAAGAGAAGACAAATTTATTTTCTCTATTGCCAATACAATATAGGCGAGAACTCTTCCTCAGCTGGAAACTGATCCAGAACTGGGGTAACAGATGCACCCCTACCCAGGGATGGTTTTTTGTGCTCAGTTTGTGGCTGGGACTAGAATGATTAGTATAGCCAAGTACAATAAATATGGAGCTTGGAAGGTGGGAAAACCTATGAAATGACAAGAAGACAATCCTTTTCTTGAAATGGTGTTTTTTTCCTCAGATGATTTAAAAGGAACTAAGTACAGAAAACTGGGCTGTTGTTTAAACCAAAGCAAGAAGGAACAAGCATGCGGTAGTGATGGAAATTAAACTGAGAGAGCTCTTATGGAAAAGTAAATGTCATAAGGATGCTCCCTTCTCAGTCTCTTGGTAGATTAAATCTTATCTAACTCTGTGTTTAGATACAAAATGATCTTTTTCTTATGAAACTGGAGGGAACCCACAGAAATTATTTGCTTTAACATCAAAGCAAATAATGTGTACCCTATATTTTTTGGCCCCTAAATTATAGATTAAGTTAAAGAAATATGCTTAGATTCTGTAGGGAACCAATTTGCATGGTGTGGAAATGTAGCTCAGCCCTCACGTGGAAAACCAGTGGGGATCGTGTGACACACAGGACCCCGCCCACGGAGAGGTTTTCCCATGGGGAATCAGGCTTGGATTGTACCTAGACTACTATGAGACTTGCTTTTGCTAAAACTCCCTCACCCTGAATTGAGGCAGCAAGAGCTTACTGCAACTTCCTAAAATCTGAGCTAAACCTCCCAAGTATGGAGTGTGACTGGGTCAACAACTCCTCCCCTTGGTCTGCAACATACTTTTCTTTGAAGTAATAGGCAACATTCTTTTCTTCGTTATTTATAAAAGGTAATTCGCTACAACCTGTGCATAGTAAATGAGGACTGCCCTCCATGCAATGCACCCAGAGAAGCACTAAAAGCCTGTCCAGGCAGGGACTGGGCTCTCTGGCCCTCTCTCCCTCTCTCTCCCTCAGAGAGCGGCCATGCAGTCCCTTTTTCTCCACAGGACGTCTGTTGTCCATGTGTATTGTTCACAAGCAGCCACAACATACACGGATCCTGCTGGCCACAGGATTCCATCATTATTCTTCATCCCTTTAATACCATGGAAGGAAGAAACAGTTCAGTGGAAGATTCAGGAGTATGCTTGTTGACAGATTAAGACAACCAACACGTATTGTGCAATATAGAGGACCTTAATGGTTTAAAAGTTCTGTATTTCTACAAGCCCATCTGATTTTCAGGTGCTCAGTTCAACAAAAATCTCAACCCACACCCCTGGGACCTTTCTACCATTACCTTGCAATAGGGGTTAATTAGTACCTGGAAAAGCCACACCAGGGTGTCAGTAATTGCTCGACTCTTGCTGAGACTATAGTCATTTCCAGAAGGTAAAAGGGAGCTCTGCTGACGGGGTGATAGGTAAGCTTTGTTTATACACTCCAATGTTCACGGAAAGAAGAAGAAATAATTTGTTAAGGAATTTTATAATGAAAAGAGTCAGCCTACAATGTTGCTCCTTTCCTAGAACTCTGCCATCCCACAGCACAGTTAGTTCAGGCTGAGGCTTGCCTGTCTTTTCACAGTAACACAAGCATCTGACACATTCAGGGAAGGCGAGGCTATAATCTGAGTCAAGATACTAATTATAAAGAATATGAAAGGAGGCTAAATTTGGCTTGAAGACAAAAGCCAAGGACTGTTCTTCAAAAATCAGTTCTAACATTTGATTTTCTTAATCATTTACAGTGGTTGCAATAACTGTGGAAAATAACACTGCATAAAGCATTAGTAAATATTGCTAAGAAATAATTGGCCCAAAGGTAATAAGATTACATTTGGTTAAGAAATTGGTTTCCACATCAGGCCCTTCCTCCTGATGTGTTCAGCCTTTTGGGACTTTTTGCAATAAATGACATCTCTGGTTTGCCAAATCATTGCCTGATTTAATTATTCATAACAATTGTCCTTAATAATATGGATAAAATTGTTCTATAATTGTTTTTTGCTTGGCACAAGGAAAGGTTATTTTGCTCTCGGTGGAACTTACATGATTAAACGTAGTGGAGAGAAGACTGTCACGTGCAGAGGCCTTGTTCTCAGTCATGTGTCTCACTCTGCACTGCTTTTTGCTTCTTAATTTTGCCTTAATGAGACGTTGCTCTCTACTTCCTTGTCCCTTCATCCCTCACCATTTCATAAGCTGAATTCTATCTGAACCTGCTGTGCACCCTCCTCCCAACTGAGGCCAAACTGGTCTTGCTTCAGCATTCCATCTTTGCACATTAAAACCTTCACCTACTACAGTTCACATGCAAGTCTGGGAAATGCACCTCAGCAATAGCAGAGAATCCTGTTCTGGTTATGTTAGTTGTCCAGGAGAACCCCAACACTGTCAAGTTGTCCCAATGCCTACAACATTTCTAATGCAGCTACAAGAATTAGTATCAAAAGTACTTTGAGTATACTTTTCCCCTAAAAGCTTAGGTAAAGTTTGACTCTTATAACCAACGTAAAACCCTGATCCTCCAGGGTATAGAGGTAGGCTTGTTGCAAAGAAAACACTTAACCTGGGAGAGATCATCCATTTTGAAACTTGTCAGATGAATCTAATGCCTAAAATGCTTTAAAATGCTCCAGGGGGGGAAAAGAGTCCCCTTCGTTTATCTTCTCTGAATTTTCTTCTTGGATAAATTCAGGCAGTTTTCCAATTCATAAATATTTCCCTCCAGCAAGGTCTGATCACTATAAATGCATGGTTGGAATGGCAGACTCTCTTCTCTGGCAGGAACCCCAGAGTAAATAGATATGTGCCTGGGAAATCAAGCTCCCAATCCTGGGAAGGTCAAAGCAAGAGGAACTGGAAGAAAGTCACTTTTCAATCATGATGATTCCCTTAATTTAAGCAGTGCGGGAAAGCACAGATGCTGCCAAGCCAGCTATTAAGATAAGTTGGACTCATTTAGCAGCAGTAGCAAACCTGGGAAGCCGACTCCAATGAGCAAACTGGCTGCAACGCTGGTAAACAAGTGTTTGCTCCTGTTAACAGCTGCGTGGGTTTGCAGTTCCAGGTGTGCTTTGTAAACTCCACTCAATGCCACATTCATCACTTATTAAGAGTTATCAAAATGCACCACGCAGACTATCCCTCTGTCAGTTGTCACGAATAAAGCTGGGTGTCATTTGTCAGGGGCCTCAAGTAAGTAGATTCACAAGCTTAATGTAAATCAGAGATAATGTCACTGAAGATCCAATAATAATACTGCACTATGAAAAATAAGTAAGGAAAACTCCAAAGCCATAGCCCTGGACAATTTTCACAAACACTTAATTCTAATAGTTTTAAGAAGCCAATGAAAAGCTTTCTTGCTGGAAAAAAAATTGGCAAGTACAAAGAGGAGGACATTTACAATCATGTTAAATAATTGTGATAAAGAGAGAGAGATTGTTGATTAAACTGCTGCAAAGCTGATCAAACACCGATGTTCCAGTTTGCCAATGATATTATACATCCTGTTGTAATAATGGGAGAGGGCCTGGGCTGCAGTTTCTAGGTGCTAGTTAGGCAATTAATTTTAGGGTGAATTTCTCCCACTGCTACATAACATACTTAATAAACTGAATACTCCTATCATGGGTATTGAGCCCCTTTGAATACAGAATCATTGAATTTATGATTTGGAAAGTACCTGAGGAGTTGTCTAATACATCCTCCCTCTGATCTATTAAGCTTTGCTAGAGAATCCCTTTAAAGTCACTGAGGAGTTTCTACTCAAATATTTCTAGTGATAAAGAATTCAGTACTTCATAAGAAACATACTTCATTTCTCAAGATTGCATTTTTCAATTAAGCCAAATTACTTTTCTGGATAATTTTATACAGTTATCCTAACCCAGTCCATTTGTTCCTACTGCTTTCTACCTCTGCTATGAGGGCAGAGAATGTGCTCGTCTGGTGCATTTTTTACTTACATCATTCAGTACATTGACTAACTGGCAGTGGCCAAATAAGTAGTATGTATATTGAATGAGTGAAGCATGTTGAAAATGTTGCTAATTATGAAAATGTTGCAGAACAGTTAAAATGCCTTTAATTCACATGTTACCTTTCAATTTTTACTCATGTATTTACCATCCTGATTGCTCATTTATGAGCTTTTCCAGGTATACGTATGTATGAGTGTGCATATGCGTGCACACACACTTTCAGAAAGAGAGAGAAAATATGCCAGTGCCTTATCATTTGAATAATAGTATTTCTTGGCCATAGACAACTTTAAAATACTGCAGTCCCTTTTACCTGGCCAGGCGTGCCTTGCCCTCGTCTATTCAAGTCTTGGTCTATAGTCATAACTCATAATGAGGACATTATACACACTGCGACTTCCATATTTTCCTCTTTCAATATTAGATTCAAATAAAAACAATATTTAGATATCCCTATTAATTCATTTGCATAAGTTTCTTATGCAGGCTTTGAAATATATCCACAAAATAGTCTCCATTAAAAATGAAGATAATTGATTCTAATTGATGTATCAAATCCTATAGGGTCCCTCAGATTTTAAATTATAGTGAATTATACAGTTTTCACTTTTTCATTAAAATTGTAGACTTCAAAAAGTGAGAAAACTCAGCTTTTTATTCCTCCTTCATCACATATGTTGTACTTAATTCCTGGATTCCAAATTTTGTTAACAGAGCTGACATTTTGCCCATTACTGACAAAGATTATGAAATTTTCCTGGATCATTTACTTCTAAGAAAAATAGTTCAGGTAACAAATATTAATTTAGTATCTGCTGTGTGCAAGCAACAATTCTAAATACTGCCCCCTATAGATTATATTTGATGTGGGTGAGAGATATCAGAGAATCAGTAGGAAATTATGAGTGAAGAAATATTTGATAGTGGTAGTGGGGAAATAAAGTGGGTGATGTGGTCTGGCCAATGCAAGGCAGCAGTGATAGAGGGTGAAGGCTGAAAAGGTGACACCTGATGGAAGGGACCAAGGAGAAAGGGGTTAGAGTTACGTAGATAGTTGGGGGAGGCAGACCAAACAGACTATTTCAATGCTACATAAACTTCACTGTGTGTATTACACCAATGACACAGGGGTCTATTGCTAACCCAACAGGGTAACGTAATTTGTTGGGATAGCCTGATGATAAGAGGTAAAAAGGGAAGAGGAAAGAAGAATGATTTTATCAGAAAAGTCATAACACTTTTCTATAAAATAAAGAAGGACTTTGCCCAACCCCTAATCTCAGCATAATGCTCAACTTTTGCAATTTTCATTTCTGTGGCCATTATTTGAAGCTATTGCACTATGCTTTCTCATTTTCATGCGCTATCTCCTTTTTGGATTCCATTAGGTGCTAAATGTGTAAATTCCAAGAGTATCACACGGGAGGCTCCTTCCCAGGAGAACTCTAGAAACAAATTTGCATTCAGAAATGGATGGGAGAGGTTTCACGAAGCTATTGAATTTTCATAAGGGCGCTCAAATGAAACCTCTAAGCCTTTTGAATTTATTTCTTTGCTACGCACAGATCCTGTAAATTTGCATTACCTTTTATAATACGTATTTACTTATTTTTCTCTGCCCTGTGGTAAACCAAGGTAACAAGACTTTACAGAAGCTCTATTACCCAAATTAAAACATCTGAAATGATTTTAGGCATGTTATGCATGTGCCACATGTGTGTGAGCTTTCTCTCTCTTACACATACACCCCTGTAGCTGACTCCTGGGAAACAGATAAACCAACTGTGTCGGAAAGGAAAAAGCCTATTAGAGATAACATCAAATCTTCCACATATTACCTTCTCTCTTCCCGCTCCTGCCAGAGAAACATAATTCAATTCCACCTTGGCTACTGTCATTTGACAGAAAACTTGAAAATGGTGATTCCATGGAGGAATTAACTTTGATAAAATAATTCCATCTTTTGGATATCTTAGCTTCATGTATTTATCATCATTTAGAAAAGTGGCTGAAATGCAGCCTCAAACAGGCTGCATAAATGCTGAATGTCTTTAGTTGGCTTTGCCTATGAGTTGAGTATAAAAGGGACCAAAGGAAATCTGTTTTTGCCTTTCTGCACAGAGATACTCAACGTTGATCTATTATCATTGAAACAATTCAATTAGCTGCACTTGGGGACCAGAAGATAGCCCTACTTTCTACACCTTAATAGCGTCTCTCTATCACTGCAATCTAATTTTCAAGTGAACTGAATGTAGATGGCAGTTGCCTACAGATTTGTAGAAAAGTTAAAATCATACTATTTTAGTTCCATTCCCACAATGCTTTTCTGGTATACATATTAAATATTTGTCTCTAATTTACACTCTAAGTTCTGTAAATTAATACCGCTATTTTGATTTTAGTTAGACTTCTTCATTTTCAGATAAATCATTTGGATGAAAGGGAATTGTTTGCCAGTTGGAGCCTGTTTGTATTATCGGTGAATTATTCAGCAGAACTCTCCCCCACGGTGCTCAGGATATCAGCCCTGCTTTTCCCCTTCACCCCCTGGTGCTTTGCTCCTCCTTAGTACAGCCGCTGAGAACAGAGAAAGCTGAGGCCATGCAGAAGGATTCCATTTTTCTAGGGCACAGTGTCATGAAGGCAGGGCCTGCGCTCAATGCCTCCAGTAGAAAAACAAAGGCTTTGTGGCTCACTCCACTCATCTGCTCTCTCCAGACTTCATGCTCCAAGCATGAAGCAGATGAAAGGGAGGAAGTGTTTCCACTGCCAGAGTAAATGAACATGAAAATGTTCACCCATCTTCTTTATAACCATTGTAGGTTGAACAAGCTGTTCCCCCTGGTCTCTTGTATTTAATTCTCCGAAGACAGAAGATCGGGTGGAAATCTGCTGAAAAAAGTAACTGCAAATAGAATGGTGCTCATCTGTTAAAGAATGGCAGACCCTGCCTGAGGTCCATCCTGGCATGGCACCCACGCAACTGGAGAGAACAGCTTGGCTTAGCGGAAGAGCAGAAAAATAAGAAGTCACATGGCACATCTAAGGGCATTCTTCTGGACAGAGTGTGATTTCATTTTCCCTGACAGCACCCTCATTGCAGCCCTTATCACTCTAGCTTGGAACTAATAACTTATTCCCAGCCACTGGCCTATTCCCGCTTATCCCTCCAAACTGTCACACTCTGTCAGATTAATCTTCCAGCAAGAGGGCTTTGCACATGCAGTTCCTCCATTTTAATGCCTGCAATTGACCCCTCTGGTGCTCTCAGCAAGATAAAGCTCAGACTCTTTAATCAGAGCATTTGACACATTCTGATCTTTTCCTTCCCTGCTGTTCTTAGTAAGGGTTCTGTCCGAAACCAGCCTGCTGTGTCTTTTTATTCTGAGAAGACAAAAATACCTTTTCTGCACACAGCCTTCCCGCCTTCTATTTCCCCAGACTGTGCTCTCCCTGGACCTTTAGGGCATGCCCCCTTGGAAAAGTGTCCTTTCCCATCTTATTTCTCAACACCTCTCCTTTTGTACCCTGGAATGACAAGCTATGCTTGCTTATGCCTTAGGCTGTTGCCATTAGGACAACAATCCACCATATCACTGTCTCCTTCCTTTTCCCCATTATCCTCTTGGTCTTTTGCGGGTCCAGTGAACGCCTACATACCTTACAAGGCCAAACCATCTATTTACTTTTTGCCCCTGATTTTCTCAACACAGTCCCGCGAAAGGATTAGCTCCCCCCTCATCTACGTCTCCATTCGTCTTCATCTGTACTCTTTTTATTGCATGCCTGTTTTTTAGTTATTATCCATGTTTGTATTTTCTGCTTCTCATCCCGCCCTGCAACTCTCTGAGGACAGAAGATGGGATATACTGTTTACATGTTCTCCAACTTTAGCATCATAAGTTGACACATATTTGGTGTTCCATAAGGGTTTATCATTAAGAACAGTTTGCCTTACTTTTCTCCTCCATAGATTTGAAGTGAAAGTAATCTCTTTAACTAACAGTGATTGTTTTATCAATCCAATAAAAAGCAATGGTCTTAATAAATGCCGCTCTTACAGCAGTATCTTTTTTTTTCCTTAGGATCACAGAGAGCTAGGTAAATGGAGAGTAAAGAGTTTATCCTACCAGAAAGAGCTGGAACATATGCAGAGCTCAATTAAAGCAAAGTAAAAGCCAGAAAACAAATTTTTCTTAAACAATAGAACAATGATTTTATTTCTTTAGTTTTATTAGGCAAGTTTCTGGTGTATAACATTATAATTTCATATCTGCATACACTACAAAGTGATCATACCCAAAAGCCTAGTTACTATTTGTAACCCTGTAGTAGACCCTCTCACCCCTTTCTCCAACACAAACCCCTTCATGCTCCAGTAAACCCCAGTCTGTTATTCAAATCTATGAGTTTTCTTTTGTTTGTTTGATTTCTATTTTCTGTTTTTGCTTTTTTTAAGATTCCACATGTAAGTAAAATCATATGGTATTTATCTCTTTTTTTTGTCTAATTTTTTTTACTTAGCATTATACCCTCCAGGTCCATCCCTATTGTTGCAAGTGTTAAGATCTTGATCTTCTTTTACGTCTGAGTAGTATCCCATAGTATACATGGACCACATCTTCTTTATCCATCCATCCATTGATGGACACTTAAATTGTTTCCACATTTTGGCTATTATAAAGCTGCAATAAAATAAGGGTATGGATATCTTTTCTAATTAGTGTTTTTTAAATCCTTTGTATAAATATCCAGAAATAGAATAGCTAGATCATATGGTAGCTCTATTCTTATTTTTTGATAAAACTCCATATAGTTTTTCTATAGTGTCTGGTCTGTATTTACCATTCCACTAACATTGCATGAGGGTTCCCTTTTCTCAGAAAGAAAGATCTCTTCCTTCCTTCCTTCCTTCCTTCCTTCCTTCCTTCCTTCCTTCCTTCCTTCCTTTTGTTTTTGATTACTGATTCAATCTCCTTATTAGGCATTATGTAATTCAGATTTTCTGTTTCATCATGAATAAATCTTGCAAGATTGTATGTTTCTAAGAATTTATGTCTTTCTTCTAGGTTGTTCAATTTATTGGCATATAATTGTTTGCTGTATTCTCTTATGATCCTTTGTATCTGAGGTACCACTTTTAACTTCTCCTCTCATTTCTGATTTACTTATTTGAGTCTTTTCTTTTTTCCTAGTATGTCTAGCTAAATGTCCATTTGTTTATCTTTTCAAAGAAGTATTTCTTACTTTTCTATTGTCCTTTTGTCTCTATTTCATTTATTTCTTTTTAAAAATATATTTTATTTATTTTTAGACAGAGGGGAAGGGAGGGAGAAAGAAAAAGGGAAACATCAATGTGTGGTTGCCTCTCATGCACCCCCTACTGGGGACTTGGTCCACAACCCAGGCACATGCCCTGGTCTGGGGATCAAACCCGAGATCCTTTGGTCCACAGGCTGGTGCTCAATCCACTGAGCCACATCAGTCAGGGTTATTTCATTTATTTATGCTTCAATTTTTATTAGTTTCTTTTTTTTCATTTGTCTTTGGGCTTCATTTGTTTTTCTTTTTCTAATCCTGTTAGATGTAAAATTAGATTGTTTATTTGAATTATTTATCAGGTAGATTACTTATCTCTGTATCCTTATGGGTTTTTTCTTCCCCCATAGTCTTTTGTCTTGTTCTCTCATTTTGACCGTATTCTTCTGTCTTCTCATTTTGCTTGACTCTGAGTTTCTTTCTTTATTTTAGACAAAACAGCTACCTTTCTCTTATTGAAGGAGTGGCCTAGTGTAGGTGATCATCCTACACACCCCTGCCCTAACTACTGGTTATGTCTTGAGCTTTTGTTATTGTCTCATCCACCCGAGTCATTCTTGGTACACTCCCATTAATGAGGGTATAACAAGACTCATCGGTGTCCCAACGAGAGGGATCATTTAGCACCTAGTTCAGGCTGATTAGAAGCTAGATCCTTGGGCAGCGTATTTTACAGAATGTAAATTTGCATAGTTCTGTGGGTCTGAAATTGTTATTCCTGCTAGTCTCTTGGCCATAAGACATGGAAGTGTCTTCTGTGGGACATTTGCCAAAATCTGGATTCCAGACAAGTGTTAATCTGGAAAATCTCATTCTTATTCAGCTGCAGTGAGGCTACACGGGTGCAGAAGGATGGTGTTTCCCTGCCTTTGTTCCCTGGATGAACCTCCTTGGCCTCTAGATGTGTGAGAAACCTGAAGCCTCTTCCTCAGGCTGAAGCACTGGACTACGTTTATTTTCTTGGCCCTTTTCACAGGAAGATGGGGTTCTGTTTCAGCCTGCTGTTTGTGCAGAGCCCAGGAGTGGTGATCTGACAAAAACGCTTTCAACTTGTTATAGTTTTATGAAACTCAGTTTGTTACAGTTCTGTGGAGCTCAGTGGTACCAGTCCTCGTCCACCAGGGTGAGTTAATCAATCAAGGAGTCTCCTGTGTGGGTTGTGCTCCCCTGTTGGCTTGTGCAAGGCAGCTGTAGAGTGTAGGGAGTGAGGTTTCACTGTTTCAGGTTTCAGAAAGGCATCAACAAATTTCTTTCGAGCTTCAGCAGCGCAGTGAGAGAGAGCCTTGCCCATGTGCACAGGCCAGCTTTAGGCTGGGGGCAGGAGAATGCCCAGACCACTCAAGCTTGCCAGGGGGTAGGGGATATGGTTTCTAAACTTGAGGGAATGGGAGAGTGCCCTGACCATTCATACTCTCAGCCCCATCCAGAAAGCAGGGGAGTGTTGCAGTGGCCTATGGTGTGTGGTTTCAGCAAGGCAATGGCATAGGGCCTTGACTGCTACCCCTGTATGGCATAGCGGGGCAGTGGGAGGGTGCTGTGTCCAAGCCCACTCCCCTGAAATAGCAGGTCAGGTGGAAAGTATAATACTGGTGTCCTCTAGCTCCTCAGTTTCTGGAGAACATTTCAATTATCCTCTGCCTTTGCAGCCCATACTTTAGGTTAGCAAATTAATCTCCCTTCCATGTAGTATAGGCGTTTTTCAAACTGCTGTTCTTTCATTTGTTTTTTGTTTGTTTGTTGTTGCTATTGGGTCTGGGGTAAGTGAGACCCCATGTGATCCCTTTAAGAAGGAACTCTCTGTTTCCTATAGCACATTGGGTCCCGTAGATGCCAACCCCACTGGCATTCTCAGTTATATATTTTGGGGTCCCATCTCTTTTCTGCAGCTCCCAGGGGTCAGGTGGCAGATGTGGGACACCAAACCCTCCATCCTTAGGAAGAAGCTCCTCTCTGGTGAGATCCTTCCCTGTTATTTATTGCCACTCCGTGGATAAGGTCTTTTCCGCTTCTTCCTGTCTCAATGTGGCTCCTTTGTCTCTTGTTGTAGAGAGCAGTTCCTCTAGTTTTCAGATCATTTTTAGAGAAAAATGATACATATGTAGCTGTAAATTTGGTGTGTCTGTGGGAGGAGATGAGTTTAGGATCTTCCTACGCTTCCACCTTCCTCCTTCAACATCTTTCTGATTTTTAATCATGAACAGGCTGAGGTTACTGCACAGTGACAGATTGCAATATTGACCGTTCAACTATCCTTCCAGGAAATAAACACTTCACCATACAAAGACTGGTATTTTTTATGATAACAATAGCTGTAACCATGAGAAAGAACCCTTCACTCCCTCAGTTTTGAATTTTAAAAAATATCAAATCTCAGAGGAATTTGTTTTTTCATCCCTCCCCAAAGGTGCTGCTTAGAAAGAAAAAAAAAAAAAAGAAGTGACAGCTTGTGAGTTACAAGACGTACATCTGCTGCACGCCTGTCAGTCAACCAGCCCTTCTGTCAAGAATAAAGACAAGTAATACAATTCCGAGATCATCAAGCAAACCAAAGAAATGGAAACTCAGACTGTGGTTCCTGTGGTCCTGCTATTTTGTGCTGGTCCTCTTAAAATCTGCATCATCCAAAATATTGGGAAATGTTAACAGATATTAGTGACTCGCATTCCTATTCTCTGCAATTTAGCTGGCAGAAGTGAGAGGGTTAATGATCTCCTATAAGATGTTCTGAAGTAATTTGCATTCCAAAAGGGAGTAGAAAGTTATGGGGAAAAATTATATCCCTCTTGGCATGTTTTCAAGCTAAATTTGGGAGAACAGAAAAATCTGAATAAATTATAAAGCCTACACCAAACACCTTAGAAAGTGATTTAAACTGAACCCAATTTTTTTTAATGTTCTCAAATGGCTACTTGACACCTTGACTTTTGTGCGTTAACAACATTCAGCACTGCTCTTTTTAATTATTGAATTTCTCTGCATTAAAATTAGATCATAAATACTTTTTTTTCAAAAGGAAAAGAAATAGACCAAAAGACTGAGCCCACACAGGAAATTACAAAATGGATAATTTACATTCAGAAATTATAACTTTTTGAGTTATTTTGACTCCAAGATCTCTCTCTCTCTTTCTCTCCCCCCCATCTGTCTCTCCTTACCTCTCTCTATCTCTGTCTCTCTGTCACCCTCTCACACACACAGACACACTCAGGTATATGAGGTCTGTCCAGAAAAGGTCCAGTCATTGTTAGTACAACAAGAACAGTGTGCTCAACATCATTGTAACTATGTAGCCAAGGAGAGTGGACTGGAATGTGCATGTGTGAACAATGACAACTTCACCATACTAGTCAGTGGGTGGGGGTAGATGCTGTTGAGTGAGCACGTGTACTGTATGGTCATCATTTTCACAATGGCTGAATGAGTAGAGCAACAAATCTCCATCAAATTTTGCATTAAACTTGAAAATTCCTCCACAGATACTACTTGGAGGATTCAGAAGGCCACAGCTATGGTCAACTGGTGAATGGCAACTTTATAATGACAACATGCCTGGTCATGCATCACAGCTCATGCAGAGTGTTTTGGCAAAACATGAAATCATCCAGGGGACCCAGCTTCCCTACAGCCCAGGTTTGGTACCCTGTGACTTCCGGCTTTTCCCAAAACTAAAATCACTTTTGAAAGGGAAGAGATTTCAGATCATCAGTGAGACTCAGGAATATACGATGGGGCAGTTGATGGCTATTGGGAGAACTCTGTGAGCTCCCAAGGTTCCTACTTGAAGTGTCATTGTCCTATGTACAATGTTTCTTGTATCTTGTATCTTCTTCAATAAATATCTCTATTTTTCATATTACATGGCTGCATACCTTCTGGACAGATGTCTTATATACCTAAAATCCTATATATACACATAATATCTATTGCTGAAAATAGGGACTTGAAAGCATTTGTATTCTTAATAGTCTGGAAATATAGAATAAATTCTTGACTCAATTTCTTGAACATCTTTTATATAAACCACTTGGAATCAAAGAATAGAAAAGGAGAAAAGAACTATTTAGAAGAAGAGTGAGGAGGCAGAGGAAGAGGAGGGGAAGGAGGAGGAGGAGATGAAATGAGCAAGCCTAAAGTGATAGCAGACTTGGCAATGAGGGCAGCGAGCAAAACAGAGGAAAACTGCACTGCTATGGAGCATACAGATTAGCAGCTATTTAATGTGTGTTTAAAATACTTTGTTTATCTGGTAAAACTTGTACTCAAGGGCAATGGGCTTTGTGTATCCTAAGGCAACTTCCCTCCCCTCCCAGTGGATATACATACTGAGTTTGAAGAGTAATGTCATATGGAAGATGTGCAGACCAGGCTGCAGGTTCTTGTTACCCCCTCTCTACTTCTTCCCCCTCCTTGCCTACTGCTTTGTGTCTCAATTTTAAGGCATGAGTTGTAGGTATGAATTGTGAATTCCCATGTAACAAAAAGTACTCATCAGAGTACAGCGGACCCTTGAACAACACAGGCTTGAATACCTGGGTCCACTGATATGCAAATATTTTTTCAATAAATGAATAGTCAACCCTCAGTATCCCCAGGTTTCACACCCACAGAGTCAATCAATCATGGGTCAAAAACAGTACTTTCGATCCACGTTTGGGAATGTGCGAATGTGGAAAGCTAACTCTATACATTGTTCTGCACCATTTCATATGAGGGTTCTGCATACCTATGGAAGTTGGTATCTGCGGGGATCCTGGAACCAATCCCACATGGATACAAATGAACAACTGTAGTTAAGATTTGGGGGAGTCAAAACTTATACCCAGATTTTCAACTGTGCTGGAGGCTGGCATCTCTAACTCCCACAGTTTTCAAGCATTAACTGTGTTAGGTGCTCCAAAGAAAATGGAAGCAATAGACTATATGTAAATGTAGAAGAAAGGAGATTTATTGTAGGAACTGGCTCATTCAGTTCTAGGGGTTGAGAAGTCCCACGACCTGCCATCTGCATCCCGAAGAACCAGGAAAGCCACCTGTGTAGGCCCAGTTTGAGTCTCCTGAGAACCAGGTGTGACCGTGTAAATCCTGATCTGAGACACAAAAGCCCAAGAGCCAGGACTGCCAATGTCTGAAGAACAGAGATGAACGTCCCAGTTCAAGCAGAGAGTGCTTTCTCTTTCTTCTGCTGTTTATTATATTTGAGCTCTCAAATTGGATGATACCTGCCCATATTGAGGAAGACCATCTGCTTTACTCTGTTCACTAATTCAAATGCTGATTTCTTCCAGAAACACCCAGATATAATGTTTTATTAACTGTCTGGGCATCCCTTAGCTCAGTTAAGCTGACATATAACATTTACCATCTTACCGGAATACTACTAAAAGAGATTTTTACTTCTCTGTAGCCATTTTTTGTTCCCTCTCTATTCTCCCTTTAAAAATCCTCAGCCACCTTTGTCTTAGCTGGAGTTAGGTTCAGTTTATACTGAAGTTTCTTCCCTATTGCAGTAGTCTGAATAAAATGTCTTGCTGCCTTTAAGAATTATTGACTGTTTTTTCTCTTTGCTATTTCAATAGGCAATGTTTGCTGCTTAAAGAGCAATAAATTGGTAAAGTTTGTAAAGAAGGTGGGTGTTATTCCATGCATAGTGGAATGGCAAACGACAGAGAACACAGTCATCTACAGAGACAGCCACAGCATAAATTCTGCTTGTTATGTGTGCATGTTGGCCCATTGTTCTCAGATTTTCTATTTTATAAAGGATTTATTTATTTTTAGACAGAGGGGAAGAGAGGAAAAGAGGGAGAGGAGCATCCATGTGTGGTTGCCTCTCACATGACCCCCACGAGGGACCCGGCGCACTACCCAGGCATGTGCCCTGATTGCGAATTGAACCCGTGACCCTTTGGCTCACAGCCCGTGCTCAATCCACTGAGCTACACCAGCCAGGACAGATTTTCTATTTTTTTTCCAAACAATCAGAGGTCAGAATTTTTTTTGCAGTTGCCATACTTTTGAAAGAATTCAAATGACCAAACACTATATTAATAAGTATTGTATACACCTACACACATACCAAGTTTCCTCACTTTTTCTGGCAGGTTGTGAACGAGTACATACATAGGTATATTTCAAAGTGCTCCTGGATTATAAACAGCCAGAATAAGAAAGGTATTTCCTGTCATTTCATGTAAATTTCATAGCTCACTGTTGTATCAACTGCTTGAGACAATATTGTAGTCAGAGTCACACATATAATATAGCTGTTGTATAAATGAATGGAGGGATTCTATCTCTGGGGCTGTCAATTACCTTTCAGTCATGATAAATTCATTTAAAAAACAATCTCTCTGAGATATGGATTATTTGTCTGAATAAGTGGAGATGTCACACTCAGTAGACACCATTCTGATTGTGGATGCCAACTTGGTTATTGTGTACCTGCTAATATGACATAGCTACAGATTTTTAATTTGGTTGCATCTGACAAAACTAGAATGCTCTGTTTCCTTTGTGTTAACATTTTATACTGTGTTTCATCGCCAAATAAAGGATAAAACATCACACTAAGATAGGCATCCAAACACAGCTGTAACCAAAGAAAGATTTTGTCTTGAACATTTTTACATCTTTTGCTACAGTTTTCTTCTCTAATAGCCTCTCCTCTAAAAAAGCTAATTACTCTTTTTCCTTTCTTCTTTCCTCACTTGTTTTCTCTTTTATCTTCCTTTATGTCTCTTTTCCTTCCATTTCCACTTCCTGTTGTTAGAGTTTAAAAGTAATTATTAATGTAGTCATGTTTGTGAATTAGGTCTCTTTCATTTTATATCTAGCATGTTGTCATTATACATAGGGATTCCAGGGAAGATTTTTAGAAGAAACATAGAAAACTGGGGGACAAGCTATATGCAACATTGGACATTGAGGTCACTTGCACAGTATGCACCCACGTGCCAGTCCTTTGTAGTTTGGGTGAGCAACCCCATCTCCTGTTTGATAGGTAAGCCTTGGTTTTTTCTTTTAGTTAATCAGCATATTGGTTCCCAAGCATTTGAATTGGAGAAAAATCCTGAAATTTCATGGAGTAATAAAAGGAAAAAGCTGTAAATAAGAAAGACAAAGCTAGGGACCTAGTGGTGCCTACCTTTTGACTATAAAAAAAAATCAACTGGAGATAAAGCAAACTCATAGAATAGAAAAGAGCTAAAGAAATTATAGAGAAATACTGCTATAGTTTTGAGACACCATAAAATTCAGGAATAAACCCTTATTGGGAGAACTTGGCCATACTTTTTAATTATAAGGGGCAATAAATAACTTTCACTTAAGCCAGTTGGAGTTGAGTTGGCTGTAATTTGCAGACAAAAACATTTAACTGATACTTTCACAATGCAAAGTCTTTTGAAAATTTTAAATGTCTCCAGGCTTGTAAAGTTTGACTATGGCCTGAACAAATGTATCAATTTTGGCACTTACTAGCCAAGTGCTGTAAGTTACTTGGAGTCTAATCACCTGTGTGTTTTCTTCTGTTAAATTATTTATTTTATGAAGTTGTTGACATTATTTGATAAAATAAGCAAATGATTAGAAACTATATAAAATACTTGATAAAGATGCCAGCAGTGAAAAACAAAATGGACTTGGCTGTCCGTGAAAACACAATAATAGCAAATCTTGACAATGCTCCTTTCAATCTGCCTGACAGAGGAGTCTTTGCCAACCCACGACCACTAACCTTGTTGCCTTAGTAAGAACTTTGGAAGTTATTCATTCAACAAATATGCATTGCACATTTATATGTTAGAGCTATAGCAATAACACAATGGACAGCCTTTTCTGCTTGTAATCTAATGGTAGTAAACAACAAAAATGTATGATATACATATATATCATATATGTTTTATATATGTGTGTGTATGAGTATATATATCATATGAGATGGCAATGAATACTACAGAAAAATTAAGCAAAAAAAAAAAAGAAGAAGAAGAAGAAGAAGAACATGTAGAGTCTGGGGGAAGAGTCATTATTAAGCTAATCAGGGAAGCCCTCACTGAGAATGTAAGACTTATATAAGGTTTGAAGAAGGTAAGAGATTGAGCCCTGCAGATATCTGGGTACAGAATATACTGGCTGAGGGAGCAATGTGTAGAAAGGACTTGGGGCAAGAGCAGGCTCAGTGAGCCCACGGAACTCAAGGAGCCAACTGAGCAGGCATGGGTGAAGGGAGGGATGAGTGGTAGGCCATGAGGTCCTGAAGACAATAGTTTCAGGGCTGATGCAGAGAAAAACACAATCTGATGCCATTAAACATGTGACTTGGGTAACTTGTTCTGGTTCCATTATACAACAGCTTTTTCTTGTTATTAAAAATATTTAATATGTTTCCATAATTTGAAAAATATCAACTAGGAGGAAAAGAGAGTTATTTTCCCAACTGTCGTTGCCACTGATTTCAAGACTTTATTCTTACCTCTATCTTCTCATGGTTACCATCATATCACTAAATAATATTTTTTGTTTGTTTAAAATGTTTTTATTATATGAGTTCATTAGAGAAAACTAAAATACAAAAAAAGCTCATGTAAGAAATTGAAAATCACTCTTAATTTTACCACCAAAAGAGCCAGAATAAAACGTTGATGTACATTATATGTTTGTGTGAGTGCGTGTGTGTCGATATATTTGTTTTCAATCTAAACTTTGAGACATTAGTTGTTATACTCTTTGAATAATATTTTTAAACCATGACTGTGTAATTTAGCGATTGTAGACATTAACCCTGGACTTACTGCTGTGTTGAAGTTTAGTGCAGTGTTTCTGCTCCCGCTTCCTTTCCCCCTCAATATGATTAACTTTCTTTTTCATCTCTGACAATTATATTTTTAAATAAAAGTTAAAATTAGACATCTTTATTTCTTCCTCCAATAACTAAAGACGTTATTTCTCAATTTTCCATCTTAAAAATTTAGGGTAAGGGCAATTCTTATTCTTTTCTCCAAGTGCCCCCATTCCCAACACCTTCAATCTTTAACATGTGTCCTATTTGCACTTTGATACTTTTTAGACTGGTAACATTTACATGCCCTCCTGTGACAATTAATTTTGAAATCAATAAACATAACTTACTATGCAAATACTCATCAGTGATGATTACATCTTCTCTCATCCATAGATTCCTTTCTACAACTTCAGGTCCTCTCTTTCTTTTATTTTTAAATAGCATATCTTTATTTCCTTATTCTTTACTCTTTCCATTTTGTTCAAGAGTATGAAGTCAAGAGATAATCCTGGGTAGCCTCTCTCTAGCCTTTCTACTTAGTCTTTATCTTCCTTCTTAAATGTCTACACAGGGTATCTTAGCTCTTTCCCAACAGAGATACTTGAGGTCTTCTCTTCATTTCTGTCCTCGATTAGACCCACACTTTTTCTAACTTCCTGTCTTTCTGACTCAAGGAAACCATTTTCTTTTCCTTTTTTTTTTTTTTTTTTTTTTGCTTAGAGTATATCATCAAGTGACTTCTTCTACAAATTTACATAAGTAAATTTTCTGAGACCTTATGACTCTGACAATGTCCTTATTGTGTCTTCACACTGAAGTTCACAGTTTTGCTTGGTGCAGAATTCCAAGTGGAAACTGTTTTTCTCCAGCTTTGGCTGCTTCAAGCCATGGAACACCTCTCAGTTGCTAGGTCTGTGTTAGTCAAGTTCCTGTTCCTCTGGACAGAGTTCTCTTCTCAACAACTTGGCTCATCTTTGCACTTGATTCTTTAGGTTTTGAAATAGTTCAATGATATGTTTAAGTATGAAAGTCTTTCATTCATTTTATTATTGAAAGATCTGTCTTCATCAGAAGATAACGGTCCTTCTACTCTTAGAAATTTATTCCATGAAACCCGTTCGTTAGGCCCTTCCTTCTGAATTTTTATGTTCTTTTAAGAAATGCCATAGTTACTGAAAGCTAGATTTATCTTTTATATCTTAATTTTGCCCTTATTTTATGTATCTTAATTTTGTTCTAAATGCTGAATTTTTATGACCTTTCCTTTAAATCCTCCTATTAATGGAAAATATTGACTAATAAAAATACTTCATAATGTTTGAGGACACAAAACCTTGATTCATATTGCTAGATCCAAATCTTGTTCTGCCACTAGCTAGATATGTGACAGGTTATTGAACCTCTTACTACTTTGGTTTCCTAATGAGAACTGAAAATGATGACAGCTCTCCCCTGAAGACATTATGGCAAGAACTAAAATGTAAATCTATGAAAAGTTCTTCAGACAGTGGTATGAACCTAGCCTCACAAATATAATTTATTATTATTATTTAGGGCTTATTATGTCTCGGACATATTCTAAGTGCTTTGAATACATCAAGGAACAAAACATAAACTTTCCTGATCTTGAGAAATTCGTATCCAATTTGGGAAAGTTAGACAAACCCAAAACATAAGAAGTAAATAATTATGTAGGATGTCAGAAGGAGATATCCCTATTAAAACACACACACTCACAACAAACAGTACTAACTGGAGCAGGGGTGTGAGTAATTGAAGGTAAGTATGCAGAGTAGACAAAGTTGCAGCTTTCCATGAGGCAGTCACAGCAGGCCTTATATGGAAGGTGCCGTATAAGTAGTGACTTGAAGAAAGTCATAAAATGAAAAATCAGGAGGCACGTTAGGACAAAAGGAGCAGATTTATCTTGTTCAGGGAAAGCATTCCCCTTTAGAGCATTTATCTCAAATATTTTACTTTATAGTGATGGCATAAAAATGAGCTGGAATGGGTTTGGCGGATCTCCACTTCGTGCTTCTAGAGTTTCCCTTGGCCTCATCTAAGAAAGCAGGAGATTCATGAGCAATGAACAGTCTTTAATTTGGCTGGAAGTTGGATATTAACAATGGGGATAACGATCATCCATCTCTCTTTTTCCCAGTTCTGTTACAGGTGTAAAGTGACCTCTCGCTGGGAACATTAACCTCTCAAGGCCAGTATGCAGAGGGCTTGCTGATGACAGAACGGGCCTTGGACTGGGGCTTTGGGAGCACGTGCTTCTTCCTTCAGCTGGGAGGCAGGAGGGAGGGACATGATAGGACCCTCTTGCCCAACTTGTTGACTATGTGAGCAAGCTGTGGGAGCTATTATTTGAGACATACATGTCTAAGAGATTGATTTGCCATTATGAACATACATCAAGAATATTTGCTCAGTCTATGTTATATTTTACTTGTCAATCAAAATAAAGATTATGTTTGCTTTTTATTTAATTATCTTTCCACTTGTTATGCACAGACTTTTCTAATGGGAGGTAGTATTTTTTTGAGTGGAACTAGTCTATCAACTGCCATAATAATGAAAATGTGATAACTATAAAAACAGTAATAAAACAGTAGTACTGTAATTAAAACAGCATTACTGTAAACAGTGATTGATAACATATTTCAAAATATATTAATATGTAATTATGATTATTTTAGAGTATCTTTTCACTCTAGACCACCCAGATTTCAACATGAATTCTATGGTCATCCCATCTGTAGGTGAATCAGTTGACCTTCACATGAGTGGGGTCAGCAAACTAAGTACTGCATCATGGTTTCTTGTACATTCCACAAGCTAAGAATCATTTTTACTTTTTTTAAATGGTGGGAAAGCAGAAATAAAAGAATTCTCTTTTGTTAACTTGTGAGAAAAATAACCCAAACTTCAGTGTCTACAAATAAAGTCTTAATGGAACACAGCCTTGGTCTTTAATTTATGTATTGTTTATGACTGTCTTCCTACTAGAAAAGTGAAATTAAATAGTTGCAACAGAACTGGCATGGCCTAACGAGCCTAAAACCTTTGCTGTTGAGCCTTTATCAAAGTTTGGCAACCCCTGCTCTAGAATATTCTACTTCCTGTAAGAATGATCTTACACTATGTATTATAAGTAACCCTGTTATGCATGAGATATTGGTTATCTCAATTCTTTCCTGTAACGTTAACCTGCGTGCTAACATATAAAATTACTGAGATTGCAAATGTAAGGGCCCAAATCTTGTTCTTAGTAGATTCCAACTTACAACTTGCCCAGCAGGGCTTTTGGGGGCATTGTATTTTCTCCATCATCCAGTGATACCTTCTATGGCATTTTTAATTTGCTTTTTTAAATTGCACTATTTATAGTAATATTCCAAGTCTTATTACTTATTACTTGAAAACTCACAGCTCTAAAATTGCTTCCAACAATAGGCATGCTAAGTTACCAAGCTTGTGAACAGGTGTTGTATATACTATGACAAGCTTGCCTAAGTCCCATTATTCATGCACTATTTAAAATAAGAGTAGATCAGCAAGGTCTGCTAGGTATTTCATAGAGATTTTGTTTTATTTTCAACAGTAGAAAAAAAAATAATCAAACTTCTATGTGTTATGGTCTTCAACATTCGGGTTAATATGGGTTCCCTACTATCAATTTTCCATCTGTTTGATTGCCACTCCAGCTACTTTATGCTTAGCTAATTAAAATTAAGTGTGAAGTTGGGCTATTATTGTGTAGATATGGCACCATTCAAACAATTGATTTAGATAATTAAGGAAATCAAATGTAAGAGAAGTAATCCCGAGGCCCAGTGCATAGAGGAAAACTGGGGCAAGGCTCACTTCCATCATTCATTCTAACACAGATTTAGCTGTCAACATATTCTATAATTAATAGTAAGTGCAGGGGGTGGGGAACCTACGTTAATTTTTTTTAGTATATTTGGCCATCATGTGGAAGATAAAAAAAGGTTAAGTTAAACTACAGTAGTTCAGGGTGTTAGGATATTTTGAATATCCTGCCCACTATGTTTCTCAACATGATGAAATGGGCATGTCATGTGCCATAAGTGTAGCTTCTATTTAATGTCTGTTATATATACAATAGGGATGAACATGGGCTCTGACCCACATTGCTTGGATTTCTTCCTATCCCTACTTCTTAATGGTTGTGCAGACTAGAGGAAAATTATTTAACCTCTTCCTAACTTCATTTCTTGGACACATGAATAGTTAGTGAATATTAAATGAGATAAATCAGGCAAAAAGCTCAGAAAAATTGTGTCATAGTCATTATCATTACTTTTCTTCTGCATAATCACCCTTCTAGGAAAGGATAGCAGCCATTTAGCAAAGGAGGAACCTCATGATTAGAGAAGTGAGGGGCTATAGTAATGCAGCTTATAAAAGACACATTGAAGAGTTGAAGACAACAATGGCTGATGATGAAACTCCCTTTTTTTTCTATTTCAGCTCATTGATTCTTTCATAGATTCATCCATTTACATAAGCAGTGCCTGTGGACCACACATATAAGGTTTACAGTACCCAACAGGCTTCCCACAGTCCCCAATTTTGATTTGTTTAAACTCTGATTTTAACAGCTTACCTGATAATTCACCATTATTAGGGAATTTGAGGGTATAAACCCCTTATTTTTAATTTGCAAAGAAATGAGGTATGGAATTGCACACAGATGGAGTTATTGTAGCTTCTAGCATTCCTCAAATGTCACAAAGTGCAAGCCCCCAAAGAAAAAGAATGAAAAGAATATTAGAGTAAGTTCTTAGGACAATCTTAACTGAAGGCTTACTTGGAATTCAAGAAGCAAGTGAAACACATTTGGATGCATTTTAAGAGATAATTGCTACCAAATAATTTATGGGTGCAGAGCAATACCCAAGGAGAAAATACCAGTAGTTATAACCTAGTAAATTAAAACCAAACAGTCTACATGTCTGGTATTGTGTTCAAGATTAATTGGGTCAAAGCAGATAGTGCACATTATGAAGATCAAATAGTAGGAGAAAGTCATGAAGTTTGAAAACATATCAGTGTATCTTCATCCCCACAGATGCCTTTTATTTATTACCAATGTAAATAGATGATAACGGTATTGTAAGAGCCAGAGAGACATGGAGGGGGGAGAGAGAGACACAGAAACAGAGAGAGGGGAAGTTACCCTGAAGAAAAAGGAGAAAAGTAACAGAAAATCTTTAACATATATTTATAAAAATCATATTTTCCCATCTAAAGCCTAAATTTGTTTATGTTCTCTGCATGAAGACTAACAGCTCATTCCAAACTTTGATGACAAAGACTTGGGATGGAGAGAGGGGTGAGGAAGGATGGATGGGGAGGGGAAGTGGTTTAGATTATTGCATCTACTTATTAGCAAACAATGTTACATTTATTTGGCTAAGGAGTACATTTTTCTTTTTATCATGCTATTGAGAATAAAACTACATTGACTTAATGAAGTTTTACTGTAAACTAATGACTTAAAGAATAAATGAAAACATACTATTTAACTCTTTAGGACTCTTGAATATTTCTTCTATTTTTTTCCAATGAATAATAAACCTACTGCTCCTGGCATTCTAAATTGCACTGAACTTGGAGGAGGTACAACTTGGGATGGGCATGGTGGGGTAAAAATAGAGACAAATGTACTCGAACAATAATAAAAAATAAATTGCACTGAACTATTGAGGTGTTTGTCTCATTTCATACAACAAAATTCATCAGAAAAGTTACCATACCTATATCTTAGAATGCATTAATATTCAATACATATATTTGAAGAATATGAAATGTGAAGGCTGTGTGAGAAGGTCCACAATTTACTAAGAGTAGACTTATTCAACCTTGGTACCATTGACATTTTGGGCTGAATAATTCTTTGATTTCAGGGCTGTCCTGTGTTTTTATATGTTCAGCAGTATCACATACATCTTCCTGCCAGGTGTCAGTATCACCGTCCTCCAGGTACAAATTTAGAAGTTTCTCTAGATATTGCTAAATGTCCTTGGGCTGGGGAGGTGGGGGTTGGAAGAGGCAGACAGGAGAGGGACAGGTAAACTTCTCCTAGTGGAGAACTTCTGATTTAGAGAATTAACATTTTAGTTATGTTTAGTGTAGTAGATTGGGTTGTATGTTCTATTTATTTCTGTTGCTGCCATGTGTTCCTCTATCTATCTATCTATCTATCTATCTATCTATCATCTAGTTATCATCTGTCTATCTAACATATATTTCTCTCCCTTTCCATCCCTCCCTGTCTCTCTGTCTCTGTCTCTGTCTCTCTCCTTCTCTCTCACACACACACATACACACATCATTTATGAAATCCATCCTAGTGTGTAGACGTGAATTCAAATATGCCTGGCAGGTAGAGTTAGATAACTGTTTTTTTCTTTCCCTCATCTAGGAAGCATTCATTGATACAAGAAAATCATAGATAAGAAGACTTGTTGGAAAGAACTTGTGCTTTATGTATAGTTGGCATTAATACAATTGTTTGATAAACTTACATGGGCAGAGTTGGGTTATAGAAACAAATCACAAGTAGGTAGGTTAGAAAGAGAAACCCATAAATTAGACTGAGCAAAAACTTACAATTAAAGCATTAACATTATTCAAAATTGTACTGAAGTTCAAAATGCGATAAGAAAAGGGAGACTAATAAAGCAATAAAGAACTGTAAATGTATTGTTTTGTTTAAATATTTTTGTGTATTAACAGAGGATAGATGCCAAGGTTTTCACAGGTATGAAGAGTTTAGGTTCTTTTAATATAGTTCATCTCAGTAAGAGTTTATTAATCTTCTCTCTACATTAATTTGCTAAAATATAATCTAGAGGTTGTATGTGTAAAGTAAAGTTGTGAACAAGTCAAGTCCTCTAAGATTCCATATGGTACAGAGGTTAGTGTTTTATATTTTATTTTTGTTATTTTAATAATGGTGATCATGGACCAAGTTAAATAGCTTCTTCAAAGCTCAGTTTCCTCAGGCCAAAAGTATGTTTTATAAACATTTCTATTGTCAGCTTTATCAGTTAAGTAGACAAACATTCATTCAAATCTTCCATGCCTTCTGTATTTATATTTCTACCTTACTTCCATAAATTTTAGGGCCAGATAATTATATTATTTATATCATGAATTTTAAAGTCAGTGTACAATTTCGTTTTAATTTCATCATGGAAATTTAAATTGAAATGACAATGAGATGCCACTCTACACCTATTAGAATGGCCAGAATCCATGACATTGGGAACATTGAAGGCTGGCAAGGATGTGAAACGACAGGAACTCTCATTCATGGCTGGGGCTAATGTAAGATGGTACAAATATTTGGGAGGACAAATTGGCAGTTTTATACAAAACCAAACACACAGTAACCATTTGATCTTTGTTATTTACCCAAATGAGTTGAAAACTTCGGTCCATGTAAAAATTTGTACACGAATATTTAGAGGAGTTTTATTTATAACTCTCAAAACCTGGAAACAACCAAGATGTCCTTCATTAGGTGAACAGAAAAACTCTGTTAAATCCAGACAAAGGACTGTTATTCAGCACTAAAAAGAAATGAGATATCAAACTATGAAAAGACATGGAGGAATTTTAAATACATATGACTATTTGAAAAAAAGCTGGTTTTTAAAGGCTACACAACATGTGATTCCAACTATATGATGTTATAAAAGAGACAAAATTGTACGCATGGTAAAATGGCCAATGCTGTCCAGGGGTTGTTGAGTGAGGACAAGGTCGAACAGGTGGAACGCAGAGGATCTTTAAGGCAGTGAAATCACTCCGCGTGATGTCATAACGGTGGATAAATGGCATGCATGCGCGCAAACCCATAACATACACAAAACCAAGTGTGAACCTTAACATAAACTGTGGGCTCTGGGTGATGCGATGTGTCAGTGTGGGTTCAAATGTAACAGATGAACGATTGTGATGGGGGTGTTGATGATGGGGAGGCGGTGCGTGTGTGGGGATAGGGAGTGAGTGAAAATCTCTGTGCCTTTTTACCTGTTTTGCCATGAATCTTAAATCACTCTAAAAAAATAAAGTCTTAAAAAACACTCTTGGAAGAGAGAAAACCACAACTAAACCTGAAAAAGTCAAAGTAGGCACATCAGCCGTAGGGCGGTATCCAGGATGCAGACACAGTGCATTTTCAGAGAAACACTAATTACAGCAGAATGCTCAGTGTGAATCTACTTGCTTATTATTCGGTGGCACTAATAAATCAAATTGTTCAATGACAGCTGTGAAAAATTGTATTTTTCTTTTATGAAAAAGTTCACAGAAAAAATGTGAACAGTTGGCAAATTAAAAAAAATAGTTGCAAATCAAATGTTGTAACAATGTAGCAGATTTTGACCTTTCCTTCCCCACATCCCCGCCACCTTAAACTGGTAAAACACACATAACACTTATTGAAAATTCTGACAAGACCACATTAAGGAAAAGTGATTTCCTCGCTCCCAATCCCTTCAAAAAAGCCACTTATTTTGATAGCACAATCAATGAAATACCAGTTTTTCCAGCCACTCAATTTCCTTTATACATGTTTCATTTCAAAACCAAATGTTTGCCATCATTTTGCTTTAGAGAGTTACTTTCACCATCTTTCATTTCCAAGCATTGTTGCTATGAAAAAAAAACAGATTATAAATTATTACCCCTGAGTATATGAGTTAATGGAGCTCTGTGTTATGAAGAGTGTTGTCAAGTGTTACTTTTGTAATTGTTCCATTCTATAGGGAGCTTGAGTAAGTGAATCATTTATGAGAAGGACTAACTTAATTTGGCTATTCAGCATTAAATTTAATTTTGGAGAATTAAACATTTATTTATTCATTAAAAAAACTTCTAATGACAAATTTCTGTGCTCCATATTCAGTACCGAGAGCACAAAGATAAATAAAACAAATATCCTACCTAGAGAGATTGGTAGCCCCTCCCATCCTGTGAGGACACGGTGAGCAAGTTGCTGGCCGAGAAGCAAGATGAGGGCACTCTACCAATCATGCTGGCACACGAATCTTGGATTTCGGTCCTCCAGAACTATGAGAAATAGATATCTTAATTATAAGCCATCCAGCCTGAGGGATTTTCTTATAGTAGCCCGAATGGACTGAGACGTGTTAGCATGAGTAAAAGAAGTCAGCTTACTTCTACTGATCTTCGAAGTCTCAAAACAAACACCCTTTTTCCAGAAACACTGACCTCGTAATCTAAGTTTCCCATCCACCATTGTTCTCCAGGTCATCTTTATTATAAGAGAATGATCATAGCCTCTGCTGTTGTCCCTGAAAGAGGGTAGGTCCCTTTGAAGCAGGGGCTACACTGTTCTGCCGTGATTTCACTATGTCCGCAGTGCCACAGTGCCCGACAGCAGACCAGTAATGTTTATCAAATGCATTAATGGAAAACACTGTAAAGAGATTTTTTTATGTTTAAAGAAATTTTATTGAATGTGTTAAGATGGCATTGGTTGTTAAAAGTATGCAGTTTTCAGATGTAGATTCTATAATTCATCATCTGTATATTGAATTGTGTGTTCACCACCCAGAGTCAAGTGTCTGTCCATCACCATTTGTGCCCTGTTTACATTACCCTCTTCTACCTCGTCCCATCCCCCTTTCCCTCTGGTATGCACCATAGTATTGTCTGTTGCCTGAGTTTTTTTATGTTTTTTAAACTTTACTCTTATTTTTTACCCTATTACAGATGTCCCCATTCCCCCCTCTGCCTACCTCTGCCCAGCCATTGCCCCCCACTTCCCTCAGGCCATCACCACACATGCATATACGCACTTTGGCTAACCACTTCACCTTCTTTTATCCAGGGCCCCTCCACCCCTCTGACAGCTGCCAGTCTGTTCCATGCATCCATGACTCAGTTTCTATTTTTGTTCATCAGTTTATTTTGTTCATTAGATTCCACATATAAGTGAGATCATGTGGTACTTGTCTTTCTCCAACTGGCTTATTTCCCTTAGTATAATACTATCCAGGTGCAGCCATGTTGTCACAAAAGGTAAGATTTCCTTGTTTTTTATAGTCAAGTATTGTAGTATTCCATTGTGTAAATGTACCACAGCTTTTTTACTCGCTCATCTACTGATGGACACTTGGGCGGCTTCCAAGTCTTGGATATTGTAAATAGTATTGCAATAAACACAGGATGCTCAAATTCTTTCAAATTAGTGTTCCAGTTTTATTTGGATAAATCCTCAGATGTGGAATAGCTGGTTCCTAAGGCAGTTCCATGTCTATATATATTTTTTAGGTATTTCATACTGTTTTTCACAGTGGCTGTGTCAATCTGAATTCCCACCAACAGTGCAGAAGGGCTCCCCTTTCTCCACATCCTCACCAGCACTTTGTTGATTTATTGATGAAAGCCATTCTGGCAGATATGAGGTGATATCTCATTGTGGTTTTAATTTGCATTTCTTTGATGATTAGCAATATTGAATATTTTTCATAAGTCTACTGACCAATCTCTATGTTCTCTTTGGAAAAGTGTCTATTTGGGTATTTTGCCTGTTTTTTCTCGGATAATGTTTGTTTTGGGGTGTTGAGTTGTTCTAGTTCTTTATAAATTTTGGATATTAACTCCTTATCAGCTGCATCATTGGTAAATATGTTTTCCCATTCAGTGGACTATCTTTTCATTTTTTTGATGCTTTCCTTGTAGGAATAGGATCAGAAAGAATTACACAGAGACATTTACTGAAGGTGATGGAGGAGGTGCTAAGGATTTGTTTAAAATCTATGCTCAGACTTGTTTTCTGAAATCAAGAAAATAAAGTTCAGGAGGAGACATAATAGAAAACAGTGATGGGGGAAGGTTAAACAAGATTTAGGGAATTAGTAACACTAGAAAGCATCAAGAAATTATAAGTTAATAATAGGCTTAAATTGATGCAAACAAACAAACAAGCAAAAATAAATAAATAAAGCAACTTTGTGTGGAGATTCTAAGGTCCAGGTGGCAGAGACTGTGGCACCTAAGGGGCTCCTCAGGGGCCTGACACATAAAGGACACTTGCTAAACGACGTCGGTTCAGTGAATGGAAACGGTAGCTGACACTGACCAAGGCTTGAGTCTGGTCTATCTACTGTATGCTTTTATCCTCATTAATTTCAGGAGACATTTTCTATTTCTACCCCTGAAATCTGCTTAAGAAAACTCATGCAAAGAAAGGAAAAACAACATGCACATATTTTTCCACAAGTTAAGGTTAGAGCTGGGATTTAAACCTAGAGAGGGCAGATTCCCCAGCTTGTACTCTATCCTGCTGAGTCACGTACAGACACTCATTAATTTTCATATCTTTATCATTACTGAAGCCTCGGTAGGCTTACTCACTATATAGTACTACTCATTATATCTCTGGGCTCTCTCCAGAGAAAGAGAATCAATAGGATATAAAGAAAGATATGTAAGAGATTTGTTACAGGATTGGATTACATAATTATAGAAGCCAAGAAGTTCTATGATTTTGCCGTCTATAAACTGGAGGGCCAAGAAAGCCACTGGGGTAGTTCCAGTCCAAGTGGGAAGGCCAGACACCAGGGGAACTGATGGTGTAACTTCCAGTCCAGGGTCAAAAGCCAGTGAACCAAGGGAGCCAATGATGCAAGTTCAATCTCAGTCCAAAGGCCTAAGAACCAGAAGCCCTGGATGCCCAAGGGCAGGAGAAGATAGGTATCTCAGCTTAAGCAAAGAAAGCAAATTCACACTTCCTCTGCCTTTTTGTTTTATTCAGGCCCTCAAGCAATTGGCCGATGCCCAACAGCACTGATGAGGTAGATCTTCTTTACTTAGTCTATTGATTCAAATGCTAATCTCTTCCAGAAACATCCTCACAGACACACCCCAAAATAGTGTTTTACCAGCTGTCCGAGTATCCCTTAGCCCAGTCAAGTTGACACATAAAATTAATCCTCATGGTCCTGTAAATTTTCATAGGCACTTTATAATTTACAATGTATCTGCATTGCCTGTTATTCCAGTTCCTAAGGCAGTGTAACACATTATCACAAAATGTGTAGTTTAAAACAATGACAACATTTATTTTACTCATTAATCTGCAACTCGAGCAGGCTTTGGCAAGGAGAGCTCTTCTTAGCTCCACTTGGCACCAGCTGCAAAGCTGAGATGATCTGAGGCCTTGCCTACTCACACGTCTGGCTGGCAGTGAGTTCTGAGCTCAGACATACAGTTGGAACAACTCCATATGGTCTCAGCGGTGGCCAGGGCTCCCCCACAGCATGGGGGGTGGGTTGCAAAGGTAAACATCTGTAGACATCAAGAGAATAAAGAGGGAAAGAGAAACAGAATGAAAGAGAGAGACTATATCACCTCATATGACCTAGCCTTAGAAGTCACAGCCTCTCTTCTGCTATATTCTATTTATTAGAATGAGTCATTTATACCAACCAATACTGAAGGAGAAATTAGATGCTATATTTGGATTGAAAAGTTACAAAGTTTTAGAAAAGTACATAGGATCAGAAATATTGCTATTGGTATTTTCAAAAATACCATCTGCCTCACCAACCACACTGTGCAATGGGGCAATTCCTTTAGAAGGTAAAATCTGTATTTTATTTTATTTTTTAGAGAACAGAGAAATTCTGTATAAGTACTGATAATATCAATAGCATATTTATTCAGTGCTAGTACTCAATTTTCATCCCAAACCTGTGAGGTAGATCTAATTATTACCTCTGTTTTACCCCTGCAGAGATGGAGGCACAGAGAAGCGCAGCATCTTGCTCAGTGTTACACAGCTGCAAGTGACAAAGCTGGAAGTCAAGGCTAGGCAATCCACTGCCACTTTTAGATAGTACACATGCCTGCCTTTCCAATAGGAGTCATGGGATAAATGTTTTCTTACTCTATAGATATTTTAATGGTTTGATCTCCTTTCTTCACATATACATTCTTGCCATTTAAATGTTCTAGATATTCAGAAGCTAGTTTAATTATACTGACGATACGCCCATCTCAAACATCCGCAAAGAGAAAACTCATTAAGGAACTGAATTTCATGTATTTTGGCAGAGACAACCTTTCTTTAGAATGTATTAGCAGAAAACACCTGTATAGTTCATCAATCCTCAACATAAGAACACGTGATTTAAAGTGTAAGATGTGGAGGAAGAGTACGAGATATATTTGAAATGTTTTCTTTTAAATTTTTTTATTATTTTTTAAATTTTGTTATTCTATTACAGTTATCCCAATTTCTCCCCTGTGCCCTCTTCCACCCAGCCCAGCCCCCGCTCCCACAAGTCAATTCCCTCACTATTGCCCATGTCCGTGGGTCTTTCATACATGTTCTCTGACTAGTCCCTTCCCCTTCTTCTCACCATTACTCCTTTCTTTCTCCCCACTGGTCACTGTCAGTCTGTTCCATGTTTCCATGCCTATGGTTCTATATTGCTTATTAGTTTACTTTGTTCATCAGTTTCCTCTTATACGTAAGATCATATGGTATTTGTCTTTCACCATGGCTTACTTCAGTTAGCATAATGTTTTCCAGTTTTATCCGTGCTGTTGCAAAATGTAGTAGTTCCTTCGTTCTTTCTGCTGCATAGTGTTCCACTGTGTAAATGCTGACTACAGTTTTTTTATCCACTCATTTACCAATGGGCACGTAGGCTGTTTCTAGCACTTGGTTATTGTACATAGTACTGTTGTGAATTTTGCGGTGCTTAAGTTCTTTTGAATTGGTGTTTTAGGATTCTATTTGCCAATGATACATTGGAGAAGGGTTTGATCTCCAAAATATATGAAGAACTCAAATGACTCAATACCAGAAATACAATCTAACTAAAAAATGGGAAAAGGACCTGAATAGACACTTCTCCAAGGAAGATATATATATGGCCCATAGACATATGAGAAGATGTTCAACATCACTAGCCATCAGAGAGATGCAAACTAAGACCACAATGAGATATTACCTCACATCAGACAGAATGGCCATCATAAATGAATCAACAAACAAGTGCTGGTGAGGATGTGGAGAAAAGGGAACCCTAGTGCACTGTTGGTGGGAATGCAGAACAGTGCAGCCACTCTGGAAAACAGTGTGGAATTTCCTCAGGAAACTAAAAATGGAACTGCCTTTCGAAATGTTATCCTAAAAACAAAAGTTATTTTGTAACTAATTTAAACTCCTCATCACCTGACTGACACCTATGTGAAAATGCTGAGGGAATAGTCAGAGGCTATTTGAATGAGATAAAGCCTTATGTCCTGTTCTTAATTGAAATGGCCTCAGGATTTCTTCTCAAAGTAATGCTAATGAAAACTTCAAATATTTATTCAGGTCATCTGAATTAATATTAAGTGGCCTATATTAGCACGGAAAATTAAAAAAAAATTTCTAGCTCTGTGGAATTATCCATTATCAAAGCACTACTACAATTTCAGAGACACATTATCAACTATTAAAATCTGAGTAATTGACACCATTGTGAAATAATGTTAACTTACTAGATTTTCAGTACTGTAATCAGCATTATTCCTATCATAAAAATAATTTAATGATGGGCTTTTTGTGTTTGACACATATAAAATAAAGGGAAGTAGTCCTTGACTTCTAAATTCTAATCAAACAAATAAAATAATAGTTACTTGTAAAATTTTTGAAAAGATTCATGATATTTATATGCATCTTTGAGAAAACTGATATTTATGTATATGAACTGACTTAAAAAAACAACTATACTTTTGTGATATTGTCAGTACAAAATCTAACTATTTAACATATACTTTATAGTATTTCCACTGTAAAGAATTTATCATTTGTGATTTGATATTTTAATACTTATATAAGATATATTCTGTTTTAGTTTGACACAAAATTGTTAAGTTAAATAGGTTAACATTGTTCAACATATGTTGGTTGTATTTCAGAATAATTTGGCCTCCTTTAAAATGTCAAAGTTTTGAGTTGTTTTTAGAATGTTCCAGTAACTCACTCTGACAACCTGGGTTGTAGGTGAGATGGATAATAAGAAACACCTGGATCAGCTATTCTGCCATCAAGTGAAATCATAAAAGAGCAAGGTTTACAGATACAAGTCCATAAAATTCAGAATGACAAAATACCACAAAGGCTGCATACCCAAACTGACATATTTCATGGATGAGGAAAATAAGGTCAAGAAAATGAGTTACCCAAAGTCACACAGCTAATTAGTGTATGGTCAGCCCAGAATCCCAGTCTTTGTTTTCCCATCCAGGGCATCTTCCATCTATGCCCTGCCATCTGGCTAAAAATATTTTGCGGGAAAACCCAAAACGTATGCTTCTTCTGCTATTACTTTACTTGCTCTGAGGAAAAACAAAGAACAACAAAGCACACCATTTCCCTGTGTTATTAACTCTGAAAAAAAAAAAAAATAACCAAGAAAGAGTCTAACAAAGTGGCGTCTAAAACTGCAGTTAATCCCAGTGACAGACAATAGTCTGGCCTGTAAAAACCTGACCTTTAAACACATTTTTACAGTATAGGCTTTTGAAGCTTAAAAGTTATAGTGCATTGAATAGTAGCCACCCAAAGATACCAAGTCTTAATCTCAAGAATTTTAAAATATTGCTTAATGTACAACAGAGGTCTTTTCAGATTAAATTAAGAATTTTGACCCTGGAATATCTGGGTAGACAACAAGGCCATCACAAATATCAAAAGAGAGAGGCGGAGGGATATCAGATACAGATGAGAAAGTAACACGAAGAGGGAGGCAGCGATCAGGGACACGCGAGCCAGAAACCCGCGTAGGCAGAGCTTTCCAGAGAAGCAAACAATATGATGTATACATACCTGAGCTCGTTTTTACTTTTTAAGGAATTGCCTGGTGTTACGATGGAAGCCTGGCAAATCTAAGGCTTTATGGGAGAGGCTGCAGGCTGGAGACTCAGGAAGGAGTTGCAGTTTGAGTCCTCCTGGCTGGGGAACCGGGAAGAACGTGTACCACAAAGTCTGAAAGAAGCCTTTCCTCTTGCTCGGGGAAGTTCTGTTCAGTCCTTCAACTTGACTCGTTGAGGACTGCTCACGTTATGGAAAGCAATATGCTTTACTCAGAGTCCCCCCATTTAAGTGTAAATCTCATCCAGTACACCTTCACTAAAACATCCAAAATAATCCTTGACCAAATCTGGACACTGTGGCTGAGTGAATTTCACGTATAAAATTAACCATCGCACTTTGGATTGTCAGCGGCCACCAGAAACTAAAAGAAGGAAGGAACTTATTCTGAGAACCTCTGGCAGAAGCATGGCCCTGCTGGACTTTGGATTTCTGCAGTCAGAACTGTGAAACAATAAATCCATTTTGTTCGAAACCACCAAATTGGTGACAACTTGTTATGGCAGCCTCAGAGAACAAGTACAATTGTGTTTTGTATTTTCTGTTGTTTTGGTATTTTCTTTACTTCAAAATTTGGCTTTTTTCCTTATTCGTACACTATGTATATTTAAAAAATCAAAATCAACTATGGAAAGCTCTCAGTACATGAAATAAAATACCCAGGGGTACTTAGTCTTCCCGTCCCTACGAGTGTCTGCCCCATTCTATTAACCGCTGCATATTAACAAGTGCTTTTAATTGTTGTAAGTGAGAGTCAAAGTGTCTGCGGGGAAAAACAAGTGAAAACACGCTTCTCCAAGAAAACATTCTTAATTACCAAAAACTTACGTAAAGGAAACCACATGAGAAAGTTTATATCAGCATAGAATCAATGGTCTCTGACACCAAGGAGACAAACAGGAGCGAGCTCTTTAGTCGGACCCATCAGAACCTCATCTCTCCCACTTGCTGTTTGAGATCACGTGTTTTCCCTTTATTGAGCCAACGTTTTCTCAGTTCCTATTTTAAAGTCATTGTGAGTACTGAACATGAAAAACAGCACCAGTGAATAAAGGGAAGACGATCCCAAACAAAATCCAGAGCTGGGAAGTCTTACACAACACACAAAAAGACAAACACAAAATATTCTTGCATTGCTTTACCACTTAGAAGAATGCTTGGCATACAGGAGTGCTATCTGTAAATCTGTCATCTATACAAGCAAATAATTTTAAAATATAGCACTTAAAATAAACGCAAAAACAGTAAAATGCATTAGGAATGAATCTCATGAAAAATGCAAATTAACAATTTAAATAGTTTTCAAGCTTTGTGATAATTAAATGACTAATACATTGAGATGTACAGTATTTGTAATGATTTGAAAATATAATATGCCAAGTTTGTTTCTACCTGTTAAAATAATCTGTGATCCAATTCTAGTCAAATCCTTATTGGAATCCCTGTAGAACCTATAAGGTGAATTCTAAAATTTAAGTTGAACAGCAAAATTTCAGGAATAGTCAAGGTAATTCGAAAGAAGAACAGTTTGGGAGGACTTCACAGCCAGATAACAAAGCATATTATACAATTATATTAATTAGAGAAATAAAATCATCAAGCATTTCTAGGGGGATAAAAATGATACAGTAGAATGTTATACTCATTTTGGAGACATAGTTTGGTAGTTCTTCAAAAAGTTAAACATAGCACTACTATCCAACACAGGGATTCAATTCCTAATTATAAATCCAAGAGAAAGACTCACATGAAATCTTGTAAATGAATGTTTATTGCAGAATTATTCTTAATAGCTAAAAAAATGAATCAACCCAAATGTCTACCAAACTGATGAATGGATAAATAAAAATCATTATATCCCAATAATTATTATTCAGCCATAAAACAAAAGAAATGCTCATGTCAAAACATGGATTGAACTTAATATTATCCCAAGTGACAGAGGATTGTCATAAAGGACCCCATATTGTATTATTCCATTTATATGAAATTTAGGAAACAGGGAAATTTAAAGAGAAAAAATAGATTAGTGATTTTTGAAGCCAGGGATAGAGATGGTCATAAGTAAGAAGAGTTGGGGAGTGGTTGCTAATGGACACGTGATTTCTTTTAGGAAAGATAATAATGTTCTAAATCAGATCACAGTGATGGTTGTATGGTCTTGTGAGTAAATGAAAAGTCATTGGATTTTATGCTTTAAATGAATTATGTGGTATGCGAATTGTATCTCCATAAGAAATTACTAGTATCTGTGCATAGATAAACCAAAAGGAAAATTGAACAGAATCAAGAGCCTAGAAATAAAAACTTTCATATAACTAAACTTGATATAGCATTTAGTATCCAAATAAATGGGAAGCATAGAGAATTACCAGTAAATGGTTTGGGGACAATTTGTTATTCACACGGGAAACATACGAAATTGGATTCTTACTTTACATTCTACAAAATACCTTATTCTCAGAGGAAATGATAAATAAATATTATAGACAAAACTGAAAACACTTCTTGTGTGAATTATTACAAACATTTTAGAAGAGAACTAGAAACTGTTTAGAACCACTGAAGATATCTGTAAGCAGTAATTCAATTTCTAAGTGTATTCTGTAGCAGAACTCTTGGACATGTATACCAGGAGGTATTTACAAAAAAATATGCATGCTATCATTATTTGTTATAGTGGAAAACTGGAGAAAACCAATGGATTGGCATTGGAGTACTACTGGTGACATGATGACTCAATCACAATACTGAAATAAAATAGAAGGTCTTAAGATAACATACCGAGTTAATTTTGATCTATATATGCCAAAATATAAATGTAAACAAACACTACATTGTTTAGGGTACAGAAAAGCACATCCAATGGCAAGAGAGTAATGGGACTAAGGTCAGGTACACACAGCATCTGAAAGTTTTAGTAAAGCTTTGTCATTAGCATGTACATATTTGCTTTATTATTATTTTTATTGTTTTTTAAAAAGCAATGGTTTATATCATCAGTTGCATGTATGGTTACTATGAAAAACTTGAAAACTTTTTTTTGGTACAGTTATCTCAGTTGGAAGGTGAGAAGGTGATGTAATTTTTGTACAAATTACTTTTAGAAACTCAGAAATTTCAATTAACCTATTTACTTCACTCATCTTTGTAATTAGTAAAGCTATTGTATCAAATATTAAATGTATATGAGATATTTATATATAAATATTGTAATTAAAATTGTGTGGTGTTTACTAGGAAGGAGATATTTGGAATGCAAAATTTTAAGAGCTTACAAACAGAATGCTTTCATTCCTTAAAATAGATCATTGAACTATTTTTTAACCTCTACACCACAGAATTTTCTTTTGTTTTGTTTCTAAATAGTACTTTTCTTCTGCTGTCTTCTAGATACATCAGAACAGACAGATAGCTTTTGGTCTGAGTGCCTCAAAGACTTCAACTTCTTAATTTATAAATTCCTATAGATGATATTTACCATGCTATCAGGATAAGCATTTCAATTTAAAAATCCTATTAAAAAAAGTGAATTGAACCTAAATTAATCACTCTTGATATTCTTGAGTGACTATTTTTGAAATGTGAAATGTTTCCTTGAAATGAGCTTTACTAGAAGGTGTAATAAGAAACTAAATTTTTGTTTTGATGGCTTCAGAATATGGAGGTAGCTCAACATTCCATTCAAGAGTTTTAGTAACACCATTTGTGAGTGGTTTATGGTGGCCTGGCCAGTCCTGTGCTCTAGCCATGCACTTAGGTGATGATGAGGTTCCCCCTCTATGGGGCACATCAAGGAAACAAGGCTACTCTACACATCTGATCTATTTTGCTAGAAAAATTGCAAGTTTATTATTAGGTTTTACCTCTTATTCAGCCTCCCATTACCTCTTCTACTGAGTGTCAAATTAAAAATCTCCATGTGGAATCCATTTTTAGGGGTATCACTGTGGGTTTATATAGTGAAGCTTTGACACTTAGCGCAGATTTGTATAGAAGTTCCAGATCTGAAAAAAAAAAAACCATGAAGAATATAAGGAAGAGAGAGGGGGAGGGGGAGGGGGAGAGGGAGAGAGAGAGAGAGAGAGAGAGAGAGAGAGGCTTTGTTTTTATTCTTCCAAGAAAAGTTTCTTTTGTTTCTATAATTTACTCAATGTGAACTCATTCATTCACTATGTCAATAAAAATGTTTTAAAAACTAATATGTGTGTGGAAACTGTATCAGATACTACTGTAAAATTCCTAAATGATTTCCCAAGAAATTTCCCTGTGTTGTCACATGGCATACAGGTTAAAAGGCCATATAGCTTTAATAAAATGCTTAAAAAGATGAAACAGGTATGTCTATTACAAAACTTGGTACAAGAGGTTGAAAGACCATATACCCTAAATAAATGTGTTGAAGAAAGTAAAAATTTAAAAAGTTTATTTACTGCAGAATATTTTATGACCAGTGATATATATTCATTACAAATCTTCAAAAGAAGTATATTTATGTGAGTTTTTCTAAGCCTATATGATTAATAATACTTTTTATGTCTTTTATTTATTACAGACAATATTTTGAATAGCAAATATTTCAAGGGAATATAATTTAGAATTATTGATGTAATAAAAGTTTCTGATTTGGTTTACTCCCAATTTTTGTTTTAGTAGAGAAAAGACAAGGATTTGAATTTAGGTAGATCTAGGGTCAAATTTGGGCTATTGTCATTGTGAATATGTAACATAGCTGAATCATTAAAATTATATGCGTATGTGTACATGATACAAATATTTTTTGGTTAATGGATTTGGGTAATAACACACAAAAGAGAGTATTTTGAAGCTGATGTTTGAGAATATATTGAATTAATCAAGCACAGTACTTATCAAATAATTGTTTAATAAATTGTAGTTCCTAGGATGATGATGATAGCAATGAAAAAGAAGAAAAATAAGATAAAATATTCTAGCAATAACACATAATATCTTAAGCTGGGAATGAATCCTGGAACCCCATCTGGCTTGCCTGGGGTAGTATTTTTAGCACCAGAGATATCAGCCATTATCTTTTTCTTGTTTTCCTGGTTATGTTGCATATTTATTTTCTACCTCCCCCTTTGACTGATAAGAGTCTTGAGGTGTGGCCAGTTTTCTAGAATCATCTTTCCCCACCTAGCTCCTTCCAACCTAGTTCTTGGATAGCCTATTTTCTCCCCTCTTATATCTTTCAATCTCTAGAATTGAATGGAAACAACTGTACTTGAACAACAATAAAGAAAAAGAATTCACTAAAATCCTGGAAAAATTGGAGAGAGGATCTTCCTGTTACAGGTTTTGAGTAACCTCTCATTGCTCTACCCTTTCTCCAGGCATGGATTGCTCCAACCCTTACATCCTCAACCAATTGTTTAAAGAAATCAAAGCTAGTACTTTGATAAAAGGCTGGTGATTGAATCACATATGACTATGTTTTTAATATGGCAGAGTAGGTAATGCTAGTAATCTGTCTTGAAAACATTATACCCCCCATTTTCATGCACAAAGAGAAATTACCATCAAATGGATGCAGGTTTATTTTAAGCAGAGAAGTGAGGATATGCCAAAATGAAAAGCAACAAGTGTTCATTTGAGATCATAGAATTGCAATCCGGCAGCACAGATTCAAGCAGAGACTCAAACTATGTCCCAATTTCAGAATTAATCCAAGGGGTTTTATGGAAAAAAAAGGGGGAAATAAAATAAATACATAGAGGAATGGAATTTATATTGGTATTAATAAACTGAGTTACTCTGTAGCTATACATGGTTGATTACTGATTCTATTTTCAGAAAGAATATCCATATTTAACAGTTCTTGTGGTCAAAATGTCTGCTTTCCAAATAACTTTGCAAACAGTTGTTTGGAAGGCAATGTTAGTTTGGCCCAGTTCAAAGGTCTGGTCTATTTCTAACAGTCCAGAGGTTCAAGGACTGAAAAGCAGTTCTAGAATGGCTGCTCTATCTCAACTTTTATTGTTATTTTTCCCTTTTCATTGAATTTATTGGAGTGACATTGATTAATAAAATTATACAAGTTCCAGGTGTACAAATCTATTATAAATCATCTGCATATTGTACTGTGTGTTCACCACCCTAAGTCAAGTCTTCTATCATAATTTATCCCCCTTTTAGCTTCCTCCTCTGCTCTTTCCCTCTGGTAATCACCATACTGTTGTCTGTTTATGAGGTTTTGTCCTTGCTGTTATTGCTTAACCCCCTCACCTTTGCCACCCAGCCCCTCCATGCCTTCCATTTTGACAGCTGTCAGTCTGTTCTCTAACTATGAGTCTGTTTCTATTTGTTTGTCACTTTATTTTGTTCATTAGATTCTACATATGAGTGCGATCATATGGTACTTGTCTTTCTCTGAGTGGTTCATTTCACTTAGCATAATATTCTCTAGGTTCCTCCATGCTATGGCAAAGGAGTAGAGAGCCCAGAAATTAAACCATGCCTTTATAGTCTGGCTCCATTATTAAATGGCACCACTTACGTTGACTTTTCACAATACAGATGATAAGAATTTGCTTTCTTCATTCACTATACTGAATATGAATATTTAACACTCATAACTTTAGCTTTTGTATTCAATGGTTCTTCCATAAATGTTTATTCATACAGCAATTATTTATTGGATTCATTTATGTAGCAGACACTAAAAATAGGAAATAAATTTTTGAAATAATTTTTTGAACTGTAAACTTAAATTATACTTTTAACTGATAGAGTGTTATGACTTCTTTTAATAACTTAAATGACTTTCATAATGTTAGTTGGAAAGCTGAATTACTTCTGTAACATGCACATACCATACAAATTCAAACATAAACTGGATGTAATTGAAAAATCTCACATGAAGAAATACATGTTCTCAATACCCTGTAGCAAAAAAAAAAAAAAAAAAAAAAAACTGGTTTAAATGCCATTGGTTACAAATCCTATAAATGAGTACCAAAATTTGAAAATCAACACTTATCTAAATATATTCATTATATTTCTCCTAGAGATAGAGAAAGAACAGGATAAAGTGAGAGTGGGAAGGAGGGACAGATGGAGAGAAGGGTGGGGAAGAGAGAGAGAGAGAGAGAGAGGAGAGAGAGAGAGAGAGAGAGAGAGAGGTGTTGAATTGAAGGTAAGTAACCTTGATGGGAAGAGAAACATTTTTATAATTTGAGAGGAAGCTATTGAAGTCGTATGGCCTCATTAATCACTTTCTGTCAAAATTTCAAGCCATTTCCAAAATAGTTTGTGCTCAAGACATAAAAATGACTATAATGGTTAAACTCTTAACTTTCTGCTAAATTCCCTAGAAGTAGTCAAGAACCCAGCAGTTAAAAGGCTATACAAGTGAACTTATTAAAAATAACAAACTAGGATCTATTTAATTATATGGTGTGTTAGTAACTGCTATTGAGAAATAAAATTGAACAGGATGATATCTGAATAAGTATTAGATTAAGAAAGAGGAGCTGTGCTAATGAAAAATTAGCTCATTAGCAATGTGTAATAACATAATTTGAAAACATTTATATGTGACCCAAGAAAAACAAATGTAGAAGCTTGGCTTTCTAAACTGGTAAGAGTTTGGCAAAACTATATTTAGACTGGACCAAAATTTGATTCCTTTCCAGGCTTTGAAGCTGAATCAACACAGACAGAATGAAGTGTAAATTTGGGGGGACAATTATCTATAATTTGGATTATTAGATATCCTTTTCCAAAGTCCACTGTATAATTTGGGTCTAATTTTTTTATTCCTTCTGTATGATTAGTATCTGGAATGAAAGTAGGTGTTAATGGTACTAGAGGGACCATGGAAACATTCAAAAGTCAATCATGTTGGTCTGAAAACAAAAATTCCACAGAAATGAAGAAAATGATATTTATATGCACTGACTTTAGTTCTCAAAAAGTAATATGTATTTTCAGGTTAAAATGGTGAAATTATTTTTAAACAAAAATTAGGGCATATATTTGGACAATTTATTCCATGTGAAATATTTACAAGAAAAGGTTTACAACCTTATAAAATTAAACCACAATTAGCAAATCACGTTTATCAAAAATTGGACCTGGCATGTAGATTTCACACCAATATTTTGAATTGTTGAATAAAATCTTGCAGGAAATTAGAAATTTCCTGGAAAACCAAAATCATTTAGTCCGTTCACATTTAGGCATTCAACTCAGGTTTAAAATAACCGCTCTTCGTTGCCAAAGTGTTTCCTGAAAGGAGCTTTCCTTCTGAATCGTGTGAAGAATTGCACCAATTATCCATTTCACACAGCTCAAGTCTAAATGCAGCAAGATAATAGACTAAGACACAGCTAAATTGGTCCATACACCATGTTGCAGTGGTTGTTATAGATCAGTATGTGGTATCACTTAGTTTATAGAGCTACAGCAATCCATATTCTCTTAAAACATGGAGGAGGAAAATCATGGAATTTACTGCTACCAGCCTATCAGGATTACAGCACTACCCACCATCCCTATACATCTCTGGGTTCTTCTGACTGCTTAGACCAGTGACACTTGAACTTGAAAATCATGTGAACATCTTTAATAGGAAAAGCTCTCCCCAAGTTTAGCTGCAGTCATGACTTTAATTATCTGAATTTTGATACTCCTTGTTCTAACTTAAAATGGTGATTTTTTAAAATAAAACAAGCTTAACCACTCTGCATTGTTTCTTTTTTGCTTTTTAGTACCTTAAAAATAATTCAAACGGAATGACTCTTTTCTAGGCAAAGGTCAGTCTAATATCAGTATGCTTGTTGGATGAGGATTAAAGACTTGAAAATTAAAGACAAATTTCCACAGAATATAATCATAAATATATTATTTCACATTGTTTTAAGAAAAAATAGTTAAAAATGCATGTTCTGCGTAAAATGTCTGTGTTTTAAACAACCACAGAAAGTTAGGTCGAACATTGATATTCCTCATACTATACATATATATACACTGCTAGCAGTAAAATGCTGAGAATAGATTGTGACTAAGGCATCTGTCATCTCTAAAGTATATTATGGCATGAAGTGACTGTGAGCATTTTTGTTTTTAATCCCAGGAACATTTATAACATGAGGTCTGAAGGACAAAGTAAGAAGTAGACTCTCTGAGAACCCCAGAAGAATCTGTACCGAAGAACGGAGCCCCAGGACTGTCCTTCGCTAGGGATGCTGTGTCCGAGGAATCAGAGTATCTGCCGTGGAAGAGAAACTGCCATCACAAAGGTACGAGGAGTAAGATAGGTGGGAAAGTGAGGACAACACATTGGAGGAAGGTTACGGTTAGTAAACTGAGCATGTATTGGAGCAAGTGCAGATCTGGCTCACCACTATAACCTTTACAAATACTTCTGAGAGAGCAAGTTCAGTTTTTATGTAAAATGTAACTTTTTACAACAGTTTTAGTTGTATTTTTCCGCTGAATTTTCTGAATGTTTAAAAAAGACTTCTACTGAGAAAGGAGGTCGGTAGCATCTCAGGAAACTATAGATCTGGGTGGCTGGAACGAAGATGAGGGAGGGGGACAGATGGCAAAAGGAGAGACAAGGACAGTGGCCAGGCGTAAGATAGTTGTGTAAGTGTGGCTATAAAATATAACGTCTTTATGTAGGCTTATCTCATTCCTCCTGTTCAGTTACTTTAGTCTTATTTTTCTTAGGCTGAAGTTCTAAGAGTTCTTGTTCTTTTTAAGATAAAGCAAAAGTTTCAGCTACCTTGTAGTGCTTTATAGCTACCTTAGAGTAAATTTCTCACAACTTCAAATATTTCTAGTAAGTTTTTTTTAAAGAACAAAAACATTGAAAATTTAAAAATGCAAGACATTTTTGTTCAAAATAAAAACCAGTGAATTAGAAATCCATGGATTATATCTTTTTTACTTGAGGCAATGGGGATATTTTAACTCAATTTTTGGATTGCCTTGTGAGTAGGTGGAAGGACGAGACAGATTGGTGATCAGAATTGGCCTCCTTCTCACTCCAGAGAATACCAGGCCTTTCCCACACTATGCAAAATAAAATAGAAGACAAAGAGGAACTTTATATTAGCAGCATATGTAGCTACATTGCATAATATTGCAAGCTGGTAAGAATAAGCTTTGAAGTCAGACAGCCTAGGTTTAAATCTCAACATGCTTTCTCATTACCTGCAGCCACAGACAACTTCACAAAATCTCTCTAGGGATTAATAAAGCCAAACTTCCAGTCAGACTATTGTGAGGCTCAAATGCAGGAATTCACATGAGGCACTTTTCCTCCAGTCTCAGGAAGTCCTCAAACAACAGTGATCATTAGTTATCAGCACTTTTGTTAACCTTCACCAATTCACATTAATTATTTAGTAAAGAAGATATAGTAAGCAAAGATACAACTAAAACAAAAGCACTTTAATTTAGGGCCAAAGACAAAACCCCAGCAATGCAGGATTTCTACCAGAAATAATCATTTTCCATTTTAATTTTTACATGTGAAATTTATACATTTTTAAATTGAAACATTCAAATATTTACCATTAAAGAATGAAATTATAAACAATGCTTATACATTTCAGACATGTGATTCACAAAAAGCTTGTATTTGTAGATTATTGAATGTCAAAATAAGGAATTATGTTCATTTTCCATCAAGATGTTTAATGGCATAACTGTCTTTGATGCCTGCTATACTAAAGTGAAATCACTTAATCCCCTCCGAGTCTCCATCTGTGAATGGAGAACACACCTCATTTGTTCAATTCTAAAAAAGTCAGCCAAGAGCAGGACACAGACAGCTGAACCTCAAGACAATATACCTGACTCTGTGCTCTCTTTCAAGGAACTGACCTCTTTAATTATTTATGTGAATAGAAATGATTGCTATTCATAAGACATTTCGTTTGTGGACTAAGCTTTTCACAATAAAGCAAGCAGTCCTTGACTTAGTTTTCTGCTCAGATTTGTCTTGTTATACGAGTCTTTCTGGGTCCTAGAATGATGTTCTGGAATCCTTCAGTTGGTGTCCATCAACTTCCTTGGTGACATCCCCAAGGCAAATTTTGTAAATTAGCAGAAAATCTCCCTCATGATATGTACTTTACTTTCTCTCCTGAATTATGTCCTCTTGCCCAGTGGAAAATCACGGTGCTTATCACGTCCTTCTCTCATGACTTTTCTCATTCTAAAGCCCCTGCTCACTGAGGTCTACTCATTCCCAGCACAGGCCAAGACCTATTCCTATCCTGGTGGTTTACTCAGACATATTTGGAAAAATGAGCACTCCACTCCCTCTCAGCACTGAGTGAAGAAACATGTTGTTTGTTCAACCAAAGTGATGCAAGGGGAAAAAGAACTCAAACTCAGTGTGTTTGAGTGACCAATAGGCACGCTATGCCCATCAGCAGCTGGGCAGGTAAGGTAACCCTGTGTACTCCAGATGGTGCACAATGGGAAGACCTTCAAGGATGATGATACTGGAAGTGATCCCAAATGCCAGCCATCTCACAGCACACTTGCAGTCAGGAGACATATGGTGCATCTGTAGGATTGTCTTCAGCATGGACTATTTTAGGTATACATAAACTTACTCCTACTCTCGTGGGGTGTGATCTCACTGAGGGAATGATCACAGAGTGTCCCTGCTCTGAGTGACAAATTCCTCCTCTGTAAAAGTGAGAGTAGAAACCTACCTCACTCGGATGAGCTTTAACAATGAAACAATTTTTGTAGTGAACTGCTGCAGGATTTAAGTAAACACAGTGTTAGAACGATAACACAACAGTAACTACTAATATTAATGCTATAATCCTTGTATTGTTTTCAGCCTAAAATTTCTTTCACGCCAGCACAGCCTTCCTCCTTCCACATTTCTTTCTAGATATCACCTTCAGGACATAGACTGCCAATATATGAATGTTTAATCTATAAGGCTGCCTTTGAACTTCGGTTGAACTAATTCCTTCTATATACAAATGTTAAGGGGCATTATTTTCCCAGGACCCATATCTCCTAGAAAGGTCCTTCCATTCCTCAACTTCCTTTAGCAATTTCTCCAAGCAGGGCAAGTGACCAGTTGCCACCAAAACGTCAAGGTTCAAATTGTTTCCTAAAGAAATGAAGTTGGTGCTTGAAACACAGAAAATCAAGCCATAAGTGGTAAAAGCCAAAAGTGAATATGTGCTGGGTATAAACATTTGAAAGCAAACAGTGTTGCTAAGTTGTAATAATGGTCCACAGAAGAAATAAGTATAAACATGCATTATTTAGTTTGACATTTAGTCTTTCGCAAAGTGATTCAATGTTTCAGAGCCTTAAAATATCGTGTAATTTATTTAATATTTATACAGCAATTTACATTTGTTAATATCTTCTGGGACATTTATTACTTTGTGATTCATGCTTGCCCGGCATACAACCTCTTTCTTACATATTTAGGGGGAACTTTGTAATTGATTACTTTCTTAGCCTCAATATGTTGTCATGTCGTATATTACAGTCATATTAAATACTCAATAGTTCTGTAACTTGTTAAACTCTAAAATAAGCTAACTGCAGCCTGAAGAAAACAGGCAAGAATTCATGGAAAGGGCATCCAACTTTAAATGCTTTATTTGTTCAATGCCCCTTCCAATGATAAAATTTTATTCTATAACCAAGGCTTCCAATCTGGATACATAGGGTATAAACATTTTAATAGTTTAAGTGTTCAATAAATTCAAAATATCAGATAAACCTGCAGTGTTTGAAGCAGAGTGAATGATTCTGAGTTATCAGGCATCTACTAAGCTTTACAAATATGACTTGCTTTGATTTCATTTAAAGCTATTCAACATTACTATTCAATACTTGGTTCAAAGTAGTATATAGTGAGCAATTTTAGGGCATCTTTATTATACGGGTGACCTTTCCTATATCCTTTTTCTCTATCTACAATATAATCAAGATACAGGATGAATGTGGGTTCTGAAGAAAGAAGGCAGGAATAAACTACACAAGAACACTTCTGATCTGGCATTTACTTGGAGGGTGTCACTAGACCTAAGCAATGAATCTACTCTCGATCTTATCCTTGATTAAAAAAAAAAAAAAAAAAAAAAAAAAAAAAACCTAAAGAGCAAGACAATACATAGGGTTAAATAATTGTAATTCAGTGTGCTGTTTGGTTACTTACCCTAACTAAAAGTTTTAAGGTAAAAACCTATTTAGAAACCACTGATAACTAAAATCCTGTTGATTAATATAAACATATGTATTGTTTCTCAGTAAGAATAAGTTGTATTTATAAGACTTTATTTTTTGTATGGATGCTAACTTCATTAAAAAGAAAATACTATAAAATACTATACACTTTCATGTATGTTACATTGAGTAATTGATAAATTTTCTCTCTTCCCCAAAAAGCACAGGAGAGAGCAAAGCAGTTTTGGCATCAATAAACAAAATTTGCATTATAATATTGACTCTACCACTTTCTAGTTGCAATGATGTTGAGCTTCAATTTTGTTTTCTATAAAATGGGGCCAATATCACACACCTTATTGAGTTGTTATGAGAATTCATTTAAGTAAATGAAGCAACTGATGGGATACGATTATGTAACTTGAGTAAGGTTTCCCAACCAGGGACGATGTTACATATATTTAAATTTCTGCCTTTGACACCAAGATAAGTGCCTTTTGAACGACATCTTGCTGGTGCTGAAAATAGTATACAGTAAACTGTTATGTAATCAATCTTTATTTCTGTAGAGAATCTTTTGCCCGGCTTCTATTAAACCCATACATTTATAAATCTTGTGCATTTACATTTCCTGCCATGGTATATAAATATTCTACTCTGAATATTAAGACAGAGAGGGAGGGAGCTCCTTCAGGTTACAAGAGAATTACACAAGCCAGTTCTAACAGAAATCCAGCATTTTCTATCATGTAGTGGTTTAAAATAGGGCACAAATCATTCGATACTCCTCCCCTCCAAGGGTGGAGCCTGATTCTCCTCACCTTGAATAAGAACTAGAATTAATGAATTGCTTTTAAAGAATAGAACACGGTGGACGAGATTGTGTGTATAAAAGACATTGCCACTCTGGCTGGTGTGGCTCAGTGGATTGAGTGCAGGCCTGCAAACCAAAGGGTCACCGGTTTGATTCTAGTCAGGGCACATGCCTGGGTTGCGGGCCAGGTCTCCAGTGGGAGTTGGGGCACGAGAGGCCACCACACATTGATATTTCTCGCCATCTCTCTCTCCCTTCCCCTCCCTACCCCTCTCTCTAAAAAAAATAAATAAAATCTTTAAAAAATTATGAAAAAGAAAAGACATTGCTTTTTTCTGTTCTGTCTCTTAGGTCACTTGGTCTGGGGGAAGTCAGCTGCCCTGCCATAATGGTCCTTGAGCAGCCTTAGATGCCAAAGAACTGCCAACAACCAACTGAGGCTTCCTGCCTATTTTTAAGATGTAACAAAAATTATACTGAAATCCTTTTGGATATATAGTACAAAATAACTTAGTTTGTATAAAACTATTAGGGATTTTCAAGTAGAATTAAGGGTAATAATTAAGAAAGAAATGGATGTATGTGTCATGTGATAGTCATTTGCATATCAGATGGTCATTTTGGAGGAAGTATTGTAGAACTTTTTAAAGAGAAATGGGAAAACACAGACAATGACAAATTTTGAAAAATGTGCCGCTATCCCAAGGTAATTACCCAGTAGGTCTCCCAGATGACAGTAGAACTGAAGTGAGACTCACTGAACATTGATGCAGATCATAAAACCGCACACCAAAAACTTTCATCCCAACTTAGTCAAAAATAGTGGGATGTTTAAGCTGACTTCAAGGGCTTGGGGAGTGAAACGCAGCTTTTTCAGATGGTCCCTGCAAGCAAACACAGTCAGAGGGAAAGTTTCTGATCTACTGCCAAAAGCATCCGGCTGGCATGCTCTTTCAACAACCTCAGACCACTCCTAATTGTGCTGCTCCTTCCCAAGCTGGAATCTAGTTCCTTAGACTTCAATTTCCAGCCCCATTTATGGAAGAGTCAGGACAGTTCCCTCTATAATTAGCTTTACCATTTTAACATTGTATCTTGCTCTATGCTATATTTCCCAGAGAAAGAAACTATGGAATAAAATAGCCGTTTAATCATAGTTATTAGGATTATTAATGATACGAAGCATTTTTATAATAATGAGAGAACTTGAACACCTTTTGTTCTCAGCGCATTTTGCCATTCTCGGGTCTATTCACTTGTCACTGTCACACCCACTTAGTCCTATCACGTGTTCTGGGCATGCAGTAGGCACCTATATGACTCCCCAGAGATGAAATGCTAATTGGAGTATTGTACTTCTTTGGTGAAAGGCATTGTCCTCTTTGATCTCCAGTATAATGAGATTTATTTGGAACATCAAAGCATTCCACAAGAACCGAGTAAGTGATTTGAACAGTAACATAACCATCAAATTATTGTGCCTCTGAGGGAAGGGAGGGTAGAGGCAAAGCAGCATCACACTTTTTGAAAAAACATGATCTCCCTAAATAAAGGCCAGTATTTTGGATATAATGTATTTTAATAAGGTAATTTCTATTATTGATTTCTGATGGATTATAAAAATCTAGCCTCTTATCAAGACAGGATTTGTTTGTTTGATTTTTAAATCTCAGTCCCAGTAGCCTGCTCATCACCATACCACTAATAGTAATGAAATAATAAAACTATAATAATCCCTATTATTTTTTCTTCTAAAAGAGAAAAAGAGGAACCAAGAAAATATCTGATGATTCATGTCTTTATAATTTAGTCAATTATACCATTATAAGAGCATTATGAGTATTTCTTCAACTTGGACAGGAAAACCAGAGTTAAAAGTTTAAGATTAGAGTGCAAACATAAAATAAAAATTCCAAGACTGCTTTTCATATAGTCTATAGATCTACCTATAACCAAATAACAAGATACTTTATATTACCAAATAACCTAATTTAGTGCAATAGAATACTAAATTTTAAATACAGTCTCCTAAACTAATAAACAATACATGTATTTTCCTGACTCTGCCTCTTGCTTCTCTTCCTTGGGACCTGGCATGATGCACAGTAGTTACTGGAGACTAAGGCCCTTAGATAATAAACTCTGTAACACATAAGCCTATTTTAATGGTTTTCCTCTGAGAATGCTTAACAGTAAATTCTTATCTCTTGTAGGCATAGCTCCATCCTCTATAACTCTCCAAGTTCAAATGATCCAGTAAACAGTAAACAGAAATTATAGCTGAAAATGTTCATGATATAGATATATACATATATATTTCCATATGTGTAATGTAAGTACCCATTTATACTGTGTGTACACACACACACACACACACACACACACACACACTGTGTTAGATTAAATGTATCTGTCCCTGAGGGAGCCTAATAAAAGTTCCAAGTTCTTCCTTTTTACATGGATAAGAACTTCAAATTATTGAAAGAGAATAAAAGATTATGGAGGGCCATTCCTCCATCACCTTGGGCAAGTGTGAATTATAATCAGTAGGTCTTCAGTAGGTGTTCGTGGTACCCAAAGAGGGGTTAGTCAGGTTCTGATATGGCTTTACACCACACAGCAGACTGTAAAAGTCATTCCTTACTGCTGCTTCGAGGAAGTGGAAGATTCTTCAAATTACACACTTGGCATCTTTGTTTCTTTTATTTTGCAAAGTGAGTGTGGAATATGAAGAATATTGCAGAAACTGACTAGCAAAATGTTGAAGGTTTTGTTTGTTTTGCTCCCTCTCTCTCTGCCCCCCTCCCTCTCTGCCTCCCTCCCTTCCTTTCTCTCCTTCTTTCTTTCTCAGCGAGGACAATGTCTTAGGCATGGTAAAACATTCTTGAGTTCTTGAGAGTGACCAGATTTGGCCTATTTCAATTACTTTAGCATTTTCTCTTTCTCTTACACATCAATCTTAGTTTATCACTGAGCCCAGCTGACTTTATCTGCAAAGTGTAGCTCTCACCCATTTGCTTCTCACAATCTCTACTCTCCACCTCCTGGTCCAAGTTGCTAGTCTCTCAAGTGAAAACTGGGATGGCAGCCTGGGCTCCCTCTTTTTTTTTATTTCTTACCTGCAAATACCCACTGCCCACACCATAGCCAGAATGGCCTTTTAGAATGTGAATCATGATCATATCTCTTTCCTGCTTTAATCCTGTTAGTGGCTTTTACATGTTTGACCTTGATGATCTCTTCAATCTCTTAGCCTGTTTCACTCACACTAGCCTTTCCATTCCTTAGCAGGGGACACCTGTCTGTCTCATGTGTTCTGGTTCTTGCTCTTCTCTCTCCTTGAGATGCTTTTCCTGGGACCTCTGCCGCCTTCTCCATTATTCATGTCTTGCTCAGAAAAGCCTTCCCCAATTAAATCTGTTGTCTTTACCCCCTTTCACAAACACTTTATCTCATCTGTCTCTTTGATTGCTTTTATGGGCCTTTATATGATCTGGAATGAAGATAAATACTTTTTTATTTATAGTTGATGGTCTACCTAGAATATAAACACCGTAAAAGCCAGCACCTCACTGAAGTGGTGAACAATGCATCCCTAGCCTCTTTCACAGTCATTGGCATGTTATTATGTGCTCAATTAATGTCAGAAGGTGGCTGATGTTTTCAGTAGTTTTTAATTTTTAAATTTCTTTTAAAAATATGCCAAGAGCCTTAGGGGAGATATTTATACTAATAATTCTAAGGGGGAAAGTGTAATAGAAGAAAAATATTTTTCCAAAGATATATTTACTAAGTCAGTTCCTAAACTAGTAAAACAAATGGTTCTCTATTAAACATTTAAAAATGAGGGTGTGGCTTTCTTTTAAAATTATTGTTTTATTGATGCAGATTTGTCTATCGTATAGATTCCAAAATATGTAATCATAAAATAATAATATGTGATAAAGATATGGCAACAAACATTATTATACATGAAAGTCTATCAGTTTAAAAATTAGCACATAAAATCATATTTTTAGTGTTTTTCTGACTATATAAAATATATTTGCGCATTGGTAGACTAGGAGATACATGAATGAGGAACATCTTACTGGATGATAACATTATAGCTTATTTCATTTTCAATTTCTAAAACTCTTTTAAATACATTTGCTAGCCCATCTTTCTAAGAAGACGCCTGGTATATCAGAAGTAATGGGAAGAAGAGGTGAGTTGGAAGAACGTGAGGATGAGTTGGTTAAGTAGAGAAGATAACTGATAACAAAGCAACTTCCCACAGTAATGGTTCCAGGCTTGGTTGCAGGCCCTCACTTCCATGCTTTTGCACCTTTGCCCCACTAAGGCTCAAAAGAAACTATTGGTTTTGAAACTGGCCAGTTGTTCAGTTTCCCCTTAACCTTGCTTACTTACAGAGAAACCACATCCTATGAGGCACATATTTCTTCTAAATTCTTCACTTAGGGAAATTGTTGGCTAATCTGAATTGACAACTTTGGAGTTTTGTTTTAAAGTACTTTATTTTGTTTAAAGAATTTCAAAAATTGTCCAAGTTTAACATCAGAGTTTCTATGTTTCTGTAATTTTGGGAGGGTTGACAGAATTCTAATCCAGTTGTTAGAGGTAACAAATTCACTCCTTTGTGTAGTCTGGACCTTTTGTTATTTTCTATGTCTGTGTTACTTTCAAAGAAAGTTCAACATAATTATAGGATTCAGAGGTAGTTTGCAAGGGTTTAGTTATTGCTCATACCTCAGGGGATCTTTGAAGAAGTAAATTGGTCCTAGCTACATATCCCTCCAGACACTGTTCTTATATGTGTACTCAGATTTATAATTAAATATTTAAAAAATGTTTTATTAACTCGGTACCTTTGATATTTTCTAATTGCTAATATAAAGAAAAGAAAATTCAGGTTATGTCAGAGATTCAAGTGAACCTGATCAGGAGAACAACTGCTACAATAAATAATGTCTTCAAGTATGAGGTGGCCAAATGTATTGGAGATTTAACACTATATTCATGATAGAAGCATATTTTTAGTGTGAATGTCACATGATATTTTCTATTGTATTTCATAGAGCTTTTCTACTCATGTACTTTGATTATTTTCTAAGTGTCTGTGTTTGATTTGTTAAAACCCAGCATAAAAATTTTAAGCCTTTTTCAGCTAATCAGACAGGGATACTCGTGTCAATAAAAATATACAGTGAATTCAAGTAAAACGAATATATTAATTACTTGTTGAATAACTATCTCCAATGAGAGCTGATGGATATTCACCAAGGGTGAGGTGTGCTGTGGGATACCATGAGCCCTGGTTGTTGTCCTTTTACTATTCCAGAACGTGATGCAGTAATGTTCTTTAAATTTTAAACTTACAAATGCATGGATAACACACTTACTACTATCAGAGATGGAAAAATGAGAAGACAATGCTATATTTTCCAGTGGAAATAAAGAGATGAGTGTAATAAATTAAATTTAATAAAATATAAATGTAAGAGTCAACATTTATTAATTGCTATTATGTATGAGCCACAGTACTGTAAGCATTCACATAAGTTCTATTGTTTAATGTTCACCACAATCCTACAGGTTATTACTATTATCCATGTTTTATATATTTGGAAGTGAAAGTTCCAAAAGATCAAGCAGTTCTGTTGGATTCACAAATCCAGGCTTTGAATGCAGTTACGACTTCAGAATTTCCCATCTTATGTTTTATATGGTAGCACCACCTTAAGACCATGCTCTTTGGCCCAAATGACTAGAATATTAAAGTAGAATGGAGATAATGGTTTGATGCTAGCAGACATGAAAGTGATTTAGGACTTTAGAGAATAGTGAATAAAATGTGAGTCAATAATGAGAATTCTATCATTAAAATTTAAAGTGATCTAAGATTAGGGCCACTATTAGCACATTAGGACCTTTTGTGAAAATTAACAAAAAAGATGCAGAGAGAAAGTGCTGTTCCTGGAAGGTTCAATTGCAAAAGAAGTCACTTGACAGATCATTAGAAGATAGTGCTCCTTCCAGCAGAGTAATTATAAAGAGACACCCTTCCTCTAGGTTAACAGCCAGGACACAGGCTTGCATATGTAATCGTTTGTTCCATTGAACCCTCCATGTGTGATGCTAAATTGTTTTCACAATATTTTTGTTTGTTTTAGACTGTATTTATTCATTTTTAGAGAGAGGGGAAGGCAGGGAGAAAGAGAGGGAGAGAAACATCAATGTGTGAGAGATCTACATCGATTGGTTGCCTCTCACACACACCCACTGGGGACCTGGCCCATAAACTAGGCATGTGCCCTGACTGGGAATTGGACCAGAGATTTTTTCGTTCACAAGCTGGCACTCAATCCACAGAGCCACACCAGCCAGGGCATGATAAGCTTTTGAGGACATACTAAAGGGGAGACTTCCTACTCACTGTTATCTGTATATTTTTTCCACTTAATCCTTAAGGAAACTGCAAGGTCATTGTTACTCTCCCTATTTCCCTATATGAAATTGAGATTAATTGGTGTCCAGTGACTTGCCAGAGATCATACAATTTGGAGACATTGCACACCCTTTTCTAAAATTTGTCATCTTAAATAATTGTCTAAATAATAATGAATACTTAAAAACCAGTGTTTATATGTATAAAACTCCACTGAATTGTGTTCTCTATAATTTAAGGAGTAGTAGTAGTGGTAATGTATGCTTATAACTATATAAATAAATAATATAATACTTATGTAGTAATATTTCTTGTAAAATCTCATACTGTATTAAGGTTTATGAATTTATCTTATTAACACAATAACTACAAGTGAAAGATAATGTAAACAGGTTTCAATTAAGCTAGTTAAAGTCATTTACATGGGCAATTCACTTGTCCTTATCTCAATCCTTTTTATTGTTTAATGGAGCAGTTTTAATATTAATAAAAATCACTTTAATCAATCAGATGAGCTATTGCAATGATTTTTCTGGTTCAAGTTTAAAAGTGCATGTAGAACTGCAAAAACAAAAGGATGGCAAATTCTCCTTTATCCGTGATAGCCCCAATAGGTTTGAATGAGAATGTTTCATGAAAGAAGTCGCCGGAACCCACAACCACTGAAGCCGGTTCCTACCATGCGTGTTCACAACAGAATGAAAAGTTGGAAAATAGCCAGGGCATGCCCTGGTATCTGTTGTTTTTTTCTACCTATTCATTTGTGTTGGATAATTGCCACACTTTAACTTCTTTTTTAGAAAATAAATTTATGGGAGTAACATTGGTTAATAAGATTATATGGATTTCAACTGTACAATTCTCTCATACACCATCAGTATAATAAATTGTGTGTTCACCACTCAAAGTCAAAGTGTTTTCCATCACCATATATCTGATCCTTAACCACTTCCTTATACCCCTTTCCTGCAGGTACCCACCAAGCTGCTGTCTGTGTCTATGAGTTTTTAATTTTCTTGTGTGTTCTTTGTTGCTTCAGTTTTATATCCCTCTTATGAATGAAATCATATAGTTCTTTAACTTATTCTGTCTGGTTTATTTCACTTAGCATGCTAGTCACCAATCCTTCTTCTGGGTATCTACTCAAAACATTTCGAAACACTTTAACTTCTTTTTAAAAAATTCTGGCAAATACATTCATTTTAAGTTCCGTTTATAGTTCAAACTAGAAAATAGTTTTTTTAATGCTATATATCATTAAAACAGGAGACTTTTTAAATTTTATATTATTTTTTCTATTTTAAAATGCATTTTCTGTCTAAGTAGCTAGGTACGTCTTTCAGTATCAAGGGCTAAATAAGCGCCAAGTTATTAAGAATGAACACAATTCTTTATACAATTGTTATGCTTTCTGACAGTAGGAGAGAGTAAATTAAAATAAGAAACATCCGATATTCACTTGAATGCCCACAGAGATTACAGTTGCGTTGGAGAAAATAAAAACATCCAAAACAACAAAAACAAATAAACAAATAAAACAGACAAGGTAGAATTAGTTTAGTCTGTATTGAAGTTCCACTGACTCCAACCTAAATCCAGCAGCATCTATGGCCACCATGCTGTTTTTGTTTCATTCTGAAGCTGTCAAGCACCATGCAATTCATTAGGTCCCTTTAATTGATCCAAAAAGTTTGTTGACGTGAAAAGTCACTGCACGAAACGCCTTCAGTCTCATGTTTACCACAGCATATGGAATATCATTTTCCTTTGCCTCCAGAGGCCAGTTCACTTATTTTAAGCAAAGCCCCAAAATGATCTTTTTATAAAAGAGATTAGTAATATTAATTCTTCATTATTTAGTGGTCTATAGTAGTCTTATTTGACCATGACAAGCAATGCGCACCATTATTTTAAATAGAATTTGTAAAATGGGCTTGCCTCTTTAACATTTTTATAATAGTTGTACTCAAATAATCAATTATTTATTTTTAGTGTTGATCGCATCTACAGTAGAAATGCAAGATACAGGATTATATATAGTTTATCCATTGTCATATGCCCACGAGCAAACAACAGAGCAGTTTGTATCACAGATAAAAATGCATAATTGTTAAAAAAGAGTAAACTTGGGCAAGAATCTAAGCGAATCAGTAAAAACAAATATAAACCAATTAAATAGAGACCCTACTAATCAGGACAGCATGTTAATCTGTGAATGTGCAGGTGTTAAAAATTATCCACAAATTTCTATTGGGTATGTCACATAACAGTCATGGAAGAAATGATGAATGTAGAAGGAACAGCCAGCAGAAAATGGCTAAAAGGGATTTTAAATTCACTTCTGGGGAATCCCTTTCATCCCATGCAGAACATTTTATATCAGAGATATACAAAAGTTTGCCCTATGGCACCAGTCAGTGGGGTTCTATAATATCAAAGACTTCCAAGGGTAACTAGGAAAAGGAAATTACTGTAATCAGCCAGTGAAGGCTGACTGGATGTATAAAGTAAACTGCATTATACAGAAAAGAAACAGCTCCTTGATGAGCTCCACAAATAAAAGTCACATCAGCGCACTGAGAAATGAATTCTTCATTAAGTGAAAATCACAATCTCTTATATCTGAACACATTTATAATTGCATATTCCATGTAGAATAAATATTTTATTTTTAAATATATGGAAACATTTAAAATTAAATCAGACATGGAGTTTATCAGCCACTACTGATAAAAGGCAGATGTTATCAAAGGCATCTATTCTTGTAAAATGCTCTATGGTTTCAGCCTGGAGAACCCTTAGTTTCTCTTCAACATTTAGATGCTGAAATTTCTTCTTTTATATCACTTAGCAGAAGGTGGCCAGAGGACTCTCTGATTAGCTCTGTGCAAACTCTAGATTTTGACAAGACAGCTGTATGTTTTAGAAATCAATCACTTTCTTAATTGAGCATCCAAGAAAATGCCTACTCTATCCCGTGATATAATTAGATTAAATAAAGGTCAGACTTATTTAGTCTTGAATCATCTAGCAAAGATAAAACACATGTAAAGGGAAACATTCAGGAGATTTACTCAGAAAAATCACTGTGGTTGCAATATGGATATCAAAATCATCTCAATGAGCTAATTTACTTACAGCTTTGTGCCCTTGTGAAAATTATAAGCTTGTAATTGAGCAGGAAAAAAGATGAGTGTAATATATAAGGCCTCAAGTGTACATATAAGTCTTGAAACATCCTCATCTTTTTGTGTTTTGCATTATACCATCAAGGGATCAAGTTGCAAAATAACTTTCTCAGTAGCTTTACATGATAAGAGCTGTGGCCCTATGGTTTGGCAGCAAATGAGAGTAATGTGAAGTACAGTTTCAAATAATGTCACTTACAAAGAATGAATAGTGCTGACCTTTGCAGAATGGATTAAATCTGCAGGTACTGTTTGTAGGAAATTAGAGTAAAAGAAACCTGATTATCATTGGATACTTCTGTAAGATTGTACAAGAAATCTTTGTGTTTGTTTCTGCTCCCTAGAACTTTAAAATATAAGAGATTTCACTTAATTTGCCTAATTCCTCATTCTTATTGCCCCATTCTTATTACTGGTAATGTCTAGAAAATATCCTGTTAATCTCTCTAATGCAAATACCACTGATAATACTAAGCAAATACTGGGTTGGCCAAAAAAGTTCATATAGGTTTTTCCACAGAATAAGAGACACATTTTTTATTTCCACCAATAACTTAATTGATTTGGATATTTTGAGTATGTCAGGTATCTGCCATGTGGTATAACATTGATTGTTCTCACTTAATGTCTAGATTTGATCACTATCAACTTCGACTGGTCTTCCTGACTGTGGAGCATTGTTCAGTGAGAAATCTCCACGACAAAACTTCACAAACTACTTTTGATATCTTTGATCAGTCACAGCATCTTCTCCATATACTGCACAAACCTTTTTTTTTTTTTTTGCATTTCAGTTGTATTTTTACCTTTCTTGAAATAATAAAGCATAATGTACAAAGAATGTTGTGTATTTTCTTACATCTTCGATATTAAAATGGCTGCACAAAAATTCAGCAATTTTGATAAGCATTTTTAAGAATGCATGCTAATATGACGCTGTCAAAATACAATCTAACCAAATTGTTTCAAATGAAGTTAAAGATGATTAAGCCCTACTAGAGCCATCTAATGGGAAAAAAATGAAGTTTTTGCCTACCCTATATAATCATATTTCTACAGGTAGGTTATAATTATGAGACATTTTGTGTCCCATAGATATTTAATTTTCAGTAATTCTTCCCAAGCAATATTGAAGGTTTCTATACTAATAACATGATGAACATATTCTATAGCTGTTCACTTACGCCAAAGGTATGAAGGTTGTTGAAAGTTACCTAGATATGGAAAGTGTTTTCTTCTGATACTTGTATTTAACACTTTTTAATTAACAATTAGAAATTATTCCTCATACTAGGCAAATAATAACTACAAATAATTTCTTAAAAAAATCTTTGTACCTCAAAACTTCTATCAGAGTACCTTATCACATTAAAGCTTTTCTTTGCAGAGTGATTATACAATCTTGGGGAAATAAATTTTCTAGCACACTTTCCAGCTAAAGTGGACAATTTTAAAATAGTCCTTCTAAAAATATGGTAGCTAGCCCTGGCTGGTGTAGCTCAGCTGATTGAATGTGGGCTTGCAAACCAAAGGGTCACTTCTTTGATTTTTAGTCAGGGCACATACCTGGGTTGTGAGCCAGGTCCCCAGTAGGGGGCACAAGAGAGGCAACCACACATTGATGTTTCCCTCTCCTTCTCCTTCCCTTCGGCTCTCTCTAAAATCTTTTTAAAAAATTAATTAATTAATCATTCATTTCTGTATTTAATTAGTTTGTCATTCAGTCATTATTGTTATAGGGATATGTAATGTAGTCTTTCACTTGGATCTTATTTTTGCATAAAGTAGATGATAAAATAAATAGTTAAAAACAACTATACAAATAAGATATTTTCAAGTAGTGATATGTAATATGCTTATTTAAATGGAGAATAAATAGAAGTGAGTATTTTGGGCCAGGTGGGTAAAAGGGAAGAAGTTGCTATTTGAGCAGAGGCATGAATGAGGTAAGGGAGTGAGGCTTGTCTTATTCCTAGAAAAGAAAAAGATTTTCAGAAGATTTGGGAATATGCTTAGTATGCTTGAGGAATAGAAAAGAAGCCTACTGGTTGAAATATATAGTAAGTAAAAAGAAAAAGACTGAAGGATGGAAATTAAGTAAAGCAGATCATATCGAGAAGAACAGTTAATTGAAAGGAGGGAAAATGGTTTGAGAGACTTAGAAAGAAGACTTTTATTTTAAAATAGTCACAATGACTATTGTATGAAAGAATAGACTATGAGAAGAAGCGAAAGTGGCAGAAGAGAGACAAATTAGGAGATTAGTGCCCTATTGCTTAATCATCATCTAAGGTGGTGGTTAGTGCCTTGGTTGGGGTAGTAGCAGTGAAAGTGATAAATATGTATTTGGAATATATTTCAAGATAATGTCTTTTTCTAAAAATAAAATAACTGGGAGAAAAAAACTGGCATGAGTGGAAGTATTAAATTTTACATTATAGCCATATTGCAATTAAAATACCTATTCCACCTAAGTAAGAATATCAAGCATGTAGTTTGACCACTGACTATGGAAGAAAGTCCAAGAAGAAGAATAAAATTGAGAAGTCTTTGATATTTTTAAAGGTACACATCCCATGGGAAATGAATATATAAAAAACAAAAAGATGGCCTGGCTGGTGTAGCTCAGTGGATTGAGCGCGGGCCTGCGAACCAAAGGATTGCGGTTCGATTCCCAGTCAGGGCACATGCCTGGGTTGCAGGCCAATTCCCAGCATGGGACACACAAGAGGCAACCGTACATTGATATTTCTCTCCCTCTCCCTCTCTCCTACCCTTCCCCTCTAAAGATAAATAAATAAAAATTTTAAAAAAATTATTAAAAAAAAAAAGATGTCCAAGTCCTAAACTTTGAAGCATTGCAACATTTAAAGATTGCAATAAAAACAGAGGATTTCTGTAGTACAAAGTGATCTGTGAAATAGGAAGAAAACTAAGAGCATGTGGTGACCTAAAATCTAAATCAATAAAATATAACAATCAGTATTTAAAGAAGGATTGCATGATGACCTGTAGAAGAAATACCAAGTAAGGTGACTGAGAATTGGTCACTGGGTCACTCGGCTTGGCAACATGTAGGTACCACAAATATTAGTAAAGGTGACTGTTTGGAGTTTATTGGGAAGGGAATCAGACTGGAGCAGGCATCAAAAATACTAAGTAACAAAACATTAGTAGACTGTCCAAAGTGTAACTGAAAAACAGTTGTAAATAGCACAACCTCGTTAAATATGGAGTCTGTCCCTGAAAAGTCCAGCCATTGTTAATAAAACGAGATTGGTTTGCACAACATCGTTGTAACCTGGCAGCCAAGGAGAGTGGACTGAAAAGCACATGAGTGAACAATGACTACTTCACTGTACTAGTCAGGGCGGGCAGTGCACACATTGGGTGGGCATGAGTACTGTGTGGCCATTTCATTCAAAATGACTGAGCAAATAGAGCAATGAATGTGCATCAAATTTTGGGTTAAGCTCGAACATCCTTCCCAGAAACTATTTGAATGATTCAGAAGGCTTCTGATGACAATGCAATGAGTGCAGCACGAGTAAACGTGTGGCACAAACGCTTCGAAGATGGTCAAGAATCTGTTGAAAGTGATCTATGTTCTGGAAGGCCTGCAACAAGCACAACACCTGAGAATGTTGATGGTATACAGGCTGCAATCAACAAATATCAGAACTGACAGTGTGAGAACTAGAAGCTGATCTGGGGATTCCAAAAACTATTGTGTCCAAAATTTTGACACAGGATCTTGGCATGAAACGTGTCATGGCAAAATTCATTCCAAATCTTCTTTTACCAGAGCAGAAGGAACATTGTGCTGCCGTTACTAATGACTTGATTCAAACCATGACCAATGAACTACATTTCCTCAAGAAGGTCATAACATTGAAGGGGACTGAGGCATCGTTGTCCTATGTACAATGTCTCTTATACCTTCTTCAATAAATATACCTATTTTCACACTATGTGGCAGGCTACTTTCTGAGAAGACTTCATAAATATAGTTTTATTATTGGACTAAATAGTTTGTGTTTTTCAAGTTTTCATCATTCAACCAGAAAATTAATCTTAATAGTAAATAGTTTATAATGCCATTTGACCAAGAAAACTGAACTCATACAAAACTATAATTGATTTGAGGAATGTCAGATTCAATTTATCAGTCATGAGAAAAGAAAACACAAACAGGAAAGTTTAATTTAAGAATGTTTTGAAAAACATATTTTATACATCTTGAGTTACTGCATCCTTTAAAGGATGAACTATGTAAATTCAATTTTCTATTTAAATAATGTCTTTATTGCCTTCCAAAGTACAGTCTATAAGAGTTCAATAGGGTTAGAATATAAAGAGTAAGTTTTGTTTTTAAAATTGCTTAGTTGTAACTGGTTTCTTTCAGGGCTCAATGCAACAGAAGTTTTAAAATATTCTCAGAATTTATCAACTCAGTTCACTAGACCTTTTTTTTTTCCCCTTGGTGTCTTTCCTACCATAATTTTTATAAAAATCCTATTTTCTCTTTTGTTGACAAAAAATTGTAAAATATTTAAAGTGTAGAATATGATGATTTGGCCCCTCAATTGAGATCATAAATCCACCACTTCACATGCCCACCTTTCGTGTGGGAATACATCCATTTTGCTCTCTTAGCAAAATTCAATTATGAATAATACGGAGTTATCAACTGTAGTCATCATGTTATACATTAGTTTGTCAGACCTTTTTCATTTTATAACTGAAAGTGTGTTATATTCAATCAGCCACTCCCCCTTTATCCCATCCTCCAGCCCATTTGCCACTTATGGTGTCTAGCTGGATTATTTTTTGTTTGTTTGTTTTTGTTCATTTGTTTAATTAGCAATGGCTCGGATATTTGTCTGAAAAAATATAGAGACAAACTAGATGATTTCTAGGGTTCCTTCACATATTAGTCTAAGGTTATAATGTGAATGATTTAAAATCCTTCTGAGTATTCTCATCTTCTTCTAAGGTATTCATCTATAGACCCATCCATTATAAAGTATTTAATTTGAGATTAACTATAGCCATCTATGATAAGGGCCTTGTCTTTAAGTTTCATTCTTAGAACTGATTAAGATAAATACAGAGTTTGATATACACAAGTAAAAAATATTGGAATTTTGCCTGTTTCATATGTAATTTTTTTATTAAATACATATCCCATGTATGGTTAAATTGTGTGGAATTGCTGAATGATGTATCAGCCAAGAAGAGAAATCTGTTATATTTTCCTCTAAATTCAACATAATTACATTTTATTAATCATTCAGCTAAAAGGCTGAAAGTCAAACATTCCAAAAGTGAAAAATAGCTAATTAATTTTGCACTTAAAAGTTTGGATTACTTTGAGGTACAAAAAAAAAGCTTATTAATTATTAGAATTACTACTAAAGGTGAGAGATTTGAAATCTCTCCAGTTTTATGATTTTATGAGGCCATAAAATGATTAGATTGATTGTGGTTTTTTAAAAAATTCATAACACCCAAAGTATTTCACATTCATAGCATATCATCTGATTAGGGAAGCATTACTCTTCCTATCATTATTCCTATCCATAATACTAAACTCCCATAATTTTAGTACTATGCTAAGTAATGTATTAAGTTTTTTTTATATTGATTCCCAACAACCACCCTATTTTTATTATTATTCAAATTTTATGGATGAGACAGTTGAATCTCATTGAAATTAATTAACTTATGTTAGATTCAGGTACCATATGTACCTGATTCCAAACCCCATGTTCTTCCAGTTATACCTTGCCACATCTATAGAACAATTCACGAGAACATTTTTCAAAAAGTGTGATAATATTTTAGACTTTCTATAGTAGCCAGGCTAATAAGCCTACTAAGTTTTTCTCTTAAGAATAAGAGAAAAAGAATAAGAGAGAAAGAATAAGAGAAAAATCTTTCACAACTCCTCTGTGAAAAATGTTGGCCAAGAATATATAATGCGGTCACATCAAACCAAGAGGGATACAGCTAGAGTGGAGGTCCCAGAAGCAGTAGGCATCAGTGGGCATTACTCTGGCCCTAGGAATTCTTCCCTGAGCACGACCTTCCTCCTCCGCACTCACGAATGCTGATCATTTTGTTTGTTTGTTTATTTGGCTGCCACTCTTGTCTTGACCACTTTGGTTTTCAGCTCTTACCTAGTCACTTGCAGTTCCATATGTTAAGGTAACAGGATAAAAATAAATAACCCATCGCGTCATAGTTCACCTGTTATTTATCTTTACTTTGTGTCCCCATCACTTAATCTTTACCCCTAATCAGCAGGTGATCTCTGTCTGTTCCGAGAGCAAGAGCACCATAAACCAAACGCTGAGTGCACTCAAGAGCGACACAAGATGAGCTGAGGAAGCTGCTTCAGCAAATGGGCCCTTGAAAACCACGACAAGGGACAATTTAACAAAACCTGTTTGAAAGTTCTCATACTGGGAGATGTTTCTTCAACTGCCTGTGGGGAGTGGATGAAATATGGAGTAACTGACAGACTATACTCTCCCCAGCATCCTGGAAATAAGTTACCAAAGCAAGATAGAAACCCAGGTAAAGCCAGTGTGGGTGAGGCAGAACAACTGAGCACTGTGATTTTACCACCTCCTCGGGGATAGGATCTGAAAGAAAAGTTAAATAAAGTTTGACTTAAAATTAGAAAGATAAATTTCATCATGCCTGAGTGATTAGCCGGAGAATGTCACAGCTGCATTTATTTACATTTGCGTCTCTCTCCACAGCCTGACATCCACAGGAAAACAGCCAGTCCTAGCCTAGTGTGGGGTGCTGATCAGAGTAAGGGTTCGTTAAATATTTCAGAATGAATAAACAACCAATCTTCTGTTTTATCCCTGAATTTACAATAGGATCATAGTTTTAATCCTGCTTTTAGACAAGAAATAATTTGTTCAAGGCAAGTCTCACTAAGAATGATGAAAGAGTGGACTAATTGTCTTAAAAATGATTTATTAAGTACACAATTCATTTCAAATCTCACTTTATCTATAAATATCAAATAAAATTATCCTCTCAAATTCACATGCAACTTTCTTTTAATAGAATTGCTTTAAAACATATTAAGTAGATAACATCTTTATAATAAAATCTTAAACATAATTCCCAACATATAAAAGTAATAAAATTATTTTAGAAACTTCTCAGAGGACTTGATTCTACAGGGCAGGGCGGGGGCAGGGGTTGCGGTTTGATACTTTATTATTTGCAGAAGTTTGAAATAAATTTTCAAGCACACATGGGTCAACGGAGAATAGTTTTAAAATTGCTGTTTTAATGTTAATTTATCTTATAATAGTTATTAATAAAAATTGATGCTTCAAGAAATGTCATTTTTCTCTCATGGTCTCAGTTCTCTTTTTGACATACTTTTCCATGAGAACAAAAAAGAGTAGAGGATATTTTACCAAGATCTTGGTTTGAAGAGGAGAAAAAGTTTCTGATTCTTTAGTTTAAATCATCAGTACCATAGGTGAGACAGTCTGTGGACTTGCTTTCCCAAGTCAGTGATATTAATAAGCCAATTATTCAGTAATTATGAATATATTCATAAACCTTTCATTACAAAAACTACCAGTCTTCAATATTGGGTGTCCTATTAGGTAGGTGTTAGAAGTTCCTCTCAAGACTTGTTTTCAGCCCAGGACTTTAGTGGACTTATAAATAGGCTATCACCCACTTTTTCATCACCAGGGAGAATATAATACAGAAACTCTAGAAACGAGACCCAGTAAAAGAAGGTGCTTGCTTTCTGCATCTATTGTGTAGCTCTGTCTGAATTAAATACTCAACCTTCTCCCATTCAATCTCTTCAAAGCTACTTGCTATCCCCTTTTCTCAGGTTAAGTGTGATGAGAAACAGACCCAGGAGTTGTTAACTTTTCTGGGATGAAAAGAGGCCGCGTGACTAAAATATTCTGTGATTAATGTACACTCATTTTGCTTTTGATAGAATTTGGTGTTGATTCAAGTTTTTGAGATAATTAAAAACCTGACATGGTGAGTTACAGCTATGTGAGGTTTGAACTGCTGAGATGTCCAGAATATTTTGTGCCCACAAAATGATTTAAGGAGTTGGCTCGAAGTACATGACTTCAGCTCTTTTGTTGCCTCTTATTCCAAAGTTCAGCTAATAAAGAACACCCAGTTTGAGATTAAGCATTAGCATTTTCTACTGAGTGACTTCTTATAAGTGCGTAGGGAAGAACAAGTGATGACTGACAGCTGTCTAGGAGAAGAGGCAGTTCCAAGATTTATCACTTTGGTACAAGGACTTAAGTGCTTACTGTGTGTGTACCTCAAAATCCGTCCGTCAGGGGTGTCAAACTCATTTTCACCAGGGGCCACACTAATTGCCTTCAAAGGGCCAAATGTAATTACGACTCCTTAACAGTTAAGGAGTAGTTACATTTATACAGTCCTAAAATTATTTCAGCCCTTCAAAGGCAACTGTGGGGCTGATGTGGCCCCCAATGAAAATGAGTTTGACACCCCAGGGTATGTCTGTAAGTTTCCTCACATGTCTGTGAAACCTCTCATCCCACCATTGCCAATCCCATCTTCATTCCAGAATTCATGGGTCCTATATAGATGTTGCCTTAGCATATTATAAAGGTGAAAATATATATTTACCAGTAGGTATTTTATTCTGCATTACAATATGGTTTTTTGATATTTCTTTTTTAATATATTTTATTGATTATGCTATTACAGTTGTTCCATTTCTCCCCCATCGTTCCCCTTCACCCTGCACACCCCCTCCCACCCACATTCCCCCCTTTAGTTCATGTCCATGTATCATAAGTTCTTTAGCTTCTACATTCCCCACACTATTCTTGCCCTCCCTCTGTCTATTTTCTACCCACCGTCTATGCTACTTATTCTCTGTACGTTTTCCCCCTCTCTCCTCCTCCCACTCCCCTGTTGCTAACCCTCCATGTGAATCTCCATTTCTGTGGTTCTGTGAATCTCCATTTCCTGTTCTAGTTGTTTGCTTTTGTTTTATGTGTGGTTGTTAATATCTGTGAGTTTGCTATCTTTCTACTGGCATATTTTTTATCTTCTTTTTCATAGATAAGTCCCTTTAACATTTCATATAATAAGGGCTTGGTGATGATGAACTCCTTTAACTTGACCTTATCTGAGAAGCACTTTATCTGCCCTTCCATTCTAAATGACAGTTTTGCTGGATAGAGCAATCTTGGATGTAGGTCCTTGACCTTCATGACTTGGAATACTTCTTTCCAGCCCCTTGTTGCCTATAAGGTCTCTTTTGAGAAATCAGCTGACAGTCTGATGGGAACTCCTTGGTAGGTGACTGTCCCCTTATCCCTTACTGCTTCTTGAATTCTCTCCTTCATTTTAATCTTGGCTAATATAATTACGATGTGCCTTGGTGTGTTCCTCCTTGGGTCCAACTTCTTTGGGACTCTCTGAGCTTCCTGGACTTCCTGGAAGTCTATTTCCTTTGCAGATTGGGGAAGTTCTCCTTTATTATTTGTTCAGATAAGTTTTCCACTTGTTGCTCTTCCTCTTCCCCTTCTACTACCCCTATAATTCGGATATTTAAAGATGTCCTGGAGGTTCCTAAGCCTTTTCTCATTTTTTTGAATCCTTGTTTTCTGTTTGGTTGTTTGTTTCTTCCTTCTGGTCCACTCCGTTGATTTGAGTCCCAGTTTTCCTCCCATCACTATTGGTTCCCTGTGCATTTTCCTTCATTTCACTTAGTGTGGCCTTCATTTGTTCATCTAATTTGCGACCAAAATCAGCCAGTTCTGTGAGCATCCTGATCACCAGTACATTGAACTATGCATCTGATAAGTGGTCTGGTCTCGGCTGTTACATAGTAAGGAGTGGAGCCTTAAGTGCTCCCCAGGGCAGAGCAGCCCAGTTGCTGTGTTGTGACACTGTATGTGGGGACAGGGTCCAAGAGGGAACAATGGTGCTTGCTCTACTCTCTCTCAGATTCCAGTCCCTTCCACAGCTTCCCCTTCACCTGGATTATCTGCGTGAGAATGTGGGTCCGCCTGGTCAGCTAGCTGCCTTGCACAGCCTCACTGGGTCTGCCCATTGCCACCCCGTGCCTGGGATCTGCCAGCCACTACCTTCGTGCCCATGTCCGCCAATCTCCACTTTTTCCTGCCATGACTCCACCCCTCTTACCGGGCTTCATGAATGGTTGTCAGACTTCTGTACAGTTCAATTTCCTATCATTTCTGGTTGTTTTCTTGTTCCTAAATCTTTGCTGTCCTTAATTTTGGTTGTGCAAGGAGGCACACTGTGTCCACCTACGTCTCCATCTTGGCCAGAAGTCCTTGATATGTCTTTCTTACCACTATTGTAAATCCCATGAAGAGATTAGGAACTATGAAATCATTTTGTTTATAGTTTTTTTTTAAGATTTTATTTATTTATTTTAGAGAGATGGGAAAGGAGGGAGAAAGAGAGGGAGAGAAACATCAATGTGCAAGAAATACTTTGATTTGTTGCCTCTCGCATTCCACCAACTGGGGACCTGGCCAGCAACCCAGACATGTGGCCTGACTGGGAATCGAACTTGTAACATTTTGGTTTACAGGTCAGCATTCAATCTACTGATCCACACCAGCAAGAGCCCTTTATAGTGTTTTTTTTTTTTTAATATATATATATACTGTGTCATAATTCCTTCCCCATAAAACCTAGGCTTGTGCCTGTTTGGCTCATATGAAAACAACAACAACAAAATAAATATTGAATGGTCTCTATCATAGAGCTTATAAAATATTGGGGAGAAGATAAAGCATCTACATTTCCCCAATGTATTATTAACTAGAAGTGTTCAAGAAGATAAGGCAGTTATGCCATTTCTTTTAAAACATCATACAAAAAAATTTGTTAGTATCAGAAGCATTGATTCTGTATATGGTCTGTAGTTTTCTTTAACTGTTTTGTTAGAATTTCTTAATTAAAAATTCTAATCACTTCCATGTGTGCCTAAAATTTTAACTCTTTGCAATCCCCTTACCCATACATTCAGATAAATAGGACTATCATTTTACAGCTTTACTGATATATTATTGGCATAAAATAAACTGTGCATATTTAAAACATAAAATTTAATGGCTTTTGACATATGCATATACCCATGAAACTATCAGCACAACCAAGATAATGAACATGTCCATCATATGAAAAAGTATCATATTCTTTTGTAATACCTCCTACTCACACTCCTTACAACCCCTAAAACTAAGCAATGATGACCTGCATTTTGCAGAATTATCATATTCCTGGAAGTCATTGTTTCATAATTTTTTAACTGTTTCATGCAGGACAGTAAATATGCACCCTGTTATTCACCTTGTTTAGATGTACAAATATAATTTTTGTTTTTAAGGTTAAAAATGTATTTTTAAAGGATAAGGACATACAGAGGGCTCAGAGACATATCAAAGGATCTTCAGAATCACTAGTCACCAGAGAGATGCAAATTAAAACCACAATGAGATACCACTTCACACGGGTCAGAATGGCCATAACGAACAAATCAACAAACAAAAAGTGCTGGTGAGGTTGTGGGGAAAAGGGAACCCTAGTGCACTGTTGGTGGGAATGCAGACTGGTGCAGCCACTGTGGAAAACACTATGGAATTTCCAGAGATAGCTAAAAATGGAACTGCCTTTTGACCCAGGAATTCCTCTGCTGGGATTATATCCTAAGAATCCTGAAACATCAATTCAAAAGACCTAGGCACCCAATGTTCATAGCAGCACAATTTACAATAGCCAAGTGCTGGAAGCAGCCTAAGTGCCCATTGGTAAATGAGTGGATCAAAAAACGGTGGTACACTTATGCAATGGAATACCATTCAGCAGAAAGAAAGAAGGAGCTCCTACCTTTTGTGACAGCATTGATGGAACTGGAGAGCATTAAGCTAAGTGAAATAAGCCAGACAGTAAAAGACAAATACCATACAACCTCACCTACAAGGGGAACCTGATCGATAAAACAAACAAGCAAGCAAAATATAACCAGAGATACTGAAATAAAGAAGAAACTGACAGTAATCCAAGAGGAGGGGGAAGGAGAATAATGGGAGAAAGAAGAGGAGGGGTCATCAAGGACCATGTATAAAGGATTCATGGACAAAGACAATGGTGGGGAGTAGTATTGATGTGGGAGATGGGGGCGGGTGGGGCAGGGGAAAGTAATGTTGGGAAAATCGGGAAAACTGTAGTTGAACAACAATAAAAAATAAAAATAAAATGAGAAAAAAGGAATAATTCAGTAAGAAAAACATATCAGAGTTTCATTCTTTATCAATTTGTTGCAATATTAGACATTCACTCCAACAAAGAATTTAAAATAAATTTTGTAAATCTGTAGTTTTCATCTAGAGCTATGTGGGATGTCATGGAAACAATGAACAATTGTAAAACATGATTAATTTTCTAGACCAGCTTGCAGTATCTGTACAGGTACATAAAAATTATTAGTTATTATAGAGTCTTCACAAATGGGTCATTAATTTATGAATCGTAATCTCTATGTGGATCAACCATACCACCAGGTATCATTTTCTGCTTTCAAAACTAGATACCTATGTAAAGGTTAATGCTGGGATTTTTACTATTAAAACCTATGGTGATATAGTTCTGGTCTATTATTGACTTCCAAATGGAGGCTCATAAGTTATGATTAGAACACTCCATCAGATAGATAGATAGATAGATAGATAGATAGATAAAATGTCTTTGTTAAACTAAAGTATGGATTTTAAACCATACTTATCTTACTTTGCTTTTTAAATTCTGAAATGAGAAAACTATTCGGCATCCAACAGCACAATAGATGTATGAGTTACATAGCACTCTCTCTCTCCTCTTATGCGAATTTCAAGTTATTACTCATTACAAGCTTCAATATTGTTAGAATTCACAGTGTGAGGATGTAGTGAAAAGATAATGAAAACCACGCCATGGACTTCAGAGTTCTTGTCCTCTCTGGGTTTCCCGATTTCCTCAGGCTCAGTGATTCCCCTGACACCTCTCACCCTCCTCCTCTGATCTGATCTGCCTTCTCAATTCCTTCTTTCCTCACCATGCCTGGGAAGAGTGGGCCTTCTGAAGTCATTGGTTCTCTGTCACAGAATCTCAAAATGTAGTAATGCCAGTTAAAACTTGGTGACTAAGACAATAATAGATTTTTTTAAAGTTAAGTTTTTACTTTTGCTTTTACTTATTTCAGGTCTTTCGTAGGCTAAATTTCATGTAGCCAAAGCTTGCCAGGTAAGTCCTACTCTCTAATCACTCCCTCTTCCAGTCTCTCTCTTTATCTAGTGCTCATGCTCATATTTCTTATTTCACGCTAACATACAAAATGAGTTATCTTTACTTAACCTGTTGTCTATATCATGCATCTAACCAAATGTGTTACATGTTATTTATACCACCTCAGCAATCCTTTGCAAAGAGATTGATTGAAGATCTAGTTTTATTTTATTTTATTTATTTACTTATTTATTTTATTCACAGCACATCTGAGTTACAGGTCACCAGTGGAAATAAAAAAATTAAAACGCTGGATTATCAAATGCAATATGGAGAAGAACATATTACATCAGCCGGAGGAAGGCCACCTAGTATATATGCCTGGTGTGAACTGGTATTATTTACAAGTGCAGAACAATCTGAAAATATCATTATGGAAGGAATGTACCCCGTGGTTTCTGTAAGGGAGGCAGAACCTGGACTTTTTTCTTCACCTTAAAGTTGATCAGTCCAGTGACTGCTATTCCCTAACTATGGAAGCCATTGCAAATGTGATTAAAAAATGATTTTGTTGGATGCTTGACAGAACAGTTCCTACTGAGAAGGCCGTCACAGTAAAAAGAAAACTAGTTTAAGACACATCATGTTGGTGGAAAATAAATTTACAAAGAAGACTCCTGAATTATATTCAAAATCCTTAATAAACTTGAAACCTGAGTCACCATGAACTAAACAGGCTCTAGAAAAACTCTGTGGTGATGACAGTTTAAGCTCACAGCTAAGACAGTCCCCTGGCAATGAGTCTTGTGATTGTTCTCACCACTACTGCATGAGTAAATGCTGGTCACCTCCCAGAAGATGCAGTTCTTGGGAAATTTCCAAAATAAAGTTAGAATAAGTATCTAAGCTCATGCGTGCTTACTGAAGCTAAGCTTTGGAACATTTGTGCTGCCTGCATTCTAAGTTATTATTACTAAATTTTATTTATACTGAGAAGCTCCCTAGCACGAAGAGTTTCACACTGTATTTTAAACTCCAAAGTTTTAAATCAAACCCAGGATTTATGGTATTTTTAGACCCTCAGAAAAAAAAAAGAGGCCCCAGTCAAACCCCGAGAAAGGCACATGTTAAAAAATGCCAGAATTTCAGTTCACATCAATGAATAACAACCAAAGCTGTCAAAAGATTTTGGATTAAAGTGAGTTTTTTAAGCATTCTGACCAAAATCATGAAAAAATAAGACCAGTGTAACATCTTAACAATTGCAATATCCAAGCACTAATGTTAAATTTTGCCATTCCTGGATTTGGGTAGGAATTTTTTTTTTCTAATTCCAGCATTTGGTCACAAGATTTGAGTGTACTTGGTTTATCAAAGATACTTTTGAAATTCAGATTTCCAGGGGTTTCTGATTCATGAGTTCTGGAGGGAGTTCTAAGAATCTTCTGTTTTGATCATCAGTCCAGATGACTCTGGTGGAGGTGATCCCGGTCCATGGTCTCTGCTGACTTTCACAGCCATAACTTGCACTGAAGTTCTGATTAGCAATGGCAGGAATTTTCCCAATTTTGCAATAATTTCAAGTGAGATATTTTATTTTCTATTTTTTATTACAAACTACACTGACACACAACTTCAAGAACTCCATTGTACAGAAGTCTCTTTTAATTTCTCTCTGGTTTGAAGACACATTAACACTGCCCTGCTATGTATGGCCATGTTCCTGTCCATTTCTTCATGACACCCTTCCTGTCCAAGACTCATTTGGACCTACTGAAAAGAAATTGTAATGTTACATTAAAAATGAATCCCACCCAAACTGAAACAATTTAAACATCCCATCATGGTCTGATGGATCATGTTTTTTCAAAGCCATCAGCTATTCAAAATCATGTCCTATTTATAGATCATACCTTTTAGCATGGTATTAGAAGTGTAGGCTGTACTTCTAATGGACTGTCCATCACTTATGGTGATTCTCTGGTTGATTGATGTGGTTTATATTTTCCAGAATTTACAAAGTTGACAAAATATTTACTAAAATGATGAACTAATTTAAAAGCTAAGTATTTCAATTCTTGAAACTAAGAGATTGTACTATCTTCTCCATAAAATGGCTTACAACACAAATTATTCTGACCAAAAAACAAAAGTTTTTATCTTCAAAATAATTTTTTCTTCAAGGTAATTGGCTTTAAAGTATAATACAAGATAAAAGTTAGCATGTCATCATTGTGTACTTTTTCTTAAAATTTTTACATTGATTTAGAGAAAGAGAGAGAGAAAGAGAAGGTGGGAAAGAAACATTAATTTGTTGTAGCATTTATTTCTGCATTCATTGGTTGTTTCTTGTATGTGCCCTGACCGAACATGGAACATGCAACCTTGGCATATGAGGACAACTCTTTAACCAACTGAGCTACCTGGCCAGGGCTATTTTTTTTTTCCTTTTATAGTACCAGTTACTTTATTCTGCTATTTGTGTCATCTGTGAGCACTTTCCTTTGAAATCACAGAGGAAGAAATGATATACGTGGTGAGTGAAACATGGGGTCAGAGTAGTGGATTATATGTTCTCTCCTGTCCCAGGTCAGTTCAAATAAATTATTCATTGCTAATAACATATACTTGAACAATAGTTTTGATCACAGAACACAACACTTAAAGGATTAATTTTGTTTTAATCTGTATATGTAATTGAAGATGAAATTCAATAAAACTCTATAGATTTGACCACTAGAGAAGGGAGTCACTATTGCTAAATGCATGACATCAAATTACCCATCTTTAAGAAATGACACAACACTTATTGTGTGACTACCTAAAATATGCTTTTGGACAACATCTTAAAAAATTGCCCATTGCAAATAACCAAGTTTAAGGAAATAATCTAAATTCAACTTTCATTGGAACTATATATCACTGTAAGTCCAATGTGCAAATGTCTATAAAGCCATAACTACAGAAATTGCTTGTCCTCTGAACACATGTTTGTGCAATAACAGTCATTGTACACTTACACGTGTTACATCTAGATCACCTACTCCTGGGGGGACCTCGTGAATTTGGCTTCATCTTAGACTGGACTTTTAATATATTGAATTATTTTTTGACATAGTGTCAATTTTTACTGCATAGTTAACATAATAATTGCAAATATATCCATAATGTTCTTCTGTTCTTTATAAGTTTCCACAGTAAGGTAATCATCTTTTATTGCAATTATTTATCAATTTTAAATTTAAATTAACTTGTTACAATGTCACCTAAAATTTAATCAATTGTTTAATGTTTGATAAACAATAACTGATTTGAATGATTCATTCATTTGTTAACACTGTTCCAAAAAGCATTCCATTTCCCTGCGATTCCATAACAAATGGATCTTATTTAAGTAAAAAGTCCAATAAGATCTATCCTTTTTTATAAAATGAAATTTAATAAAAATAAAATAATTTAACAGCTACATAAAATATTAATAACATTGCCTTAATGTATTTTATAAAAATTATTTCTCTATAACAGTGAAAAAAGTGTTACTTTTCAACATGTTCTATTATTGTTCACAATTTCAGCACTATCGATTGTACCTTGGATCAGTTTTCCTCAGCTCCAATAAAATTATGTTGCCTATTCTCTTACCATTGATTAGGCAAGGGGGAAATTAATGTTTAAAATTATTTTTATTCCAGTACATGTACTATTTGACCTTCTTATTAAAATAAACATGTTTTTCAATACTCATTACTATTATTAACATTAAGTTGTTCAATGGTTCTTGCAAGAAACAGTTTTTATTTTCCAGTCAATAATTGCTTTTTGACCTCTTACTTTGAGTCCAGCCCAGACACATTATTATGTTAATCATGAACTCCTAAAATGCCTCTGAATTCTAATATTAAGAATTGACTGGGATTTAAAGTACCTCAATATGATTGCTTTTAAAATATTCATATTAAGGATACATTTACTACAGACACATGCATTCAGAAGCAATTTTTCCTTCTTGATGCTTTAAAGGAAACCATCCTCACTTTCTTTCATGATTCTTGGAGATTTTTCAGTTCACACCCCATTAATTTAAATGACCATTGTTCAACTTCGACAATAGAATCTTGTTGTTTTTTTAAATTCTTAAGAAAAGGTAATTGAATTTATGTAGTAGCCAAGGTTTCTTACTAAATCTGGACTGTAATATTATTCTTCATTTCTTTAAGACACATTTCACAGAACCCATTGGCAGAGGTTCTGAGGGGCACAGTCCAGGGCACAGGACACACCTATAGTCCAGATTTGCAGGGTGAATACCTCATGCTCAGACACACTTTCTAATATTTCTTCAGTGAGGCAGATAGCTTTGTGCTGGCTCTACTGTGAATATTTCCTCTGACTGCCTAATTGTTTAATTTTTAATCTAAGAAAGTATATCTAAATTACCTAAATATGAAGGCTACTTAAATTTATAAGCCTATTGTATGCTAAAACCTCTGAGATCTGAGTGGAAAATGTATTTCAGAAACTGACACTTTAGTAATGGGATGGGGAGACGGTCAGGGAAAGGGGGAAAGGTGAAGGTTTGGGAAGCAACAGATATACTTAGAGCACCCACGAGTAAGTAAACTCAGTTGAAATTATCTGATAGCCACATATTTAAATGTGTTGGATTTTTAGTTAACTCTATTTATCCATCTAAGGACATATCTTAGACTGTGCAGATGGCCACAACATGATCATAGGATAGGTGGTTTACATGATAGAAATTTATTTTCTCACAGTTTTAGAGTCTGGATCTGAGATCTGGATGCCAGTATGGTTGAGCCCTGGTGTAGATGTTCACATTCTCCCTGTGTGCTCACATGGTCTCTCCTCGATGCATGCTCACAGGGAGGAGAACGTGCTCTCTGATTTCTCTCCTTCTAAGGGCACTAATTCTTTCTTGAGGTTTCCTCCTCGTGACCTCCATGTAATGCTAAGTAGCTCTCAAAGAGGTCATCTCCAAATACTATCGCATTAGGGCTTTGATGCATGAATTTGGGGATGGTCACCCAAATTGCCCATAATGGAATATTAATGTGCTTGATAGATTAGTCATCAGGCAAAAATAGAACTATAAATAAGTAAAAAGTTTACACAAAAATGTTATTTTTAGGTACATTTTTGCCACATCTTTGCCATTTTATTGCTGTTTCTTACCTCATTGAATCACTGTATGGACCCAATTTTAGTTCAAGATCAGAATATTATCTCAGAATACATTTTAATAACACATTAATCATGACAAGGTTAACTTACAAAGCAGATCTCTAACTACAAAATTGATTCTTCATTGTAGCAGTCCATAAAATAGATATAACTCAACCAAAACTGAGTCGCTTTCCCAAGCAAGCAGTAAAAATTAATGCTTACAAATTGCAGGAGAGCCGTGGTTTCCATTTTTCCCAAATCAAACCAAGCGCTCCCTGCACAACATCTGCAGCGCCGTGGGGCCGAGAGCGGAGGCACAGGTAGAGCGCTCCAAAGAAACTGGGCCACAGAGGGTTAACAAGCATAATCCACAGTAACTCCTCAGGTTGCTGAGTCACATATTTTCTGTATTTTGTCTAATCCCAGAAGATGACAGTTATGAAAGATAATATTTTTGGACCTGACACTTTTGTTTTTCGCTTAAAAAGGCATTCTGGGTGCATGGCATTAGTACTACTAATACTGAGACCACTCTGACTGCATTGCTGTTATGAAGGATGGATCATATGTCTATTTCCAGGAATAAAGAACTGTTCACTACTAACTCTTTTTTAAATTTTTAATGTAATCTTTACTGCATTTTTTTTACATTACCTTTTAGTCTGCTTAAGTCTCCCTGCAGCTATCCACCATACTGTTGTCCATGTCCAGGAGAACTTATTTTTGGTTTTTGGTTTTTGGTTTTTGGGGTTTTTGGTCACTGTTTCTAAGGGACTGATTGCCTTCATCCATGACTGAGTTATAAGGACTGACATCTGGAATTCACTTAGAATGGGTTTGTTATTAGTTGCTCAAGTTCTTGATCTTACTTTTGCAGTCAGTTTTATTTTGAACAAAATTGTCTTCTCCAGGTTCCCTTCGGTAAAATATCTGGGCTTACCTGTAAGGTTGTTTCTTGCTGGATGAGTTTTTATTTGGGCATTCTAAGTGATTGCTATATGAGATATGAACCTAAATAAAGCCGCCAAGGCCCTCTGTGGAGCTTTTCTCTAACTCCTTTGACTTCCCAACACAGTATTCTCAACACAGATTCTACCTACCAGGACCTAAATAGAGAAATGAGCTTACATTACATGTTAAGTAGTTACATGAAAAAATTAAACCCTGACAAAATATCACAATGGTTCTGAAATGAAACAAAGCGTACATGCAGTGAGGTTTCTTTTAGTGACACAATTACTATGACAGCATTATTGAATTATAGAAATCAGAAAAAAAGAATCACTTAATGGGCCACAATTTATATTTACAGAGACATTGAGAGAGAAAATCCATTGTTTCTTAGATTTGTTTACCTTTTCAATTAAGAGGATTGGCCCTTAATTTTGTCTATTGACAGATTGTCTTCATAGCTGGTACTCCTGAAAAGTTCCCTCAATGCTGGAGATATTACCATTTTCTTACCAGGGATTCAGTCAGAATTCTATGCTTTTGGCCAGTGATTGCTTCAATACTTCAAGAACAAGGGATACTTATAAAATGATATCAAAATTAATTATAAAGAGGAAAGTAGAGCCAAGGAGGAAATTTTCATTAATGATAATGCACTACTCTCATTTTCATTGCAAGTTATCTAGCAATTTTATTAACAAAACTTTCTAAGAGTATCTATAAATTTACATCTGATTGCTGCAAAGAATGATCAGTAAAAATAGTTTCCAGGGTTTATTTATACTGTACAGTTATCCTTTACTAATCTTGCTTTAGAGAATAAAAGGGAGTATAGAATAGCATTTAGTTTAGGCTTAGTATCAGAAAGACAAGGGTTCAAATCCCACCTCCATGTCCCTCTAGCTTTGCCATCTGGTGAATAAGCCCATACTTCTTTTTGCCTCCTTTGTGAGCTGAAACGATTGTATATTCCTGCTGAGTTTAGAAGGATTCAAAAAAGTAATGTATGCAATGTTCTTAGCATTGCATTCAATAAAGTATAGCTAGCAATCTATTAGCATTATCCCCATTTATTGTGTGTAATAATTCCAGTAGATGAGGCAGGTTATGAAATAATATGTATTATCTTCTCGGACAATGACTCTCCAGGACTAATAGATTTCTATTGCTATCTGATTATGAATATTTTGAGAGTACATTTACCTAAACACTCAATTGAGTTTAGGAAATAAAGAATTATGATCAAGTAGTTTGATTTAAAAGGTACCAAGGAATCAAAGTGTATGAAAATAGTTCAATCAAAAATTCTACTCTTCTTGATCATAATACCCACAACTATCAGACTTATTTTGCTTAATATCTGCACATACGTTGGCTTACATTCAAATTTTAGTCATGAAAAAGTGTTACATATTGGACATTCATAGAGGTTCTTTAAGCTTTTAGTTAAATTGTTTATATGTTGTGTTTTTCTTTTAGGATAGAGAAACAAGATCAAAGACAGCGTGGATCCCACCAGATAGTTGGGTCTGTAACTGACCAGAATGAGCTAATGTTGGCTGATCCTGCGATCTATGACTGTGTCTATTCATTGTCTAAGAATACTCTTTATTCTTTAATTCTAATATTCAAAATTATGTTAGAAAATATAACAGCCCTAACCCTGTGCTTGTTTTGTTGTTATTTTGTTTTGTTTTAATACACATGCCATGCTTTTTCTCAGGCAGATTTTTTTTTCCCAAATGTGTTAGGTGAATACGTACCTCTGTCTGGAGAGATTACAATGGCTGAATTCTCAGGAAATATAGTAATCCCTAGCGTGCCACCTACCCTATATTCTGTCTTTTCTTTGGATGTTCGATCTCTATCTTTATTCTACCTGAAGAAGCCATCCCCTAAAAATGCCATTTCCTCATGGAACAGACTATATTTTCTTGTCCTATTTTGTATAATATATATCTCCAATTCATGTACCCAACTATCTAGTTTTAACAGATCTTAACATTTTATCAACATTATTTCATTGTCTTCTTTTTTCTTTTTTCCTCTTTTCTTTTCTCCTTCCTTCCCTTCCTTCCTGTCTCCCTTCCTTCCCTTCCTTCCTTCCTTTTTATTTTAAAAATAAAACATTTCAGTTAAATAAAATCTCTATGTATACATCTGTTTTGTGTATACTTAAAGCTCTCTATAAATAATACAATCCCATAACTTACCTTTCTTGTTGCTAAACAGCATATTCTGAGGTGTATTTTTGTTAACATTCTATGCTAATGATACTCTGATAAATACTTTTGTACATGTCTCCTTGTGTACATGTTTAAGAGATTTCTAGAATTTATATTCTAAGTTGAAATACTTACATTTGAACTATGTGCATAACTTGAACTATTTTAGGTAGTCTGAAATTGTATCAATTTACACCCCTAACATGAGTAGGGAAATGCAAGTGTCTCTACACCCTCATCAATATTTAGTTTTGTGTTACTCTTTGCACTGTTATGAATGTGACGGATTTACGATGGCATCTCATAGTTACCAAATACTCACTTCATTTTAACACAGTTTTTGTCTCTACAACATCTCTGAATTTGTTCTTGTAAAGATAACCACAAGCCCCTGAATTGTCATATCTAATGGATACTTTTCAATATTCAACTTTCTCAACAGCCTTTGAAACAATTGACCAATCCTTTCCTGAAGATTGAGTCATTAATGTTCATTAAATAAATGACTTAATAAATATATTTGATGAAAGAAGTAATCTCTCAAACAACAAAGCAAAATAATATTTTTTATTTTTTTGCAAACTCAAAAAAATTCTTTTGTAAGATATTAGTTGGATATCTACTAAGTTGCACATACTCTAGACATAAAGCATTTAAAAAGACTTTTTAACCTTTTAGTATGGAACAGAGCCTGGAATAATAGATATATGTGAATGGTTAATAACTAAAAAATAAACTTGATGTTTTTATAGTATTTTTTATACTTCAAGAGTTACATCTGTTTAAACACTTCTTTATTTCTGACTTTTTCTGTCAGAAAATTTTGTGCCAAAGGGCATGAAATTTGTCTTCTTTCCTTTACATCTTGAGGGATTAGAGTAGTTTCTGACACCTGGCACATATAAAACATCAACAAATATTTCTTAAATACATGGATGAATTAGAAAGTAGAAAAATAATTTCTATAAGATATTTGTTCTAATGAGACTTAAGATATTCTTCAATGTAGAATAATAAAGTTCAAATAAGACTTAAGCTTTATTATTCTTCATTGAATACCTTTCAGTGATAACTAGAGAGATGTTCTAATCAGCGCTTAAACATGTGGAAGAGAATGAGTGATGATCAATTTCATCAAAAACAGACATTTTTCTGAGGTTGACTAAGCAAAAACAAAATGCCGAAAAAGCCCTGTGCCCCTTTATTTGGGTTTAAATAAGCACAGAGATACGGATATGACTCAGCCTTCCCTGGTCTGACTTCCCAGGAGTGGATCCCAATGCCATCTTGGTACATTTGTCCACTGGTTTCCAACCACCTCTGCTCCATGATTAGCATAACTTCTGAATTATCAGGAAAAAACAGTGTCTTTTTTCACACACACACACAAAAACTCATTCATGGTATATCAGTGCCTAAAATGCACTTATTTAAACATCATTGATTTGACTTAAACCAAATTAGGTTCTATTTAAATGCAATTTATTGTAGAAAATATAAACTTTAAGTTTCTGTCTTTCAAATACAAGACATATTCTCTGCATAATTCTCATATAGTAGGTGCTGGATAAATGTTTGTGGCATTAATAATGTGTGTGATCTTGGGATACTATTCAAGGAGAAATTTTAGGTAAGAGGGAGAATACAAAATCTTTAGAATTCTAAAATTGGTGAAAATATCTAAACTAGTGTGGGGTGGAGAAGAAGGGAAGTTCTATGTGCTAGATACTTTGACAATCAGCCTTGCCTTCTTTGGAATGATCCAGAATGATTTATAGAAATAAATCTCAAATTACTGGTGTTGATATTTAGTATATCAGCTTTAGGAAGTGGAAAAAATGCTTAAAAGAAAAAAATCTATAACACCAAAAACCACATTGAAAGTAGTTTTTTGCTAAAAATCAGGAAAAGTTAGTCAATCAATACTATTTGCCACGAACTCCTTGTATTCACAAGCCCCAGAGACATACTCTTTTAAGCTCTGAGAACTTTCAAAAGAAATCCAGATAATCTGATCTTTAATAACAACAGGCCACCCAAAGTCCACAGATATGATAATAATTCATTTTCAGAACAAACTGCCTTTATTCCTGACATGAAGAACCATCCCCCGCAAGGTCTCGGGGAGAGGATTATGACCTTGTGCACACTAAGTGGCCATTTATTATTGGAGAGCCGTGCCAAAGGATGAGTTATTGTTATGCTGCCAAGTCCACTTCCGGTCTGGAGTGATCAGAGAGGTGGGAAAAAAACTGTAAAACCTTTAAAACAAATTTAACACGACAGATTTGAGATTTAAGGAGAGAAAAACATGTTTAAAAAAATAAGTGTACGGGGACAAGTCTACAGGAAATGACTTAGCTAAGCCTCTGCAATTATCACACATTCTGCAAACACATCTATTCACCTAAAAATGTATACTTACGTGAAGACTTAATGTCTCTCTTGAAATTTTAAAATTCTTTCTTTAAGACATGTATTGATCTTTAATACCTGTATCCTGTCTGGCTCTTGTGGATATTTAGCTGTTAATATATATATATAGCTACAAGCACATCAAAAGAAAGGTGTCAGGCAAGTATGAGACATGAAAGCCACTCTCTTTTTTATTATAAGTCTCCATTTTAGTTTATTATTAAAATATAATTAACATAAAATATTGTATTGGTTTTAGGTGCACAACAGAGATTTTCAGCGATATAGCTAACAAAGTGATCCCCATGATACGTTTGGTATTATTTGTCACTGTACAAAGTTATCATGATATAATTCACTATATTCCCTGCACGCTATACTTCATCCCTATGACTGATTCATTTTATAACTGGAAATTTGCACCTTTCACTTTTTCACCTTTTCCCCAACCCTTCCCCTGTGGCAACCATCAATTGTCTCTAACCTGTGAGTGTATTTCTGTTTTGTGTGTTTTTGGATTTGTGTTTTTTATATTCCACATATCAGTGAAAGCAAAAGCCACTATCTTATGTGAAATGCTGTCTCTTGAATTGCAATGTGTGAAGACTGCAAACATCATTTTCTGCAAACTTTCATTAATAATTCACATAACACTCATTAGTATAAAGGCTGAATGCTCTGGATATACCTCTCAGCTAAAGCTTAACTTGCACACAGTCACAGAATAAGAACCCACACACACAAATTCAAATGTTTGAGACATGATAGATCAGAAAGTTGTGGTGTTTGATTACTTATTTGACTCAGCTTGCCAAGATGTTGTCACACAGCAATATACAGACTCTCTCTTAGCTGCTGCAATTAAGAGAAATCCCAAATGTTATAATTGTAGAAAGCCCAGTCACCTATGCAAAGACTGTCCACACCAAAAAAGGGAAAAGGTAATTACAAACTTCCCCCCAAAGATTGTCCACACTTATTGGCTTGTTTTTTAGCTGACTGCTGAGAATTAGGTATCAGAGTAATCACTAAAGGTGTGTGCTTGACTTAATTTTCTTGAGTTAATTTTCAGATTTCAGTAAGAGGAGGCCAGCAAATTCCAATTCCAGAAAAGGCAAAGATAAACATTGTTGTTCATTGCTCCACCATCAATCCTACCTAGACTGAAAGAAAATGTTTAGACTTATGGGCCAATTAATAATAAGTAGATGTACTTTTCAGGTTTGGGGAGAAGTCATTCATATTATAAGATATGACTATCTTTTTGCAAAAATGTCAGGTGTAGGTATGGAAATTATAGGGACCCATTTTGATTAAAAAGGGTGATATCTTGTCTCTGAGAAAAGATTTTGACACAGCCATAAGGAGAAATTTTAAAGCACTAATTTTAAAGCACTGGACACGCTGGCTGGAGGGGAGAGTGAATGTGTGTATTGTACGTTGGGCTTCGGAGAGCCAAGGGACAGAGGGGTGCACAGGAAAGGGTCAGGAGGCCCAGTGAGGCGAGAAAAAGATAATTAGATGTAGGCTTCATCTACTTCCCCAGTTTAGAACACACTTTTTTTTCTGAAAACAAAGAGAAATAAAACATTAACTGAGCTCTCATGCAATACAATAACTTCAGGAGCGGGGGGGGGACAGGGAGAGAGAGAGTTGGTGTTAGAGAGTTATATGGATGCACAAAAAAGGTGTAAAAATTTATTGTCCTTTCAAATTCAAATACTTTTCAAATTTCATTCTGATTCTATAAATAAGCATGTGTCAGGATTATGTCAAATTTCAATGTGTATTTAAGATTTCTATTTTTTTCACCATTAGCTCTTTCTCATTAGATCCAGCAATTGAAATATATTTTGCTTGAGCTGCAGATTTCTATTATGGATATATAATAAGACTGACAAAGAAATGAGCAACTAAAATTGTAGCTTTCTCCTCCCACTCCATTTCTCTTTCTTATCCTTTAAGGAATATCTATAAAAACTTTCTGTCTATTGTACAATTTCACAAAGAAAAAAGTTATCTATCTTTACAATATTTGGTAACAAAAGGGAAAAATTTTAATGGCAAAAAAACTTTGTTAAATCTAATATGACATGACTTTATCTTTACAGGTTTTATTTAATTTTCAAACTTTTTGTGTCAACTAATACTTGGGTTGTCTATAATAAACCCCACATGGTTAAGAAAACCATGGTATAAAGCTCACTAAAATTTCAGGTATGCCAGCTAGTTTATGTTTATAAAAATTTCTAGGATACCATGAATTCAGCTTAATGATTGTCAATACATAATTATGATAATAAATAATGAAAACAGATATTTAAAATAAAAAGCATGTTCTTATATTTAAGATTGTAGAAGAAACTTCCAATAGTAAAGTGACTGGCATTTGGATGGTTATCAACATTATCCTATTAACTTTTCCTATATGAATATCACTAACTTGCCAGAAGCTGGATAATATAAACAATAATATTGAAAGTCATACCACATATCAAAATTTTGCTGCTTCACAAATGTTAAGATGTTTCATATATGTTGAATTTTTAACACATAAAAAAATCAGCATTTAACTAATTGCAAAAGTAACTTTTGCTTACATAACAGATTGGACATGAAGAAAGACTATACCAATAGAAAAAATGTGAAAAAATCCACTATGCAGATAATCTCAAATAGTTCAGAATATATTCTCCTAAACTATTTTCTGTGTACAAACACAAAATATATCTGAAAACATTATTAACTATAAATTGAAGGGGAAGGATGGTTGGAGAATAAAAAGCATTTATAAAAGAACACAGAATTGAGCCCTGGCTGGTGTAGCTCAGTGGATTGAGCGCGGGCCTGCGAACCAAAGGATCGCGGTTCGATTCCCAGTCAGGGCACATGCCTGGGTTGCAGGCCAGTTCCCAGCATGGGACACATAAGAGGCAACCATACATTGATATTTCTCTCCTTCTCCCTCTCTCCTACCCTTCCCCTCTAAAGATAAATAAATAAATAAATATTTTAAAAAAATAAATAAAAGAACACAGAATTGATATTTGAGATGCAGAGAGCCCCTAGAGACCCTGAGAGAGGTGACATGTGTGGCCAGCACACACGGAAAAAGGCAGAATATGAGGGGAAATGAGGTTGAAGAGTTTAAGAAACTGAATTCTGCCAATAGCGGGTATAAGCTTGAAAATTATTTGTTTCTCAGAATCTCCAGATAAGATCCCAGCTTGACTTCACCTCGATTTCGGCCTCATGAAACACTGAGCAGAGAACCTCACTGAGTCTACCTGGACTATTGACCTATAGAACTCTGAGATAATCAGTGGGAATTGTTTTGTCACTAAGTTTCTGGTAATCACTTATGTAGCAATAGAAAACTAAAACAAATGGGAAGTTATTAGTCAAAGAGTTGTCAAAATTTGATTTGAATTTTGAACATTTCCCTCTTTGGCGGAAAAAGAGATTGGAAAGGGAAGAGAAGGAACTGGAGGGAAAGAGAGAGAGAGTGAAGGAAAAAAAAATTCTAAGTATATGTAGAAAAGCAGAAAGACTGATTGTAAAGGTTTTCCAGTAATCTAGGACAAAGAAGAGAGTAGATTAAACTGCAAGGGAGACAAAAAGGTATTCAGGAGGATGTGCTACTTCATTTAGTCATTCAAATGGAGCTATTCAGGGAGTGTCTGAGCAAGGAGAAATACAAAAGATTGAGCTAAAAATCATCCATCCTCCTCTACAGATCCAGTCTCCGCCTTCTCTCCCCAGACCCTGTGCTCCTGGAGGCTGATCTGTTTGGACTTGAGAAAGGGACTGTTTTAGCCTATTTTCTACTTGGATTTAATCAAAGGGGAACACTGGTAAGAAATGGGAGGGAGAGAGGAGAGTTTGGTTATTCATTTTCTGTTTTCTTCCTGTGGATCGTTTTAAACCAGCTGCATCAGTAAAATGCTGGTACATGTTTTTTCCTATTCTCCCATCAGATCTAGAGGTGGGCACTCAGTCTGGGAAAATGCACAGTGTCAGTTGATGACCGATTCTTGACCATTTCATTTTATACAGTCCCACTGCAAAAACTGAATCCATGGACATTATGAGATTTTAAAAGATTTACGTGTAACAAGAAAAAGAGCTGGTTTTGGAGAATATCAACATACGTGACGATATGATAATCATATAGTTCGTAATTATTGAGACAGTCATGCTATACACTGCCACACATTTTGACTCAGGAAGAACTGAGACTACAGAGGAACAGAAAAGTGCTTTCCGTAAGGTCATGTGTCCAGAGAGTGGCAGAGCAGACAGTCTGGCTCCAGAGCCTCTGGACTGGATAAAGGCAATTCTGAAAAGGAGACAGAAGCAGTAGCCAAAGGGGAAGGTGGAATGGCATGGAATTAGAGAAGGACTTTCGAGGGTATGAATGACAACAATGTCAATCACTTCTAAGGAGTCAAATTTATGAGTCTATAGTGAAATTCTTTGGATTTAGTAACACAGAGATTATTTGTTTCCTTTTTCTGCATTATAAACAATGCTATAATAAATTTCTTACACATACATGTTACACTGCTCTATTTCTAGAAGTAAAATCGCTGGATCAATGAGTATGCCCATTTTAAAATTGATAAATAATTCCAGATTGCTCTCTATAAAAAGTAATATTTATACCCTTCCCAATAGTTTGTAAGAGTATATGTTCCATCAAATCTTTTCAACACTGTTATCAGTGTTTCATTCTAGGAAAAAATATTATTTTAATACTGTTTATATGCATTTGATTACTAAAGAGGGAAAAACCCTGTGCATATAACTATTAGACAATTATGTTTATGAGTGTGAATCAGTTAAAAGAGAATCAGAAGAAAATTCAGTGACTCCTTCTTCACATCTGACAAAGCATAGTTCATGATATCCATTATCATATTTTTCTTTTTGAGTAATAGGAGGAAAATTAAATGGTTCTATAATCCATTACCTTGTTGCATTTTTATTCCATATAGTAACTTTGAGTATTTGAAATTTGTCATGCAGCCAGATGCATTCCTTCAGCAAGATACTGATGATAATTGACGATGATGAAGGTGACACAATGCCACCTGTAGACCTTGGTGAATCCTCTCTATGGGTAAGTGGCTGTCTGTTATTATTTTTCAGGAAAATTTTATTTTTGGTATCTAATTGCAGTCAAGAATTGGATTATCATTTACATTGTATTATCTTTTTCTATGAAGAGCACAAAAGTAAGCAGGAATTATCATGCCGCACAAAATAGGAAACAAATCAAAATGTGGCTTTTGCTCACTTGTGGAGTATGTGTGTTTGCATTTGTGTGAATGCCTTATCATCTTTGCCTAGCTCTGCCAAAATGGTCCTAAAGATGACACATTGCTGAGTCCAGATGGCTAAAATTGCCCAGAGGACAGTGATAGAAGACTCCCGTTGTGCCCACTGGTTCTATTTAGCCAGTCTTGGAGTCTGTTGCCAGCCCAGAGGTCCGTTTCCATTCACAAGCTAAGCATTTCAGGTGGCTGGTGCTAGAGGAGGGAGAGCAGGGAAATTCCCTGAGAACATAAATTCTCAGCTGCTGCTGTGAAGTTCCTATTGTCCTACCTCTGAGGCCGGCCGGCCAGCCACAGGAAGCTGGGGACAACCAATCAGATTCCCCAGACCAGATTCTTTCCTGGCTGGCTCACCCAAAGCTGTAACCAAACCAAGGATTGGCTGCCTGTTGCAATGAAAGCCAAATTCGTGAGACAGGAGCTGATGAGAAAGTAAGAGATTTGTTCAAATGCTGGGCACCTGAGAAGATGGGGGACTCTTGTCTCAAAGCCCTCCTTAATATTTCAGTGCATGCAAGGGTTTTATCAGGAAGGAAAGGAAAAGCAGAACAAAGAAATCGGGGGAAGGAAGCTGTGGAGAGGCAGGATTTGTAGGATGTCTTCCGTGGGCTTTGATATGGATTTTTATGGTCAGCATACATGAGTTGGCCACCCACTTTTCTTAACAGCTGAGTGGTCAGTGTCAGCCGGGACCTTTACCTCAGGCTCTTTCCTTGGTTCACAAAGAAACAGAAACTCCTGAATTGTAAAGTCTACTTAAAAAAAAACTCTAAACAGGCAAGCTGTAGTTTTAAGAGGAAAAATCAGGTTAAAATAACAAGCTGAGTTTAACATTTAGTCAGAAGAGTATGAAGTTTTTATTCCTTGTTACATGGCTTCATACTATACAAAGGTTCAAACAATACCTTTAAAACCCAGTCTCTTTATGTCTTTTAGTTCTGCCCCCGACCCGAGATAGGTTTCCCATTGATCAAGCTCTCACAGAGTGGATTCAAACATTAAGTCTGTTACTTACATCTATCAGCTGAGTAACTCCAGCAAAACAGAACATTATTTTGAAATCAGTTCCCAGCAAAATCCCAGGGTTGCTTTTCGTTGGTTTGGGTTCCATCATATGTAACATCCCAAAACACTCCTGTGTGATCGGGAGGGTCTGATGCTTTGACTTGGCAGTTCAGGTTATATGCCCAAGAGGCTAATCCCCATTCAAATCAAATGGACTTTGACTAGAAGAGAGCTGCTAAAAACTTGCATCCTAAAATATCTCAAGAATGAGTACACTTGAGCTATTTCTATCTGATGGTTAAGTAAGGAATGCTGAAATTGCTGATTTTTTTCCACAAAACCAGCAGTACTTTCATTTTATTTTTTTGCAGCACAAGTAGCTCATTAGCTTCACAAAGGCACATTAGTATTTAGTTCGAATTTAACATGAACCTTTCATGGTCGACCATTATTAAAGCCAAAGTGACTAAATAGTGAAGAACTAATTGTCTCCAAGTATCTTCCATCTCAGGGGTAGATGCAAGTAAGAGAGGGAGAGACACCCACTTAGCCAAAGAAAGATAGTGCTGGGTGCAGGTCAGGTGGCTCCTGCTCTAACTTAGAAGACTTATCTGGAAAATCAATGAGACTGGATATTATTATAATATATGAAACCAGTGGAGACAATTTAATGAATGTGTTATAAGATGAAACCATAATAAGCACAGGTTGGCAGAAAGCTTATCAAAGGGTAACCCATAGATTCACAAACATGACTGGAGATGAGAGTGTGTCCCATTCATCAGTGTGAATGTGTACATAAGAATGCATGTCCCTAGCCTTATTCCTTAGAATCAGGGTGTTGGTAGTCCCCTGATGAACAACATAGAAAAGAATTCATTGTTCAAATAAAGTTTGAAAAATGTGAGAGAAATGCCATTTATAAAATTTCTTTGTGCCCGGCACACTTTTAACTAGATCTTCTAAGTATTTGGTGTTTCTAACTTCTTAGCTGCCAGACCGAAGGCTCAAGGAATAGCAGGTGTTGGCATCTGACTGGGCTAAGGTCAAGAAGTAGGTATTGGGGTTATCTGAGGTGACCCTCTACTAAAGCTAAGTTAGATGTTGCATATTAGGTGCATCTTACTTCTGACAGCTCAAGCCATGGGCAGTGGATTGGTGGGTTAGACACAGACATACACTAGAGTTTGACTTAGTGAGTCAGGGAGAAGTTAGGGCAGAGGCATGGATAGATTCTAAGTATGTTCTGAGGACATTCTTCCATGTCATTCTGGATAAACCTTCCTTATCTGCCTTTTCTCTAGTCCTTTCTGATGGTTTGATTCATTTTAAAAAGTTATAATCCTTTAGACTAAGATACATATATATATATAATTAGACTAGTATATATATAAACTATATAAACTATGTATGTATATTAGTCTAAAGGACTATATACATTTTTAAATGTATATATTTTTAAATATCGATTCAAAATATATAGATTATATATATTACTTATATGTAATATCACATATATTATATATTAATACTATATTTTAAGTAATATATTTTAATGACTTACACCTTGGAGTACTGATTATGGACACCGTTCTAAACTTTCCACGTATTAACTTATTTAATTGTCAAACCGCTTAGCAAAGAGGTAGTTTTATTAGTCTAATGAAGGAAACTGAATCGCAAAGAAAGTGACTAAAATTGCATGAAGGGCAGAACTGGACCTTGAGAGCTGGCAGGCCAGCTCCAACGCGCATATCCAAACATGTTGCTTTCTCTTCTCATTAGCACCAGAGTCTGCAACACGTGTTTCACATTAACAATGACAACAGAAAGTACGACTTCTAACTGGACGGGGGAATCCCCTATCTTTGCATTGCTCAGAGGGCTGGTCGAAGAAGCTTGTCTTTTTAAAATCCCACTAACTGGAAGGAGGAAAGGGGCCTGTGTCCAAGGCAGATCCAGACACTCAGACATGAAACGCCGTCTCCTCGGGACTACATACAGCCTCTGAAGCCACAGACTTCTGCTCCTATTTCAAAATTTATAAATTATACAAACTGTGTTCTCTCTTTTCCCCCTCCTTCCCATTCTAAAGCATTGGTAATACCCCTTACAATCCTTTCCTTTCAGAACTTTTGCACTCTGCAAGAAGAAAATGCTTACATTCAACTGCCCTTACCTCTCATTTCTAAATGTATACCTGTTCTAAGATTAGAAAGGCAAACTGTTTCGGAGGAGGAAAGAGTGGGGAAAAGTGAAATCTTGAAGAACGAGAAAAAAAGAAAGAGACATATTTTCACTGATGAGGGCTGGCAGTTAGTTCAACTCGCAGACCTCTCCATTATTCCATGGCCTTCACTTGGGAGGACGCAGGACTCAGAGGGTAACAGCGGTGGAGTAGGTAGGACTGGGGGGAAGGATCCTAGGTATGTGAGCTCTCAGGTTCAGTAGGGCTTGCTCTGTCCTGCTCATAGCCCCAAAACGGAGTCCCTGAATTTGGTGGGAGCTTGTAGAAATCCGTAAGTGATAACGCATGACTATGGATATATTTACAAAGGGTTTACTCAAGCTTTCAGGACCTTTTCAAACCCCTACAGGAGGCAGAAGGGAAATCAAACAGTGATGGAGAATTGGTATTTCTATCAGCTTACCACAGTAATGCTCAACTAAATGTGATTTTTGCTTCCCAGGGTACATTTGATAATGTCCTCATTTTTTTTTTTTTTTTATTATGGTAACTGGAGGTGAGGTGTTGCTACTGGCATATTGGGTAGAGACCAAGGATGCTGTGAAATAGCCTGTAATGCACAGGACTGCCACCATAATGACAACAAAAATCACGGGCCCCAAATGTCAATCATGTTGAGGTGGAGAAACACTGGTGGACTGGCTGCAAAGGTTCTAAGTTTTATTTAATTCAATTACGAGGGAAAGGTAGGGGGAGGGGAGCAGTAAAAGAAGCATCTTAGTTTTTGCATACTCAGGATCGTGCATGTAAAGAAAAAATTTTAGCGTACATTCCATTCACTCACATTTGATCCCTATGCATTTGAGCTAGGCTAGTTATGTATTAAAATAAACCATTTTCCCAAATACTTAAAATTATGGTAACAATTCACTTTACTTGCTCATAGAATGAGTGCATGAAAAATAAGTGTTAGGAGCAACAAGAAAAATTACATGATCCATTAAACACTTCATTTTGTTCACTTTGTGTGAAAGGCAGACCAGCCTTTACCTGACTGTTTAATCTGCTGGCAATCACAATCTTAACTAGACAACTGGATGCCATAATTCCAGATTCACACACCATGGGCGCAGCAGACCATCTCCAGACAGCTCAGTGCTTACCGATGCACAAGCCGAGGTATTACAGACCAACGAACACCAATCAGAGACTTCACCTTCCTGGAATGAGGCAGGGACAGTTCAAAGTCTTTCTTGCCCTCAGTCTCATTCCCCAGAGTCTTAACTCTTTTCTGCACAGGGCACACTACACGGGGATAAAATAAATCATTCATCAGTCAGTGGTGAGCTTCGCATTTTTTTTATAACAATAGCATATCAGTAATTTTTATAAATCAGTAATTTTTATAAAAAGGGGTGATGGGATTAATCGTGGTGCCAGGGACAGAAAGAGTTGACAGGAAAGATTTTCAGATAAAATATGGAAGCAGCTTTGAAGGGCATTTATGTTGTACCCTTTCTCCTGTTATAAACATAGAACAAAGAACAGATTTTATGAAACACAGATCTAAACTAAGCAGCAGGAATATCAGATAGCATTGAGCTAAAATGTTAGACCAATATGACAATTATATGAATAAATATAAAAATGTGATTTATTGCTCTAAAGAGATCCTTGGGTGAGAAATTAAATCAGACTTGATAGCAATACTTCAAATTAATATCCTGATATGATTTTTTAGGGTTTGAGATAATCATTTTTTAAAATACTGCATCTATGAGAATTTATACTGCTAAAGTACATCTTAAAAATAATGTTTCATATTTGAAATATAAATGGAGGCACCATTAATAATGGCTGATATTGTGGAGTCTCAGAGCCACAGTTTGCTCACTGATATGAACTCATTATATTCCCAAAATGCATAAAAATTAAGAAAAATTTAAGCTGTATCTACAAGTGTTCCAAAGGCAAGGAAAAGTGGGAATCTATGCAAATTCAAATGTATCAATTTTGACACATTCAGTTGAATATTTTTATATTCAGATATGTGTAATCATGTAATGCATTTTTATGATTATTTGTAAAACAATTAAAGATCAACAATTCAGTTTGAAAATTCAGTTGCTTATAGTGTCATCTCAATACACCAAGGTTGTGGGTTCAATCTCCAGTCAGGGCACACACAAGAATCAACCTGTGAATACAAGAACAACAAATCAATATCTCTGTCTCTGTCTCTCCTTTCCTCTCTCCACTCTAAAATCAATAAATTGAAAAAGTAAAAATAAAAAGAGGGTGAGATCTAATGTTAGGGTATATGAATAAGAGTTTGGGCAATTATTAACCAATTAATCATTCTGCAAGGAGTAGCTAATTGTTCCCTGCTCTCTTTGGAAACTATTTAATCCCAAGAAAGTAGGTGTGCTCCCATAGACTACGCCATCAGGAAGCACTGCCCCTGTCTTTGTAACCTAAAAGTCAGTGGCATGTTAAGCATACTGATCTTTCAATGACAGTAACGGGGTAATGACTTTGGGATTTTTCAATGACAGTAACGGGGTAATGACTTTGGGATTTAGGTGTTCCAGACTACTACTAGGCAACTAGTATCAAGTCTTTAACCATTTCTCACTACAACTCAGTATAAAAACAATAAACAAACAGAAACAAAACAAAGCATATCAATCCCTGGGCATTCTTGTGGTTGGTTGCTCACTCTGGCATGGAAAGAGAGAACTTTTACGTTACGTATTTTTGTCACCTCACTCTTCTTTCTAACATATCAGCTTGCCTCAGCTGTGGTTGCTGTCTTACTCAGCCCCATGTCTCTATGTCCTGGCACATAACAGGAGCTCAAAAATTGTTCACTAAATGAAAAAATAATGGCATGTCATATTGGTATGTAGTTTTAACTTACATGCAAAAGGCCCTTCTCAGTTCATCTGTGACATCACAATAATGAAAGAATGATGAAGCAATCTTCTTTATCCTTGCCCTTAGAAATTTCCCTGACAAAACCACCATTTCTGGTGGGAAATAATACAATGATGATAGAAGAAAACCAGGTAATTTGAACTATAGACCAAAAGGAAGGGCAAGGTCTTTAATAAATTACCTCTCATGTGAAAGATGGTCAGAGGTTGAATTGAGTGTGTTTCCTATAGCTTGGCAGTGGATGTTTAAGCCAACCTAGAGTTATATATTTTATGCTGAGAGGCAGGCTTGGCCCCTGGGAGACATCAACTACTGAATTAAATTTAATCACCTATGTTCATTTATTATGGATCCCCAAAAGGCTTTTCTACATCGTTCTGGGCAGCCGTGTCGATTTCCTTCTGTTTTTTTTCCTAACTTTTTAAACTTGTGGCTATTTTTCTTCTCTCCGATTTTATTCATTTCTGCTTAAATGTAACATTTTTAATAAGAAAGTAACCACAAGCATTTTGAATACTGAAAAACACAGGTAATGTGAAGACATATTCTATGTCTTACTTTTTAAAATGAATAATTAAAAAAAAACTTGGTGTCAACATAGACTCTCTGAGCTCACATGAACATTAGTCATTGTTAAAAGTGTAATTTGCTAAAACAATGCACAGAAAAGCATGGAGAATTTGGAGTGTTTAGATTTAGACAGTAGCTGAACTATGGCCACTTAACTGCAGGTCATCATTTTTCATTAACCTCTTTATAACCAGCACATTCACCACCGCCCTGCTCTTTCCCCTTAGAAAAGAAAGTCACTGTTTATTGCTCTCTCACTGGCTTCAATAAATGAACTAAATTATTTTCAAATTATTCAAAATGTTGTCCTTCAGCTGAGCCTAGTTTGATTTTTTTTAATCATTCCTCCATCGTAAGCAATATCCCTGCTTCACACAGAGGTAAAAGGCTTCTTGTTCTGGCTTAAATATGAATATTGATCCCAGAAACTTACTTATTAATTCAATAAAAGTCCTAAGTAAGTCCTATTGCAGTGACTAATACACTCGTATAGTAAGTAAGGCACAGTTCTTTCCCCCTGAAATTATAAATTAGGCTGTGGCACAAAACTGGTAAGTGCAGAAGTTTACATTCCCAAGGTGGTTAAACAAGAATAGAATTGCTCCCTCCACCTCTATCACTTAATTTTTGTCAGTTGGTATCTTGGCTATAGTGACTCCAGTTTATTTTTTACTCTGTTTCTCAATGTGCAGTCTTAATATGTATATCTATGTAAGTCACATGGGTTTATAAACCACATCATAGACTGAAGACAAGGGAAAATGCTTTAGAAATCACTTGGAATACCAGTAAATCAGGATAAACATTTTTTGGAACTGACAAAATAATATAACTTCTAGAAGTCTTTTTATGTATATAATAAAAAATGCATATTTAATCAAAGAAAATAAGTCATAGCATTTATATATTCTATGATCTTATATAATACATAATTTTGTATTTCCATACTTAACAAGCATCTAACATATACAAGAAATTTGAAAAGTAATTATATCAAAATATTATCTGTTATGTTCTTCATATGGTGAGATTGTGGGTACTTATTTAATTCCAGCTTTTCAATAGCTATGTAGTCACCAAAATCATAGAAGAAAGAAAAGGAATAAACAAGAGAGAAGACAAGAGAGGGAGGTGGAGGAGGGAGAAGGGAAACAGCTACTGAACTGATGAATTAGAGGTAAAATATGAGTAAAATTTTGAGTATGTATATATTCTGTAACTTTTATAATATTTTTGCCTTTTCAAATAAACTTAAATTTTAAAAACAGCAGAAAGCAGTTAAAAGGATGAGTTTTTCCATGATTTGCCTAAGTGGGAAAAGAGGAGATCTGAGCAAGAAAAATAAATTACAAGAAAAACCATACAAGTGGTAGAAGCTTAATGGCTGCTTGCTGATATAGAAACTTACACACTTATGGATATTTGACCACTTTACAAGCCCTTGTACTATGAGAATAAATTATTGGTATTTTATTGTTGTGTTCTGAAGCTCATCTTTTTGTCCTTCTTACCAATGAATTGTTTCCATTTCTGTGGCAAAATTTAATGATAAAAATAACATTTTTGTCACCAAGATACCCCTAAGATGCACACACTTGTATACACATAGATCACACTCACTGCTCTACATATTTTTAAAATGTGACCTGTCATTCCTGACCTATGCTGTTTGTGATATTGCAAAACATAAAACAGCAGTGTATGTACACTGAAAACAAGAAAATTTAATCATTTATCCCAAGGAAGATAAACTTTTGTTCAAATGCTGAGCTCACTAATTCTCAATGTTCGATCTTAGTAGAGAGAATTGGAGTTCACATGATATTATTGAATTAAATAAAGAGAAGAAAAGTGTCTATTCATCCAACTATTTCAACTTTTTTGATGCACTTTTGTGTTGTTTGTTCTCCCCCCAAAAGATGAAATTCAATATGTAGAATACTTGTTTTTTAAGAAATTAATCAGCTTCTAAAGTCAAATTCAATAACCTCAGCTGCTGCATTCACACCCCATTATTATAAGAGGGGAGAAATAAATACTGCCCCAAATTTCAACTATTTTTCTCATAAGCTTCAAGCTGCAAATTAAGGGCAGTTATTGGCGTGCTTAGAAACTAAATTGATATTTGGGAAATAGAACTCACATAATGATTTCCCCATCCATTTAATTTATTCTGAATCCAATAGCCATTAGTACTCTTTAAACTCTAGGGAACTACAGAAACCAATGTGGGGTTACTTTATTATCTCATTTATAGGAACTACATGACTTTAGAAAGAACTGTGATTATAGAAAAAACTGGATCTACCCCTTCATTGCCTACTGTACAATGCATTTATTTTGGAGATCCTTTCTATCTCCTCTAACACAGAAAGATCACGAACATGAAGCTCAGGAAATTATATAAAGTGGTCCCTTTCAATACCTTTGACTTTTTCCCAGGAAGAAAATCATCATCTAAATTGTCACTAGCTAAACCTTCTGATAATGAGAGGCCCTCGTAAGAGGAGATGATGGGGCTATGGAAGTGATTAACAACACTAATATTTATGTTGCTGTAGGCTAATTCATGGTCTAATGCAAAAGTGGAATATATTGATTTTAGCCTGCAAGTTTGTATTATGATCACAGCTTGCTCAAAACAAAACTCTGTGAGTTAGTTCATTTCAAAGAAAACAGCCTATTATGGGATGTTTCCATTTGACCATTAGAAGTTGTGTCTTGTTATTGCTATCTCAGAGAAGTTATTCAAGAGCACGTGAAGCAATGAAAAGATCAATGAACCAGGAGTCAGGAGACGTGGGTGCTAGTTCCCTCTTTTATCCTATGCTAAGTGACCCAAAGCAAATTCTTAACATCTCTAAAGTTCAATTTTCTCGTCTTTGACACAAGGGATAACCACTAGATTATAATCTATACTATCATTTCAATACTGGAAATTTATCTTCTATGAATGAAGGATGCAAATTTGAAGTCCAAGGACCATTCATTCCATTTGGCAAAAAGAACTGATTCTCAAAGCATCCAGGCAATAGAATGTTAATTAGGTTACTACAGAGGAGTTACTGTTTCGTTTTAATTTTAAATGTGGGTCCTAATATAGCCAGAAAAGTTGACAATAATAGTCTCAAAGACTATGCATTTGAATTGACTACCATGATATTAAAAATGCTCCAAGTAGACAACAGTACCTTAATTGTTGAGTTATTCTAAACAATTGGTTGGTTCTAGTCCAAGGATAGTTACATTTTTAGAGGGAAAAAAATTATCACGCTTTTGCCAATGAGAAATATGTGTGTGTTAGAAACATATATTTATATTTTGTTTCATTTTAATTATGCTTTGCATAACACAAAATAATTTTCTGGTTATTTTTCCCAACACACGTAAATGGAAATCTGTAATAAATTGGAGAAGAGCCAAGAAAATAACAGTATAGTTCTTAAAATTAAACTGATCATTTACAATATATATTGGACAAAATCATCAGAATGCCTATAATAACAACCTAAGTAAAACAAGATGATGATGGTAACAATAATACTCAACATATGGGAGTGCTATGTGCCAGGCACCATGATATGCACTTCCATTGCATTATTTTATTAAATCTTCCAAACAATTCTATAGAATAGATATGTTTGTACAAATCAGGAAACTTGGTAATAATCAATAAGAAATTAAATGATAGAATGAGCCATGAAGAATATATTTGTTTTCTCAAAATGATATCCAAAGATGTAACTAGAAGAGTTTTCTGGTGGTCATATTTAATTTGGTCCTTTTCACAGAACAATTACAAAGCTAAGAAAAATGATCTTCCCTTGGGTAATTTCTTATTCTCCTTGTTAGATATAATTTTTATATGTCTAGTTTTTGGTCTTTTTTCACTTGATTTTATTAAAGTGCAACACATAAAGTACATGAACATCTCTTGTACAGTTTGATTAATTTTCTCAGAATGTACACCTGCAAACTCAGATAACTTCCACCCAATTTCGATGAAGAATATTGCCTGAAGCTCAGAACCCACCTCATGCCCCCTCATAGTCATTACTCACTCACAGAAAAGTAACTGCTACTGTGACTTTCACCATTGTAGATTGATTTCTTTGCTTTATAGCAATAGATATACATCATCAGTGTGTACTTTTGGTGAGTGACTTCTTTCACTCATAATCAGATGTGTGTAATTCATCTCTCTATTTGCAAGTAACAGTAGTGTGTTGTTCCCCTTAGTGTACAGTATTCCTTGTAATACTATGCCTCTGTTTATTTATGCAACTTGATGGTGATGAACATTGGAAGATTTTAACCCAACTGGGCTCCATTGTGATTGAAGCTACTGTATGTGTGTTTGCTCATTTACTTTTGATGCACAAACATGGACATGTCTATTGATTCATACACACAGAGTAATCTATTATCTTTTCTCATGTGTGTTTGTGTGCAGAATGTCAGTATACATGTTATTTTAAGAGAGGCTGCAAACGAGTTTTGTGAGGTATTTGTAACAAGTAGTATTTCCATTGCTAATATAATTGCATTTACTCAACATACTAGTCAGCACTTGGTATTTTCAGATTGTTTGTGTGTTTTCAGCCATTATGGTGAGTATGAGTGGTCCCTCCTTGAGAGTTTAATTTGCATTTCCCTAATGAAGAATAATTTTGACAAATTTTGCATATGCTTATTGATCATTTGGTATATTCCTTTGTGATTTGCCTAGTTTTGTTATTTTTTCTAAAATGTTTTCTTTCCTTGTTGCTTTGCTGAGATTCTTTATATATTCTAGATATAAGTCCTTAGATATGTGTATTGCAAACATCTTCTTTTCCTGCTTTGCATTTTCTTTCTCTTCATGGTATCTTTTGATGAAATGAAATTCTGAATTCTAATAATATCAAATTTATGAAACATTTATTGTTTTTAAATAGTGTTCCATATAAGAAATATCGGCCTGTATCAAGTCATGAGGATATTCTCCTATAATATTTTCTGAAAGCTTTATTGTTGTCACTATTAAATATTGACTACTTATTTATAATATACCTAAATATCTGCTTGATATTATCTTGGCCCATTTTCATTCATAAATCCCCCTAAGACTCAGATGAAAACTATAAAAACTCTTCCTAATCTGTAGGAAAAGTGTGGGAGGAGATTCTACCAGTTGACTTTATTATGGTTATTCCCCTGCCTCAAATTGTATGCCCACAAATGTAGGAAGACTGGACTTCAGAATGTAACATAATAGAAAACTAAGAAGAACAGGAGTGATTGGATCATTCAATGGGGACAAGAAAACCTCCTAGAAAAGAAAAGCAGTGGCCTTAGACCAAGTAAAGTAAATTATTATAAGCCATTCTAGAGGATCAGCAATGGTTTCATACAGTAGATAAAAGCTTCTATGAAAAAGAAATAAAGCATTTGTTTATGACTTTAGCAAAATACACAGGAAGATTATGTGAGTTACTACAGCACAAAACACCCTAGATACTGACCTATAATAATATAGATGCACTCATCATCATTGAAAAATGTGGACCATGACACTAAATACTATTTAACATATCTTTTAAAAGAAACATTTGAGGTTTTTACAAATTGAATTTCTAACAAGTTATTTCAGGAATAATGAAAAATATGAGAGAAGACTATGTTGAAAATTTGAAAGAATCTTGTAGCATAAATTGAACAAGTTTTTAGTAACTTCAAGGGACATCATGGTTTTTATCAATTTATTTTTTTAGAGATACATTGTTTCCAGGGATTTTTGAATGAAATAAAATACATCTAAAAGGATAGTTACCTAAATTAATTCTTGCTGTCACAATCACCATTGTTATTATTTCTTAATATATATTAAGAGTTTACAGGACTTGTTACTCACATACATCTATTCTCTCCATGAGGAAAAAGGCCAAAGCAAATTTAGAAACAGAAAAACAAAATGCAGGAAGCATGGCAGTTTCAACTCATGAAACATTAAAGCACAGGAATAGAGAAACTTAGAGTATTTGAGATACTCCATGACACACGCACTGTCAGACACAGCGGATTAGGCCAAATTGCCACAGCATTGGTATGTTCATTTTGTACTAATTCTAGTAGAATTGTGTTACCAGGCAGAATGCTTCAAAACCAGATAATTAGAGGATGCATGCACTACAAAAGAGAAAGAAAATAAAAGGAAAAAAACACAAAAAATATTCTTGAAAACACAGAAGGAAATTCTTTGAAGTTACTAAACTTATGCAGACTCTTCAAGAAGGTATTAATGTAATTATGCAAGAGAACTATGGGGATTTGGGGATGTAGGCTAATAGGAGTGAGATCTGTGATGATGTGGAAAAGATGAACTCATAGCTTAGCTAACTCATAAGCAGGATAATATAGCTCAAGGAATATGAGCTCGAGGGACAAATAGGTCCCTGGATAACAGCTTACTCAGGGATTAGTCTCTCAGGTGTAGCTTCCTCACTTGTAAAATTGCTATAAAAATGCAGACATCACAGAGCTGATTTGTGAACTATGAATATAAAAAAATACCTGAATAATAGTCAATGGATGAAAGCTCTCATTAGGACTAATCACCGCCGTCTCTTTTCATGGGTGTCTTTGCAGTGATGAAATGGGAGAGTAGCCTGAAATTTTTATCTAAAGAAAGAACTCTGGGGAGAAGTAAAATATGATGCTAGGCTATCAAATCCTAGAAAATGAAATCTTTCAAATCAGGCTGCTGCCTGCTACCCACCTGCCATGTGGGCTAGGGAGCTAAAAGGACTTGTTTTTATCCAAATGCTGGCTTTCTGACAAGTAGAAGCAGCTTTATTTTCATTGCTTAGTTGACTGAAAAGGGTCACCATCTGTACAAATTGTAATTTTGATATTCTAGAGCCACGCTGGAATTGTTCAACTAATTTCCATAAATTTCCTCTAGTGGTGACAATTGTTTATCCTTATCAGTCAAACCCAGAGCTCAGCAGAACTATTGTTTACCTACAGGTAAAATCCTTTCTCAGCCTTCTACATCAATTCCCAGTGACCTGCAATCTCAAACCACCGTAGAAAGTGTTCTGTTTGAGGTACTATATGCACATGGGCCTCATGAATAGTCACCAACAAAAAAGACATTTACTTTTGTGTGAATTCCATCATTAATAATACTATAAATAATGGTAAGTCAGAAGAAACACGTTTAATTGGAAGCGCATGGGTAAGGATTTTAGGTTCCCCTCTATTTCAGGAGGGTGCTTTTGTTTCCAAAGAATTGTGTCAGGCACAATTCATTATTGTGCCTGACACTTAACGGCTTTATCAGTGATTTTTATGGGAGGTTGTATAGAAGACTTAAACAGGCACAGATAAAGAAACCAGGGGCATAATTTGCTTGCTTGTTTTGTTGATTAGGTTCCACTTATAGGTGAGATCCTATGGTATTTGTCTTTCACTCAGAGACAGTGAAATTAAGAACAAACCGACAGTAACCAGAGGGGAGGTGGGAAGGGATAAAGGGCGGGGGAGGGGGAAGGGTTTTCAGGAACATGTATAAAGGACACGTGGACAAAACCAAAGAGGAGTGGGATCAAGGGTGGGAAGTGAGGATGGCTGGGGTGGGGGATGGTGGGGGTGGGGGATGGTGGGGGTGGGAAACGGAGACAACTGAACTTGAACAACAATAAAAGAATTTTTAAAAAAGAAAAAAGAAAAGAAATAAGGGGCAACGCCCAACAGGGAAGCGATCATCACTGCTTCGGCCAGGAAAAGAGCAAAGACAGAGGGTCTGGCTTCTACTCAGTCTTACCACCCAGTCATAATGTGAAGGTTGAGAAGATGAAGGAAATGGTGCTGGGAGAAGTTCACGACAATGGCAGGTAGAAAAAGTGGTGCCTTTCCATTGAAACATACATCGGAATATATCACAGAGCGATGCAGTGATAAACAGGTCATGTTTTCTGAGAACCTATGTGAAACGAAAGCAGAAAAGCAAAAGATACCACAACCAGAGGACTTGCATGTCCCCACCCCATGACCACCACCAGTCAGCATAAAGTCGGGATTACTTTTCTGCCATCCCTATTCTCTACAGTTTGGTTTTAGATTCATCAATGCACTGACTCATGCACCACAAATAAACATATGTCTAAGAGTTTCTCCTTGCAGAGAAGTATAGAGCTAACCATTAAACATTAAATTTTACCTTAATAAGGTTAAATGAAGCAGGGCAATGGTCCTACATATACCATCATCCCTTGTGTCCTCTGAGGATTGTTTCCAGGATCCGCTGCAGACACCCAAATTGCAGATGCTCAAGTCTCATGGTGTAGCATTTGCATATAGCCTGCCTACATCCATCCTCCTGTATATTTCGTCATCTCCAGATAGATTACTTGTAACACCTAACACACTGTACATGTTATGTAATTAGTGGTTGTCCTGTATTGTTTAGGCAATAATGACCCCCAAAAGTCTGCACACGTTCCACACAGATGCAACCGTGGTAGGCCTAACTACCTAGCCCATGTTAGCAACAACGTAACTTTTGTTTTCTGAATATTTTCCATCTGTAGTTGGTTGAATCCCCAGATGTGGAACCCACAGATATGGATGGCTGACTGTGTCCAAGCTTGAATCATAACTGTCTTTCACTTCCATGTATGTTTTTTACTTCACTCTTGCCAAACTAATAAATGTCCTGGGATCCATCCCACTTATAAATCGTGTATAAAATTATTTGGCAATAGGCTCATGAGGTGTACAATTCGATAAAGTTGTTTCAAAATTCTAATACACAGAAATGATGGGGATAAAAGTTAGGTTTTACTGAGTATGGACTTTCATGTACGTTGTTCACAGTATTATGTTTTCTTGCATATACACATTTAATTAAATTTAATGTTCGGCCTAAACATATGCAGGGTTTGTTAACAATGAGTTAATAGGCCAAATGCCCTAAATGTCATTGATTTATTTAATCAAAGAAATAGAAACTGGGAGATTCACTAAACCCCAGACTATCTGACTACAGAGCCCATGGCCTTTTCAACTGCTTCTAAGATGGTAAGTGCCTATTACCGTGCTAGGTATTCAGGGGACTGTCAAAGCAAAATAAAACATGTCTCACCAAAAGGATTTAAAATATTCATGTTCTAATAGACCACTTCTTTTCCTGTTTTATTAAGAAAGTGCTCAGTTGTTAGAATATCTTTTTATGATTAGACAAACATTAACCAAAATCATAATGGAAAAGAAAATAATTTGAAATACCAACAGTGTCTTTCAGGAATGTTATATAGTTGCTTCATATTTTATTTCAAGTGAAAAATGAAAATCTTTATCCTGCTACCACAACCCATGTGTAGTCTGCATTTTGCTTCAGAACAAAGGTGTTACAAAGCAGGAAATTAGTGATGCTTTGGGAACTAATCTTCAGGGTTCGTAAAGCTATCAATTTTGTTTTTTTTGTAGAACAGAGGGTAAGGCTTCATAATTATACAAAAGATAAATCACCTAGCTGTGTAATTAACTCAAAATTACAATGGCAATAAAGGTACAGTTAAATTCATATTGATATACAAAATTTTAAGGAATGTTAATATACTTAATTGGCATTTAATAAGATAGCTGTGGCAAGTTAATTGGATATCAATTTACATAGTTCATAAATGCCATTTCTTTTAATAATTAAGTTCATATCCTCAAGATGAAGCTCATATAGTTTATTATGGATTATTAACATATATTTATTTTATATTTAAAACATGTTTAAGTGTTCTACATATATTTTATCAAACAACTTTTTTTCTTATTTACTCATGCTTGTTGATTCATGGACAGAAGTAAAAGTATCCAATATCATCACACCTGAGATCCACTTAGGCAACAATTTAGTATTGACATGCATCTAGATATAATTTTTGCTTTTGGCTTAATATTAATTTTAACATTTGAGTGCCATAATGATGAGAGAGAAGGGAGACCATGCTAATCTTCATAGTATACAAATGTGTCCACATCTGATTAATCTGTACATGGATCAGGAACCTTTTCGCTCTAGCCAGGGGCTCCAGTTTTGTGGTCCTGAGCATCTGGTATATAGAGGACCTTGCCAATGATTATGATGAGATCATTTCTTAGGCTTCTTGTGCACCTAATAATAATTTTTTGGAGGGGGGGTGGAGATTTGGGTGACATGGATGCTATTCAAAATTCTGTGGTGGTTCACTACTTCCCAGAAATCATCATCGTAGTTTCGTATTCATGAAATTTCTCTGTTAAAATTTGTCATGCATATTTGATTATGGCAGCATCTTTAGAAATACACATATATACATAAACTAAATAACCTAGATATAGTAGGTATCAGGAATGACAGTGGATTTTACTCTAAAGAATTGGATTTCATTTTATAACTCATGCTATTTTGAAACAACATAAAATTCTAGTTTTTTTTTCTTCCCTGACTGTGCCTTCTCCCCTTTACCACATTATGTGTCTGGGACACAAAGCTTCATTGATATTTTCCAAACTCTATACCATTACTTGTGTTTACTGTCTACCTCATCTGTTAAAATCCCAATTCATCTTTACTGAAGCTCAACTGCTACCTCTTCCTAAGTAAGCCCTGTCTCATCTCTTTTTGGAATTAGTCCCTCCACCTTTGGGGGTCCCCAAAGCAAGTTTTTTATTCAATTTATGTCTGTTCTGTAAGATTAACTTTCTTGAGAGAAGATACTATATCTTATTGTTATATTATCTATAAACCTCATCCAGTCAAAGTTCAGTAAACATTTTTAGGTATCAAATTATAAGCATTTTTAAGATAGCTGGTCACTTAGAAATACTTGTATTTAGATATGTACGTGATTAAGATGTACGTAATTAGGGTATAATCAAGTATAGTATATGTATGTTTTTTTAAAGTATATATAGTTCCAAAACTTTAAGAATCATTTATTATAATTACACAAATTATAGGGCCTGACTTTCAATAATTCATGCTGTCCCACCTTCCATAGCTAACGGGCACAACATTGCATTTAAGCACGACACTTTGCTTTACTGCTTATAATCCTTCTATGTGTTTGGAAATAAAATTTGATTTCTTTAAGTAGAGTCTACAATATGCATTTTTTTTTATTAATTCAGACTTGACTTCTTTCTTGTTAGTTCTTTGGCCAGAAAAATACCGTGAATAGGCCACACTACAGCACTGTCGCTTAACTGATGCGAAGAAGGACATCAAGGGATTTAAAGGCCACCATTCATTCTGGAAATGTCTCCTTAGTCTGCAGTACACTTACCATTTGACTAACGCAGCTTCAGCATATCTTTTTAATGGTGTAATTTGTAACTTGTGTGACAGAGGAAGAGCATTTTCTGTACTTAGGGAAAGGGTTCATTGCCACTAAATTAGACTTTTTAAACAACCCCAAAAGAAAGACCCCGGACAGCATCCTTTGATCCTTGCTTCAAAAGTGATGAACTTAATAGGGAATCGACTTGTATAAGACAAAGCCCTGACACAGGATACATTTATTTATTTCTGCATTGAATTTTCTCTTGTGGGATATATACCACAATAGATAAAATCTGCCATGGCCGTTTGTTAATTTATTTCCATTTTACCAACCAGTGGGTTTTCCATAATCAAAGGAAGAGGTTATTTGGATTGGGTTTAAATCTAGCTCCAAAATAATGTTTTTAAAGTTTTAATTGCATTTATTTCCAACATTTCAAAATCATGAGATTGTACACAGAAATCCATTTTCTTCTCATTTTTTTCCTGAGAAATCAGAATCTACTGACATGTTTGTCTCATTTTCCTATAGTTCAGCAATGCTAGAGTGTGGGAGGGCTCCGCCCGCAGAGCCCCATCCCTCCGCCACGGATGAAAATAAAACTACCAAGACATGATCTGCTTGGGGAGGATAGGTGGCCAAACTCTCAGAGGAGGATGACCCAGAGCATCTTCCTCACTAGGCTTTTATTGGGTTCCAATACACAGGAATACAGGTTTAACATTTCAAAAAAATCTGAGGGCTTAATCTGAGTCGATGTCAGTCAGGAAAGGTGGTTGCAAAACTTTGGAAGATACACCTATTTCCTCCTCGGACCCTTATCATTTAAATGAGAGCACTCTTAGCAAACAAAGCAGGTTTCACAGGACTTTAGGAATTCTTTCTTATGCTGGATCACCCGGGGAACTGTTCTGGCTGGCTGCACTGCTTGCCCTCATAGTTTCAGGCTTTAACCCTATTAGGCCCAGGAAGCAAGAGATAAGGAAGACATCTCCCAGATGGAAATGGGGACTCCGGCTATGTCAAAATAGCTGGTGGGTAAGGGTCCATCACCCCCTCTTTCCTGCAGCCCCCAAGTCCTTCCATGAGGGCCTCCCAAGTGGTCATGTCTGGCTTAGGTTGCCCCTCCCGTGAGAAGTCTTACCCATCATTGACTAACCAACTAAGCACTGGGGCCAGAGATGGATGAGGCAGAAGTGGCTGCTCCTGCCAGGGAGATAAGCTTTGTCTCCTAAGTAGGTCACATCCTCTTGACAGAACAGACCCAGATGAAGCAGGTCCCTTGGCTCTTACTCAGCCCACAATGAGGTGAGGATTACAACTCCTGAAACCAGGCTGAATGGTCCGCAACACCAGAGTTATGGAATGCTCATCGAATGGGGTTTGCCACAGATTCACCAAGTCGTCTTTCAGAGACCAAAATTTAGTTACGTTTCACATGCCACTTTTCATTTAAAATGAACAGACATTTAAAAAAATATTTTATTTATTTATTTTTGGAGAAAGGGAAGGTAGGGAGAAAGAGAAGGAGAGAAACATCAATGTGTGGTTGCCTTTTGCATACCCCAACTTGGGTCCTGGCCCACAACCCAGGCATGTGCCCTGGCTGAGAATCGAACTGGTGACCCCCTGGTTTAGAGGCTGGTACTCAATCCACTGAGCCACATCAGCCAGGGTGAAGAGACTTTGTTTTCAAAACATTTTATTTATTTATTTATTTATTTATTTATTTATTTATTTATTTATATTGTTTTCCAAGTACTGTTGTCTCCTTTCTCCCTCCACCACTCAACCCGCAGGATGAATATTAACCTATAGATTTTAGATAATATAGGAAACATTGTGCACTTAGGGGGATACAAGGGAACTATATTATCTGTACCCAAGCTCAAAGTGAGAATTTGAGCAAGAGTACACATAATATAATCCCCATATACTCTACTATGCACACAATGTTTCCTGTATTAACTAAAATCTATAGGTTAAGATTCATCCTTTGCATTGCACAGTTCCATGTCTTTGCATTTTGACAAATGCGTAGTCATGTACCCATTATTACAGTAATAGGCAGAAGAGTTTCACTGCCCTAGAATTACTGTGCTTCATCTATTCATCTCTCCTTCCTTCCCCTAAGCCTCTGGGAACCATTGGTCTTTTTACTATCTATGGACTGTTTCCTTGTCCAGAATTTAATATATTTTAAGGTATACAATATTTAGCCTTTCCAGATTGGTTTTTTCACTTAGGAATATGCACTTAAGATTCCTTCATATCTTTCCATGGCTTGAAGACTCATTTCTTCTTATTGTTGAATAATATTTCATCATATGGATTCACCACAGTTTGTATATCCATTCACCTATGGAAAGACATCTTGGTTGCATCTACTTTATAACAATTTGAATAAATATGCTATGAACACTTGCATACAAGTTTTTACGTGGGCATAGATTTTCATATCACTTGGGTAAATAGCAAGGAGGAAAATTGATGGATTACATGGTAAAACTATGTCCACCTTTTAAAGACACTGCTAAACTCTCTTCAAAGTAGTGGTACCATTTTGAAACTTAAAACAACATCCATTTATAATCACCTTGATTCTGTAAGTCAGGAGTCTGGCAAACATTAGCTGGAATCTTGTACAAGGGCTCACGGGACTGAAATCAGTTTATCAGCATGGCCCAAGTCTCATTTGAAGCTCAATGTTCTCATGAAGCTCCTTCAGGCTGGTGGCAGAATTTAACCCCAGGTAGTTATAAGACAGAGGTTCCTTTTTGCTTGTTTGTTGTTGATTGGGGTTCATTCTCAGTGTGTAGATACTGCCCAGAGCTTCAAGACACATGGCCCCCTCTAAAAAGCCTCTCACACATTAGCTGTTTGTTTTTTCAAATTCAGCAGAATCTCTTGTCTGCTTCCAGTCTCTCTGAATTCAGAAAAAGCCAATTCTTTTTGAAGGGCTCATCTTACTGTCTTGCCCACCTAAGATAATATCAATTTTGATTAACTCAAAATCAATTGAATATCTACCCTCAAGAAACTCTAAAACATTTATTTACAAAATTATATGTGCCTTTATGTTCATTGCAACATTATTCACAGTGGCCAAGATATGGAGACAACCACAATGTCCTTCAATAGAGACTGGATAAAGAAGTTATGGTACATCTATACAATGGAATACTATACAGCCATAAGAAAAGATGAAATACTGCCATTTCTGACAGCATGGAAGGACCTTAAGAATAGTATGCTAAGTGAAATCAGTCAGTCAGAAAAAGCTGAAAGCCATATGATTTCACTCATGTGTGGGATATAAAACTGAAACTCAGAGACATAGACAATAGTATGGTGGCTACAAGAGGGAAGATGGTAGGGAGTGGTAGAAGGTAAAGGGGGCCAAATATATGGGGACTGAAGGTGATTTGACTTTGGGCGGTAGGCACATAATGCAATATACCGATCATGTGTCACAGTAATAAACACTTGAAACCTATACAGTCTTATTAACCAATGTCACTCTAATAAACTTAATAAAATATATCCAAAAATCAATCGAATTAAGACTATATCTTCAAAATGCCTTCACTTTGATATACAACATGGTCTAGTGATGAGTATAAAATTCACCATGTTCACAGTCCTGCTCATGCTCAAATGGAGGGGATTACACAGAGCCTATACAGCACGGGGAGAATTTTGAGGATCATGTCTACTTCTTAACAATGAGTGCTATGGAATTGAGTAACATTACTACGCATACCTTTCTACGTGAACACACCTTCCTATATCAGCCCTGCTTTACTGGTAAATGTGATCCTGCAGATATTTGAGTCAAGGTAGTTGCTGACCTCCTAATTCTGTCAGATTGACCTAACCTCTATGTGTATTTTTTGTTTAGAGGAAGAAAACACATGGCTTTCACCTGAAACACCAGTTACTTTTTTCTTATAACCCCTTGTTATTTAATCCATAAACAATACCACAGACTGCTCACTCTTATCTGATTCCTTGCTCTTCTCTTTCCATCTGAAGCAGATAATAGCATTATATTTTTTGGTGATTGACAGAATAATTTTTCTCTGTATGCATTCTTTGTCCAGTATATGTTAGGACTTTACTAATCCCAGCAGATTTTTCACATAGTCATGAATTTCAGTGCCTTGTTACATCTACACAAACAATGAAAAATACCCCTTTGCCCAAGGGAAACGTTTCTCCATCCCAGCATGCAGTTTTCTTCCCTCTGACCAGATTGGTCTGTCTTCTGACTTAACATTTTCCTCTTGTTTCCTTCATCTTGCATATTGAACCACAGAATTTTAACTGTGTCCATCTGAATGAATGAGACACTTTTGAAAAGTTAACACAAGCAATTTGAGTACTGAATGCTATAGAAATATATTTATTTTCCAGACAACGTCCGTCCATCTTTTTTCTCAAGGAAGATGCATTTCTCTCAGTACCACTTACTGCAATCTTCACTGTGATATTATGCATTTGCTTCTCTTACTGAGAACTTCAGGGCAGGGGGTGGGGGGGAGGTTAAGTAAAGAGTCAGCCTTTAATCAGCCAGAAAAGGAATGCTGTCCCCACAGTTCCTCTACCTCTTGGCTGGATGGGAGCTAAAGTGAACTCATTAATTAGGGAAGTTGCCCCATGACTTCCCGTTGTTTATAATCAACGTGTTTAAGAGTAACATATTAGTGATTTGCAATGATTACCAATCCCCAGAGAACTAACTCTAAAAACTTTTCATTTTTTTCCTTTATTATCTCTGTCATCCTAATATTTCATACCAAGGAGAAATCTAAGAGAATCAGTCATTCATAAATTGTCTGGAGATATTTAGGATTTGGGATACTGTAGGCAAGTGCCTAAGACAGCAAGAAGAGAAAGTGACAGTTAAAGGCAAAAGCCAAGACTGGTTAGACCCAGACTGAAATTAAAATGTTCCCAGAAAGAGTAGAAAAAAGGAAACAACCCAAGCAACCATAACAACAAAAATAGTGCTCAACAGAAACACCAACCTTAACAAAAGAAACTCATGTGAAACACATTAAAGGGAATATATGTCCAAACGTTTTTTAATGTTTTTAATTTCAAATAGAAAAAAAGCTCTGTTTTTTTCCATTCTCTTAATGACTTATTTGGCCACATTGATTTATTTTCAGAAGAAAAATAATTTCTTTTCACTTGGCTAACTTAATGTTCCTCCCAACATTTGGAATTCAGAGTCACCACGCATATTTGCAAAGGAAACACCTCTGCATTTGGTGGGCCTTCGACTTCTTCAAAGAACGCTCATTTATGAAACGATGGGTTAGCTGATGGAAAATAAAAAGTAAGTATGAGATAATACAAGAACTGAATAAAATGTATTTTCTAACTTGGAAAGACTGCAGCTAAATAAACAAAAATACTAAACGATACAAAATTAAACTACATGGACATATAATTTATTGCTAATTATTTCCTTTCTTATCTCACTGAAACATTAATTTCTTAAGAATAGGGTATAAGAGGAGATTTCCACACAAATATGATCATCAACTTATGTATTCTAAAAGTGACCTCTTGGGACAGTTTGCGCAGGAACATTGAAGATGTGCTTTCGTTCTCGTTCCTCGAGTCTGGTTCATGAATCAACACCACTGGCATCACCTAGCAGCTTATCGGAAATGCTGACTCTCGGGTCTTACCCCAAATCTACTAAATTAAAATTTCATTTTAGCAAATCCTCAAGTAATCAGCATGCACGTTAAAATCACTGTATAGAAAACACAAACTAAACAATCTTTACTTGGTTTTAACTAAACTAAAAATAGGCTAACTCTTGTATTGTTTACTTCTTAGTTATGACATATAGCAACTTGTCCAAAAATAACATATGTTAGGAATCCGATGACTAATTGTTGAATGATTACTTAAATCACTTTTAGGATGATCTGTTTATTTGATCCATTGATTTGTATTGATCCGAGGTGTATTTTATGCTTATGTTATAATACATTTTTACATAGCAACATGGTTTCTTTTTATTGTAGATAGTAGTTCTTAAAGAATTAATGGAAAATATGCACATATGTAAACATTAATTTCTTATTATGAACATTTTGGAGCCCGATTAGGACACCTAGATTTCTTTCCAGTATTGGGCATACAGAACAAAAATTATATTTGTGTAGTACATGGTGCCACAGTCCAGAGACCATTGCTAGAGCACATTTTATATCAAATGCCAATATTTAAGAGTAACTATCAATACCAAAAATATTTTTTGCAGATTTCTCAAATGAATAATTAATTCTGATGTCCTTTAGAATAAATCAGTCAGTTTGAATAGTTTTATGCATTTCAAAATAGAGCAAACATTTGACCTTTTAGCCATCATATAATTTTATATTTAGTCATTTTAATTAAGGAAATTAAAATAATTTAAGGAAAATTTTGAAGGAAATTGTTCAACTTAATGATGTTCGCACTGCATAATATCCAGCCTGGGGACCACTGAGTTTCAACATCCAAGAGATATATTAGCCTATCTCCAGCCAGTTCAATGTCATTACATCTAAAATATAACCCCAATACTTTGCACATGCTCTCCCATACCTTTTTATAATGTCTTGAATATGAAGATTTCTGGTAAGCACACCTTTTGCTAATTGACTTCTAAGGCTAGTTACGTACAACCAATGTATATCTCAAATTAAACATCGATTACAATATTAGTATTTACATGTAGCCATAGGAATTCACTCCCATTTTCTGCCTCCTTATGTTAGCATCTGTTCATACATCAGCCATGTTTATTTTAGTTTTCCCAGGTATTGGTTGTGAGAATTGATATCTTATTTATTTTCTCATGGGACCATAGAATTTCTGAGGTAAAAGTTTTTTTTAAAAATCTAGGTAAACACCTCTGATTTGTAGGAGGAAATATTTATATTTATTTTCTAAAAGGACATTGAGATTGGAGATAAAAAGTGAAGATCTTTGCCCACACACATTGTTTGGAGCTCAGCTGAGACTTAGAAAACAAACATCTACACATTAACGTGATGCATCTCAAGCTGTATACACTAAGCCTTTATTATAAATAATTCGATGGTTGGCTTTCTCCTAATTAAGGGTTTCTCAGGTTTTCCCTTAAGGATCTTATTATGAGTGCTGACTAACAGTGGCATTTAGGGAGATCCCGTGGACCATCTCAACCAAACGATCTGCAGCTAGAGGACAGTGACTCTGACAAAAGGAATCACTCCAAACACACACACACGCACACACGCGCACGCACGCACACACACACACACACACACATCTCTCTTCAGAAACCAGTGACAAAGCTAGATGACATTATCAAAAACAGGTCTTGGAATTAAGGCAAATAACATAATGAGAGGAATTATTTAAGACAGATCACTGGAATGCAAGTAAGAATGGTGAAAACCCGTACAGGTTCAGCTGGTGGCTGCTCTACACTCTACCTACACCCTGCCCACCAATCCCTTCCTTGGCAAAGTAGTGCTGTGAAAACTAACACGTTTGTGTAGGAAGGGGATGTTGAAACTGGCGTAGAGCAGTAAAACTACACGGCTCTGGGTTTTGGAAACCATGGTTCTAACCATGGAAAACGAACGGAGAAGGACAAGGCTGCATCTACCCTTGGGTTGCAATTATGACTGGGAAGAGCAAGAAACTGGCGGACCAGTGAAAAACTGAACAGGGCAGTCTGGAAAATAAGACAAGCACACTGGACTCGATAAGCTCCCATATAACCGCACACATGTAACAGGTCACATGTGACTATTCCTGTATAAAAGTAGCTGTGGTTTGGAAGGCTGTGGGCATGAACAGGGATGCACACACACTTAAGAGCCTGGGAGAGTTATCCACAGCTGAACATGAGACCATGTGAAAAAGCAGAAAAAAGAACAAGAGAGAGCTCAACAGAAAGATGAAGCTGGGAAGCCCTTGTGTGCTGCCAGAACGTTGAATGCTGGACCCTACCCTCAGATAGATCCATCAGCAGTACTCTGCCTTGCAAACTCTAGTCATCTTAATTTCCTGAGAACCTCAGGGGCATACCTTTCACTCTAGGAGTCTTGCAAGCTCTGTCTAGGTCTTCCCCTTCTCAGCTATGGTCCTAAAACTATCTCTAAGTAGTGAGCAGGGGAAATCATATAGTGCTCACCTCATTTGTTTCCCATCTCTCAGGGGTCATTGCCATTCACTTCCTCAAGTCCATTGCCTTGAAATCATTATTTCATATATTCTGTCTGTTTTGCTGTTATTGTTTCATGAAGAAAGGTAAATGCAGTGGCCTGTTACTTCAATTTGGCAGGAAACAAATGTGTCTTTGACGCTTTTTCATTATTTTTAAGCACTTCCTTATTTTCTGAGGCTATAAGATGTTGCAGGCTCACTGCATACCTGCCTTTTCCCAACAGAGTCAGCCATTTATCCAAGAGCCTGGTTTCTTTTATTGGAGAATGGGCATTTAGAAGACAAAATCTTGGGGTTTTAGTAGTTCCATGTGTTGTTCTTGATGTGCTGCTTTATTTTTGAAAAGTTTGTGGGGGAAGGTATGTGTTTAAGTTTCTGCCATTGTTTGGGGCCTCCTAGGAGTACCCCTTTTACAATGTTGATTGCTAGAAATTTGGAGTGAATTTTTAAATAAGAATATCAGTACTATCATTATAACTTACTTCAGTATTATATTACTTGAGTACATATTTTAATACATTTTCTTATTTCTAAATTTTCTGAATAACTATCCATATTAATTCATGATCCATAATAGTTGTCTAAATCTTGCTAGAATTTATACATATTTTGGCTACTGTCATCCATGTTACATGCTTAATTATTTATCAAGGCAAAACTTTTATTTTTATTTGTCCTAAAAGTAAATATCCTAAATATGATATTTGGCCTTATTTACTAAATTATAATAACATGCTGAAACTTTATGTTCTATTTCTCACATTATACTTTTATTTAAAAATATTTTTTGTTTTTTTCCTTCTACATTTATCTTTAGAATCTGAGTTCAGGTATCTTTTATATTTTTATTTAAGTAAAGTTCAATGATCTATTTTAGTTTATATATCTTCTTATTGTATTTTTAAAACTCTTTAGGACTATACATTCTTTAGAAAATAGTACATGCCATATTATTTACATAGAATTCTGAAAAAATTCTGAAAAATAGTACATGAGAATCCATCATTCGGTACAATTTAGCTTTTATAAATGCACCAATTTTGCAAAGCACTGTGGTTACCTGTCTTGGATGTAAAATGAATAAAATATTTTCTGTCCTTCAAGAGTCAAGAGTAGCCATGTAAAGAGTATCATAGGTCAAGAAAACAAACAAACAAATAAAATCTCATGTTCATGAAGATATATTAAAAGGTCTGAGAAAGACCAAACACCTAATTTTGACTAGGTAGATATCGTCAAGCTTTTGACGGTGGTGGACTTGGAAAATAAAAGCTATAGCAGACTAGACATTAGAGCAAATGCCAGTCTGAAGGAATAACAGGAGCAAGGCATAAGAATGCCAAAGAAATATATTAATTTAGACAAAGAAGACAGTCCTAAATGGTTTTAATATCAGGTAGCTACTGTTCAGTTGAGGACATCAGGGGTCCGACAAGGAAATTCAAATTTTACTTTTTGGTCAGTGGATTTTGATAAGAGGCTTAAAATTGTTCTTATGTTTTAAGAAAATTCATTTGACACCAGTGTAGAGAGAATTTCAGGAAAATTAGAGGCAAGGAAATCAGTTAGAAAGTACTCAATAACATGGAGACCAGAGCATGAACATTGTCTTATGAGCATAGGTTACCTTATTGCTCCTGAAATGAATTATGTTGCTCTTACAAAACATTTAGTGTAAATTGAAAGATAAATTAGGATTCAAACATTTTTAAAATACCATAGAATATTCATGCTTTAAAAATGCAATTCCATATATTCAACAATAAGCATATTGTTATATATCCTCGCATTTTTTAATACTAGTTATAAGCCACCCTGCCAAACCTTAACCATAATGGTGGCTTATTTTTTAATCCATCTTGACTTGTAATATAAACATAAAGACAATGAAAATCACAATAACATCAGGGAGGGTGATCTTGGAAATGAGGACAGGGTGACAAAAATAATTTTGTTAATCCATTCTAGCCATTTTTATTAGACAATCTATTCTTGTTTTTAAAAATAACTAAGCATTTTATAGTTATGACTATAATTAAGAGTTTAAAAATATATTGTGTGTTATGTTCATCTTAAACTACTCAAATATGACAGGGAAATATAAAAACAAAATGTTAAATGGTCTTAATATGTGGATATATGCAGGATTTTCCAGCAAAAGATGCTCATGCATTTTACATAAAATTATTATATAAAAAATTAGCATGCACAATTGATAACAGTGAGAACTATTAAATTATTTTTAAATCATAATATAAGAAGGACATCATTCATCACCCATCTGGTGAATATTTCAAATGTCATCACACTCAACGTGTTCATATGCCACTTTAAAACAAACCAGAACTTCATGTATTTTGAAGATGAAGCCAAAGAGGCTTAAAGTCTCAGTTCTTGTGACACCATCTGGATTTCATTCCTGGCTATGACAATTACTATTTTTGTGCCTAAATACAATTACTTAACCTCTCTGTGATTATTTTCCTTAGTTTTAAAATGGGGATAAAATTAAAAACTTAAATGGTTGTTGTAAAGTTAAAATGAAATATTATGTGTAAGACTCTTAGAGTCATGCCTGGTATATAATTACTAAAGTTAAATAATAAATTAAAGAGGAAATAATGTTCATGTGCCTATGGCATCTTTCAGTCTCAGAAGTAAAGAATCCATTTTTTAAAATCTTCACAGACATGTTTTTATTAATTTTTTTTATAGAGAGAGGAAGGAAGAGAGAGAGAGACATCGATGTGAGAGAGAAACATTGATCAGTTGCCTCCTGCAAATGCCCTCACCTGGGATCAAACCCACAACCTAGGCATGTGCCCCAACCAGACTTGGAACTGAACAGCCAAACTTTTGGTGTATGGGATGATGTTCCAACCAACCCTGCAACCCAGGTAGGGTAAGAATACTTTCTTAAAACCAGAACCTACAGTTACTTAGGGTTTTTAGAATTCTATTATCATTCATTGTTATTTCTCTTTCCCCCTTATTTACTTGGAGGATGTGATCGCTTTATAAACATTTGAATTTCTAGGTCTACTGTAGTAATGGAGAACATTGACTTGGCAGCCTTACTAGTATCTCAAAAATTGTATATATATAATTTGTATATATAATTATATACTATATAATTGTATGATAAATTAATATAAGAATATAATTTTATATAATTATATAATACATTGTGTGTGTGTATATATATATTTATTTATGTATTCAACCCAGAGATAAATGATTTTAATGTGTATCTTGGAAAGTGGAGAAATGGTTGGACTAGAGTAGCATTAATTGATGAGCAAAGTTGGATGCGAGTCTTAAAAAGCGATGTTTGATGTAAAAGCTGTTAGTCATTAGTCTTAAATAATAAACTGGTTACTGACTGAGTCTGACCTTCCAGAAGTGTAGCTTCTAGATCAAGTAGCTAAATTAATTTTGATTGGTCTTTTGTCCTTTTTATTGAATTTATTGAGGTGACACTGGTTAACAAAATTCGAGAGGCTTTAGGTGCACAATTCCACAACACATCTGGACACTGTGTTGTGTGTTCACCACTAGAGTCAAGTTTCTGTCCATTATCATTTTCCCTGCTACCATCTTACTCCATGCCCCTCCAACAACCTCCCCCTCATCAGTCACCACTCTGTTGTCCATGCCCATAATTTTTTTCTCTCTCTTTTTTTTTTTGCTCAATTCCTTAACACCCTGCACTGAGCACCCTGTCTCCCAATAGCTGTCAGCCTGCTCTCTATAAGTCTGTCTCCATTTTGCTTGTTCTTAGTATGCTTTTAAAGACATGATGAAGAAAATACATCGGATACCAGATCATTTAGCCCAGGGCCAGTGAATTATTTCACCCTCAAAGGGAAGCATGTAATTTAATGAAAAAGACAAAGAAAGCATCTACCTGGCCTTATAGAATGGGCATCGTGCAAAGCAAAACCAGCCTAACTATCAGTGATGGTCCCACCACTGGAGAACTAGAAAGGTGTCAAATTCACGGAAGCAGGCAGAGAAGAATGGCAGGACCACCGCCCACCAAAAAGAGAGACAATATGAGAATAGAAAAGTTCATGTAAAGCAGGGAAACAGCATGCATTGAGAATAATACAAGCAATATCTAGAAAGATGTGACTATGGCCAAGACAACGGAAAAAAATTCAGGTGTTTTCCATAAAACACTGCCGAAAAGTCCCCCCTTTTTTGAGCACTTACTGAAGTGTGTTGACATTGCTTACTAGGAAATTAATCATTCTAAATGTTACAGCCTTAATTTTCAAATTGTAATACTTTTTAAGTCTTTATATATTTTATCCAAGTTTTAGCACCTGTAGTTCAAGTTTATATTGCAATAACTATGTTATAAATGTGTCTGTATCTCCCATGGTATTTATCAGAATTTAGTATAGAGCATGTACTACATAAATAAATGTTTATTAATTAGTTGATTAGAAAGTAGCTATAGAGAATTTTTCTGAGCCCAAGTGTCCATCAGTAGATGAGTTGATAAAAATGTTGTAGCACATATAATGGAATACTACTCAGCCATAAAAAAGAAGGAAATTTTACCCTTTGTGACAATTTGGATGGACCGGCAAAGCATTATGCTAAGTGGAGTATACCAGTCAGAGAAAGACAAATACAATATAATTTTACTCGTATGTGGAATCTAATGAACAAAAAGAAATAACAAGCAAAATAGAAATATATTCATAGATAGAGAGCAAGCTGACAGCTCCCCAGTGGGGAGACTGGGAAGGAGGGTGAAGGGATTAAGCCAAAAAAGAAAAAGAGAGAGAAATCTCACGGACATGGACAACAGTATGGTGACTGACTGGGGAGGAGGAGGAAAGAGTAGGAAGAGGTGAGGGAGGGTACGGGGGGATAAATGGTGATGGAAGGAGACTTAATCTGGGGTGGGGAACACACGATACAGTGTACAGATCATCTGTTGTGGAATTGCATACCTGAAACCTATATATTTTGTTAACCAGTGTCTCCCCAATACACTTAATTAAAAAGATATATGTGCACAAAATAAAAAATAAAAATAAAGAAAGGGAACTTTTCACACAAACACACAAGTATGAATGCACGCATTTTTACTGCATGTAATTCTTGTGCATGTGATTCTTTCCTGGTGTAGATGATCTACACATCTGGCTTCCTCCAAAATAGAATCCAATTAGTGTGACAGTTTTCTATAAGAAAGAATAGCCTTATGTAAGTGGTGGAACCCAAATCTGAAATTGGGCTGATTAGGTCAAAGGCTCTGCTTTCTCTCATTTTTATTGCAAGAGCTTTATATAAGTCAACCTTGATATAGGCAGAAACCCACAACACAAGATATTAATCAATCTCACTATAAATCTGAATTATTTTACCTGAATGAGCATAAGTGTTGTTGATGCAAGGGTTCTTTTTCTATTTTCAAAAATTTCAGTTATATAGAGAGAGTTATGTACAAGTTATTGGAGAAATGAAAAATTTTTAATGGAAGAAGACATTTATAAACAATTCTTTCATTAGAAAGTCTTGAATAAAGTAACACAATTCAAAATTAATTGGGGCTATTTCCTTATTTAGTTAAATGAGAATTGTTTCCTCATTCACTTGACAGTCTAGACACTAAAGTTTAAATGATGCACTAAACGTAAATGCTAATATGAATTATAATGTAACAAAATATAGGTTATGCTGTATTATTCTGCTGTTTATTTAGCAGCTGTAATAATGCCCTTGTGTGTTGGTTCTGTCCTAGGTGAAATGACAATGTAAATATTTTATGAGCCATTTTTTTCTCTTTAGGCTAATCGGTGAAGTGTCTGGAGAAGACAAACGCATAGAAACCTCCATAAAACTATGTTTTAAAGTAGTTTTAAATAATTTGTAATAATGGCTGAGGAAAAAGCAGTAAGTCTTTAAAATGAGACAGGCAGCACAGAATTACAGCAAGGTCAGAGGAGGGAAAAGAAAATGGTAGTGCTAAGACTTGAAGGTCAGAAAGCTTTGTGTTCAATAACTTCCATGGATAGTGGTGTAACATTTTACCACTTCTGGGTATACTTGGGAAAATTATGTACTTCGTCTGGCTTTCAGTTTTCTTCTCTTAAAAAATACTAATTATTTTCTACCAAGCCAAAGATGTACAAGTTAAATGATGTAAGTCATCTAAGATGTTAGATATGGTATCTAGTACATAGTAAAAATTCAATAAAGAGTAACAATGATTTAATTATTTATTGAGCTCATACTGTCTACCTGGTCCTGAATTAAAAAAGGCTTTAAATGTTCTATTTATCATTTTATTTTAATCATAAGAGAATGGTTGCACCTGAGGTAGGCATACTCCATTTACAGATACGAAAACTAAAACAAATAAAGAAATAAACAGTCACTTTTAACTCATGTCAAACAGCCAAAAAGGAAATAAATGGCTTTAAATAGAGCTCTTCATCCTCATTCAATAACTTGCATGCTTAACTCTTAGCCTGCAGTACCTCCTATATTATTGCTAAAGGAATGGCAGTATCAACCTAGAGATGAATATCTAGCCACTGCATCCTGAAATAACCAAGAAGATGGTAGCCTTTTCCATCCAAGCGTCAAAGCAAAAATAGGTATCACATTTTTATCTTTCATTTTGATGTAACTCATTTCTCAGATTCTCTCTTGCCATATGCCAGCTATCACATGTTCACCGTACTCATTTCCTGCTATCTGCCTATTACATATTTGGGACTTATCATTGCAATGTCTTTGAAACCTGAGACCTCTTTTCCACTCTGTTTGGGTCTTTGAATTATAACAGTTTTGAAAATCCGAGGACATCTGTGGTGTTGAATAATTCAAATAATTATATTTTCTAAGTCCAATTGCACTTTAGTACAAAAGCAAAACAGCAGTTCACAGACTCATGCTTATGTTACAACTAAATTACGAGTTATTTGCACAGAAAAAGTTGTATCTGACTGGTCAGCAAAATATGCAAACATTATTCTTTTTTAAAAAGAGTAACAAGTGAATAATTTACTTGTCAGATTCCAGTAACATTGTCCCATCTTTGACTTTCATCCTCCTATATGTCTTCAGACCAGATTGCATTTTAATTCAGTACATGACTGTGATATAGGTTTTAAAATTGGAAATTGGAAAATCCATCCTCAAAACAAGCTAAAATTTTTGGATTATTACTAAAAGAAGCTATTTTAATGTCTGAATGTTTTTTTATTATTTATTTTTTTAAATAGTTTATTTTTTTAATTTTTTTTAAAGATTTTTTTTTATTTATTTATCTTTAGAGAGGAAGGGTAGGAGAGAGGGAGAGGGAGAGAAATATCAATGTGTGGTTGCCTCTCGTGTGTCCCTTGCTGGGAACCGGCCTGCAACCCAGGCATGTGCCCTGACTGGGAATCGAACCGCGATTGTTTGGTTCACAGGCCCGCACTCAATCCACTGAGCTACACCAGCCAGGGCTAATGTCTGAATGTTTATAATAGATTTTCTATTCCTTTTTTTTTTTTTTTTTTTTTTTATTGTGAGACTGTGAGAGAGAAAAAAGTATAAGCACATCTATGAGCCAGAGATAATTCTAGGTGCTTTACAAATGTTTCACTTAATCCTCAAAAATGTCCACTAGAGTAGACTTTATTCTCCACTGCACAGAAGGGGAAATGGAGGAACTTGATAATACTTGTTAACTCACAGGGTTGTGATCTGACTGAGCTTCTCAGTCGGATAGATCTACGACCTCAGGCCCCTGACTTAGCTTCGCAGGCTTCATGCCCAGTTTGCAGTTTAGCACCCATCCAGTCGTCAGTTATAGGGGGTGCTAGTGAGTTTTCTTTATTAACACATTGTTCTTCAGTCATGAAGAGGGAGGCAAAAAATTCACCTAAAAATATTTTAAAACTGGATGAGGCTGGTTCTGAAGTCCAATGTCAAGCATCAAAAGTTTATTTCTGGCCCCTGATGAAGCTGATCTCTACTAGGAATATCACCTTACCTTAGCCTCAACAGGCACTTATGAAAAGCATTGACTATAGGAACTGCCACATAGAATCCTGAAATGGACAGAAGTAAAAATTAAATCATGTCTATAGGCCTTTTTTCTATTCTGTATTACTAACTTTCTCTGCTCACCAGGTAGCACACTTGACAGAAAGTAACTGTCAGGAGGCTAAGATAAGAACACTTTAAGGAGAAGTCAACAGGACCATAATTCTCCAGGTAATTGCTCTGACTATACCCGTGAGAAATCAGACAACATTTGGGAAGGGGGGACAAAACATTGTCCAGCTACTTTCTCACATTTAGATTCAACAGGCTTTCTGAAATATCTACATAATTGAATCATACTATAGAAACAAAATCCTAGCACCTGAGGTGGTGCTAGGAAACACAGATCTACTGTTTCTCCCTACACATCTCTTAATTCACCTGCACCAGGGGTGGGTGGGGCGGTCTGTCTGGATAAAAGCATACAATTAGTTCTCAGGAGGATAAGGAGTACTTGGCCTCAAGCCAGGCTAGTAATTTAAAACAAGGTGTTATTAAACCAATTACTATATTTTAATTGATTTTTTTGCAATATCTCCAGCACAGAAAACTCATCGAAGCTCATTTTGAGAATGAGGTAACAATGACCCTGAAATATGGCCAGCTTACAGAAAATAAAGTCAATATCAGTTCATTAGCAAATTAATGGGACTCTGACTTCACTGTAAATAAAATGCCTGCAATTTGGCCACACTGAATGGTCACAGTGAAAACGACAGATGAATATAAGAATGACTATATATGCACACTATATATTAATATATCATATATTAATATATAATATTTATATATGATATATTAGTATATTTATATATTAATGTATTTTTTATATATATATTAAAACCACCAATGAAGCCTAACTCCAATCAAATATTTAAGCTTATTATGAGGATCCACAACAGCAATGGAATTTGCTTAGAAAGTTTTCAGTACATTATTTCTCAGCAATTAGTTGTCTTAACAAGAAATGCAACTCATGCATTCCCTAGGGAAGGGAATGGTCATGAAAGGGAGAAGGAGGCAGGCGAGCCAGGGTGCTGGATGAGGCCCCTTTGAACCAGCTGTGCGTCTTAGTTTCTCCATTCATTTGCTGAGGAATTTTCCTGGCTTCTTAATTGATATCCTGCCTCAAAACTAAAGAATTTTATTTAGATGTGTAGTAAGCCAAATAGCATGAAAACTAAAACAGAATAAAAGAAAACAATACAGATATACCAGCATTATCAGGCAGTTCAATATGCCACAAATCTTAATAATTAGAAAATACGGTAATGGTCCATTCAAGAAATGCTTCATAAAAAATTTAAAAAGTATAAAAATATCCGAAATGGACACAAACACATCTGGAAACTCACTTTATAATAAATGTTTGTTAAACAACAACAAAACACCATAGTAATATTCCTTTATGTTTTATATGAAAGCACCTTTGTTATTATACTTCACTATTGAAAATATAAAGTGATTCTGAAAATATAAGAAAACTACAAAAGACCCAAAAGAAAAAATATGACAACCTATTGAATAGATAATTTACAGAAAGCAAAATACAAATGGTTCTTGTTGAAATGATGCTCAATCTCTCCTGCTGTGAGACAAATGCAAATGGAAACTCCATCAAGGTATCTGTTTAGCCTAGGAGACAGGTAAAGGACTAGGCTTGAAAATGTGCTCTGGCCAACAGTAAGTACTAGAAAAAACCAACACTCTATGCACTTCACAAGGCAGTCTGAATCCACGCATAAGTACAGAGGGCAGCTTGGCAAGGTACCACCTGTGCACATTCACCCTACAAATAAATGTTTATCTACATTCAAGTAACTATCCATATACAAAACTATATATTATTTTTATATAGCAGATATGCATTTATTTGTAAAAGAAAAGCTTGAAAACAACCAAAATGTCCAACAATAGGAGTTATTTGAATGCTTTATGTTATGCATACATACTAGTGTAGATATATAATTAAATAATACTTAGATTAAAAGTTGAATGAGGTAATTCCTTTACATACCAATATAAAATAATCTTTAAAAAAGCAAGGTGGAAAACAATATTCAGTGCACTTTTATGTATAACATATGTACACGTGTGCTATTTGCCTATATTGTCAAAAATAGTATTTGGATCAGTACACAAAAACAAATGAATTGCTTATATGAGGAGGGTGCACATGTGAGAGAAAAAGAGAGGGGGAGAGAGGGAGATGGAGAGAGTGACGGGTTGGTGATTGCAGGATCAGGAACAAGACTATCAATGCTCCGTCTTCCTCGTATTTCCACTCTTGCACCAGATATTACCTAAGTAATAATTTTAAAGGGTAAGAAAATCCATTAACATATCCAGTAATTATGTTTTAGTTATTTTCATTATGCCAAGCCAATGAAGTTAAATATGGGTTTTACCTTTATTTTTAAAGAATTTAATTATTTATTTTTAGAGAGAGGGGAAAGGAGAGAGAGAGAGGGGTGTGAGAGAAACATCAATCTGGGAAATGACCCGCAACCCAGGCATGTGTCCCAACAAGGAAGAGCACTGGAGAGACTTTGCTCTTTGGGATGCTCAACCAACTGAGCCACGCCCAGGCAGGGTGGGTTTTATCTTTAATCGAAGTCTTATAACATAAAAATTTGCTATACTACCAATTCTGAGTAAATGCTAAGGGTTATTAATTGTACCCGAAAAAATTAGGCAATTCAAATGATGTTTACGTGTTGATTGCCCATCCTAATAAAGACAAAAGTTCTTAGTTACATAAAAATTTTACCTTTCACAACAGAAAGACTAAATTATTATTTTCTCTTGAATATTAATATCACTTGTGCTCAACCAGAAGATCATGACAGGAAGTACATGTTACTCAATTTTGTATTCTCCGTGCCTAGCATTGTGTATGAAATAAAATAAAATCATTTCTTCTTTATTCAAAATTTAATGAATGATTTCAAAGGTGTATTTAGATAATCCAGAAATATGAAAAACTGTGCATTTTTAGTTCTTGACTCTTTTTAATAAAGTTTTAAGCATGCTTTAGATATCCTAAGACTCCCTCATTGTAGCTTCATTGGCTAACTCAATAAGCCCAACATCAGATTAGGAATTCTCTGTGAGCTTAGACACATAGCTAATTGTGATTGTCCACGTGTGGATTTCCATTTTTAATCAAAACTGATTACCTTTGTTTCTACAGTATTCTAAAATCAGATAAGAGTGATTTTTAAATATTCTGTTTGGAATAATGTAACCCATTAACTACTACAATTACAAAATTAATAATAGTGACAATGAGGACCTAATGTTCAAACACAGAAGGGAATAACGAGTACAAATTCATATAAATTCAATAAAAAGATCTTGTTTACACTTTTATTACAAAGTACTGTTCTTTCTTTTAACACATCGTATGAAAGCATTAGTCTCATAATGTGTATGGATTCCTAGCAATTCAGAGCATGAAGAGAAGCTGGGGTCTAGAGCATTTTCAGGATACTTCATATTATTTAGCATAACCTATATTACATAAAATGAAATTGAGACATGTAGACGAAATATTTTTGCCATTTAATAATTAAGCTCACTGACTTTGAAGCAAGGGCCCCTGGGTTGGAATCACTGTTTTAGGGATTTTGTTACTTAATCCACAGGATCTCAAATGCTAGTATGTTAGAGTAGATTGATAATTGAGAGACATATAAAACCAGAAACATTTGTTGATTTTTTCTCGAAGTAAATTAATTCATTCAATCTTTTGTTCTACAATATTTTCTAGCCCCATTTTAACATTTACAGTGACTTATGATTGACATACAATCAGTAACACATTTTAAGTATACAATTTAACAAGTTATGACATATCTACACTCATGACCATAATCACCTACAGCAGAATAGCCAAAATGTTTATAAGTCCAAATGTTTTCTTAAGCCTTTCACAATTTTTCCTCACTGTTACAATCAACAATTTTATAGTGATGAATTATGATAGTATTTTTTTACTTGGTAAATCAGAAAATATACTGCTTTTATTAATAAATATATATATTGAGATCTTACCATTAAGGTGATATTCCAGGATCAGGGAATATAGCAAAAAGAAAACTAATAAGACAGATGACCTCATTTAGCTTATATTTTTATAGTGGCAAAAGCCAACTATTGAAAATGAAGTGATGCTAAGTGCAATAAAGAAAAATAAAGCAGCTTAAAGGAATATAGGACAATGATAGAAGAGGGAAGTCTTATTTACATATTATGTAGTTGAGGGTACTTTTGACAAAATGACATTGGATAATAATATGAAGTTAAGTTCATGCACATGTTTTCATTGACTGATATCCCACAAAAACTAATGACAATCAATCATTTCTAATCTTTAAAATGGATCTAGTAGTAGTAACCATTGTATGAGATGATAGTAAGTATTAAATGTGTATAGTGTATAATGTCTGGGATATGGTGAATATATAATATAAAAATTGGCTTCATTGTCATAACCCGAAATCACAGAGCAGGGAAATAGTAGGGATGAGATTCTGAGGCAGCTCTCACTGTCTTCATGCTGTCTTAAGGTTTTACAATAGCTAATCAAAACTAAATATTTTGATTGAGCCAAGAGAAGTATATGTATTGATTAAATTGCATATGTTTGAGAATTGAAATTCCCACATGATAAATTGTAACATGCTATGTTTTTCTGTTTTGCATTGTATAAATTTAATTATTAGTAGCTTAACTTGCTAATAATATTGTTACTCTTTGCTGAGTGTGAAATGAAAGGGATTTAAAAATCATCAATAATAGCAAAAACGTTCACTTTCTAGGACTGCTAGCACATTACATGCTTTTTCATTTAATTAATCTACAGTACTCCATTTAACAAAACTCAATTTCACTTATAAAATGGGAGCAATTTGCACAAAATTTTCTCAAATAGATATCCCTTTCACACCTCCCAAAGCTAATGCCTGCAAATCTCATTGGAGGCATGACTACTGACGTTATAACGTCATTTCAATCAACAGCCTCAGAGAAGTTACCAAATAATGCAGCATTATTATAGTCAAAAGAAAATACTCAAGCATTTCATACTTTTTCAGGCTTATTTCTTTGCATTTACCCCCACTTTGCTCTTCCTTTACTCAGAGTTTTCAATGCAAGTCTGTTGACCGAAACTATCATGTGCTATTCTTGATGAGGTAACAATGGTTTACCTTGGGTGGCTACTTCAGTTTCAGCAGAGTTATCCATTAAATATGATGCCGAATTGTGCTTGTCTCAGTTGCTCAAAATTTTCCAGTGCAAAGTGTTTCTAGAGAGACCAGTGTTAATAGGTCCAAATAGTACAAACTGAAAATCAATTACAAATTAAAAATATACATATGTTGTTGCTTGGAGAACAAGATGTTCTGGTAATTTAATTTTTGGGTTGAGCTTTAAAATAACTTAAACTTTGTATGACAAAGTAAATAACTTTATTCAGTCCTTCTTAAAATTTTCTACTTTAAGACAAGAGAAAAAGCAAATACTCCCAACGAGTAAGTGTGTGAGGAGCCTGGTGGGACGTGTGTAGGCTCACAATCTTGTTCTCAACCATGATCAACACTTTACACTGTTGGGAATGCACAAGTGGATGCCATGAAAGTTTAACAATTGCCTCTGATTAAGGTAGAGCAGGGTGTTAAAGAAAAGATATAAGAACCAACTGCATAATTATCTGAGAATACTCAGAGCAGAAAGTATTCCAACTAAATAGCTAGATGACTTTTATCAACATGACATGTTAATGGATGGGAGGTGATATTTTATATATTTTCTATGTATACACACATGTACATATACTATCCATTGCTTGTAGCTGGAAGTAAATCTAGAGGTAATTTTATCAAGTGTTCACATTTTGTAGGTGAGAACAAAATCCTGAGAACTTTCATAACATGCATAGAATCACAGTTATGAGAGAGTTGGAACAATATCTGACATTTTTAATGAGAGGGGGGTAGAGCGTTAGGACTTGTGAAAGTTAAAAAACTCAGGGTTGACTTGATCAATTATGCAGGAAAATAAAGGTTAATATGAAGAAGATGTTCTGTAGATTATTCTCATTTTTTCCAGTGATTTCAGCTGGGGAAATGCTGTGCAGGATAATTAAAATCTGGAACATGCTGTATCCCCAAAACAAGGTTACACTAAACTTGACATTGGAGGGGTTAGAGCTATCCAGATTATTAGAAATGAGTTATCCTTACCTATTTTCTCATGCTAAATACCTAAGTTTTAAACCCTTTTTATCTTCTGATGGACGTGGCCATATACCTTTGTATTAGCAAATTGCTTACAAGAAGTCTACTGGCAGCTTCTAAATAAGTTTTGGTATCTAATTAAATAGAATTAGTATTAGTTATACACCAGTACTTTAACTAGTAAATCCCAGAGGTTGTGGAGTAAATTCCAAACTTACTGTGTCGACACAATAGAATATATTCCTTGCTCACATGTAATAGTACAGTGCTTCCATTTCTGGGGGGCAGTTGGTTTTCCACGGGGAGATTCAGGGATCCAGGCTCTTTCTATCTGTGCCTCAAGTATGCACTAATGCTTCTATTGTATTTGGTCATGTGAATAGGGGATGGAAATATGGTGAGTGGGAGCAGGCACACTTGCTTACATTTCAGCCTGGGAGTAACACAAATGAGCGAGCTAGATGGGGGTGCATCAGGAAGGGAGAGGGAAAGTAATGAAAGAAAGCAGTGACAGGGAACTGCAGATTGCAGTTCTTGGCTGAGCAGCCAGCCCTTAGCAAACATCCTGCTAGTGTAATGATAGCACAAGTCTTTGGAGAGCATCCATCTATCTCTTATACAACACATATACAAGCAGACTCCCTCTTCTTGGGTTAGAGCAGATTCTGCCATCCTATGTGATATTTGAAGAACTAAGCATGAAGACAAAGATAATTTGCTTAATATATATTTCTACTTGCCACAGAAAGAAAAACTGCAGTTGAGATTTTACATAAAGATTACAAGAGTTAATGCCTTCAACGATAATGCTAAAGACTTTTCAAAAACTAGTAGGGAAATACTCAGTTGGAATGCATGGTGACCATTGGCCCTGAGCATAGAATAAAATATTTAAAAAAATATAAAATCGTACCCTTAGTGATTATTTCCATTAGGCAAATATGTGATCTTTTATCAAATAAAGGCCCAGGTATTATATCTGGATGTTTTTTCCTAAATCCATAGTACCTAATCACTCTGGGAATCACGTGTGTATGTTTTCTTACATTATGATCCCCCAACTGGGCGATGGCCTGCCAGCTGGAATATTTTTCTGTCTGTTGATTCATCTACTTCCATTGGCACTCCTGCTCATTGTGCTGTGATAGCCTTTGTTTAGTGTGACTGGATCCTGAAACAACAGTGCTTTTTAAATTGTGTGAATAGACCTGGTATGATTATCTTAAAGGGTCAATTATGATTGCAAAAATGTGTGACTTTTATTTTGGCTGCTCCTAGTCCTTTTTTTGGTTTTCATCCTGGCTCTTCGTTCTTTTGTGTATAGGTAGTATTTGTCCTCTGTATATGTAAAGTGTAACTAAATACTCTAAGACCCCTTAAAATGCTTGTTCTTTCATAACATAGGTACAGTCTATAAAATTGCATGCACACCTGTTTATATTCACTCACCATATTGGTTTCTGATAAGTAATGCCAACATAAAGATGAAACTTGTTCCTATATAATTGTTTTAAAGGTCTGAGTACGTGAATTCGCAGCTAATAATATTTAGCATAATTAGGGAAGCAAATTAGAAGAATATTAAAGCCTTCACATTTCAGTATTTATGATAGATTTCTATGTAATTACAAAATAACATTGTTGCTAATGAGATATTTAACAAAAACAAAGACAATTAGCAATATTTTTCTGTAATAAATAATTTGGCAATGTTTAGTAGAAAAATGGCTTTTTATCTATGGCTATTTTGTTTTGGTGAAAAAGATTAAGATTTGGGAAACTTAAGATAGATGTTCACACCTAAGCCACTTTTCCTTTATTATCAACAAACTTAAAAGAATCTTAGTTATTCTAGAAATACAAATAATGTGGGTGGTATTTATATTTATGAAAGAAATAAAAGATATTCCATTACTTCTGGTCAAAAAGTCAATTACCAAATACATATCCTGCTAAGGATTTAACAAGGAACTAATCAAATGGTGGAAGAAAGTGGAGTGTAAATATGTGACCCTGCCCATAAAAACCTTACAATCCATTTTGAAGAACAAGGTATACCAAGTAAAGAACAGTTTATAACTAAGAGTTTAATGATATATATGACAATACAGGAATAAAGAGGAATGATAATATTTTAATAACACATAAATGATATTAAGAAAGTTTAGTTAGAGTAAATCCCAGCAGTAGGATTGCCCTAAGCTTTCTTACTATCATTTGCGTGCTATTAAAATAAGGACCTATGGACAAAGCCAAAGGGGGAGGTTCAAGAGTGGACGGCAGAGATGGGTGGGGCAAGGACGTTGTGGTGGGGGGGAAATGGAGACAATTGTACTTGAATAACAATAAAAAAGACAGTTTAGTTAAAGACCATACTGTATAATATCATATTTAAATATTTAAAGCATTCATAATGTTTCCAGGGAAACATATAAGAAGATGCAAAGGGACGTTCACAATGTACTCAAAAGAGTGTATGCTTACTGTCAAGCACTGTAATAGGTGCCAGAAAGGGATGTAACAAAGACATCATAGTCTGGTGGAGGAGATGTGGTGAACACAGGTAACAACACATGCATATCAAGGCTTTGAAGTGAATGATGCCTTGAAAGTATGAGGACAGGACATCAAGCTCATCTTCAAAGGTATCGCCCTCTGGCAAGTCCGAGAGAAGAGACAAGCATAATTCTCAGCAACAGAAGATTTACCTAGTTGCTTAGAGGGGCTGGTGTGAGTCACCCACCTGAAACCTTCCTATGAGAGAAGATGAAGGTAGTCCTAGTCTAGCCCATTTACAAAATAATAAAGTCCTCCAAAGAGGGGTTACTTCAGTCCCAGAACTGCCTTTACCAGGTCTTTTAGAACAGTAGATATATGAAGGTCAAACTATAGAGAGCCAAGAACCTACCGACAGTAATCTGTGCTTAGACATCGCTCCACTAGCTATACAGTAATATGTGGACACCAACCACAAGTAGCTGGTTCAAACAATGTATTTTATAGGATTATTTAATAAAATTTGACTCAATATAAAGTTATCTAAGCTATCTGGACTAAACCTTTCTATTTATTATCCCCCGCCCCCCCCCCCCCACACACACACATCTTTTGGAGATAAAGATAAGGATAAAAGGCTACCAAATTTTAATCTCAAGGTATGTGCTTGCAGTGGTCTATTGATTGCCTTGTTTAGGTCCATTGGTTACATTGTACATATTGATGATATTTCTTTACCAAGACATCTCCTAGGCCAGTTGTGTTGATTAACACTGTTGGCAAAGGCTCTTACCCAAGATAAATTCAGAGGATTCATTAGAGTGAACCTGAAGATGTTAAGATAGTGCAGGGGACAACCTAGAGCCCTTGAGTAGAGGCAAGTAACATGAGACGTTGACAGCTCATGGTTTTTACACCGAAGAGGGGGGAACTTCCTATCTGTGACTAGTTCCTCTAGAGGCATTGGTATTCATCTTCTGACCTATATGCAAAAAAACCCCCCAAATATGTTGATTTGAGATATGATGTGTACATTTGCCATTTCTGCTATTCTACCCATTTGACTGTAGGTTTTATCCTACATAAATTTGGCAACTCCAATATGTTAATGCTCATGAAAAACTGTAGAGACACCTGGTGGAATTGTAGGCGGGCCTCATGTGTGGTCATAACTGGAGTTAGAGCCTTAAATTATGTACCCTCATGCTCTGGTGAAAGAAGTTTTAAGAAGATTACGTAGGGAGAGAGAAGCCATGCAACAAAGACAAATAAGCCTAATACTTTGCTTTTGTTAAATCTCCAGTCTTGCAGAAGCAAGAACGTATTTCCCAAAAGATGTAAATTCAGTAAGAGGTGTCATGGTGCCCTTATAGCACATCTTGAAAAGTAGGGATCTGAGGGACCAGGAGGGTAGGTGCCCAAAGAGGAGGGATAATGTTTTACTAAACACACTGTCGGAAGTGCCTCCAGGGTACCCCAAGAGAAAATTTTGTCTAACTTCATTTAATTAGTTGTTTATGAAAATTATTTGCATGTAGAAACATTTTATAAGTAATATCAATTTAGATCTTTTGGCAATTTGAAAACAATTTGGAATAAGAATGCTACACAATTATAAACTATTGGTATAACATAATCATTTAGAACATGAACTTTGGAACAGACAACTGTATGTTACATCATGAATCTGCTATTTGGTGTTTCTATAAATTGGCCAAGTTCTTTACTTGCTTGCTTATCTTTCTTCACCTATAAAATGAATTATAATATATCACTGACTTGTGTTAAAATAATACACATTTAAAACAATATAATGTCTAAAAATAAGTCATAATACATGCAATTTTACCTTTGAGAATTCTCATATTATCTTACTTCTTATTATCTTAGAAAACTTAGTCTATGTTTTCTCACTTTACCAGTAATAAGCATTGAGCCCTTGCAATGTGACATGACATACACTGTGAGGGCTGGGTTTTTTTTTTTTTTTTTTTCAGACCCCGCCCCCACATGAGGGCTGGTTTTGATACGATGGTGAACTGAAAAGACAGTCCATGCCCTGTAGGAGTTTATATCTCCCTGTAGGAGATAATCAATTGGTTACTAGGGGCTGATAGAAGACACAAATTGATAGTAAAAATATTCTTAGGGCATTCCTACTGAAATTCAGCATTGCTGAATTTCTGTTTGACTTACTATAATATTCAAATTTAAAATTTATAAAAAGAACTTCAGCATCAGAAAAAGAAAGGATACCTAATATGGTTTATTTTACTATGTGGAGCTTTGGAAATCTCTAAAGGTACAACAGTATAGAATTGCTAGATTATGTGTGTGTGTGCACACGTATGTACTAAGCATCCATCTAAAATCATGTGATCAGATAACATTCATTATGAGTCCCTTCTTGTGTAAATAAGAAAAACAGTATACAAAACAACATGTACAGTATATATTAGTTTAGTTTATTTACATTCAAGCCTTTGAATAATGAAGCTTATCTACATGGAGGTACAACAGGGAAAGATTAAGGACAAACTAGAAAATGCTGTATATATTTCTAGGTGATGAGCTTACGAACTTTTTACTCATTTGGGGCTTTTCACTGTTTTCAAAGGTTATTTATTATTTTAGAAGTTATGAAAGTGCATGTAAGAAATACCACACATTTTTCCAGTAACGGCAAAACTGTATTTCAAGTCATTCATATTGTTCTCATTTCTAAGAGCATTACTATTTCTTGAATCTGTGAATACTTCGGTAATTACGCTTGAAGGTTTCTAAAGTGTTTTTCTACATCCTTCCAAATTCAGAGAATTTCTATCACACAAAAAGGATGGTGACAGATCCGTGACACCTCAGGTGGAAAACGACCCTTTGTTGCTTCATTCGGGAGAAGTGCACAATGCATTACCTTTCGTGTGGTCCCTTTTACTTTGTATTAAGGACAGCTTTGGGAATCATTAAAACTGCTGAAACAACAGATATCTCTCCTGAGTCACAGGAAAGGGAAAGGAATTAATGAAGAAACCCTGCCACGGGGGCAATGTCAAATTGTACACCTACTAGAGTTTTCCAAGGCACAAATGGAGATTTTTCTTTCTTGCTGGTGTTTTAGAGAATAACCTTAAGATTACTATTCCTTTTTTTAATCTCTACTGATGATCTATGGCTATATTTTGCATGAAGGATGATTGTGTTGTACAGTACTCGTTATTCTTTTAGAATCCCATCATACTCCAATTTCAAGCATAGAAGAAACAAGGCGGTTAATTTTAGTGTTATCTCTTGTGAAAGTTCATGAGCTTTAATTAAGCTGTGGTTACTAGGATTAAAATTGGCATTGACTGCAATATTCAATCCCTTTCCACCTAAGCATAGATTTAACAGATTTAATTTCTGCCCCACACAGAAATTAATCTGAATTCTACCAGATCCCCATGAGTTTCTTCCTATGTTCCTGGAATTCCCACAACACAGACAGTGATTTTTCCACTGAGAACCTATAGATAGTCTCTTCAATCAAATATATTTCATAGATTTATAAATATGAACATCTACTGCATATCTAACTTGACATATTCTAAAACTGCATTCTTAATTGTTTTATTCTTTGAATGGGGAGCCATGTTTTCTCATGAGAGCTCCTCATAAACATTTGGCAACTGTAAGACATTGCTGCTCTCTAGTTATAGAACTTTTAATGAAAAGGTTTAAATATTTCTTCAAATGTTCTGGAAATCGCAGGTGATACCTTTAATAAATTGGTCAAGAGTCAATGAAACTGGAGGGCACACAATGTATCATAGAAATGTACCCTTGAAACCTATGTGAGCCTATTAAGCAATGTCACTTCAATACATTTAATTAAAAAATAAATAAATAAATAAATAAATCACAATTTGTCTATTCCACACCAGACAACCCGAAATAGAGGGACATGATTAAATTATCTCACAATGACAAGTAATTTCTGGCACTGGCTCAGCATCATATAATCATACTTTTTTAAATATGTGGAATTGCTCTATTTTAGGAAGTAAAAGATTTGGCTTGAATATTTCCTGAGAGAGTCAAGCTCACAGGAGTTGGCAGTGAGCCAGGTCCTGAAAATCAGAGGCACCATCATGAACCAGAGAAGAGTTCTATATGAGGGCTCACGAAGTATGATGCCAAACAGGAGTGACTGTCAAGTGTCTCATGTTTCAGCTAAACTGTACATGTAATTCCTCACTTCCCTACATTTAATTGGTTTCTTGGTGTGACTTTGAGAATGTCTGAATGTTTTACTTACCTACATGACAACCATCACTGCTACTCTTTACATGGAGAATCAAAGAAATAGAAGTGAATAAATCCTAGAGATAATACTGGAAGTTGAAGATATAGCATCTTTGTCTTGCAATAAGATAAAGCTTTCAAGTAAGGATCCAACAGGTGAAAATACTGGGAATCTACAATTACAGGACTGGGTTTCAGACCCAGCTCTACCGTCTGCTGGCTGGGTGAGAACAGGCAATTAATTAACCTCTCTAATATATAATTTATTTATATTGACATTAGAATAACAATTGAATTCACTACAGGACTATGAAGATTAAACAAATCAAGTTTTCATGAGATGTTTAAGATTAATGTTCACCATGCTCAGGAATTTATAGATAATAATGAGACCTTCATGTCAGATACTATAAGATTTCCAATGTCCATGAAGATGAAGCATCACCAGGTATTTTTGAGAATCACAACCCTATTTTGCACATGCTTTTGGCCAATTACATTGGCCCATGTAGTTGGCATAGGATACTGCCGCTGCTCTTCATGGGATACTCTTTGTCTTCCTGTCTTGCAGGCTGATTCCCAGTGCTACTAAAGCTGCAATACCAAAGCTGCTATAATGCTACAGAATTATTTTTCATTTTCACTGTGATGCTGAATTTCATGCATAAATGAGCAGAATCATCCTTTTCAGCAAGCAATGTGTTGTATCATTCACCTCTGTCTCAAAGAAATATTGCCTATTCTCTGACCCTTAAATGGATTCTAGACAAAAGAGACACCTTAAATTTATTCCAGAAGCTTCCTTCTTTCTGTGAGGAATCAGATCTATTTCTTGCATGTGGGCTACAGAACAATATCCCTACTGTATTTCACTTCTGCCCCTTTTCTCTGAGCAGCTAGACACAACTTTAACCCCATGGACCATATGAAAACCCCCATAGAGATAAGTACCTTAAATTTCAAAAACTCAACAAAATTTACTTAAGCTTTTTCTTCATTACACTACTAAAAACCTTTAGAAAATCTCAAAAATATATGTTCTCACTTGATTGAGACATTGTATTATTTGGACACAGCAGATCTAAGATGATTTTATCAGTCTTATAATAAAATGATAATTATGGGTTATAGAACATTATTTATAAATTGATGTCACTTGTAATTATACTTAGTGAAAATTTTTAAACATTTTTGGAACTTAGCTACAAAACTGTGGTATTAATCTAAATCTTTTATTATGTGATATGGTTTTCTTAGCAAAAAAAATTTGTTTCTAAGTCTCAGGTACTAAGAGCTTCAAAGATAAATTCATAATGATTTAAGACATTATAAATAATCGGATTTCTTAAAGGAAGGATAAAAGGGAGGAAAAAGGAAGAGATCTCATTACATGTACTTGGGAGGTAAAAATGGGTTTAGAAAACCATGTCACCTGTCAATGGATCTTTGATTATAGTGTGGACAGGCAGGCTCACATTGACCTTATTTGGCAGCCAAGTATAATTGTGATATTTGACCAAGATGAGTGAAACATATATCACTCCAACCATAGTCATCAATTATTTATTGAGGAAAAGATAGAATGTATTAGATTCAGGAGCTGGATATCAAAATGAGAAGAAACCTCCTTCCACAAGTGGCTATAATCAGAGAATAATTCAAATGTCCTTGAATTAGAGTTATTGTGGAAAAGAAAAAGATAAATCAAGCAAGCTCTAATTGTAAAATATTGTACCTCAGTGACAGCAACTTGTTTAGAAATAATAATGAGATATGGAGGAATAAAGGAAACCTCTCATCTTGAGAAAAGGAATAGCAAGCCCTTCAGAAAACCCGCTTGTTAGCAGAAGAGTTTTGAGCAGCATAGAAAGAAGCTCCTTTCTCTTCCAAATTAAGCATGGACTAAGGGGATAAGGACTTTAAAATATCCTCTGTGCTTGTCCTAAAGATATCTGAGGGGCAGGCAGAAGCAAAGAGCTGGCAGAAGGGTGATTATTTTAGTGAAAGACTTCCTAAGAACTTGTCATCAGGAAAATCCCTCCTCCTAGAAAGCACCAGCAAACAGGCTGCTTTGAGGATGTCTGTTTAATTAAATTAGTCATTGTCCGGTATAAAACTAATGTGCCTTCCTTCTGAAATTTTTGAAAGATATTCTCAAGTTCAAAAGGTAAGAGCAGCCATGCAAAATGTCACTACTCACTGAAAACCATGTTAATAATCAACACAAGTTTCCATCCAGGCTTTTTTATATATGCATTTACAACATAACTTATTTATAATTCTGCATCCTGCTTTATTACTTAGAATTATAGCCTATGTTTTTCCTATTATTAAAAAAGTGAGTATACATCATTTTAAAAGAGAATTATATTATGGCTTGTCAAAACTAACTGTTGAGCTGTGGCTGAACATTCCCATGATATTTGATGTTTGCTATTAGACATAATGTAGATACACATGTGCTTGCTTCGCTTTGAAATATTTTTCCTAAAATATTTTTGAACTTGTAGTAGAAAAGCAAAGTAGTAAAGGGAGAAAACCAAATTTTGTTGAGCGTGTACTATGTACCATCAACTATTCTATATTTATTATGAATGCCATGGGGCTGACAATTTATACCCAATTTGTACCTATCACTGAGATGCAGGAGTATGTGCTTGTCAGTGTTTCACAAGCCAAGACTTACCAGTTAGCATATCTGCAAGAAGGATTGAGGAGGCTACACCGGGAGAACTCATTCTTAGGGACTATTGGAGATTAGGGACAATTCTGTAGAGAGCTTCATATTTATTGCTCTAATGTGTATCCTGGCCCAGCCCTACAGCCTGTTAACAGGGGGAAAAGAGTAAATGAAAGCAAAGTACTATTTCTCTAAAATTGCGCAGGTACCTGGACACAGTTAACATAAAGGGGAGAAGGTTGGTCTAGCTTCTGAGCAAACTCCCAGCAATGGCACTGAAGATCTTCAGTGCAAAAGTGTCGAGCAAAGGGTAGCAGACCTCAGCAGAAGCAGAGTGTCCAGTAGAAGCCAAGTGTTGCCTGCTTGAACAGGGTACCACTGCTGCCCAGCATTTACTGGGTATGGCTGGCTTTTCTAAAGCAGAAGGGGCAGCCAGGACCTGCAAATGAGTGATGTCCTATATCCTGACACACAGGATGTCTAGCAGCATCTCTGAGGCAATAGAGTCCCCAGGTCACCTGACACAGTGGATAGCATCCAGATGTTTAAAGAACAAATGGGAGACGACCTAAAGAACCACATAAATTCTTGGGGAAGAAAAAAAGATAAAACTTTATAAAAATCTGGGTTTCTGCATTAGAAGAAGGGGTAAAAACATAGAAAGATCTATGTCATATATTAACGTATTTAAGCCTATTGGATACAGCATCAATTAAACTCAGAAAGTTAAAGAACTGTCTAAGTTAACAAAAGGAGGGCACACATGTGAGTTCAAAGGCAAAGTGAGCTGTACTTTGAGAAACCTGTATTGAGTAGTTCCACTAGTTAAATAGTGTGGATGATGTTAGAACAAGAGGAGCTGTCCTTGGGTCTAACATGTGAGCCAATTCCTGTAGTAGACCCTAAGATACACAGAGACACATTCAGTGTCAAACTGTGATTTATGAGATAATGCCACAGGTGTTGCAAGCTGTATACCATAATTGATGGATTTCGACATCTTCTCCAAGAGGTCATGGACCCTTTGGGTGGGCTTACTGTCTGCTTGGAGTCAGAAAAGGACCAAGGAAGCTCTCAGGCCAGTAGGCTGGCTCAATTGCTATCACATAATCCTATTCTTACAGGCATTCACTAAGGAAAATGAGCTCTGATGTTACTTTCCTTACAGATGGAACTAACTAGAACAGATAGGCTATGTTGATTAATAAACATTTTGTTAATTTTCATTGTCCCATCCATGTAGGTCAATAATCCCCTAGACATTATTCAGGCAGTTCAAAGCTCAAAAAAATTCCCTTTATTTAACAAAAATCTATGTCATTTAGATTTATTGATACATTTTATTAACATCCCCAAGTATTATCTCAATCAGTCCTCCAGTGTATCATGAGCTAGATTAGTGGTTTCCAAACATTTTTTATAAAACTGTGTATTCTTTAGTATATCTTTAGGTTGATATTTTAATAGTTTTCATAAGATTAATATTAATAAAATATGTAATTTCTGTGTATATAATATAAACATATCTTCATTAATATTTAACTGGGCTGATAATTCAGCTTATGGGGAATGTCTGTTGCCATATAATTCCAATAAGAAGTCAGACCTCATTGTCAAGCCATCTGTCAGCTCAAATTTTGTAAGAAATACGACCTTTGAGGATATTTTTTTCTAATTCAAATAAATGAGTTATTACAAATTCTATGACAATTATCTCATTTCAAAAATACAAATGTGAGAGATAGATATCAATGGATAGCTAGATAGACAGACAGATGAGAGAGACAACCTTGTCATGAGTGTGCTTCTCATATAAAACCAGTTACTATTTCTTACAGAATCTCTCAGGGGTTCTTGGGAAGCTCTGCGTTCTGGAATGGCATGTTTTTGGTTCTGTTTGTTCTGTTTTGCTTTATTTGTGGACATGCAGCATGTTGCACATCAGGTCAACACACTGGAACCATGAAAGCAAGACTCAGGGTGTGTGAGAGGCCAACGGCCTCTTCTAAGACGAGAGCAGAGGCGATAAAAAGGCAGCAGAGCGTGGATGCCATTCTCTGAAAGACACATTTGGGGGAAGAGTACAGTGAAAGCTGAAGCCTTGGGAAGCAGTTTTCTAAAGACTGCGTGGAAAGTCTCCGTGTACTTTCAAGTGTGGCTCCCAGTGTGAAGATCACTGAGTTGGTTGTATTGATCCACATTGATTTTGTGCACCCACATGGTTTTCCACTGAGTTTTATTTACAATGAGTTATTGTATTTGGGTAAAATAGAGAAAGCGTTCTCATAACTCAGGCTTTTAAGCCTCAGCTCTGTTCTTGACTTGTCTTACTCTTATGGTTGCAAAAAATTTGTCTTTTTCTCCCAATGTCTTCCTGGATTGGCTGAGTTAATATATTTTGTTAAATGTTACAGATGTTACTAATAAAAGTATTACCTGAAAGTTGGCATATGGATTATAATGTGCTTTTCAATTATGTGTGTGTTTATGTCAGAATAATGCTTTTTATTCCAATGACTATAAATCCTATCTTCAAATTAGAAGTCTTTGGAAAACATTTTTTAAAATGGAATAGGTGGGCTTATCTCTAGAATTTCTTACTTAATTGACATGCTGTGAAGACTAGGTATAAGCATTGCTTACAAAATAAAGTGATGAAATGTGCAGCTAACGTTCAGAAGCATTGCTTTAGTCATGGGAAATTCTAAAAAGAAAAACAAACAAAAAAAACGTCCTAACACAACAAACTGTATGTATTATTAGTAAAGGGTCCCTGAGTTGCCATATGCCTCAAACTTGTATTTCTCTGTTTGCCAAAACAGTTCAAAAATACAAGTAATCATTTGAAGAATCACTTGGAAATGGGATTAACTCCATAAAGGTATTATTGAGATAACTAAAGATTACTGCTTTCAGCTTTAAAATTTATTTAAAAAATCTATTCTAAACCAGATTTACTAAAGTTCCAGGGGAAGGCTTGAGGAATAAAGTAATTTAACAGGATTTTCAACAAACTTCGATGTATTTATTTGTCATGTAGTTTGAGTTTACTGGAAGAAAAAATTTCAAATAGGAAAAGGCAGATAAGAAGCTGTGGAGTGTAGATCACTAAATATTCACAATTCTAAAAAAGGACTCAGGCAGCCTCATAGCTGTCTCTGCTTAGAATCATTCTGACCAAGAGCCTAAAGCAAAAGTCATAGTGTAACCATTAGGACTTGTAGTCCACCCCACCATTCTTTTGACATTGTTTCTCTAAATGCTGACTCTGCCTGTTATGTAGTTTGTAAATGAACAGCATGTTAAAAAATACAGATTCCAGCCTTCAGGCATCCCAGCACTTAGAGATTTGTTGACCTTCCAACGAATACACAGCAGACCATCACGTGACCAGTTTCAAGGTCTTTATCAGAATCTACTGTGCCAGTCTGCCTTGTAATTTCCTCAATGGTGAACTAACAACCTCTTCCCCTTGATCGCTTTGTTCTCTTTTTGGTCTCCCTCCTTACAGATCCTCTGCCTCCACTGAGATGGGGAGATGGGCTTTGAGACCTGAATCCCCCATCTTCACTGGGGGCCAACACTTGAATAAACCTTTTTCTCACCAACACCCATCTCACAATCTTGGCTTTTGTTGCAACAGACACCCAAACCTCTTCAGTAACAATGGTACAACCTACACCCTTCTAGTAAATAGACTTTTACACAAGTGGCTTCTTTTAAATGCAAATCAGTATGGATAAACTTGTAATACATATTCTTCAATGGAAATACTAATCTCACTTGGAACACTTTTAGAAGGCCAAAATGAAGGTACTTCAAAAAAAAAAAAATGTTCCACCATCCTCCTTCAGAAAGGAAACCTATTTAGAGGTAAAAAACTTGGGGGATAACAACAGTTCATTGCCAATTATGCAGAAAAATTATGTAAAAGCATGAATAAAAAACACTTTCATGCCTTGTACTTGTTTTACAGTGCTATATCATTTTTCTTCATACTGTTCTAAACTAATTTGGTCTATGTCACTAGTATTCAGATTTGGAATGTTCCTCGAAATGTAAAGCAACAGTAGTGACCCTGACCTGTGAATCAGATCAAAAGAAATGTCTCAAGGAGAAGGGGGGTCAAACTGAAAATGGAATTAACATTTGCTTGAACTCCCGAAGCTGATTAGAATAATTAGGAAGTTAAAATATTCTGTTCTTCTTATGTGTGAATGCTACTCTGACTATTTTAAAACAAAAAATTTAAAACAGTTCTTTTGCATTTAGGAAACATTAAAACTAGTAGGCTTAATATCAGCTACTTGCCCTGTACACCTGGTGTAGAACGTAGTACAAGTTCCTATTATATAGATGGTTCAACTGGTCCTTTCTTATTTTAAATAAATTATCAACAAAGTTACATTTAGTGTTTTCCATTCAGACTTTTCTCATATTTATTCATTTCTGTAAACTCATCTATCAAAATCCACTGATGTTGGTTCTTATACTCTGACAGAAATTCAGTTGGACCCCAGCTACCTCCTGAAGTGAAGCATCTTGGAATCTGTCTCTCAGTCAAAGAGATTGTGAATCTAGATTGATACGGGGTTTCAGACAATGGGACTATTTTGAAGATGTGCTTTAAAAATAACCTAATTCTAGTGAATCTTCATTTAGAGAACGCATAAGATTTCTGACTAGTTTTGTTTTACGGGAAAAAATAAGACCCCAAAAGCCACTCAAAATCACCAAGGATCCAAGAAAAAAACTCAAACGACCACTTTGGCCATTATTTCAAACCTCAAATTCTCAACAAAGTTAGTGGTTTCAGTGTATTTTGGTAATAAAAAAAAACTTGGGTCCCTCCTTGTTATTTGTAGTATTGACAAATTACCATCAGAACAACCATTCAGTCATTGATTTATTCAACTGCTCCTTTTTGTTTAACAAATATTTATTGGATACTATAATAGATGAGGGAAATACAGAGAAAGGGGGGATGGGAAACCTCCATTTCATTAATTCACAGCAAATGACTGACTGGGTCAGCAGGATTTTAAGATCTCCAAGGTTACACATACGCTGTAAAATCCTTGCCTTTTGAATGCAGGCTGGATCTGTCAATATCATGGGATATCGCTCCATGTTTATATCATGTTAATTGGCAAAATTGCAGATATAATTATGGCCCTTAATCAGTAGACTGCAAGTTAATCAAAGGGAGATAATCCTTGGTGGGCCTGACCTAATTAGTAAAAGGAGACAAGAAGCAGCAGTAGGCACTTTCCTGATGGCCCTAAAAGGATAAACTGCAGTGCCATGAGAGGGGGAGGCTAAGAGCGGTCTGTTGCCAAGAACTAGCAAGAAAATGGGGGCTTCATCGTGCAATGTCACAGAAATGAATTCTGCCAGAAAACAATGAGCAGAAGAGAATGCTCAGTCTCAGATGAGGTTGTAGCCCCAGTTAACACCTTGGTTTCAGTGTGGCGAGACCTTGAATAAAGGACTAAGCTAACCCGGACCTGGACTCCTGATGTGCAGAAACTGAGAAGTAATAATTTGTGTTGGTTTAAGCTGCTACATAGCAATAGAGAACTAATACACAGCCCAACATATCAATGTAATCAAAGTGCTAAAAATACCATAAAGAGAGCCATGTGGCAAATAGGGTAGGCACAAAGGGAGCACTTGTACAATCTTCTTGGCAGGATAAATGAATAGGTGACTGCCAGTTGGTGCATGAAATTTGGTTGCATCTGCAACATGCATTTCCTAAGAAGCTGTTACTAGGTGTTGAAAATACAAACATAAAGAAGAGTGGTCCCAGAACTTAAACTGCTAAAATATTGAGATGTGGAAGGTGAGACAGTGCAGGCAGCAGGGACTGCTCAAAGCAAAGGTAAGTTAGTGACAACTGAGTGTTATTGGGAGCTTACTGTGCAACAGCCACTATTCTAAATGGTTAGTATGTGTTAAATTATTTAATACTCAGAGCAGCATAATGACATAGTGGCTATCATTACCCCTACTGTAGAGATGAGAAAACCGAGGTGTACATAAATTAAGTAAATCATCCAGTGCCATGCAGGCATTAATTGGCATGGTTTGGATTCAATCTCAGATGACCTGACTGGAGTTCCTGCTAATAATCGTAATGCTATAAAACCATAGAGTGGTGTAGAATAGTTTAGTGTATTCTGGGAAGTGTTTTTTGCTTTGGATTTTCTGTTGTCAACTGGATAAAAAATATTGACCACTTCGGTTTTCTCGTGGTTAATGTATTATTGAATCATCTGCCCTAAAGGAACAAGTGATGATAAGAGAGTTAAAAAATGTAATTATGTCCTGGAATTATGGTGAACACATTAATAAAAGAGTTATTGAATGAGAAAGATTCTTAAGGTGAAATGGGTGAAAAAGATTGCAAATCATAAAGTACAATCTGGAACAAATATCTTGAATATTTGTTCAAGATATTTGAATAAGATATTTGAACAAGATACTTGAAATATTATTCTAGATGCCATACCTAAATATGTTATAAAAGCAATTAATTGAATGTCGCAGTATCTTTTGCATGAAATAAATGTCTAATTGATGAAATTGAGAGTTGCAAGTACCTCATTATATGTCAGCTAAATTTTCAAAGGTTTTCTGCAATGAAGGACTAACAAGCAATATACTCCATCTCACCCTGAGTAAAAAAGATTAATTTTATCTGAAATGAGTACTATAGAAAGAAAGGTTTACTGTTTGTTAAATTCTGTAATCCTATTCTATACATTCAGTTTTACAATGTATGTTCTTAAAGCATGCACATTTCAATTCTAGTGGGTCACAGGGTGAATTTCTTAATTTTCAAATACCAGTTCCATCAGTGTTGATGTGTGTATAAATATTTTTACAGAAATCCATTATTCAATACCCATGCAATTAAAATACCTTCTATTAATACAGAGGAAAAAAACACACATGCAAGATATTTTTTCACTTCTTTTGCAGTCTGTTCCTTATGAAGTTAATACAAATTTTTTTCTCTGATTCCCATATATAAAGCTTCCCACGCCTGGTTTTTAAGAAATATTTTATAATATTAGTTGTTCTATTCAATGCAGTTAGAAATCTGAGTGCCTGGGTTTGTCATTTTTTTTCTTTCTTTGTTTCTTTTCCTTCCTTTTATTTTTATTTTTATTTTGTTTTAGGAGAGAACAGGACGAATTGCTTCTGCACGTGAAGTGAAACAGAGAAAAACTGCCCTTTTCCGGTGTCATTGACACATGGTTTTCTCAAAGTTCAGGCCCTATTTGTAATTCCCCTCTTGTATTTAAGTTTTCTTGGAAACTTTTTAATTAAATGATTTCCAATATTATAAAGAAGGCAATGACAGGACTAAGAAATACTGAAGGTGTGTTCTTGACACTTAGAAACCTCACTATGGTAAAACAAAACAAACATTGAGTTTCATTACTGGTGAATTAGAAAACAAATTTCTGGTGAAGTGACATGTTTCCTTAGGAATTTATATGTACATCTTTAATGTTCTAGGTCCAAAGGACACAAAAATATCACATGGATTTTGCTGTCAAATAGTTTAATCTGATGAATGGAATTAAAAAAATACAGAGAACACTGTGAACAGATGATTTCAATGTAGGCTGATAAATGCTGTGATGATTCAGACGTACAGAATAGTGAAATGACTTTGGGTAAATGACACATGAGGCTTAAACATGGTAAGAAAAATACTATACTTTTTATTAGTGCATGGGGAAATGATGCTTATGGTAAGCCTCTCAAAATTGTGGAGATTAGAATAATGAGTTCAACTTTATGTTGAACAACAAAACTGCCATTACCAGCAAAGACTATGGCACAAGTATACCATAACATGTAGCTTAATTTTTTGGATGGTTTTGAGAATTGTTTTGTCTTACACACCAGTGATTATGATGCTTTATTCAATTAGTTTTCAAAATATATTAAAATCAAGAACATTAGAAGACATTAATACAACACTTGGAAAATTTTGTCAGCACAAAACTGCATTTTTTGTTTGATGTATAACACAACTAAAATATCTGTTTTTAAAACTAAAAGAGAAAAAGAAAAAAAAAATCTTAATTGGACCATGTCATAGACTGTAGGAGGAAGGACAATAGTTGGTCTGTGCCAAATGGAGAGGCAGGTGTTACTGGGCAGACAGTCAGTTGGAGCACCAGAGAGTCACCCCCATTGGACAGGATGGTGGTGAGGGGAGGTTCTACGCTGTGAATATGAATAGATAGAGCCCCCAGCATGACAAAAGCTAGCTACAATATGGATAAAAAATAATCTCTCCCTCCCTATTCCTATTTTAACTGCAGGCTTGAGCAGGAGGGGGAGACGGTATTTGAGACAGGAGTCCACCACTCTCCCAGGTTGTGCAGCACCTGACTAAAACCTCTTTCCTTTGGCAGCAGCACCTGCCTTGCAAGTTTAGTTTTCATCGCAACAGGAAGCCAAAGCTCTGTTACGAGAAGACATCGAATTCACATTTTGGTGGTTTGGGAAAAGCAAAGAGTAACTGGGTATTCCACAAACTACGTTTCCTTCCTGAAACCTTCTAACTTCATAGCCTAGTAAATACAATAATTTTATAATTGGTTTAATAAACCTACTTAAAACTAAATTTATAAAAAATTAACCCACTTTTCTTAGTGTTAGTGGAAGGACAATAAGAGTTGGTAATATATTAACTAGACTTACCAAAGTACTTTTTTGCCACTTCAGAATCTTCAGAATACTTTAATAATAACATTCCTCCAGAAAACTGTTAACAGAAAACTATTTTAAATTATTAAGAAAAAATTCTCAAGTGGAAATTTTGTGAACTACAATGTGCAGTTGGATGAGAAAAAGATTAGGGCATATTAGCCAAACAGAGGTGTTTATCACGATCTCCCTAATGATAACTCCCAAAGTCTAAATTTCAAGGAAGATCCTATGACATGTGTATAATGCTATAAAAGAACAGAGAGATGTTCCATGTCCTCCAGAAATTCTAAGTAAGATGAAGACGAGAAAAGTAAGCAACCCTTCATGTCTCTGCTTCAGTGGGAAATTGGGCCTCTACCATTCTTACTATCACCATAGTGCTTGACTTATTGATGGGACACATGATTAGGTTTTCTGCGTTCCCTACATTAGAAAGGAGCACTCATCACACCACTGAAAAAAGGTTTTCACTTACAACTTATCCAAAAACATCTTAGTATTTATTCACCAAACACTTTTTATACTACCTACTGTGTCCAAGGTGCTTTGGAGATTAAAGGAATATCTGAGGGCAACCCCAATATTGATTTGTAGAATGCAATTGTTATAAATTAAGGCACAGGAACACAATTGTAATTAAACATACACAATTACTATTGCCACAAGAATGGAAAAGGTACTATTCTAATGAAAAGCTAAGTGAGTTCAAACAAGGTTATCAGATTGTAATCTTTCATATTATTTAGCCTACAGAAGGAGTGATATATAAACCATAAATATGGATCTGACAAACAGCCGTGCATACATCTTAATATTCCACGAGAACTTGATTGACCATATATACATCTCACAACTTAACCCATTTTACTGCTTCGTGGCCCTTAGAACTTTACATATGTATATTTTGTGCATTACTGCTCCAAATCAATTGGTTGAGTCTTCAATGCTAGTCATCATACATAAGAAAACCACTTTCTTTGTCCATTCAACAATTATCTTTTTCAACGCTTTTTTAAAAAAACATAAATAATACTGAACAGAACAATTTCATACAAGGTCTGCGGCATATCTGTATTGAATTTTTGACAGTTTTATGGAGTAATAATGATATCACTTTGCTGTTTTAATTTGCATTCTTCTATTAGTGATATCGACACATGTATATGTGTGTTTCCATTTGAATATCCTTTCATATATAATGTCTCTTTTATTAATCTGTATTTTTGTAGTTGTTTCTCTTTTGCTGTTGATTTGTATGAGTCATTGATACATTGCAAAAATAATGCATTTTGTTATACAAGTTGACAATGACTTTTCCCAGACTATGCCTTCCTTCCCTTTGTTTATATTAACATTTTTCATACTGATGTTTTTAATGCTCGTCTAGAAATATTTATTAACTTGCATTCATGTTTTTCTTTGTTCTTGTGTGAGAATTCCATACCTATAATAAGGCTATAAAGACACTTTCTTGTTTCCCATTAAAAGTATAAAATTCTCATTTAAAATTTACGCCTTTAGAAAATTCCATACTGTTTTCCATAGTGGTTGTACCAGTCTGCACTCCCACCAGCAGTGCACTAGTGTCCCCTTTTCTCCAATATCCTAAGAACCCTGAAACACCAAAAGAAACTATGCACCCCTATGTTTATAGCAGCACAATTTACAATAGCCAAGTGTTGGAAGCAACCTAGATGCCCATCAGTAAATGAATGGATCAAAAAACTGTGGTACATTTACACAACGGAATTCTACGCAACAGAAAGAAAGAAGGAGCTCATACCCTATGCAACAGCATGGATGGAACTTGAGAGCATCATGCTAAGCGAAGTAAGCCAGGCAGTGAAAGATAGATACCATATGATCTCACCTTTAACAGGAACCTAATCAACAAAACAAACAAACAAGCATAATATAACCAAAGACATGGAAATTGGGAACACGCTGAAAGTCACCAGAGGGGAGAGGGGAGGGAATTTCAGGGGAAAAGGGGAAGGATTTACAGGAACAAGTATAAAGGACACATGGACAAAAACTATGGGGGGGTGGAAATGGGAGGGAGGTGGGGAGGGCTGGGGTGGCGGGTTCGGGTGAGAATAAAAGACAGAAAACTGTACAAGATCAACAATTAAAATAAAAATTAAAAATATATATATATATAAAATTACGCCTTTAATTCATCTGGTAATGACTTTCATTTGTGATAATATAGGAATCTTTTCTGGCTGTTCCTTTGTTTATTTGTAATATGGATAAATAGTTGTCTCATCACTGTCTTGAATTGGCTTCTTATTCCTAATGATTTAAAGAGTGCTATTTGTCATATTTCCACTTTTCATGTACTCACGGTCTGTCTGGTCCTGTTTCTGTTGTGATTCACTTTTCAATTGTTGAACTTTATTTTAAAACAGCAATGCATTAAATGGCAGAACTTTAAAATATTGCTATATCTTAATATCTGCAAAGTAAGATAAGTGAAAAATATTCATGGATGGGGTGTTTCTTGTTAATTTTTATATTACCTCTATTATTGATTTCTTACTGAGTTGAAGTGCAGCAAATATATCATATCATTTATTTGATACTTGGGAGGAATTCCTATATTATATGATAGGTAGTCAATTTTTATAAAGTTTTCAATGTGTAGTTCAGTGATACATGTATTCTATATTTCTACACAATTATTCTATAATTGTTCATTGCTTGAGTCTACATATGTTTAAGGTTACATTTCTTAATCATCTTATTTAAATATTCTATAATTTTACTAATTTTTTACTATTGATTACTGGAAGGTAATAAAATCCCCATCTATGTTGAACAATTTGTCAATTTTTCTCGATAATTTTGAAAAATGTTTTACCTTTTTATTGGAAGTTAATTAAACAAGTAATACAAGTTTAGGATCTTATAGTTGCCTCATGGATTGAACTTCCGACCATCACATAGCAATCATCTTTGGCTAATAATAATTTTGTATTAAAGTGGAATTCTTTCTGATATTACTATCACTTGTCCAGCTTTCTATTGCTCAATAATATTTAGTCTATCTTTAATAACTTTATTTCTTACCTATTGGTTCCTTGATTTTAGATGTGACAAGTATAAGTAGAGGCTGTCCATTCTCTACTTTTCATTTCTAAGTTCAGCCAGCTTGTATTAATTATGATAATTATATGTTAATATTTGTTTCCTCCACCTTTTTGTTTTATATTTATGGTATTTAGATATGCTTTTGTTATGCTGCCCTCTCTTGCAAATAAGTTTATTATTCCATTTTTTCTAAACTATTTGTAGTGTCTATATTCCATTTGAACTATCTCATTGAGTTAACACCAAAACTAAAAATTGTTAGCCACTCCACAAAATTTCAGAATGTTAGAATGACTTAATTTTAAACAATCCCTTTGATTTGATACATAACAAGTTAGTAACTACCATTAGTTAGTTTTGAACATTCTCTAACTATCCAGATACAACTATAAATTTACTTTAAAAAAATCATGATCCTGTCCTAAGTTTTATTTTCTTGACAAAGTACTTCTTTACTATTTTCAGAAAGGCCTTTTGATGTATGCTATATCAGCTTATTTTCTGTTGAAACTTTTGTATTATGTTCTTATTTTGGAATCATAGTTAATGTAGTTTTAGAATTCTATGTTGGAAGTTAACAATTTCTTAACTCTTTGATGACACTGTTTAATTACCTTCAAAATTTTATTATTTCTTTTAAGGGTGGCTATTGATTTTTTTATATATACTTCTGAATATTTTATTGACTTATCTTGGTATTTGGTCTTTGCTTTGCATTGGTGATTTGCAGTGTCATTTCAACATATACAGATGTGTCGATTTAAAAATGTTTCTGCAAATTTTTTGACATGCTTTGGATGTGGAACAGACTTTCTGTCTGAATTCTACCTGCTAGAATACTGTAGAAGAGGATGGCATCCCCAGCCCCCTCACCCCCCAGCACAGAGGAACACTGGAGCTCCTAGGGCCTGAGCACTGATGCCCTCACCCTGACCTCTTTCTTTCTTCCCCTGCCTCCAGGACTGGGCCACTTCTGGGTGGGGCAGGGGGTTCCAGCCCAGTTCATACTGAAAATGTAAGCGCTACAACCCAAATTTCTTTCTGTTTTTAATTATTTAATTGTTGTTCAATTACCATTGTCTGTGTTTACTCACCACCACTCCCCTCCACCCCAGCCAAACCCACCTCCCTCCCTTGCTTCCACCCGCTCTTGGTTGTGTCCTTTATACTTGTTCCTGAAAACCCTTCCCCCACTTCCCCTTATTATCCCCCTTCCCACCTCCCCTCTGGTTACTGCCAGATTGTTCTTAATTTCAATATCTCTGGTTATATTTAGCTTGCTTTTTTCCAAATTTCTATTGTTTTGTATCTTTAAAAAAAAAAAAAAAGTAAGCAGCTCCCATCTGTCTTTGTCTCCCCATTGGATCACTTGTCCTGGGTCAGCCAGTCCTCCTCTCATGAAGGTTCACAGGCATTCCTGGAAGCTGTCTGTGGAGTAGAACTTGCCAGCCATGTGCACCATCCATGTACGAAGTGGACCCAGCCCCACTTAGGCCTTCAGATGTCTGTGGTTTTGATTGGCATCATTTCTGCCATCTTTTAAAAGACCTTAAGCCGGATGCAGCCCACTATTTCAGACTTACAAACACTGTGTTAAAATAAATGTTATTATTTCAAGCCACTAAGTTTTGGAATAATCTGGGGTGATTTATTACATAGCAATAGGTAACTAATACACTAAGTGTGCATCCGGTATGCATTAATTAATTATAGTCTTGGAAACTAAGGATTATCATCTTCAAATCTAGAAATTATCATCAAATCTAGAAATTTCTCATCAAGTATCACCTTTAATTTTACCTCTACTGCAGGCTCTCTGAACTTACTTTTGTAACTCATAATAAATTAACTCTGAATCAATAAGAGACCTGATCATCCAGATACCTTAATTTTTTTATATAGTTTTCATCTCTCTATCTCCTAGGCTTCGTTCTGTAGCCTTTCCTCAGCATGGTCTTCTCGGACACTATCTCGTTTTCAGAAAATTTCAAAGTCATTTAAAATTATTTATTTTTTTAAAGATTAGAAAATAGTAATGTTTTGTTTACTGAAATGCTAGTTGGTTTTAAAAAGTTTTCCACTGGTTTAATTTTGAAAATGTTTTGTTCATGGCTAAAGTTTTGAAATATTTTCTTTTAGGCATCCCCCACTTTCATATACTTACTTCATAGCCTCTTTGTTATGGTTCTATTGTTTGAGGTTCCTCCCACTGTTTACTATAGCTTCTGATTCATATTCATGTTCTTCCCTGCCTCACTTGGCAAGTGAGTTCAGACCCAGCTTGTCCTCAGTAGGGCTTTACATGTATGTCAATAATTGATGATATGAACATTTATAATGATTTTATTTCTGTTTCTGATGAGTACTCCAGGCTTATCTTTGGCCAGGGACCATTTAGATTTACTTTTATAATGCAATGTTTTTGGTTTGGGGAGCTCATACTTCAATCTCAGAAGAAATATGATTATAAATTCTTAGGAGAATATCATTTTCTACCCAGATCCCCACCTGAATAAGATAAACATTCTTTATCAGAAAGCATTGAGTGTCTGGCTTGATAGATACTCAGTTTTAACAGTTTACTCCAGCTCAGTTAGATGTAGGGATCTCTCTAGTTCTCTCTGCAGAGGCATTAAAAATTAACCTCCTTAATAAACACAAAAGTTTTTTTTTATAGTTTTTACCCTTCTAAAATAAAATGGAATACCCCAGCAGCTACTCTCCATCAGTTACTGAGTTAGCATATATTCAAGAGTGGGAAGTGAGGTTAACAGATGACTTTTAATCCTGTGCTGTATCTCACTCCCCAGAACCCCTCAGCTCTCCTGCGCAGATGTGGCCTGAAGTCTTCAACTGCATTTGACTTAATTAAGGCTGCCACAAAGGGAACTCTAAAAAGCTCATCGCTTGGGCAATCATGTCCACACAGATATCTATAAAGAAAAATAAATAATCAGTGCTTTTAGATTGTACAATTTTCTGGAGATCGGAATGGAGTAATTTGCTTATCAATTTTTTGAGTTATAATTTACTTACTTAACAAATATTTATTGATCCAGACCCTGTCTATGTGCTGAAACAATGGAGTGGCTCCCAGCCTCAAGGATTTTATAGTTTAATTAATCTTTAAGAATAATTTTATGTATTTTCTGACACAAAGAGGAGACTGTGCACAAACATTCACTGCACAATGCAAACAGCATCACCATTATTTATACTTTAAGTAACTGATGACCTCAGATATGTCCAAATTATCCCTATCTTAAGTTTTATGCCTTCTATAAAATGTTGATGTGAACTCCAGAAAGCATTAATAAATTTGATAGTATGAAACATGCATTAAAAATAATATTAGTTGACACGATGTTAATGGGATTTTAAATTAATGCAACATTTTTTTGGAGGGTATTTTGGCAATGGCTTTTTAAATACAAAATAGATTTATCTACTGAATCAGAAATTCCATTTCTAGGGATTTAACTATAATGATATATTTACATATGTGGAATAAGTTAACCATACAAAGCTTTTTTATAATGTCATTGATATCAGCAAAATATAAATGAAAATGACTAAATGCCCAATTAAAAAATAATTAAATATATAAAATATGGTATGCACAAATAATAACATCGACTGCTTAAAAATAGTGTACCTATAAAAAGCTCTCCAAAATATAGTTGTGGGCACATATTTTTTGTTATTTTATTAATGCAGCACCCCTCTCCCCAACCCAAATCCCTATTTCCCCTACTTTCCTGAGATGTCGGTTGTAAGACAATCTGCCTCCATGGTTCCAGGGACAGCAAAACACAGGAGACTAACTCAATTAAAAAGCCAGGACCCATGGCCACCTTCCCAAAAGCAATGGGAATAACAAGAGACACAAATTATTTTGAGTTAGAAAGACTCTCACGTCTACTCTAATCCACCATCCATCAGTTATGGAATGATGGAACCACAAGATAACTAGCATTAACCAAGAGACAAGACCTGAGTTTCAGTTCCCAGGAAAAGCCAGAAAAACGCTGATGCCTCAGCCTCCCCATCACACTGTCACATATGTTCACCTAGGGGACTAAGGAGCAGTAGAAATAATGGTTGCATGATGTATCTCGGCAGGTGTTGCAGAAATAAACCTCTGCAAGCTCCAGCATGGCCAAAGAATCAGTGGAATAATTTCTAGTGAATTTAAGTGTAGAACAGGACAGAAACTGTATGTGAGACAGCATTAGTGATCACTGGCCACACCAAAGTAGCATGGCAAATCAGACAGAAATGCTTTCGGTGCTCTCAGGCAACACACAGCAGCCCTCAAAAAAGGTCTGGTAAACAGTAATGAGAGAGAGCAGTGACCGGAGGAAATGATGTGTCAGATCTTAGGTAGCATCGTCGTCCACACGGAATGAAGAAAGGCCAGCACCGCCCCACATCTCAGGCTGAACACCTCCTGCATCCCTAATTGAGATGCCACTTCAGGGAAAACAATGAGTTTACCAAGACTTTGTTTCTGCAACCAGGCAGATTGAATGTTCTGAATAAGACATAAGTGGAAATATTAACAACTAAAGCAAGATCTTATGAAAATCTTAATGTGTGGAGTGAGATTTATATGGACAGTTTTTCACAAGTGGAAAAAGAAAAGTAAAAACTGACTGCAGACTTCCTGATCCTATATACATGCATTTATAAATTCAGAGACCATTTCCAGACAATGTTAATAGTGATTAAAATGAGTCATTTTAATACATGAAAATTCTAAAAATAATGACTAGGCATTTAAAGCATTCAGGATCATTAACAAATCATGCTAGATATATATTCAGTAGCAAGTTTGTTTCTTCCAACTAACCACAGCCAGGGTTCTAGAAAACACAATTCACTCTCTCCTTTAAAATGTGACATTTCTGTCGATTTCTTCTCTGCAGGGTAGCTGTTATTGTTTCTATCTTCAGAGAATATCCTGAATATAGGTCAACAGATCCTGGCCTGCCTGAGCTATGTTCAAAGAGCTCTATGAATGAGAAATGGACTGCTTTTTAAAAATGCTTTCCTAAGAACATCCTCTGTAATTGGCCACTAACCTTAGAAAGTTTTCTAGTATTTAACATTCCTTCCAAACATGCTGCCTTTCTAAAAGTTTGGGCTTAATTATAATGAAAGGGACATATTGGGCACTTAAAAGGTTGTTACAGTAAAGAATTAAGAAGTGTTAATTAGAGATAATAAGACAGTATGTCAAAGAGACATCCCCTGGACTTCGATTTCTTTTCTACATACTGGCCCTTCCCTCACTAAAGGGTTAATGTAAAATTACAAATATTTGGAGACGGGAAATCAAAGTTTCTGATGTGGCACCTGTGTATTTCATTCTACTCCTCTTCTCCCTCATCCATGACCGCCTTGCACCCACAACCACCTCACCCCCACCCATCCCCCAGTTCTCGCCCTCTTTGGAATTTTCCACATTTCTTTTCTGCTAAGGCCTATTGGTTGCATTCATGGACAATGGCTTAAAGAAAAGTTTTATCCTTGGATGATGCTTGATAGCTTACAAAAAATTTAAAGATCTAGTATTTCTTTTAATGTTCATAACTAAGTCAGAGATAGTCAAGGCAAAACTTTTTCTATTTTCAGATGAAGATATGTGTACCCTTTTCTAAGATTAACAAAGCTCTCAGTGCCAGGCTGAGTCAGAAATCCAAGTTCTAATTCACCTTTACAGTTTTTCCATAGCATTAAAACTGCAGTGCTTAAATAGCCTGGTGGGTGTCACTTCTGAATCCAGGGACCAATTTTTTCACAGTGAGAGGTACATGTGGCAGGTACCATAAGTTGGGCAAGGAGAAGTATGTCTTAAATATCAACATTGCCTGAGTCTCACTCTGGAAGATTTCCAAGAACAATGGCTTTATTGTCAGTATAATTTACAATTCCATGTAGCTCTGAGAATGGTGACAAGTCACTGAAACCAGGTAGAACATCTGTTCCTCCCCAGCCCTCACATCAAGAAATCATGGTATACATTTATTCTAAGAATCAATGTAAAATCACCCAGATCCTCTAGCCACTAATTTTTTTTTTCATGGATTTAATGCCACAGATGTAGGGCATGAACTATATCATAATATAAAAGAAAAAAATCACATTGGAAACCATCAAGGGTTGAAATGTAATCTGTGAACTCCTTTAACTAAATAACTTGTTCAGGTCAGTAAATGGTGGCATCTCACCACAGAAAGTTAACATAGCTTCCAAAAGTCCCCACCTTTTGTTCAAGGTTTTGGGAGAGTTGACTATGTATTAAGAATTAAGCCAGCAACACCCCTGACACCACAAGTAGAATTGTTAACAAGTCATAAAATAAATAAGTAATGTATAAAATGTGTCTTGAACATATGCTGTCTATGGCTCATATTCTCCTGGTATCGCCACCATAGGAAGGGAGAAATGAATCAGATGCTAGATAATCAAATGAGTATAAAGGAGTAACTTAAAGCTCCATTTTTTCCATCTGCATAATGAAGAATATAATTTAACCTAACTCACAGGTTATCATGAAATCAAATGAGTCAATGCAAGTAAAGTGTTTATTCTAGAGTCTGGCACGTAGAATACACACACGCATACAGCCAGCTTATCATTATGTCAGTCCAATCGTGCTCACACACATACAAACTTATGATTATAAACTCAATATATTAAAATAATATACATAATTACTTATTTAAAATGTTTACATATGGCATACCTCTAAACAAATATAGAATTTAACTAATGTTTTACTTTTCTTCAGAATCATTCATTCTGACACTATGGTAATATTGCCTTAGTTAATCTGGGAAGATATTATTTATAATTTAGCACAAACAAACTCATAGCTATTTCATGCAACCCCTAAAATCTGTCATAGCATGTCAAAAATATGTATGCATTGTCATATATTTGGACACCAAACTAGATGTAGTGGGCATCATGCAACCTTTTCTGATTGGCTTCTTTCACTTAGTAAAATGCATTTAAGCTTCATCCCTGTCTTTTTGTGGCTTGATAGCTCATTTTTTAAAAGTTATTGATTTCTAGAAATAATGGGAAGGAGGTGGGGGATAAAAAGAGAGAGAGAGAGACATATCTAATTTTTTTAAAGAGGGCTACCCTCTATCATTTTTAAAAGGTTTTGTTTGTTTATTTTTAGAAAGAAGGGAAAGGAAAGAGAGAGGGAGAGAAATATCTCTCATGCCCCCTACTGGGGACCTGGCCTGCAACCCAGGCATGTGCCCTGACTAGGAATCGATCCAGCAACCTTTTGGTACGCAGGCCTGTGCTCAATCCACTGAGCCACACCAGCCAAGCCTGATTTGTTATTCTACTTATTGTGCATTCATTGGTTGATTCTTATATATGTGCCTTGACCAGGGATTGAATCCACATCCTTGGCATATCAAAACAATGCTCTAATCAACTGAGCTACCTGGCCAGGGCCCGATAGCTCATTTCTTGACAGTTCATTCATTAGCAATGAATAGTATTCCATTATTTAGATGTACCACAATTTATTTATCCATTCACTACTGAAGGGCATCTTGGTTGCTTCCCGTTTTTGGTAGTTATGAATGAAGCTTCTATAAACACCTGCATGCGGGTTTTTATATACATATGTTTTCTACCTCTTTGGGTAAATACTAAGGAGAAAAATTGCTGGATTGTGTGATAAGAAAATGCTGACTTTTGTAAGAAGTTGCCAAAGTGTCTTCCAAAGTGGCCATAACACTTTCCGTTTCCACCAGAGACAAATAAGAGTTCTTGTTGCTCCACATCCTCACCAGCATTTGCTATTATCAGTTTTCCAGATTTTGGCCATGCAAATGGGTGTGTAGTGGTATTTCATTATTGTTTTAATTTGCATTCCCCTGATTACATATGAGGTGAAGAATTTTTTCATGTGCTTTTTTGTCTATCTTCTTTGATGAGGTGTCTACTAAATTATTTGGTCCATTTTCTATGGAGGTGTTTTATAGCTGAGTTTTAAGAGTGCTTGTATGTTCGAGTAACAGTCCTTTATCATGTGTGTCACTTACAAACATTTTCACCCAGTCTTCACTTTATTTCTCATTCCCTTGACAATGTCTTTCAATAAACAAAAGGTTTTTTTTTTTTTTTTTTTTTTTTAATGAAGTCTAACATCAATTTTTCCTTTGGCAGATCATGCTTTTGGTGTTATATCTAAAAAAGTCATCACCGTATGCAAGGTCATCTAGGTTTTCTCCTATGCTATCTTCTAAGAGTTTTATAATCTTGTGCTTCACATTTAGGTCTGCGGTCTATTTCAAGACAATTTTTGTGAACGGTGCAATATCTGTGTCTAGATTCATTATTTTGCATGTGGAGCTCCAGTTTATCTAGTATCATTCGTTGAAGTGACTATTTTTGCTCCATTGTATTGCCTTTGCTCTTTTCTCAAAGATCTCTTGAGTACATTTGGGAGTCTGTCTCACGGTTTTCTATTATTTTCTACTGAGCTATTTATTAATGTGCCAAAACTACACTGACTTAATTATTATAGCTTTGTAGCATATCCTCAAGTCAGATAATGCCAGTTTTTCAACTTTGTTCCTTTCTTTCAATATTGCGTTGACTATTCTAGGTCTTTTGCCTCATTGTATAAACTTTAGGATCAGTTCACTAATATCCACAAAACTACCTACTGGGATTTTGATTCAGACTGCTCTGAATCCATATCAACCCACGTCTATATCGACAATTACTATTAGCTGTTTCCATCTTGGAAAAAGTGTAAACAAAATCAGTCCCAAATTAAGAATAGCAAATTTTCATGGGACACAGTAAAACTCTACATTTCATTCCTAGATATAGCAACCTATGTGTCCTAAATTCCTTAACTCTTTAAGACTCCTTTTACTATCATGTAAAAGAGCAATGATTCAAAACCTTAATAAATCACCTCCCTCCTTTTTTTTCAAACCTCTGTTTTGCAGCAGCAAACCTCCAATAATAAACTAATAATTATTAATTACATAGTAGTGTCATTGAGATTTATTTACTTTGCTTCAATCCCTATAAAGGCTAGGCAGACACTATCACCCTAATATGGGGTACCTCCAGCTGATTTATACCAGTAATTTGTTCAGTGGATACATGCCCCACTGACAAGGGCACAGTCAGGATGCTCACCTGGGTTTGCCCACTTCCCGCCTTTGACTTCACACTATGACACATTGTATCCCTGGCAGAAAAAGCATGAAAAGATTGGAGAGTATAACTTGACACAAAAAAATTGAACTGAGCCCGAAAACTCAGCCATACCTATGAAATCCTCAGGATACTCTGAGAAGAATACATCATACAGAGTTATGTTTAAAGTACAACTTCTTACATATCAATAGCAGTGTGATATAGGGAAGAGAAAAATAAATCTGATAACCACCTTTCATTATTGTATTCCTCGTTTAGTAAGTTACTTTCTGTTAGGATACTATTTGCACAGGTTTTTGCTAAGTCTTAGCCCTCTTTTATTTCCATCTTCCTTGAATCCAACACGACTTTGCTTGGAATATTAAGAATTCCATCAACTAATCTCTGGCAAATATTTGCTGAGTTAGGTAAGTGATTGTTAATTAGCATTGGCCTCACCTATGTTCAGAGGTATAAGGATAATAAAATATCATGATTAAAACTTCCATAGACACAGATGAGTTTTAATTATGAAAAACTATAATTATAGTGAGCCACTGTAAATTTGAAAACTCGTAGAGGGCAGCTCTGAGGTTTGCTTGAGAAGCACCCCCTGCACTACTGTTGTTTGCTAATTGGATTGTGAAAATTTCAAAGCAATGATTAGGCATGCCAGGATTCATCTGCCAAGGAGCAATTATGAATCCCAGCAGGGAGCAGAAAGGCAGACATGGCCCAAAATAGCAAACAGAGTTTGAGACAAGAGAGAATTACTATGAGGAGTTAGAAAGAGAAATTAAGTTTTTAAAAGAAAATAATAGACCTTAAATTCTGTTAAAGATGAAATCATGAAGTAAAGAAAAACTCATAGTTACAGGGACTGAAATGGTAACACAAAAATGGGTTAGTTATAAAATCAGTTGCTACCCAGGACTTGTTCCGAAGATAATGGTAGCAAAGAGTCTAGAAGAGCTATTTAACAGGTTGCAAAATCAGAGATGAATGTAACAGAGACTTTGTAGTACTTTGACTATCCTAGATTCAGAGAAATTGAACATGAAAAAGATCAAAAGAGGGGGAAGACAGAACTTCTATGCATTTTGTAAACCTGATGGAAACATTGTAAGTTCTCTGCTGTTAGATAGTTATTAATGGAACCAGCCTGTTAAGAAGAGCCATGATTCAAGGCAAGGCCTTTGGTATTGATTTTTTTCATCAATAGAAAATTTAAGAGGTCAGTGTGTAGTTTATCCATTACTATTTTTTTTTGTCTTGGTTTATTTGTCTCTTGCCCCTAGAATATATGATTCATTAAGCTGGGACCTTGTCTGCCTTATTCACTACTCCATCTTCAGTGGCTACAAGAATCCGTGATACATAGTAGTTACTTTAAAAAATATTTGTTATATTTAAAACTGTGTCTCTGCATGCCTCTGAAACAGTTGCTTTGTCATCACCCTCCACTGCTTTTCTAGCTTATGAAGGAATCTACATTCAAACTTATACGTCCTCAAACATGGGGAGCACTTCCTTATTCTTTGTCCAGCATTTGCTCATGCTCATTGTTAAAAACAAAACAACACTGAAGCTTCTGACTTTTATTCTTTTATCCTTTTCTATAAAATTATTTTTCTCTCCAGAAACTTTTAGAAACTTCCCTTCCCTCTCTCCTTCTAATCAAAAGATTCTTGAATATTCCCCCATTCGTCTGACCAGGGATTTGATGGGTAGTTTCCATAGATCACCTGTGTCATCTTTATCCCTCGAATGTCCTACCATTAGCACCATCGTTGATGTCCCACCCCCATTTCTTCATTTCCTCTTCGTAAAACTCCTGCAGTCAAATATCCTCAATCAGTCCTCTGTGTCTCATATTTTTCTTCATTTTCTTTAACCTCTCTTTATCTTTTTTGTCTGTTTAGACTAGAGTCCTAGCATTTTTCTGTGAAACACCAATTTTCATTCTTGCAGACCTAGACACTTCCAAAAATTTGGGTAATTCTTTGAAAGGGGAAACCTTTGATTTTTTGCCTTATAATAATAAATGGACCATTGGTCCCTCAGCAAAATGTACCTGGGATGATCAAGATGGAGTGGATGGCTCTATGGATCCCACATACAGACTTTCCGTTACAGGTTTCTCCACCATCGGAAAGTTGAAAGTTCCTATGAAACCATTCGTAAGCCAAAATGACATAAAGTGAAGAAGCAATCACATTGAATTTATAAGGAAAAAATATTTAAGCATTACCAGCCCCCCAAATAACCTACCAAATAACACATAAAACCTAAAATAACACTAATATATGTGTAGTGAATACAGGAATGATATGGTAAATACACATTTTGTTCATTATGAAATACCCACTAAAACAGACCACTTTGCTACTTAGCAGAACCAATAGTAACTTCAGCAGCTTTCAAAATTCTTACTCTGTGGAATGCAAGAGTATGAATGATGGATGCAGGCAAGTGCAAAACACACACAATGTCTTTATCTTATTCACCACCATCAAAACACTTCAGTCACATTTTATGCTAAAGTGTAATATCCATACAAGCTCTCCTAGGCTTTTCTGATACCTTCAGACATCTTACTAACAGATGCTCAAAATAAATCGAAATAAAGCACAAAGGCTCACAGGTGCACTTCAAGGTTCTGATGGCTTAATGCTGAGATGCTGAGAGTGGTTTCCGGGGAAAGGGGCTTGGCAGGGCCACTCTGGCTGTTCAAGGTGCACGCTGACTCTCTAGTGGTCCATGCAAAACAAATGCTGTCGGCTCTTTTCACCTTTTTTTCATAAAAGCAAAAATTCTTTAAGGGTTTCTTTCGGTTAATGACAACAAGTACTAACATAGTTTTTCACAAAAGTGAAGAAATGTTACAAACTTTCAAAAAGTGGGTGATACCTGTGCTTCCCTTTTAAATTATCTTCCTTAAGCCCTGTCCAACCACCGACTCCAGTCCTGGGACCTCTTGCCACACCACGGGGCAAATCAGCACATGCATCTGCTTTAGTCCCCTCCTGCAAGTTTTCAAGGCCCCAGATCATGTCTTCACTTATGGATTCATTCAACAAAATGTATCAGGTCTCTCCTAATTTACAGGGACCATTGCAGATTCTGAGACACAGCAATTTAAAAACAAGCTTTAGTAAATATAGCTTTACCTAAACTATGTCTTCTAGGAATTTGTGTCTGATGATGACTTCCCCTCTTATCTTTTTATTTACATATATTTATGTTATTACAATGGTATCTTAGGAAGCAAAACCCTTAATTTGTCAGTCTGCTACTTTAAACCACAATCTACATCTAACACATTTGTTCTGAATTTTATTTTACTAATTGAAGAGATGAAAAAATAATTTCTTGCTTAATTCTAAATTTGGTACAATCTTGCTTATGACCAATAGTTTTCAAAGACAGTATAGTCCAATGTAAAGGCTGTAGCCTTCGTAATAAAAATGGCTTAGTTAGATTTCTGGTTCTGAAACCTGTTAGAAGAGACTGAGTATTAGTTTACTTGAAACTTGGATTAAATTACACCAAATAAAGACAATGTAATAAAGTTGAATGATAATGTATTTAAATAATACCAAATACCTAGGATATAGCATATGCTTGATAGTTAGAGTAAGTATAAGTAGTCACAGACATTGTGAGATGAGGTGGCAGTTTAAGGGCCTGTGGAAGAGAATTAATTTTACTGGTCCACGCTAGAGTTAAATCTATTATCTTATATTGATCTCATTGACATGTCTCTATGAACCAATAATTAGATTAAATGGCTTATAAATGTACTAGGAATATGCAAAGAAAATAATTATGTATATACACACACACACACACACTTATGCCCACATATATATACCAGGTCTGTCCAGAAGGTATCTAGCCACGTAATATGAAAAATAGAGACATTTATTGAAAAAGATACAAGATATAAGAAACGTTGTACATAGAACAATGATGCCATGGTCCCCTCAAAGTAGGCACCTTGGAACCTCACAGAATTCCCCAATCACCATTAGCTGCCACATCTTATATTTCTGAACCCCTCCAATGGTCTGGAATCTCTTCCCTTTCTGAAGTGATTTTAGTTTTAGGCAAAGCCAGAAGTTGCCGGGCACCAAATCTGGGTTGTAGCGGGGCTGAGTCACCTGGGTGATTTGATGTTTTGCCAAAACACTTTGCACAAAACATGATGCATGAACGGGCTGTCATAATGAAGCTGCCAATCATCATTTGGCCATTGCTGCAGTCATCCGAGTAGTTTCCATGGAGGAATGTTCAAGCTTAATGCAAAATTTCATTCAGATTTGTTGCTCTACTTGCTCAGTTATTTTGACTATAATGGCCTCACAATGTACATGCTCACTTAACGGAGTCTACCCCCCTGCCACTAGTACAATGAAGTTGCCATTGTTCACTCCTGCGCATTCCAGCTGATTCTCCTTGGCTGGCAGATTACATGATGTCACTCATACCATTTTCCTTATATTAACAATGGCTGGACATTTTCTGGGCAGACCTTATGATCTAAATAATCAGGTAGAGTAATTGAGTGTTGATATCTAATAGTTAAATCCTCCAAGATGTTCTTAAAGAAAATCAAATAATTGCCCTGGCTGGTGTGTCTCCATGATTGAGTCTCAGCCTGTGAACCAGAGGGCCATGGGTTTGATTCCCAGTCAGGGCACATGCCTGGGTTGCAGGCCAGGTCCCCAGGCAGGGCCACTCAAGAGGCAACCACACATTGATGTTTCTCTTCCTCTCTTTCTCTGTCTCTTCCCCTCTCTCTAAAAATAAATAAATAAAATATTTTTAAAACAACAAAAAAGAGAAAATCAAGTAATTACTATGAAAAGTGTTGGTTGGCTTAAAGAACTAGTAGTAATGTTATTTTATATGTACAGAAAAAAAGGTGCAGTGAAATACCAAATCCTTTTTAAAAATTATGTTTCACTTTCTTACCAGATATTGTAAATAAATTCTCAAACTAAATTCCCCCTCCTCATTAATGTAGATCCTCTGGGAGAGGCAAGAATTTGTAGTGATGTACGGGACACCTATAAGGAATAATTCCCCATTAGATATTTGTAGATATTCTGCTGCTTATCTAGTTAAGCAAAGTTTCCTTTCATTTTGAAATGCTGCCTTGAATCCTGTCAAGATTTTACAAATCTTTGGAATGAAATATTCAGAGGAATGCATTGGGCTTAGCATTTTGCATCATGTATTGACAGTCATTTAATTTTGGTTGGAAACATGGATGTGTCAAGACTGCATTTTATTTGAGCCATCACCTTAATTTTCAAATCCACATTGTTTAATTTATTTATTGAGAAGAATTGAAAAATGCCTCCCTTGGTTGATGTGTAGCATGTCTTTTCACCTTCCCTCTAATCTCATTCTTACAAATCGTCTTTTCTCATGGAGATCTGAGTACCTCATCTCAGCTTTCTCATCTGGGCAATCAAGATGAGACTACAAACCCAGTTTTCTTTCCTCTGTGTCCACCTTCTTGCAATTGCCATGGCAATGAGAATGCTGCTCTTTCTGTTTAGGAAAGATGACATTTAGCAATGCGTTGCTATATTACTTCATAAATACATGCCCTACAGTCACTTGAACTGTTGAGAATTCGCCAATATATGAATTCCACCATCTGTTTATTACATCTTTAATCGAAATATCTAATCAGAATCTTTTTTGACTAAGGGCATGTTTGTGTTTGTTCTCTATCCTTGTCTTGTACGTTACCATTTTTTTCCATCTCTCTGAACATTCACAGAAAAATGAGTAAAGTGAAACAAAGGCTTCCTCTAGATAATTAAGACAATATATCTACACATATCCTCAGAGGTCTCTTGCCTGTGGTAAGACAAGCCCTGGGGTAAAGCTGACTTCGGTCTTCTGCTCATCTTTCTGTGGAGATCTGAGGGCTGCTGGCTTCCAGGAGGACACTCCCGAGTTCTCTGAGCTTCTGCTCCCAGAAAGAATGTCAACGGTGACACTCACCAGGCCTGGGATAACGTGTAAGGCTCTTCTTCCATATTAGTGTTTCTACAGATCGACTAAACAACCTGCAGCTGCCCTGAGAAGAATAGTTCCCCCTAACACCGTGGTTACCTCTAAAAAATGGCCTACAGTCTGTTTTACCTGATGCAAACAATATTCAAAAGGGAAGCTGATTATTCCTATTATGTCTGACTTTATCTTTCTCCTGAAATAATTCTGGCTCGAGATCATATAAGTAACTGAAACAGGTTGTTTCTTCAATAATACCTGAAAATGATTGATTGGATTTATTGCTTTGGGGGAGAGGAAGAAATGACATGCTGTCATATCAGTGGTGTTCACTTTTCTCTATTATTATGAAGAAACATCAGATTGGTCTTGAGAAAGTAGAAAAATGTAGAAGAAGAAGGGAAAAGGCCCTGACCCACGTGGCTCAGGTATGGGCACTGTCCTGCAAAACGAAAGGTCATTGGTTCGATTCCTAGTTATGGCATAAGCCTGGGTTGCGGGTTCAGTCTCTGGTTGGGGTGTGTATGGAAGGCAACCAGTCGATGTTTCTCTCTCACATCAGTGTTTCTTTCCCTTTCTCTGTCCCTCCCTTCCCCTCTCCCTAAAACAAAACAAAACAAAACCAAACAAGAAGGGGAAAAAAGGGGAAGAAATCGAGAAAATCAAGATGTATTCATTAAAAATCTTATCTCGACTTCATAAATAACTGTCAATATTTCCTGTTCCTATCAGTTTTCAACCTTGAGCACTCTCACCATCCTCACCCCTTCCTATGTGAGTTCACATGAACACAAACTCATACTCACACAGGGGTACACAAACTCATACTCACACAGGGGTACACAAAATGGAACCAGTATGAAGAGGGGAGAAGATGACAAACAGGCAAGAAGCAGTGATAAATGAAAGTGCCCCTGTGAGATGAGAATAAGACCAAGAAGGAAAAAGGGACCTGTCAGAATACCTCCTGCTGGCCCCATACTCCATCGCCCATCCCTGGATTTAATGCCTTTCAGTGTCAATCCCCTCAGCTTCCATCTTGTTCTTTCCACCTTGGGTAGTTTAGTGTCTCATTTTCAACCTATAATCCGTACCAAACAGCTTAATGGCTAAAAGGGAATTTCCTAATTTTTTTCCCACAGACATTTATTTTACACTATTCTTTACTTTAAACGCCTCAGGTTATACTCTATATCTCAATATGGCAAAATTATATGTATTTCAAGTCAAAAGTACTTCAAGAGCAATCATTATGAATACAACTATAAAGGACACATGGACAAAAACTAGGGGGGGCTGGAAATGGGAGGGAGGTGGGCTGGGTTGGGAGTAAAAGACAGAAAACTGTACAAGAACAACAATTAAAATAAAAGTAAAAAAATAAAATATAGCTGAAGATGTGATTGATATTTAATTATTAAAAGCTGCAATATATGAGACTACTTTTGTATGGAGGATTCATATGTCTATTTCCCTTTAAATGTATTCAATACATTCCTGTCAGCAGAATTTGATAACTTGGCATCCTTAGTGCAGACTAGCTTGTGATTTGGGGGACCATTCTCCAGGCATATATAACTACCTGGCATATGGTTTTTACCTTCACAGGGGATGCAGGCATTACCTGCTAATACATAAGGAAATCAAGTGCACTCAGCCACGAAGCAATGAATTTTTTTACCAGAAAAATGCTTTAAAAAGTCAGCTTTAAGTTTCTATTTCTCTCAAGAGATGCTAATGCAATTGTGGACAGCAGTTCTAATTACGGGAAAGAAAGGCTGCTTCCATAAGAACCAAAAATTAATGTAGCAAATATAAGTGGTAATGGCCTAATCGTGGTTCCACATATGCATAATGCTATGCTAGGCACTGAGCCTTCTGACGATATTCTGAAAATTGAATTAAAAGAAAATGGAACCTCTGTCTCTATGAATTCATGTTAATACAATAAATATTTATTGATAACAAGCTAGGAATTCATCAGTAAATAAAACTTAGATCTTCAATTGAACTTATATTCCGATGGGATGAGACAGAATAAAACAAACATTCCAAATAAATAAATGGTGTAACATATTATAAATTGATATGTATGATGGACAAACATGTAGAGCAGACTGGAGATCGGGAGTGAAGAGGGATGTAATTTTCAACAGTGTGTTTGAAGTGGTGACATTTGAGCAAACACTTGAAAGAGGTGAGGAGTTTAATTGCATTGATATCTGAGGAGAGATAAGCCTAGGTAGTGGGAGTAGCCCTGATAAAGGACCCAACTCGGCAGTCTACCTGTCTCATTCAAAGAAGAGCAAAGTGGCAGATATAAATGAAATAGAATGAGCAAGAAAAGAACCATAGTTAATGAGACCAGAAAGATAATGAAATAATTGATTGTGAGGAAACAGATCACTTAAAGCATTGCATTGTAAGTCCTTTTCGGACCCTTCAAAGATCGTGCATGGGCCACATGCACGATCTTTGAAGGGTCCGAACAAAGGAATGACACAACGTGGACAATGGCGTATACGGCTCACCCCCACTACAGAGATAAGAAGAGCCTGGGGGAGGTACTGGTGAGAACAGCTATCCAGGGGAAAATGGCAGGCATTTGGACCGCACAGAAGCTGCGGGGAAGGTAAGAAGAGGTCAAACCCTTGGGAAATTTTGTCAAGAGTCACCAAGATTTCCTAATGGGTATATTGACAGATAAGTGGAAAACTTGATTAAATAAGTATCAAAGCCTGATATAAATCAAGCACTGTGCAATTTTATTAAAGTATATTCACCATCTACTTTGACCTCAAAAATAAATTTATGAGACTGACAAGCAAGGTATCATTTCTCTTTATTTTACACATGAAAAATAAAAGGAGGCATATTGAAAGATGAAGGAAACTATCATGTGTTGAATGAATCCTACAAGCACAGCTTCCTACCAGATAGTAGACTTTCAAATGTGTTACTTCTTCATAAAACGCATGACGGTAAGGCCCAATTTTGAAATTAAAAAAAAAAAAAAGCAACCCATAATGGTCTATGATGTATCCACATTTTCACAGTTAGAATCATGATTTAATAGTTCTCATCTCAATATTATAATTCTTTCATAATCCCCAGCATCCTCTCCTATCCGGAAGCATCCAAGTTAAACTTATAAATTATCTTCAGTCACTTAATACTCCCAACATCCCTATGGACAATTCATGTTGCTACTATCCATTTTCTATAAAATGAAACAGAGAGAAAGAGGCCAAGAATGTTGTATTGGTCAGGGTTCTTCAGAGAAACAGAATTAAGAGAAAATCAAAGGAAATTTATTATGAGGAACTGGCTCATGTGATTAGAGAGGCTGAAAAGTCCCATGATCCGCTGTCTACAAGCTGGAGTCTCAGGAAAGCCAGAGAAGTAAATCAGTCCAAGTCCTAAAGCCTAAACAAGGGGGAATGGTGTAAATCTCAGTCTGAGGGCAGAAGAGATGAGAGTTCTCAACTCCAGCAATGAGACAGAAGAAGAGAGAAATTCCTCCTTTCTCCCCCCTTTTGTTCTTCGCAGACCTCAGTGGATGTGCTGATGCCCACCCACCTCGGGAGGACCATCTACTCTATCTGAAAATATACTGAAAGACACACCCAGAAATAATGTTTAACCAGACATCTGATCCCGTCAGGCTGACACACAAAATTAACTATCACAGATGGATAGTAATATGTCCAAAGGTATACATTGGTGACAGACAAAGATGACCTTTAAATTTATGGTTATTTGACTCTAAAATCCACAACCTTCACAACTAAGCAGCATGCTATAAAAATATGAAATCATATGCTCTCCTAGACTCCCAGGGGAGCTGGGAAAATTAAATGAAGCCATGTGCATGAAATTGGTTTGCTAACTACAGGTATCTCTGTATGTACTGCTTGCTATTTTTACCATTAACTGTTGGCTACCCAAGTTAAACTTTAAATCCAAAAATCAAGTTGACAAAAGGCACTTTCTAAGGCTTGGGGCAGCCATCATTTTAGAAGTTGCTGATCGCACTTATACTTTGTGCCTTTTTCAATGAGCCTAAAGTGAATGGAGAAGAAAAATAAAACAGATTGTATCCCACCATGCTGAAATATAAGAGTCCCCTTTATTGGTGGTTTCACTCTCCTTAGTTTCAGTAAGCCTCAGTCAGTCAGGGTCCAAAGATAGTAAATGAGAAATTTCAGAAATAAACAAGTTTTAAGTTTTAAATGTGCACCATTCTGAGTAGTGTGATGAAGCCTGCTGTCCAGCCCAGGAAGCAAGCCATCCCTTTGTCCAGAGTAGCCACACTGTAGATCCTCCCTGCCCCTCAGTCCCTTGGCAGCTGACCAGGTTATCAGACTGACATGATGCCACAGAGCTTGTGTTCCAATCACCCTTATCTTATTTAATAATGACTCCAAAGAACAAGATCAGTGATGCTGACAATTCAGATACATCAACAAGAAGTCATAAAGTGCTTTCTTTACGGAAAGGAAAAAATTGTATGCTGAGGTTGCTACAACTTTTGGTTACACAAATCTTGTCTCCACGAAAATGTGAAGAAAGAAGAACAAAATATGCGCTAGTCTGCTCAGAGAGAGAGGCCCCATTCGTGTAACTTTTATTACAAGATGTTGTAAAAAGTGTTCTATTGTATAATTAGTTACTGTTGCCAATCTTTGTGCCAAATTTATAAATTAAATTTTATCAAAGGTAGGTATGTGTAGGAAAAAAAACATAGGATATTTGGGATTCAGTATGACCCGTGGTTTCAGGCCTCCACCGAGGGACTCGGAACATATCCCCCTGAGATGAAGAAGAGACTACTCACTATACAGGAGTGTCGGTGCGTCCACATCCGTGTGCCCTCTCAGGAGCTGGAGGAGCAGCTCTAGGGCTGCGAGGAAACCCAGGGACATAGGTTTTCCCCCTGCCTACTCTTCCTGCCACTTAGGAAGCACTTTGGTTTCCTCGATCTACTTTCTTTTGGGCTGCCGCCATCCCGAGTGATCAAGACAGTGTGCTCCAAGACCTGGCTGTTGACAGGTTGTTCTGCGAAAAGACTCTGTCACTGTCCTCTAGAGTGTTCGGAGTGTTCGCTAATTCATGTTTCAGTGAAATTCAATTCAGTCCCTGGGCATTTATAGAGTGCCTGCCTTGCGCCTGACACTCTGAGGTGCTGAAGGGAGGGGTTAAGATGAATCAGGCTTAAGTTTTTGGATCTCAAAATCTGGTAAGAGAGATAGTAAAAAAAAAAGCATAGGTTTAAAACAAAAAAAAAATAAAATAAAATTATCCAAAGGAACAAAAAAGTTTTAACTCTAGGTAAAAAGAGAAAAAAGATGTGTCCAAAATAAAATAATAATAATAATAATAATAATAATAACAACAACTAAATCTATCAGATTAGTCATTGGTATGAGGAAGTTTTATTTTTCCCTCATAATTTTGTATTTTATAAATCATCTTTAATGAATATATATTTCTTCAAAATTTCAAAAAAGTGTGTTATTTAGAAACATACGGAAAATATATTAGTCTTATCTTAAAAAGTAAGGACTTACAGAGATTTTAACTATTAATCATTAATGCTGGTTATTTGTTCTTTATAAAAATACCCTTTGATCTTTACTAGAGTGTATCTATAGAAACTTGTCAGTAATTAAATACAAATAAATCAGCTCCGGATAAATGAACTGAAACAGGACTCGGGAAATGGGTTGTCACAGACATGACATAGAGGGGCCATGGGATGGGGTCAGAACCAGGGTTGAAAAGTCCCATTTTTACCTCCACCCTACCAACCCGTTGCACAAAAATGCCTTGCAAGATGACTTTGCAGCGATGATTTAGAAGAAAGGGGTCGATGAATGTAACACCGAGTCTATGAAGTTAAGGCAAACCACATCCTTGAACAAGTCTCTCCAAGATGAGGTGTTGGGCACAGTCTCTCAAGGTAGAATGGTCTGAAACCTTTCCTGTCTTTAAATCACCAGATATTGAGGACTAGCTTAACTATTTCTACGAACATTTATAAAATATCCACTGAACAAATAGCCCCAACTATTTGCTTTGTGGATATTTTTAGTGAAGTTATCCAGAGATTTACCCCAATTTTCAATTTAATATGAAATTAGCCATTTCCTTGCTTAGGCTTAGACACTGCCATTCCTTTAAAGACCTCTTTTGGCCTCTGGGTTGATGTATCTCAGGATATAGTCATTAACGTCTATAAAGGAAACTCTCTGAAGTTATCTTTTAAATCTATCTAAACACAGTGTTTGGTGGTTCCAGCCAAGGCAGATCACAGGAATGCCATGTCTAAGAGATGAGACTGGCAGAACCAACACTGACACTTCCATCTCTCTGTAGTTTCGGGCAAATGCCTATTTCTTTCTTCACCTTCAGTCTCCTGGTATATTTCACTTCTGTTACTGGCATTTGCACAGCCAATAACTGCCTTGGACGATGGCCTTGGTATTGTCATAAGGATAATATATTTTCACAAGGATGAACTCTTCTTGGAACAATTTATCCGGTGGATTAGACTCTACCGCATCGGAGCTCAGCAGGCCTTCCTGTTTGAACTGTCTGCTAGTCTAAGATTTATTAGGCTCCACTCAAGGCACTTTTCACCAGGTATATTTCATTTTGCAGGCTTCCTGATGTTCTGCAGAGAGAGTATAGTGAGTTGTAAATGTTATGTCACACTTCTTGATTTCTTTTAAGTGCACATACTTTGAAAGAAGCTAAATAAACTTCTAGGGTTCATTATTTTATTAACTTTTCCTCAAGAATTTGCAATGTATATTTTAGAATAAAAAAAAAGGGGGAAGATAATGCAACAAAAATCTGCACAAAATAAAATACTCACCGAAGAAGTAAGAGTTGCCCCTGTTTGTTTTCCCTCTAATGTGTTTATTCTCCACTTGCTTACACACTCATCACCCTCCAAAACATTTTCGACCCTTTTCCTCCTTGCTTTTTGCCCTGAACTTGAACTTCTCCTTTACCCCATCCCATCAGATTTCTAGATGGCTGCCAAATGTGAGGTAATGGAAAGTTTTCAGAAGATGGGGAATGACAGAAGTTGGTTATACTTGCCCCTGGACCTTTTCTGACTCACGGTCAAGTTGACAGCAGTGGCTGTGTCCTCCAGGATATAGTTTCTGAAGGTAGCCCCTCCTTGTGGCCTTCAGCCAAGGAGTGGTAATAGTTTTCTGCTATTGTTAGTTTCTTAAGAGTCTTGTCTTAACCTTTCTTGTTGGGTCTCTCAGAAAAAGTCTGTATTATCAGAGTTGGAAGCAGTTTCCTGAGGGGACCTTGACTAGGTCTTAAGAGACTGCAAGGTAATCAGCATTTCAAGGTGAGCTGTTAGTTTATCACTGTTTACTTGTTTGTCATTCTTTTTTTGATGAAATACTCTTATCTATTTATCCACAGGGCAGGGTATTTAGTATTGTGCCTTTCAGGTTTGTATTCTTAAGTAAAGGGAGATTAATAACATCTAAGAGTTTGTGCTATTTTTTTTAATGAGTTGTTTTCCTTTGCATTTACTGCTTCTGTGAAGTTAGCAAGGTTCTAGCGTTTACATATTCTTTGTTTGCACAGCTCACAGGATAAATCAGCCTTTGGTATAGCTCCCATCATGGTATTTTTTCTTTTGTGATCTATATGTATATTCTTCCTCAGACATATTAAATCTGATCCTTTAAAAACAGAGCCAAGAATGTTTGACTTCATACTAATCTATATGTTTAAAATTGAAAGTTGAAACTCTATGGAGCTAGGCAAATAACAAATACAGGAAGCTCTAAGTGAATAATTTTCAGACCTCATAAAGGGCTGAGGGACATCCAAATTCCAAGCAACCAGGCTGTAGAAATTTCATTCAACGTTCTAAGCAATCAGTACAAGCTACGTAAGGGGCACACTTAAGGAGTAAGACTAAGGTAGCCCTAACACTTTAGTCTTGCCCTGTAAAAATCTTAAAACCAAGCCTTGAAAGTATAAAGCCCATCGAAACAAACTTCAACACTTTTTAAAGGAAGATAAGAAATCCCATCCACCCAATCATGTATCATTTATTATGTCAGAAATCCACTAAAAAATTAGTAGGTGTTGTATACAAAGCAGCAGCAAATGTGACCCAAAGCTGGTAGATAATTAATTAATTAATTGAAACACACCCAAAACAACAAAGATGATGGAGTGAGCATAAAGGGACTTTAAAACTGCTGTAAACTAAATTATAAATATGATTAAGATTTAAAGAAAGCATACTGATGACAAGACTGAAAGATGTATAAAATAGATATATAAAAAAGACACAAATCAGGAAAGCTTATCAAAAAAGTAGGAAGATAAAATGCATGAGGAAAAATGCACAGATACAAATTATTGGGATTTATTTTAATTAAAAAATAATTGTATAATATAATGTAGTTTTATAATAATATGATATAGATTAAAAGATAATTAAAATTTCTCTAGAAAAATATTACTTATAAAAATTACCTCAAAAAAATAGAAAACCAAAACAAACCAATGAGAATGAAAGACATTGAATTGTTAATCAACAATTCTTGACATCTCCACAACATCCTATCAGAAACAAAACACAAAAACTAAGAAACAACCTCCCAATTATTTCCTCATACAAATTTTACAAAACCTGCAAGAAACAGAAAACTTATAGCTTACTCAAATAAGTTCAGAAGATAACCACAGAGAGCTTCCCATTTCACTATGTGAAGATAATGAATAAAACATAAAATTATAGGTCTGACTTCTACTAATACTTATCAGCTATATCATCTTGGGTAAGTTACTTAGACTCTGTGAGTGTCTATTTTCCCACCTATAAAGTTGCTTATAAGACCTGTGGAGGAGAGATCAATCCTAATTTGAAGGCTCTTCTACTCCTCTTTCATCAATAGGCATGACCAGGTCTAAGTTAGCTCAGTAAAAGAACCAGCTCCTGAGCTTCAAATACTTTCTCCTCTCTAACAAAGCCACATCCTTGATTAAGGAACTTTCACTATTTCAGAGCCATATCTCTACAAATATGTGGTCCCTCCCTCCTGGAATCCTGGTCATGGTACTTGCAGTCTGGCTTGGCCAAATGTAAGCATACTCTTCATGATATACTAAAGCTGGCATTCCATGTCTATGATACTACTTCACTTATCTGTCTGTCTGTTTTCCTCCCAGGAAACAGTATTTTCTATTTGCATGTTTGACTATTTGCACATTTGCATGTGTGATATCCATGCTTAATATGTGAATTGTGAGCCATAAAGAAGATATTAACTGAATTTACTATTAAATGCCGTTACCTGTAATTATTTATTATATCTTACTGTGACACTTCTCTGTATTTTGCTACACAACATAATGATTTTAAACTCCTCTTTAATGTAATAATTCTTCTCACCTTTTACATCCTTCTATTTGACCTTTCCTTTCTATTCACCCACCTGTGTTATAAAACATTATTTTAATTTGGGATTCAAAATTTCAGAATGCTATAAGCTGTAATGTGGCCTAATGCAGAATTGGACACGTAGGACTGAATATTCCCAAATTGAGCAAGAAGAAATGTCCCTATGTTATTACTTTGTCCTTCACGGACAGCGCAGGGCCTGAGATATATGTGTGCACTGTGTTTTCTGTCTGCCTTGGATTGCTGTAATGAGTTGAGCTGTCAGTGGTGAGAATGTACCAAAAGGACTATGAATATGTAGAACACAGAAAGATAAGATGAACTTGAGTATATAATGGTGAATCCAAGGACACTGCATTCCTGAGTTACACCATATTACCAGTATTATTAAGCAATATTCATTTTTCAAATGTTTTTTCACTCATTTTATGAACCCTTCCTAGGGCAAGTATATAAAATATGTTGATCTTGTTTGTTCCTGACTTCAATCAAAATTATAAAGTGGGGTGAAGGGAACCAGATGCGCATGGAACACCTATTAGTTACACTCCATATCTTTTCTATTGTCCTAGCTGTCCCTTTAGAGCTTTGCTCTTCATATCTTCCCACTACCCAAGTCTTCAGCCGGTGCTCCAATCAGCCACCTCAGAGGTAGCTCGATTTAATGGCATCATCATTTTAGCTACCACATCAAAAAATTTTTGTGCTTAATTTTCTTTGAAGCTTAAATGGTAAATGACTATTAATTTAAAAAAATATTTAGAGCCTAACGATTTACAAAGGATTGTCACATAAAGATTGACTCTACTGTGTGAAACTGATAAACTCACTACAAATTATTAAGGCTGATAATGAAAGTAAATACTTTATACTTTTAACTGAAGATTTCTGACAAAGGAAAGTGGCTATTTATTATAAGAAACATTCGGGGAAATGTTATGTCTGTATTGGTGGCAATTGTCCAAATAATATAATGTCAGGACAGTAAGGAATTACAGGATTCCCCACAATTCCAAATTTCTTTCCTATGAAAAGAGCTAAAATTTCTAAGAATCAATGTTTCTTAGACCTTGAGTTATTCTTTTCAGATTGCACATGACAACCCTATGTGATTGATGAACTTTAAAAGTGTACAAAGAACATATGTCTACACTGATTTGACTAAATGTTCTGTAGGGTTTAATGCTCATGATTTCCTTACTGTTTATAGACATTTAGAGATTCCCTCATGGGAATTAGAAAGATGCAACCACAAGGATTCTGTTCCTACTTTTCAATGTCAAGTGAAAACAAGAACCTATAAAACCCATAAACCTGACAATATTTCTTACTGCCAAACAAATTATTGTTTCTTGGTTTGTAATTCTGAGATATGTTAAGCCTTTGTCATTTTATCCTTTTAAGTTAAACTACTTACATCAATCCAAGTTTATATGTAAACCTCAGGAAGGCATTATTAAACCATGCCCCACAATATTGGTACTGTTTGCAAGCTTTTATTACACTTTGGGGAACATTTTTCAATTTGATTTTAAACCAAATAACAATTTTACCCTCCCTTTAATGGGCTACTAGGAATTTAAAATCTCGAAAGAAAAAATGATAATGACTTTATTACTACTTCCAAAAAAAATCATCTGTAGTGGCTCTAAGGTACAAACTAGCTCCCCTGCCTTGCCATTCAAATGTTTCTACCTGCCAAATATCAGTAATAATGGGGTCATTAATCATATATTGGCAATCGATCAAAAAGACTAGGCCATCTTTCCTGTTGGTTAACATAGTTGTTTGTTCTAATGCTACTTGGAATAGTCTATAAGAACAAATATCAATTCAGTACAATACTTGTGTTCTTGTCTTTGCTCCACGCCCCCCTTCCTGTAGCATGTGAGAATCTTACAGTTTTGGGCAGAGTCCTACTTTGTTTCTTAAACATGAAGTACAATAATAAAACTTTGTTAAATGAATGCATGAATGGTTGAATGTGGCCTTTCTTGCAACACTCTTTTAACAGCATCTAAATTATTTGATAAAAATGAAAATAATGTGCATATTTTATTGCCTGGGTAGATTTTTAAAATCAAACTAGAATCAAAATTTTAAGGCAAGGTATATGTGTTTGGGGTTTTATTTCACAAAAACAGTGCAGAGTAAACATGTAGTAAGTAGGATTTGAAGATGTAAATTAAATGATTAATTAATTTACCTAAATGAAAATAGTCAGTTGGATTTTCTCACATATTGTTATGACTAAGTAGTTATTTATATATGTATTACATAGGTAAATGTGTGTGTGCGTGTAAATTTTAGATGCCAGTGCCTTGAAAAAATGGAGCTATTTCTTTTTTAAAAACATAGCTATATCACATGTGAAAAATCAATTAGGCTCCATCAACCAGCTGATATTACCACAAACACTGAAGAGAGTGGTAATAAAAATATATTTAAGTTTGACTTAAGGATGATATTAAATATTCACAATAATCTTACTTTATTTTTCTATAATGCTTTTACCTTTTCAATGTATCTTGTATCAAATATTTTGTCAAGTAGTCAGAACAACACTGAGACAACGATAACAGGTATAACTCTACATACGCTAATGATGAAAACACTGCGTGAAGCCAACTTCTGCCACTTGCCTTGACCATAGAGGTATGTCAGAAACTTCCAACCAACACGCATGCCTCATGATTCTTTAGTCTTCTTTTCTATCAAGTAATTAAACATGTTGGGTAATACTAAAGAGAAGAATATTTTAAGGGTATAGATTATAAATTAAATTACAGAGTAAGAGGGAAAAATATTTACTGCCAACAATTTTTGTTTTTGTTTTATTTCTTTTATCATGCTAGGAATCTACAGAACCAAATGAGAAGCATTAGGAAATTAACTTCATTAATTTATTAGCAATTATTTCTGAGGGCCTACACTGTCCCAAGCAACATTCAAGTCATAAGGAATACAATGGGATATCTATTTTAGGGACAACAAAAGAGACCAACCCCTTCCTTACACAGGGCTTACATTCCAAAGTAGTGTAACAACAATAAACAAAAAGAGAAATAAAATAATTCTAGCAATTATGAATACTGTGAAAGAAAGGAAAGAAGAAAAACTGTAGATGATGATGAGGTATGCACACAAACTTTAAATAGTGTCATCGTAAAGGGTCCTGAGTAGATCACATTTGAGATATAGCAAGGATGCATATTCCAGAAGATTGTTTAAATAACATTTAACTACCTACATTCTTTCAACTAATTTAGTGAGAATTAACTCAAGTGGTTTAGACACAAAGAAGCCAGTTATTTGATATCAATTATGGTGAATGGTCAATTTAAATTACTTCTACTAACTTCTGCATAATTTTGACATTGTGACATATAATTGGGCCTCTGTATGTAATGGTTCTGCACCCATGGGTGCAACCAAACACAGGACAAAAATAAATTTTAAATGTTATATTGTCGTTGATGTGTACTATATAGTTAGGTCTACTGTGGTTGCCTCTGTATGGAACCTGTACAGACTTTTTTTTCTTGCCATCATTCCCTAAGCAATACAGAATAAAAACTATTTACATAGCATTCACATGGTATTAAATGTTACAAGCAATCTAGAAAATATTGAAAGTATATGGGAGGATATGTGTAGGTTATATGCAAATACTAAGCCATTTTATACACAGGACTTTAGCATCTGTACAGTTTGGAATCCACGAGGGTCTTGCAACTAGTCCCTGATGGACACTGAGGGATGATTGTGCAGATATATTTAGTTTACTCATTGAGTCATGGGGTAGCTTGCTCTCAATAATTATTTACTTAATTAATTCCTTTTATCTACTTCACCATTCTTAAAAATTTGTTGATTTCATTGTCTTATCAATAAGAATCCAGCAAAAATAATTGGTACAATTTTAAAAATTACTTGAATAACTTTTTTATGAGTAAAATTATTGACTTTCAGTACTAGTAGCTAAATATATGTGTATGCTTAGTTTATTACTTTATTATATTTTTGGCTAATTTAAACATTATACATAAAGTTATTTTCCTTATATGGTACTCTCTTTGTTAGCAAATCTTGGTCTTCTGTCTTAATATAAAAAATGTTTTTAATCTTTCACAAATCTGTGGCTTGACTGGGCTCAGCGGGGCAATTTTCTTGTGGGGTCAGTCTCTCATGTGGTTATAATCAGATGCTTATCTGAGCTGCATGCCCAAGCCAGCCCAGTCACATGGCTGGCAGAAGTTGGACTGCCAGCAAAGAGGGACTGACTGTTAACCCACAGTGCAGTTAGGAATATTAAACAGAGCACCTGCACTTGGTTTCAAGAGAGATCACCCCAAGAAAAAGAGTCCAAAGGGGATCTAGTTTGGAAATCTCAAGGGTTCTTCTGACTTGGCCTTGGAAATTGCCAAATATTCCAACAATCTATTTTCTAGATTCAGAATTCAATGGAAAGCCCAGATACAGTAAGAGAAAAAAACACACACACAGTAAGACTGGAATACTGGGAAGAAAATTTTTTGCATGGCTATCTTTGGAAACCAGCTACCATACCCGGTCTTCCTTCCATGCATTAAAGATGCGAAAAGATTCTGTGAGAAGCTCACGGAAAGAAACCACTAGTGAGACCTGCAGTGAATGGTGTTTATGTTCACCACGTGGGTGTCTGAGGGTAGTACAATACAAAGCTGGCCACTAGTTAAAATGATAAAACTGGTATCTGGCTGTTAGGAGATCTGTGATCAGAGAGTAAAGATCAGAAAGAGATGAGCAATATACAGCCTTCTTGAACTATTGAATTCTATTAAACTATAATAAAGTGAGATTGATGAATTGCATAAAGACAAAGAAGAGCCAAAATAAAGAATAGTCAACATGAATATGTTTAAACTAAAGGAAACGGCTTTGGAAAATTAATTCTAGATTATATTATTGGTAAGATTAAGGGAAGACATTCCATATTATGAGTTGCTGCTTCAAACATGTTAATGATTATTATCACTTAGGAATTTGATTTGAAAATGTATGTGAAATAGTAACATTAGCAAAATCTCTCATTTGAAATAATTCTGCTTCAATTATAGTACCTCTAAAATCTTTAGTAATACTGTTCTTTCCTTTCTGCATTCTGAGCATCTGTCACGGAAATTATGCTTATTATATTCTATTGCACCAGTGTTGACATGTTTCTAAGAGATGCTTTTACCAAAATCTTGTGCCACTGTGGGGAATAACTTTGGGGTGGGATTTCTTTTTAAATGTTACAGTCCCCCTCAGGAAATTTAGGTAGCTCATAACACATATGAAATTAAATCTGTTAATTTAAATTAACATTAGAGAAAATGTTCTTTTATCAGCTAGACTCCAATTTTTCCAGAATTAACTGTGAAACAGGAAGATGGCAATTTGAGTTACATTGTATATTTAAATACTGAAATTAAATTTTAATTAACTTATGGATAACAGCTCACCCTTGCTAAACTGATGATTTCAAAGTCGAACATGAAACTTACAGTGGAGAATTATTTCTTAAATTGCCCTAAAATAAACTAGACAACATGAATACATTTGGGCTACATTTAACTTCATTACCTTAAAATAAGAAACAAAAATCGAGGTTCATTTTTACATGCTGAGACTGATTTTTCTAAGGTTATGTATTCTTTTATATCACATCAACAATACTTACCAAAAAGATTTACATGTGTTTCAGGGGAAATGCAAACTGCTCTGTTTACCTGTGTCCTGTGTCCCTTCAACAAGGGAGGTGGAAGGAATTCTAAGATGGATGTGTACTTGTCCAAGTATTAATGAGAAAAAGGTAAATAGTAAATATTTTTCTTTCTTTTCTTTTATTGTTGTTCAAGTAGAGCTGTCTCCATTTTACCCACACCACTCTCCCCTGCCCTACCCACCCCCACCTTCCACATTCAATCCTCCCCCAGCCTCATTGTCTTTGTCCATGTATCCTTTATACCCGTTCCTTGATGACCCTTCCCCTTTTTACCTGTTATCCTCCTCCCCCTGTCCCTCTGGTTACTGTTAGTTTGTTCTTTATTTCAATGTTTCTGGTTATATTTTGCTTGCTTGTTTTGTTGATTAGGTTCCACTTATAGGTGAGGTCATATGGTATTTGTCTTTCACTACTTGGCTTATCTCACTTAGCATAGTGCTTTCCAGTTCCATCCATGCTGTTGCAAAGGGTAGTAGTTCCTTCTTTCTTGCTGATGCGTAGTATTCCATTGTGTAAATGTACTATAGTTTTTTGATCCACTCATTTACTGATGGGCACTTAGGCAGTTTCCAGCACTTGGGTACTATAAATTGTGCTGCTGTGAACATTGGGGTGCACAGATTCTTTTAAATTGGTGTTTCAGAATTCTTAGGGTATACTCCCATCAGTGGAATTGCCAGGTCAAAAGGCAGATCCATTTTTAGTTTTTTGAGGAAATTCCATACTGTTTTCCACAGTGTCTATACCAGTCTGCATTCCTATCAACAATGCACTAGAGTTCCCTTTTCTCCACAACCTCACCAGCACTTGTTGTTTGTTAATTTGGTTATGATGGCCATTCTGACCAGTGTGAAATGGTATCTTATTGTGGTTTTAATTTGCATCTCTCTGATAGCTAGTGATGCTCAGCATCCTTTCCTATGTCTTGGGGCCCACCATATGTCTTCCTTAGAGAAGTGTCTGTTCAGGTCCTTTGCCCATTTTTTAGTTGGATTGTTTGTCTTCCTAGAGTGGAGTCATGTGGGTTCTTTATGTATTTTGGAGATCAAACCCTGGCCTGAAGTATCATTGGCAAATATATTTTCCCATATGGTTGGTTCTTTTTTCATTCTGCCGGTGTTTTATTTAAGCATGCAGAAGCTCCTTATTTTGATGAAGTCCCATTTGTTTATTTCCTTTATGTCCCTTGCTCTAGGGGACAAATTTGTGAAAATATTGCTGTGTGGAATATCTGAGATATTCCTGCCCATGTTATCTTGTAGGAATTTTATGGTGTAGCAACTTGTATTTAAGTCTTTATCCATCTTGAGTTTATTTTGGTGTATGGTATAAGTTGGTAGTCAAGTTTCATTTTTTTCTTTCTTCCTTCCTTTCTTCCTTCCTTTCTTTCTCTTTCTTTCCCTCTCTCTCTCTCTCTCTCTCTCTCTCTCTCTTTCTCTCTTTCTTTCTCTCTCTCTTTCTTTCTTTCTTTCTTTCTTTCTTTCTTTCTTTCTTTCTTTCTTTCTTTCTTTCTTTCTTTTTTGCATGTAACTGTCCAGATCTCCCAACATCATTTACTGAAGAGGCTATTTTTACTCCATTTTATGCTCTTTCCCCCTTTTTCCAAATATTCATTGACCATAGAGACATGCATTTATTTCTGTGCTCTCTGTTCTGTTCAATTGTTCTATGTGTCTGTTCTTCTGCCACTACCAGACTCTTGATCACAGTGGCCTTGTAATACAGCTTGAGATCAGGTATTGTGATCCCTCTTACTTTTTTCTTCTTTCTCAAAATTGCTGCAGCTATTCGGGATTGTTTATGGTTCCATATAAAGTTTTGAAATGTTTGTTCTATATCTGTGAAATACATCATTGGTATTTTATTAGGGATTGCATTGAATCTATAAATTGCCTTAGGTAGCATGGACATTTCGATGATGTTAATTCTTCCAATTTATGAACACAGTATATGCTTCCATTTATTTGTGTCTTCCTTAATTACTAGAAAACTACAGAACACTGAAGACAGGAATCAAATGGTAAATTTTGACTGATGAACCAGTATTTTGCATTATGTGGCCCAGGGAATAGTCAGTACCAGCAACATGGAAAATAAGCATCAGTCAGCCCAGTAAAACAAATATTTTAGTCTGTGTAAACAAACAGGGATCAAAAAAAAAATATGTCAGTGATCAGGACAAGAGGAAAAAATATGATTGACTGAAGGACATGCAAGTAATTGTAATTCATATTACTAAGAATCAGAAAGAGTACCAAGAATCAGAAAGTCAGAGCCACAGATAAATAAACTAGAAAAAAACTCATAAGCTGAGACAATGAAATATGTAGAATATATCAAATAGAAAATATATCACAACAATAAAAAGAAAATAACTCCTATATTTCTTGTATTCCAGTGTTTCAATCAACTTTTCTGGCAATAGTGTTAGCATAGGTAGCTAGTTAGTTAAGGAAGTGAGCAAATGGAATTGGACATTAAGTCTGATTTACTAGGAAGCCACAGCATTCACAGGTTCCCAAGGAATAGCCACATGTTCCACCAAGGGGACTTAATGCCTGAAGTGGGCAGGAAGAATTTGCCCCCTGTCATTAACTGGGATTACTGGAAGAGGAATAAAAATGGCAGGGAAAATTCCTTTGCCGGGTGCATTTGCAGTAGAAACCAAGATGGCACTGGGGGAGATAAATGCATGCACAGTAGAAACCAGACAACGAAGCAAAACTTTGAGGCATGTGCAATAGGAGCCAAAATGGTGACATAAAGGGAAGAGTCAAGCCGGGAAAGCCTGGAAAGATCACACCGGAAAGAGGGATGACCCAGCACAAGCCTGTGAGGAACTGGGAAAGAGATTGGTTAGTTTGAAGGAAAGTCTGCTCTTTCCCAAACCAGAGGTAATCTATTCAAAGCTTAACCTAGGCCCCTCTCAGTGGCACACATTTGCTTGTTTGACGGATAGCTTCTTGCAATAAGTATGACATTCTCTTTCACAAATGGAGAATGCAGGCCACTCTTAATAACAGAAGTATCAAAATCTTATGTCACATACATTCAAGTGGATGAACATAACAGTTATTTTAAATCTCCTAGAGAAAGAATAAAAAAGCAAAAAAAAAATTCAGTAGTACTTAAAACAGACTAGATAATTAAGGGGCTATTTGAATTCTTCACAAACCCCAAAAATGTTTCTTTTTTTTTTATTCCTATATTTTACTCCTTGGAAGACCACATATTAACAAATAAGTAAACTCATGACAAAACTTCTGTTCTTATACCAATATTTCTTCCTTGTTAGCAGATGTGTTGGAAAACTTCTTTTGTTATTAAAGGACTAACACTGACACCTTGTGAAATCAGCTTATTGTCTTAAACCTTCTACAAATAAAGTCCAATATTGTTTTTCTGATGCGAGGGCTATTACTACTTGTCAATCAGATTATCACCATGCTCCTTCTGCACACTGATACAGAACCTTTGCTGGCTTGGCCTATTAAAAAGAACCAGAAAAAAAGGTAGTACTCAATGAAATGCAGATATTTCAAATGTTTTCTTAAATTACTCACTACAATCTTTGGCTAATGTCAATATCATCTGCTAATTATTTTTACTGATATGTATGTTTACATGGTAACTGTTATTTGCAAAAGTTATTTATTTATATAATCTCTCTGAATTGTATTCCCTGATGACATTTCAGCATCACTTAAATTCAAAAAAATTCTAAATTGACTTTTGGTAGTATTAGAGTTACGTAGTTGCTTGAAAGGTTTATTCAAATTTTCATGAATATTTGATGAATACTCTCTAAATGTTTGGGATTAATTCTGGTATTATCTTTCTCCCATTGAATGTAGATGAGACTTATGACTTGTTTCTAACCTATAAAATACGGCAAAGATGGTTAGACGTCACTCCAGCGATTACATTACATACAATTTCTTCTTGCTATGACTCTCTATTTAAAGACTCTCAAACTCAATCTAGAGATTTTCCCTTATGGCCTGATGAAGTAAGACACCATGTTGAAGAAACCCAACTGTCAGGGAAATAGAGAAGGGAGTAGCTGGCCTGCAACCTCTAGGTTACAGTGAGTAACCTCTAGGAGAAGGGAGTAGCTGGCCTCCAACCAGCAGCCAGCAGGAAATCGGGGCCTTTAATCTACTGTTTCAAGAAAATTCTGCTGACAATCTGAGTAAACTCGGGAGTAGATTTTTCTCCAAGTAAGGCTCGCTGTTAATGAACTTAATTTTTTGCCATTAATCAAATGAAAAATCAAAGTACCAGATTCAAAAATTTATTCTGGCCCAAGATAAAAATAATCAAAACAAAGAGTACATGATGAAAACAAGTCTTTCTCAAAAAAAAAAAAAAAAAAAAAAGAACTAATCTTACTTCTAAAATGTAACCATTATTAAAACATTCTTGTCTAAACAAGTAGAAAATTTCTGAAAAAATTTCAAGAAATTTATGAGAAAATTTATTTCTCCATAATTTTTCCTGAAGATATGTATTTTGAAATTTATTTAATTTGATGAAAGAAATATAGTAGTAAATGATTGTTTAATTTTGCATTGTTTAAAATCTATTAGTTGGATTAAGATATTTTTATTTATTCACCTGAAATTTGTCCCTTCTTTTATGACTTACTTTTGAATATCAGTTCCTCTGGAGAACTATTTTAACAATGATATCAAATCCCTTTTTGGTAATCTAAAACAAATAATTTATAAAACAGTATTATTGAGTTTATTAACTCTGTGTATTTTCTTCTTATTTACTTCTTTAAAAATGTGAGGAGTGACCCTCTAAATTAATTTATTTTTATAGTTTGGGTGTTAAAAATATGTTCCTATTTTTTCAATGAGTACTTCACATACTTAACATAAATCTGAGAAATTGATAAAGTCTTAAGTTGATTATTATTTATTCCTCTTGAAATATTTATAAACACTTGGCTAATTTGGAGAATGGCTGTATACTATCTTATTTATTTTTATAAATTACGTATCATCATTATTATATAGAGCTAATGTGTATATATATATATGTGTGTGTGTGTGTATGATTTGCTATGTCCTAAATTGTATAAAGAAGGCTGGAGAATAGCTTCTAGTTATGTGACCCCTCTGCCCAAAAAGCAGATTTTTAAAAAATTAATCAGTAGATGGTTTTTGTCACATGTACTGGCATGCATTAGTCTTACAAGAATAATACTGAGTGAAAGCAGAGCAATTTGCAAGAGACTATGATTAATTCGAAACAACTTGAAATTTAAACGCACGTGATACAAGCCACGCCATGTTGAGGAAACATGCTTATGTAATTAAATATTTTTAAAATCCATGGAATTGATAAATCCCAAATTTAGGAGAGTAGTTACCTTGAGAGTAAGACAAAGGAATATTTTGGGGGGATACACACGAGACACTAAATTTATTTAAAATATCTTATTTCTTAAACGACACATATGAGCCTTTACAAAGAATATTTTAAAAGAACATGGTAACCTATGATTCTTTATGAAGAATATAAGCCACATGAGGCAACCAGCTATCCAGATCATCTTACTCCAAAAGTTGCCTGGGGGTAAAGGTTGGAATTGAGTTTGTCCAATGCTAACATATTTAGGAGCGCTAATAGTAATAACTTGCAATTACATGCAATACTAGATGAGGTACATTGATGTAATCAACAAAGATCTATATAACTGGGAGTAAAATAAAAAACACGAAGCCTTTTTAAAATCAGGGTAAGATAATTATTTATTCGTGTGTCTAGTAAACTAATTTGGCAATTTAGTGTTTATCAATTATCTCCCTCAGCTGGTATTGAAGAAAAAAAATTAATTTGGCAAAACTCTCTTTTAAAACTCTTTTTTTAACAGTGAACAATTTTAAAAAGTTATGTTTTAAGCCAGATTTTAAATTAATTCTATTTATTAATTTGCCAATAGAGTTGAAAATTAGCAGTTTAAAAAATATATCTCTATAATGTAATCTTTTTAAAGATTTCTACATAAAATAATGAATTGGGACAGCTTATCACAGAGTTGAAAAACAAAAATCCCCTTTCAGACCCTCTTTAACTCTAGCCAGCTCTCTCTCTTTCCTTTAACTTTCCAGGCGTAAAATTAACTGCTGTTTTGCTGAAGCTCTATTCTCAGGATGCGAGATTACTAAAAGCATCCCCAACCCACTCCCCACCTGCCCAGGGGGGTACAAACAGGACTCACCAGACTCAAGCCCCAGACCTGAACCCAAAGGCAGCAGCCAAACAAACTGAGGCCTGTGCTATCTGCCTGAAACCTTCTGATTTACAACTAATTGCCATGACTACCCGCCTACATCGCCCTCTCCCTTTTTTGATCCAATAAAAATCCACAGCCCCTAACCCTCAGGGCTGGTGAGTTTCTCCACGCCTAGCCCTTTTCCTCTCTTGGGAAAATAAAAATAAAGCTTTGCTCTTTGCATTTTTTTCTCTTTGTGAATTCTTTCACAGCTTACTTCACCAGTCACCCTAACACAGAATATTTATAAAAGTCTTTTTCTACTTATTTTACTGAATTTAAGACTAAGTGTCCAAATGGCAAAGAGGTATACTTTCTCAGATTAGTTTATCATTCACTTTTTTTTTTGCTAGATAACAAAGATCATATAGAAAATGAGCCGCACCAAAATAAGTCAATTAGTGAGATTTTCATGGGTGACCTTTTTGGTTAGAATGTACTGGGACATGGACCTAAGCCACTGCCTCTGCTGGAACAGAGAAAGTATAGGTCACCAGCTAAATACCTGACCATGAGATTCCCCCCAGCAGAAGCAACTGAGGCCCAGCCTCTGGCATCCTGCTGGAAAATCACTGAATCCTCACTACCCGCCACACTCTCCCTGGAGCTTTCTGCAGAATCAGCCCTCCCAGATCAGATACCCAGCACACCTGGAGCAGATCAGCAGGGTGTCTCACCCTTCCCCCAGGGTCTGCTACACACCTTAGAGTCCTTCTACCCCTTTCCTCCTGTCTGCCACTCGGCTCAGCCCCCTGATCAGTCCACCTGATTGCAAAGTCCCACCTCAAATAAAAGCCCTTAATCAGACTTTTCTGGCTCCAGGTCTTTTCTTAGCCACCTTGGCTACCTAGCATTTGCCTCTTTCAGAAGATTGCCAAATCAGGAGTCAGCAAAATTTTTCCATAGAAGACCAAATAGCAAATATTCCGGTTTTGTGGTCCATGTGGTTGTGCAGTGCTACTGAACTCTGCCATTGGAGCATGAACCAGCCTTAGAAAATAGGAAAATGAATGTGGCTTTATTCCAATAAAATGTTATTCACAAAAACTGACTACAGTTTAGCTTATTTGGGAGAAGAAATAGCTGATATTTTCAAATCGTTTCTGTCATTCCATCTACCATCTTTCTTAATATGATATTACTTAGAAAGAATATGGTATTATTTAAAAAAGTGTTGAAAGAGTCCCCCAAGTTAGAACATTTATATAGATAAGAGTTGTCCAAGGACTGTGTTTTCAGGTTCTTTTGATTGGGCTTCTTAAACTGCTTTTCTTTCTCTTTTTTTTATTTCAGTTCTGCTTCTCTATCTTCTAATCAATATTAATTACACCTCCCCCCCACATACATCCAGGTAAAATAAACAATATTTATTCTGGAGGGATGTGTGAGCAGCTGTTGTTCTCAGCTCTCTGAATGCTAAAAGGATAATTAATCCTCCTAGAGTTTAGTTATTACCCCCCAAAGCAGTTCTCACTGTCACGTAAATTAGACTTCTATGGCTCTGTTTTGACAATTTAAAAACCATCTCACGTGACTCTTCTCTGGTTGGGCCATGGGTGTTTCAAAAGCCTCAAGTTCCCTAAAGAAAATTAAAGACCATCAAATAGTAGATTTCCCTATGGCTAAGAACATATCAAATCTGGGAAAAGGATTTTAGAAGACTGACTCTAATTTCGAGGAAGAATGCTTTTCTTTCAGTTGTATAACATTCCTTTACAGGGGTGGCTCACGATGAAACTTGCCCCTTGGGACTCATTCCTCATAAACATGGACTGATCCTTGGACTTGTTTGCCTGGAACTTCCATTTTAGTGTTCTGAGATGATGAACCCCTGAGTCTCTGAAAATGAAACATGGGCATCCTGCTGGTGAGACCAAATGGAGAGATGATGTGGAAAGGACATAGGAACAGGTGGTGACCAGCCGTGCTCGTGTTCTAGCTAAGCCCAGAGACCAGGAGATCTGCTAGCTGATCTTAAAGGCAGACCTTGAAGACACTTTCACCTAGAAAAAAAGAACTTCTGGAAATGCTAAGTATATTGTTCCATGGGTTCAAGTGGAGTGGGGCCTACCTTGAAGAGACTAGTGGGTATGGCTTTTGTTGAATGGAGTAGATTGTAACTGAAATCTTAACAGGTCCTCAGAGTTTTTAAAGGAATTGTAAATTTGGTCTAACAGGAATAGAAACAGTATAAGATGCAAAGGAGCCTCTGGCTTCCAAAACTTCTAGTTTGAGGAAGCCGACTTGAGAAAACTAACCAAATGCAAACACTGACCATTTCTTTGGGGAAAAGAAATCCTTCGAAGACAAAGACCCAAATTACAAAATCAAGCAACAGGAAAAACCATTCTTAGGTGCTGTGGAACAGAAACGGGTCCCAGACAACTTACACCCTTCCCTGCCCCCGCCCCAGAGTAGAGGGTGGGAATGGCTGGATTTCAGAATTTCTGTGAATTACTGAGTGCTATGTCTCCAGTCTCTCCTCACCCAACTCCTACCCAAACATTTGGGTGGCTTCCTACCCAAATGTTTGGTGGATATAGGAAAAACAACATGTCTCTTTAGTTCAAATACTCCCTGACATAGATAAAATTTTACCCAAGGAGCCTCATTCTTACTGGGACATAATTTAGATGATAAGATCTTATACCTCGGGACTGAGTTTGAAGCATTGATGGGATAAAATGTTTGGGGGTCTTGAGAAGGAGCATATATTTTACATGTAGGAAAAATGTGAATCCCTATGAAAAGAGAGAATACTACTAGATTCCGATGAATCATGCCTCCCAGCATTTAGAACTCTCAATAATCATATTCTAGGGTAATATCCTTCTCTGGCCTGGTCCTGTCACTTGTTTTATGAAGTGTTGTGAATAATGTCATCCAGTTCCTAGCCTGGGCTTTAAGAAGAAGATCTCAAAGCTTCCTTTTTTTGCGTGACCTTGGGAATCCAGACTCTTCATTTAAGAAGTCCTGATGAAATGAACACATGGAGAACCAAATGGAAATGTCATATAGAGAAAGAAAGTCCTTGAGATTAGCTAGGAAGAAGAATGCTGAATCTCAGTCTGACCTAAAACAAACAAACAAACATCCACAGAGGGACCCGCTACAAGACAAAGCAGTAGCCTACCTAGCTCAGGTTATATTTTCTGCACTGACTATTGCAAGACGGAGATCTGAAAGCCATGGAGGGCAAACATGAGAGGCAGCCATTCTAACACACTAATTCATTCATTCCTCCATTCATGGAACCAAAATGGTGACTCCTTATGTAATACCCAGTGATTCCTCAACTGAAGAAAGTAAAATTAATTGAAAGCAATTTTAAGGGGTTTAATAAAAATTAGAGTTCAAATACCACCATTAATCTTTACAAGCATCTTATAATGTAAGAATCTTTCCCATGTCATTTGTAAGGAAGCAAACCTTTACCAAATCTAAATGACTTGCCCACATTACACACTTTTAAAAATAATAGTTGAAACTTTTCTCTCTGGCTCTAAAATCTGGGTTTTTTTTTTTTTCATTGTACTTACTTATTCTAATACATGATTTAATGTCTTGAGACTTCAAAATAGCAAATCATATGCTTTCAGATTAAGAGTCCACACAAATTTTAAAAGACTTGAATTAAAGGTAGAAACTTAAAATAATTCTTTACCAAGTCAGTTCAAAATATATTATATAATCTAGTAATAAGATGTAGAGGTAAATAAATATCTGAGCTATTATATACTGTTAGCATCATTCTTTGCCCTTGTCAAGTAACTTTATAAATCTCAGGGTTTTCTTTTAAATCTTTGCGGGTTTCCTGTCACTATTTCCCTAACTTTGAAGTAAAAGAAGGAAAAGAAAGAAAACAAGTGATTTCATTGGTATACATACCACAGCACTTGGAAAATCAGATTTTTAATAACAGCAACAACTGATTTGCACCAAAACATCTGGATTGAAAGTGAAAAATTCAACCACTTATGTCAGACATCTATGTCTCCAGATGCAACTGTGTGATTAGAAACATCTGGACAATTGACCAAAGTTAGCTTTTTCATTCATAATTTAGGAAATGTATAAATAACACCCTTTATGCTATACATTGGCAGGTTACTAGAATATTGAATATGCAATCAGGAATTCTGCCTATAGTACATGAGACTAGAGAAGTCAAACTAGGACCACTTTGTTGAGAAAATTGAAGGCAATTTCAGATATTGAGCTTCATTTATAACCTTCCCTGAAATAGTCATAAGCATAGCACGTATTTTGATGGACAATAACAGCCCTCAAACTACACCCCATTGTCTGCACAGACAATTCTATAGTACCTTATTCTAACCAACACACTCCTACTTTCTAACACAAAAGTTACTCTACCATGTAAAGTGCCATTTTTACCTTACTGCCATTTACCTTATTGTATGTGTTTGTATGTATTGTATGTGTGTGAACTGGTGAACTGTAGAATTACAATACAAACAAAATTATAAGCGATCATTACTTGAACCACAACATTAACATGCCTTAAAACTGAGGCCTTAAAAAGTCTAAAATACTATTGCTGCAAATAAGTTTACTAAGATTAAGCACACACATAAAATTAATTATGATTAAGATAAATCAACAGTTGTTTATATATCATGGAAAAGCAACAATTTAAAATCATTTTTGATTCACAACAATATGAATATCAAAGCCCTCTTTCCCAAAACTGTGGTGACACTAATTTTTTCTCTGCAGTGTATATTAGGAGCTTCAGAAGCTTGTCTAATAGTACAAAAAACAGACTTCTTATTTTATTGAACTCAAAACCTTGGTAAAATAGAACCATGCCCACATTATTTCGGAAGACCTGCTTTTAGTAACCTTTAATAATCCACCTTTAATACACGCTCTCTTAATGTTATTCCAAACAAAAAGTTAATAGAGTCATGGTCACACTTCAGTAAAAACTTTTACAAAAAAGAACTTGGGATTGTGGTTGTATTTGCAATTTTTCAAGAGGCTCCGCACAACCCACCGGGTAATCACTACAGGAGATATTTTTCTCATTACTAAGCAGGTATTTCTTCCTCACTATTAAGACTTTGACTAAAACACTGATATTTCTAATCTTGTTTATTCATCAGAAAAACAGGCTAGAAATAGAAACATGAAATGAAATTATGATGTGTTTGACTGATATATTGGTCTACATTCTTCACTCTTATCCTTTTTCTGAACATTTGCCCAGGCAACCATGGGCAGAGTACAACTCTCCATCACTTGATTTTGGGCTTGGCCCTTAAACTTGTGTTGGTCATAGAGTGAGGCAGAAGTATCAGTGCTAAATTTTGAACTTAGGCCTGAAGAAATCTTCTGTGCTTCTTAACACAAGAGAATAAAAATCAGTTATTTAGTCTGTCATGCTCCCTAGTAATATTAATGTATGTGCATTGATATTACACAAGAATTCTCATATATTATTTCACATTAAGCATTATTTTGTCCTTAATTATGATGTTATATTTAATAAACTCAGGTACAAATGCCAAATTCCTCAGTAAATTGGGACTCATATCTTACTTCTCATTTCAATCAATAATCAACAACTAATGAAAACTTTTTGATGAAGGATAAATAAGTTGTTTTAGGAAAACTTTGAGATAGAACCTAAAGCAGGCAAAAGAAACATTTTCATGTGTAAAGCACTAGAGCATTCTGTGTGTGTGTCTGTGTGTGTGTTGGCATTTAATATATATATATTAAAATGGGGTTTTATGTGAACCTCTTTCAGTTATCCTGTACTTTAAACAATGTTAAGCCTTTTGATTCCATATAGTCAACCTTGAGACAAATTCTGTGATTTCTCATAATATATGCATTAAGAAAACTTTGGTAATAGAAATATTTATTATGTTGTAGCATGAGGAATGAGCATAAAAGAATCACAATTCAGTCATAACTGTACTCTCAGCAGAAGCATAGCAGTAAATCCAGAGGTGGAATAAAAAATTAATTTGTAGAGATGGCAGGTTGGCAGACACATATTACTGCCATATTGTTAGTCTTGCACCACAGGGGGTGCATTATTTTCTTCACAACATTTATTCACATATATTTGCTTTGGTTTCCAAGTATACAATTGAGATTTTTTCCCCCAACTGCATGATATTAAGTGGTACTATTTCATATCGGATGTGGTTGTGAATCAATTAGTAAAACACTTCTCTTGATAGAGAGTAGATTATATACAGATGACCATGAACAGCGATGCTAAGGTAGCAGGTGTCCAGGCTGAACCTAAGTAGTGTGCTTAATAAAATAGTGCATTAAGTGACCCTCAGATGTGAATTTGCATACAGTGAGTCACAAGAGGGAAGAAAGTGGCTAGACTCAGTAGTAGTTATGATTTGGAGGGACAGACAAGGAGTGGAGGAAGAAAGTATTATGTAAGTCTCTAGGCCCAGCCACAAGGACTAAGAATGTGGAGCAAAGACTGGGTGCAAAGATGTGGAGCTGTCTCACTTGAGACTCGAGACACAAGGACCACTACCGAGCAGCATCAGTGCTCGTGGAGCAAACAAAGCAGCATCCCTGCTGTGTGGGCAATGGTAGGAGACAGCACCCTGGGCATTGGTGTGTGGTTGGCAGGTGGGTTCCAGCAGTGGTGAGGGATGCCACAGAGCAGGGACGGCACAGGGCAGAGTGCGGGGAATTCGTGAAAGAACTGATTGTGAGTTCTTATCGAAGCTCTCCAATCATACTCAGAAATCACCATTTGAGAATTTGAGTTATGCACCAAATTCTCATCTACTACACAGCTGGGCACTGTGAAATTTGTTTCTCCTGTGAACTCATTTGTACTTACAGCTGGTGAGGCCTGGGGGTGCAGATCTCTGCCTTCAAAGGGCTCCCTGTGTAATGGGGATGACAGAATTACATACATGAAAAGAGAACATAATGCAAATGCTCCGGGAAAGCTGTGGGTGGCAATTGATCTGGGATGGGAGAAGAAAGTTAATTATGAACACATCTTTGAGGTTGAGTCTGAGTTGACATGTTGCCTACAATGGACATCATAGTATCAGAAACTTAGAAAGTCCCCACATTCTTTTCTCTCTGGAGTGTGGTTACCTGTCTGTGTGTCCCCAGGCCATCCTATATTATCATTGTACTGAACTTTGTGTGGTACTTGTGTGTTTTCTTGTCTATCTAAATCCAGACTGCAAACTCTGGCATGCAAAGGTTTGTTTCTTTATTTTGGCACCTGATTTTTTGTATTACATAGTACATATGTTAATTATCATTCACTTAATAATTTAAAAAATGATCAATGTAGCCTCATACAAGGAACTTCCATACATTAACTTTGATAATCACAAGTCTAAAGGCCGTTATGGCTATCCTGGCCTACCCAGCAATCATGAGTGCCTACAACCAGATAATCATTAGATTTCCTATAATATTCTACAAGATTTTTTATGTCATAAGTGAATTCTACAGACGGAAATACAAAACCTCTCGATCCCAGGTATTCACTACCTTATATCTAAAGTCCAGTAAAACTAGCTGTTAAATATCTAAGAGTATTGTGAGGTAATGAAAGCCCTGATTATTTTATAATTGTAAACTCCAAAGTTCCCCACAAAGAACAGAGGCTAGTTGGGTAAACAAGACTCTGTAAATTTCCTTTTACTGTTAAGATGCACAGTTATTCTACTATTTCAATGTTCTTGATGCCTTGGATGGTCAGGGGTGTTTTTATGCAACCTCATCAGGAATACTATTTAGAGAAAAAAGAAAAATTAATGTATAATATAGGCAAACTCTCTCTATAAAGCTAATCATTACTTTTTGTTAATTGGAGACTCCTGCCAGTGTATATTCTCAAAACAATGTAAGTTTCCCATAGGAATAAATCATTCTTGGGGGCCCACTGATTTTATTTTACGTTTCCCCAGCAGGCATTACCCGCCCAGACTTGCCAGAGCCCAATAACATTTGCCCTCGGTCATGGCAAAGAGAATGAAATAAAAATACATGCTATTAACTGGTCTTATTTGAACTTGAGAACTTAGAGAAAGTAGAGTGATTTCTTAAAGTCTCTTTTAATTTTTCTGTATTACTTGTATAAATAAGCAGCAGGTAAAGGAGATTATACGACTCCTAACAAGGTGCTTTAGTGTTCTGGGGCTTTTAAAACAGTTAGGCATTCATTTATGGAGGTCTTAGTTTCTGTCTCCTAAGTCACTCAGCTGATAGTTTATAAAAAGGGGCCTCCTTTTTTTTTTAAAAGAGTTTTTTTTTGGATTAAAAAAATTTATTTATTTTTAGAGAGAAGAGAAGGGAGGGAGAAAGAGAGGGAGAGAAACATTAATGTTTGGGGACCTGGCCCACAACCCAGGCATGTGCCCTGCCTGGGAATCAAACCGGCAACCTTTTCGTTTGCAGGCCCATGCTCAACCCACTGAGCTACACCAGCAGGTCAAAAGTAGCCCTAGTTTCATGCTTTTCCATTGAAGAATTTAAGAAAAATGGCTATAAAATGGCCATCTTTTGTTTAAAAAACTATCAATCTAACTTACATAAGTTTAATCGACAAGGTTAATTTTTCCTCAATTTGTGCACAATGGTGATATTTTTCTCACCTATCCACTGGACTCTGTGTGGCCCATTACCTCTTTGTGGATACCTCTTTCAATCCTTCTGATGGAATACTGAATTGCAATGATGCTTAACAATTCAACCACAAGGACAAGAATTATGTACTTAATGTTCACAAAAGGCCATGATTTCGCTCTCCCTTTCTGTTGCTGTACATATTTTAAAAATATGCTACACTTCGCCATGGCCAGTGTGGCTCAGGTGGTTGGGCATCCTCCCATGAAGCAAAAGTGACCACAGGTTCAATTTCCAGTCAGGCTACGTGCCTGGGTTGCAGGCCTGGTCTTCGCCAACCCTGCCCCTTCCCCCCCCGCCCCCCCGTTGGGGTGCACACAAAAGGAAACCGATCAATGATTCCTCTCATATCAGTGTTTCTCTCCCTCTCTTTCTCCCTACACTCCTGTCTAAATAAATAAATAAATAAATAAATAAATAAATAAATAAAATCTTTTAAAAAATGACACACTTAGAATATATTCGTCTTCAAGTGAGTCGCAGTACCGCTTTGGTGCCCATTCTGCGGTAGGAGAGTCTCTTTTAGACTGAGTTTTCTATTCCAAACAATGGTGCTCATTGTTGCTTAGCAAGTTGAAAATGGATGTTCACCAAGTAGAAATAAACATATGTACCCTACCTCGACAAGCTCTTAGATTTACGAATTTGGTGCATTTCTTTAATTTGTCTGTATTAATGTCAGAAAGCAACTGTAGAATTTATAGAAACAATCCCCTTAAGCTTATCAAAGATAAAGCATTGAAAAATGTCAAACTTCGTTTTAGGCAGTTGCTGTCTCAATACTGGGGTTGGGGGAGAAAGGATTGAAGAGTAGAGGGCCTAGGAATGTTGAAGTAGCCTAAAGACAGAAACTTTCTGAAGTAAGTGAAAACAGATGGGACTTCTGGTTTAGCCTGGCTCATTTTAAGCGTTGCGGCTGGTCAGTGATTTGTTTCTGTATCACATAATATTTATTATTGATAACCAGTTAGAGATTTAGGTAAGTCAAAGATTCCCAAAGGAGAGAGAAAAATGTCCATGTGAAAGCTAGTGAAATCTGAATAAGGTCTGTATGTGAGTTAATATTATTGTACCACTCTCAATTTCCTGGTTTTGACAAAGGATTGTGTTTATGTAAGATGTTATCATTAGGGAAAACTGGGTGAGTTGTACATAGGAATTCTCTGAAGCATTCAAGCAAGTTCTTATCTGTCTTAACCTATTTCAAAAGAATAAGTACTAGAAAATAACAAACAAGGTATCAATTAAAAAATGATTTTCAAAGAAAACTAAGAGTGGTCAGCCATTTAATCTTCAAAAACAATGAGCAACATAAATTGATGAATAAAAACCAGCAGTGGCTTTCTTTTACTTTTTAAAAGTCTTTTAAATATTTTAGATTCAGGAAAATAGCACTTTAAGTTTATAGGCTATTGCCATCCCAGTAAGTAGTACCAGGTTTGACAACTACTAATAAGTTGGACTTCTTAATCTAAAACATGTCTTAACGGTTTTGATCTTTGCATCATTTTTAAATGTAACTCAGGGCATGATTTGGTGGCCCTTTAAGAATCCAACCTTCTTACCAAGTGGCAGTAGAGCAGGTCTTCATATTTGCCAAGGTCTCAAGAGCGCTTGCATTGCACTTCTAAAGGCTTCAACAGAGGGGACAGGCTTGAAGATTAAAATGCTTTTGAAAGAAGTCTGACAACTGCCAATCTTCACCCCACCAGAATATATTGTCATAAGATGTGTAGCTTAGTGTGCGTTTTGGAAAGCTGGAATTTGCCTTACTTCTGAAACTACTAAAATTGGATACAGACGAGAACTTTCTCACGCTTGCCCTGACTTGTGAACCCTTCCCATCCAAACAGAGTATATACAATCTTACACATATGAGGCATAGACACACACACATTTTAAGTTTTCTTAAAAGTCCAAAGACCAGAGACTTGGAAATAAAAAACAAACTGACAGTGACCAGAGGAGTTGGGGGAGGGATATAACAGGGGAAAAAAGGGAAAGGGGCAAGCAAAGGGACAAGAATAGAGAACTCATGGGCACGGACAATGGGGGGATTGACTGGGGAAGTGGGGAAATCGGGTAGGAATGAGCATTGGGGAAAAGGAGGGACAACGGGAACTAAACAATAAATAAATAAAAAGAATAAAAATGTAAAACTAATAAAAAGAAAAAATATATCTATAGCAAATGTGAAACAATGATCTGTTCCTTTATGCTTGGGATGCTTGAAACAACACGTTGAGATTTTTCTTAGATTCTTGCTCATTTTCTTATAACCTAAAATGTTATCTTCAGACATTCAAAGTAAAAGCTTTTATCCCCGTGCATCTCTTATGGGTATTTTGTAGTTTTCTTAGATTTCTAGTTAGGTTTTTTCTTTTTTCTTTTTTTTTTTTTTTTTGCTTTTGTTTTATTTTACTGTGAAGTCTTCTTCTTTGCATTCACAAATAGTTCTTGAACAGGTAGTATGCATTCTCTGCAGCTTCTGAGATGAGTAGATCTCAGTCCCACCCTGTGCTACATGAAATTTCAATTTTCTGTTGTATTGCTCAGAAATTAATAGATAAAATCTTAATATAACATCCGTTTTGCTCCCTGTGAATTATAATACATTGCTCCATATAAGAATAATATCTACATTATTTTACATTTGATTACCCCATGCCTTTTTTAGGGGGAAGTTGGTTCCTTTGATTTAAATTTAATTTTCACAAGAATTCTACTAGGAATGGTGATAGCCACTTGAAAGATGGCATGGCTGAGCTCCAGAGAGGGGATGATTTGCCTTCTTTTAAGCACAATTAGACAGTGCTGGACTCCAATAAGAAGAATTCAGATATCACCCAGCTTGTGCTTCTACCACAAAGCCATGGGCATCGGAAGCAGACTGAAAAGGGATGTCTGTACATTAGAATGATGAGACCGCTCTTTGGCAACTCAGGCCACCAACCAAACACTCCTTATTAAGTTGTTGTCATTTTACCTAGGGGGAAAGCGTTGGCCACACTCTAGCATGCCCATAAATAAGAATCTACTAGAAATATGAGAAAGAATAGTTTCGAGTGAAAGTATCCTTCCATGAGTAAGGACATAATTCAATATACTACCCAAACTGATTTATAGGCCCACAATACCAGGCTAGTTTGTAATTCAGGCCTTTGCATAGGGCACTTTCTGCTGGCCAGATATGGAACTGCATTGTTAAAGCTGGGGATTCAGCTCATTAACTCAGACTACCACATGTTTTTGTCCAATATTTATTATTTATTCCAATGAAAAGGATTTACTAACTTTTAGTCATACACGCACCTTTCGATTTCTCAATGCTGCCCTATGACACACAATTACATGTGCAGTATCGTTCAAAAGCTGATTCTGTTTTTTATTTTTGATTTAAAAATGTTTTATTGCACTCCCTTAAAAAAGATTTTTTTTAACACTTTTCAATGCGAAACCCAAATTCGCTCTCTTTGGTTTCTTTGCCAATGGGGCATTCCCTATCTTCCCTCTTCAGACATATTTTTGTCCACAGCTTCTTTCAGTTATCTGCTTTCCCTCGGTCCCTCTCAGGTTCTGGATCAGTAACAACACACTTTATAACCATTTATTTCACTATTTAATCAGACAATCTTCCATGAAAATCATTAATATAAAATATGTAGTGATCTGCTACAATTTTTCCCTAAAATCCTATCCATATTATGTTTTCAAATATGCAGAATACGATGAGCTGACCAGTCAACTCTGTATTCAGGGGATTGAAAAAAACACATCTGCATCTTTTTCTTTTATGATTACAATCCCATAGATGGCCTAACATTAAAGAGTCGAAGGGAATCCTACAGCTGAAAAAAAAAGGAGTGCTGACTTACTTCAAACTAGAAGTCTTGACCTTGTGCTTTTGAAATCTTCACAGGAATCAGGTTCATGGTTCTAAATCAGAGATTGATGGTCTTTGCTTCATTCCATATGGTGGGCGGAGCATCTCATGTGCGTCATAAGGTTCGTGCAAATGGAAATTCCCTGCAGAAGGAAGGCTGTGCCTTCTCCGCAGCCGCTGTCAGTTAACTATGCATGCCTAATTATTCCTTCCCTGATCATCAGCTGTAAAAGGCAATCCTGTCTGGACTATGGAAGTGTTCCAGTGGCAACAGTCATGGACAGTGGCTGCTTTGGTAAAGTGAGCTGCAAGATGCCCAGGTTGAGGCCAGGCTCTGCCAGAGAAAGCTATAGACTCTGGCAAAAAATATCTGTCCCCAAGCAGCATTTCCCTCATCCTCTGATGGGCTGACACAATCCCCCAAACCCTTAGGAAGATTTCAGCTGTCCCAGGTAGGCGCATCTCCCACTAGACCTGGAAAGGAAGGCTGCAAAGCAGCACCTTGATGTCTGTGAAGGATCCCTGAGTCCAAGTGCCCAAGCCCCTCGGTTCCAAAGCTTCCCTTTTCTTTCTCGGTTGAGCATTGAGTTAAATAGGAAAGCTTTTGTTTTTATTAGCACCTCTCTATTTGGTTTTTAAAAATTATGGTTCTTTTTATGATGCATGGTACTTAGTCACTTTAGTTTGCCTTCTATAAAATGGTAAAATACATTAAGTTGCTCTTTCCCTTCTGTTGTTTGAAAAATAACATTCCTTAGATTTCATGCAGCAGTTTCTAGGCATTTATGATAGAGAAGAAAAATATTAACGATAATGAATAGGGATATAAATCATGATAGCTACATCTCGGTATTTGTTTTCCATAAGCTTAAATCTGTGAGTTTGCTGGAAACTGAAGGCCTGCAGCTCTGAAGCCGAGTCAACCTTGCCCCCACTGAGTTGGAAGTGGTTAAGGGTTAAAGATGTGAGAGAGAGCCTGGAGTTGCTTTCAGAGTCTCAGTCTCCATAGGAGATTTTAAACCTATTTACACCTGTTTCTAAACATCCAGGCTGCCACTAACTCTAACCTGGATAATCTGCCTAAGATTTTTGGAGGTTTCCATGGCAATTCAGAATGAAATATCCCCCTCTATCTTCCAAAAGCTGATGGAAGAAATATTGTGGAATTATAACCTTGGTTAAGGAATGAGAAAAATTACTGGACTTCTGTCTAAGAATTCATAGTTAACACCCTTCTGTTCTCTGTTGGTTTCCTAGTAAAATGACACAGAGAAGAAAAACAGAAACTGTGTGCTTAGTGGAAGATGGTTAAACAAATACAGGGTGGGAAAGGGAGATGCCCTTTCCGGAGCATGTGAAGAAGAGGTGCAAGGGTGTTTAATGCGGTTTTTAAAGGGTAAACCCCATCCTATTACACTATTTTTCCTTATAAAGATGATCATTAGTCCACGTTTTTTACTATTGTCATTCTAGCATCTTTATGTTCAAGAAGGGGGTGTATTTCTCTCAAAAGGAAAATGTTTTTAAAGTGTGAGAAAAGTAGCTATTCAAAAGCTTGGATGAGCATAAATCAATCCCAGAAGAACACTTCAAATATGGAAGTAAAATAATCTCCCAGGTGGCATTTCTGAGTTTTCACAGCTCTGAAATTTCTATAGGGCTTGAAGGGGTCTTTGCTTTATTGCAGACAGATGGACTGGAAAGGGCCCACAAAATCCATTGAAATCAAGGCTTAGCAGAGGCCAAGATGCCTTCGGCAGTGTAAATACTCTGCCAGCAAAGGACGTTAGAATAAGCCTCACTCACCAGACCATTTGCTCCCAACTCACCAGCTAAACTCTAAGGAAGAGTGAGAAGAAAGTCAGCTAAGATTTTGCAGGAAAAAGAAAAAAAAATACAACAGTTGTCCTCTTCACACAAGCTAAATGTATCTTAAAACGTAGATTAAAAATAGTTGTTTACACACTGGTGGGGGATGTTGGTAACCAGGGGTTACACACATGTGAGGCAGGGTGTGTATGGAAACTCTCCATACCTTCTGTGTAAGTTTGCTGTGACCCTAAAACTACTCTAAAAATAAAGCTTAATGAAAGAAGAAAGAAAGAAGAAGAAAAAAGAAAAGTTTCTAATGCATGCCAAGAGGTAAAGGGGTTAATTAAAATGACAGGGATATACATATTTTTTTTCAAATATTACTACTAAATTCTTCCTTCGTCATTGCTGATGAGCAAATTCAGGGTCTATCCACCCTGTTTTAAAGGTATCATAAATAAACCCTGAACTGGGAATAAAATTTATGTATATTTAACTTAATAGAATTCAAAACAGTGTAACTGATGCATCGAGGAGAACCTAGGAAATCAAAGTGGTTAATTTGAGCAAGGAAAACTGTGATTGGTCTTTGGATTTAGGATCCTTTAGTCAGCTCCACCTGAATAAGGACACCAGCACCCCCACAAGACCCTCAGTCTATTCAGTGCCCACCTCCAGGGTGTATCTGATCCTACAAGGTGGGCACTGGCTGTCTTTGCCGCTGAGGTGGTAGGGAAGGATCACCTCCTGTTGGAGATGCAAGGTACAGGTTTTCCTGCTGGGGTCAGTAGTGTGTGGAGTGACAGGTGCCTAACAGTTCTCTCTTCTAGCCTCTCAATTCCACTTTAAATGAGGTTTCTGTTTATTAATTTTTCACAGAGGTTTCAATTCCAAAATATACCCAAGCATCTTAAATATGTTTAAGCTACAAGTAGTTATTGATTTTTCTTAACCACTTATTTAAATTAGTCCAAATCCATCCTAAATTTTACATACTTCTTTCATAGATAAATTATCATCCATTCCCATGAATGTGAATTAGTTTAATCTGATCGTGTTGACTAAAATCTACTTTACATCACCTGTTGGATGAAGAACTGAAATAAGATGTTTACATTAGGATGTAGACAATGAAATAATATTAATAGTTTGGTCTGTATTTACATATGCTGAATTTTTTCTACCATATTAAAACAACATCTATTTAAAAAATAACTATTTTCACCTTTGCTTCTATGTGGCAGTAAATCTGTAGTATAATTTTTATTGAAGGTCTACTGAAAAATTTAAAATTTGTCAATCTGATTAATCTAATTGGTGGCCCAAATCTTTTAAAAGGATTGCTTGGTGAATAATCATGGAAATTGTCACATGCTAATATTTCTAATGTGCTCCTAAAAATTGCTATATTTTCTTATAAAGTAAGTCAACAGCAGATCTCTCCCACTTGCTTATGGATCTATTTGGCTATTTAGTACTAGTACCATACACACACACACACCCCACATGCACATGCAATGCACATAAATATTTGTGATAAGTCAATATTGTGTAATATACCCTGAAGGCATTGTCCAAAACAATTGTTCTGCTTCAGGTACAAACTTTGGAGATTTCAATTCCTTGACTGGATAAGTATCTCACTGGGGTAATATAGAAATGGTTTAGATGACACATCGTGACTGAACTGGTGATACTTTCATAGTTTTTTTGTTTGTTTTTTTAACACTTTCAGGACATAGGATTCTATTCATATTTCAATATCCTAAAAGCAAAAAAAAATCATTATTTCTTTAAAGAGCAGGTTGTGGAGTCAGCATCAGACATGATGATTTGTGTCTTTCCCTAAAACCTAGCTGAAGAGAACGGACTTCTCTCAAGGGGAGAAAAGGTTTTCTCAGCACTCTGCTACCAATTTCTCGGTGACAGTGGTGACAATTTTCATCCCCCCCAAAAAACACACGTGGAAACATACAATTAAGTAGACCTCTTCATTCTTAATAAGTTCATTTTTCTTTAATAATTTTTATCATCATGTTCATCCCAAGCACACATATCAATGTTTTCCCTAAACAAGAGGGGTTTTATTGTATACTTTCTTCTCTGCGCCCTGCATAAATATTCCTACAAAGAAAAGTGACCTGCTAATTATGAGTGATTGCTTTTCCCATCCCAGGGTGACTGAACAATAATTTCAGCTAAGTATTCATAGTCAGGGATCATCAAGTGATTGCTCTCCAGATTAATCTCCCTGGGCCCTAGGGCTGCGTGGCTGTAGTGTGAACATGGCTCTGCATTCTATCTGTCCTATTCAGCCTGAATAAAGAGACTTTATTTGCAAAACCATTTTAATTTCTTCTGCACAATTTAATTATGCTTCAGTGCAGAACCACCTGTGACCTTGGGTGTCATGAATGGCACTCCCCAGTCACCACTGCAGAGAACAGCGGTCTGGTAACGATGGTGGGAAATAAGGACCTTACAGATTGTTTGTCCCTGGGGGAGCCACACTCTTTTGGTCTCATTCTCTTTCACTGTGCTTGCAGATATTCGGCAGTTTTCAGGAGGAGATGTTGCACAAGAAGTACCTTCACTGGAAGACCTGAGTGAGATGCAAAATAGCTCATAGTTGTTTGAGTGAGAAAACAGGGGAAATGTCCTTTTATTTTTTTTCCTGTACTCTGTGAAGCATGGGGTATTTTAAAAAAATAAAGTCCTTTATTTCCCTGAAAACTAAGATGAAAGCATATTAACTTGTAATTAAATGCTACTTTTGTGTAAATCTGGGGCATTTGATATTCAGTTATTTATTAACCAGAGGGGTTATTTAGTTTAGAATGAGTCTTCCAGAACACAGTTTCACAGTGGGCAAGTTCTATTTCACCAAGGTATGGGGTATTGATTATAAAACATCATTGGGAAGTTTTAAATTTCTCCATGTGTACATTTTACGAGACCACCTTTGGATCTTCCACAGCTGTGTTACATCTTCCTGTGCATCCTACCTCCAGCCTTTTCTACTCTGGGCCTTGTGATTTTCCCTCCAAGCAACACTCACATACCCACACAAACCATTCGTTGCACTGGTCATTGAACGGCCCGTGGTTTTACTTAGGAAATGCACACTGGCCCATTTTGTTGATTTTTAAGATGCACATTTATTTTGCCACATCCTAACATCTCTAAAATTTGGCTGTCTTACAATCGCTAGCATCCTGTCATTTTCATTGGTCAGCTGGCAGTTAGGAGGCAACAGTCATTGTCTGTGTTTGGGTAAACTGGGTCATAGCTATTCATGTGGTCTTTTGTTTTATATCCAAATGAGTATTAAAAAGCTTTATGAAAGTTGAAATATAGTTAACATATGTTAGTTTCAGTTGTACAACCTAATGATTCTGTATATGTATAGATGGTGAAATGATTACCACAGTCAATGTTCAATACCACATATAAGAATTTTTTCTCTTGCTCTGAAAAGTTTTAGGACTTACTCTGTTAGCAACTTTCAAATACACAATACAGCATTGTTAACTATAGTCACTATGCTGTACTTTGGATCCCCAGGACTGGTCTGAGGCCTTTCCAATCATTGCATTTGCTTTTCCCTCCACATCCTGATTGTACATAGAAATTGTGTGTCCCACCCATGGCATCTCTGCATTATATTTAATTTGGCACCCTCTGGCTTATTATCTTGTATGATTCTATTTGGAGAATCATGGAGTGCATGAGAAGAAAGGGTCATAGAGTCAATTTAGTGCAAGTGTTTCATTTATAGACAAAGAAATTGAGACTGACGGAATTTAAATGCTAGTGACAGGTCTGAGACTGTGTGACCATCAATTATAAGCTAGATATAATTCCAAAATTAGACAGGATTCCTGACTTTATAAGAGTGCACAGACCAAGGATCTGATAGCATTGTCCTGTGTTCTTGAAGAGTGCCTTTTCAAATATACCAAACCTCCTCCTTAAGTCTTTGAAGGAAGTGTCATATGTCAGCCATTGTCTCTTTCTTAGTGTTTACCTAAATCCACACTGGAGGTCCACCCTCATCATCTCGTTCCCTCACAAAGGGACGGCTTCCTAATACTATCCCACTGGGGATTCGGGCTTCAAGATGAATTGTGGAAGGACACAGCACGCAGTCCATATTCGGTAGTGATTTTACCAAGCCAAGCTTTAAAGGAATTAATCTGACAGAAATGACAAGTATGAATTGGAGTGGAGAAGATACTAGAGGTAAGAATATTGGAATATGAAATAAGAACCTAATTTGTGCTTTACCACAAGTAGCCTCAATTAGCATGGCAGGAGGGGAATAATTTTTAGCTTAAGGTGCTTACTAAATATCTTGATATAATATGACTATCATTTAGCATGTATTTATCAGGCATTAAGCTAAATATTTCATATGCTGAATTACATTGAATCTCACACATTACTGGGCAATAATATAATGATGATAATAATAACAATGACAGTAACTAAACATTACATAATGCCTACTATGTGCCAGATTTCATTCTAAGAACTTCAGATAAATCCTGAATATGGATCCGAATAAATCCAGAATAAATCCTTAACCTTATGAAATAGGAAATATTAGTACACCCATTTTACAGCTTAGAAACCTGAGGTATAAAAAGACTAAATAGATGGTTTTATCTCTGTTTCATAGATAAATAATAAGGTTCAAATAGATGAAATGATTCATTCAATATCAATCATTTGGCAAGTTAGCTCAATAATGTAAATGCTAGATAATTTCAAGCCTGTTCTTTTTTTATATTATAAGAGAATGCATATTAAACAAAGTTAAGCAGATACTCATTATTAATATATTTTGAATATAATTTCAGATACAGCTCTGTGCATCAGTGAATATACTACATATAATAAAAGTTCTGGCTTCAGTAACAAAGGCTCAACCATATTAAGTGTTGAAAAAATATAGAAGTTCATTTACCTTAGATGCAGTAAGCTTGGCATAAGCCACTCAAGCTGATATAGAAGTTCTGCACCATTGCAAAGCTAATTGGTTTTCATTCTGTTGCTCTGCTAGCCTGAGCAGATGCTAGCAGATGCTAGCAGATGCTAGAGATGTTTGGACCATCTCTAGGTCCAACATGGCTACTCTATTTCCAACCATAACTCTTCCATGTCAACCAGCAGGCAAGTGGAAAAACGATGGTATGCATTTTTTCTTCAAAGATATTTCAGAAATTATACACATACTTTCATTTTCACTCCATAACCAAAACTTAAGAAATACCCGTACATCCGTTTGCAAGGGAGACGAGGAAACGTGTTTCGAGAGGCTTCCCCTTAAAAGGAAAAACATATGCATTTGGGCAAAACCGGGAACTTTGGCTACAAGTTCTATCATTAATTCACTGTTTAACTTATCTATCCTCACTGCTTCTAATTTAATTATTAGTTATATATAACCTTGTTTCATCTTTGATTTGCTTTCTTAGCTGTGCAATCTCACTTTTCATCTCTGTTTTAGTTTTCTAGTCCTATTGTAACAAATTACTATAAAATGGGTAGCTTAAAATAGCAAATGTATTCCTTCACAATTCCAGAGGCCAGAAGTCTAAAATCAAGTTGTTGGCAATGCTGGTTCTCCCTGTGGGCTCAAAGGTTTAATCCATCCCTTGCCTCTCTCCTAGCTTCTGTGAGCTACTGGCAAACCTTGGCATGCCTTGGCTCGTGGTTTCATACATCCCACCACTGCCTTGATATTACATGACCTTCTCTCCTGTTTGTCTACTTGGGCTTCTCCCATGTCTCTGTGTCTTTTTTTTTTTTTGGTCTCTTAGAGGGACACTTCTCATTAGACTTAGGGTCCACCTGTATCCAAAGTTATCTAATTTGAGATCCTTACCTCAATTATATCTGCCTTAATTTAACTTAATTTATATTTCAAATAAGATTATATTGAGAGGGTTTGGGTGAACATATTTGGGGAGCTAAATTTCAGCTCATTATTACATCATTTTTGTTATTTTTCATCTTTTTGAATTAGGTATTGGTTGCATTTATGTTTTTTTACAGCATAAATTATTCCTTGAAAAGTTTCACCTTAATTTTTGCATTATATTTTCTTTTAGATTGCATTGTTCATATACATTCTAATCCTCTTTTCTTCCTTCTTTTATTGTCTATGAGAGTATTTTTCTTTGAACATTTTTTTTTTGGTGCTGGGGTAGAAAACGTATATTTTCATGGTAACCATGTGATTCTTATTTTCATCTGACTTTATTTTGTATGCCTTTGTCTGGACCTCCTGTTCGTTTTGATATAATATGGGTGATTTATTTTTGTCTCTCTTCCTAACTGTTAGAAAAAGGAAACTGTTCTTCCTTCTCTGAGTATTTCCTATTTTGACATTATTTAAGTAATCTGAGGACATAGAGGAGGAGGAGCTATCAAATGAAGTTGTATAAAATATTTGACAGAATATGTGACCTCTCCTCTCCCTTGTGAGGACCTTCGAGAGTCATGTACCAGACTTCTCATCAACTGGGTGGGGAGAATAAATTCTGATTATCCTGAGCTAAAGCTTCAGATCACTTTTCCCAGTTTAGATCCTGGAGTCTTCTCTCCCACCTTAGCATTAGCAACTTCATGGTGTTTCCCACTTCAAAATTGTACAAGAAAACTCACACATCTTTGGCCACTCTGCCTAAGGAAGTGCTCCAGAGGGTCTGCCTCATCCATAGGCGACTGGGCATTTTGTCGGCACAGGGTTTGAGTTGCCGCCCGCTGCTTCCAGGACCAGGACCTCAAAGTGGATAGGCATTGCCATGTGGTTCTTGCCAATTACCTGGTACTTCATAGAGGACTTCCCATCAGCCTCTGCCCTACAGCCAGACCAGGTACACGTGGCCTTTCATGACTCCTGAGGGATCTGGTTAGATCCAAGGCTGCCCACTCCAGGGGGCCTTCCCTGGCTGGACATCCAACTTGTGCCAGCCTGCAGGACTCCTCCTTCCATTTGGCCTTCTTGTGACCTTTCTGGCTTCCTCGGGAGGCCAGAAGAGGGAAAATAGAGAAAATCAACTTAGTTTACTTTCTCTTACGTTGTTGCATTAGTAAGAATTCTTAGCAGTTGCCATAATGGCTTGTGGGTCAAGGCAATGTGTCTAAATTCCAAATCAAAGTTCTAAATTTGCTTCCATCTTTGTCATGTGCCCACCCCACCTCTCTCCTCTCTCTCTCTCCATACACACAAACACACATACAAGGGCAAAGTATGTTTACAGTTATGAGTATGCAAAACACAGAGTTTATTCTTATACTATATAATATTACTTACTGTATTATTTCCCATACAAACAACTGTAAGCTTACTCTTGCCCAACCTTGCCTGCATGTACCTATAGTGTTAGACTGCCTGGCTGTGCTTCTTTCTTTGATTGCTGAAAGTGATTGGCTTAACATTAAAATATTAGTGTTTCTGTTGATTGCATCAGGTATTATAAAAACAGTTTGAGATGACATCACCACATGATGTAATGTCCTTATTCTTTCTTTTATTTTATGTTTGATGGCCATGATCCAAGGGGAGCAGGGAATACCTGGAACCAAATAGCTGATCTCCTTAACGATCTATTATAGACCCCTGAATAATCAGAAGGCCTCCTAGAGTTGAGTTCATCTCCTCTGATGTACGTGTTTTCCCAGAAAACATTCACTGGTACCATTTTCTGAAACCAAATCATGGTGTAATTGAAACTGGTTAGTTCATAGTTCTCAGTATCAGTTCATGTTTACCATAAACTTTCCCCAGATAGTAATGTAACATTTATTGCCAAACACAGAGCAAAAATAATATTCATAACAGGCTTAAAACATAATCTCTTCTTAATAAAGTGTATGATGTGAAGAGCAGAGTAGTGGGTGAGAACTTGGGATATGGTAGTTGATAGACAAGGAAATAACCAGATGTGTTCGTTAAGTCACTAGTTATTTCCTCGGAGTTAAACTGATACTGTAATGTTATCTGCCTCTTGGAGTTGTTATAAGAATAACATTTGCTAGATAAAATTAAGTGTTGTGTTTAAAGTCACATGTTTAAAGACACATATTGAGCACTCTATAAAAATCAGTTATTATTTTCATTAATCTGCTTAATCTTTGAAACATAGGTGTTTGGTAGTTTTGGATTACGGTGAAGGTTCCACCATGTTATTTCAATGAGAAACATTGACAACCAGAAGATAGTTCTAAAGAGGCAGGAGTTGCTTTAAAACCTATGAAATCCAAATATGTTAAGCACTCTATCATATTTTACTTCTACAATAAATACCATGACAACTTAGACTTTGCTCAGGAGACCTGAAGGAGGAGTTAATTTGCAAATAAGGTTTAATAATAAATTCTTCAGAGTTGCTGAATCACTTTTCCTTTTGTATTATAAATAATCCTTTAATTATTCTACTTTTTATATTTGCATATATTCATTATGCAAAGACTACAATTCGGGATAGAAGTATAATTTAATAAGCAAGGTTATTGGGTAGTAAAATGTGTTAAAATTCATTATGGGAGATTCTGAATTTGGCATAATCAGTTGGGAAACAGCAAACAAAAGTCTATGAAGGTGATGTGTTTCAGTATTTGTTGCAAAAATAAATTCTAGGCAGAAAGTTAAGGTCAGCAGCTTCAGTAACAAGGAGATGCTTATAGGAGTAAAAGCGCAGTAAAGTTAGATTAAAAGAGGAAATAATGATTCAACAGCACTTCCTGCTCTGGAGAGATTTTACCAAATATTTTTCTCAGGGTATCTGCTTTTGGAGTGCTTTCTGACCACAGCCATCCTTAGGCAAGCTCTGAATGTCCTGTGCACCTGCTGCTCCTTTGCTCCACGCATTACAGCAGCCACCAAAGTTCTCTGACCTGCCCGAACTTCCCAGTTAGAAAATTCAGCAGCTTAGAAAACCATTCGTTTCGCATTAAGAACTAACCAGGAGCTGATTTTGTAGCACAAGGACAAAGTGAACACAGTTAAAGGAAAACATTAATATAAGAGAATCATTCCAACGGTGATTGCCAGATTCCAGATTGTGAACAAAAATGACACATAAAGAAGGAAGAAGGAAAATGTAAATGTTATTTTGGTGTTTCTCATATCACATAATTTAATTTTTTCTGATTATAATTACCAGTAGCTATCAGAAACATTTGGATTTTTTAACAACACGATTTTTGTTAAAGCCAATTGTCTATCATCAATCAGTTAATTAAATTAAAGGATGTGATTCAACTTACTTCTTACTTACAATAATGAAATCCCCATGAGAAACAATAGCCTTGACTAATAGAGGAAAGAGAGTGCCTACTTATTTTTTAAAATTTGTTAAAAATATGTTTATTGATTTTAGAAAGAGTGGAGGGGGGAGAGAGAGAAAAACATTGATGTGGGGGTGGGGAGAAGCATAGATTGGTTGCCCGCCATGTGTGCCTGGACCAGGACCGAGCCCACAGCATTTCTGTGTGTGGGACAACGCCCCAACCAATGGAGCCACACCAGCCAGGGTGAGAGTGGCTACAACTAATAGCAACTATGGGTCAGATGGGACAGCTTGTAGCTTGAGTGGTCTGCGCTCCTTTTAGCATAGGATGAGTTGATGAAGTGATGAGAATAAATAAGAACCACAGTATTTGTTATAAGAAAAAGCCTCACCTTTTGAGGAAAATGGAATATATTCAATGAATATGCTCTTAGATGTTTGGGTATTTAACCTAAAAATACACTTTTGTCAATAAAATTCCTGAAGATATTGTTGTGTTACTGCAATGGATCTGAAACTCTCCAGGTTCCGTTTCTTTTTTAACCATTGGAAACATGTCGCCTGCTTTTTGAAGCATAACAGGACAGTCTCTACTTTGATCTTCACTTCTTTGTATACTTGGAAAGTTTATAACTACACAGAAAGAGCTGAAATCAGCTTGATGGTAATTTCATTGAATTGTCATATTTTTTTCTTTCATCTCTTCCCATTGTACTTAAAAGCAATGAGTATAAGCACTTTGCAGTTCAGGTGACTTTACAAATATTTATCAAGAAGTAAGTTAGGGCAGATAACAGTTCTGTCTGCTCAGCCAAAACCAAAGTGAGTAGCTCAACATCGCTGACTTTAAGCAGTTTAAATTCTAAAATGAAGAAGTTAACAACCACACCTAAAACAAAAGCAAACAACAAGAACAGGAACAGAACCACAGAAATGGAGATTATATGGAGGGTTAGCAACAGGGGAGTGGGAGGAGGAGGGGGGGGGAAGGTACAGAGAATAAGTAGCATAGATGGTGGGTAGAAAATAGATGGGGGAGGGCAAGAATAGAGTGGGAAATGTAGAAGCTAAAGAACTTATGACACATGGACATGAACTAAAGAGGGGAATGTGGGTGGGAGGGGGTGTGCAGGGTGGAGGGGAATGAAGGGGGGAAATGGGACAACTGTAATAGCATAATCAATAAAATATATTTTTAAAAAAAGAAGTTAAGACAAGTAAGTAAATATAAAAATATGGCAGATTACAAGAAAGAAGTTAAGAGAAGTTCAGAGGCTTCTAGCTCTGAGAAAAGAAAATAAACAACAATGTTTACATGCCCAATTTGTTAACTTAAATTTTACTTGAATTCAAATGAATTTATTCTTAATCTTCACCTTCTTAGTTTCCTTCCTTACCTCCCCAAATTTTGGAGGGGTTGGTGCTGGGTACTGAAAGGTCCCATATAACCCTCTGGAATTGACATCTTATATAGACAAGAATAAGAGAAGTCAAGTTTTAAAAATGCATATGTTTTAAACCACCTGGCATATTTCACTTAGCATAATGCTCTCCAGTTCCATCCATGCTGTCACAAAGGGTGGGAGTTCCTTTTTTCTTTCTGCTTTCACCTATAAGTGGAACCTAATTAACAAAACAAACAAGCAAGCAAAATATAACCAGAGACATGGAAATAAACAAACTGACAGTAACCAGAGGGGGTGGGGGAGGAGTATAATGGGGGAAAGAAGAGGAAGAAGGGTCATCAAGGAACGTGTAAAAAGGATCCATGAGCAGAGACAACAAGCAGGGGAGGATTGAATATGGGAGGCTGGGGGTGGGTAGGGCATGGGAGAGTAACAGGGGGAAAATGGGGACAACTGTAACTGAACAACAATAAGAATTTTTTTAATGCATATGTTTTTCTATCAGCACCAAAACAAGACTGGAGGGTTATGAGGGACATTTAAATTTCTCTCTCAGATGATTGAGAAAGTGCAACCAGCTGTACTCAAATTGCATTGAAAATAGATACTTTGCAAATTCTCATTTAAATGAAAGTTTAAATTACCAAAAGCAGTCTGACTGGTTATCTTGACTAAAGCGGTTTACAATTTGCATATAAACTTCATTTCTTTTTCTAATTACGCCAAATAAAATGCATTCATTTTCTCTGTGATTATAGGCCATCCCTGCCAAACACCTGTGACTGCCACAAATCCTAATTTGATATTTATTTACTTCGAAGCAATCTTATTATCTAAATGATTTGAGGCATCAAAGGCCTTAATTATTGATAGCCAATTTGATAGGGTTAGCTTCCATGTCCTTGGGAGGGAATTTCTGATTTGCTGTTTCCTTTCTAAGTATTGCTTGGCTGTAAGAGGCCATCCAATTCTGCTATTAAGAGTATTGGGAATCACATTCTTATTTAACTGGAACTAGATTTAGTCGGTATCAAAGAGCCAAGACTGACAGCTGCAATCTGTAGGCTTCCAGGTAATTTTTTAAAATTCTTGTTTATACTTAGTTTTCAAAATATGCACTGTATCTTTTCTGCGTTTTCCAGCTCTTTGGAGAAAAGGAACAACTTTCCATTTCTCCAAGATTTTAGGATCAGCCAGGACCTGCAGGAGAGACAAGATTCTGGAAGTGCCATTCCTTTGGCAAAAAGGGTTAACTGATGGGCAAGTCATTGGACAAGGGGTGGAGAATGGCTGGGTATTGCTCTGAGGCCAAATCATTTTTAAGTACAGAATTTACAGAAATGGAGAGGGTGAGTGGAAGAGTTCAATGTGAAAATCCACCTTTGCAAAACTTTAAAACTTACCAATAAGTCCCTGAGGTTCAATGTCACATAGCTAGCTATTTTTATTTTTTAGACATTGTTATTTTATTAGCACACAAATGCCATTATCAAAAATCCGTGTGATGTTTCCACAGCAGTCTACAACCACTGCTTCTTCTTTTTATTAAAAAAATACATTTATTGGGGTATATTGGTTAATAAAATTATCTAGTTTTAAATGTACAGTTCTATAATACTTCATCTGTATATTGCATTGTGTGCCCACCAGCCAAAGTCAAATCTTCCTCAGTCGCCAAATATTTGACCCCCTTTACCATTTACTAAGTCACACCCTAATTCCTTCTGGTAGCTCATCTTTGTCCAAGCAACATTTTGTTAGAAAGTAGTGGTCATTTCCAGGAACTGGAGAGTATTAAGCTAAGTTAAATAAACCAGGTGGCAAAAGACAAATACCATATGATCTCATCTATAAGTAGAACCTAATCAACAAAACGAACAAGCAAGCAAAATAAAAACAGAGACATGGAAATAAGGAACAAACCAACAGTAGCCAGAGGAGAGGGGGGACAGGGATAACGGGAGAAAGAAGGGGAAGGATCTAGTCAAGGAACATGTAAAAAGGACCACAGACACGGACAACAGGGTAGAGATTGACTGTGGGAGCAGGGAGGTGGGTGGGGCAGGGGAGAGCAATGGGGAAGAATTAGGACAACTGTAATTGAACAACAATAAAAAAAATAAATAATAAATTAAAAAAAAAGAAATCAGTGGTCATTGACGCTTTGAGTAGAGTTTCAAAACATTTATCAGAGTTTTTCAAAGTGTAGTCTCAAACCCCTGAGGGTCTTGAGACCCTTTTGCTGGTTCCATGATATCGAAACTATTTTAATATTAATACTGTAAAGTCATTTGTCTTCTTCACTCTCACGCTCTTAGGAGCATACAGTAGAGTACTACAGAGACCACACGTTACATGTGATACTGGGTGATGGCAGAAGTCCCTATGGGAATGTGGTCTTCTACTTAGCCAAATATCTTCTATTAAGCCAAATGTCAGACATTCAGACAAATTTAAAGACAGTACCCCTTTTCCCACACATTAGTTTCCTTACAGACATTATAGATATTTTTATAAAATATATTTATGTAACCACATAATACTTACATGGTTTATTACTTATTTTAAAATGAATTAATAAATATTTTTAAATATTGTGTTTAATACGACAAATACTAATATACATAATCCACATAAAGAAAAAGCTCTTTGAGTGGTTAATTCTTTGATGCTTTTTAAGAGTGTAAAGAGGTCCTGAAAGTAAAATGTTTGAGAGCCCCTCATTTATGTAAGTGCATGAACTACCATTCTTCCTAACACTGACTTTTTCAGCACTCTTAAGGCCTTCTCTTTGCTCTGCTTTGTACAATTCCAGTAATAAGCAATGAGATAGAGCTTTCAGAAAGCATATAGCCTAGTAGAAGTCCACTGGCAAAAAGCTAATTAAAAATAACATTAACCTGCTCAGTTGCTGTGGTAACACAGATGATTAATGTGACGATCTCTGCTTGGGGGAGTCACACCAGGCTTGATGGACAATATCTGGCATGTAGTATTTAACCAACATGATACCTCTGCTCCTTCCTTTTCCCCTACCATCCTCTCCTCCTCATTTTCCAACCCACTTAGTGTTGGATACCCTTAAAAGGAATATTGTTAACTCATGTGTGACCTCATCCAATAGCCTTGAGGAAGTGGTTATAGCACACATTCCTGAAAGCAGAGTTTTAAAGAAGGAATGGCACAGGCAGGGGTTACTGTGGGGTGGGGCAGGAGTGGGGAAGCATACAATCCTGCTATAGATAAAGCAGTTCCATCTTAGTGGTCTCTAAATCAATCTAAATGGCCTTGCACTTAAATCATATCAGAAAAGGATGGAGGGAAAAAAATGATCACAATGCTCTTAGGATTTGCAATGGTTGTCAGGTGGATATGCTGTGGGTTCTACCTACAGCCATTGCCAGATCAATGAAGTGCTTTATTTGTGCTGGCTCTGAGATATCACTTGTCAGGGATGATCTCTTGTTGTGTGCTTCAGAACAGAACTAACATGAACACAATGTGACACACAATTAACCACACATGTCAATCAGGAGAAACCCGATGGATTCCACTTTGTCAGCAGCCCTGCTCACTGCGCGTCAGGGGAGACAAAGCTCTTTCATTACTGGCACTTCCTGGAGGCCTCCTGTTTCCAGGCATCACTCAGATCAATTCTGAACTAATGTTCCAGGACGAAAATCTAAAAGGTGAACCACGGGGTTGCATTTATCTTCTCCGCTTGCTACATGGCTTGGGCCACGATTCAGTACTGATAGAGGTCCACAAAATAACTCCTTTCCCCTTTTGTCTATTTCCTTGAAGTCAAATTTCTCACCCTTTTAACTAAGTGTAATAGTGACATTGATTAGGAGAAGGTGCTGAATCGAGCTCTCGGCCCGCTGCTCTTATTACCTTTCCTCTGGCCAAGATTGGAACTTGGCTGCATTAGGTACACTCAGTTTGGTGAACTGAGATATTTTTAACTTTTCTGATATCTCCTTAAACCCTTAGCTCCAAGGAGCTGGAAGGAAACCCCTACTGCTAGCCCTAGTCTCTATGTTTGTGTGAAACAATTATTTTGTTCAATAAATGAATGAACCTTACCATATGTTTTATAAAAACACAAGAAAATGATGACTTTTAATCTCCAGGAATGAAACTTTGATTATATTTAGAAAAAAATGTATTAGGTATGGTAAAAATATGCATTATTTCATACTTTTTTTTTATTTACAGGGATATATATTCACTTTTCTAAGCTGATGGCTTTATTTTGTCATCAATAATAATGATAAGGATAAAGTACTTCTATAGCTAAACGTTAAGAAAACATAAGAGCCCTGGCTGGTGTAGCTCAGTGGATTGAGTGTGGACCTGCAAACCAAAGGGTTGCTGGTTTGATTCCCAGTCAGGGAACATGCCTGGGTTGCAAGCCAGGTCCCCAGTGAGGGGTGCATGAGAGGCAATCACATATTGATGTTTCTCTCCCTTTCTTTCTCTTTCCTTTCCCCTCTCTCTAAAAATAAACAAATCTTAAAAAAAAAAAAAAAAAAAAAAACATAAGGGACCACAGCATCTAGCATTTGGGAAGTGTTTTTGAGGGAGGTCTGTCCAAGTCTCCAGTCCCAATCAGAAGGCAGCCTGCAGTGGTAAAACCAAGAGCAATAAAGCCAAGGCTACTTAGGTTTGCTACTGACTCTGCCACTTACCCTGTGTGTTGATGTGGGCGAGTTATTTAGATTCTCTGTGCCTCACCTTTATCTTTGCAAAATAGAGATGATAACATTAGCTACCTTGTAAGGTTATCGTGATTATTGTATGAGAAATGCATTTAAAATACATATCAATGAGAGAATCATTTGAGATGTGTTTATTCTTATCACTTTATCCCCTCTGGGGGGGAAAAAAAACCCTCTTGCATCCAAATATTGCTAGTCTCAAGCAGTTTATTAACTCTAATTTTAACATTTTTCACAATATTTTCTCTTTAATTTGGGTTGAAATGCTTCCCTTATAAATCCTATGCATTGGTCTCAGTGTTGTCTTTTTGGAGTACCTAGCACAAATATACAGTTTCTTTGGCATGGTAGTCTTTCAGCCACTTGACATTGATGCTCAGTTCACACTTAGGCTTCACTTGTCCCCATTTGTCAAAGGTACATATGGCTTTGAGTTCAGGACCTGGAACCAGACTGCCCAAGTTCTTATTAGAGATCAATCACCTTTAGATATGTGGGCAATTTTTCTTTATTTAAACTTGTCTAGATCTCAGTTTCATCATCTATAAAGTGGGGAGATATTGCCTACGTCACATATCTATCTTGAAAATTCAATGTGCTAACCCACCAAAAAAAAATGCATACAACAACCTTCGAAGATATGGAGCAAAACTCCCATCGCTGAAGTACAGGTTGCACATAGTGACTTTCTTTTGAAGAGTGCAGCATGAGAATGGGAAAAATAAGTAACTTTACAGTGGAGAAAATATAACAAACACTACCGCAGCCATGCAATCAAGGTCAACATCAGCAGAGAAGAGTTATGTTGATAGTGTGTGTCCTTGATATGATGCGAGGAGAAGGGCACATCACCTCTGCGGTCTTTCTGACAAAACTCGTAACCCCAGTCTGATGGTGAGAAAAAATGCTAAACACATCTTGATTGAGGGAAATTCTACAAAAACGCCTGACCAGTACTCCTCAGAACTATTCAAGTCATCAAAATCAAGGCAAGTCTGAAAGACTGTCATAAAAAAAGACACAATGCATAAATCTGATATGGTTCACCAGGTGGGATCTGAGGACAAAAATAATTATTAGGTAAAAATAAATATAAATGAGGTATGACTCTAGTTAATAATAATGTATCAGAATGGATCCATCATTAGTGAAAATACATCATATTAATATATAATCTAAAGGGGAAACCAGATATAGATGATAAGAAAATGCTGTGTGCAATCTTTGCAACTTTTTTTGTAATTCTAATACTATTCTAAAAATAAATGGCAGAAAAAAATACATACAACAGTTTCTGAACATAGTAAAACCTCAGTATGTGTTGACTAATGTTATTTTTTATTAAACTTGTTCCCATGTAACGTAGATTCCAGTTTAGCTATATTAAGACTTAAGAAACATGTGGCAGGGGGCAGGGAGAAGGGACATGTTTGTGAAACGGTGAGTTATACACATACTATTGACCAGAAGTCCAGGCTTTGCATTGATATGGATCCAGAAGATAGTGTGAGATTTAGTTGTGGGCCCCTCCAGCAAATGCCACTATTTAGCAAACCTTTTTCTGAGAGGTCACTTGACTGTCCTATAAGTGAATTGAATCTGAACTCATGTGCTAAAGACACATGCCACCTGGTGCCACTAGCCATAGATCTTCTGAAACTCTCCAGTACAATTGTTGTACCTCCTAGGACCTGACAAGGCAGAACTATGTCTTCACAATCCACAGTGTTAAAGTTTGGTATTGTTTACAACATCACAAATGAAACAGAACCATAACATCTTTCCCATTTCGCATAACTGCATCTATGTACTTTTGACCGTTTTCACACAGATACAAACAGTGTCATACTTTCTATCTTGGAATAGGAGAATAAATGATTTTCCATCAACCACACTCTTCCAGGGTGCTGGTGGCTTCTGATCAGGTTAATCGTTCACCTCGAGATGATTCTAGTTTTTCAAATACGGTATTTGGACTGGAACATAGCCATCCAGGCTGGTGACCCAGATTACAGGGTAAGCAATTACCTTAATTCCTCACTGACATTAGTATATCATCAAGTATATACTGTATTTTTAATGGGATATTTCCAGTTTGTGACTCACTTCACAGTAACCACTGAGAAGTCCAGTCACACCTGAGTTTGTGCATTCAGACTGCCTACCATGGCTGATAAAACACCCAACAGAGTATCTTTAAGCATTTTGAATCTATGAAGAAAAACTTAAAGTTATAAATTCTCTTATTATTTTTTCTTAAGGACTATTTACATTTATAGGGGCTCCTATAAATAAATAAAATAGTGAATAATGGTATGACAAGAAAAGGCATATTTCTATTTACCTCCCCAAATTTGTGACTGGGAATAGAAAGTGCTATACATTTCCAGAACGCACTGTTTATTTGTACCTGACCTATGATGTTGATATTTTCACTAATAGGTTGCAATTATAGAACAATAGTATAGGTGTTAGTTAAGTGAGAAATTTCTTGACACTGGACGCTGTCATTCTTTCCTATCTTCCCCTATCTTATTTTTTCACCTTACCAATATTTTCTCTGTGTTGGGTATACAAAAATGGGCATGACATGGCTGCTACCATCAAAGGGTACCTATTTTTAAGAGGAATACATTTTGAATACATTGGTGAAATGCAAAATTACTTTGATTCTTGAAATGCTCTTTGCAGAAGGTGGCATCAAATTCGTGACTGACAGGACCGGAAGGCATTAGCCAGACTGTGGGAAGAAATGGAGAAAAGAAAGCATGTCAGGGAGAGGTAACAGTACCTCTTACTAGCTTCGTGGAGAAAACAATCCAAATATGTTTGAGGAATGGAATTTTGAACTAATAGCAAAACAATAAAGAATGTTTCTGTCCTCCTGCTAAAAGATTGAACTACAAGCGAGATCTGGAAAAAGCTAGGTTGATGATGTTTAATGGCAAGTGATGGTATTGTGAGGGAGGAGCCGTACATGAAAAACTGTCCACTGAAAACTCAAGGTTATCTTTAAAAAGAATCATGACTGTTCTCACCCAAATGTAACACTTTTATTGGCTCCAGGAGGAAACTCGAGCTCAAAAACATTTCCTCTGAAATTCCAACATTAGAAATTTATGCAAGTGTCTTAAGAAGCTCAATTTTTTAAATGTCAGGACTTCTTGAGGTTAAGCAGAGCCATAACTCATCCATGGATTGGTGTAAAATATTGTAATACAGATGCTTTTTTCTCTTTATGACTTAATTATAGTAATTATGAATGGAAAAAAGGGTCTTCCATTGGGAGGATAAATGAAAAGGTCAGCCTTCATCTTTGAATTATCGGAGGAGGCATCTGTACAAAGAGCAATCCCCTCCATGGGGTTCCAGAGGGACCCTAGTGCCTAGGGGAAGCTGTGAGGTGTAACACATGGGAACTTGGCCTTTTCCATAGATGTGTGAGCAAAGGACAACCATTTCCGTTTGGCTTTATTTTGGTTTCAAATAATTTCATCCTTTCAAAATAAACAACTTCCTTTTAACTGGAACTCAAAACTATGTTTAGTGTAGCTTTTCAATTTTTCTATAAAAGTGACTAACCTAATCATAATTGAGTACCAACTACTGCTAATTAGAATATTAGTAGCATATCGGCAGCATCTTACATAGTATAGACAAGGGAACAAGGAAAAAATACTTTACTTCCAGTTTTCTTGCTCATTTTGAAAGATTTACCAGTAAGTTTTTATGTTATAATCATGAATATATGGGGTTAGAGGGCAAACAGGGTGAACATATGACAAATTATCAATATTAATGCAAGTATGAACGGTTTGAAAATTAGGCGAATTTGAGTTTCAACCTTAGCTCTTAAAAGCAGTATTGAATAACCTCTCTAAACTTCATTTCTTTTATTGGTTAAACTTGAATAATACCTCTTTCAAAGGGTTTTTGTGAGGAATAAAGTAAAATAAAGTGTTTGTCACCATAGTCTGTCCATATTAGGTTATCAACCAATCATAACTAGCATCACTGTAATAATGCAATAGTGATATACTTCTAAGAATGAGAAAAATAACAGAACAGATCTGTGAAAGAAGGAATATAAAAATATTACTGTATCCTTACACAGAACTTTCTACCGGTCCAAAAGTGACTTTTCCCTATACTAATTAAACCTCTTCATATGTCAATTTAATTCTTACGATAACCCTATAAAATTATAAAATATGTGATATGGATTATAATCACTACATTTTACAAGTAAGGAGACTAAGGCATAGAGGAGTTAATTTTATCTAGGTTAAAGAAATAAAAAAGAAGCAAACAAATAAAAGAACACTAAATAGCAGAGCTGGTATTAGAGTCAAAGCAATTTGGCTGAATGAGAAGCTCTTAAGACTTTGCACAATAATGCCTCTGTAATATATTAAATTTTCTGCTTTCACTCAAAATTATTTTTATTCTGAATTATATTAGCATCAAGTGCTGGTATATTATAATTAATCACTTTGTATATACTTGTGTGGAAAGTATCAGAAGTTAATTTAATTAGTAATAGAAGTTAAAGATACTTGGAGTTAAGAAGATATAGTTTTATTTAGAATATGCATGATTCAAAACATAAAGAAAGCCAATGCCTATTTGATAATCCAATATATATTGCAAACATATTGATGATGTCTTTAATATACACCATATATTTATTTTATGTGTGCAATCTTCCTTGTGACAATTATTATTAATTCAGCATATATAACAAGGACAATAAATTGTCTTTGTCCACAGGCAAATGAGAAATTTTCCACCTAAATGAGCACTTTCCCCCTCAAAGCAGTCATTTTTAAAATCCAAATGTTTATTCTCATGAGAGTAACTTTCTTTGTTATTTCTTTTATTTTTAAAGTCTACAAAGTTTTAAATATGTTTAATTATTAATCTTATCATACTCAATAGTAGCAAAATTTCCTTTTTTGTGTTTAGAATTGTAGATGGATGGATAGATAGATAGATAGATAGACAGACAGAAACATAGATGATAGATAGATGCTGGAGGAGAAAATCTAGAGGCTGGGACCTCCTTTATGCCTGGTGAGTTAAAATGTTGGATTGGAAGTGGAATAGCAGAGACTTAGCTGAGCTAAAACAAAGCATGTGCTTACGTCATATTTGATGAGAGTCATTTCAGCAGTTGTCATATTAAATTTTGTTTTCTTGCCCTGGCTGGTGTGGCTGAATGCGTTGAGTGCTGGCCTGTGAACTGAAAGGTCACTAGGTTGATTCCCAGTCAGGGCACATGCCTGGACTGCAGGTCAGGTCCCCAGTTGGGGGCATGTGAGAGGCAGCCAATAGATGTTTCTCTCACACGTCGATGTTCCTCTCCCTCTCTTTCTCCCTCCCTTCCCCCTCCTTCTGAAATGAATAAATAAAATCTTTAAAATTTTTTTTTGTTTTCTTGTCCCACTCTTGTTTTAGAAGCAAACACCAGAATAGTTAGGAGTAATTTTTTTGGTGTAAATTATTCCGGTGTTAAAATACTAGCTATATACAGACATATATATCCTAAAGATTCTATATAATTACTACAAAGTTAACTTAAAATATAGTGGTTGTATCAAAACACTGAGAAAAATAGGAGGTATCTCTAAATTAAACACAATACGTATGTATTTGAGCTCTGTAGATTATTTAACCTTTGCTTTTTAGGAAGAGCCTTGATTCAGAAAGCCAGTGTAGTTTATAAGCATATGCTTTCAAAAACAGATGCTAATGAAAAACAGTTAGGATGTTAAAATTAAATATTTCATGTCCAGACATAGGAAGAGGCACTTGTATGTCAATATTTATGTTATTGGTAGTTAAATATATGTTTTCCCATATGTTCCAAAGAAAAAAATAATGCATCAGTTTTTCCCTTCACAGATTTATATCATAGCAGGTTGCTGCTTAAATAAAACATGATGAAGGCGGTCTTTTAAAAAATGTTGTTTGCTTGATTTTAATAATGAAAACAGCACACATGTGTGTTATCATCTGGAAGACACAAAAAGTAGAAAGAAAAGTACTGCCCATGCGTTCACACGATCTCTCACACTGTCTCTTTGCTTGAGAATAAAACTAAACCAGTAAAATTAGGCCTATCTCTGACTTCTTAGAGCAAAGTACTATGTACAAATGGCTATTGATAAGGTTTAATGTAATTTTTATGATTTCCTATTTTGTGTGCTTGCTTATATATGTGTGTATGTATATAAATGTACATGTTATCTTATTACCTATTGGGGTCTCTGAGGGGTCTTAGGTGACCTCATAAATAGCATTCTTTTCTATCTAAATGCATAGAAATTGGGAAATAAGAGAAATGGGATATTAAATGCTGGCCAAACTTCAGTGTTATTTCTGATGAAAGCTAAGATGAAAGACATAGCTTAAATGGGAACTAAAGGGCTTAACATGTAAAGCCCAGATATAAACAGGCATCCAGCATCTGAGCACACTGGAGCAGGGCGGGCTTTGCCACAGGCGAGTCCACCCCAGGTGGCATTTAAGACATAACAGAACACTAGAGAACTCCTGATCCTAGTAGGCAGCTTGTTCCTAAGAGAAAGAAGGAAAGTGTTGAGCCAAACTTTATTTTTACGAGTGTATCTGTCAGATAAGTGACTCCCGGCTGGGCCAGGATATATAAAGGCAGAAAGATGGACCAGGAATGTTACCTTATAGAGTCTCTTTTAAATGGATAAAACTATGAGGAATGGAAAATACACATTTTCCCATAACACTCAAAATATCTGTTTATAAATTTGTCTCCATTTTCATCATTTAAATAGGAATAGCTTTGGGTGCATTACAGGACTAGCCTGGTGGTGATATCCATCAACAGGAGAATCTTCAATTCATTGTATCATAAATGGAGCCTTCGCTAAGGTTTGACTAAGGTTTGACTATAACTTACTAGTTGTCTAGACATGGGAAAGTTACCCAAACATTTTGTGCATCTCCTTTTACTTTGGAATAAAAAGTATAATACCAAACTCACTGGGTTGAATGAAGCTAAAGTAGAAAAATAATAGATCCTTAATAAATAATAGCTATTTTGCCCTGGCTGGTGTAGCTCAGTGGATTGAGTGCGGACCTGCGAACCAAAGGATTGTGGTTCAATTCCCAGTCAGGGCACATGCCTGGGTTGCAGGACAGTTTCCAGCAACAGTTCCCAGCAGGAGACGCATGAGAGGCAACCATACATTGATATTTCTCTCCATCTCTCCTTCCCTTCCCCCCTAAAGATAAATAAATAAAATCTTTAAAAAAATAAATAAATAAATAATAGCTATTTTGAGTTATAAACAAATTCTGTTTTCAAATTATCATGGATTCTATAAGGCATTATATGCAAATTTCAAAATAAACATATATAAATAATGATAAACTAAAATAAGTAGATTCTTTTTAACTACATAGACATTACAAAAGAATATCATGAAATAAATAAAATATTTTTAGTGTTTATTTTTAAATTTTAAAGAACATAGATAGAATTTTTTAATAATCTGATTAAATCTGACTGATAACCTTGATGTTTCAATGGAATCACTTTTCTGACCATAGAGCTAAAGACCTTTAAAAGCAGTTGACCAATACACATTTTTGATCGCTAGTTTCAGGATTAACTACAGGGAAAGTGTTGTAAGTTTCATTCTTAACTCATGAAATGGGTCTTGAGCTAATATTTCTCAGTGACAAAAAAAATGTAATTTCCCCTAGTGTTTTCATCTCCTAGACATATGTATTGATGAAAGTATGCAATTGAAGGCATGTGAGAAAATCTATTCAAATACAGTTAATTATGGCAACACTTCACTCTTGTTCAGCAGAGTGAAGTATTGACAATTCCCAAGTACACAAGTTGACATAAATATGAGTCATTATAGAATGCTTGGGAATCAGGGATGGTGAAATTTATTTCATATTTTCATAAATACCCAGGGAAATGTTAATAAGCCAAAGTATTTTCTTAGTATATTGCTAATATACTAAATAAATATTTTTGTTCCTTACTTTCTTCTTTTATTGAGTAATTTATTCAAAAAAATATATCTTGAGCACCTATTAAGTACCAGACTGTTGAGCACTGATTATTCCTCATTTACTAGGAATGAAGAGACACTTATATTACTCTTCTTGACTGTAAAAACTCATAATTTTACAATTTTATAAGAAAATTTTGCTATTTTGAAGAAAAGGATTCATCTATTTTTTTTATTTTACTGCATGATTCATACCTTATATCATGTAATATTTCCTGACACATTTCTGTTCAGATGATGCATTTACTCTAAACAACACAAACCTGTATTTGCATCTTTGACAGCAAAGGAGAGACTGACTAATGGAATTGATGCTTGGTTTGAATAATGTAGGAGGTTGTGACAATGATAGTAGCAACGAATCTTAAATAATAGATCCTACCTGATGCAATTTAAAAATATGCACATTATTGTCTTAGCTGCAAATGTGTTAGATTTCATTGCTACTTCTGTGGTGCAGCTGAATGTAATCTATCTTGATGACAGTTGAGAAGAGGAACTAATTTCTTTTAAAAGCACTTCCCGATTACCTTTTTTAAGGAGAGAGGGACTAAAAAGTAAGAAGTTTGAGGCATTTGGGACCAAACTCTTCCCTATGTCTTTATGTTGAGGGAAGAAATTGAAGCATCTGGTGTGGGTTAAGTGTTACTTCCCTTTGTGACTTTCAAAAATTAACTTCCTATAGTAAATAGGGACACTTGATTTTAACAAAAGTTTGGGTAGATATGATGTACACAGCTACTAGGAATGATTTAAAGGACATAGACTTATATATCAAGTTCATTTAAACTTAAATATATCCTGGAAGGAAGGAAGGAGGAAAGAGAGGGAGCAGGGAAAGGAAAAATGACAAGAAAGAAAATATTTCTGCTTTTCAATCCTGAAGGCAAAACCTCAGAACATAGTGGGAGAATCTTCCTTAGTCACATATGGCATTCATGAAAGCAGTTCAAAATTTTTAAACAAATAAAACAGCAAAGTTTAATGTCATGCAACATTAGAAAATTCTAAAATATTAGTATAGGAGGCCTTTTTTAAATGATAATTATGTCATGGGTCACCCATGATAAAATACGCTTTGTCTCAAGTGTCTTTGCTCAAGATTTACATATTGAGAGAGTGAGTGTTCCCTGAAAATTAGTAGGATCAAATATCACTCAATAGGCTTCATTTATCATTTCAATATAATTTCATTTTTTATATTCATCCCAATTTATATCAATCTTTCCTTGACAAAGTTGTAATTAATTTTATAACTTGCATACAGGAGTTGGATTTTCTTTTCCTTCACTCAGAATGATCTAGCATTAGAGATGAAATTGATGATGTTTTGATGAAGAAAAGAGAATAATAGAAAACTTTAAAAGAAAATGACTTGCTTTCATAATGAGACATGATAATGTTTTGATGAAGATTAAGAGAGTTAGAGGCCATGTAAGGGAAAAGAAACTCCCAGAATATTTCATAGGACTGACAATTGTAACGAAAGTTGAATGAAAGAGATTGTGCTACTGTAATAATTTATACAAATAAATAAATGTTTTTAAAGCATGATCCTAAACTGTAAAGAATCTTTCCAATTTATTCAAGACGGAATACATAGAAAAATATGAAAATGGGTGAACTATATTCCAAAGAACATGCTATAAATAATGAAAAGGTTTAGAATAATTGTTGAAATACATTAGATAGCCTTTGAGCCCTTTACTCATAACAACAATATAACAGATGATAGGACTTTGAACTTGAGGGAGGATTTTACAAGATTTATTTGGAATGAAATGTGTTGTGAATCTCTCTTCCTGTTCTCCCCCACCAAGGAGGAGGGAGAGGTTGATTGCTGCCTTCAAATTCCAAAATAAGTTAGAAGGACTATATGTAGAGAGATTTGTTGGCGTACCAGTAGTCTGTTCTATTCAAACAGGAGTGCAGCATTGGAGGTAATTCCCTTTAACAACATTAAGAGGCATCAAGAAGATTGTTTAAGTCTTAGTGTATATTCTTAAATTTTGAGGTGGTGCATTCATGAGACTGACTGACACTATATACAGAATTGATATTTGTAACAAGTGGCTTATACTGGGAGGTCTATCCAGAAAGTATCCAACCACGTCATATAAAAAATAGAGACATTCATTGAAAAAAATACAAGATACAAGAAACATTGTACATAGGACAATCATGCCTCACTTTCTTTCAAAGTATGCAACTTGGGATCTCACAGAATTCTCCCAGCATCTCTTCCACTGTTCAAAACACTGCAAAATTCTTTGCTGAAATTTCTATCAGCTGCTCTGTGGTATTTTCCTGAATCTCACTGATGGTCTGAAATCTCTTCCCTTTCAAAGGTAATTTTAGTTTTGAGAAAAACCAGAAGTCACAGGGCTCCAAATCTGGGTTGCAGGGGATCTGAGTCACCTGAGTGATTTGATATTTTGCCAAAAACTTCATAAGTCATGATGCATGAGTGGGCATGTTGTCATGATGAAGCTGCCAATCACCAATTGCCCATAGCTGCAGCTGTTTTTGTAATTCTGTATCTCTCGCCAATAAAGAACGTTGAGGTGGTACTCCTTATTAATTGTTTGGCTTGGAGGACCATACTCATGATGGAAAACACATTCCCAAACAAAAATCACAGTTAACATGGTCTTGACCTTGCTGCAACTTTGCCATGCCTCCTTCAGGTGTACAGAAACTTCCATGGGGACAACTGGGCCTTCCTTTCTGGATTGCATGAGATCCCAAGTTTTTACCTTCTTGAGGAAATCTGTTTCATTGGGAGTGGTTGGGGTCAAGTCATTAGCAACTACAGCACGATATCCCTTCAGATCTGGTAGCAGAAGCCACAGAACAAATTTTGCCACAATACATTTTATGCCAAGATCTTGTGTCAGAATTTTGGGCACAGTAGTTTTTGGAATCCCCAGATCAGCTTCTAATTCTCACACTGTCAGTAGCTGATCTTTGTTGGTTGCAGACCATACACGTTCAACATTCTCAGGTGTTCTGCTTGCTGTAGGCCTCTCAGAACGTGGATCACTTTCAAGAGAGTTTTGACCACCTTTGAAGCATTTGTGCCATACTTTTGTTTGCACTGCACTCATTGCAACATCCCTGAAAGCTTTCTGAATCACCCAAATAGTTTCCACAGAGGAATGTTTCAAGCTTAGCACACAGTTTGATGCCTATTTGTTGCTCTACTTGCTCAGTCATTTTGAATGCAACAGCCATACAGTACACATGCTCACTCAGTGGCGTCTGCTGCATCATTCATGCGTGCACATTCCAGTCCACTCTCCTTGGCTGCCAGATCACATCAGCAAACTGTTCCTGTTATATTAACAATGGCCGGACTACTTCTGGACAGAACTCATGTATACTCGGTTCTGTAATTTGCTTTATTTTTCACATAAAAATGTATCTAGACATCTTTCAAAGTTCTGGTATCTACTCCATTTTAAAAAGGACTATATAGTATTTTACTGCATTTTATTTATTTATTCCCTACTGGCAAAGATGTGTTGTTTCTAATTTTTGGCAAAAAGTAAAAACAATACAAATGATTGGGATATTTAAAATAATGTTTGATGATTATACCCCATAATTTGGCTTATGTGATGCATTGCACTATTAGAAGTTTATAAATTATTACTATGGATGACAGTGATAGTCAATTATTAATTTATGGTGTTGAGATGCTTTTTATTCTAAACCTGTGCCTTGGTCATGGGTTCTTCCTTTTTTTTTAATGTTCGCATTGTGACATCACAGCTACATCTTCTATTTTGTGCCCTGGAAAGTTACTACTGTTGATTTTGTTGAAAATTTTTTTTAGTTTTTAAAAAACTACTTTATTGAGGTATACTTTATATATAAAACTTCCCTGTGTTAAAAATACAATTTAATAATTTTAGTATACTTTCAGAATTGTGTAAAGATCACCCCAATGCAGTTTTAGAACAGTGTTAGCTGAAGAAGATCCCTAGTGCCCACCACATGCAGCCAGTCTCAGTTCCCACCGAATACACAGCCTGAGAAAGTCTCAGCTGATGCCCTTGCATGCTCAAAAAGTTTGCATCAGCCCTGGCTGCTGTGGCTCAGGCGACTGAGTGCCGAACTGTGAAGCAAAGTGTTGCAGGTTCGATCCCCAGTCAGGGCACCTGTCTGGGTTGCAGGCCAGGTCCCCAGTAGGGGGCGCATGAGAGGCAACCACACGTTGATGTTTCTGTCTCTCTCTCTCTCCCTTCCCCTCTCCCTAAAAATAAATAAATAAAATCATTTAAAAAAAGAAATTATTTCATACTTATTCTAAATGCCCAGCCAGGCTTTATGGCTTGCCCTAGAATACACTGATTTGATTTCAAACATATAATTGTCTATTCTGACCCTTAAGAAATTCTATCTTGCTACAACCTCATCTTTGCTTAATCAGTAATGGAAATAGTGCTCTCTTTCCAAACATGTTCAAGAATCTTCTTAAATTATTTTACCTCTTATGATAGTCTAATTAATAGTACATGTGAACAAAAGTAAAAATCAAGTATACTACCAAGTAATAATGGCAACTCCAAGTTAACTGAAAAATCAAGAAAAGGTCTACATATTCCAATTAATAAGTTCATGTGATATGTATCCTGGGTATTAACTAGTAGTTTGTGACATCATTAAATGACTTCTAATTATTTTAGGAAGAAAATATCTGAAAAACTCCCAGGAAACCTAATCCTAAACTAAACTAAATAGAACAATGGCCTTTTCTAAACAAGAAATGTACTTTATACACTAATGTAGCCAATAATGAAAATATCAGAAAGAAATACACCACTGATTTAAGATTCTTAGTATTTGCAATTGAATTATATCACTAATAGAAAACAGAATTTTTCTAAAGTGTTAAAATTATTTTTTGCACAATACACATTGCTACAAACTGCTGTGAGTCCTCGATGAATATATTTTACTTCAAGTGCATTAAGTGTTTAGAAGCTATTCAGTTCTAAATTTGTAATAGAACAGAACAGTCTGATAAAGATGAAATAAATACGTGGATTGGTAAGTATCTCCATGTACTTTTCAGATAAAAGTGCAAAACAAGTAATATATCATTTGTCTTCCCTTAGAAGATGGAGTCTCTATTAAATTGAATTACTCCAGCCTAACTTTGAATCAACAGAGTCTTTGCGATGAGGGAGGCTAAGGAGGCTCCCACTAAATGGCATAAATTTTCCTAAGTGCCTGCTGGGTAAAGAAATGGTGACCAGGTAAGTATGGCTGGAAATGGAAAAGAGCTTTGAAATAAAGTTTCTACATGTAAAAAATTTGCTTATTTATTGATTTAATTCCAGAAGTTGTTGATTTAATGCTTAGAGTTTTCTTCTTACTTTGAATTCTGAATTAAAACAGATATTTCTTTCCTTCTCATTCAAAAACAAAACAGGTGAAAAAAAAACTGAAAATGTCTTTGGTTTACCCAAAATCCACTAGAGAACTAAAACTTAGGGATCTATTCAGCCGCCATTTAATAATGTGGCACATGCAACCCAACAAGGGAAATGAGACCCAATCAAGGACCTACTTAACATGTCCCCACTTCCACAGAGCATATAAAATACACATAATGTAACTAGGAAAGCAATTAACAATAGCAAAAGGGCCTGTTTAAACATGTGAAAAGGGAAAAAGAAAAGTGACTGAAATAGAAATGAACTAATGGGGAGTTTAAAAAAAAAAACCCTCAATTCTGTTTCTTCAGTTGCTACATTACATAGTCTGAGAGTTCTATGTGCATTCTTCTCAGTGAGGCTAATTTGTCATATTTCCCTTTGTAGATCAATTCAGTTATCTTTTGCCAGTTTCTGCAATTTTGCCAGAACTAACTCTCTGTAAATTTCGGCTCTTACACTTTCATTTTGAAGCATGCCTGAGAGGGACTTTATTTACAATACAAGTGGCTTTCAGGAATGAGAGCCCTTGGCAGCAGAGAAGGTAGAGAATGACCCAGCAGCTGGGCAGCGAGCCCTGTCGTGGGCTAAGGTGACATGAAGATCCCAGTCAAGGAGGCTGGAGAGGCAGGCAGGACAGTACTTTGGTGCCTGGAAATATTGGTGTTTCAATATAAAAAAAAATGACAAGTGAAATTGAATTATACGACAAAACCAAGACTCAGCAGTGAACTGTTGGCCTGGGCCAAGCAATGAGGACACAGGAGAGCCAGGCCAACTTGGTTGTGAGCGTATTGACCAGCACTTGAAACAAGGCAGCATCCAAAACCTGTGGTGAGGTTCAGAAGATTTTACTAACCAAAACGGGCTATCAGTTAGGACACAAATTCTAAGTACAGTGTTTTTAAACTTTGCTTTTTTTTTTTTTTTTTAAAGGGAGGACTTTTATCCAGTAATTCTCACCTGGGATTGTTTTGCCTCACAGGGTACATTTGATAGTATCTGGAGATATTTTGAGTTCTCACAACACAAGAGAAGTTGAAACTGGCATCTAATTGGGAGTGGCCAGGAATGCCGCTCAACATCTTACAATGCACAAGACAGTCTTCCATAACAAGAAAGTATCTGGCTGAAGATGTTAATAGTGCTAAGGATGAGAATCCCTGAATTTTTCCCCCACTCCCTCCATTACTCTCCTCTGCCCTAATCCCTCTGCTATCCACCAACTTTTCTCCTAACAAAGAGTAAAACATGAATACATAGAGAAAATAAAGCTAAGGAGCGTAGAAAATTTCAGAAATAAAAGATTGACTTCATTTTCATTTACTCAAAGGCTTAATTTAATTTATTTCTTTTTACATTTTTAAATTAAGTTTATTGGGGTGACATCGGTTACGAAAATTACATAGGTTTCAAGTGTACGATGCCACAGTACGACATCCTTGTATTGCCGTGTGTTCACCGCCTTGCGTCAAATCTCTTCCTGACACCATGTGTTTGCCTCCCTTAACCCTTTACTACCTTGCCCCACCTTCCTTCTGTTGACCACATACTGTCATCTGTGCACACTAGTTTTTGTTTCTCCTGTTTGTTTGTTGTTTTCAATTTTACATCTCCCATGTAAGTGTAATCATATAGTTCCACCTCCCCTGCTGATGGGAATGTAAACTGGTACAGTCACGATGGGAATGAGTATGGAGTTTCCTTAAAAAATTAGGACTAGAATTACCATGTGATTTAGCAGTCTCTCTCTGGGTATCTCCCCCCAAATTTGAAAACATTTATTTGTAAAAAATACATGATATGTATCCCTATGCTCATTGCAGCATTATTAACAGTGGCCAAGACATGGAAACAACCAAAGTATCCTTCAACAGTTTACTGGAAAAAGAAGAGGTGGTCCGTATACACAATGGAATACTCCTCAGCCATAAGAAAAGATGGAATACTGCCATTTGTGACAACATGGATGGATCTTGAGGATATCATTCTACTTCATTTTTTAAAAAAGAGATGGTACAAGCATGTTAAATTTAAAAAACTTAACAAATATAGCTACACATAAGTTAAAAATACTACATCAGAAAAATTTTCTTCAAACAAAAAGCTGAAAAAATTACCAACTATATAGATTTTACATTTTAGAGAATCAGTAAGATTCTGCCTTTGAAGACAGAACTGGCTTCAAATCCTAGGCCCACCAATTAATAATCATGTCATCTTTCAATAAACCAGTATTGCCTCAGGTGTTGGAAGTGAATGAAAATAGCCCCTCTCGAGGATTGGGGGATGATTTTCAGTATTATATTGAATGATCCGGCAAGACATACCTTACCAAGAGTAGTCTAAAAACTGGAAAAACCGTCTGCACAAAATGACTCCATCTGAACTCCTACACTGAGAGACTAGATCAAACTCTTACATGGCTTCCAGAAGTTTAAGGCTGTGTCCCCAGAATGACCCTAAGCCCCCTAAATACCTGCCTGAGCTCAACACTGTCAGGAGAACTTACTGTTTGTTTCAGCCAAACCCTGGTGACAGGCAAGCTCCTGAACTCCCTCTTGAGTGGTTACTTTTGAAAGGTTGCAGTTATGTACCCTTCCTCTGCCCCTTTGGAACATAAATCATCTGCCTCCCACAGCTGCCTTCCCCAGGACCTGGCAGTAGTCATTTTGAAATGGAAACAGTCAAGGAGATAACTCTCACACGTAGTCCCTGTGGGAGGGTAAGGGCCTAACTTCAGGTGGTGCCTTGCTCTGTAACTTAACAACTACCTCCTGTCACACAGACATGAGAAGTCTGCTTCTCCTCTGGGTACGCACCAATGACACAGCCTGAGGACTGAGTCACATGGACCCAATCTCCCCGAATGCCCTTTGGTGCCTTTCCTTTGGCACACCCCAGCATTTCAAAAGTCTCCTGCCTTTTGTTTTGGAAAAGTTGAGGTTTAATCTGGACTCTTGTACTGCAGTGGTTTTCACTGAATATGACTTGTCTTTACTGCCTTTTATGATTGCCTGGCTTCGTTTCTCTTGGGAAGCCCTTGAAATCAACCATAACATTAATCATAACTGTACAATGTTGTGATTTCTTAAAAATCTCACCTGCAGATTAGTGCAAAGAACAATGAGGATTCTGTCTCCGAATGGGAATCTTCTAACAGAATATTGTTATGATTGTTTCTCTTTTAAAAGAGAAATAGGCATGTCACAATAGTTATGCTAAGGCTAAATATTGTATACATTTGTTTTCAAATTTAGTGTCCATCAAAGATGACTCTGTACTGGTTACCATGATCTGATTAGAAAGAAACATTATGTGTTTGAATATCAGTCACACACTATTTTCTAAAATGGAAAAAAAAGTTGAGTCTATGATGATTTATAGATAACTCCCCAGGTACATCTTTGGAACAAATAAGCCAATGATCAATAACCCTATGACTTAGTAGAAAGCTTTAGGATCAGTCAAGTATAATTAAGAGCAGAGAAAAAGTAGAAAATAAAGTTAAACTGCAATCATGGGTGAGTTTCCCAGATAATTGGAACTGACTTAACAGTTATATTTTTGATATGACAGCAAGGAAAGCAACCAAATCCATGAGCAACCAAGTCATAAACTACAGAAGCCATTAACATCACACTCAATCTCAGCTACATCCATCCTAAAGAAGAAAATGGATGAGTCTTGGGCATGTTCTACTTGGAAGTAGAAGTGGAAGAAGGGAATGTAAGGCAATCTTCCCTCCCACTTGTGCCCTTTCATTTTGAAATATCCAAAATCACAGATTCGATCTTCTTAGAAAAAAATTGGTATAAGGGATGATCACTTTGATTTAGGCAATACAGTAACCTTAGGAAGGGCTTAAGAGTCTAGCCCAGAATCCCCTTTGAAAATTATTCTAATTCAGTGTACTGCCTCAGTTACTCATTATACCTCACAATATCTGAAATCTAAGCACAGAGAAGGGGCAGCCTGGATGGCAAAGGAGAGACAGGAACATCCGTGAGTCGTGGTAGTTCCAGCTCGCTCACTGGTTGCCCTGAGACCTTACATCTACATCTACAAAACAAGAAACAGACTAATTATTCTTGAGTTCTTCCAACTGGAACATTCTGTTTTATTTTTCAATGTGTAGGAGTTGGAAGATTAATGTTGGGGCCATTGGAATAGGAATGGAGACCTAAACATAAAATTGCCACTCCGAACTTGACACAGATATTTCTGAGAGCTAGACCACATCTATTTGCATCTTCATATTCTACTGTTATATTAATTATAGTATGGCTTTCCAGGAAAAGAATGAGGCAAAGAACCAGCTTTACACTGATAAAATTAAGTCTCTTTTTTAAAAGTAGCAAATAAAATCACATGCAACAAATTAGATATCATAAAGACGGAAGGATGGCATAGGTCATTTGCATTTCTTCAGCTCTGCTAGTTTTAAAAATAATGTAGTAAACTGGATTTTAAATAACATTCTCAATCAATTAATTTTATATAGCAGTTAATTTTAGAAAGTACCTTTACATTTGTTGCCTCATTTAGTCCTCAATCCTGTGGCAATAACTAGTGTTATATGTGTGAGAAGTATCATTATTAATAGTCCCCATTACAGATTTGAGATTTTCAATTTTTTTAAATTGTGTGAACAGGTTTAGTAAGAAAAGAATTGAGAAATAAGCAGATAATTTAGGGTAAAGGTCACTGGCAGCTTTGAGTGAGGTGGGGGGTAGCAAAAACTTGATTGGAGTGAACTAAAACAGAAACGACAAGTGAGAGAATTGAAGTAGCTGGTATAGACAACCCATTCATGGAGTTCTACTCAAAAGGGAGCAGAGAACAGGTGGAAGACATAATAACTGGTACAGGCATGTGACTGCACGTTCGAATATTAATGGAATAATCAAGTAGAGAGAAAGTCTGACAGATAATACAGAAGGTGGAAAAGATATCCAAAACTTCTGGAGCAGGTGGATTTTAGCTAAATTATAAAGTATGAGTGCTCGATGCACATGTGGACAATGTGGACATGGCATCTGTGCTGAGACTTTCAATATTCAATACAGTTTGAACAAAATCCGAGAAAGAGGGGAGGATTGCAGAATCTGTAAGAGCCGATGGGAGCTGAGTGATTATATGTATTAGATCAAATGTTCTCTTACCAAGCTAGTCTCCTTCTAGAGGGCTGCTTTTCCATTATAATGAAACTCTTCAGCTCAGTTAAAATGCTTCTAGAAGCGAATGGACTGGTATATGGGATACATTTAGTGGGAGGAGGAGGCTGGATTTTACTGGCCATGCATTTTGACAGTGATATACCAGCTGTAGCCCTGCCTTATTTTCTCAGCTTTGATTAACCAGGAAGTTTGAGGGAAAAGTGAAATGTGTGCATCATGAGATCTGGAAAGACAGCTCCAAATCTTCACCTGTGTTAGTGGACAGAACATGGACACTTGGCTAGGTACTGCATGATTTGAATTCCTGTCCACAACCCAATTTATTAGCTTCTAGCACCATCCTCAAAGGCATTTCAAGTTGAAAAGTTAGAGGCATCATTAGGCCGTACAGCATCATTATTTGTGAGGGTTTCAAAGGACCTTCAACTATTAGCACAATCTTGGAAATGGGCCTATGGACAAAGATGTTCCTTAAAATGAGAAATAAGCTGCCTTATTCATTTTCTAATGTTCATGGTGTTATACATTCAGTTGGAGCTCTAATGTCAGCTGGTACACACTGAACTCTTGGATATCTGATAATTAGTTAGGAAGTGCTTCCATAATGCATAAAGTCCAAATGTCTTCCTATTTTGTAGATATGTTACCATATATAACACACATCCATATAATCTACTATACATAATATGTATGTATATCTTTGTCTATATATTCTCATATACAAATGTATATTTTCCACTTAAACATAACGTAAGATAATTCTAATTAAAGATTCTAAGGCATTTCCAAGGAGAAGTACCAAAAAACTTTACAGATACTTGTCATTTCTAACTATTCTGCAGTCTTGTGAAACAAGTTACCAACTCAGGTTTCTATGTCTCTGAGCACTTCTAGAAAATCTCATTAAAGAACATTTTCTTCTCCTATAGCCCTTTGGCTGAGAATAAATTGTAACAGAGAGGTTGACCTGTGTATGCACTTCTTACTTATGATGGCACATGTAAAAGCCAGAGGAGCAAGGGTCATGTGCTCTCTGTTTAAACCTTTACCTTCGTTATTCCTATTATTGTCTTTAGCAAAGAAAAGCTCTTGCTGGAGACGTGACCCTCCCATTAGCCATGGACAAGTAGAAATTTTGAGACCAGCAGCTGAGAAAATACACAATAGTTACTCCTCAACTTCGGTTGCTTTATGTAAGGTTGAACAGTGATGGCAGTTGCTGCCTTAAGTGCTTTTGGGCAAAGCCAAGGTAATTCTTAAGGGCATAAATACTAATGGACAAACCCTACTATGTTTTGTCCACCTAAAGCTAAGGTTTGTGTGTGTGTGCTTTGTCTGTTTCACGTGAATTACAAAATTCTCCAGGAAAGGAAGCAAAGGGGAGAAGAAATTAAAGGAGGGCTGCTACTTGAGAGCATAATGTCAAACTAAAGATGGAATGGCCTTCGTGTCAATCGATCATTTACTTAATCATTGTTTTATTAAATTTAATTTGTGAAATGTACTATTTGGTGAAGTTTTGCTCAGCAGCAGGCAATGTACACAGTGATTCCAAAGTGTTGCTAAGTAGATAACTGTGGTTGTTCCCTTGTTGCCCTGCTGCTTGCCATGCAGGTACAAGTTAGGTCTTTTATGCCACTAGCTGGTGAAGGTGCTTTGTCACTCTGACCAGCTCTTCTCTGAGCCACTCTGTGGTTCCAACTACTAAAACTAACACCAATGTTGGGCATCCCCCAAACTTAGTGCTATTGTGCTTCTATCCGTTAAGCATACGGTCTGGTAAGTACACAGTAATGAAAAGAAAGGAGATTAGTAGTCAGGGCATGTGGCCCTTAGAGACAAGGGATAGTGTATTTGATAGAAATACTCTTGAAATGGCTCTCACTATTGAGGTTGATTTTCAGGTCTTCTTTCTGCTTCTACCAGTTGAAACAGATAAATTGATTGGTTAAAAGAAATAAAATTAAGTGCCACAGGAAGAAAAACCCATTTTCTTTTCAAGTAAAAAGAGGGACATATGTCTTTGATTTTTCAATGCTGATTTGATGCTAATATCCACGGCACACTCAAAGTGACCCTGGCAGCTCTTTGACAATGAATGTGTTTGAAGTTCATCCCAGAAAGTAAAGTTGCAGGGGAAATCCAAGACTCTAACTCAAATCAGCCTAAAGAGCAATAGCGCACTTGCACTTGGATTGAGGAAATTTCTATGGGCTAGTTAGTAAAATATGAGTGAAAGAGAATCAGAACCGTATCTGGGGCCAGCTTCTCCTCAGCTTTTCCACAGAGAGCAGTGCAGACTGTACCTGACACAGAGAGCTTGATGCAGGTAGAACTGGAGACAGTGCCTAAGTAGCTTTCTCTTCGTAAACTAGCATGCAAATATTTTATGCTCTGTTAAACTTAGCATAAATTGAATTGCAATTTTTAAAAATGTAGTAAAATGTCAGAGAGATAGGAAAGTGGACAGGTTGGTCATTTGCAGTCATATATGAATATATGCAATTATATTAAAAACTAATAATATTAATAGTCCATTGAGCCTGTGGCAAGAATTTTCCAGAGTTTTCAAATTTCAAGGAAATATTGCATACTTTTTTAAATTCAACTTTGTTCCTTCATGACATAGGAGAGAGAAACTCAGTTATATTTAAAGTATTTTATAGTATCATATAGCTACTGTCTCTAGTTCTCTTTGTACTGAACACCCTACTCTATCAAAGTTAGAAAACAAATGGCAAGTCAATTAGGTTGACTTAGGACACAAGGCAAGGCCAAGCTCATTATGAATGAGCAGAGATTCTTCTGTGTGGCGCGGTAACTTGCCCACAGTTCTGGTTAACAGAACAGTGAAGCCACACACAGGGAGCGGAGCAGCAGCAGGAATGAGAGTCAGACCGACGGGGCTTCATCCGCAACCTGATCACCGTCACCTTCAGTCAACTACTTCCCTTCTGCAACTCCTGGTCTCCTCAAATGCAAGATGGCAAATATAGCATTTCCCTCCACAGCTTTCTGCAAGGATTTACTAACTGAAGCAAATAAAGCCTTTGGCTCAGTGCCTGGCATACCGCAAGCTCTCTCCAAGTGTTAGTGGTGGCGATTATCACAGACTCATCTATTTCATTCTTGTAAATGAAAGACACCTTTCCACTTCCACACTTGTGTCTGGGATTTTCTCTAATGGGAAGGGTGCTGTCTTAGAAATGTGAACCACTGTTCGACTTAGAAAAGGGACAGTGCGGGGAGGTGTACTATTTGAAACCCAGGGTAGATGAGCTCATTGCTTTGCATAGTACTTTAGCAGCTTTTGAAATATGCACATGTATATTTCTGGAACATGGTAGAAGAAGTAAGTTAAAGTACATTTAATAATAAAGCAACAAGGATTTTAATTCTTCAGAAATGAAAGTGGAGATGGTGGTGGAGGTGGAAGAAATAGGAGGAGGATGAGCAAATGATTCAATTAGACAGTTGGAGAGAATTTCTAGTAACTTATCAGCAGGTAGGAGGTTAAGTAGAACAGATGTTAATAAAAGTTACCATATTAAAAACGACTGGAGTACTTTAGGACAGGGATTTTTGAAACCGTTATCTTTCTCGACTGTCACAGGAAAAGTCTGTTTTATGAATCAACCGTATGTTAGTGATGCATTATGCAAAAACAGGGAGAAAAGGCAGATTGTGTGGTAAGCTGGGAGCTGGGGAGGAAAGAAGGGAGTGATCACTAGAGGCTTCTCCACAACTAAGGATGGAAATTCACGGGGCAGCAGCCACAGGCATGCCAGCCCACCTTTGTGAGCTTTGACTGCCCGCAGTGAACGAACGCAGAAGTTACAGGAAATGATGACTCCAGAAGGCCAGACGAGGTGGAGACATTGGATTGCACACGAGTGAGGTCCACGTGCACATTAAAGCAAACATACCACATATGCAGATGTTTTTTAAACTGTCATTTACTGATGAGAGAGAGAGAGAGAGAGAGAGAGAGAGAGAGAGAGAGAGAGAGAGAGAGAGAGAGAGAGAGAGATCGTATGTGCCCTAACTAGAGATGGAACCTGCAACCTTGGTGTATAAGGACAACATTCTCAACATTCTAACCAACTGAGCTACCTTGCCAGGGCATGTAGATATTTTTATACAAATGTATTTTTGTGTCTATTGTTTCTATGTAGTTTGCTCAATTCATAAAACCTTTGTTACTCCAATTTAAATAAGCAGAAGCATCAGGTGGCAGAAAGTGCATTTGTTTCCCAAAGTTGTTTGTTCCTTTTGCATTTAAAGAAACATAATAGCCAGAATTTTACATCAGTTCCTAGACTTTATATTACTCTCCTTTATGACTATGTAAACCTGTCTCTAAAGCTGCATGTTGTGGCCCTGGCTGGTGGCTCAGCGGATTGAGTGTTGGCCTGTGAACCAAAAGGTCACTGGTTCGATTTCCATGTCTGGGTCCACAGTTGAGGATGTGCAAGAGGCAACCAATGGTGTGTCTCTCCCTCCCTTTCCCTCTCTAAAAATGAATAAATACAATCTTTTTTTTTTTTTTGTGTGGCATTTAAAGATCAAGTGGCACTATTAAAGGGTGAGCAAGGCTCACCCTTAGCATCTCCCCTTCCTGTCTGTTCCCTAGAATGGCGATTCAATGGCTGATCGTGTGCTGCCCTCACCCAGACCTCACCGGGACCTCTACCTGGGATTCCACAGCAGCAGCCAACAAGCCTGGTGTCTAGAGATTTCTAAGTCTTTATAGGCTAGTAGTTAAAGACCCCCACAGACACTGCTACAAAATACTAATTTTATTTGTGTTAAAAAAAAAAGTTTGGTAATCTGATGGCTTCTTAGAGGTCAAAGTTACATTGATTAAAGCAGACTTAATTTATAGGATAGTGTCAGCCAATTGCCTAAACGGTTTTAACCTAGGAACCATGGAATAGTGCACACTATTGAACATATAATAATCATCAAACCACAGTGTATTTTCCTGATCGCTAACATGAATTAATAGTCTACAGACTGTGTGAGATATTTTGCTAAGAAAATGGTAGGAACCCTGTGAAGTAGAAACTAATTTTCCCTGTTTTGAAGATGAGAGAACTGAGGCTAACAGTCATGAAATAACATTAGTTAGGGGGCACCACGGGGAAGTGATGGAATGCAATTCAGAACCCATGGTCTTTATGCTTCTCCAGACTGCAGAATAAGCTGGAAAGTAATATCACCTGTCAATACAAGTCCACTCTCTGCTTGTAGAAGTGGCCTCCGGAGAGAAGGTGCCCCTTCGTTCTTGGCACCCAGATGCAGTACGTTTCACATCCGCTCCTGCCTAACATCAGAAGAGATGGAGGAAGCAGAGCTGGGAACAGCCCCCATGTAACTCCATCCCTCTGACACGCCAGTGCAGCCTGGATTGCACGTCACTCCACATCAGACAGAAAGTAAAGCCAAATTAAATCTGGCTGTCAAGACGCCAGATTTGCTGCAAGTGGAGATGCTCTTTACTCTTTATGTGAAAGCTCTGATTGAAAAGACAAAAAGAATTTAGTCAGTCATTCAGCACCGTAGCCGTGGGAGTTCCAAAATCGTTGACTTGCTCTGCCCCCTTATCCGCCGCCTCTCTTTCCAAGGCAAAGGTGCAGTGGCTTGTTTGGGCTAAGCCCTGCCAGCAAAGCTTCAGTAATTGGAATGCTTGTCCACTGTGCAAGTAGCAGTTTATGGAGCTGAGCAAACAGGCAGATACTTGACCAGAAAGGGCACACCTTTCCAGGGTTGGCTCTGGGTCTTCATGATGCTTTACAGTTTGATAGTCAGAAGTGAAAATGCCAGTGCAACCCACAGATGATAAAAGAAGGCCAGTTCAGTGGTGCCAGTCACTCCGGCAAAGGGACACAGAATGAGAGGGCAAGCATGTGGTTGGAAGAATTGGGGATTTCTGGCAAAATCTCTCTTAATGCCTGGTGATATTAAGGTCAGTAGATTATGTCCAGGCAAGGCAAGGCAAGCCTTGCTTAGCAAGACTGACTCAAAAACAAGTGCCCTGTTTTTGGCGACTTTGTTAAAATGAGAGGATGGAAATAACTATTCGCCACAAGTCATTAACCAGCAACATTGAGGAACTGAAGTAAGAAGAAGTTTAGGTGCTTCTCATCTGTGACCAAACTCCCCTGGGGCAAAGTGAGACAAGGTGAGAACCCTGGGAAAGCGGCTGACCTTTATGAAGAAAATGAAATTCATCACTCCATTGCTGCCACTGGGAAATTCATCTAGTTCTCGAAGTAGGTTCCTACTCTCTTGTCTAGATGTCACCACAGCTACCAAAACAGAACCTAAGACAGGCAGGGTCTCCCCGGCTCTGGTAGATTCAGGGCACCTCTTAAAGAAGGGCTCACCTTGGATTGCATAGTAATTTTGTATTGCTCTTTTCCTCCCTTGAGACCATGAGCTCCTCTTCCATGTGGCAATGTTTTATTCACCTCATTTTTCCTGGTATCTGGTATCATTTCACAGGTAGTACACAAATAATGTGTACAGCATTACATGGGAGGACAGTCATTGTTTGGACATCTTTTTCAAAGGGGCTTTACTGATGTAGCCTCTAATCCTTATAGCATCCCTTTAAAACAGTTGCTATCTGCATTTTACAAATGAGGAAATTTAAGCTAACAAATTCATCCTGGGGAAGGCTACAAAACTAGGGGCAGGTAGATCAGGGATTCAAATATAAGTTAATCTAAGTTCATAATGCAAGTTTTGCCAGGACAAGACAAGAAAATTAGAATGATGGAAAGAAAAAGAAGAAGGATGAGGAGAAAGAGAAAAAGAGGAGGAAGAGGAGGAAGAAAATGAGGAAGAGGAGAAGAAGAAGGAGAAGGCAGAGGAGGAGAGGAGGGGCAGGAGGAGGAGGGGAAGAAGTCTTGAATCCTTCAACTGGAGAAAACCCTGTGTGCCCTTCAGCAAAACATTTAACCTTTTACTGTCTCAGTTGCAATTCTGTAAAACATAATAATCACTTAACTGTGTGCGGGTAGCAGTTAAATTAGATAATCTCTTGAGATCATTTCAGCTATAGAAAAACACATTCTTAACCATCATTACTCTTGGATTAACATGAAGTCATTATCTAAGACAGTTTTGAAATGTCTTTCATTTTCCAAGTAAGAGAATTATACTTTATGCTGTAAACATATTCTAAAACTCTTCAGTTTGTTCTCTTATGCAAACACTTTATACACATTTAACTCAAACTGAGAATTCTTTAACATTAATGTAGGACCAGATAACCAGAGAGCTGAGGCAGGTTGACAACAACTTCTGCAAAGCCTGCTTTCTTGAATACATTCCTCTGATTGGTAATTAAATATCAGTGAGGATACAGGGTGGAGAATGGTTAAGTTGAAATGACACATAGGAAGGTTGTTTGATTCATGTTTCCCTTGTATGGAATCATGGAGTTTTAAATAAAGACAAAAATAAAACCATAAGAACAAAATAAAGGCAAAAAGAGAGAAGCTGTACTGAAGAGTCTGTTTTTATTTTTATTTTTATTTTTATTTTTATTTTTTTTTTAGAAGACAGACAGACCTTAAGCTACAATGTCCTGATCACTACAGGCAGGGTCAGAGAGGAAAGGAGACAGACAGCTCAGGGACAATCTCCTTCCTTGCACACCAAGTTCAGGTCAGGTCAGTTTAAGAGACGGGAGACGTACATCCCAGAAAATTCATTGGAACAGAGTCCTGGTCTTTGGATAACTTGTTGAATGACTGACGTCTACCTAGTGACTCATTCCCTCCCCCTTTTATTTTCCTTCAAAAAACTTGTACTCTGTCTTGCATTACTACCATTTTAATGATAGTCCTAACTTTGAGATTACTGTAACAATAGTAGTTGAAGATTATAAAACATCTTATATGGCAAAGTATTTGCACTTCTCCATGTTCCCTAGTAAACAAATAAATATTTGTTAAATAAATGAATAAAGAACACAGGAAAAAAGGCAAGTAGACATATACAGATGCAAAAATTCCAAAGCATTACAGAATGAGTTTAATTTCTAAGATATATAATTCTTGAAACAGAAATCATGTGAAAGATACCAGGGCTGAAAAAACAGAGGATAGGCTATCATTTCCTGAGGAGCTTAAAATCAAGTTATATTTATAAGGCCATTGACCCAGTTTCTTTTTTTCTCATCACTCATTCTGAATTAGATAGACATCTATCCCCTGTACTCATAACTACAAGTACAGGATAGGGACTTGTGGGAGAAAAACTAGATTAGGTGGAGTACTAAATCTACGTGCGGGGAGAAAGTGAGATGTCACAAGTTTTGCACAGTGCAAGGCTGCATTGAACAAGAAGCTGTATCACTTCAAAAGGCCAAGAACACTCCTTTATTTTGTTAACCACACTATCTGCAATGTCAAGTACATAAGTGGATATTAAATAGGCCATCGATGATTGAATTAGTGAATGAGTGTATGTAACTAAGTATTTCACAAACAATATGCACAAATGCACACATAACTTAGAGAATATCTTCTCATCACGCCTTGAATAGGAACAGGCCAATCAATAGGAAAATAAATTAAACATAATTTAAAATCTTTAGTTCATAACCAGGTAGTCTATACTTCCAAGGAAGGCCTTGGTATTTATCAGACAAATGTACCTCAGCTTAAAGGTAACTGCCAAAGTAAGCCAGGGTGTGACATAGATTTTGCTGGCCTCCCCTGGCCTTCTCCCAGAGGAGGGAAATATATAGACTTGTATTTTATCAATTCTACCTTTAGGGCCAACATGCATCACTGCTCTTAAGTATCTTAGGAATAGGAACTACACAAAGTCACGCCATCTCTTCTCTCTTTCCCTTTACCTGCCTGTACTTTGCAATTTCTGTAAGCCATTTTGGTCAAGGTGCGACAGACTTTAGTTGACTAACACACCATCATCAATGACAGGGTCCTAAATAACCTAAAATGTTGTCCCCAAGCCCCGCCCCCATCCCTTTTCCCTCTCCTCACAGTTGGAAATGACTACAGAGAGATTTGCACTGATATGCCTTTGGGCTTCACAATCAGCACTCAAGTGTACATTCTCAATTTAGGACTTTCTCAGTGTTATCAAAACTCACCAACCCTGACAGAATATGGCTATACTTATAGCTGAAGTTTATTTTAATTCAAAGAGTATAAATAGAAAACAGGAAAAGAGCCAAGACTTTTTTTATTTTTCTTTTGTCTCTTATTAGAGGCTTAAAGATCTGATACCAACCAGCGTTTGATAAACAGAGATGACAGTTGGAAAGCAATCAAATAATGGACGTAAAATCTACCATCAATGCACCATATTAACCATATTAAATCCCTCGTTTTATTGTCCTGTCTTAGAAGTACCCAAAGAAACTTCAGGCTTGTAACTAAGAGAAATTGTTGATGAGTAATAGGAAACAATTAGGAGAGACGTTCTTTTCCTTTCTTAATTCTCAATGAGTGAATTCGAAACAGACAGTTGCATAACCCATTATCATTTCCCTAGATTTTTTACTAATGTAATCTTGATTTTATTTATGACAGCAGTCTACTCAGCCCCAATGTCCCTTACAGCTCGTGACACTATTAGGTGTTCAATGAGATGAACTGAAGCTTCTGGGGAAAACTTTTCCTTTTCTAATAAAAACATTAAGGCATAACCGGTACCTGCCTTCCCTGTTATACTTACATTGAACATGAACATGATGTCTGAGATTGTGATAGTTTTGTGACATGCATGAGAGTGACACCACCACAGCAAGCAAGACAGAAGTAACATTCTTGGGTCCCAGATGACAGCACTGAATGTCTCAACCCAATTCCTGTAAATGTCTCTCTCTCATACTTTTGGGGCAAATGAACAAAACAAACAAGATCAACAATTTAAAAAAATACTGATTAAAAAAATAAATTCATTAAAAAAATTAATTAGACAAACATAAAACAAACAAACAAAGCACCTGTTTGCTTAGGTCACATAGGCCCATGTTGCATATTTGATAGTCAGTATATGGCTCACGTCGGATGGATCCAAATTCACCCTCTTCTTTCCATCCTGAATGCCAGTGCTCTCGGCTACGCTGTGATCCCCCCTTACTGTGTGATGGCAATGACGTCCCTCACTCAGTACAATTGTTTCTAGATTTAAGTTCTAAACTATGCTCACCATATTGAAATTAGAAGCTCCATTGAAAACACATACCTGACAATATCACTTGACTGCATAATTCCCTTCAAAACTTTCTCGTGGCTCTTAAGATAAAGTCTAAATGACTCAGGGATCCGCAGGGCCCTGCTCACCACCATCCCCACCCTGCTGCATCCTAGTCTTTTCACACAGCACCTAATTGTTCTTCCTAGATGTCCCCAGACCTCCATAAGCCTTCTCACTTGCTGTTTTCTATTTTTCTATTTAATCCTATTTATTTCCCCATCTCCGCTGGGAATTGAGCTCAGCTAAAAAGTGACAGTCTTTGTTGCCTCGCCAACATCCACCCATGTCACCCTCCGCACAGAACCCCTACCTGACAAAGCACTGCTTTTTGTTCAGGTGTCCACCTTGTCCCCCTAGAGTCCATGTGCCTCAGTAGAGGACCCTACCAAGCTGCTGGGGTGGCCTGATCTTGGAGCAACCACACTATCTGTTTTTCCAATCAATGGTGAGGGGAGCCAGTCTTAAAGTAATCATTCACAGCCTTCTCTTAGCCAAGGATATTGGTTTGGAGACTGGTGTGTTATTTAATTTGGGCTGATAAATAAAACACAACGTAAAGTTTATGAAGGGCTTTTGGGAAATTTTTTCTTCATTTTAAAGAAATTGACTCAGAAATAGACACCTCTTTTATCCTCTTCCTGTTCTGTGTGGGTGTGAAGCTAACCTGCCACAGACATGTATTCCCTGAGAGAAGACATGAAATAGCAGCCACTGAGTCAAGCTAACCCAGAATTCCACCCACATTTTGGACTTTCAAGTATATGCTCTGAATGAGATTCCTAGAGCTCATCCTAAACTGCATAGTTAAAATAACAGAAGTCGTTCTTTCACAGTTCACGAGGAGGGAAGTTCAAAGTCAAGGTGCCATCTGGGCTGGTTGGTTCCTTCTGCAGGCCCTGACAGAGAATCTGTTCCCTGCCTCTCCTAGGTTCTGGGGGTTGCCTGCAGTCTGTGGTATTCCTTAGCTTGCAGCTGCAGCATTCTAATTTCTGCCCCCATTTTCACATGACTTTCTTCCCTCTGCATGTGAGTCTCTGCATTTCTTTCTGTAAATCTCTTCCTACTCAGAAGGACACCAGTCATAGAATTTGGGGCTCACCCTGATCCAGATGATCTTGTTTTAACTCGGCTAACTTGGTTACATCTGTCACAAAACCTAGTTTCCATATGAGGTTTATTTATACATACAGGGGTTAGGACTTCAGAATATACTTTCCGGGAACACAACCCACCCCACATGAACCATCATTTTTCTTGTTTTTTAATGCACTTTGCATCATAATTTCTATCATTTGCAGCTGAAGGCATCCTGGTTAATACTTCCTCTCTACCCTGCCTTCCAAATTTTGGGTGTTCTACCTTATATTCTCTTAAAAAAATTGGCTCACCCCATCATTGAACTTAATTGATTATACTGTGCTTGCTTTTGAAATTTTTTTTTATTAGTCCTTGCACACATCGAGCTAACTCCGTTTGCCTGTCTAATCACAAATTTGTCTGCAACACTTTGTGAGAAACCTGATACATATTTTGTGCTCTACAAATATTTGTTAAATAAGTTAAATAAAATCAGACAAATACCTAAAAGTAGGAAATGCAATACTTTCAAATCACCCAAAGTACCACTACCCATGAGAAAATACTGTAATATTTGTGTAAATGCTTCCAACATTTTCATGTGAAAGCTTTCAATCCATAATTATCATACCGAGATAAAATTGTGTGCCCTGCTTTTGTTTACTTCATATAACACACATTTCCCTATGTTATTGCAGATTTCACATACTTTTTAAATAGTTGTGTAAACTCCAGTGAATGGTTGTACAAGAATGTACTTTTCAGCATTCCATGAAGATGGGACACTGAATATATTTTTGTCACTTTTAAGACTTTCTGAAACTTATTATTCTTTATACATAAATATTTTTCTAATACCTAGGAATTTTTTCATAGCATCATTCTAAAACTGGCTTAGTGTGATTAATTTTAAGGCCCCCAAAGGGGTGCAGGGATTCAGAGAATAGAGAGGTCAATTTCATTGACTGAAAAAATCAGGAAGGTGCTCGTGAAAGTGGAAGGAAACCAACCAGATTAGGGAGCAAGCAGGTCGTAGGCATTCAGGAGCAGGTGAGCAAGGAGGCTAAGAACCGGACTCCCTCCTTCCCAGCTCAGTGTCTCACTGTGGAATGTGCCTCTCATTTGTCAGGCTCCCAAGAAATCAGCAGGAGATAAACTCAACTGTAAGACATGCAGGCCAAATGTACTACAATTTTCTCTTCCTGGCACCTCATCATTGACTACATTTACAATAACATATTATATTGTGCTTGCTCTGGGGACATATTCAAAAGTAACTTACAAATAAGCCATGAAATACCATTGTAGGTGAGGGGTCTTTAGTGGAAAAAAGTTCATAGACTGAACTTTCTAGTATCATAATAAACTTAAAGTTATTAAATGAATTAAATATGGAGCAATGGAGTTTGGGCTTTTTATCCAAGAAAGACTAGAAAGCAGGAACAAAAGCCTGATTTCATGGTAATTTTTATTTATGAACATTTTGCATGTTTGCATTTTCAGCTGAAGTCTCACCTATTCATCTGTAAACCAGTCATGACCGTTAACGAGTCTTCTGATGTAACAAATTCAGTACTAAGAGTGCTGGTTCTAGTCCCATCTCAAGCACTTCCCCGCTTTGTGATTTAGAACCAAACACACTGCAGCTTTTTTTCCTGGGGTTTGCCTCCCTCATTCACAGACAGAAATGATAGGACACGATAATTCTTTAGATGCGCTGCCCTCTAAAAATCTTTGGTTCCAGACAATGCATGATGTAAAGCTAGACAACAAATTTACATTTGTTGAATACTGAGCCTATCATGGCAGTAAGGTAATAAATCATAGTCCCAAAGAGTTAATTTTGAAAAGTAAACTTCCATTCAATTCACTGAAGTAGCCAAGGTTCTTGGCAGTCAAATAAATGAAAGCTGAATTTGTTTACAGGAAAAATCCTGCATCCTTGAAAGTTTTTCATGGTTTATTCTAAAGAAAAAAAAGTCTTCTGAAACCCATATATTTCTTCCATAATAGAAACAATTTGGACACAAATGTATAAAATCATAGTGCTTCTGTCAAATGTAAAATGTTACAGAAGGTTTTGCAAATACATCTTACCAATATTATACAAATTAAAAGGCAGCTGACACCATGGCAGTGGAGAAAACGAAGAAGAGCAATGGCATTTGCATTATTCAAGAAATTATCCTACTCATTCACACATGGTCTGAGCTCTACTGAAGTGAAATATTTTAACATGAAATTGTCGTTCTGCCTCCAGGATTTTAAGGAAAAATGGACTCCAGGATTGTTACTGGTCTCAAGAGAATACCTGGAGTGGTGACTGTATTTCCAAGAATCTGTATTAACAGATGGCTTGCAATGTGTATGTTGCTACATATTTTTAGTTCTTTATTCTTTTGTTTTCAGTGATAAGATTTAGAGAACAAACTGTTATAAATGAGCCTAACATGCCTGAGAGAGTTATGCTACTAATCCTTTATAGATATTTAATTTCAAACAACAGGGAGCTCAGTGTATCAAATGGCATAGAACTTATTAGAAATTTTGGTAATTATTTCAGGTAGCTGGTTATGCTAATAGCATATTGGAAAAATGTTCATACCTGCTCTACAGATCATCAGGTATTCCTCTATAATTTTATTAAGAAGCTAATGGTTAGTGGGGAAAGAAGTCAGATGTCGACAGTTAACTATTCTTTATCTACTATTGTTCAGCCAGGTGCCATACTTTGTTCCCTGACTAACCCAAAGTTTGTTCCCTCCCATTGTCTTGCAGAGCTTTATTTATCAGCGACGTGAACGGGACTAAGAAAGACCTGAGTTCTAATCGCAAAGCTAGTACTTCCAAGAAGGGTGGCCATTAGCAAATTCTTCAACATTTCTGAACCTCAGTCTCCTCATCAGTAAAATGGGGATACTGACAATCTCGCATGACTTCTGTGAAGATTAAATAAATCAATGCATGTAGAACATCAAGTTCAGTGTCAGAAGAATATCTGAGAAGCAATGCCATGTCTGAGTCTCTGCCCAAGCCTTCTTCATCTCCCCCTCCATTATAGTATCTGAAGTTCAAAACACTCAGTCACAAGCAAGGTTACATGAGCCATGATGATCTTAAACAGACCAATCAGTGATATATCTATGAATTTATTTATTTTATGACTTAATTTCATATATAAAATTGAGACAGATATGAAGCTTATTGGGATGCAATGGGACAAATTTTGATAAAGGGACCTGGATCTGGATCCACCCATTAGTATGCAGAGAATTGCCAACCAGGGAAAAGGACTGTAATTGGTAATGACAATGGAACAATTGGGAACTATTACATTCCAGCGGCAGTCTGCATTCCCCTCTCATTTACTCGCAAACTCTGGAGTTTGCTTCTGCATCACACCAAGTTGCTATGCGATAAAAACCTGTCTTGAATTTAAAATAAGAGGGAGGTGGGGAGGGCTGGGGTGGTGGGCTGGGGTGGGAGTAAAAGACAGAAAACTGTACAAGATCAACAATTAAAATTAAAAAATAATAAAATAAAAAGCAATAAACAAAGTAAAGCAAAACCCCATTTAACCCTACACTCCTCCAGCTACTACCTACTTTCTCATTGCCTCTTTATAACAAAATTCCTCAGCAGAATTATAAATGCTCACTGCTTTACTTCCTCATCTTTCACCCTCAATGAATATTTTACTCCAAGGAATTCAAAATGACAAGGCACCGTCCATCAAGATGGGGTGGGCATTACTGGGATTAGGGTCAAAATCCGCAGACTTTAATATTGAAATAAGACATACTAATGAAATGGCCAGATTCCAATTAAATAATTTGTTTGCTATTAGTAAAAGTGGACAAATAAACCCTAAACCATTTACAATACCATATATTTACTATAAATAGACTCTGATATAAAAATTCTATATGCAATAGACTCTGCTTAATAATAATTGAAAAAATAAAACTCCTGTAGAAGACATTCAGGACGACAGAATTATGTAGCATGATTGAAGCTAATAATCCTCAGCTCGATGCATGTTCTAATGATCCCCCCAATCATGCAATAAATAAGAAGAAAAATGAAAATTCAATCATACTTATATTCTCTGTGCTATGAATTCTTATCAAATACCAAGAATTGATCAATTTGATAAAATCGGTATAATTTAGCTACTCCAGCAACCCACATTTTATCCTGAGGGTATGAACGTACTGAAGATAAGTGCACACTTAATAGAGATGTACGTCTGTGTTAAAGACCAAACTAAATTCAAAAGTGCCTCATTTCCCCACAATTGACTCTAATGACATTGACTATTAGCAGCTCGAACAAGTTTAATTCCCTAGAAACAGAAGAAGGGGGCATGTAGGGAATGCCTACTGCATAATATCACACCTTTAAGTCATGAAAATTCTAAGAATAATGCAAGTGTTATATGGTTCTAAAATTGCAGGTCATATGTCATAAACAAGGGGTTGAGAAAACTGTCGTCTTATTTATCATTTACATATAAGATCAAATATATAACCGTGTGTCCTGTATTTCAAAGGATACAGGATTTTGTTAGAATTTTGAATGGCTTAGACCCACTAACACTAATCTAAGCCTAAAATAAAACAGTCCAGTGCTCATTTCCTTCAGTTAGAGGTACTTGGAGTGGATACCAACATTTAGCTTTGAGAACATGCTTCAAAACCACAGCACCAGCTGTCTGCCTATCTCTGTCCCAGGCATACATACTACCCCTTCATACTAAGAGCGGTGAGGTGCGGATCTCAGGACAAACTCTGGGTTTAAAGACCAGACCCAATTTCCTGCCAGATCATTTTAGGTCTGGAAGGAGGAACCAGAGGACTTAAATCTCTCCTTGAACTTGTCCCCATGACAAACAAAGAAAGCTTTCCTCATTGGAGTTTTAACACCATAGAATGTCTAAACTGATTTGCAGGCCCCTCTATATAGAGCTTTATTATATATATATATATATACTATATATATTTATTGTATATATCATATATACCATATATACATAAAATATGGGAATAATAAGTACTATGTGATTTCTCTGTATTATGGAGCAAGAAGGTCACTTGTTTTCTTCCTGAAAAGAAGAACTTCTAGCTCAAGTTATGATGGTAAAACATCATATAGGTGAGAATTCTTCTGCCTCCCAATTTTCTAAAAATTTTCCATGTTTTTCTGTATATAATACCTGTTTCAGTACTACGCAAGATTATTTCTAGTATTTAACACACTTTTTTCCAAATATTAATTAGAGTTCTTGCCAGTGCCTGTTAGATTAGAAAAACTTATTACATATGACCTATAATTTGAGACTTTGTAATAAAGAGACCTAAAGAAAGAGCAGTTAATTAGGTTTTTCTCTTCTGCTATAAACTGAATTGTTGCCTCCCAAGATATGGAAGCATTAACACCCAACATGATTATATTTGGAGATGTGCCTTAATGAGAAAATTAGGTTAGAGTCCTCATCCAATAGGAAGAGACGCCAAACTCTCTCTCTCCCCCCTTCCCCCTCCCTCCCTCCCTCCCCCTCTCACTCTCTCTCTGCCATGAGAGGACACGGAGAGCAGGGAGCCGACTGAAAAACCAGGAAAAGAGTCCTCACCAGAATCTGAGTTGGCTGCACCCTCACGGCAGCATTCTGAGCCTCCAGAACTCTAGGAAAACAAACTTCTGTTGTTGAAGCCACTCAGTCTGTGGTATTTTGTTCCCAAGGAGACTCAGATATTCTCTCACCCTTCCCAATCAGTTGTCAAAAGCTTTTGGTTTAGGTTAAGACCTTAACTGATATTTGTTTAAATTTCCGTGATTGCCTGTTAATTGGTCTTCCCCTTAACTCTCTCTGCTGCTAATCTGTAACCAGCATTTGCTCTAATCTATGTATCTTCTCACCTATCTGCCCTTAGCCTCCTAGACATTTCAAATTAAAGATATAGGGATAAATTCGTAGTCTGATGGTTTGAATTTTTTATTCAAGCAAAGGTCTGAGTAAGGCCCTCTATTTATTGAAGATCTATAACGGTGCTGCCTGGCACGTAGACATATTAGAAATCACTTAACCTGGTCTGTAACACTTGCCCACTCTATCTTCAGCTTGTCTTTCCATATATACAGTATTTTTTTCACCCCCAAATCACACACTCTACAGCTTAATAATATTTTTCCCAGCCTTCTTCCTTGGATTAATTATCCCCTTCGGTATCAATGGTTTTGGCATCACAACAGAGAAAGTATTCTATGTTATTTTTCTTTTCAGTTCACTTTTGCAATTTTGGAGAGAAAGGACCACTAATTTAAAACAGATATACAACTAGAGAAATTCTGCAAATAGTAGTAAAGGTGCCATTGCAAAAAAAACATATTATGGCATACATATACACATACTTCTCTACAAAAGTGTTACCTAACAGCAAGTAAGGTCCCGCTGCCCACCACCTCCCTCTAGGCAAAGTTCCAGAGGCAAAGGTTTGGTGATAAAGGAAAGGAGTCTTTATTCAACAGCTACACAATTTTGGAATAGCAACTTTCCACGTGCATTAGTCACTTAAGCCTTAATTAATGCAATCTTCAACTCCTGAATTCCCCTATCATCCCCGCTGTTAGTTTTTAATTATCTTATTTCTATAGGATTAGTTTACAAACTAAACCAACATAAGATACAAAAGCTACACAATTTTGGAAGAATGGCAGGTTTCTGCCTCAAAGCCTGTCCCCTCGAGAACACCCACAGAAGAATAACCCTGCCACCCACAGCCAGACCAGCCTTACTACTAGGCCGTGCCTGGAGTTCCTTCTCCCGTTCAAAATACCATCCTTTGGGAAATGCAGGCAACTGCAGCGTGATCATCTAGGCATCCCTGAGCAAGAGAGAGCCAGAGAGCCAGTCTCTCTGCCTTTCTTTTATTTTAAATCTTCTGGCCCATAATTCCATGTACTCTGGAGGTTTCCAGTTTTTCAGCCAATCCTGTCCTAGACTGTTTACCATTGCTCATGCAACCCCCTCCTACGGCCCCTCCCTACTCCTCCCCAGTGATCTGATCAGATCTCTCTGTATCAAAAGAACACCTAGCTAAATTGGAAAGAAGAGGAAGAAAAAGAAGAAGGAAAGGTAAAAGGAGAAATGGGATGGTGAAGAAGAGGAAGAAGGAGGAGGAAGAATGAGAGAATAATTTAGGTCAGAAAAAAATGCCTAGGTTTTAAGAAACCAAACATTTTTAGTAGTTACTCATGAGGATTTGAAATTGCTATTAAAACAATATGAAATGAATGTCAGGCTATTACTACATTATGATTATAAAAGTAGCTATAGAGAAAATTATATATAATTCACATTTCATAATATAGAATTAAATCATTGTGAAACAAAATATTTTCCTGTTTTGCCTTCAAACAATACAGACAGATTTAAAATAAAGAGAAAGGTTATAGAGCATGAGAAAGTTTTCTCTTTCCTTCTGAGGATTTTTTAAGTTGACAACTTATGTTTATGAGCAAAGGAGAGGAAAATTTCCCCATGATGGTCTCGTCCCAACTGCACTTTTTTTCTTTATTTTTATCGTTGGCTCTATTACTTATGCCCCCATTAGACCCCGACCTTGCCCACCTCCACCCTGTCCTCAGCCAGCCCCACCCACCCAAACTGCATCTTTAACTTTAATGTTGGGCTTTGTATTTTTCACACTGTCTAATATGCAGTAGACTTTTAAGAAGGTGACATTGAACATAAAATATCTCTACTATTTTTAGAATTAATAGATTAAAATGCTTTGTTGCTTTAAAAAAAATTCCTGTGAAGTTGCTAATGAGACAAACAAAAGACCCTTCAAGACACTGTTATTCGTAGATGTTGGGCCCAAGTAAACCATGGGTGACAATTGTGGTAACGATGTTGACACTCTCGATAGAAAGGTGAGAGAGACATCATACTTGCCCTGGCCTCAGTGTTTCTTGCAGCAAGGGGAAATGAAAGAAGGTCCCTTCCCTTCCCACTAGAGAGGTGGCACTCTCTCTCCTCCCCAAAATACAGTTTAAAGCTGTGAGTTAAGAGGCTCATCTCGGGAGCTATTACAAACAAGAATTAAGAGAGCTGCCAAACTCTTTCTCATGGCAAAATCCAATGGACATCAGGGCTAGGAAGAGACAACCTAGAGACTTTGGCATCAGAAGGGATTAAAGGGAACTTGAAGGGAGCTGCTCTTCCTCTTCTTGAAAACAGAATTCAGTGACACAACCTTTTTGTGTACTAGTGTAGTGGATGGATATGCATGAGGCTTTGTTTTGCTCTCTCACCAGTGTAAGCTCAGTGATATGCAAATAAAATTATTTTGTGAGGACCTTCCTTAAACACAAAAAGCAAAATAATTAATCTGACCAATCATTTAATTTTATATTCCCAATAAATCACTTTTCTTCTTCTTCAATGTGTTTATATTTCTCTCCATGACCACACTTCTACCTTCAAGGATTCGAACTACAAACACTTTATAGTTTGCCATCATCATTTCAGATGGTGATGGCATTTGATAACACTTTCCTGTTATTTGACAAATTACCTTTTATAGTTGAATCTAACCAATATACAATATACATTCTTAATCATACTTATGACTTTACTGTTATTGTAATGGGAAAAAATTTCAGCTGCTTCCAGCTAATGAAATCTGTCTTACCCCTTGGAAAATTTTCTATATCTGCATCCATAAGCTTAAGCCTGTACAATGTCCTCCATGCAACAAACACGCTATTGAGAAAAAATGACTTTGGTCATGTGTCTGACTTTAATTGGACATACATCCAGGGAGGACACATTTATTTTTGATCTTTTCTGTGCCCATTGATCTTCTAGGCATTACAAGGTGAAAATGCAAAACAAGTTCAAAAAAGGTATAATTCTATAAATGGACTATTTTACCCATGACTAACAATAGGTTTTATAGTTTTCTTGAACTGTTTATTATATGTAACATAAAAAGTAACTTTTCATGTGGCTACGTAACAAAGTGAGAATTGGACAAAATTGCCACTGCATCATTAGTTTTACATACAGAAAATGTTCCCCATGTATGCATAGAACTGTTATACAGGCCAAAAAAAAAAAAAAAGATATATACTCATTTTTACCTTGTTATCAAGAAAAATCTTGCACAGTAAAATGTATTAATCTTAAACACAGAGCTTGATATTTTTACACGTGTCTATCCTGTGTAATCATCACCCAGATCAAGATATAAAATATTTCTAGATAGTGATAGAATTTTATCTCCTATTTATTGTCTTTATTTTCTGTCACCTTTAGGGCAGGCAATGTGATTTTTAACCCTCTGTATTATTATACAGTAATAAAAATGGAAAAAACCTGAATTTTTTAAAAATCTTTTGCTTAAAGACCTAAAATAGGAAACTTCATAAAAAAATCTATGTTCTATTCAAGCTCAGTTATTCAAAACTGCTAATGGTGGCATTTGTATTAACAATATAATAAAATTCTATTACTGCCTGTGACTCTAGACAAGCATCCTTTTTGTGTTTTAGTTTTGTAATCTGTAAAATGTTAAAATAATAAACCTTAGCCTGCATACCTTACTGGAAAGCTGTAACAATCAAAGGATAAAATACATATAGTAATTCATTTTAAATTGCAAAAGACTATAAAAAACCAGTATTGCTACTTTGTCAGACAAACCATTTAGGAACATTTCAAGTTATTATAATTTGTCCTTAAAGGAAAGAGTAGTTATCTCTTGATAAGAAACTACTGAAGTTTTTCCTAATAATAAGTTGTTTATACTTTATTTGTACTTATTTAATTTCATCCTGTTAACAAATATCTTCCTCATAAATTTTTCCCTTTGGGTATACATGTTTTTCTGCTATAACAGTGATTATCTGTGATGTATTAGAAGGAAAGTTTATGCACTAATAAGACCACAATTATTGAGGCTCATTTAGAGATGTCTCTCAGAAAGAACTAACTAGCAAGCATTTTGCAATCTATAGATAGAAATGCAAGCTGATTGTAAAAATCCCTAACTCTTTCAAATTCGTATGTTTAAACAGGGGACACTTGAGTTATAAAATATGTTCTTTGATGCAGATACCATTATGGTGATTTTATTTAAATTTCTATCTGAAATCATGTATTTGTCAACCAAACAGGTTCTCCAAAACTAGTTCTTAAGACTTGACTTTCTTTGCACTGATCTTGGTATTTACATCATACAGACATTCAATTCATGAAAGACTTACTGACCAACCCTGTCCCAGAATCTACACTAGATGGTACTGGGAAGTAAATGCCTGCTTTTAGGAATCTTAAAATTTATTAGCTGTGACAAATACACAAGACAGATCCGAAGAAAGTAAAACCATTGGAAGTACACCTGGTGCTATGAGAATTAAAGTATTGATCATAATCCCATTAAGGGACTGAAAAAATGCTTCTATATATAAGTGATAAGGTTTTTAAGTAAGGTTGGAAGTTTCATTTCTAAAGACTAAAACATGAAACATTGAAAAAATATACCTGTTCCATATTATACCACATCTGAACAGGTAAAGAATTTTTTTTAATCACCAGTGAAACCGGAAAAGTCAGCATTTGTGCTTCCTGTCACTACCAGAACCAGTCAGTAGAGGCAAGGATTGAATGTTTATGGGCACTTCTATTTATATGATGGTGATCTGAGAAGACAATGGGTTATGTACCCTCCAAAACCATCTTAACCTCTCATCTCAAGCAGATCTTTTTATAGGGAGAAGGAAAAGGTAGTAAGGGGTATGGAAAAAAGTTAATCAGAGAAGAATTAAAATTCATGGTGGTTTTCCTAGTATTTCTTTATCTGCTGATGAACAATTCTTTATCTGCATCAGGGACATTCCCTCCCTGGAATACAATCGCTCAGATACCAACCAACTCCATTGTTTGTAGACCCCCTGGGGCACCACAGTTGAATTGTTTGTTGACCTCCTAGAGTCACATAGGTCATGAATTCCAGTTCCTGGAATAAAAGCTTTCCATATACATTAATTACTTAAGCCTGTCAACTATAACTGAGGCTAAAATCTTTAACTCTTGAGTTCCCCTACCACATGGGTATTTGCCTACCTGCAAACACAACTCCAACCACAAATTCCTTAAACTTTATGACTATAGTGTAGCAATATTTTTATTATTACGATTTATAAATCTTTTTATTCTCCTCTATAAAGAATAATGTTAAAACTTACATCTAAAGAAGTAATGTCCAGAAATCCAACAATGAAAGGATAGTACTTATTATTTCATAATATAATATAATGTATGTAACTCTATCTTTAAGATAATAAAGTAAAAACACTTGACACAAAACTTGGAATCTTTTAAAAAAGGTTTTATTTATTTATTTATTTATTTTTAGACAGAGGGGAAGGGAGAGTGAAAGAGAGGGAGAGAAACATCAGTGTGCGGTTGCCTCTTGTGTGCCCCTTACTGGAGACCTGGCCTGCAACCCAGCATGTGTCCTGTCTGGGAATCAAACTGGTGACACTTTGGTTCCCAGGCCGGCACTAAATCCAGTGAGCCACACCAGCCAGGGCAAAATTTATAATCTTTAAAATGAGAGATTTGCTTGATTATGAAGTTCTTGACGACCAAGAATAAATGCATGTTTTCATGCTAAGAATAATGGGACATTGTAAATATATTAAAACTTTCCTGAAAAACAGTCTAAACTTAATATATTTTCTTTCTATGCAATATATATGTAAGCTGTATAATTTTCTTCTATTTTGAAATATGGAAAAATGTACTTAACAATTACGTCAGGGTTGTGACTGTATGTATGAAGCCATGTGCTTACGTGGCAAGACTGAATGCTGCTGTAAATAACCAACAACAAAAATAACAATAATATGCTTCCTTCAGTGATGTCTTGGAAAATTGTATCTTATTCATCAGAGGTCATAAACTCTGTTAAGGCCAAAAACAGAAGCCTCTGTTTACAATTAAACCCCCAGAATCTAGAATACACAATACATATTTATTAAAAATCTTCTTTATGATAGGCACTGGGTATTCATAATAAAATATGTACAAAATTCACAAATTATCTTTCCCCAAAGTGGAGAAAGATAGAAAAACTTATAGGTACACAAATAGGAAAAAAAGTCAGTTAATGACAAAGGTTATAGTAGAAATTAAATATAGCAATCAAAAAGCCACTCTGAGGAAGTAACATTTGAGTTTTAAAGTATGAAAGGCAACCAATCGTTTAAGGAGGGAAGTGGGAGGTAGGGTTGGGAATGGGGCAATGCTACCAAGAGATAAGAGATGTAATAGTAGCTGCAAAACTCTATTCTCTGGGGACTGGCAGAGACAGAAGGAAGAGCTGTTCAGTGGGGACAGTGAGCAGAGAAACAGGTGTAACCAGGCCACACCTTACAGGAAATGATAAGATAATTGAAGTTTACTCTAATGTCAATGAGAAGTTATTTGAAGGATATAAGCAAAATAGCGATATAACCTTTGCACATAGTAGGTACTCAATGTAACTCTGCTGAAAAAAATGAATTAAAACTTTCTTGTGTATATGTTTTACATTCTGTTCATTTAAAAATGTACTTTAAGTAAATGTTGAAGGGAAATCTACCTGTGAATACGATATGCATGATTTGACCAGTCGCTTTTTGTTCATGCTAATGGTTGTTCAGGATTCCCATTTCAGAGAAAAACTAATCTGAAATAGATAGGAAAACGCTGTTATTAGCACTCAATCATATAGCTAGGTTCACTCAAGCATGCATGTTAATATCATAATTTAACAAAAATTTCATGCCTTTAAAGATGATTCCTACTCTATACGAATGTCATAATTTCCAGAAGGGGTTATCAGAGAATTCCAAAACCTGGAGGGGGCAAAGGCTGCCCAGGGCAATTGAGAAATTTAAAGAAACTAGAAATGGTATTTATTGCATTTGAACTGAAGAAATGTTATAAATGACTTTATGTCTCTTTTAAATTTGTATTTTGTATTTTTTTTGTTCTTAACAATAATAGAAACTAAAAAATAAATTTCATGAAATTTCATGCAATTTCATGCTTTAAGGGGTGGTGGACTCAGAGTTTCATCCAAATAGTAAACTAGTACACCACATTCAAAGCATTATGTTAATAGAGTACATATGAAATATGTCTACTTTATTAAGGTTACATTTGTTTTCCTTTCCCTTGGTGAAGTCATCCTCACTTCTTACCCGAAGTAGTTAATGCCTTGCCACTCCAATATACTAAAATCAGCTCTTAGATTCTGCAGGTCTAATTCCAGTATCAATATTTGGATAACTTTATTGATAATCCTTTCCAGAATCCCTAAGGGATTGCGATGGCCATAACACATGCGGATTATCTTTGTTTTACACAAAGAAATATGATCCCTGCCACGCCAGTCCTCCATTCCCCGTAGCTATGGCCACTTGTTTCCCAGACACAGGTCAAAAGCTATCTTAGGCTCTGGAATTAATTCTGTCCTAATCCAGGAAAATTTAAACTCTAATAGATACAACCTGAGCAGGATGGAGTAATTCTTACCTAAAGACCAAAATCTATAATTCAATTTTTTGTCTCATTACTAGACTTTGACCTCCTACTCGGTTCTAATAACAACACGCATTTTTGTTCCAAAGAGGCAGTTTATCTTCTATAAAAATTGGCAGAATATGAGCTACTCCAACACATCCCTCAGATATTAAGGCTACCAAACTCTTTTTCTCATGATTAATTTTCCTAGTAAGTGATTCCTGCCCCACAAATAAAATGAACCATTAGAAAATCTGCATAAGACTCTTTTACTTCTTAATAGAATATGCTCAGTCTGGCAAAGTTATCATAGATTGTACAAGATCTTTGGCCATGCTCAGATGCAAACTGGGGTTGAAAATTATTTTCCACATGAAGATAGAATATTATACTTGGCAAGGGCTGACCAGTACACTCAGGATGTGGAAGGAAAACAGTAGTACATACAACTGGGGAGCAGCACTTGGAGGGGAAGTGCTTCTTGCTCTGAGTGGCTACAGCCGCTGCTTGAGTGATTTTAAAAAATACAGGAAACAGAGGAGAGAATGACCTAATGTCCAGCCATGCCTCCATAGAGGAGGGTATCACATGTGGCTTGTTCTAAAGTACCTTAACAAATACACTCCAGGTAGGCTTATCTATTTGCACCAAAGTATAGGGAAAAAATTAACACCAAGACTGCCAAAAAGAGAATATATTCCTGAGAAGGGTTTCCTAATGCCAAGGTAGGAGAATGAAGAGTTAGAGATGTACTGAACAAAATAATGACTTTTAAGATGAAGGGGAATATTACAAATGCATGCTTCATTAGAAATACTTTATTTCCTTCCTTTCTTCCTTCTTATCCTACTTGTCAGTTTTCCCCTAAACTGATCCACTCTCCTCCTTATTCTCCAATGCCCTGAAGATAACTTAATAATTCATCTGATAGGAAGCATACAGGAGCCACATTCTAGATTGGTTTGCATACCTGCATCGATGGAGTACCATACAGGCTCTAATCCGGGCACAGATTCTTCATCCAGACTTTTCTCCCACTGCCCCACCTTGCCCTTTTACTCTAGTTTGTACTCCTAGTCTCTCTTGGTGTTTTGCACGTTAAGAATCTGCAGTTAGGCAGGCCTGTCAAATATCTCACAAAAGTACAGGCAATAGAACTCAGGGAGCATCATGGAAATTTGTACAAAAAGACCAGAAAAAAGTGAGTCCTTAAAGACTTCGAAATAAAATTACAAGTCACCCTCCATTACAGGTTCTTTTTGATTTCTGAAAATTTACATTTAAAAAAGCATATTAAATCAGATCCATTGTTACTTACTTTTCTCTTTCTAATCTCTGTTCTAAACTTATTCAGCTCTGTATTTCTAATACCCAGAATAGCAACTGGGCCATAGTAAATACTTAATAAGCATCAAATAGAATTAAAATATACAATATATTTTGCTTTTATTTCATATTTCATCTTTAATAATAACAATATTTTTAGCAGTAGCTCATAATGGGCAAGCAGAATTATAGATTTGAGTTAATTTTTTAGGCAATTATTTCTCTCTCATAAATGCAGTAAAAGAAAATAATTCTTTTTCAATTGCTTTATTTTATGTAGTTATTAAGGGAGAGTTCACTTTTCATACATCTTAAAAGAAATAAGGCCTTGGATTTAGAAAATGACAGATATAAGGCAAAGAACAAGTACATGTGAAAAATAAAGGTAAAAATCACAGCCTGCGTGTGTTCAAGAACTGTATGCAGAGACAATTCATTGACCATTTGAGATGCAGGGCACACTCTTGCACCTGCAGGGAAATTTAGAAGATAAGTATGAGGCATGACCACAAGGGAGACACATTTTATGTGTCTGGAGGGAGGAGTTCCCCTTGAGACCATGTCCTGCCTGTAGCAACATTCAGCATAAGGGGCCAGGATGGATGGAGCGGAGGTGAGAAGAGAGGAAGGTCATTCCAGGAGCACTGCATATTCAGGAAATTGCAGCCAGCACTGGGAGGCCAGATATTAAAATATCTAGAGCCAATAGCGATAGCAATAGAGGCAGAGTGGGAAGTCAGGATCTAATGGTAATGACTCATTGGATTGTTGGCCTAAACAGGCAGCCCCAGTCCCAGGACTCCTTCCAAGGGCTTGCTCTCAAAATCAGACCACGCTTAAGCATGTAGGCAGAGTAAGGAGCTGACCTCACTGCCTGATTCCAGGAAAGAGCAAGATGGTTTCTGACCTAAACCTTTCCCTGTGTCACCCAGCTTTTGCACTTTAATACAAGCATAAGGAACTCATCAGAGAGTCTTCCTTGAAACAAACAATAACAACTACAAAATGCTGTGCAGAGAATAAAGTATTGAATTCACCATCCTATTAATCACATTTCTTTCCAATTAATAATGCAATGGAGTGGGGGAGTGCATTCAGAGTCTGGGGCTCTGGCTGCAAAAGGCAGTGCTGGGTAGGTGGCATAGAACTGGGAAACCGGAAAGTCCAAGTGGCTTTCGTGCAGGCAGACAGGCACAGAAACCCTGGACAAACGCACATAAGTAAACAGAGGGACACACCAGCAGATGAGGGCAAGAGGTGCGCAAAACACAACCTGATTTAGTAAGCATCTGTTGAAACTCCGAATCTTGTGAAAAGTGCTGTATATTATGCAGAAGTTCAGGGACAGAACCAATTCTGTCAGATCATGACTCTCTCAACACATAAAATATTGGGATGCCTAGGGTCTGCTGGTGTAAATTACCAAGTGCTCAGATTGGGACTACAACTCTAGTTCTACTTTGCCTTCTCTGTTCTGTAAAGGATATGAACTCTTTCAGGGCAAGGCCTAAACAGAGTTCCATACAGGCACTCTGAAGCAGAGTGTTGTTCCTTCTCAGCTGTGTGAACTTAATTAAGTAGTTTAACTGTTCTTTACTCAGTTTCCTCATTTCTAAAGTGAGAAATAGAGCAGTACCTTCCTCGTAGGGTTGTTGGAAGGGTTAATGGTTTTAATACTTCTAAGGCCTTGGAAGAGCTCCTGACACTTAAGTGCTGTAGAAGTGGTAGCTGTTATTATTTCACCCAGGAACTGCAAAAATTAAAGAGGCAACATGAATAAAGCTACAAAATTTGGGGGGTGACTTTTACCAAAAAAAAAAAAAAAAAAAAAAAAAAAGCAAAGAAATACCAGTTCACTTTTTAGAAGAGTCGAGTCACTTTTAAATGTCAGACATGTCTCAAATTTAGTAATTTGAATAATACCATTTTAAAGAATGATGTTTGGCCACTCAGACCTTGGCTTATACTGTGGTGGTCTGAACATTTGGGCAACCAAAACCAAAAAAACTATAAAGTGAAACAAACATTTAAAAACAAATCTCACCTTTAACAGAAACCTAATCAACAAAACAAACAAACAAGCATAATACAAACAAAGACACTGAATTTGAGAACAGTCTGACAGTGACCAGAGGGGGAGGGGAGGGAATTTCAGGGGAAAAGGGGAACGGTTTAGAGCAACAAGTATAAAGGACTCATGGACAAAAACTATGGGGGGTGGAAATGGGAGGAAGGTGGGGAGGGCTGGGGTGGTGGGCTGGGGCGGGGTAAAAGACAGAAAACTGTACAATATCAACAATTAAAAAAATACTGATAAAAAATAAAATAAAATAAAATAATAATTAAAAAAATAAAAAATAAAAATAGGATCACTGCTCCATTACAAACTTCTACTCAGAAAGAAAATGAATTGACAGAATAACCATAGGTCAAGTTCATTAATGTGACAGTGGATATCTTATTGATTTTTATTTTATGTTGTATTGAATTTTGCTCCAGGAGAGTCACTACATCTTAACTTCCCAGAGGAGAACTTCCCATGCCATTTGTGGCTCTGGAGGCCACAAATGAGCCTAGGAAATCTGCCCTATGCTTGTCAATTCGCTCGGCCAATTTTGTACTCTGAGGGAATTCTGATAGAGTGGTTTGGACCAGAGGTCCTTCCACCTGAGTGAGCTGTATCTGTCATCACTCAGATACATGTATGTCCCCGAAGCACATACATCTGACAGTTGTCGCAGTCATGAGGAAGACCTGGTACAAAATATAGGTCCTCGTCCTCTCCCATTCTCTCCCCTCTCTGGGTGGACTCAGCTAAATGAGGGTAATGGGGCAAAGATGCTAAATTTACATGAATAACAGGAACTCAGGGTCATTTTGAGTCTGTTCCTCATTTGTTACTCCTTCTTTGGAGTTCTGTTCAAAGTCCTGTTTGTGATTCTCCATCTTTCTGGCAGCTTGCTGATGACTAACGCATCATGACGCTCACAATCAAAATCAGCTGTGTGGCGGTAAACAAGGACCTTTCCGTCACTGGGCCCACTTTCCTAACTAAGTCTTTAATGACAATTTGAATCTGACGTTGTGTGTTGAGTCCCTAGGTGGGTTAAGACACAGTGAGATTCATAAAATATTCATACAGATTGAAAGTGACTTAACACTTATAAGAATTTAGGAACTGAAGACAGAAACAGACAGACCAGAACTGGTTTAGAGTCACTAAAAATAAATCTTAGAGATAAAATAAAGGGTTTTGTCAACAATCATGGTTATATGCAAAAAGTGTTGCTGGAAGTTTTGGAATGAATGTCAAGGTTTATCTCGGCTGTCTGGGGACATTTGCACTGATCATGAACACCAGCGAGTCAAACCACCAGGGGCCATGTTTACCTCTCTTGTTCCCATTGCAGACCCTGTGTGGACAGCACCTCAGACTGAAGCCTGACTACTTACAAAACTCATTTGACTTAATTTTTAAGTTAATTTGCTGTGAATTTTGAAAGGCGAATTTGTTAACTATTTCTGTCATGATGGTTAAAATATGCCTCTTCACAACTTACCCTCCACGCACGTAAGTGCGTGCCTTATCATTCTCTTATATTCCTGTTTTCTCTGGCTTCTTTTGGAACAGGTCTCATAGTTACAATTATCAGCAGTAAATTAATGTGACAGACACGAGTTACTCAGTAATGTTAATTAGAGAGCAGATGGGGCTCTTTCTCTGTTAATGACAAATAGGTTCTTCTCCATTGTTTAGAGGGAGGATGGCTAATGGAGAAATCAGAAAACCTGTCTAATTGTCGCAGCTCTGTCATTGGTTATGCGTAACTCAGGGCAAGTCATTTCATTTTCTACATTCTTCACCTATAAAATGAGAAGTTTTTTAGATGATCCCAAGGATTCCTTTTAACATGAGAACTTTATAACTCCAAGTGTAGAGAACAATTTATGAATATTTTATGACCATTAGATGAGTGAGAAGCCTAAACTTATTGCAGAAAAGGAGCTGATTTAGTGCATTTTTTTATATTTCACATTTTGCACGGTCAAGTCTCCAAAGCCTTTGCCTGGCACAATAACATCAAATGATGTGTTAGTGTTCCCGTTTAGTTCTCTTTTGTCTGAACTCTCATTGTGCTCACAGCCAACATAACCAATTCTAGTTTTTGTTAGTTTGGTTATTGCTGTTATACAAATGATGCAAATTAAAATTAAACTGTATACAAGAATAGATTTTCCCCCTAAAACCAGAAAGGAAGTCTTAGTTATTCTTGCAGAAATTTCTTGCATATGCTAAACACATATATACATTCCACAGATACTCTAATACTCTATTCATTGGGGGTAATGGTATATCTTTAAAAACTTTCCATATTAATATATAGAGTTTATCACACTCCTTTAAAATTGTGGTCTAAGTTTGATTATTTTATAATCAAATAGTTTGATGGATTTTTGTTTGTTTGGTTTTTCTTCTGTGATTTTTTTCTTATGTTAATGATATATAATTGACTGATAACATTGTATAAATTTAAGATGTACAATGGGATGATTTGGTAGAGGTATATATTGTGAAATTATTACCACAATAATGTTGGTTAATGCATCCATTACCTCACAGAATTACCTTGTGTGTGTGTGCTTTAAGAATATTTAAGATTTAGTCTTAGCAAAGTTCAAGTATTTAATACTGTATCACTAACCATCGTTACCATGCTATACATCAAATCTCCAAAATTTATTCACTTTTCTTCAGTGATTTTGAAGTTTACATGTTCTTTAATCTTCAACTTTCATTAAGGGAATGATTATTTTAGTCTATTTTCTCTGTTTTCCTTATTTTTCCTACTATAAAATGTATCCTGGAATCAATTAATTGCACAAGAGAAACTATTGCAGAAATTACTACTTGCTCACTGAAGAATATTTTAAAATAGAAACTTTATCTAAGCATTTGTAGTTTGAATAAGTCCCTACACAATGCACTGTTAGCAGCCACAACATTAAATTTGGGGTTTCTGTGCCTGAAATAAAATGGGACAAAGTTCCTGGGGAGCCTGCTGGTAATGAAAGAATGTAAATACCTCCTGTTACTAAATATTTTCCAGTAGCAAAACCCAGAAAAAGACGCAGCCTCCTGGCTAAGATTATTTGTAGACTTGAACTATTTTTTTTTTTTCTTTTAGAAAATCAACAGCAAAACATAAGAAAGCCTGGACCCGGTATGAAGAATAGCAGGCAATGGCAAAAGATGTCAAAGCATTTTGTTGTCCTTGGTGTTAAGAGAGCCTGTTCCAACACATTCGTTCTCTTTGAATAACCATGTACAAACCTGGGGTCAAATCTCTTACTTCTCCTAAACTATGCTTTACAGTTTTGCTAAAACAGTCTCTTACTGATGGACATCTTACCTTTCGATTCATTAGTCTGCCATTCTTCTTGCCTGTCTCATCATTTCTGGGTTCATGGACATAGCCAAGGAGTAAAGAAAATCACCCCCACTAAGAGCCAGGAGGTGTTAACCTACCTTAATTCTTCAAGGCTCATGTGTTCGTACTTTATCACAGTACCTTTGCTTCTCCCTCTCTCCTGTGCCTCCTCTCATCCCACACCAACAGTTTTTAGGGGTGGGACACCACTGCAGGGAAGAAGACAACACAGAGCCAAAGGAGGCCCCTCTCACCTCAGTGACAACAGTGCCCATTGTCATCCTCTCACAGACAATGTAGGTTAAGAAACTGTTCTCTATAGCAAATGATCTCAGAGACACCATCGGTGTAGCCCTGATTTGTATCGTCTTACCCAGCAGCCACCAGCACTTCTTTCCCACAGTTCTGAACAGACTCATTCGCGTTCACAATCCTCCTAGACAACTATTAGACCACTGACTTCAATCCCTCACTGCATCCTTGCTAACTTCTCTAATCCTCGAGATACAAAGGCCCCTAAGACTGCACGCAAATGAAACCAAATTAAATCGACTTTTCATTACAGGTGGAAATTACCCCTAGGATGAGCAGGCTGTTTCAAGGACAAAGGATGAAGAGTATGGGCCCTGGAGAATGTTCCTTCTGTTTCTATCAGGAATGTGCCCAGCGAAGGGAAATGTACTAAGGAATGAAATGCTTTTACACTCTTTTTGAAACTTCCTAGAGAGGTCTGTTCTCATTTGGACAATAGTTTATGCATTGCTGCCAATAAAACTCAGTTTACCCACACTCCCACTAAAGTTTGTTAGCTGTATTTCATGGGAATGGATTGGCATGAATTCATTCATATGTGAATTGTCTATGTCCAGATAACTTTAAAAACCTTTCATATCATTAATCATAGAATGCATGATGATACATGTTTTTGTTAAGCTACTTTCCTATCTGCAAATCTAATTCTAGTCAAAGATCGTGGTCCATCTTCCATGAAAAGAAGAGAAGAAAGGTAGAAAAGATAGGAAAAAGAGTATTCTTCAAAAGTAATGACTATGAAATTAATATCACCAAGCTTTCAGTATCACACTGCTACTTTAAGTGTCCAGGGAAACCAAGAATTGTCATTTTGTGTCAAACATGGATTCATATTTTCCCAGACTCTGTTTCTAAATGAAAAATTGCTAGAGGTAAACTTTCTCATATTTCAATTTATTTCAGAACTGAGTGTAATCTTAGATTCCTTACATTAGTGCAATGAGAAATTGACAAATTTTTTCAACCACTACTGATTCTTGACATGATAAATAAAAGTTTTAATGAAGTAATATATACTGTTACTTAACACAGCATCATTGTCAGTAACTTAGCATTCAAACTTCAAAGGGGTTATTTACTCTAGTATTTAAAGGTTTTCATTAAGTGTTCTCCAAAATATATCAATTAATTTTCACTTTTCCTTATACTCTCTCAAATATTTTCCATAAACCTATATACCTATATATAGCACACCCTCCAAGAGGAAATTGTTGATTTTTAGAAGACCAGAATGAAAGGAAATATGACTGTTGAAGATTCCATTATTAACCCTAAAAAAAATTCAAAGATGAACTATTTACTACTGTGTTTGTATTTCATTTAAGAAAAAGGTTTGAACTAAGTATCTTTCAAAGGTCCTTTCAGATAGCTATGAATGCTCTCCCAACGGATTAACTATCTTTAGTACATGCCAATAGTCTTTGGAGAAGACAAGCATATATTTTCAGTTTGTTTTAAAAGTAGGAGCTAAAATTTTCTTACTGATGTCATCAGTATAATTCCATTCCACATTAAAATATCACCCTCCTGTGTTCATTAAGCAATGTACTATTATTCTATGTGGGGAAGGGGCGGATGGATAAGATCCTATGGAAGACTATTAGCTACGCAACCATGTTCCCAATTTGTGTGCCCCTAATCTATCAGAGAATGAAACAAGCCTTTGAGAAAGGAACATTGTTGCAGGCTTCTAAATTTAAGAGGAGATATTTCAGAGCTACCAGCAGTCTTGGTGCTTAAATTAGTCCCTCACACAGTGAACAAAAGTTTTGTTCTGATTGCAATTAGAAGACTGCATTTTTCAGGGTCAGAAGGCACTTTTTGACATTAGCAAATATTTTCAGGAAAAGCTCCAACTGATTTTCATCTTGAAAAGCATCAAATTGCAAAATGGTAATCTAGATAGAGGGTAGAGTGTGACTGTGGTTGAGTGACTTAGGGTTTCCTCTGTAAACACTGGTGATGTCTTGATTGACAGGCTCGCCTTGACAATTGATCATAAAAAGATGCTCACTTTTGGCAAGGGAAGAGGTAAAACATCTGGTTTAATAGATGTTGATGCCCAAGCGGGGATGTCAATCCCCTTCAGAATGGATTGTTTGGATTTAATGCTAAGTGGAAATTTGCAGTTCTGATTATTAAAATGACAAAGCAATCCTGTATAATGACCACAGGGATAAACATCATTTGGGGAATAAGGCAAAAGCCAATGTTTCAGCCATGTGTAGTTAAAAAAAAACTGAATCCACTCCTTCAAAGTCTTTCCAAAATGATGCCAGCCATGGAATATGACTTTTATTTCTCTAGGATTTTTTCCCCCAAATAGAATTGCCAACATTGAGTGCTTATTATGTATTAGTCACGATGTTCAGCAATTTACATAGATTATCTCATTTAATCCTCATAAACATCTCTGTCAGGTGAATATTGGTGCTATTATTCTACAGATGAGGAAACAAGTTGGAAGCGGTTAAATAACTAGCCTGCCATCTAAGCAGAGGTGGGACTGGTAATCGAGCTCAATCTCTCTTCTTTCAGACTCAAACCAGGACTCCTTTGCCATTTAATTATTTTCTATCCAGCCACTTGGTGTAGTGGGGTATGTCACATCAGGAGTCCATTTCATCAGCATCAGGGTGTTTGTTACATTTCTTTAAAATTAGATGCCTCATGGGTACAGGATGACAATTTCTCCATTGCCAATGAGAACTACTGATGACGACTAAAGGTTGCTGGCAAATCTCTCTTGTATCCAGCCAAAGCATTATGGAGCCAATAGCTGTGCCTTTGATAAACTATTCCAATAGACTGTCCCCTCGGAGAGTTGCTTTCACTACAATGGGATGTGTTGCTATGTCTGTAGCTTGCAAATGTATTTCATGTATGGTATGGATGATTGTAGAAATGGAGGCCACTTTGTATCACTGTGCCTCTCCTACAAAAGGGAAAAATGTTTCTTGGAACATCAATACAAAGAAAAGATGTGTACATACTGAGCAGCAACTGTCAGTGTGTAAATGCATGTGTGAATATGAGTGTGTGTGAATACATGTGTGAATGAGAATATAAACAAGTGTGTTAAAGTGAGAATGTGTATGTGAAACTGAGTGTGTACCTTTGATTTTGAGTGAATGTGTTCTTAACAGCATAATGAATCTTAAAACCCATTACAGTTCTTTCTTTGATTGGCTACTAAGGGATCTTAGAATTTGATTTTTATTTCAACTCTAGTAACTGTATACTAATGTATGGTATTTTATGAGCTAATTTTACCTTTTCCTTTATCATACAGTACTATCACTTTTTATCCCATTTATCCTGATTTCCTTATATATTTTTAATTCAAAGTGTTCCAGTTCTTTAATGATCTCAATGTTTTTTTTTGTCAAAAGGGAAAGCAGTCAACTTCTAACTATATAAATTCCTTAAGACATAGTGTTCTTCTCTTTAAAATAGGAATAATAAAATTCCCCTTGGAAGCTGAGGCAGGTGAAAGAATTTCTAAACTATTGTGTTTTATTCGACTGTAAGAAATTATTGCTTCACAATTCTTATTTAATTGCTCTATTGGCATACACTACTCACAACTTTAGAGTTTTTCCTGAGTTACAGCCTTGATTCAGCACAATGAGATAAGCACTTGCTAGCACTCACCACATGCCAGGTACTGTTGCCAGGTACTGTGCCAAGTCCTTCACATGAGTTAACTTATTTGATTTCTACAGCAACTGTGTTAGATGGATAACACTACTGTCCCCATTTTATAGATAGGACAACCAAAGTCCAGGTAAATTATGAAATTTTTCTAATTTGAAAGTGCTAAGACTTGATACAATCATGATTTAAGACCAGTGTTATTAGCTTCTTTATATTACTTTGGCACCTGCACTTGACATTTTAAGAGTTGATATTATCTTTTTCTTTTCACTAGAGTTCTTATTTTATCATTGCAGGATTATAATTTTAAAGAGTTTAATTCGGGGTTTTTATTTTAATAATAATATTCCATTACGCCATCATGAGGCTATTTTAAGTATTTACTAATTTGTTTCAACTACAATGTTTCTCTTTTTTAACCTAAGATAATTAATTTTAAAGGCTAAAATAAAATATACCTTAAATGGCATGCACTAGAATGTGTAAAGCATCATCATCAGTAAGAATGCAAATTAGAAAAACCAAATGCCCATAAACAATATAATTAAAAATTAAAATGTGATTATTCACATGGTAAGATACAATGCAGCATAAAAATGAATAATATACAACTACATGCAAAAAATATGAATGCATCTCACAAATAAAACATTGTAAGGAAAGAGCCAAAAAAATAGTACATGCGGTACAATGCAGCTTCTCAGAAGGACAAAAGCAGGTAATGTTAGAGGTTAAGGGAATAGCTACCTTCGAGTTCTTCCGTGAAAAGAGGCATGAGGAAGACTTCTGGGTCCTGACAACACTCTGTTCAACTAGAGGTGCTGGTTTCATGGGGATGTTTTCCCTTACTTATTAACACTTTAACTTTTAGAGAAGTTTTAAGGTTCACAGCAAAACTGAGGGAAGCTACAGGGAGCCCCCGTATGTCCCCTGCCCTCGCACTTGTATAACCTCTTTCGTTACCAAAGGCCCCCTGAAGAACGCTACATTTCTCACAATTAACGGCCTACATTGACACATCATAAGTACCCAAAGTCTATAGTTTACCTTCAGGTTCACTCTTGGTGTTGTAATTCTATGGGTTAGACAGAAGCATATTGACCTGTGCCTCTCAATATAACACCAGGCAGAGCATTATTAATGCCCTGAAAACATTCTGTGCTCACCTTTTCATCCCTCCCCCTCTTTAAACCCTGAGAACCATTGATCTTTTCAATATTGTCATTGTTTTGCCTTTTCCAGAATTTTACATACTTAGAATCATAAAATGTGTAGCCTTTTTAGATTGGCTTCTTTCACTTAGTAATATGCAGTTGGGATCCTTTATAGCTTTTCATGGCTTGATAGTTAATTTCTTTTAGTACTGAATAATATTCCATTTTCTGGTTGTAATACAGTTTATTTATTTATTCACCTACTGAAGAACATTTTGGTTGCTTCTGAGTTTTGGCGATTATAAATAAAGCTGCTCCATGTACCAGATTTTGTGTGGACATGTTGTAAACTCTGATTGATAGATACCGAGGAATGTGATTGCTGGATCACATGGTAGAGCATGTTCAGTTTTGTGAAATGCCTCAGACTCTCTTCCAACTTGGCTGTGCCAGTTTGCATCCCCACTAGAAGTGAATGGGAGTTCCAGTTGCTCCATATCCACATAGAACTTGTTGTCAGTGTTAGAGATTTTGGCTATTCTAATAGGTTTGTAATAGTGTCTTGTTGTTTTAATTTGTATTTTCCTGATAAGATATTATGTTAAGCATTTTTCTATGACTATTTGCTATTCATATATTTTCTTTGTTGAGGTGCTATTAAAGTTTGTGGCCCAATTTTTAATTAGGTTGTTTGTTTCCTTTGTATATTTCAGATAATAAAGATACAACTTTATTAGCTGTGTCTTTTGCATATATTTTCTCCCAGTCTATGACTGGTCCTCTCATTCCCTTGACAGTGTTTTCTATAGAGCGGAAGCTTATAATCTTAATGAAATCCAGCTTATTATTTCCTTCATGGATCATGCTATTGGTGTTGTATCTAAAAAGTCATCACCATCCTCAAAGTCATCTAGGTTTTTCCTATGTTATCTTCTAGGAGTTTTATAAAACCTTTGGTCCATGATTCATTTTGAGTAAACATTTGTGAAGGTAGTAGGGTCTGTGTCATTTTAATTTTTAAAGATTTTCATTTATTTATTTTTACAGAGAAGGGAAAGGAGGGAGACAAATATCGATGTATGAGAAAAACATCAATTGGTTACTTCTCACATGCCCCCAACCGGGACCTGGACTGCAACCCAGCCTTGTGCTCTGACTGGGAATTGAACCAGGAACTTTTGGGTCTGCAGGCTGGCACTCAATCCACTGAGCCACACCAGCCAGGGCAAGATTAATTTTCTTTTGCATGTTGATGTTCGGCTGCTCCAGTACTATTTGTTGAAAAGGTTGTCTTTGCTCCGTTGTATTGCCTCTATCCTTTGTCAAAGATCAGTTGATTGCATTTAGGTGGATCTAGTCCTGAGAACTCTATTCTGTTCCATTGACCTATTTGTCAATTCTTTCACCAATACCGCACTGTCTTGAGTACTATAGCTTTATAGTAAGCCTTCAATCTGGGTAGCATCAATCCTCTAAGTTTGTTCTTCAGTCAAAATATTGATGGAAATTACTAACTCGACACCGGTAACCCTCTCCCACCCCCAATTAAAAGCTACTTCAGTCTGGAAGGCAGCACTGGTGAGGAAGGATGAGGTCTTGCTGCATCTCTACACTTCCCAAGCTCTCTTTTCTTCTTACTCCTTAGCCAACTACTCTTTCTCAGAAACAGTGAGGACATTGGGAGGGGATGGGTGACCTGTAATGAGAGCTAGAGCCAGGAAGATGGTTAAACCTGACTTTTCCTCTGGTTCTGAGCATCATGTGATTTTCCAGCAATATTGTCTGCTGGAATGCCCTTGAGTCTCAGGAAAGTTCAATTTTACAGGGCCCTAAGTGACTCCAAGGTGATTCTCTCACCTATGTGTCAATCATTGTCAAAGTAATCTCTTTTCTAATATCCTGAAAATATTTTCTCCACATTCACCATCTTTCTATAGTTTGTAAGTAATTTATGGGGCTCATAAGTCATAAACTGTTCTCCTCATTTCCTGTAATAAATTCTATATACATACAGTGGTGTTTGGGATTGTATCATATTGATTTTAATATCCTGGTCTCTGTTGTGTGAGCAACTCCTCAGAAATGGAAGCAGAGATAATCCAATACTGGTGTCCTGTCAGGTAAAGGTCTACGCATACATGTACTCCACTACAAAAATTCATGATTACACTCCTAATATTGGTTACATGAGTAACATTGAACAGAATTGCAACACCAAAGATAACTTTTTCTTTTTTATGTAATTTAGGACATTTTAAATTTTTTTTTTTTTTTTGCACCATGAACACCTGTTATTCTAAAAATCATCATCATCATAAATACCTTTACAAATAAAAATAAATAAAGGAATAAAATATATAAGCACTATGCTAATGTTAAGATATCCTGCACCCTGCACTGGCTTGGTGAAAAACTGCAGAGCTGTGCAATACAGGTCTCCGGTTTTCATGGGAACCAGCGAGCATTGGAAATTAACAGCTTTTTCCTCTCCCCCTGTTGAGTGGCCAAAACTTTCTCCCTCTTTTGAAAATCTTGCCTTCTTCACCTGTTATTCTCCTTCCACAGTTCCAACAAGTGCCCTTCACATTTTCTTCCCTCTTAGGTATGCCAGCCATTCTATAACCACTTCATTGTTTAGATATTGACTGAGGCTCATAATGACTCCAGGTGACTCACTGGTGTCCCAACTCAGGCACCTGTATGGAAAGCCAGGGGACCCGGCGAGATGATCACAACAAAAACAGATTTGAATGTGTCAAACAGTGCAAAAAGCACTTTTTTATACAATCGACTTAATTATCACAACCAACTTATGAGGAAATAGTATTTTCGTTGCCTAGACGCACAGAGTGATGGGGTGTCTTGCCCAAGATCACGGAGCTATGAAAGGAAAGAGATTTCTAGCAGGTGCACAGGCAGTCTTGGTACAAAATACCTGTTTTCCACATTGGTGCTATACTACCCCTGATTATAGGAACATTTTGTGAATCTGCTTTTCCTAACAGTAGAGAGAGATATGTAATGAGTATTTAATTCAGTGCCACTGAAGGTTAGCATACCCTTCTGATCAACAGCTCCCTTAAATTGTCTATGGGAATATGCCAAGGTGGAAAAGAGGCAAATACATCAGTTAAGCAGCATTCTCGGACTCTTATGGGACAAGATGATCAATTGCAAAGCACATGACTTAACAACACACGTAGATTTAATTTCCTTTTTTTAATTTTTAAATTGCACAAAGCAAATGTATTTAACTTCCTCTCAGGTTTCATGTTATATCAGCAAAAGCAGCTGGAACAAGGTTTCATGAGAGCATTATTTCTACTGAGAACAACTGTGATGGACAGCACATCTCTTTTTCCCAAGAGTTTGTATTAAGCTTACAGGAGATATCCAACATTTTCTTCCATGTCTGTAAAATATTTTCCCATATTTTAACAGCTATCCTGTGTACCTATAATTTTAGCAATGATCTGACTTGAAAATGCCCTCAAAACCTTGCCAGCATGAAATATGGGCTTTATTTAATTAATGATGTTTAAGGAATGCCTTTTTAAGTACTTTCGTTCTAGTTATATTTTGAGTTTTGTATAAATAAAATTATTCTGTAATGTTTTCCTTGCATTTATAGTTCACTGATTCATTCTTTATTACTGGACTCAACTGTGTTCAAACAAACATCAGGGAGAAAACTGATAACTTAGTCTAAATTCAATTTTAGTTCTTTTGACAGTAGTTCTCTCTGACAGATTCAAGGGGTAGTTAAAGTCTGGCTTTGGAGCCAGCTGTTTTACTCCTGTTGCCTGTCTTGGAGAATTCATTTATTATCTCCCAGAGCTAGTTTCTTTGTTTATACCTTGGAGGAAAAATTCTACCTTCAAAAGTTGTTTTAATGATTAGAAATCATCTATTCCAAATAAACTTCATAACACAAAAATGTAGTAGAAATAAATGAGGAAAACATCGATAAAATTGCAATTATCACCATTATCATCACTATTATGTCAAATGAACTTCTTTGTTATCCTGTGAATACAAAGGGCCCTGATTCTGTAAAAAAAAAAAAAAAAAAAAAAAAAAAAAAAAGCAATGATGCAAAAGGTCGTTATTCCATGCTTGATTTCTAAACATATATTCCATATCATTTCAAAAATGTGAGAACAGTGATCTATTTGTTCTTATAAACTCCTTATAGTAACAGTCAGATAATGCCTGATAAAATTAGAAAAGTGGTAGAAACACACTGATACTAGGTAGAAAATGTCAAATAAAATAGCATCTTAATGACAGGTAATTTAGTTTCTATTAAGATGACTTATATGAGTTAAGCACAACCCTTAAGACAGTGAAAGGTGAGATTTGATTATGCCTTTAGTTGCAGGGTGAAACAATAAGATTGTACTGGTTAATTTTACATGGATACAATTTACATGAATATAAAATTATAAAATACAGCCAAGCTAAGAATGTTTTATTTAGCATTTTGAAGCCTCTCAGGGACATTGAAGTTTTTCGTGTTACACATATTCAGTTAATGATGACCTAAGTCCTCAGATTCTGCATTTTACATTTGTTACCCCCCTTCAAGAATATTTTATATAAATTACTATTACTAAGAAACGAGGGGACATAAGTGAACTAAATGGTATTGGTAAAAAATATAATAAAAATTTAAAAGAAAGAAAATGTTGTTTATATTTCAAAATATCCTAAATTAAAACATCAAGGCTTGCTGATAGGACTGTATATTCATGACTTTTTAAATTTAAAATAGAAATGTCAATTATTTACCTATTTGTGTGATTAGGTATCTTTAATCTGAAGTCAAAAGTAACTATTACAGCGGTACCCAACACTTGATCAAAAACTCTTAAAGAATTTTGTATTTAAAAAGCAAAAATCCAGAACCCATAGAACATCTCCTTACTTTCCTTGCTTTACTGGTCAGAGGCACTGGCAACATTAAAAAATAGTTACTTTCATCTTTTTAAAAAACTCTTCAACTTTATGACCATTGGACTCATATTTCTTTTGCTGAAAATTAGTATATATTTACTGGTTAAAACAAGAAATCCTGCCTAGTGGTTAAATGAAAAGGTCATGTGCTTCTACCCATTACATTGTAGGCCAAACCCTTACATCAAGATGAAACCCTAACCACAATGAAGATCTTTGTAAAAAGCATTACCAGAGATTCATGATTCACTTTTGGGAACACTGTGTAAATACTTTATTTAAAAGGAAAATTACACTTCTAATTACACATATATGATTATCCTTTCAAACAAAATAATCAAGGTAACTATTTTAACTTTTTAAATTATTTACAATAACTACACTTTTAAAACAACTGATCTGTTTTAAACTATTACTTCTATAAGCAATATAAGTATGGTGCCTAACTAAAAGCAAAACAAGCCCTAACTGATGTGACTCAGTGGGTTGGGTGTCATCCTGCAAACTGAAATGTTATAGGTTTGATTCCCAGTTAGGGTGCATGCCTGGGTTGTGGGCCAGATCCCCAGCTGGGGACACACAAGAGGTAATTGGTCGATGTTTCTCTTGCACATCTATGTTTCTCTCCCTCTTCTTCTCCCTCCCTTCCCCTCGCTCTAAAAATAAATAATAAAATCTTTAAAAAATAAAAAATATAAATACAAGGAATAATAATTAGTGCTCCCTCTTTCAGAAAAAAAAAAGATGATTATCATCTATTTCAACAATTCATTTTAAAAAACTAACTACATTAGAATAATTCCATTTAAATGAAGTTTTGTGTTAGTTCTGTATTATTCCCACTATTGGGGATACTACCAATGGTTCCAATTATTTTATATATTATAGTATTCTATTTTCTTAAGCTTATATTTCTATGGTCTGTGTGATTATAATTATATTTCTTTACCAGATGAGTTTATCATGGATAAAAATGGCACCACCTCTTACAAATAAAAATTGCCACACAGAAATGCAGACTCCACAGACAAGTGTAAATAAATTATCAGAAATAGGATGAAAGTTTTTTTTTTATTGTTAATGGTATTATAAAAACACTTCAGATGAAAACTTATAGGTATAAAATCAATATGATAATATTGCTGAGATATTCCTTGGCCTTTCTTAAACAAAAATACTCCTTCAATTAACAAATCCTTGTATATAACTAAAGATTTTCAACACAGATAGCTTTATTCCCTTGTGTGATGCCTTATCCCAAACCACTGAAGTGAGCACCTTTGTTTCTTACAGCCTGTTTATTTTTTTCCCTTAATTTGATCTTTTATGAACTCTGGGATCTTTTTATTTTAATTGCATGTTCTATTATTAAGAATTTACTTTCGTTTATAACAAACTGCTTTTAAAAAATAGTACAATAAAGGCTCTGAAGAGCAAAAGACAAAGTTGCTCATTACTGCTCGTTGAAAAGTATTATGATGCACAGATTTCTCAGATGGGGGAGATTACTTTTCCTATAAAAATCTCAATCTTTCATGTTCTACACTCAGCTTTCAGAAGAATGAATAGCAAAAAATATCCATAAACTCCAAACAAACAGCAGAGAGGAATTTCTAGAAAAAAGTACTCATTTTTCTGCAGTTACTATTTATCTCAATAGAAAGAATTAAAACAGCATACTCTGAGAAAGAGCTTAGATTTACACGTAGAACACAAAGCTTGAAAACAGAAGAACTGATGACTTTCCGTGGCTTTTGAGAAGCACTGTCAAAATTCAGTGCTCGAGCAGGACTGCTTATCTCAGAAGTGGAGGACTTGGCACATTGAGGTTAAGAGTCTGGCTTCTGGGCTGCTCGCTTGGCTTTGCTGTGGAACCACACAGCAAACTTTTAACTCTTGCCAAGAAACACTAGTGATGATATCATATGGAAGCTAAAACAGCCTTAGAGATACAGTTAGCTTCTTTGATTTTTACATGAAGACAGGTTTCAGTTACCTGTCTCAGTTATTCAGTTAATTCATGAGAGGGTGAAATCTAGAAACATGGTCAGTATTATTCCATAAAAACCTCACTTGTTTTGATCCAAATTCCTGGAAAGATTGGGTGGATAGAGAGAGAGAGAGAGCGGGAGAGAAAAAGAGAGAGAATAAATCACATATTTTTCTTAATATAAAAATCCAGAAACTATGCCTACCAAGTTTCCAGATGACAACAGTTAATTTTTATTTTGGCACTGTGATAGGAGTTGAAGACAAATAAGTAAATCAGACCCCTGAGTCTGATCTCTTTGATGGGGTTGCTATTATAGATGGGAGTGGGGTTGGATTGGTTTACATAGAAGCAGAAGAGCATAATTAAGTTTCCTTTGGAAAGCTGAGGATTTACACTAAATTGCCTACATGGGACCTACTGGGGAGGGCATCAATCCATACACACACTTGGGGTAGAAGACAAACAGTTGACTACTTCATCTTAGTGCTTCAGACCCTCTAGAAAAGTCAACATTAGGGCTACAATGTTATTCAAAATGAGTTTAAATAATTTCCCTAAAGTCACCAAATTTTTAAGTGGTAAAATTAAAAATAGAACCCAGATAACCTGACCACGACCTCTGCTCTGCTCCTGCCACACTATTCTGATACCAGGGTGGTGCTAATGTCTTCCTGTGTACTTTCTTTTTTTATAGCAAAATCAGAATACATTTTAGTAAGTTAGAGCAATATGATTCAATAGTAGTATCCATTTACTTAGGATATATTTTACCAGATGTTTGTGCTAAATGTTTTATAGTGATTATTTCATTGAATTATTAAAATGGCCATAAAAATACTCATGATATCTTCCAAATGAAAATTCAGGGAGTTTAGTTTTATAAGAAATATGTATTTTTCTAGTTGCCTGGCTTTGACTGGTAGAAATGAGGTTTTGGTTTTGGTCATTTTGAAGCTAAAATCTGTTCTTTAAAAAAATGAAAAAAATATACAATTATTACCATTCTCTCAGGTGTAAACTGCTAGCGTTGTCTGTAAATGTCATACCTGCTTAAAACATTGCAAAACACCCCTCTATACACGTTCTTTCACACAAATGACTAGCTGGATAGAGCAAGAAGGTTGTTAAGTGAAGCGAACAAAGAACAGAGGATTAGATGGAAACTAAACTCACAGCTTCAGTCATCAAGAATGCTGTGTCAGAAAAGAAGGCAGGAAGGGAGGAAGACCGAAAAGCTATGTCAAGTACCCAGGGATGCTTTGGTGTGTGTCATGGAGAGAGGGGTTTGCTACAGACAGTATTCACCACAGAGGAGAACATGCCAGGGGAGATGCTGAATTAATTTCCACATATTTAACTGATTTCTGTATTGTAGTGCTCAGTAATAAAAAATAATTTTGCCATAGGCTTTGAAAATAAAAGGGGAGTTAATGGAAGGATGAGGTTGTCGTAAGGCCCCTCTCTTCTCTAGAGGGAAATAGGGAAACTGAATTTCAGTGTTGTTGACACATTTTGGGGATTTGCTGGGTTTGACAAGGAACTTTATTTTAATTGTCATACCCTATCACAAAAAAAGAGAGCTCACAGAACAACAAAGTTCTTAAACCTCTCTCCTTCTTCCAGTGTCTAGTCGAGCATCAACCAGAAAAAAAACTGCTCGTGTGTTATCATTGCTAAAGATTTTTTAACTTAAATATTTTATATTCTGCCTGAAGAAAAGTAAGCCTAAGTCTTGGAGATACATAATTTTGCACTTGTGGTCCCGCTTTCTTTGCCAGTAATGGTCCTTTCTCACTTTGTTTCATGTTGGCGCATCTGCACAGGACCTGATATATAGAGAAAGACTTCCTGACATTCACCACCTGCTTAAAGCCAAAGACAGACAAGAGGCAAAGGAAAAGATTCAAGATTTACATCTTTACAAACATATTCACAGCTACTCATGCATATGTCCCTCAATTTACCCTGCAACTCAGAGTATTAGTTGATGTGGCAACACGGTGGCAAGGCTGTTTCAATGCAGGCATCTGCTCATTGTTGGAACAAGCAATGAAGAAGTCCATGCTCAGTCCCAGTCTCAGCACTAACTTTTAGTTGTTGTACAGATAGAGGCCACTGTCTTACTAACACCCCCAGCCTCCACACACACACACAATCCTTCAACAAGGGCAACACCAGAATGTTACATGTCAGTAAAATCTAATTAGGGCGTGACCCTAAAATATAATGAAAAAAAGCAAAAAAAAAAAAAACCCACTTCAGTAAAAATAATTTATCCACTAAATACTCTATTAAACATTTTACAAATATATCTCATATGTTCTTTATAACATCCTCACAAGGGCACTAATCATATCTTCAATTTATACTAAGCAACTTTACCAATATCAAATTGCTGGTAGTAGCATATCCAGATTGAAATTTAAATTTGACTATTTCCAGACTCCTGCTTTTCCACCCCACACCATGTTGCGTATAAGAATGCCCGGTCTGCTAATGTTGTCTACAATGTCTCCATCTGCCAGTTAATCACTGACAACCTGTGGATTCTCATCTAAACATTTCTTCAGTCCATCACTACTTCCTTGCTCTTCACTCCCATTATCTTTTTCCTGGACTCCTGCCTCAGCTCGCCCTTCTGTTTCTCTCCCAGAGAGCTGATCCTGTTCCTACGTTGAAATTAAAAGAATTTTCCTTAAAAGTATACCTTAACAGGCCCTTCTTTTACTTGGAAGTATTCAGAGATTTCCGATTAACCTCATAATCAATTCAAAGCTGACCATTGTGGTGTTGGTGGAAACTGGGCTCTTCCACAGGATCACGAGGAAAGCCTTCCAAGGACTCCTGTGTGAGAGATTTTGGTGTGGCAACATGGTTTACTCATGTGGAACGCAGTCCCTGGTGTCCAACTTTCCATCTCCCTCCATCCCACCACGGACAAAGTCCAACCATGTCCTCAGCAAGGCCAAAACAAATGCTAGAGTCCAGAGTCCCTGCTTCATCATCAAAGCTTAGTCCTTTGGAGCCCATGCCATCCACTGCTGGCCAAGTAGAGGTGAGACCCATATGGTGGTGTGCTCAGGGGAAAGGGAGCACACAAACAAACAGGGTGAGTGTGGTACCAGGTAGGACAGAGAGAGAGTGTGTGTGCTTTTTTGTTCTGCTGGGATTATATGAGCTTGGATTTGAGTTGGACCACGTCCCTTTTCAAAAGAACCAATCAACTTCTCAAGTTTTCCCAGGCTTCTAATGGGTTTATACTCCCTAGTTAGACTGACAGGCCTCTTTGGTCAAGCACCTTCCCCCGAGGCCCCCCACAATCCAGGAATGATTAGGGAAGGGGGAAGTGTAAATCCCATTGACTGAGCAATGTTATAATCCCTTGATATGTGAAGCTATAGCTTCCTGGTGAAGCAAATAGGCTTTGCTCCCTGGTTTGTTAAGCTCAATATCTAATTCCCTTTGTCCCTCTTTCTTATTAATAATTAGCTACTATCTACAGGAACAACCACAGTACTTAAGGTTCTTCATCATCTGCCTTTTGCTGACCCCAACAGTTTTATTTATCTCTTTTGCAGCTGCCCGCTCCTTCATTTTTGGCACACTCTAATTTCCAGTCCAATCTAAACATGTCATGTTCTTGCTCCTAAGTGTGAACACATGTTCAACTCTTTGTCCAAGTCATCCTTTCTCCATGTATACCCTGAGTTAATAATACCACTCACCTTTCAGGATGGGGTTCTAGCATTTCTTCCTCCTGGAAGCCTTCCCTGAGTGTGGCTCTCTATACAAAGGTCTTCCATGGCATGCAACTCTATCATAGGCAACACTTACAACCTGGAAACACTCTAATTTCCTTCTTTTTTCTCTTTGAGCATCTTTGAATTTAGGGGCTTAACTAAGACAACAGAGCCATTAACTAACCGAATGAAAATTCAAATCAAGTTCCACCCTCTCTCAACTGCTTGAACATAATCTCATGGTGATCAGCAATCCAGCATGCTAACTTCCTTGTAACTTTTAGTTGAAAGTTGAGATGGAGAAATTTCCATATGTGTTCATTCCTATTCTGTCATAAATTTACCACATCCTTCATCATCATAATCACCCAAATAATTTGAGTAATTACACTACAGTATTCTGTCGACTTTCCACTGTTGGAACTGATACATATACACCTTGTCTTGTGCTAGTCTCAGCCTATCGATAACCAATGTGGTGACTGGACAGGCCCTTATGGTTCTTATTACAATTGCAAAATGCCCTCAGAAAAAACCATCAAGAAACTTTGAAAAAAAAAAGAAAAATTTTATTGCTTACAGTCTTGGAAAGCACTTGGCATACCTAGCGCCACACAGGAAGGTCAGAGGTGGAGAAGGAAAAGAAGAGGGTGCTGGCCTGGGGTCCTGCTTTAATTGGGGTCAATTGTGGGGGCCTAGGGATTCAAGGCTCATGCTTCATCGGTGAATTGAAAACACAAGGGTGGGAATTTAAAGCACTGGAAGAGAAAAAAAGCAAGTGACTTAAATGGTCAGTTAACAAAATTAACAAACGTTGCTAAAACAACGTGGGGGTGGCTGGTGGCCTGACTCTTTACTAGTCCTGTGTCTTCGAGACAGCCAACTCTGAAGTGGACACCTCTTTGAAATGAATGCATCTGCAGTCAAAGTTGAAATCAGGCACTTGCATTACCAAAAAAATAAAAATAAAAAAGACAAACAACTGTCAGGGCTTATACGACATGCATAAAATCTTTGGATTTAAAGAGACTAGAACACTGGTTCCCAAGCCTGCTGCATTTTGAAATTGCCTAGGGAGTTTTAAAAATATATACTGATACCTGGTTTCCACCCCCAGAAATTCTGATTTATTTATTATGGGGTATTGCTTAGGCAGCAGAATTTTCGAAACCTACGAGTTCATTCTAATATGCCGTAGCATTTGAAAACCACTGCTTCTGAAAGGATCTAGTGCACAGGCTCTTCTCAAAGGTAGGCAGGTGAAGTGGAGAGATTAAGTGACTTGTCTAGGGTCAAATGATATGGCTTGTGTCAGTAATTAGCCACAGGTAATTGATTCCTGAGTTGAAGATTGGCTGCCCACGCAGACAAAATCAGGTAAGGTCTCAGGAGCATCACAGCTGTAAGGCTGCCACATGGAAAGACAGAGCAAAGCCATCTCTTTCCCAGGATGTCACAGCTCTCCTCTGCTGCTCACTAAAATAGCCTTCCTCTCCACTAGTATCATGCTTATGATAAATATTTTCACATCTATGTCATCAAGTATGTTCATTGAGTATGTTACCTAACTTTTGTTAGGTACTTCCAGATCTATTGTATAATTTTTCTACAGTTTTAAGATAGTTTCTTTGCTAATCTGTTAAAATTGTAACCAGTATAAGCAGTGAGTTTGAATTTTAGGCTAATAAATATTATTAAGAAAAATATGTTGGAGGTTTTGTTATTCTTGACGTAAATACAAGTCATAAGATGAAGAGGAGAGGTTTTGGGGTCAGCCGGTATTGGGTTCAAGCCTTGTCCTTCGCACACATGCGCTGTGCTGCATTTGGACAAGTCACTTGATGTTTCTGAATTCCTGTTCCCATAGAGAAGATGATAACCATGCTATCTATGGTAGTAAATATTAACCCTTATAATTTATGATACAGATGTGAGGGGCATTTGATGATAGAAAAGAGGAAGTGGTTACTATGACATGACCAGAGGATACTTAGAGGTTTTATGAAGCAAGAAACAACATGAACAGAGTTTTCAAGAGGCAATTGGTATTTTGCAGAGTGGGTATTGCCATATTTTTCTAAGTGAAGAAATTGAGACTAGAGAAGTTAAATCTCATGTGTATGTGTATAATCAACATATTTGTGGGTTTAGAAGTGAGCTCTAATTAGACTCAGTCCTCTCTCCATAATGTTCTTGTTTATTTAGGCTTAGCACTCAGAATGACACAAACAACCTTGTATCCAACCCCCTGTCTACACAAAAATTATTAGGTAGGCAATATTCTTTCCCAATTTGGGTTGAAAAAAAAATTCACAAAGTAAGCACATCCAAATGGTGCCAACTCTTCTGGCTGAAACTTCAGGCAGGCTACAAAGCTCCTGGGAATTGGAGTCAGTCCCTGACAACAAAGCCGAGATAAGACCGAAATGCCAATTAATAAAATATTTGCTCTCAGCAGACCTTTCTGAAAAAGGGCAAGTATAGGTTTGCACACATTTTCAACTCCAAAGAACAAGTCTAAGTCTACTTTCTCTTTTTCCCAGAGTCTAAGAGTCTTAACAGTGTCTTCCTCTATGATGAAGAAAGAGTTTTGCAAGGTTTGTATGCTCTTTAGTAGTATAATTTGGATGATTCTCCTAAATCTTCATGCCATATTTTCTTTATCTGTAAAATAGATACATGCCAGCTATTTTGTAGGGTCAGTATGAGGACTGAGTACAACAAGGCATGCAAAATACCTTATAAAGTTCTGTATTGTATCAGTAATCCTTCTCTCACCCAAAGTATTGGTTGGCCAGAAGTTCTTTTGTGTTTCATAAGATGGTTCTGGTAGTGCTTAGTTCTTTAACTTCATCTGAAACAATTTTGTTGGATTGTATTGTGGTAGCTGTTACATTGGCATGTATCTAAAAAAAACTTATCAAAAATGGTAAATTTTTGTAGCCATTTTAAAATTGAAAATGGAAGAAAATATACATTTTTGGCATATTATGCTTTATTATTTCAAGACAGGAAAACATGCAACTGAAATGCAAAGATAAATTTGTGCAGTGTATGGAGAAGGTGCTGTGACTAATTAAATGTATCAAAAGTGCTTTCGAAGTTTCATGCCGGAGATTTCTTACTGGACAATGCTCCGTGGTCGGGGAGGCCAGTTGAAGTTAATAACTATCAAACTGAGACATTACCAAGAACAATCGACATCACACCACATGGAAGATAGCAGACATATGCAAAATATCCAAATCAATAAAGTTATTGGTGAAAATGAAAAATGTGGTTTTTATTTTATGGAAAAAACTAAATGAACTTTTTGGCCAACCCAATACAACAGCTGAGTAGTACAGGGCAGATTGAAGACCATAAACACTTTTTCAGGGCAAACTTTTCTGCTCCAGTGAAAGCCAGTGATGTTGCATTCTGTTCCATTTTTCACCCTTCCCTGATATTGCGAGCAGTTAATGGAAATTCTTGGGTGCATGAAGTAATGGATGATTGCCTAATTAAGAAGTCATTCTCTTTCATTCTTTCTAATCTATCTGACAAAAACCATTATCTACTTGATTTTATAGGTAACTTCATTGTTTCAGGGTAAATGGGAAGCTAGCAGGAAAAACAAAACAGATGGAAAGCAGCGAGGCGGCCAATCAAAAGTGTTTGGGAAATCTTTAAAAAGATCTAGAAAGTCGAAGAGATTTCTAATGGGATCCTGGGCTCCAATTTTCTGTTCTCAATTAGTAAATGCATTTCATTCTTTCATCAATTACAGCCCATAAAAGCCTTGCTATTACTTCCCATCAGGTCTGCTTTTCCTCTCCTGGAATAGGATCCCAGAGGGGAGAATAAAACAACAAAAAATTGCTTCTCAGAAACATAGGATGGATGTGCTCTGAGAAATACCACTGGCAGCAAACTTTTCCCTCCATAGGGGGAAAAAAAAAAGAAATCATTTCCTCCATCTTTAGAATTTGAGACCAACTGTAAATCAGCTGACAGCGGAGGGCCTCCAGGGGAGGGTGGAGAGCTCCATCGTTCTGTTGGCTGTCATTTCTTTAGCAGGGTCCCTCTCACTATACAGCTCACTCTTCTTATGCTTTGCCTTTATTTTTGAAATATAGGTTACATTCACAAGTTAAGAATCAAAACACGTAACTCTACATAGAAAAATAGTAAAGCATCAGAAAATACTATCCTGAGACATGGTTTTTCTTGCCTTAACAGCCAAGGTGTAGGTCAAATACCAGTAAGCCATTAAATGTGGACCATTTTAGGTCTTGTCCTTTAAGGGCCAACCAGGGATCAAGGTTTAGAGAATACAAATTCATATATCATTGTAATGTTTATAATTTTCCCTGCCCTAATCAATTAAAAACCTCAGAAATATCTCTGCCTAAATAGGAATATTAAATCTAAGAATACAAAGGGATTTTATAGCTGTTTTTATAATACATGAGGAAACCAAAGTCAAATTAAGTAATTGTCTTGGTTTAATGACCGATTAGGGGTATTCATTTGGATTACATTGAAGGTCTGTTGCCATTTTGTTGTATTTGCATTATCAAATTGACTTGAATATGTCACTGTACATTTTCTATAATACCTTAAACTAGACCCGCCATGGTTATTTGGAAAAAAAAGAAAAGGAAAGTTGTTCCCATCAATGACACAATGCAGTATTTCTGAACTAAGACTCAACTTCCAAAAATATACTAAAGGGGGCAATTGAGATATGAGGGAAATAATGGACTCTGAAGTATATTTAAGTTATACAGGGATTTATTTTGAAGACTTTTGCTTTCCTATATCCACCTTTTCTGATTCTGGATTAAATATATTTGTGATCAGACCATAGAAGACCCTTGGTACCAGTACTTACTAAACTCAGATGACAAATATTCTTTTGTTTTCCCAGCCCAGCTGGAATCTAACCACTGGTGTAGAAATATAAGTTTATTCTCTTGATATATTTCTTCAGTCATTGACCTGCCATGCACAAATGTCTCATTTCAAGTGGTGAATGGCTTTATTATATGAGATGAATGGTGTGGGAAGTAGAGGACCAACTGAATAGTTTGAGTCAAGCAATGAGTCAAGATGAAGGATTCCTGCACAGTGTGCTACTTAACCTTACAACAGATGAAATAGTTTACTAGATGGAGGAGGAGGAGGAGGAGAGGAAGAGGAAGAGGAAGAGGAAGAGGAAGAGGAAGAAGAAGAAGAAGAAGAAGAAGAAGAAGAAGAAGAAGAAGAAGAAGAAGAAGAAGAAATATCCCTAAATACAAAAAGGCAAAACAATTACACATTACCAAATAGGAAAAAAAATATCTTTTATTCCCTTTATCCTATCTCGTTTTCATCTCTGGTGCAATACTTGAGACCAAATTCACTCTGATTTATCCTGCATCAGGCACAGTAAACATGATTGTATCAAATATCTAATGCAACACCTAACATCACTGAGGTTAGCTCTTACCATGAAGTCCAGGCCGGGGCACAATTCTGTACAGAATGTACATAGATTTTCTAGAATTATTTTTTAAAGCACCCATCATCTCAGTTTTTTAAATCTCACAGTGCCCTGAATGTTATTTCTTCTTCCACACTGTCTTTTCTGCCCCCTCTGCCTTACTTAATATTTCTCACCTCTGAACTCTCTGATTATCAGGAGCTGCGCAGGTCCCAGGTTCCAACCTTTAACTCTCCCCCAGCCTGTCTTCTCCCAGCACATGAATTGAACAGCCATGGCTCTTCCCCTTTTGCTGTTTCCCATTTCCTTCCAAAAGAGCGTCACCCCCCTTTCTTCACTAACTGTCTACATCAGCTTGTCTTTGTACTGGTAAGGCTGCCACGCACCAGGGGACCTTAATCATAGGGACACACTGTATGTTATAGTTTCAACTTTGCATTATCCCTTCAAGTTATTTATTCAAGTTTGTCCCAAATTTGTGAAAGGTTTATAAGGAGAGAGAGAGACGAGATATTTATCTTTTTAAAGAATTATTTTACTGTGTGCCATTGCAAATGTTAAATCCCCTGTTCATGTCAGATTTCTACCACTTTTCCTCCTCTCTTATAGACTCCCCCAGACCAGAGGCCATTCTGCTAGGAGAGAGCATAATTCCTGGGTGAATATTCTATCTTCTCCAATCTTTCTGTGTAGCTCTGTCTCCACATAGTATAACACAGTATGTTTCAGATTTACCCCTCTAATCTGTATTACTGGAAATGTCACTAAGCGGAACTTGGTTTCCCATTGTTCTGGTTCTGCTACATTTTGCTCAGTGACTCTAGACAAGTCATCTAACGTACATTTCCATATGTATTTTGCATACCACAGAGAATTCATAAGAAAGCTCTTTAAAAATATAAATATACAGTCTTATAAGTTCTAACTCTGATTCATCTTTCTGAGGCAATCTTGTTACTCTTCAGTCTCTTGTTAGAGGATAAGCTTCAGAAGCCTGATGAAGCTACGTATGAACAGGCTGGTCCAAAGAGTTGAAGTGGAAAACTGAAAATCATGCAGTGTGTGACAGAGCGTGAAGCAAAGTAATCCTGAAGTAAACATAAGACGAAGAGTCCACTATAAACCATTAGTGAGCCACCAAATTAGTAAACCAAACTTATACTTACCTAGAAGATATAAATAAGTACACAATAACATCAACTAGAAATGAGGAGATTTAGAAGACAAAGCAAATGGATCAAGACAAGTAGCTCGTTTAAATTCATGGTATTGTGCTGGATAGTTTTTAACCAGTCTTCGCAAATACACCTGTCAAATTCTAGTCACCTACTTTGTTCCCAGGGACACATGCATATCTATGGCTTACCACCCAGGTTGCTTTGCCTTTTGTCTTCTGACTGGCCTTCAGTCTTTGAGTATTTGCGGCACTGTGTTTCATCTAGCTATCCCTACAACTTGATCCAGCTCAACCCACCATCTCTTCTCCAGAAACTCAAATCAGACCGTGACTCATCTTGAGAACCCTTCAATATCTTCCCAGAACACTTAGAAGAAAATCCAAATTAGTGCCTGATATCATAAAATCCTTCATAACCTGGCCCTTGATTTTTGCACAACCTTATTTTAAGCAACTTTCTCTTTTACTCAGTCTAACTACATCATTATCATGTCACACTCTTTCCTGACAAAAGGCCTTTGCGTGTTGTGTTGGAATACTCTTCAAATGCACACACACATTCAATTCGCACATGGCCAGATCCTACTCATCTTTCACACCTCAGCTTTGGTACCACCTCTTCAGCAAGATCTTTTCTGATCACTTGTTCTGAGTATTCCGCCCATGACGAAGTCCTACTTTAACTTTTTACTTATTTCCTCGTTAGCATTACCTCAATTTATAATTATTTTTTATTTCTCTCAGGAATACGGTACAGGAATATTTGCATGACTAGTTTAAATATGCCATGTACTTTTGTAAATTTATGCAAACCACATTAATCTTCCTGACCAACATGTACACCAGATTATTTACAGAAAATTGCGTTGGTTCATATTACTCAGATGCTGTTATTTTCACACAATATATTACAGTACATTTCCTGGTGACTGGGAGGCATTTTTATAAATAAAAACTAAACCACACTTGTCAAAATACAAGAACAAAATGTGATGAGAGTTGACTGTTTAGATTAGATATTCTCTTCACTTGAGCAGTCAGAATACTAACCTTGGGGGGTTAAAACCCACGCAAGAAGATAACTGATACACAGGGAACAATGAGAAGCAGGGTGAACGAAGTGCGTTTACAGAATTCAAGTATTCTAGGATATATTTCCTGTGTACAGAAATGAGAGAGGTAATGAAATTGATAGAAAATAAAAGACAACCTCAGTGAACTAGAATAAAATCACATCAGTGTTTTTCTTACAAAAGAAAGTTTGCATATTATGTTTTGGTAGTTGTAAGACACTGTGCTAGATGTTGTGATATGGATAAGCCTAGAGTGCATTGGGACCCCACAGGAGGGGCGCGCAAGTTGTGACATGGGAGGAGAGGGAGCTGATGAGGATAAGAGCAAGGTCAGACAGTGTTTCATAGCATGGATTTGGAAAGAACCTTCAAAATGACCAAATCTAATGCCATTTTTTTCTCAAATAAAGTATATGAGGTCCAGAAGGGCGGCACGAATTATTCAGTTTCTTAGAGACTGACAGAAGCGAACTTTGAAAGAGGACATGATATCCCCGTGTGCCCAGTTTAGGACTCACCCTCTTCACCACGAATTAACTCTATTCACTATTGGTGGCATGTGTAACCCCAAAAGATGTGTTCAAAGCCACAGCATCTGTAAATGTGACCTTTTTTGTAAAAAAGGTCATTGTAATCCAACGACTGGTATCTTTCTCAGAGAAAGGAGGTGATTTGCCTAGAGTTACAGAGGAGACACCAAGAGAAGGCCATGTGGAGAGGGAGATAGAGATCGAAGTGATGTGTCTACAAACCACAGACCCCCCAAGGATTGCTGACACCAACATAGCAATAGATTAATTGATGAATGGATAGGAAAGTAAGTGGATAGACAGCTATATAACAATACAAATATAGCAAAAGTAAGTCATTAAATTTAGAGAGTACGTATATGGGTGTTCATGGTCAATTCTTCCTATTTTTATGTAGATTTAAACATTTTCATTATGAAATGTTAGATTCATAAAACACAAAGGTGTTAAATAATAACTGAATCAATAAATTCAAACAAAAAAACAATGTGAATTGGCAGGATGGAACCAAATATAAGATTCAAAACATAACAGGACAGTGATAGAAGAGTCTAATTTAGAGAATCAGCCCTCCCTGCTATAAAACCTCAGGCAGGACTAGAACCCAAGACAAACACCAGTCAGCCTGGAACTGCCGTGGTTTGGAAAGGAACATCCACATTGCCTGACTTAAAAAATCTTCTTTGTTGGAGCTAGGGCTGTCTATCTATCTCCCTCAGCCAACACTAAAAACCAGCAGACAGTAATAGATGGCTTTGCTTTAGCTGAATTCTCAGTGAAAACAATTCCAGCCAGAAAGAAAAATACATCTCTGCCCTATTAGCTTCTCCCCAGCCCCTGCCTAGAAGAATTTGGCTGTGGTACAGGGAAAGCAGCCTTGTGGTTTGAAAGCGCCTGTCTCCAAGGAAAGGCCCCTCTGCTTTTGAACTGCCGTGGCTACCTGCAGAGTCAGAGTAAAATGGAGACAAATGACTACTTTCCAAGAAGGAATAGCCTGTGTGAGACACCAATTACCTGAAGAGCCTTCCTGCCCCCTGAAACCCTGCTCACTTGGGCACATGTTGGCCCATTGGTCCTGCAGAGACTACGATTATAGGGCCCGTGAGCGGTCGTCATCAGGTCTAAGATTTCACCTATTGAAGTTGGAAATAATACCCTAAGTCACCAAATCCCATTCCATCCCCGACAAAGAAAAAGAAGAAAAACAGCCTTATCTGGTTGCTGCATTCATCTGCTCCTGATGGTCAGAGAACCATATAATCTCTAGCTCAATTCTTTAGTCACACAATAGACAGATGGCTCATGAACATTCACAGAAGCATTTGCAAAACAAACAACAAACAAAAACTTCTCTCTGAGAGTAATAACTCACTTTGATTTTTTAAAAAAATTCTAACTATGCCTAACCAAGCAGTCAAGTATGAGGGAAGGTTAAAGCTTTAGATTCAGACTCTGAAAATCCTGAATTTAAGTTCTGGCTCTGATGTTTTCTTCTTTTGTTATCTTAGGCAGGTCATTTTTCCTGATGTTGGTTTTCTTTAAGTCTCATTTTGCAAATTTAATGTTGGTATCATTTGGGATATTACCTTTGCAAGTAGCGAAACCGCCAGCTCAAACTGGCTTAAAGAGCAAAAGAAATTCATTAGCTTTTAATATTGGAAGTTCCTCAGGGAGAAGTTTCTCCTGCAGTTCGAGTCATTGGGATTGGCCAGTATCTCCCTCTCCATCTCCCTCCGTCTGCTCCCTCCCTCACTCTCCTTCTGTGTCATGCCTCTTCTCTTTGGCTTTGGTTACTTTCTCAGCAACTTTTGCTTTTTTGGTACAACATAGTTTTCAATGAAGGAATGGGATGAAATGAAGGAAAATGGCAACAATAACAACCCTGATTACTACGGTAATGACACAATAGGGAAAGCTAGAATCAAACATGTAGGAAGTGGAATGACAAGCAGGCCCCCTCCTGGAGCTCTCCATTTCTTTAACACCATCTGCTGGGGAGGCAGACATCACAGGACTTACCACCCCTCTGTGGGTCCCTCCAGCCAGCATCCTGGCCCTGAAACATTCACCTATCTGGAAGGTATGTACCTAGCTGTTCCTCGGCCTCAGATTCTTCTTCCTTATTAGAAGAAAACTTTGCTCACTTCTGGGTACCCAGTGCAATTCTTGTATTGTTTAAGCATATGGATCACCTGCACCTACCAGCCCCACGAGTAGAATATCGCCCACCTCCATCGATCCTGCACAGGCCATGGGAGAACAGCACACACAGAGACACCGATCTTGCTGCCTCTCTTCTCCTTTCTGTAAGTGCTGTTCCAACCCATGGCTATGTGTTGAGTCATCCTGGTGACTTTCAACCCCTGAATGAAGTATCATTGCAAAGAGGAAGGGGATATGGACGATGAGGACAAATGGTGATGAGGCTCATGAGATAATGGATTTAAGCACATTTTGTGTACTTAGAACCACATCTATTTTAAAGTAATGTGTCCGAGAAACCAAAACAATGAGGACAATACATAAGGGTACAAAGAATCTCTAAACAGAATGCTTCCCCAGAAGCACAGAACTTTTCAGCATTTAAAAATAACAGTAAAGTCAAAAGAAACCATTTAAATTAATGGATCTGCTAAACAACTCTAGCTGCAGCATAAAAGCAGTGTTCTAAGATCCCATTCTTCTTTTCCTAATTAATGGTGAAAATATTTGAGGCAATCAGAGCACTTGAGAGGGGATTAATTATCTTTGATCTACTTCAAGAGTGTTTTGCACAGTTATTTAATGTTTAAAAAGTGTTTTGAGGCTTCAGTTGTGACTGGCTTTCTACTAGCATACCAAAATGATGACACATAGAATATTATTTAGACACCAAAAAGCATATTCCAAACAAAATTTCATTGAATGACAAACTACCATAGCGTAAGGCATAAAAGAAAAACAGCAAGCTCCATGGATAACATTATTTTAATTCTATAAGATTTTGTGAAATTTCCAAAGATGTCTTTCCAATTAAAAAATATTTTAAAATATTAAAAACGTTTATGTCTAATTATGGGGCTTATACTATAACTGAGTATTTCTTAAATTTTTATATATTTTATAAATTCCCTGAAAGCTTGTTTTAGCATTACGATGACAAAATAAAATATCTTAAAAGATTCAAATGATGAAATTGTCTCATATGAATTAGTGCAAAATACTATTTTCAAAGTACATTCCTTCTTCTTCCAGAAAGCTAACTCAGTTCCACATCTACGGTATGGTTTGCGGGGCAGGGGACAGAGGCAGTACAGTACTGTAACGCAGAAAAACAACTACCAGCAAGACTGTCCCTTCCCATGTCCCCACCCTTTTGGTGTCTCTCACTTAGCAAAACCCAAATATCTCAGTTGTCATTTGCCTTTAGTCTGTAACAAAAGTAATCTCCAAATTGTATTTCCCTACTGTCATCCACAGCTTTCTGCATACAACCTGTGATTTTTCTCATGTAATATTAGCAGGAAGAAAAAGTATTAAGTAAAAAAAAACATTAAATTAATAGGTATATCAGATACATATAACTGTGGTATAGAAGATATCTTACATTTCCTGAATGCTAATCCAGCATTCAAATATTTTTCATGTTGAATACCACATCAGGGTTTTAAGTGAATGTTGTGCTTCTCGAAGTCAGGAACCCCACTGCCCTTTCTTCTGTCCAAACAATGCTAGCTAACGCACACACTGTCATGGTGGATGCTTGCTGTGTTGATGAACAAATATGGGGGCTAATGAGTAAAGAATCTCAATGTAAGTGGCTGAGATGTGTTTAGAGAAGATAAGTTTGTGGTTTATGCTATCTAGTATGCATCATAAAATGTTTTCTTCATAAAAGTTTAGCATGCAATTATATTAAAATTGACCACATAAAATTTAACTTAGGAATACATTTTATGGAAGTAGACTTTGCATGCAATGAGACACCTGGCAATTTCTCCCACTCCATTCAAGGATGTCTCTAGGTCAAACAAACAGTTCACAATTATGAACAAACACAAGACAGCAAGACATATGTATTAAGGATATCTAATAGGATGTCTAAAATAGAGTGGCAGACAATTCGTATCTATTATCCCCTTCTTCAGAGTATTTAAAATCACTTCCAGTAAATAATTACATTAGAATATAGTTGAACCTAGATGTTCAATGAATAGTCTCTTGGATATGGTAGTATATTTCCTAAATTTAGTTAAAGCAGAAAATGGGTATTAATTGAAAGAACTATTCCAATTTCTGTGACTGAACTTGAATTACTCTTTTTTGAAAATTTGTATTGTAGGTTCTCCTTTTTAATCCCTTTCAAAGGTGGAATAATACACCTAACAAAAGTATGAGGATATAGAAAAAGAATCCTCTCTGAAAAATAACTGGAGGACTTGTCAAAGACCTCCCGGGGATGATTTCAACATTTGTTTTCCACTAGCTGGTTGTGCTCGAGACAGACACAGATCTTCAAATGCGATGTATATACTTATACATCTGGGTGACACAGTTCTGATAAATGCTGCTACAGCAGAGTGTCACATCTTCCTGTAGCAACCTTCAGGGAACCTTGAAATAGGCAATGCTTTATTCATCCCCTTGCCACCCAATTTTAACATTCTGACTACTGCTTAGGATCCAGGATCTCTAAGTCTTTCCCTTAGTCTTTACCAGGGGTCAGCAAACTTCCTTTGTTAAAGAGCTTGACAGTGATCTTTGGACTCCATATAAAATAAAATGAGACAGACAAGAAAAACAGAGCATATCGTGGGGCATATTTTTTCGGAAGGCTTATTGCAAAGAGATGCAAACATCCTTGCACATGTAACATGCAGAAGATATTCAAAGGTACATACCCAGAAGTAGAGTTGTTGGGTTTTATCTCATGAGTACCATCAATTGAACTAGATCTGAAGTAGCTTCAACAATTTAGCCATTATATGCATATATGAGAATATCCCACCAATATTTGGTCAGCCCTTTTGCTCCACATCCTAAATAACACTTGGAGTATGTCTTTTTGTTTTGCCAATATGGTAGGTGCAAAATTGTATCTCTTCATAATTTTATTTTTAGGTATTCCATTGGTTGCAATTAGGTGGAGTACCTTTTATATATTTATTGTGCACCTTTATTTCCTTTTATGAAGTGCCTGGAAAAGTTCTTTTTCCATTTTCTATTGGGTTTCTCAAAGTTAACAAAAATAATTTTTAATACATCTTTACTGCATAAGTGATTTATAGTGATTCATATGCAGGGTGGGGCAAAAGTACAAAACACAGAGTTTACTCTTATATTATTATTTATTACTGTATTATTTTCCATATGAACAACTGTGAACCTACTTTTGCCACACCCTATATGTCACCTATACTTATATACACACACGTGCACTGGGGGCGACTGCTTAGACACACACATGTGAATTCACAGACAGTAGCATGAAATGTCATCCACATTTGGATCAACATGATGAATATCACTTTCTTCTGACCTCCATAATTCATTTACACTATAATGGACATTAACATTTTAAATCAAATGATAAGCCATTGTTCAACTTTCCCTATATAAGTGCTTTATAAATCTACCTTCAAGTCAATCCCCAAGATGCGACAGTTGAGTTTTTTAATATCGTATCCAGTCCTATGATCTTTTTCTCCTTGATAGCCTTCTGCCATTATTCACCTAGTCTCCCAACCAACAACACCCACTTAAATATACTTTAAATGAAGAACAACTTCTTTGGAGGTCATATAGGTCACAGAATGTCAAGAGTGGAAACAAACCTAGACCCAGCTTCCTCCTTTGATACAGAAGAATGATGAAACCTTGAATGTGTGTGTTGGGGCGGGGGAGGGGGTAGTGTTTCCAGACTTGCCAGAGGTAGCAAAGTTAATTATGGTCATAGGCAGGATGACACCAGTTCATTGTTGTTTTTTGAAAAAAAAAACCCTCATGCCTCTTCATGAAAGTCACTTGAAAAAAAAATGTTCTGATTACAGAGGGGAGCGGGGGGTGGGGAGAGAGACAGAAAGTGCTCAGGAGAATGGGGAAGCATGCACCCCTGTGTACCCTGGAGCAGTGTGGCCACAGTAATAGTTCTGCCACACCTAATGCGCACAATATGTCCTGAAAATTAACATTACTACTTCTAAGAAAAGAGGAAAGAACCCAACTAAAACTCAATTACTTTCTCATTAATGCTATTTTTTTTTTTTTTTTTTGGTTTTACTCCACCAACGAAGTCCAAAAACCCCCTTTATGGCTTTTTGTGGTTAATACGCTGAGATGCCCTCTGCTTCCTTGTATTTCTGCCCTGACATTCGGGCGCCCACCAGGCACTGAGGAATAATGGGGGTGGGGAGGGGCAGCAATGCTAGAGGGCTCCGCTACCACTTCTCGCGCCTCGCAGCAGCCCTGTTGTATCACCACTGACCCCACTCAGAAGCACGGTTTTATTTGGAAAAGGTGCTGGCACATTTGCAGCGTACACAGAGAACACTCTTTGAACACTAGTGTAATTTTAGAATGTTCAAAAACAGTCACTCCTCCACAGAGTCCTCTCTTCCATGTCCCATACAGCCACGCATTTCAGTCCCTGGAAGTTCAGTATGTTCTCATGATAGAGAGACTTTTGGGGCCTCAGAGTAGTGCATATGTTCTGCAGGAATCTATTATGCAATTCAGAAAAATGCACAGAAATGGACTGTTTAGGGATTAACCATGATGACTGCTGTGATAACTGAGTCAATCTGGTGAACTTGGGGCAAAATCTTTAAAATACGTAAAATATGTCTTAGTATAATAATAGTTGTGTGCCAGACACTTGTTTTACATATGTACATAACAGGTATAAGAAAGTTATAAAGTTATATACATATAGAATTTATATGTATATACATTAATCTCCACACTCACCCTATGAAACAGGGTTACTTCATATGGAGTATGTATTATCAACATTTTACAGCTTAGGAAATAAAGCAAAGGGAAGTTAATAAATTGCCCAAGGTCATAGAACAAATAAATCACAATCTGACTCCAAGGTCTTTACCACTGGTCACTTCTTTAAAATTCCTCTCCAGTGGGAAATGAGAAGGAAGTATAAGTCTTAAAAAAGTTAAAAGTTTGGCTTGGGGATAATCTGGGAAAAACAATGTTTGATTTATATTCCAAACAAATGGCCATACTTTTCTTAAGGAAGCAAAGGTGTTTCAGTAGGTAAGTACCTTAGGACTTTTTTTTTTTAATAAGATTTCATACCTTTTATCCCCAGAATTGCAATAAATTTGCCACTAGGTAGTAATTGACTGGGAGTGATATTAGAAGACTAAGATTTAAACTCTGACACTAACTTTATGTAATCTGGGTCAAGTTAGTGATTTGTGGTACTCAATATTCTAGTTCACAAAATAAAGACCTTCTGAACTTTGAGCTGTAAAATAAAAAAGATCTGAGGGTTTAATGTATAACATGATAACTACAGTTGGTACTGTAATGTACAATTATTGAAATTTGCTAAAAAACTAGACTTAAATTTTCTCACAAAGATATAAATATGTGAGGTAACATGTGTTAATTAAATAGATGAAAGAAATATTTTCACAGTATATATGTATACCAAAGCACCATATCAAATATCTTACAATTTTCTATGTCAACTACAGAAAGAGCTAAAACTTTTTAAAATGAGGAGTTATTTGTTTAAGAGCAGGGGTCAGAGAACTATGGTTTCAAATTTGTGTCCATAAATAAAGTTGTATTGGAATACACACACAATAATAAAAGGCCCTCTGAAATTTGAGACTACACATTGAGTGTCTTCTGTGCTTAAGGCACTCACTTTGGATGCAGAAGCAATTTAGACACCAGCAGGCAACTTGCTAGTCTTCTCAGTGCTAAGATCTCCTTGCTATTATTGTCCTTGAACTCATTCAAGACTGCTGGTTTATTTGGAAAATGTTGTTACCCGCATGTTTGTAAGAGGAGAAGCACGTAGTTAGAGGAAAACTCGGTTCTGTTTTTAGAAGTCCAACACTAATTATAACCTCGCTAGTGGCTTATGGTGATTCCCCTCCTTACTGACAGGCTCCCTCACTTTAATCATCCTCATACATGTCATTATTTTGTGCATAAAAATCAATGAAGCTTGAAAGGGTGACTGGTAGAGGCTCCTCTCTTAATGGACTCTGCTTTTTTTTCTAGGCAAGGCAGCTTGCTTGAATATACAAAATGTGCCCACAGGGCATTTTATTTGCAAATGTTGTCACTTTATCCTCTTTCCACTTCCTCAAAAGTGCTCAGAGAATTTCAGCGGGAGCTGTGTGTACAGCTGCCATCCCTAGATCCGCTGTCATGCCCTTCTCAGATGTTCCATTTGGTTTTGCAACATTTGTCATACAGCCACTTATCTTTCTGCCACAGCCTTTGGATACTTGCCCTGGGATAGCCTAAGATTTAGTATCACAAAGTAGCAGGGTACACGTCATGTGAGATTTATTGAGGTGAGGTACATAAATGGACGACATAGAGACCATGTCCCTGAAGTCTGTAGCCTTCCATTAGGAAGATGGGCATAAACATAAATAAGAGGGGATTAATAAAATAGAGGACCCATCTCAATATTTTCCGTTAGATCCCTGGGACTGTACAGTGCAGAATTCACTCTAAAATCATAGCCACTTTGGGTTTATTTTTCTGATCTGTGAAGAGAATAAACTCACTGGTCTAAATTCCCTCCTACTCCTCAAGTCTGAATATCCTTGCAAATCAATGCCCCTCCCAGAGGCTGTACTTCACCATTCATAAAATGGAGATTTCAATGACCTAGCACAGGGTTGGCACCCAAGAAGCGGTCAGTAATTTGTTGATCTATTTGTAATATTTACTGTTGTTATTTGAGTGCAGATAGTCTTGGTGGTAAGATTTGAGGAGCTGAGTATAAGCCTCCTTGCCCTCCCAATTCTATTGTTCTTATTGCTTTTGTTTCTTTTGAATCCTTTAAAGCTTGAACTTTTAAGAATTATCACTAAAATTCTGATGAGATGAAGGTGTGTGATTGTGATTGTGGTTGATGGGAATAGTGATGCCTTAAACCTGCAAGTTAGTTATCAATTATCATTAAGTGGGGAAAATAAACTAAAACTTCTATTAGAAACAAAAGTAAAAAAAAAAAAAACAAAGGTGGGGAGATTTTGCAACTTTTCGTCTATCGATAAACTGAAGAAACTAGGAGTAAAGTTCCTTACAAACACACACACACAAACAGAAACCAGACTTTGGTACTGGCGTTCAGCCTGTGTTCACACACTGCATTGCCCATAGTGGCCAGGAATGACCGTCAGGGGAGAGAGGTGCACAGCTCGAAGATCCAGGTGAGCCAGGGAGGTAAACCCTGAAGGGAGCGGCATCCCTCAACTCTGGAAACTGCTACGTGAGAATGAGTTCCCAGTGCTGCTTGACATGTTTGTTTGCTTTGTAAACAAGTTGGAGATAATCAGGACTCTTATGATAAGTTTCATCAATTCTAAATGTTGGCAAATTGTTAAATAATAAAAACCAATCAATTTATCAATACTCTAGATTATGCCTGATGAAATGTACACATTTGAGGTTAATTTGCCTAGTATTGGTAGGTAGATTTCTCTGGATTTAGCTCTCAGGCATGTCATGTGGAAGCAGCTCTTAACAGTGAAGGGAGAGAAAGGGAGTGAAATGAGAAGTAGGAAGCTCTTCCATTTAAATCACCAAGAAACACCAGGGGAGTTTCAACACCCTGGAGGCATATAATGAATCTAAATTAGTAGTATCTCACTTTGAATGGCCTTCCTACAAGCACCTATTCAAAGACTATTGAAGGCACAATCACATTCTTCTTCAAGATCTGCTGACAGGAAGCTGAGGGGTCTCCCCAGCACAGAGGCCCAAGATATCAGAGCTAGAGTTGCCTTCAGAATCATCCAGTGCAATCCACTTTTAAACTATTGAACTGACTTTCAGAGAAGTGAAGAGATTTCACTATAGTCACATCGCTAGCTATAGCTAACCTGGTATGATAAACCACATTTCTTAATTCTGTCTGGAGAGAGTCCAGACAAAATTGGACTCTCCAAATTTTGATTCAGATTTATTGATTCAGATTTATTTATAAACCATCCACCTCTCCAAATAGGAGATCAGGAAGTCAATCCCTTCTTTGGTGTTAAAATTATAAACATTAGGCCCGTCTTTAGAGGTCTCCTCACGTGGGCGGAGGCTCGCAGCACCAGAGGATGGAGCAGCGAGGGATGATTTAGGGCTTCCCTGTGGCCTTTGATCACAGGGCACACTTTGTCCCGCTGTGAATTCCACGGACGGAGTTTTCTCAGGGAGCTGTATAACTTTCTTGTGTAGTTGAAATAAATCTCTTCTAAAGCCAGCGATTCTGTCCCCCTGCCCAGCTCTTTATTAACTACAGATTGTCAGGCAGGTTCCAAGCTCTGCCCCAGCCGGGTTTTGTGAGTGGTGTGCCACTGCCCTCTGCTGGCGGGACTATCCGCATGGTGTGTCTCGTCCCAGGGCAAGAGGGAAATTCTGTGGTCCTTCCAATTCTCTTGGCTCCAGGACTTTCAGTAAAGGACACTAACAACAAAAGATCTCTTCCAGTTAGGAATTGAATTCGGCAAATGCATTTTACCATTTTCTGTGATGACGCTTCTATATCCCTGGCCAAACCGAGAACAAAAGGTGTGCATGTGTGTGTGTGTTGGGTTCCTGGTTATGGGAGAGGAGAAATAAAGCAAAAGACCAGTTAAATTATGCCAATTGCTTTTCCACAACCAAGGGGAGGGGAGTTCTGTGGAATATTCATTGGTTTGTTTAAAATACAGGTGGGTTTCAGCTCCGGATTTTACTTCAGATGCAGTCAGTGTGCTCCAGGCTGGTTAGAAATAGTAAAGAAAGACTCTGTTTTGTAACTGGAATGATCTGTCTGCTGTTTCTATTTTGAATTAGTGACTCATGGATTCTCAAATGTACCCTTTCCTGTTTCCCATTGATGTCAAGTTGGAGGAGAGTTGGGAATTTATCTACATTTATAGCATAAAAAATAATACACCAGAAACCCTATGAGCATGAATTTGGCAGGAAAGAAGAGATATCTCTGTCAACATAACCATCTCAGCAGTTTCAAGGTTATTAATGTGCCTCAACAATCTGTAGGAGCTGCATATATATGGAGGCAGTAAATTATTTCCCACTACCTGTGTGTATTCCTAATTTTGGGTTAAACAAGTTTTCAACACCTAGTGAAAGAAAAGTAAATATTTCTGCACCTGGACTCATGCCATGTGGCAGAACTCAGACTAGAAAAATACACTTAAAGCCAAAAATTAATGCATTATTTATTCTGGAGAAAGACTATTCTCTTAAACAAAGTTATTTAAGCACACTGGCTGGATGGATGTCAGAATCTATATTTTATTTTCATTTTTGCATAAGTCCTTATATTTCTATACTGATAAAAATGAACCAATATTACTATGAAGATATTACCTTCTAAATATTTAAAATACCATTAATAAAATCAGAATCCAAAGACATCTCAAAGTAATACTTTAGATTTCATTTCACAAGCAGCCCCTTTACCATTATGGTCTGTCTATCTATCCACCATCTACCTGTCATCTTTCCATCTGTCTATACCTATCTAATAATTAGGAGTTTATCTGTGGTTGTATTCAACAGACTTGAGAAGTTGGAATGATCAAGGTAAAATGTCTAGTCCCCCCCTACTTTAAATGCATACAGTTAACTTTTTGGTAGAGTAGTAAACACAAAATTTCTATTCCACAGATGAAAAACTAATTACTTTTATTCTGATTTCTCAAAAGAGACCTTGCAGGCAAGAAGGGGCTGGAAAGAAATATTTGAAATCTTGAAAAGCAGGGACCTACATCCAAAATTGCTCTATCCAGCAAAGCTGTCATTTAGAATGGATGGACAGATAAAGCGCTTCTCAGATAAGGTCAAGTTCAAGGAGTTCATCATCACCAAGCCCTTTTTATATGAAATGTTAAAGGGACTTATATAAGAAAAAGAAGATAAAAATATGACAGTGAAAAGACAGCAAACTCACAGCTATTAAGAACCATACCTAAAACAAAAGCAAACAGCTAGAACAGGAACAGAACCACAGAAATGGAGATCATATGGAGGGTTAGCAACAGGGGTGTGGGAGGAGGAGAGAGGGGGAAAAGGTACAGAGAATAAGTAGCATAGATGGTGGGTAGAAAATAGACAGGGGGAGGGCAAGAATAGTGTGGGAAATGTAGAAGCTAAAGAATTTATGACACATGGACATGAACTAAAGTGGGGGAATGTGGGTGGGAGAGGGTGTGCAGGGTGGAGGGGAATGATGGGGGAGAAATGGGACAACTGTAATAGCATAATCAATAAAATATATTTAAAAAAAAACTACTTTTATTCAAAGTTTTCAAGTGTTCAAATTTATATTTCTTAATTGGACCACTTCTCTAAAAATACATCTTTGCTTTAAATGAATCTTCCTGAGCATTGGTGGTTGCCTTAGGCATTTCTATCTTATTGAAAAACAAAGCTTTATTGAGATATAATTTACATGCTATATATTTGAGACATCCAAGTTTCGATGGTTTAATAGTCACAGAGTTGTACAACTATCAGCAACATCTCACTTTAGAAAAATGTGTCACCCCAAAAATAATCTCATTCAAATTAGCAATCATGTTCCTATCTTATACTCCACCCCCAGCCCAAGGAAACCACTAATCCACTTTTTTTTACTACATATTTACCCTTTCTGTACATTTTGTGTAAATGGAATCATACTATATGTGGTCTTTTGTGACTGGCTTGTTTTTTTAGCATAGTGTTTTCAAAATTCACCCATGTCGTACTTCACTGTTTTTTATGGCTGCATAATGTTTCATTGTATATATGTACCATTGTATTTGTCCATCCATTGGGTAATGGACATTTGGGTTGTTTTCTTCTGTTAATCTGACTCTGTCAATTTGATGAGTAGCACATACAGAAGAACTTAGAAGGCAAGAGGAAAAGTATTAATATTTTTAGTCAACACTGTTTCAATTTCTTCACATTATTTCCAATATTGCCATGGTCTATCTTTTTTTGTTTAAAATGTCCTAGTGGGTATAAGTGGCATCTCGTTGTGATTTTGATATTGATTTCCCTGATTACAAATAATGTTGAGCATCTTTTCATGTGCCTATTGGCTATTTGTATTTCTTCTTTGGGGAAATGACTATTCAAATTCTTTGCCAAATTTTTAATTTGGTGATATATCTCTTAATTATTGAGTTCTCAAAGAACTTACATATTTCACATACTGATCTCTTACCAGCTATAATATTTTCTCCCATTTTGTTGGTTCATTTTTTCACTTTCTTGATGATATCATTTACAGCACAAAAGATTTTAGTTTTAACAAAGTCTGAAGATTTACTTTTGCATTTTCTTTCAAGGATTTTTTTAGCTTTAGCTCTTGTGTTTAGGTCTATGATCCATTTTTAGTTAATTTTTTATATAGTGTAAGGAAAAAGTACAAATTCATTATTTTGTATAGGGATATATAGTTGTACATTGTCATTTGTTGAAAATAATGTATTTCTCCTGCTGGGGACCCTGGCCTGGGCGCCAGATGTGGGGAGGCTCCGCCCGCAGAGCCCCATCCCTCCGTCACGGATGAAAGTAAAAACTACCAAGACATCTTGTGCTTGGGGAGGAAAGGGGTCAAACTCTCAGAGGAGAATGACCCAGAGCCCCTTCCTCACTAGGCTTTTATTGGGTTCCAATACACCGGAATACAAGTTTAACATGTCAAAGAAATCTGAGGGCTTAATCAGAGCCAGTGTTTGTCAGGAAGGGGGGTTGCCAGACTTTGGGAGACATGCTCATTTCCTCCTGGGACACTTGTCACCTCAGGAAGAGCACTCTTAGCAAAGCAGGTTTCACAGGACTTTAGGAATTCTTTCTTATGCCAATCACCCAAGGAGCCATCCTGGCCAGGACAGGGCTGCACCGCTCACCCCCACAGTTTCAGGCTTTAAGCCGATTAGGAAGCAGGAGACATCTCCCAGATGGAAATGAGGACTCGGGCTATGTCAGAATAGCCGGGGGGGGGGGGGGGGTGAGGGTCCATCACATCCTCTTTGCTGCAACCCCCCGAGTCCTTCCATGAGGCCTTCCAAGTGGTCGCGTCTGGCTTAGGTTGCCCCTCCCATGAGGAGTCTTACCCATCATTGACTGCCAACCAAGCTATGAGGCCAGAGAGGCAGAAGCAGCACTCCTGCCAGGGAGATAAGCTTTGTCTCCTTAATAGGTCACATCCTTGTGACAGAACAGACCCAGATGAAGTGGGTCCCTTGGGCTCTTACACAGCCCACCATGGGGTGAGGGTTACAACTCCTGAAACCAGGCTGAACGGTCCGCAACATTCTCCCAATCCCTTCTCATGGAAAACTAACTGACCATAAGTGTAAGAGATTATTTCTGGACCCTTAAATCTTTTTTATTGATCTATATGTCTATCCTTATGTTAGTATCACACTGTTTTGATTATACTTTATTATAAGTTTTGAAATTGGAAAGTGTGTGTCCTCAAACTTTGTTCTTCTTCGAGTGTCAAAAGTACGTTTCGTAACTGAACACTTTTTCTGAAAATATTTCTTCTGCTCAAAAGCTTTGAGAAGTTAGAACAACAAAGTGATGTGGATGTTTCTTTGTATGCATCGGTAGCTGCCTTAGCAATTTCCATCTTTTCTTCTTGGTTGAAGCCAATTACTTAGTTTCAATATTATACCCGCCAAATTTTACCACGCATTTTGAAACAAACATGAGGAATTTTAAAAGACTTTCCTTTTTTAACTTGTGTTAATTTTCTTTCCAGAGACAAGAACGTATTGTGTGGGCTTCTCTGGTTCTGGTGGGCAGAGATCCAGGATTGTAACTATTAGTTTTCCACTAGTCCAGGTCAGTTACCACATGTTGGAAGCTGGGGGTCTTTTATTTGAAAGGAAAGAATGAAGGAAGGGGCCTAGAAATAAAAGAGGTAAGCACCAATATAACCAGAAAGGGAAACCAATAAATTAAAATAAGTTAATTCCACATTTTGTTTTCCCAGAAAAGCATTAAATTTGATTGTTAGAACTGTATGACAAGAAGAAATATAAGTTTGGTGAAAGACCCTAATCTGTTTACAGCAAAGAAGAAGCTAAAGGTTCCAATAAAGCTAGAATAATCACATCATTTAAAAGGAAAATGTTTGACTATATATTCCAAAGTATTGGTTTTGAATATAAGCCAGAAACTCAGAAAATATAATGGCCAAATTTGTCAGGATAGTAAGTGTTTAAGTCAGCACTAAAACCAAGATCATCTGGCTTCCAAATCAGATTTTATTCAGGTTTGTCTTCAGAAGAAGCTATAACAAATAATGATTTTTGTTCCAGATGAAAAGATGAGAGTAAGAGGGGAAAGGAATTAACTTTTAATATTACTACCTGTCTTGAACCACATTGTTTTCAAAGAAGCCGACCTCACCACGTATATTCCAGAGGGATGAATGGGATCTGGCTGAACCAGTGCTTTGCATCCCCACTCAATCAATTGGCCCATGATTTTGAAACACACTAGCAATGGTTAGAATAATCAACTTAGTGGTACCTTTTCTTTCCCAGTGAACTTGGAACCATAAAAGATGCTCAGTTTGGAGCTCTTCCCAGTCTCTTGCCATTATGAAAAGAGAACCTGAATGAGAATTATGCCAACACAGGGACAGAGGCAAGACAAGCAAGAATAGTTTCAAAGTGCATCGTCAGAGATTCTTTGTAAGCTAGTCTGCGTTGTGTTTTTTTGGTCACTTGGAACCAAAACTCTTAGTAGACATATTCTATTGTGACTCTTAGAAATGACAAAGAGAGAGAGGAAGAGGGAGACAGGGAGAGGGGGGCAGAGAGAAAGAGAGAAGGTAGGGAGAGAGATTATCTTGAATGAAAAATAAAAGATACAAAACAGAATTTCTGGTTGAAAATACACTTGAAGTGAAAAATAAAGCGATGTTAAACTGAAATAAATTATCATGGAGTTCACAAAGCTAATTGCTTTAATGATATTTCTAAGGCTGTTCTAACGAGTTTGAGTCATGAAGGGGCATGACAAATGGTGGCTCCAACAATTAGAAAGGAAGGGTAAGGGACCAATGTCAGTCCTTCCCCAGTTGGCCTTCTAATCAAGAACAATATGCTCAATAACTCCATTCCTCATAATTTTCCATCCTTTTGTGTAGGTTTAACCTCTATTTGCCTTCTGGAAATTAGTGACAGAGAAAAAATAAAAATGTAAAGAGCTTAATTAAGGCTCTTGGCAAGTGAGCTTAATAAGAGGTTAAGTTTATTTCCTTATCATTTAGTCTTCATGTACATTGTGGCTTTTTTGAAGGAATGGGAAAGCATGCATTTTTTATTTCCTTAAAAGAGCTGAATTCATGGGCTTGCAGTTTCATAGCCTGAAAATATCCCTGAGAGGTTTTTGAAAAGGATAAAGTATCAAAGACCACCATTTTTCTCTTCTCCCCAAATTCTTCTCAAAGCAGAAATTTGTCACTTCACATTTTCATAAATCCATTCATGAAGAAGCCCCTCAGGAGGAAGAGAAAAATGAGAAATGAAGTTTGGTAATAAGAGTAAATTTTAACCAGGAAACATGTTTCAGAAAGTCCAACATCATCGGCTTCCACACTTCTCTCTCAGTCTCTGCTTTTGCAACAAGTTCTCAGATTGTTGAGATGGCTTTGCAAAGGAAGCCGAATGACGTGGGGGCATCTTACCAGTTTCTCATTTTTCTTGAGGCTTTTGATATTTTCTCCATGTTGTGTGTTAGCAATTTATCTTAGCCTGAGAAGTGTTCCCATATTTTCTTACTGGGCCTTCTCAATGCTCCCTCCCACCCCCAGCCTACTTGTTTACACATATTAGCTGTGATGGACTGCTTTCTTTCTTTGGACCATGGCCCTTAAGTGCTCTCCCATCATTCCTTGTGCTGGGATTCAATTTCTTTCTATTGAGGCAACATGATTTCTTTTGGTCAAAGGTTATTGCTTTGTGTACGCCATAGGAGGAGTCAGAATAGATGTTAGTGAGGAACGCAAATCCATGTTATATTTACATAATCAAGAGGAAAAATTAAAATTATAGAAAAAGACAATTGATGCTGAAAGAAAACATTCATATATTTATAAAAGTGAAGAATGATGGTAAGTAATCTGACTTCAAGGATTCTTTTTTATGATAAAACAAAATGCTGATTTTGTTTCAGCTGCCAATGGACTTTTCATAAGAATTCAGCTCCCAAGATATTCCTTTTAAAATTTTTTTATTGTTTTTCAAGTATAGTTGTCTCCATTTCCTCCCCAATGATCTCCCCCTTGCCCCAGACCCCCACCTCCCATCCTCAATCCTACCCTCCTTTGGTTTATCCATGGGGCCTTTATACATGTTCCTTGATGAAGAAGGGGAAGGGTCCCCAGATACTCTTTCTGCCATGGGTAGCCATATGACCCAGTTCTGACCAATGGATGTTAACAAAGTCAAATGCCTTTGGCACTTGCCTTTGACTTTTTCATTTAATTTCCAGGAATGAGGATATGATTCCCAGAATTTGAGATTATCTTGTGACCTTGAGGAAGAAGCTACAGGATATTGTTGGTTGAGAGAAACTACCTGAACTGCCAGCAATAAACCTTTTGACACATTAGAAAAACAAACCTTATTGACTGTGTATGGCATTGATTATTGATTGGAGGCATGTAGATATAACCCCAGTATATTTGGGTATGTGAATATACTTGCCTCTGTGTGTACTGTAAATTATATTGCAAACTGCACTCCTCAGTCAAGAAATAAACTTCTACAACTTATCAAAGAGCTTCATAAATAAATCTAACAACACTTATATAACCAGCCCCAGCTTGCAAATGTTTAGGCTATAGTTTCCAAACAGGGGACATCTTATTCTGCTAGGAGGAGAGAAGTGTGTGTGATGGTGGGGAGGAAGAAATACATTTTTAGTGTCACAAAGGTAGAGGTATTTCTAGCATGTAATGGATAAAGGAAACCAGGAAATTAATGTCCAGTCTCCTGCAATGCACAGGCCCACCACACAAATGAAGAACTGCCCACCTGAAGTGCCAACATTACCCTGTTGAGAGCCATTAATTTAAGAGTTTTATGCATTTAGAATATTATGGACAATGTAAAAATGTTGTGATAAAATTTTGTACAAGCAGCGAATTATTTTCTTAGTGAAAATTACCTAGAGGTAAAAATACTGGTTCCAAAATTAGTTATTTTAACATTTTAAAATTATGTATGTATATATGTTTGCATGCATATGTAATTTTTTAAGTTGTCATTCAGAAAATGTGTACCAACATAAGTTTCAAAATTATTTATTGAGATTTGGCTAATACAAGTAACCTTGGTTTCTAACAGTGGCGGTTGCTTAACTCTGGGTTCACTGCTTCTTAAAGCAGGTCGTCTCTGCCCTCGGATTCATGCCCCTGCCACCATGCCAGGGATGTCTGACCCGTGACCCAGGGGCTGCTTGCGGCCCAGGATGGCTATGAATGGGGTCCAGCACAAAATTGTAATTTCCTTAAAACTTTTTTTTGACTCATCAGTTTTCATTAGTGTTTATTTATTCTTATTTTTTAAGGATTTTATTAATTTATCTTTAGAGGGGAAGGGAAGGAGAGAAGGAGAGAAACATCAATGTGCAGCTGCATCTCGCGAGTTTCCTGTTGGGAACTGGCCCACAACCCAGGCATGTGCCCTGACTGGGAATGAACCGCAGTCCTTTGGTTCACAGGCTCGCGCTCAATCCACTGAGCTACACCAGCCAGAGCTCATTAGTGTTTATTTAATGTGTGGCCCAAGACAACTCTTCTTCTTCCAGTGTGGCCCAGAGACGCCAAAAGGTTAGACACCCCTGGCCATAAACCAAGAATAAAAATACCAGTGAAGGTGGGGGAAAGGGGCTGGTGATCACCACTCAAAAATATTTTATTTCTCTTCTCCTACAAGCAGTGAAGTAATTCTCCCAGTGACTGTAACAACGAAAACAGGACAACAAACATTTGCATAGACATCCCATCCTCAAGTGTCCCCAGGAGGTATATTTATTACTTCAATGTTAGAGGAGAGGAAATGACATACCAAGGCTTGTTTGCGGGAGGAAGGAAGGAAGGAAGGAAGGAAGGAAGGAAGGAAGGAAGGAAGGAAGGAAGGTTCTTAGAAATTCCTGTTATGAGTTTAAACATGCTGTGAATTACTCAGTGACAAAATTGTCCTATTAAGTGATTAACTAATCGGTCACAATGACTCTTCTTTGTGTGAGTCTAAAGCTTTAAATATGTATATACTATAAAATTTAGGAAATAGAAAATGCCTTAAAATGTAATGCCACTTTGACCTGTGGTTAACAACTATTCGTATTTTGGGGTGTTTTTTGTGTGAGCATGTTTGTGTCTATGTATTCGTGTATAGGCTTTCATACAAATCAGGTGATATAGTATATGCTGTGACGTGTGGCACATTCCCCCTTTTATTGCTAGCGTGCAGCATGAATCGGGACACACAGGAAGTCCTCGATACATCTGTTGAAGGCTGGACCTGGAGGAGGAATGTCAGGATTGATTTAGATTGTGTTTGTGCATCTGCACAGCACTGAGATCAGTCTTCCCAAGTGCTAAATAGCAGCTCGCACAGCACTGCCAAATATCACTTCTCTTTTATTTATTAATTGCTGGAAATTAATAAGGAGAAAATTGCTGAAGTTCAGAAAGTTAAATGATTTGTTCCCAATTGTACAGTTAATAAATTTGCAGAAATAGACGACTCCAGGTTTTCATATTCTAAGTTTTACGTTTTCACATTTTAAGTTTAGTACTTCCCTAGATACATCACAGTTGCTCCAGATTTCTTTGGTTTCCTTGTTAGAATTAAAAAGTAAAATACAACTTACATTCATGAATGTAAGAACATTGCAATAAAAATCAGTATATCTTAGAAAGATTATACGTATTATATATAAGAATGTTATATTTTTTATATAATACGTATATGAGGATATATTAGAATAATAATATACATAATATCTACAGAATGATTAATCTTTTAATTTTCACAGCAAATTTAATAACCTCCTTATGGATATATACGCTATAACGAACTGGCTACCATGAAACTATGTGAATATTTGCATTTAACTATATACATCTCTGAGTGGCTATGTCATACTCAGGTGGAATGAAGACTGACTTTTAAAAGTCATTGTATAGTGAAACAATGTGATAAGAAAGGTTATATACAATGTACCTTATAGTTTGTCCATATTTGGGAATAGTAAGACTAATTGTGCCTTGAGAAATAATACTGTGATATTGTGTTTTACAGGAATACATTCTTAGGAGAATGTATTCCTGTAAAACACAATATCACAGTATTATTTCTTAGGAGCTCTATCATGGTATTCTTGTAATATGTATGTCTCCTTGCCAGTATTATTTTCTTGTTTTCAATTTATTATTTTTGAAATTATTTTATTGTTTTATTTTAATGCTTGCTGTAAATGGCATAATTGCTATTGTGAAAAGCAGGAATAAGATGCAAATCTATCTGTTTTCCCATACAACTCCTCACTGGCCTAATTTAATACTTCTATTCTGACTGCTCATTATCAGTTTTCTTCAGCCTTTCAAATTTTATTCCTGGATTGTACAGCTGGCTTGTATACTAGCATCTCAATTTCTCAAATACACATTTAGAGTAGGTGTATTTGTCTGCACTATTTTACTAGGAACAGTGAGAGAATATTAAAGAAGATTAATGAAAAAGAAGTTGCCTCTCTACTGTGGGAAAATAAGGAGAAGGAAACACTTCAACTTCAAACTATTGCCGAAAGTACATGAAGAATCAACTATGTGTTTAACAGACAATTAGGAAGATATTTCCAGCAACCATATTTTATCCCTAAAGAGATTTTGGGTTCAATCCAGAAACAATAACAAGATATAAAGGAAACATTCATAAAGATATATTTTAATTGTTTAAATAAGTGATATAGATATGACATGCGGTGATTGTTTGAAGAAGGAAGTAGAGGCAGACCTCAGTGATATTGGGGGTCAGTTCCAGACCACCACGATAGAGCCAACATCATAATAAAGTGCGTGACATGAATTTGGGGGTTTCACGGTGCATGGGAAAGTTATATTTTGTGCTATAGCATTGTATCTAAAAGATAATTTACATATCTTCACTAAAATGAATTGTATTGTTAAGAAATGCTAACTATCATCTGAGTCTTCAACGACTCAAAATATTTTTGCTGGTAGAGGATCTTGCTTTCAATTTGTAAAGAAAAAAATCAATATATGGAAAATGCAATAAAGCAAAACACAGTGAAACAACATATTCCTGAATAAGTAAAATTTGGAAGGACACCTAACTTTAATTATGTCTTAAAGTGCTTTGCATCCACATAACATACCATATAGCCACACTCTCCAAGGCTAAAACAATCTCATATCAAAGTCCACCTTTTTTCTTTCTTGTTTTTTGGTGATAAGATAAAGAAATCCCTAGGCCTTGCCTTATTTTCATGTAACTAACTATGGGGACCACACTGAGCTTTTTCCTTGGGGATCTCTCAGTTACTTCTGGCAATAGCACATGCAGGGACCCTACACGAGGAGCTGCAGCCAGAGCTCTCCCTCCACCCCTGGAAACAGGTGAGCACTGACTTTGGGGGTGGGACCTGCATGTCTCCTGCTGGAGGCTAGTCATGGATTTACATATGGGAGAGTCAGGACAACCCTTCCAAGATGTGTGAACATGAACACACTTGCTGCTTCAACTTCTGGAATTCTCAGTGCCTTTGACCTTGCCTTTTAGAGCTTATTGATAAACTTAGACTTTTCTGTTTCCATGTAAGGAAGCGTCCAAAGCATGTGACTTCTGTAAAACATGCTGGGTGAAGAAAACATCAATGAAGATCCAATAAAAGAACTTCAATTTCTCATTCTATTGGATTTGGAAGTCCACATTGTTATAGGGTTCCAGTTGGGAAGCATGTATATGAAATGGTGCTTGTATTAAAGTGGACTCACCCTCAGGTAGGGAAAGCACTGCTATAATTGTAACCTCGTTATCTTCACCACTGGTGCCAAGGACCCTGGAACAATTTGGTTTGGGTAGACATAATATAATTTGGGGGCAAGAAAATAAAACTAAAACTCACTTTAAACAAATGGATTAACTACCAGGGAATTAACTGTAGCTGCTGAGAACTCAAGAAATACTGATTTTATAGCTTAATGCTGCATGAAAAGTATAACGTAAGACCTGAAATAATTGAAATCATTTGAAATAAAAATTATTTTATATATGTGTATATATAAATGATTTTATATATATCTAAATATAATTTTCCAATATGTGGCTACACTACTCCAGGTATGAAATAAGACACTTCTTTCTCTAGTAGGATAGTGGGCAGCAACACAGCATGAGATATCTCCAGTGCAGCTGGAGAGAACTGAACCTGAACCAGCCTCCAGGCCACAGCAAGGGGCTGGGAAAATATCCCAATCCTTAAGAACTATAACAACCAACAGTTATTCAGTACCTCCTATTTTCCAAGCATGGTTAACTGTTATATCTATATATAAACTCATTTAGTGTAGATAATATCCATTTATAGGCTTGGAAAGTTTCTGAGGGTCAAGACTAGACTATATGAGTGTTCACTTACCTATAGAAAGGATGAAACTACTCTGAAGAAATGAAAGAAATCAGCCATTGGATTAAAATAAATATTAAGAGAAAATATATCACATAGTGGATCTGTTTTGATACTAGGAAAAGAATAGTCAATTTAACACCGAACCAGGGAATTATGATGTAATTAAGAAGATTAATGTTATTTTCAAAGCTCCCATGAAGGCCTAGAGCTAGAAAGGTAGGGAACCTATAATCACTAGCTTTACTCATTCAGATGAGGAACAGTGGCCAGTTCAGAAGCACACATTCAGAAGCTTTGGTCATTAAATAAAGGTAACATTTAATGTAGAGATGCCATGGTGAATTAGAAGCAATACTGGCTTGTAGATCATCTTAACCCGGTTGGAATCCAAATGAAATGTATTTATCTTTGTTCTATAAGCAGTTAATACACAATACAAAGTTAATAAAGTTGGAAATCAAATGTATAAAGTGAATTCCAAAGCAAAAATGTTACTCGAATGAGTAACAATGAAAATGCTCTGAATCTGCTAGGTGCAAAACCACTGAACCAGCAATCTTTGGACCTTCGTTGCTGTGGTACCACTGACATTTATTTTACTACATCCTTGCTATTCAAAAGCCAGAAAGACAAAGACCAATTTCTTTCATAATGACTTGGACAATGCAAAGATTTATAACAGCAATCAAGTTACTGAGTCCTTTCTATATGCCAGGTTCTATGCTGAACCTGGCATAAATTCACTCATTTAATATTTGAAGCATCATGATTTTGTTTTAGATGATGGAAATGACCAGAGGCCCTCCAACTGTGTTGTGTCAGCCAATAGGGGTTCCTTTTAGCCATTTCCTTTTGGCAACACTTGCTTCACTTGTGGCAAAATAGACTTGATATACTGTCGCAAGGAGAGTACAGCACCATTAAGCCTTAACTTATTTCATTGTAAGATATGACTTCAGTCTATGCATATTTATCTGCTTCTTTATAATATTTGCTGGAAATAATTTGCCTCAATCAGTAAGGGAAAGTTATAATCATATGCCCTCCCACTCAATCATCTTGAGAATAAAAAAAAAAAAAAAAAAAGATAGGTTTGCTTCTAAGGAGAAAAGTATTGATGATCCTATTAATAGGGTTGGGTGATGAATGAACTTCTCTTGCTTCATCCTTTCAAAGATGATGGGTGGATTAAGTGGTTAGGACTCCAGTTATACTTAGGTCTTTGAAATAGTTCAAGGAAAGGAGCTTCATTTAAAGAGTTGTAAGAAATAATTATAGGTAATAACCATTAATTACTGTTATTATAGTTATATAATAAAATGATTTAGTTGAATATTCTTTTGAATAATGTCTTTTATAGATGTCTGAGACCTTCTCTCATTGCTTTATAAAAAGCATTTATTCCATATAGCACCTAGTGAGGCATTGGGAGTGTCACTATAGATTTATAAAATTTCCTCTAGGATGTAGCTTTAGGCATCTGGACTAAATGTAAACTCCCAAGTTGAAATAGAGTGGCTTATTCCATCAAAGAGCAAACTAATTTCAAACAAACTATCCTCTCTCTAATGAACAGAAGTTCAAAACCATTTCCCTAACACCCGAGGAAATGGGGATTCAACAGACTACTTATATTAAAAAGAAGGAAAATGCTTATCAGGTATTCACGATCACGGGAGGAAGTCTCACTATGTATTCTAGCAACAGAAGACCCTTTAGCTACCATGTAGTATTTCCCCCACTGCATGCTCCAAGTATTCACACAAAGAAGTCATCTCCTCACCTTTGCTTAGATAAAATGTAGTGATAAGATTCTCATTAATAAAATAAAATCCATTTCAATAATGCTAACAGGTTATCTTAGAGTGACAAAAATTATAGATAACTCCATGAGTCTTATCTCAAGAGACTTCTGGTGCCTATAAGAAAATGAAGAAATGGGGAAAATAATTGGAATGAAGTTTCTTTTTTTTAATACAAGAGTAAGATATATATGGGCAAATCTCTGTTTAAAATTCAATCCATATAAAGGTCAAGGTCCTAGTTTGCAATTGGGTGTTTCAGCTCTAAAGAAATCAGAATATTTTTAAGTCTTAAGTTTGCTGTATTTAATCCTAGTATTTAAACGGGGGGGGGGGGGGGGGACCTGATTCCTCAGGAACATCTCCTACTGTCCCCACCCTCTGCGTATAATGAAAAAGGTTAACTTCAACTTGGTAAACTGTGAGGAGAGAAGAAAATTGAGGCAAATAACACTTATTTTATCTAAAATATCCACATTATTAAAAGGAAAGGAAACTCTGGATTCAAAACTATATGAATTCTGATTCAGCTCATCATCTGTTTCCCTAACAACAGCAGCAAGTGCTACAGCTAGACGTTTAGCATAAAACTTCCAACATCGTCCTATCATAGTTCGAAGTTTTCAGAAGCTAAACCCAAGGCAAGGCTTTGAGTGTAAGTAATTTATTTAGGAGATGATACACAGTTAGGGGAGTGAGAAAGGAAAGTCTGGAAGCAAAGTGGGGGAGGAAGGCCACATTACCAACACAGTATCTGCTTTCTGTAACTGGAACGCATTCACATTAAGGAGCTCCTAGGAGACTGAGAGTAAGCCTCAGAGGTGTCCTAACTGGTGTGTTCTTCCACTCCCCTCATTAAGTGGGAGTGCAGGGCAGGTAAGATAATGCTGTGGATGGACACCTTTAACTTGGGTTAGAGCTCCGCCTCTCTCATTCTGCTTCACCAGTTCACCTGAATATATCTGTTTTATTATCCTAGTCTGTTCGTTGTAAATTTATGTCCGCTCTAGTTTCATTTTGATTATTTGATTTATCTTGTGGTTATGGGTGATATTTTACTTCTTTGAATGCCTTTTATTTTTTTATTGGATGTCAGATATTTTGCACTTCACCTGGTTTGAAGCTAGATTTAAAAAAAAATTCTTATTAGTACATTTGAGCTTTGTTCTGGGGGCATAATTGTTACTTGAAAACAGTTTGATTTTGATGGAAGAGGAGGCGGTGCTTTTAATACTTGTTAGGAGGGACCAGAGCTGTGCTCATTCTAGGGCTACTTGCCCTCAACGCAGAGACAAAAACCATCTGTGGCCTCTACCCAATGTCCCATGAATCACGGGGTTTTCAAGTCCAGGTGGTGATATCAATACTGTTCCAGGCCCTAAGTGATATCAAGCATTATCCCCACTAATCCTTTTGGATGGTTCTTTTCTCAGCCTGGTGTCATCTTCTCAGATGCAAGTGCTGATCAGTACCAGTTGAGCACTCAAGTGGATCACTGCAGATTCCCAGACCTCTCTCTCTCTGTTAGCCTTGTGTAGTTTGGTTGAATACGCATCTATCAACTATCAAAGTTTTTATTTTCCTCAGTGGTGGATGATTCCTACATAGCAACTTGTTTAGGAGTTAGTATGGTTGGAAAATAACAACTATTTTCAAGGTTATAGTATTTGTAGCATATAAACCATTAATGTATTTCTTGAAACCCTACAGCAATGATGTGTGCCTAGTTCCTCCAGGGACTTCACCTCTCACCTGTCACCATCATCTTCAACTCTTAGCTTGAGAAAAAAAGCACTAATTTCCCCCCATTAACCACTCTGTTCAGGTTTGCTAAACAAAAATTTTAAAATGTGCTTACTCTGAAAAACTCTCAGTTGCTTAAAAACAAGTAATAAAAAATTTAAAAATTACCATTAAATACTTACTCTATTTCCAAAACTGTGTAAGTTGAATTAAAAAAAAAAAAAGATGTATTGGCATGTCTACTTTGTCTTTTTTTCTTCAGTTATAAAAGCAATCATGCCTCATGTGACAAATGACAACACAAAAGGTGTAATGTACTTCTCGGCCCTGAACTTCCCCAGTCTCAAGTAAACCGAGTACTGTTATAAAGGATCTATTTAGTACAGTTATTGTTGCACTATTAAATTGTACCTGTAACAACAACCAATCTCTCAGATTCCCGTGATTGTACTTCTCTTCTGCAGCCAGATTCTTTGTGTCCCTAACAAATACATTTGGATCTGGACATCCAAAATGTGAAACACACAGGTGATATTCCCACTGTCCTTGTCTATCCTGTTAATGCGGGGGCTTTGGTAAGAGAGTCTGCCCTAGTTGAAACAAAGACCATTTTCCCTCAGAGGAGCCAGTAAACTTCTAGCTGTAGATATTAAATATTGAGTCTTGATTTTAGAAGCCATGTTTAAAAATTAAAAACAATACAGAAAGTGTTTGATTTCTGTCTCAACTCTGTGGCCTGAAGGAGTCCACTGGCAATGATTCTTCAGTTACGCAGCAAAGAGGAGGGACTCTGCAGGGTTTAAAGGTCAAAAGAAGAGGTGAAGAAGAAGAAACAGGAAGAAACTTTAGTGAAAAAATTTGCAAAACTTAGATATCCTCAGACCCACAGAGTCTCTGTGACACTATAATATTTTCTTGTTTTTTTTTTTGAAATGTTCTACCCTGTGACAACTGTTATCTCTTTTTACAAATAAAACCATAATGTTCACAGCAAGACCTATCAGAATAAGTAGGTGCCAATGCTCTTTTTGACATAAACTAGGTCATTTTTGAGGATATATCCATTTTTAAAAATATAATTTTTAGTAACACCCACCACAACATAATCCATATCATCATGTCTCAACATATGTCCTATGAATCATTTTCTAGCATGTTTCCTGACCAAAAAAAAAAGAAGAAGAAGAAATTTCACTGTCAAAAAATTTTAGATCATGTGAATGTTAGATAACTCTCTTGGAGACATAAAATGAACGTTGTCAGGCATTGCAAAGTCCTGGAGTAAGTCAACACATATGATTCTAACTCTGCAATTCTCAAAGACATTTAATCAAAATGGTATTTTTTCTACAATGTTTATTTACTATTATTGAACATTCAGGGGATGTTGCCTCAAGTGCTTCTCACCAAAAACTTTTATTTGTATTGCTTTCTTCTTTTTAGTGTTTAATTAAAAGTAAACTGAGATCAAGAGGGAGGCCTAGGCTGAGAGGCAGTTGCTGTGCCTGAAAGAAAACCTTGATCCCTTGCTTATTAGTATCCAAGGTGCTACTACCTGACTCACTCATAATCCCTCTTCAAGAACCTTTTGGCCAGGAAGCTAAGGATTTCAGTCCTTGTCACAGCATTGACTTAAATAAATGGTATTTATATCAATAGCTTGAGAAGTCCTTGGCCTTGAATTGTCCTACAAGTGTCCCACCCAATTTCTGAGTTTATAAAGGCTTACATATCTGAACAGTACTATTATAGATTCTGGTGTTTTTTCTCAGGGAAATTTCATATTTTTCTGATTTACCCACATTTATATATGAGTTTTAAAATTGTTTAAAAGTGATCTTATGTGGCTCCTAATAAGAAAGTATAACCTTATATCTTAGAACATGTGGACAAGAGGGTAATCTGCATTCACAGATTTCTGATTTAAGAAAAAAATCTGAAGAGAGAAAAGAAATGAGGAAGAAAAGAGAATACAAAAATGACACATTGCACCTGAACTTTTGAATTTGAATGCCTTGAATGGGACCTATGCGTATTTAATCAGGTGACTCAGGCTTGCTCTCTTGTCTTAGGTGTTCCAAAGTAGCTCAACAAGTCCAACCTTAAATTAGTGTTCTTTCTTCAAATACTTTGTCCCAAGCAGAGTACTCTTCCTTATGGAATAATACCACAATTTAGCTAAACATGTATGCCAGAATCATAAAGCAGATCCCTGAAACTTTCTCCTTCATGCCTAAAATCTAACCAATCACAATTTTTATTATTGTATATTATTATTTCATGAATATATTCATGCCTAAAATATTTTTTATCAAAACATATCTTTTGCGAGTCTTATATACACTTAGCAGAAGTGTCTGGCATTGTAGTAAATGCCAAACATATAGTGCTGAATAAATCAGAGTACCTGTACTTACCAGTGTCTATTCTAGTTGGATAGAGATAAAGACAGTAAACAAATAAGTAAACATATGACATAGCAGGTAAAGATGAGTGCTACCCTTAGACTAAAGCAAAATGAATAACATAAAGAATGACCATTAGGTAGATACCACTTTATATGGCAATAGTTTCCAAACTGCAGACTAGAAGGTTATAAAATCAATTCAGCAAGACAGCATTTTCAATAAAATAGAGAAGACAAGAATGCAGACAGAAAGTTTCAAGTGAGCATTTCACATAGTCAAAATGATAATAAGTACTGTTTTATAATTTTTATAATAATTTTATTAGAACATATGTGCATTCTTGTGTTTGTGTGTTTAATATAAAATTGTATTCTGAACCATCCCTCAAAATATAATTCCTTTCATGATGTATCAGCAAAACAGAACCAAAAATTCAAAAGAAAAAATTGTTATATTGAGCAGCTGTGAGTGGGGGAAGAACATGCAGGAAAAGAAACAACTTGCGTGAAGACACTGAAGCAAGAGGCATGTTCGTGGAACATCAGGGATTTGCGTGTGGCTGCGCATCATTGGAAGGGAGCAAGAGTGATAAGATTTGTGTTTGGAGGGGGAAGTAAGAGCTAGACCTTGTAGGGCCTTTTAGACCAGAGTAAGGTCCTTGGATTTCAATCAAAGTAAGGTCACTTGGGGGTTTTAATTAAAGAATGACACAGACTCATTTACTTTTACACATATTATTCTTTCTTGTATGTAGCGAATAGATGTAAGAAGGCAAGGATGGAAGCAGGGAGGACAATTGGAGGCCATAGCAATGATCCAGAAAGCCATGACAGTTGGTTTGAGGCACAATTATACTTATACACAAATTGATAAAAATCACTTGATTCTGTTCCTATTCTGAAGGTTTAGACAAAAGGATTTGCTGATGGATCGAATGTGGATGAGAGAGACACCAAGGAGTGAAGGACACCAAGAGAACTGAGCCTGGAGTAAAGAGGATGGAGTTATGATTCACTGAGAAACTCTAGGATAGGGGTGATTTTATCATCTTTGGGGGAGACAGGTGGTCACTTGAGAGATTTTGCACAAGCAGTTGAACATACAGGTTTATATTCTTGGAAATGATTTCCTGGAAGTCAACAAAAAATAGGTAGCATGGGAAGCGTTGAGAGTATTTAGACAGAGAAGGAAGGAAAAGGGAAAGGAGCAGAGACGAGGGATCAGCTAATACTGTAGGAGAGAAAACAAAAGGAAGTGGGGTCCCAGAAACCAAAAGGGAAAAACAAGTGCTTTAGGAGAGCAGTGGCGATCAGCCATACCAGTTACTAAAAAGCCTAATAAGATTTTGTTTCTCAGTGTGGAGGGCATTGATGACTTTGACTTCTGTTTGTGTAGGTTGATGGAAATTAAAGCACGACTGGAGTAGGTTCGGGAGACAACTAGAGAAGTGGAAACAAATAATAATTAGAGTTAACTTTGGCTTAAGCTCTGCTAATAAAAGTAGAAGACAAATGGAAGTACTGATGGCTGATGGTGGGTGTGGGAATGAGATCTCATGAACAGACAGATTCATTTTTCTTGGATAGGAGACAGGAGCTTTCCTGTACAGCAGGGGTGTCAAACTCATTTTCACCAGGGGACCACATCAGCCTGACAGTTGCGTTCGAAGGGCTAAAATAATTTTAGGACTGTACAAATGTAACTACTCCTTAACTGCTAAGGAGTTGAAATTACATTCAGCCCTTTGAAGGCAACTGTGAGGCTGATGTGGCCCCCAGTGAAAATGAGCTTGATACTGCTGTACAGTATCAAAAGGGGAGGGAGGCGGAGGATATGGATACAGACACAGGTGATTGAATAGAGTGTGAAGTTTCTGCTAATTTTTTTTATCTTTTCAGTGAAATATGAGGTTCATCAGGGTGTGTGAAAAGAAACAAGAAGGTAATGGAGTTTTAAGAATTGCCCGCTGAGTTCCTATGTCTTTAATCAGCATCAACTTTAGCCCCTAATTAGTCTTTTATCCAATTTTTCAAAAAATTCAGCCTGACAATGGTGTCAGGTAGCTTAAAGACCTTCAAGAGCTCCCCTTTTCTCTTTAAGCATCACCTGCAGTATTTAAATGGCCTACAAGGTCCTTCATGGACTGGTGCCTTCCTCCCTCTTCAGCATCGTCTCTCACCTAGTATCTCTGACCATGTTTCATGCCAGACTGACCTTGGAATATGATATAATTCTTGTTAGCAGGGCCTTTGCACATGCTATTTCCTATGCCTAGAAAGCTATTTAGCCTCAGTCTTGCCTTTTCTGTCCACCACTAATGCTACCTTCCTAATCCTAAGAGCAGATTAGACTTGTTATATTCCTTGTTGTCTATTTTTTTCTAACCTTAGTTTTACTCAGTTTATAATTCTTAACTTTTCTCAGAAAATATCTGTCTCCTCCTGTGGTTTCTATGGGAACATAGTCCATGTGTATTGGGCTCAATTCAGAGGTCTGTAAGTCAGCGCAGTATAGAGCATCCCTCTTTCTCATTTGACTTTTAAACTGATTGAGAAATATGACAAATGAGTAAGGCCCATGGAGACCAAAGTACCACCCTTATCACTGATAAAGTTTGGTTGGACAACATGGCTCATATCTATAGATATTCAAATTTCTTAAAGCTTATCCCCAAAACAAGGCACACTCACCAGCTGTGGTAGATCGTGCCCCCACCCCCGCACTATCCCCCCCCCCCCCCACACACACACACATACAGATAAGCACAGACAAAAAAAATCTGCCTGGAGCCAGTCACTTTCCAGCATGATGGAAGAGGAAGAGGCTAAACTGTATATACTCCCTTCCTTTTCATTCCAGAGTCACTAATCAGATTAAATTACTGCTCTTGGGAGAAATAAATAAAGGGAAAAAGAGAGGAAGGAGCTCCCTCAGTATGAAAGGAAATGTTGTGAGTAGACAATAAATATTTTATACCAATACTCGCTAATATATCACTAGAGTTTACCCAATTCAGTGTTTTAGTCATGGTATGCTTTAGGAGAGTAAGTAAATGAATAAAAAATTAATTATTGGCTTCCTGGTTTTTGATTTCTACTAATTTACAAAAATCTTTTTGACATGCTAAACCCTAAATTCACTTGTGTGATGATTTAGATTCTTACTCTATCATACCTTGGAACAGAGGCCAGCAAACTGTATAGCCCATGGGCCAAATCTGGCCAAGCACCAGTTTCTGCAAATAAAATTTTCATGGCACACAGCCATACTCACTGAAGTCCACATTGCCTATGGCCACGTTCGCATTGTGGTTGCAGAGTTAAGGAGTTGCAGCAGAGGCTTGAGGCCTGCAAAGCTTACAAAATTTAATCTCTCAACCTTTACAGAAATAGTTTGCTCACCCTTTGCTTTACAAAGTCACGGAAGAGACGCAATACAGGAGCAACAGTAAATGCTGGATGTAAAACTTGAGAGGACAGAGGGCAGTTAAGAAACTTTGGCAGTGGGAGGAAAACAGAAGCTTTGCCGGATAGTCCCTTTGCAGCGCTCTCTTTTATTTGGTTGATAAATACTTGGAGACAGACAAAAAAAGAAAAAAAAAAAAAACACATTTTAACCATGGCTTGGCTCTGGCTTGGAGAGTGCTTGTGGTTACTCTTACTGACCTGTCGCACCTGGAAGAGAGCTTGAATGTCAGCTCAGCTTCTACTCCACTGGCTTTGTCCGTCTTGAGGAAGGATTTCAACCATACAGTTGCTTTTACCCAAGGCTGGGAAGAGAGGTGCTCATACTAATGATATCCTGCCTATAGATGCCATAAGCTACTTACATAGGCATTTTTATTCTTTCTCTTTAAGTATCACTCTCCATGTAGCTGAGAGGTTCAGACAAATAGAAAAACTCTCTTTTTGTATATTTGTTCATGATACAGTTCTATCCAGCTGTGTTCTTAACAATACCTCTGCCAATTTCTCTAAAGCTATCTCTTTCAAATAAAGTGAAAAATGGCAAAACAATAAAAATGCACTTTGCTACGTGTATTGATTGAATTATCTCATTCTATGAGTAGGGGGTTATCTGTAAATTATGTTGTAATATACCATAAAAATTGTCCCAGGATAACTCTTTAAACCACAAAGCGGGGCTAGTGATACTGAGTTTACAAAGTATCTCAGTGCTTTGAAAGGATGTGAACTGGAATTGCAAACTCAGGAAAAAAAAAATAACAGCTAACATTAGTGGAGCTCTTAGTACATACCAAACAATGTTCTTAGCACTATTTCTGTTAATATTTACAGAAAACCTTGGCAGTAAGAGCAAATATCCATATTTAATAAAAAATAAAAGTGGAGCATGGAATCATGACTAATCAATAGAGAGTATGCCCAAGACTGTACAATCACTAAGTAACAAAAGTGGGATTCAAAGGCCTTATATGAGAGGCTTCAACTTTCTTTGCACATGGAGCCCTTAGCATTCAACCAATTTTGATAATAACTGACAATGACTTTGATTTCATGACTAAAGGAAACAGAACACACAGCTCAGTTTGTTAAGTGATTATGTCCAAGAATTTTAGTATTTATGTTCTCTGAGCTTAGTAGCTGCATAGGAAATAATAAACATAAAGAAAATAAATTTCATTGTACACAACCACAATTAGTCACTAACGAGAGGGCACACCTGTTGGGCATTGTATAGCTTGCCCAAGCTTAGAGTCTGGTGGACACTGCCACCCCAGTTTCTGTTCCACACTGATTTTCATGGTGGTGCTTAATTTTTTATCCCAGCAACTTTCAAAAAGGTTTCACAAGCTATGGTGTCATCAGAAGGAAAACAGTGTGGTCTAAACTTGAACTTGTGAACAGCCTGGAGCAAATAGGGCTTGTGGTGCCAAGATGTCACATTGTCCCTGTCAGATACCCTGGGATGCATTTGTACACAGTTTAGGAACCACAGCCTTATTCATCATCTTGTTGTTTCATAGCCTCCTATTAAGCACTGACTGTTTGAAAAAAAAAGTAGTGCACAAACAATATTGGGAATAAATATATTTTCATTGGTTAAAAAAACTAGGAGTGAGTCTAAGGCATAGACACAATGAAAATAGGGAAGTGACAGGATTGGTGCAAAGTGACAAGCGGAAGCTTGGAAGTAAGAGTCCTAAACTCTCACTGAGCCTCTTAGTGATACTAGTGCTGTGCTAAGCCCAAGTAAGAGTCAATTCTTGCCACATTTTACTGGTACAGAAATACCTATGATAGTAGAATAAAGTTAAAGGGTAAGAGTCAAGTAAATATTATAGGCAGAAATTGGTATCTGTCATTTCTACATCAGCAATAATTCCTAAATTCATTCTAATTTTTTTTGCCTTTCCACCTTGGTTTTTCATCCTAAATATTTATTACCTGCTTTTTATTGGGATTGGAACTGTGGGTTTCTATGAACCTAGAATACAGGGTTGTTGTTTTTTTTTAAGATTTTACTTATTTATTTTTAGAGAGAGGGAAAGGGAAGGAGAAGGAGAGGGAGGGAAGTATCAAAGCGTGGTTGCTTCTGGCACAATCCCCACTGGGAACCTGGCCCGCAGCCAAGGCATGTGCCCTGACTGGGGATCGCGTCAGCAACCCTTTGGTTCACAAGCCCACATTCAATCCACTGAGCTATCAGCCAAGGCTAAAACATAGTTTTTATACAATGCTACTCAAAATGCATTGTACGGGCTATTGTCAGTTTGAAAAAAGTTTGTTATTGGTTTGCAACAGAATAAGAGGAGAAATTGTTGTAAGAATTTAGAAAATTTTATAGTGATTTGGCAAAGTAATTTCTGTTGAATTTGATAATAAAAATGGGATTTGCATTTAACATGTCAGCTTCTTAGATTTAATTTCCCTTGTAATTCATTTTAACTATATTTTACAAAAATATTTGTCCATAACACATTGGAAATTAAAAGACATAACAAAAATGGGTTTTTCACCATAGCTTGAGAAGCTCAAGGGTGCCTTGGGTGGGCATGTGTCCTGGGCCCGGTGGATTCTCGGCCAAATGAGGAGGAGATAATGTGAGAGAGTTAAACAAGGATCCTCCAAAGCACTGGACACATGATCGGACCCAGCAACCAGTCCAAGTGCTGCGCTGACTATGATGACTCACCCACAATGAATGGCAGAATAGATAAAAAGTGATAACTCATTTCTGTCTTCCCAGCAATTAGTACCATAACTGGTGCATTCAAGGCACTGAATAAGCACTGATATTTGAGTGAACAGAAGATAGAATACAATGACGAAAATGATGATGATGATGATGATGATGACAAAACTTTCCATCATTTATTTTAATTATGCCTTGTACCCGGCACTGCACTTCTACACTTTATATAAATTATCCCTAATCTTCACCAGAACTACTCAGATATGTATTATGCTTCAACTGAGAGATGAAATCTCCATTTTACAATTGAAGAGAGGCTGCATTTTTGACAGGAGGCTTGGGGAAGTGGAGAGGCGGCTTTATGGAAAGAAACAAGATTGGAACTTTGTGAAGGATGAGCAGTGCTGTTGGAAGCAGAGAGGAAGAAACACCGTAGCTTATGTGGAGACAACTGTACAAAGCAAAGAATGCAAGACACAAGGCGTCCTCAGGGAAAGATGGGTAATAAGCATCTGATGAGTCTAGATCTAAGACTCTTAGGGGTTGGGGGAGCTGGTGATCTGACTACAGAGGGCACGCTTTACTTAAAGGCGCTCATATTTATTAAAAGCATGCACATTTATTAAAAGCAAAACGATAACAAGAGCAAAAAGTAAAACACCATACCATTGAGCTAAGACTTTCTTACGAACCTGACTCAGTGCTCATCGCCTCAATTGCTTTATGACCTCCAAGTGTGTTTTCCTTACCTTCACTATGTCTTTTGTATCACCTAGTTTCCCTTCCCAAGGCAAAACAGGTTGTTGTTCAATATACTTCTGTATGGTATATTTTGTGCATGTACTCATGTTTGTCATTCTCTGCTTACTAGGCTTTGAACTCTATGAGATCAAGGTTTTTCTTCATCTGTGTTTACTAATGACAACCTGTAACCTAAAAAATATATCTAGCATATGCTTGATGTATTATCTACTTGACTATCCACATGTGACAAAAAATACTCAGTGGTTTAAAACACTATAGTGTAATTATCATAATGTGGGACTTGGTGTATCCTCTGACAGTTTTCTCCGGCTTCGTTCCTGTGGCTGCACTGAGGTGGAAGGTCACCTGGGCTGGAAGGTCCGAGACAGCTACACTCATGCCTGGCAATTGGTGTTGGCTGTCAGCTAAGATGCCTGATATCTTCACCACATGGCCTCTCATCTTCCAGCGAGCTGGACTGGCTTCCTTATGTGGTGTTCTTGGCCCACATTCCAAGGGGGTGAAGACAGAATCTGTGAAGCTCCTAAAGCACAGTCTTAGAAGTTATTTAATATCACACCCACTGCATAAAGTTATCAAAGCAGGTCATGTCACCAACCTGTACTCAAGGAGTGCAGAAACTGCCTCTACTTCTTATAAAAGGAGCTGGAAAATTTTGTGGCCATGCTTTTAAATCAACAACAGTTTGATGTTCAATAAGAATTCATTATATGAATGAATGGTGTGATTAAAGGCATAGCAAGAAAAAAATACAGCAAATTCTTCAGTTCATCAGTAATGAATAGTCATGTGGTTTCTTGAATATGAGATGGCATGATTAAAGTGGAGTTTCAGGAAGAGTGACCTGTTTGTGGCTACAGGAAGAAATAAACTGGGGCGAAACTAGATGTGGAACGGTCATTCGAAGTCTGCCATGATAAACCAGAGTAATGAAATGAGGAACTAGAAGATTCCTCATAAATTTGGCTCCTCTTTTCCGTTTACTTATTTGGGGTTTACAGCAGTGTAGGGAGGTGGCACAATTGTTTGTCTAAGGATAGGTGTGTGGGACCTGCTAGTGTATGGCAGGAGAATAAATAAAATGTACCTGGAAAGGAATTAGGATGCCATGAAAATCTGAGTAGCTCCAGACAATAGTCCACATGCTTATAGGTTTGTTTTAATTTGCTGGCAAGTCGAGATAGTTTGAAAATTCAAGGTAAAATGTGAAACCTGTCCTTTTGAGAAGAAAAAAATTTCCTTGGGCTGTTTTTTGAACTCCCAAAGACATAATATTTAGAGGTGCAACTTGGTGTACTAAAGTAAACTTAAAATCCTCATGGCCATTTACTTAGAACTGACTGGTACAAAAGAAATAGAAACATTAACTCATACAGTATTTCAGTTCTTCCTAGAGACATCAGTTCAGCGTCTTCTCATGTTGCTGAAAAATGGAGAGGCTCATACATCTCAAGGTGTTTCCACTCTGGGTGGTTACACTCGGCATTATTTCTCCTGTCAAAGATAGATTTTAAAAACACCCCATTTTTAGGAATGTTTTGCTCTAGAAAAGCTATTATTTTCTTTCTTAGAAAGGCAATACAGAGAGAATCCAAGCTTATCATAACTCTAGTCATAAATTTATCTAGAAAAATGCCTACTTTTATATTTCACTATAAGAGCAAGGAATTGATGGAAATGTACCCTAATTCCTGTCTAAAAAAAAAAAAAAAGGTTATCCTTTGAAGTTTGCAAAACTTCTTTTTTAGCAATGGAAATTTTCAATAAAAATCCTTAAGTGTATAAGCATAAAAATGTGATGTTGGCCTATCTTTTATTTGTTATTCAAAATGTGATTGAACACTACCCCTTTTAGTAAACATTTTTGTTGTAAGTAGATTTTGTTCTCTGTAATAAAAATAAGGACTCAGAATTCTGACTTTCTCTTCCTGATAATTCCAACTAACAATTATACTACTTTATCCAAATGAAAGGAAGAGGTTCGTTTGTGTGTTTGTTTTGAGACCCTTAGGCCAGTGTATCTATACATTTTGCCTCTTAAAAATCTCCTTCAAAATCATTAGTGGCCCCACTTCAAACATACAATTGCAAAATTTCCTAAAATGTGTTTTTTTTTTATTTTTATTTTTAATTAATGATTTAGGTGATTTTTTTTGAACAATGAAAGTTCAGACATCTGCTCTAGTTTTGAACTCAAGTGATTTCTTTTATACACTCTCAAGTAGGTAAGAAGTAGTCTGTACCTTAAAACAAAATAGGAGTCACTGATATATATTAAAAATACTTATTTGGCATTCTCTTTATGCGAGAAAACACTCAAAGTGCTAGGAAAAGAGTCACTAATCAGATCAATTCTCTGTTTTCAGGGAGCTCTAAATGTAGAGATAATTCAGTTGTAATACAATCACAAAAATGCCATTAGACATGAGACAAGTCAGGACACAATTTCATGAGAACTTTAAGGAAGAAAAGAGGAATTAACCTCACAGCACGGTATTAAAGGAGGCTCAAGGGACGGGAGTTCTACATAGAGGTGAGAGAGATCAAGGTGTTCTCCGGTACCGTGATTTGTTCTTTGTTCCTGAAGCAGAAAGTATAAGTGAAAATGAGAGATAAAGATGAATAAGAGGTAAGAGATAGAGCTAAACTGGTCCACTGGAACAACTTATAAAATTTTTTGTTCTATTTTATTTTTTTAAATTTCTTTGGCTAAATTCATTTAGCCAATATATCTTATATGAGGTGAACTGATACACAGCTACACTGTACTCCTATATTCCTAGAGAGTATGGTTAGATTATTGTTCAAAACATGTTGCCAAAGTAGAAATCCTGTTCTATAAGAACAGAGAATAACCTTTTTTCTAAAATGAATCAGTTGGTATATAAAAGCAGCTCACTACCGAAAAGTAGAGTCCTCAAGACTTGTTTTCTCTTTTTAGAAACTGATCATTCTCTAAGAACTTCATCTACTTCACATCCACTCTACCAACAAATCTGGTTAGTTTTGCCTTCAAAATATATCCAGAATTTGATGACCTCTCACCATTTGCATTACTATCACCTTGACCCATAATAACCTCTTTCCTATTCTGTAGTTGAACAACAGCTGACTGGCTTTTTGGCTTTCATCCTTGCCTGTCTACAATTCGTTCTCTGTACACAAACTATTGCAGAATAAAGCTAAAGTAAGGCTTCTGTTACATAATGGGGATGAATAGGCAAGTTTTTGACTCTCAACTGATTCACTTGAGGACTTGGGTCATTACCTTTTACAGTTTTGATCGGAGTGTACAAAGGTAACAGGCATGGCCTCAGAAAAACATGGTGACCAGGCCTCACTCAGATCCTTGTCAGTGAGCATCTACATGGCCCCACAACATAAGTCACTCGGATCATTAAAGATGTGAGCCAAAGCCGAGGGGAGCCCAGAGACAGTAGCAGAGGAGGAAACACTGAAAATCAGTTGACTGTGTATGGCCAGCTCTACCTGTAAGAGTAGCAGATATTTGCACAAATCTTCTTATCATAAGTGCCCCCTTCCAAGGGGGAAAAAAAAAAAGAAAGAAAGAAAGAAAGAAAAAAGGAGGCTCAAGCATTCAAGCATCCTGGAGAAGCTACTCCTATACTTTATACAAGTAGACTTAAGTGACACAAGGAAATGACTGTATTCTGTAATGTGCTGTATCACCCAGGTAAGCTTGCAGACTGAAGAAATTATTGTTTCTTACATCCCAACTATCAGCCCTTTCTGGGAGTTTTCTCTTGTCTGAATATCAGCTGAATTATCACAGAATACTAATGATCTTAAGATACTGAATTCTCTTCCTGACAATCAGGGGAATGGAATTTTAAAAACTCCTGTTTAAGCTATTTTATTTCCTTTGAGGACCTTGATTTTGAAGCATTCCAAAGCCTTAGAAAATTCTTTTGGAACAGGTTGATAGGGATTTAAGTAATAGGTATGGTTAATTTCTTTCTCTCCAATAATGAGAGGGACTAGTCTCTGAAAATAGCACACAGAATTAACCAGCAGAAGAATTAGCTACTCATATATTTCTGCTATTACCGCCTTTGCCCTTGAAGATACAAGTACACTAGGTAGGTAATCAATGTTTATATGAGATGGCCATTCCCATAGCACGTGCTTGTGATAAAACATATTTTGTCCTGACCTATACTTCCAAGCTACACTTTTGTTTCTGGCCTGACAAAAATGGCACTATGTCTTATTTGATTTTGTTGTTACCTTTTATTTACCACCATCTCATAATTTCAAAAACAAATATAGAACTCAAAAAATGAATAAAGAATGTTGAAGGCAATAGTTAACATCATCAAAATAGTTCAGAGTTGAGTAAGAGGACTCATATAATACTCATTACTCTTCAAAGCTCCAACTTCCCAATGACAGTTTGACTCTACACACATGGGCAAACCTGTGGTTTTCTATTTTACTTTTCCTGGGTGTTGACATGCTCTGCTAAACTGAGATGAATTTGAAATTATGAACATAACTATTGTCTCTTTCTGAACATAAAAAAGCTAAAAATAAACGAAGTAATCTGGATCCCTGTGGACTTCGTAGTCAGCCTTTAAATGCAGGGTTGAATCTCGCCCCCTCATTACCATGGGCGATACTTACACTCCTATAGTGTTTAGGCTATGGACTTTGGGGGGTTTTCCTTATACCCAAGGGAATTGAATATTAGCTAATTCATCTATTTCAAAAATTTAGCAGAAGAGTCAAGTTAATTTCTGGTAACAGTTTCTTACACCTTATGTTTCAAGCAACACTAATGGAAATAAAATAGTGAAAATCATAAAACTCAAACAATGTAAAAAGTAAATATTCTTTCATCCATGTTCAAATTCCTTGTTCTTAGAATTTGCATTTTTAAAAATATGGAATTCGCTGACAGACTATGCCCTCTTTAAGAATCACTTAACTGAGATCAAATGAGCACCTTGGCCCAAATCCTAAAAAAATTTATAACATTATCACCCTCATCTTACAGATAAAGTCATGTGGCTACTAAGCCTGTGGTCACTGAAAGGCTTATAAAATCACAGCTGTTGTAGGTGATGAGAGTGCAGTGACTCAGGTTTTCTTTGTCTTGGTGACACTTTTTTTCCAACAATTCAAGTCAATCCTCAAACTGTAGTTTTAATTTTTTATTTCTTCCCAGAAGATTAGTAAAAAATTACTTGGATGTTTTTATAGGAAAAAGGACTGGCAAATATCTTTTTCTTGGTCTTGGTAACATTAGCAACTGACTTTCTAAATCAAAAGTTATGTTTCAAATTAGAAATAACTTGCATGAAGCCAAACCTCTGTCTTGCCTCTCAAGAGTCCTTGAAGAGTATCCAAAGTCGGGCTACACCCAAGGTATTTCCTGCTTTCTTTGGTCAGGGGCTTTCCATAAACAAGTACCTTTCTCCTCACATTAATATTATTTTTAAGGGAACTTGTCAGTGGAAGGAGGCAGCCAAATTCCTTCAGGAAATAACAGTCCAGTATAGCTGCTATCTAAACAATCAATGTATTTTATTCTTGCCCTTCTCACACCTACAGCCCAAACTGTACATTTTACCAAGATGAATCTTAAGAAACAGTCGCGTAGATTCCAAGTTTAACTAGTTCTTAAAGTTTCAGTGTGGCTCACCATGGGTATGAGTGGAATTTAGGTGAAGTGGAAAATGGATTCTTCCTTCTCTTCCTCACTCTCCTCACCTCCCCTACAATATATTTCTTTTTGACTGAGCATCCATCTGTTTCAGCAATGGTGTGGGTTATCTTGCGTGATTATAGCCATCCAGTGGTGCACATTTTCACTCTTTCTTGGTTGCTGCTCTGCCCCCATTTCTCTGTTTCTTCAAATCCCCATGTGTCTACATTTGTTCACACATGGGTGTGCACACTCACGCAGAATGATGTGTTTATTCTGGAAACAGTCATAGCACCATATTTGCCAATGTGAGATCACTGGAATAACTTTTGCTGATGTCTTCCATATGTTGGTTGACCATATGAATTCTAGTTTAACCAATGTGTGCAATCTCTCATTTTCCACATATGCTGAGCAAGGCTCTTATTTAGAAGGCAGGGGAATTGCCAAGTGTCTGACGATAGCATTCTGTGAGTACGTTGCTTTATCCAAAAGAAAATGTGTCCTTAAAAAGGTCTGATGTCTCTTATTGTTAAGCTAGTCACACATGGAACCATAACGTTTTCAGATTTTCTGGATTAGTAACAACAAAAATTGAATAGAGAAAATAATTAAATAAGTCCCATGGAGTAAATAATATATCATTTTTCCTTAGGGGAAAAAGCTTAAAGAGACTCACAAGGCATTAACAGAAATAATTCATAAGCATAATCCTGTTTTGAGTTTTATTCTATCTTGTCTCTGTTTCTTGAGTCACACAGCCACTTTTCTTACATGAAGTCATGCATGTAAGTCATGCATGAGGTGCATGATCATGAAGTGATAACTCTGGATTTTCATGCCCTTCTCCAATTGGATTTACCTAGGTTTTATATGACATTCAATAGGCCTTGATATTGAAAATGTCTATTTTTTCCTGTTGTCATGTTATTTGTAACTTATTTCAGGTTTTTCCTGAGCTATAAGGTGATGTATTTCAGAGAAGAAAGGTAACATTACCTGCATACTTTAAAATAATTTTGAGTTGGAACTTTTGTTGATTTTTGGTTAAGAATAATACTATAAAAATGCATAGCTAGCCTTGGCTGGTATTGTTCAGTGGATTGAGTGTGGTCTATGAACCAAAGAGTTGCTGGTTCAATTCCCAGTCAGGGCACATGCCTGGGTTGTGGGCCAGGTTCCCAGGAGGGGACGCACGAGAGGCAACCACACATTGATGTTTCTCTCCCTCTCTTTCTCCTTCCCTTCCCCTCTGTCTAAAAATAAAATAAATAAAATCTTTAAAAAATGCATAACTACGTATTATAGTTGACTCTTTTTAACTTTCTTTTTAGGCATCCATTGAATTTTCACTGATTTTTGAAAATTGAGTTTAGTTTCTTTCTGCCTTACATCTCTTTATAACTCAGTTCATTGGACTTTTTCATCCTTGATTTTACTATTGATAAATACATCCTCTTCATGTATTTTTAACCTATAGCTATTAATATTGTACCAGATTCCATTTAGATGAACTAGTTAGTAGAAATGTAAGGTTGAAATTTGAAATTATGTGTTCCTAATATTTGAGGAATTGTATCTTTTGTAGTAACATAACAGACAACAGAAATTCTACTGAACAGAAACACAAATTTTTGACTCTCTGAGTAATATAAATAATTAAAAAGTCATGTGATCTTGGACTATGTCTATCCTCTGTAGCTTGAAATAACAACCAAAAATTTACAGCACACAATGAAACCAAGTGAAACCGATACTTTTCACTGAACACAGAAGCTACATTGGCAGGAAATTGTAGGAACTAAAATATTTAACCCCAGAAACCCTTAAGAAAAAGATCCCATTATGCAATTGGGTATTTGTGGACTCAACAGATCCATAAATCTCCCAAGTTAAACTAGAGAAAAAGTATCCATGCCTAGGACAGAAGACTCAATATATAAATTCATTAATCTGTTTCTTATGATAAAGACACTTCCTTTTGTGATTTTGGTGATACTAATGGCTAAAGGTGACGTGATTACAGAGTATAAGGCTTTGGCTGCACAGGCAACAACTAAATTCTTACTTTGCTGAGTGATCTTGTGGACAGGCAACTGTTCAGTGTGTCATGCACCGCTTATTGAGTCATTCACCCAACAGTGACCGCATTAAAATCATAAAGGTCATGGCTATAATACAAAGATAGCAAGGACCTTGTCAACAGACATCCAGCATAGGCAACAGGCTACTATTGTATTGGAACTAAGCACACCCCTGGGATTTGGTCTAACTCTAATCCCAGTATAGCAAACACACCTATGTATTTTTGGAATTGTGGTGCAAATCAAACACTAATGTTATTTACTACCACTAATGGCAAATATAATACTAATAATGCTATTTTGATTACCTTATTCATATAACTTCTAAATTTCTAAATTTAATTATTTTCTTAAGTTCTTAGATATAGAATTGTTGAATCAAAAAGTCATCTATGTATTCTTAAGGATTTTGACACATATTCCACATTGTTCTCCAGAACATTACTATTTCACTCTCCCACTAAGGACATACGACAAAGCCTGCACCATCACAGGGATCAGGATGTGCAGAGCGTTGCGTTTTGATAAAAAAGCATTTGACGTGGTCTGAGGAAGCACACAGCAGATCATTGTGTCCGTCTCCCTGACAGTGAATCCCCATCTCTCCTCCTCTTTCTTATTTCTTGCTTATTCTGCTTTTGCATGAGACACAGTATCATTTTTAGAGAAGGTTGAGGCTGGGGGGGGGGGGCGGGGCGGGGTTCCTTTTCATTTAAGCACGCAGATATAGAATTCCATTTCTTTTGCCAGTAACTGGTTCAGATGGTCCATGAGACACCGTATCATTAAATAAAATCTACTGGGATGAGGTTACTGTTAAACAGTTTCCTTCATCTAGCAAGCACATTTATAAAGAAAAATGCTCCGATTTTGTGTACTTCTGGCTGCAGTTGTGTACTGACGCGATGTATGCCACTATGGCAGCCCTTTTGGAAGTATGAGGACCCATCCACTACTTAATAATGCTGAGGATAGCCAAATAGAAAGTACAAGAAAATCAGGGACCTAAAACAAAAACAAAAATGGGGACCTGGATGCTTGTTAACCTCAAAATCTAGTAACTCTTCTTTATTGTTTAAGTCACTTTAATATTTTTTGTTACTTAAAGCTGATTTGTTTTAAAATTTTACATATCTGGAGCTTATTCATTTTTCCTGATAATTAGTTACTGAACAGATGCTGTCACTCTATGACACTGGAAATCTTACAGTTTTAAAAGCTTTTAAGTTGTTCTTGCTCTCTAAATGATCTAGTGTATACATTCACTTCCCAGGCTTCGCTTGTGCCTGTCTGGAGTCCTGCCTGAATTTCAGCAGCAAGGCAATCCAGTAGAGGACACGTTATCAACTACATGAATGACTGGTGAGAGATCATTCTTACATGAATGAATCTGTAAGAGAAAGGATTAGAGTCTTTGCTTAGATTCCTTCTCTGTTTTATGCAGCCTGTGGGAAAGTAGAATAAAATTCATGATGAATGCATGAATGCACCCCTAGTCAAGAAAAGGAAAAGCAGTTCACGTTAATATTGCGAAATAGAGGTTGTAGAGGTGCCAAGGAGCACAGGAACTCTAAGAGCAGCGCGCTTTTTACACACAAATTAGTGACAGTGAATATTGGTGACCTTTCCTAACATGCAGCTAATATTTTGACATTAAATGCACAATTTTTGTTCCTAACAAATACTTTTCAGACTAGTTAATTTTGCTAACACATACACACATACTCACATGCTTGTCTAATACATATTTGTTAATCACCTCTTCCTCCCATTCCTTGAAAAAGAAAAAGAAAGATGAAAAAATAAAAATGAGAAATGTTGCAGAAGTTCTTTGTCACAGACCTGGCATTAGGTCCTCTAGCATCTCTTTCCTGTCAACCTGTGCACACTTCTGTTATGTAGCACTTTGGATGCCGCAATTTATTCATTTATTTCTTTATCCTCTCTCTTCTAACAATACGATATTTTTGAAAACTGAGTTTGTAGGTTTTATCTCCATGAGTATAGTGACTGCTACACAGAAGGTATCCAATAAAAGTCTGGTAGAATTGCATAGGATAAATATTTTGAGGGCATATGAATAGCTCGACCTAAAATGAGCCCCCATTCAAATGAGGATGGTTCCATCACGGAGTGATTTATTTCAGCACAACATGGAGAAATAAGAATGGCACCATTATGTTTGATTTGCTGTATCCAGGAAAAGGAGCTTTGACTGAGTTGTACAAATTATAAGCAGGAAGTATACCTCTCCAAAATCTAAATGATTCGGTAAAAAAGAAAAAGGAGATTCTTTTCAGAGACCAGTATAAATGGGTAAAATAGAAATTAAAATAAGCCTAGAGGTTGGACATACACCTGGAGATATGAATAAAATTATTTGTCCAAATCAAGACATAGAAACGGTATGGGGGGACATATTTGCCAATGATACACTGGACAAGGGTTTACTTTCCAAAATATATAAAGAACGCACATGACTCAACACCAGGAGGATAAACAATCCAATCAAAAAATGGGCAGAGGACCTAAATAGACACTTCTCCAAGGACATACAGAGGGTTGGTCAATAGACATATGAAAAATGCTCAACATCAGTAGCTATTAGAGAGATGCAAATTAAAACCACAATGAAATATCACCTCCCACCTCTCAGAATGGCCATCATAAACAAATCAATGAACAACAAGTGCTGGCAAGGATGACAGGGATGTCAAACTCATTTTCACCAGGGGCCACATAAAGCCTCGAGGTTGCCTTCAAAGGGTCGAATGTAGTTTTAGGACCGTATAAATGTAACTACTTCTTAACTAGAAGCAAGGAGTTTGGCACTCCGGCCATGTAGAAGCAAGGTGCTGGGCCAGATAAAACAAGGTGGAGTGCAGGATTCGGCCCTCAGGCCTTGTGTTTGCCACCTGTTATGGAGAGAAAAGAGAAGCTTACTCCACTGCTGGTGGAAATGCAAACCGGTGCAGCCACTGTGGAAAACAGTATAGAATTTCCTCAAAAAATTAAAAATGGAACTGCCCTATGACCCAGTGATTGCATTGCTGGGAATATACCCTAAGAATCCCAAAACACCAATTCAAAAGATCTTATGCATCTCAATGTTTATAACAGTTATTTACAAGAGCCAAGTGTTGGAGACAGTCTAAGTGCCCATTAGTAGACAGAGTAAAACAAAACAAAACTGTGGTACATTTACACAATGGAACACTATGCAGCAGAAAGAAGAAGGGGCTCCTGCCCTTTGCGACAGCATGGATGGAACTGGAGAGCATTATGCTAAGTGAAATAAGCCAGTCAGTGAAAGACATATACCATGTGATATCATTTCTAAGAGGAATCTAATGAACAAAATTAATTAATGAGAAAACAGAACCAGAGACATGGAAACAGGGAACAGATGGACAGCTGCCAGAGGAAAGTGGGTGGAGGGAATGGTGGAAAGAAGGAGAAGGGAGTAATCAAAGAACATGCATGAATGACCCACGGACATGGACAACGGGGGGGATGGACTGTGGGAGCAGGGGGTGGGCAGGAAGGAGGAAGGCAAAGGGGAAAATCTAGGACAACTGTAACAGAAAAAACAAGAATAAAATTTAAAAGGAAACTAAGATAAATATCTGGGCTTTGTGCTTTGTGGAAAAATTCATTGGAAAAGTACTGTATCTTCTTTTTTTAATTTTTAATTTTTTTTCTATGAAGGACAATCAATCTCACTGAACATGATGCAATTACTAATGTACCAAAAGTATTATTATCAAAATATGGAAACATTTTCAGAGATTATAGTTATGAACCCACCTGAAGTTAATTTTATAATAATAACTAATGTATTTGGAAAACTCACTTAAATTACAATATCAGAACACTGAGTAGTGAACAAGTTCTCATGAAGTCAATGAATGAGCATTTGTATCTATGTCTGGACACCTGAGTTGACATCAATTTCTGCTAATAAGGGACTGTAATTTCGGACAAAGATATTTAGCTAATTATTTTTTCTGTTTTCTTTATCTGTAAAAAAAGAAGTTGTCTTAGATGGTTTTCTGAAGAGCCTAGTTATGATGAAATGTTAAAAGATCTAATACAATGTAAATTTCCAGGTTGAGAAAGTTAAACACTTCTATTTACTGCAGGACTACCCACAGCCTTTATATGCTAATGCACAGTATGGCTTTCTAAGACACTACTCTGCTTTGTAGTTGCAAAATTACGTGATTCTAATTGGTACTATGTCAGGCTAGGTCTCTTCTTCCACCTTAGTTAGACTAAGTGTATAAATCTGAGTGAAGAACTATGCGGCTTTCAAAGACATTTACAGACCTCAAAACCTTGCACAAACAGAAATCACCTTTTAACATCACTTTCAATCTAGCAAAGATACAGTTGCATCTCTCTTGATTTATTAATAACAATCTAAAAAGTTAAAATATTTCCTCATTAGATCTACATGCCCAGTAAATTTCTAACCTAAATTCATACACTAAAGATAAAATTAGAATGGAATTATTTCTTGACGGTATTAAGAACTAAAGTATCAGAGCATTGTTTTCTATATAATACAATTAGATATTTTTCTCTTTCTCTTCCCCTTGAAGTATCTACAAGACATGCAAATACATCTCAATTATTTTAAGTTATAGCCAAATATTCTTGCTCTCTGATCACAGCATAAATTTCCAGAAATTGTAAAAGGCCAGAGTTGGTCATTCAGGACATGGGGAACATCTGAGAAGACTTAAATATTGTGACAGGTGAGTTTACAATTTAAGAAGGTACTGGTTTTCCTAGTCTAAACTTTAGTGCCCGTCTTCATGCACAAAGAGCAATAAATAACAGTTGAACAGTGGAATGTAAATGCCGGGTACACACTTAAAATGTTCAGAAAGGGCCTTCTTAAATTGTATTAATGAAATATATAAATAACAGCTTTTCTTTGTATGCCCTGACTCTAGTGCAGGGGAATATTCGATAGCAAGCAGGTTTCAGTGATGTTTTACTGGCATTGACTTCATAAAGGATGGAAAAATGATGGATTAAAATTGGAGACCAATAGTAAACATTTGAAACCCAGAGAAAACAGTGGTCATGGTATGACCTTGTGTGTAAAGGTGACTCTCTAAGGGGACCATTAGCCATTCTTGATGCATAAATTTTGTTTGCAACAAGTATAGAATAGATTAGCACTGGTTGTCACAGAGAAGTTTTACATTAGACCCTAAAAGGAGTACCAGCTGGGCAATATTTCAATGAAGTTGTAAAAACATTACTAAATAATCACTTTTTATTGAATAGCTACAAAACCCATTGCATTAGACTCAAAATCATAGGAAAACAAATTCTGGTCAACTTTATATTTAGGGGATACATGTAGTTCACAGTCCTTGAATTAATTGTAATTCTGTTTGGATCTTGAAGAAGGATCTAGATACATTACACTTCTTCCCAGTTCTGACTCTATAATCCTTTCTTCTGTGATAGGTGGCATTAGCCTCTGTTGTACTATTTTCATTCCAAGTGAATAAGTCCTTTCTAGTAAAAATTCCTTGCTTGCAGGGCAATTATTCAAGCATTTTCTAATTCCGCAGAATGATCTGAAGGAGGTCATTCCGGAGAAGTCATTTTTCTCCCTGAGTGCTGACTGATAGGACCTCAGGAGTTATGCAGTCTTAGAATCACATTAGGAATCTAAGTTACAGAAAATTCTGTTATGCCGCAATGAAATTGATGGTCTTGTAGAATGGTGCATGTTCCCTTGTGTCTTCTCTATACTTGCCTGAGGGGTGAACTTTCTCAGCATTTGTGCCATTAAATCTGCCCTGCCTCATCTTCTTCTAAAATTACATTGCAAAACATGACAGACCATTGTTGTTTTAGGCTCAATCATTAATAAAGAAAAAATATTTAGTAACAAGGATTTTTGAGTTGCTAGAATCTGGCAAACTGGCACTGTCTAATGATTTCAGAAGCCTCACCTTTATTTTTTTCTCTTTTGTAAATCAATGAGAACCTAGTTCTAGAAAGAGAAGGGGCTGGGTTATCTTTGGATTTATTGTGGTGTAATTTACAATTGGGTTTTGATTTGAACAGAAGTTAACTCTGTCATGAAAACAATACAATCTATTCTCCAATAAATGTAAAATGTGCCTGAAAAAAAGGTATGTTGCTAAAGTGCAACCATTTTCCAACCAGTAACAAACTCAATTAAAAGTAAGAAAAGAAATTTTAGTTGTTTTACATTATAAAAATATCCATATAGAAGTCAGAAACTGTTGTTTAAAAAGCATTTTAAAGACCTCTGTACATTATGAGTTCTTAATAAGTATTACGTAGATCGATAATTGCAGTAATCATGACCTAGAAAACCGCACTATTAAGTAATTACTTTGGGTTCCTTGAACAGTCACAGAAAATCATGGCAAATCTTTAAGCATAGTTAGTTACAAAGTAGCAAACACCTTAAATACTATTTTAAGACACAGAATTAACTAGGTTCTTAAAAATAATGCTTCTGAAATTGTTACTGGGCAGGGTAGATATTCAGTAAAATAATTTTTTGCATTCTCTAATCACATATAGTAACCCAATTTTCTGAAAACAAAATATAAATTCAAAGTAATGGGAAAAGAAAATGTTACTGAGTTTTCAGAACATAATCATATCATTATACAAGGGGGGACCCATTAAAATGAAATTTATATACAAAAAAATGTGTATTCTTACATGTTTAACTTCAGTCACTTTCAAAATACTCTCCATTTGATGCAATACATCTATTGAGATATTTTTCCCACTACTCAAAACAGTCTTTGACCTTGTCAATTTCGATGCCGTCTAGAGCTTTTGCCATTTTTCGTTTCACCTCTTCCTCATCAGCAAGCCATTTCCCTTTGAGACTTTTTTCCATTGGACTAAACAAACAAACAAAAAAATGTTCCCGGGGAGAGATCTGGAGAATAGGGAGGGTGGGCCATGGGGGTCATGCCATTTTGGTCAAAAACTGCTGAATACTCAGCACAGTGGGGGCAGGTGCTCCCGTAAATCACCCATCAGGATATGGGCAAATGCATTTTGAAAGAATCTTCAAAAAAAGTCACTGAAGCTGAATGCAGCCTGTCACAACAGCGCCGGCTGGGATGCTGATATGGACGGATTCCTAGAACACTCACCTAGTGGGAGAGCCTGTACTACAAGGGGCCTGCCCGCCCGAAGATAATTCCATACTTAGTAGATGTTATGTTCAACGATGTTTTTAAAAACATTTAAAATATTTTAAATAATAATAGTACTTCATAAGTCACTGAAAAAATATTAAGACCTCTTATTTCCCTCTACTCTGTGCATTAAACACCATTGTATAATTGATGTCATACCACACATAAAACTACGTAGCCTTCATTCTCACATAAGAATATAATAAGACTTTTATTTATTTAAAAATTATTAGCTTTCTTCAGGTATATCCACAGAACTGGGATCACTGGGTCAAAGGGAAGATCCACTTTTAATTTTTTGAGGTTTCTCCATACTGCTTTCCACAGCCACAGCGGCTGCACCAATTTGCATCCCACAGCAGGGCAAAAGGGTTCCCCTTTCTCCACATCCTCTCCAGTGCTTGCTGTTTGTTGATTTATTGATGATAGCTATTCTGACAGGTGTGAGATGACATCTCACTGATTTGCATTTCTTTCCATTCTCTGATGACTAGTGACCTTGAGCATCTTTTCATATGTGTATTGGCCATCTGTATGTCCTCTTTGGAGAAGTGTCTATTCAGGTCCTTTGTCCATTTTTTAATTGGATTGGGGGTTTTTTTGGTGTTAAGTTTTGTAAGTTCTTTATAAATTTTGTACATTAACCTGCTATCAGATGTATCAGTGAATATAATCTCCCATTCTGTGGGTTGTCTTTTTATGTTGATGGTTTCCTTTGCCATGCAAAAGCTTTGTGGTTTGATATAGTCCCATTTGTTTATTGTTTGTTTCCCTTGCCTGAGGAGATATGTCATATTTTACTGCCTATGTTTTCTTCTAGGATTTTTATGGTTTCAGGTCTAATATTTAAGTCTTTAGCCCATTTTGAATATATTCTTTTGTGTGATTTAAGAAGATGGTCTATTCAAAAGAACGTAAGCACCCCTATGTTCATTGCAGTGTTATTTATAATTGCCAAGATATGGAGGCACTCCAAGTGTCCATCATGATGAGTAGATAACACAACTATGGGCCACTTACACAGTAGAATGCTACCTGGTTGTAAAAAGAAGAAAATTACCTTTGGTGGAAACATGGATAAATGTGGAGAACATTATGCTAAGTGAAATAATCCAGTCAGAGAGAGATAATACCATATGATTTCACTCATATGTGGAACCGAATGAAGAAATTGCTCAACTAACAAGAAAACTAGAGACAGATTCATAAATAGAGAGCAGGTTGACAGCTCTGGGGAGAGAAAATTAGGGGTTTGAGAGATTAAGTAAAAAAGAAAAAGGACTCATGGACATGGACAACCATGTAGGGACACCAGGGACCATATGTGCCCAGACTGGGAATTGAACCTGCAACCTAGGTATGTAGTCTGACCGAGAATCAAACCTTCAACCTTTAGGTTATTGAGCAATGCTCCAGCCAACTGAGACACTCAGGCCAGACCTGTGAGTAAATCTTTGAAAAGTTTAATTAACCCCCTGACATTTTGTTCTACAAATTGAATTATTAGAACAAAAGATGTAAACATCTGTGTTCGTTATTTTGTTATTTTTATTTCTCAAGAATTTTAAATAAAGGATGTTTTTTGGATTGACTACTGTTAAGTTTTTAAACTCTCATAAATAAAACATTTTTTATATTGTTAGAGACTAGCAAATGAGTTTATGTTCCCTTTTGGGTTACTATGGCTTAATTTCATGCAGTAAATATCTTCAACATGAAACATTTAATCTATATTCAAATAGTCATCTCTTCAATGACTTCAAATTAACTCAAATTTGAGTATATCATAGCAAGTTTGTTACAGGTAGTTAGTAACACCTCTCCTCTTGGAGCATAGGGAGACCAACACCCAAACAGCTAACTTTATAAAATAGATTATAATAGTAAGAAACCCTGGGAATGGAGAACCCCTCTAGGCAAAACACAGCCTGAAGCTCATATCAATCAAACACCTACATTCCATGAAAAACATGGAAGGCTGTAACGCCAGAGGATGTGCACCTATTCTTTGTATTTGTTTTCATGCTTTGACTATTTTCTTAATAATCAATAATTCCTGAGTTGTAACAGAGTAAGTAGACATCTTCAAGATAGAGATGTTAATTGCTTTGAGATAATTCTACTTTTAGGTATATATTTTTTCTGAATGTACAGGAATCAAAGGGAGTCTTCCAAGAGAGTGACTAGTAATTAAAGGATTTCACCTTAATGGCATGGATATTTGGGTAGTAAATATTGTTTTAACATGAGTTACCTATAAATCCATTTAATTGTTAATGTCTCTATTTTGGTATTATATTAAAATAAAGAATGTTAAATATTAGTTGTGCTCTACTGACAGGATTCTGGGAAGATGGCAGAATAGGAACCCTGAGAATCCATCTCCCCACCTAGACGACCGTTGCACTGCAGGTTCCGCCGGATGGGTTTATTTTGGAACTCTGTGTCTGTTGACAACTTGAAACTTCAAGGGAAAGGAATACAATTATCTCTGTTTGTAGGTTATGTGATCTATATATGTAGAAAATCCTAAAGATTATACATACAAAACCCCCCAAACTGTTAAAACTAATAAATGAAGTCAGTCAAGTAGTGACAAAATCAGTACAAAGACAAAATCAGTACACAAACAATAAACAGTCTGAAAAGAAAATTACAAAAACATTTAATCTGCAAAGGCATCAAATAGAATAAAATACTACCAAATAATAAAAGATCTATACAATGAAAACTACAAAATTTTGCTGAAAGTAATTAAAGACAAATAAATTGAAACACTTCCTATGTTCATGAACTGGAAGAATTAGTATTTGTAAAACCCCAACACTATGTCAAATGATCTGCAGATTCCCTGCCATCTCCCACAATGTTCTTCCCACAATGTTCCCACAGTGTTTTTACAGAAATAGTAAAACACATCCTAGAATTTACATGGAATCTCAATAGACCCTGAATAGCAAACGAAATCTTAAAAAAGAACAAAACTGTAGTTCTCACACTTCCTGACTATTAAACTTACTACAAAACTACAGTAATTAAAACAGTGTGGTAGTAGCATAAAGACATACATGTGTATCAATGGAATAGAATAGAGAGTTCAGGAAATAAACCCTCACATATATGGTCAAATGTTTTTTGATAAGAGTGCCAAAGACATGCTATGGGAGTAGGACAGTCTTTTCAGCAAATGGTGCTGGAAAAACAGAAAATCCACATTCAAAAGAATGAAGTTGGATTTTTTTCATAGAACCAAATGCAAAAATTAACGCAAAATGAATCAAAGATCTAACTGTAAGACCTAAAACAGTGAATCTCTTAAAAGTAAACATAGGACAAAAGCTTTATGACATTGGATTTGGTATCAACTTCTTAGATATGACAATAAGACACAGGCAACAACAAAAAAATAAGTAAATTGGCTTCATTTAACATTTTTAAAATGTTATATCAAAAGACACTATCTGTCTACAAAATAAGAAGGTAACTCACAGAATGAAATATTTGCAAATCATATCTTTGATAAGGGATTAATATCCAGAATATATAGTGAACTCCTAAAACTCAACAACAACTGCTACAAAACTCCATTTGAAAATGAGCAAAGGATTTGAATAGGAATTTCTCCAAAGAACATATATGAATGACTAACAAGCACATGAAAAGATGCTCAACATCACTAATATTAGGGAAATGCAAATCAAAACTACAATTACATGCCACCTCACACCCATTAGCGTAGCTACTACCAAAAAAAAAAAAAAAAAAAGAAAAAAAGAAAGAAAACAAGTGATGGAGATGTGGAGAAGTTAGAACTTTTCTGAACTGTTTCTTGGTAGGCAGGCAAATAAAATGGTACAGATGTTGTGAAAAATATTATGGCAGCCCTAAAATAATTAAAAATAGAATTACAATATGATTTTGCACCTCCACTTTTAGATATATACCCAAATGTATTGAAAGTAAGCTCTCCGACCCTGTCTGGGTAGCTCATTTGGTTAGAGCATCATCCTGATACACTAAGGTTGCAGGTTTGATTTCTGGTCAGGGCACATGCAAGCAAACAATGAATGCATAAATAAATGGAATAACAAATCGATGTTTCTTTCTCTCTCCCTTCTTTTATCTCTAAATCAATCAATAAAATAATAGTAATAATTTAATTAAACAAGAAAGTAGGCTTTCCAAGAGATAATTGTACACCCATATTCATTGCAGCATAATTTGCAACAGCTGAAACTTGAAGGCAACCCAAGTGTTCATCGACAGATGAATGGATAAGCAAAATGTGGTATATACATACAACAGAAGATTAATTAGTCTTTAAAAGGACAGAAATTGTGTGATGTGCTACACAACATGAATAAAACTTGAGGACATTATGCTAAGTGAAATAATCCAATCATAAAAAATACTGTATAATTCCATTTATATGAGGTACTTAGACTAATCAAAATCATAAAGACAGAAAGTAGAATGGTGTTTGCCAGAGACTAAGGGAAGGGGAAAATGGGAAGATGATGTTTGTTTAATGGGCACAGAGTTTCAGTTTTACAAGGTGAAAAGAGTTATGGGAATAGACGGTAACAATGGCTGCGTAACAATGTGATTACATTTAATCCTACTGACTGTACACTTAAAATGGTTAATATTATAAATGTTATGTATATTTTACCACAGTAAGAAAAACAATTCTGTTCAGTACTTCTGCATCCTACTATTTTTAATTTTCTACCACTTTACTACTTTCTACAACTTTAGGAAACTTTCCATTGCTTTCTAAAATTTACAAGTACTGGATTTTCTTTGATCTGAATGATAGATAAAAACACATTACACCAAAATTTTTGCTTCCTCTAGCATTAAAATACACTTCAGGGACCTATGAAAATACTGTCTACTAAATAAATATATGTTTATGTTCCAATGTGTAATTGCTTCCAAGGGGACACTAAATATATTCCAAAGATTGTAAGGCAGTCGTAAGTCAGAAGAGATGTTGAGTGTCTAAATAATGTAAGTGCTTGTCTTGAGCCATGGGGCAAAACTCTGGACCCATTCTTCTGCCCATTATTTCAGCAGCCACTGTTTTTGTTTGCCTGGGAGACAAATAATTGGAGCTACCTATGTATGCAATGGTCATCTCAGAATCCCTGTGTCCCTGCTCAAGTGATATCACTATGCACCTTGGCTCCTGCTGATGGGTTCTTATAACACTGGGGTGCCAGTGACCCTACCAGGCAATGATAGCCCCAACAAACATCTCCATTCCTAGAATCTGTTAACTTTGGTTTACCTTGGTTTTAGCTTTGGGAGTGTATATAAACAAATTATCTATGTTATATAGCTAAAAGACTTTGACTACACTCTTATCCAAATTCCAGAAATATATTTAAACAGAGAAAAGTAACCTCTAGTATTTAGAAGCTTAAAGCTAGAACATTCATTACAAACAAATGTAATTGTGTTGATAAAATCCAATAAAATATAATCAACATTTTCAATTCAGAATTTTTGTAGACATTTACATAAGTGTGAATAGCTATGTATGATGTAGAATAAGAAAAGTAACAAACAAACTACATCTTTATTCTCAACTTGGTCAATGAAACAAAGTGATAATAAGTCACTAATTAAGGGATTTTTCTTCCAAATTATCTCATCTAAATCTTTACAAGTCACATCAGTTTAATCATCTATAAAATGTAGGGGAAAAATAGATAATATGCTAATTTTATTTTCTACTTTGGCTTTGATTCTAAGATTTTATATTCATAATTCCTTTGTTTATATCCTACTTCACGTATCAAAGACATGCAGTGAAGTTCCTCCTGAAAGTAAACTTAGAAAAATCACATTTTACATGATGGCTGAAGAAGACAAAGGTAGAAAAAATAAGATAAAATCAGAAGTAAAGTTAATGCATAGTACCTACATTTTCTCTGTGGACCCAAATAATATGCAACCTTGAGACAGTCACAATTGACAATAATGGCATGTGTGATGACACACAATTGTTCCAATTATAGAGTGATTTAAAAAATGTTTTTGTGAATCATTTAAGTGTTACTGTTAACTCTTTACCTTCATTATGATTGTTTATGCTTTATTTCTTGCTATAATACATTGCATTAAAGGCCTCAATTTTTCTCCTGTCCTTATAAAGCTGACCTTTGCCGTGTGACTTTACAGCACCTCCTACTGAATCCCTAGAGTGTATTTCTCCTCCCCGCCTCCAGCCCAAGTCTAGGCTGTGACCTGTGACCTGTTTTGGCCAATAGAATGTTAGAAGACATGAGATTACTAGAAAAAGTACTTTCGCAGCAAGTACCGCTGCAATTGGACTCACTCTTGTGCTTCTACTATGGCCAAGAGATGGATATGCATACAGGGAACCCCACAGAGATTCAATATGGCTCCAGGAGCAAAGATGTGTGGCAAATGTTGGACTCAACTCTCTGTATCCTCTTGACTCAGCCTCAGGTTTGGCTGACTACCCAGAAAACTGCAATGTCACCCAAAGATAAATATCATGCTTCCAAGAAGGAGGTCAATAAATATATGGGGTGTGATAACTGCCCGATGTTATCTGTTAAGTTAGGAATGCATTGCTCTTTCTGGTGGTCTGCATAACTGCTTACCATATGGCGTTACTATTAATCCCCTGTAAAAAGGGACCCTGTCCTGGGAGGAATATGGATGATGCCCAGCCTGCCACCACTTGGAGTGCAGCCACTTTGTCTGTGTATGTAAGTTTCTCCTATCAACGTTTTTATGAATTTGAATAAGGCTATGTGTCTGTTCTTCAAAATATGTCCTGAATTGAGAATTTTGGGGTTTTTCCCCAACAATGCCTGACCATCCTGCTAGACTCAGGGGAAGCATAAGGAATATTTGAGGCAGATCTGTCTGTCTGTGCACAGCCTAGATAAGATAACCTCATGCTGAATGTAGCAGATGTGTGAGAAATCCATTTTTATTGGTATAGATCACTAAGATTCCCAGTGTTTGTTTTACAGGACTAGCATTCCAATATACCTAATACAGCATTCTCATTTTTCATGACTCATGGTACTCTGTGACTCAGACACACCAAGACGAACTCATCGTATCTTCTACCTTAGAATAAGAGCTAAATTTGGAAACTGTACAATGTCAAAAATGAAATGAGTCTGCTGCCCAGGACTCATGTTGTATACTGGAGCTGAGTTTCTACATTGCATTTCTAGAGCAACAAACCAACACACAAGTCATTTCTTAGTGAGTTTAGTCGTGATGAAATACAGACATGAGAACACCTCTTTGCATCGACTGCTTGTTTTTATTTCCATTATTCTTGCTGGGATTTGTGCTCTATTGAGTTACAGTTCTACCATTACAGCTAGTCATAATGTTTAATTATTAAATATTAATGCTTTAAGTAAGAAAGCAGTGGGCATATAGACTTCTAGACATCATAGATTCCTGGGAAGTAAGCCAATGAAAGCTAAGTCCTTGCTTCTAACAGAACAGCTTTAGAGTAAAGGAGCCAAAGAGAATCCCTGAAGAATCCTCCCTGAAGAATTATAACCATGTATGTAATCTTGACCAAAACTCCCACTCTATTCCTTTCTGAAATGGGATGAGATGATGACTTACTGTAGCAGAATTGAAGTTCAAAATTAACAAAATCAGCCTTATTTGGCACCAGCCACATTCATTCCAGGCAGAAGCTACAACTATGGGCAAGGCAATGTGTGTTTAACGAATGTGACAGATTATTAAATAGTTCATGAAATAAGCCATCAGAACCATGACTTGTTGACAATTTTGTTCTTTCACAGTGGTAGGGGAAAATATTTTATAAGTTGGCAGAATATTTGGTTAACATTTAATAGAGCTAGGGAAGTATCATGCCATTTACCATCCAACTTCAACAGTATCTGTGATTCAAATCCCAACCTGTAATTTTTCATACTAAGTACTCTGGGTCAATTACCATCTAAATCATCAGGTTCATCAACTGTAAAATGTTTCCTGATAACTCCTATCTCACTGGTTGGCCTATGAACAACAGAAATGTGATTCCCACAATTCTGGAGACTGAACAGTGGAAGATAGAAGTTTCCCCAGAGCTGGGTTCTGCTGAAGGTCCTCTTCCTGGTGCACAGACTGCCCCCTCAATCTGTGTTCTCGCATGGTAGAAGGTGCTGGGGATCTCTCTGGAGTCTCTTTTACAAGGGCACTGTTCCTGTTCGTGAAGGTTCTACCCTCACGACTTAAGCACTTCCCAAAGACTCCCTCCTAATATCATCATCTTTGAGGATTAGGATTTTATGATATGAATTTTGAAGGAGACACAACATTCATACTATAGCATAGGCTCTATAGCATAGAATGCAAAATTAGAAATTAAACATTTGTTATATAGTCCGGAAGGGGATCCATGCAAATGAGGATCCCCAAACTTAAGTTTCATTAGCTTCATGGAACATCTGCTTGTCTAGAAGAAAGATGCTGCGCTTCTTTACTGCAGATGGAGTCTACAGAATGCACACCAGAGTGGCTTCTCCACCTCCTCCTGCTGCCATTCACAAAAAGATCTAAGAAGCTTCAGAATGTCAAGTTTAAGATACTTTTCAGCAGCCTTTATTTTGACACATTGTAAATTAAGCTCAGCAGCTCTCATCATGAGATCTATTATCTCTTTGATGATCACTTAACTTCAGTACATTAATGGAAACTACGTGCCACCTCATCAGGACGAGAGACCTCCTTAAAAGTCAATTTGTCTCATAAAAGAGATGCCATCTAGGGAGCAGAGCTAAACTGTGATCTCACTGGTACATACCAAGATTTCAAAAACTGGAGACTACCAACAGAAAGTTTGCCCTTAGAACAACAATATATTTCTTTAATAATAGAAAGTTAACCCTAGGAAATTGCAAAGGAAATACTCTATGTAAAAGGACATAGAAGCAAAGATTAACTTTGCAAAAGGATCTCTGTCAAAGAAGAAGCCTCAATCTCCCTGCAGACCACAGTCCACACATCCTTCAGAGTGCAGGTTATGGGAAGCAAGACTCAGGAACAGACTGAGACGGAGGAAAACCATGCGGATAAAGAAGATGCCTCCCAGGCCCAGTGTCTAAAGAATGTATCTCCTTCCATGGTAGAGGGTTTTCTCCGTCTCTGCACTTTAAGCCCTCTTCTTTGGGCAACTTTCTCTCTAAATCTTGCTTCCTTGGCTACCATACAGTTCACAGCTGAGAGACTTGCCTTGTAACCTGTATTATACACATGGAGCACCGGTCTGAGTAAAGATTACTTAAAGAATATTGGGGGATTGCCATTGTGTGTGTCTAAGAATTGCTTCAAAATTAGACTGTTTGAGCATAAAACAAAGGAAAGGGGACAGAGGTTTGTTCCCATCTTAGGTGTGAAGGCACCCTCATGGACCCTACATTGAGCTCACTACAAAATGACTACTTATCTGAAATTTAGAGTTTATATTATAGAATAAAAATGTATATTTTTCTTTGGAAGCACCCTTCTCCTTTCTTTCTCTTCATTCCTCTTGATTCTTCTTTTTTAAAATTAACTTTGAGGAGATGACCTGAACTTACCATTAACAACCTAAATCAATCAGTTAAAAATTCTTTAGTTTTACGTGAAATGCCAGATTGGTTAATGAAACAAAAAATGTGCAGTGGTTTAGAAGTCATTGCTGTTTTGTTTCTCTGGGATGTTTGCATTAGCATATTGTGAATCAGAAATTCTAACACATTTCTTTTACTTTTTCACTCTTTGCTTTTTGAACTGACTCTCCCTTCTATATCCTCATCTAGCCTTTTCCTTTCACTACTATTACTTAGGACCTTTCTCTACTCCAAGAAGCTGTCTATTTCTCTCTATCTTTATTTTCATTTTAAACAATTAGACTGATTGTAGAAAAGTTGAAGTTCATGGTCATGAAAAATGCTTCCATTTGTCAAAGCTTTCTCATTCTTGGTTTTGCCGGCTGGTTCACTCTCCATAATTAGTACCGAAAATATGTGTCTGGGTGACAGTTAGTTATGAAAATTAAGAAAACAAGAATCTAAAGAATTCAAATCACTTAAGGAAAACAATAAGGGATACACATAATTCCAAAAAGGAAATGGGACCTTTTAAATTATACACCAATAAGAATTGGAATATATAATTACAGCGAGTCATATTCTGTGTGGTCATGTGAAGTCCTATGCATCCATAAGCAGAGATTGCACCCAAGGCTCCATGGGGCTGGATCAACATTCCATTGATTGCCCCAAGAGGTTGGTGAGTTTTGCTTTTAAATCTCCAGCATGCAAAATTGTACTTGGCTTTTCCCTGTTCACCAAGTGTCATATTTGTCAACTTCACAAGTTTGATTACCTTCGCTCATCACAGCAATCTTAGACCAGGCATCCTCATTTAAGAGTATTCTCAAGGCGACCAGACTAATTACTGTGCACTTTAAGCAAGCAGCCGAGTTAAAATTAACTGCTGCCAAATATTTACTAACACTGAGTAAATATATTCTTGCTCATTTATCTCCTTCACATATATTTTTTCTTTCTTCCATCAATAAAAAATAGCGCTGTATAGTTGAAAAAATATGCACGTACCTTGCAGCAGGGAGCCTTAGGTTTGAATACTGCTTGCAACAATTATTAGCTAAATGGATTTCTGGCAAATCGTTTAATGTTTATAAGTCTCTACTTTAAATATGAAGGAAAGGGTATCCAGCCCAAGCTGATGCAAAAAAAAAAAAAAAAAAAAAAAAGGCTATCATTCTCTCCTAATGACCCCTTCATTCATTCATTCTCTCCTAATGACCCCTTCTTTGTCACCTTCCAATCTGCTTTAACTTTTAGTTCTAATGTTTTCTTTTCTTACTGGGAAGGAAGGAATTTCCTTCCCAAACACTGGTTAAAAGATGGCAGCAAGAACGGAGTCCGCTGCAATCCTGTCCCAAAACCCCTTGAGCACAGTATTTGGGCTTTCAGGCTCGGTTCCTGATTGGGTGTTCTGTTAGTTTCATCACTGTACTATACTTTTTTCTAAAGCCTCTCACACACATTCACCCCTTTGGGGAGCCTGATGTGACAGGGTTCAAACTGTGTTAAACTTTAATTGTCATCAGTGATGATGGTATTTAATAATTGTGTTCTCACTGGGAATGAATTTCTGAGAAGCTTCACTATAATATGTGAATGATGATACTAATACAATCTTACATGAAAAAAATTTTAAAACTCTGGGATTGAACTTTCCCCAATAAATGTTTCTTGTCTGTACATTAAGTCATGGGAGCCTTTTGTCTGGTTCAGAACAAAATAGTCAATTTTGGATTTTCTTGGGTCCTTAAGGTAACGGAATAGTCAGTTTCCATAGGGAATAGGGGATGAATCAGGGCTTTCAAGGGGTTAGAGAAATAGGTCATGTTACCAGGAAATGAAGGTGAAGGGCAATAGACATGGATATAAACTAGTCTTAAATTTAGAACAGATAGTCTTCTGCCTTTGGATTTTTTTTTATATTCAATATCATGTATTTTTTTCTGTCTTCATTAGAATGAATTTTAGCCATACATGGTAAGGAGTTGGCTGCTCCATCTTAACATGAAGATGCAAAGGGTGCCAACTGGAGAGAATGCCATTGAACCAGTTATTAAAGAAGTTAAGCTTATTTCTCAGTAACAGCATTCCTGCTCAGGTTCTATGGTGCGTGTGTGTGTGTGTACCTTTAAACAATACGTATAAGGGGCAGCATGTCAAAGTTTCAGTTAGGATTAAATATCTAATGCAAACTCATCACCTTAGACCATTACAGCTCATCAGATGATAGAGCAAACTATTATACATTTAATTATCATCACGTCACCACGTGATTCTTGTTTGTTTTTTTCTTTCCCAAGGAAGACAGGAAAGGTGACACGATTGACAGAATGACAGAATGACAAGGGGACAATAAGTATTTTCTAATCTTGGGAAATGAAGCTCTGTCCTGCAATGTCATGCTTGAGAAGTGAAGTGCTCTTTCTTAAACGGAAAAAAAATAAATCCAGAAATCAAAGTCAAGTCACATCTATACATAGATGACAACCTTCATTTCCAGGAAAGTCTTTTTGTGTAGTTGTGAATTTGATGTTCTTCAAATGACACCCTGTAACTGCTTAGTGAGAGTCAAGCCATTTTCACTTTCTCTCCGCATACAATAGGCTGCAGTTGTTTTGATGAAGTAGCTGGTGGAGAATTTCCTCAAGAATGCCTTGCCAGTGTTTCCATTAAAGGTTTTCCTTCTTGGATTGATACGCTTAATTTTATTTTTTTTTTCTTGGAGGAGAAGGCTTGAAAAGAATAGTATTACAATTAGAAATAAACATTTAATAATTTCAAAAACAGAGTAATTGCATGGCCAGTATTCTCTATGCACAGTGCACTAAAACTATGAATTATTTACAGCACTAGAAAAAAAATGCAACTTAAAAAGAAGAGAATCTAAAGTATTACCACCTGGTAATTAAAAAATGGAAAAGTAATCTTAAGCATTAGTATCAGTAGGTTCAAATAAAAATGGAAACCAAAATTACTTAGTATGGATAAAATGATAATAATAAAGATATTATAAATTGGAACATATGGGAAGATAGAATAAGGCCAAAAGGAAAATTTAGTTAAAAGCATATATTAATAAGTTTGAAAGTATATAAGTGAATATTAGAATTCAAGCATTTCATAAACAGTAACAAACTAAAAAAGAGAAAATAGAAATATTAATAAAATAACAACTGAAATAAAATGTAATAGAAAAAAATCTTTAAAACTAATAAATATTCAAGATCTGCTTCATTGAGGAAAAGCAAAAACAAACAAGCAAAAAAAATGAATCCTTAGTTAAGTAATAAAGGGAACAAGGGAAGAAAGTATAAATATGAAGTATGAAATTATAATGTTGAAATAGTAAGGTACAGGGGAAATTAAACAACCATCAGGGACCGTCTTCTCAGCAGCAAATAAAAATTCATTTTACAATCTAGATAAAATATATGATTTTCCGGAAAATATAAATTCCTGAAATGCATGCTATGAGACTTAGAAATTCTAAAGAGATCAATCATTACCAAGAAAGCAATAGAAAATAAATACTGTGCTCATAATTGTTAGTCATTTTTCAAACATTTAAGAAATAAATAACTTTATCCTTAGATTATTTCAGAGAGTTAAAAAAGCAGGAAAAATATGCGTCTTCTAAAAAAAAACCCCAGCATACCAATAGTATGAAAAGCCTGCAAAGAGAACACAACCAAAAAGAACATTGAAGGTCAATTGCCCTTATGAACACCAACACAGAAATATTTCATAGAGACTAAGACATAGTCATAGACACATTGCACAGTCGGCATGGCAGGGCTTACTTTAAAATGAAGTGCATCTATTGATATAACATGCATATGAATAGATGAATCTGAAAATTTTTGATTACCTTCACAGCCTCAGAAAAGTTACTTGATAACATTTAGAATTGAGTCCTGACTTTTAAAAACACTTTAAAATCTTGAATATATGGATATTTTCTTACTATATGTACTCACATGTATTATAGTTTATCTAGCTTTAAAACTTTGTATACATACTGTAGATCACACATGTAAGGTATTTACAAAACTAGACATACTTTAAAAATTATCTATCGCTTTTTATCTATCTCTGGAAAATAAGGATATATCAACTCAAAGCAGGTAAAGGCGCAAATGGGGGAAATGCGTTTGACCATCTGTGATGCCCAGACTTTAACGTGAGTAGAACTTGTGGATATGATATCATTCCTGTGTTTGTTACATTATATGGCAAATGAGATTTTGCAGTTATAATTAGGGTTCCAAATCAGTTGGTGAGGGTGGAGTAGTTTAACCTAATCAGATTTAAAAGACCTTTCCTCAAGTCAAATTCAAAGATTCACAGAGTCGATCAAGAACCATTGTGGAAAATTATGGAGTGAGCAAGCACCATATCATCGCTGACCCACCCTTGACATTTTGGTATCTCTCTTGACTTCCAGTCTTACTAACATTCTAAGAACTCTCAATGGGTAGGCATGTTCACTAGTTGAAAAAAAAAATTGGATTTGATTTGTGTCTTAGTCGGTTTGGGTAATTATAGTAAAAATATCATAAACTGGGTGGCTTAAACAGGAAACATTTATTTCTCACAGTTCTGAAGGCTGAGAAATCTAAGATCAAGGCCCCAACAGATTCAGCCATTTTCTCACTGCAGCTCACATGGGGGGAAGGGAAAGAGACTTTTGAGTTTTCTTTTGCAAGGACCCTAACCCCGTTCATGAGGGCATCACCATCATGATCTAATCACCCCAATGGCCCCACATCCTGACACCAACACCTCACAGGCTAGAATTTCAACACATGCCCTATGGCGAGATATACAAATTTAGTCCATTGCAATTTGTATAACTTTTCTAATGAAAAAAATGAACCATTTAGGCATCTCTCTCTGATGTACATCTTTTAGTTGAGGGCGTAAGTACTATAAAATTTATTGTTACGGACTGGGAGAAAGAGCAAGGACAGGGTGAGCGGAGCTCCTTTATAGACAGAACTGTTCCTCAACAGGAAATTCACAAAGATGTTGTGTTCTTTTTCATTTCAAATTAATTCCATCTATTTCCTATATAAATCACTTAGTGGAGCTCATACAAATATTCCTCTCCAGTTTGGAATTTTCTGTTTCTCATGAACATAAATTGGTCTGCTCCCTTTTGAATGTAATATTTAGAAGGACATCAAAGTTACTCTACTCCAAGGAGGATAAATTGGTAAATAATCATACGCTCTGTGAAGGTATGAAAATTTTACTACATTTAAATGAATTAAGACAATGCATGAAAATGCACAAAATGCATGGAAAGTGCTTTGGAATGTGATTGCTGTTTAATGAAGAAATGGTTCCTTTTTTTCATTTGTGAGAATTTAGAATTTGACCTTAAAGAATTGCAGATGGTATCACAGAGTCAGCAGGTGACACATTAAAAATAATACATTTTCAGATGGAAAAGTTTTAGACTCAGGAAATATTTTTATAAGAGACTTGAACCAATTTAACCACCATCAGATATTTTTCTAAACTTTGTGGCAACTGGACTTCATTGTGCGCCTGTTCATCCTCTGTATTATTGTTCTATATTATGGGGTCACACATATCATCGATCCCCTTAAATCACCCCCTACTATTGCTCCCTGGTCCCACTGTTTCTCTTTTCCCCAATGAAATCCTTCCATTATGTGTTCCTAAATAAGGTACCTGTAGAGATTTCAATAAAAACTGAGGGACTATCGTACTTATTTGTGGAAACACATGGTAATACATATTTTGCCTCTTGTAGAATGAAACATTTTGAAGGGAGGACAATGAAATATGGATCAGAAAGATGACGGATATATTAAATTTAGAATCTCCTTCCTTGTCTCTGGCTATATTTTGCTTGCTTGTTTGTTTTATCAATTAGGTTCCAGTTATAGGTGAGATCATATGGTATTTGTCTTTCACTGCCTGGTTTATTTCACTGAAATAAAGAACAAACTCCTGGCTGGCGTAGCTCAGTGGATTGAGCGCGGACTGCGAACCAAAGGGTCGCAGGTTCGATTCCCAGTCAGGGCACATGCCTGGGTTGCAGGCCAGGCCCCTAGTGGGGGCCACGTGAGAGGCAACCACACATTGATGTTTCTCTCCCTCTCTTTCTCCCTCCCTTCCCCTCTCTAAAAATAAATAAATAAAATCTAAAAAAAAAAAAAAAGAACAAACTGACAGTATCCAGAAGGTAGGGAGAAGGAGGGGGAATGGAGGGAAAAAGGGAAAAGGTGGTCAAGGAACATGTATAAAGGACCCATGGACAAAGCCAAAGAGGGATAGGATGGAGGGAGGGACGTGTGGTAGGGGGGAAATGGAGACAACTGTACTTGAACGACAATAAAAAAAAGAATCTTCTTCCTGAACAAACTGATAAGTGAAGAATTTACTTTTTCCTAGCTCTAACTCAGCACATATCTCCATGAATATGAACTGTAGAAAGAAGTAACACTTAAGATTTAAGATAGAAAGATGACCATTTTTAAGAACCTAAAGAATTTCTCCCTCATTTCATATAATATTATTATACATACCTATATATATAAAATAAAGAACAAGTTTAAGCATAAATGCTATTGCTAGTGGTCAAAAGAACACCAAGAGACGATGTTCTTTAGCTTGGTCTACAGATCCTTTGCACCATGTCCTCAGAGTGTGACTCTACAACTTGTCTCCTGTCAGTCCCTTTCACTCTCCCACTCTTTCCCATTCCTGACTTCCATAGACTTAATGCAAAAAAGTATAGGCTCCAGGTCAGGACACCTGGTTGTCAACCTTAGCTACAAAGTACATTGCAATAACTATTTCTCCTAAGGTGGCCCCATATACATTTCTTCCCCAGATTCATATTCCTGTGTAGCCCTTGCACACACTGAATCTGATTTGGGCTTGTAACCGAGTGGTCAATATAATGCAGTCAAAGTGATGCTATTCCAGTTCCAGGCCTGAGGTTTAAGAAAGCCTGACAGCTTCAGCTTTTGTGCTTTTGGAAGCCCTCAGCTGCCATGTAAAAGATCTAGTTTCCCTGGAAGAGAGAGCACATGGAGACATCACTGATACAGAGAGGCTACTTGGAGGTAAAGAGGCTCTGAGACTAGAGAGGAAGGCCCAACCTTCCGGCCATTGCCAAAAAGGTATGCCAGTGAGCCATGCTGAATATTCCATCCCATTAAAAACTAAAAATTAAAAAAAAACACTTCAGCTGAGCCATGGAATCTTGAAATAAATAAAATGCTTGTTCTCTCTTCTATTTGTTTTTAAACCATTGAGATTTAGTTTGTTTTGTCTGATGACAATAGATTATTAAAACACACACTAACTAGGAAAGCTTAAGAGTCTCTTGATCTTATCAAGTTTCATTTTTTTTTATTAGAAAAATTGAAAATTTAAGAATACTTAATTCATTGTCTCAGTGTGACTACTATATGAACAACACATAGACAGCTTTTGGATCCAGGTCTAGCATATAGTAATCCTCAGTAAAATATTTGTTATTCTTTTACTGACTTTTCATAGTTCCCCAACTTTTCCAGGCCACCTTATAACTCTCTTAGTTTTATTCTTCATGAACACTAAGCCAGACCTGGTCTTACCATTTTTTATTTTTATTCTATATGGTGATCAGAGGACAAAGGGTATCTATGAAAGCCTGAGTTTACATTCTGATTTAACTATTCACTAAGTGTTTAACATTTCGGAAATTTCTTTGGTTGTTATCTGCAGCATAGCGATAGTTACACCTATCTCTGTTTGCATAGAGGAGGTTAGAAAATGTTAATATATGGGAGGAATTCATGTATATTAGTATTTAAGAACAATAGCAATTATTAAATGGGTACAAGTATTATACTTCTAATAAATATTATCATCTCTCTGAAGTCTTCCCAGAGTATTATATGCGAAATCTTTTCTTCCTACATCCATTACCTGAAAGTTATCTGTAAAATATCCCAGGATATGTGTAAGAACACTGCATTCTGATTTGTTGGTGTAAGACACCGTCCAAATGAACTGTGAATTTCCAAGGACAGAGGCATGTCTTAGTCATACCTGCACGATATGCCTATGTTATGGACTATTTCCAGGAACCGCTATCTGGGCTATGCTACTCCTTTGCCTCTGGGGAATTCACTGTTATGTGAACCTTGGTGGAAAGCAGAACCTCATTTCTCCTTTTAAGAACTGCAAATGCTCACCACTCAGTCCCTTGCCTCTTGGCAGCAAATCATAGGCATGATTTAACCAGTTGGATACACACACTCATAGTTTTGACCCTGGAGTGAGTGGCCTGTGGAGGAATAGAAAATCTATTTAAGCACAGCCAACAGTGGTGACTGCAGCAGGCAGGCTCTAGAGTCAGCAGTGTACCTGTCACAGTCATGAATTAGGTGTCCAGCAGCAGTAACAATGTCTCAACCCTGTTTTCTCTGTGAGGGGTAGGACTGTGATTTTCACCACCTTCCACCACTCACTCCTGCCACCTCCACAGGCTGATTCTCCAGGCTTCCCTTATGCCAGTGAGATATTTGTTATTTTCTCTTAAATTCTTTTTTTTCTTGACTTTATAGAACTGGCTTTCACTCTTTGCAACCAAGAAACTTCACTAGTATAGTACCACTGAAGAGAGAATCCTTGGAAGACTGACTTAATGAGAGTCCCTAAAGGACACAGTTAGTGACATTTGGACTAATGAGAAAAAATTGAGAGAAAAGGATAAAAGGAAAGATAGTTGTGGCAGGAAAAAAGAACTAAGGTCTATTGCCTCTCATAAATAAAAAAAAGGTTTCATATTAATCCATGAGGTTTTGGAGAGCAAATAATTTAGATAAAAGTGTGGCTCTTTATATAGTCTTCAAATTCTTGGAATGTGAATAATGAAGGAAATAACAGCAAGGGGACTAGAAAGGCAATCATTGCAAAGAAAGAAGAGGCTCATGGGTAAGAACTTTTCCCTTCGTCGAATATCTCAAAAGCAGTAAGGATCATGTCATTAGCAGAACTAGAAAAAACCATTGGCAAAACCCTCAGATGAATGCTTTACTAGCCTTTACATTGTTTGGCTTTACTGAAAAGACTCTATCAAACCTGGCATGAGTTTCCCAGAAGTACTTCATGTAAACTGCACAGGAGAAAAATGAGACAACAAACTGCTTGATCGCTGTACACTCCATCATTAAGTGCTTTTATGGCTTCTCTCCTGATCCTCTGGACTATGCAGCGGTAGAAAAATAGAGATAGCCATTTGCTAGGGAGTTTTTCTTTGGCTGAGTTAAAGCTACAACACCATGGAACTGTGAAGGCTTTAGGTGCATTTTAAGAGGAACATGTGAATAAATTTGATTAAAGTCATGAAAGTGAAGCATTCTCATAGCAACTCACTAATGTTTTCTAAGTAGAGAGTTCAGATCTACTGGGAATGACATGTAGAGAACTGTGCTCTCAAATTTCTTTGGCTTTTCTTTTTTTACACCCAAATACTCATTGGGTCTGAGAGTTGTGAGTGGGAAGAAAATGGCACTGAGCTGCATCCATCCAGTTCTCCTCACCCACAGGAGGACATCCTTCACTGGGCCCAACTCCTCCCAGAATATCCTTCCCCTGACTGCCAAGAGCCCAGGATACTATTATTAGTACAGAAGAGTGCCTACAATATTATGGCCATTTATTTATTTTATATCCCCAATTAACCTTAAGAGGAGGGGCTTGATTTAAATTCAACAATGAAAAATAACACAATAAAGATGTTTTTTTTAAAAATGCTAAATTTTCCCCAAGAGTAAGAAAAACGGTTTTTAACTCACCTTAAATACTCACCTCCAGGGTTTGAAAGTATTTTCAAAATGATAGGTAAATCAGAAAGTATGAATAACATCTAAGGAAAACTGTTGTTTTACTTGCATCTTCTAAAAATTTCTCTAGCGTGGTTTAACTTTATTTCTACAACTGGAACAGGAGAAATTATTTGTCCAGATGGTCTGTCTTTAATTTAATAAGTGGAGCACTTGGCCAAATGTGCTTCCCCTTGCCTTTAAAGCAGTTGTCCATATTGGTTGTGATGAACTGCTTAAAATCGACATTGCAGAACACAAAACAGTTAAACCATTTAAAACGACCTTGAGTCAAGGCCTCTTAACTTTGGTGTAAGAGCCAAGTACATTAGTTTGAACACAGTATGCACTTAGTAAATATGTGTTAGTTTGATTTATAGCAAATCTATTTCAGATACTGAATATACACATAGTTTTTAAAAAATATTTTTGAAATGGATAAATACAAAAAAATGAAATGTTACTGAATTCTTTTTAAAATGGCGCTACTTTTTCCAAAATAAAATTATAATTCAATATAATAATAAACTATTTTCCAGTTTTAGTGAATGAGAAAGTTCTCCTGGTATCAGAATGTCTCCGACTTATTCTTAATTTGACCCTGGTCTGTCCTCTCCTGATGTGAAAGACTAGCAGAGGCTGTGCTGAGCCCTGAGCTCTCTCTTGCTGAAAATGCTTGTCATGTCCACCGTTGGAAAAGCCATGGGCCATCACCATCCCTTCATTTTTTTTTGGAGGTCAAACTAAAACTAAGTCCCTTTTAGCACGGTTCAGATTACACAGAGTAACATCTTTCCCCATTATTTCTTCATGTTACATAATCCAGACATTATCTAACTCAAGGATTCCTTATGTCTCCATGATATAAATGAGAATTGTGTTACTTTAGCTTGGCTAAGAAGCAATTGTGTGTTAGTGGCTCATGGTCTCCAAGGTATCCCTCTGCCTGCCCCTCGCCTTCCGTGTCCCAGGATGAAGTGCATGGAGACTCCGTCGATTTTCCTAAGAAGGGAGGAGGTCTGGCACTGCAGGCTCTTCACGTAAGGAGTTATGGACTCTTTTCTAACGTATTGAAGGACGTCCTCTGACCCCTGAGGGAGAGCAAAGAACACACAGGACAAAGGTGTCGTGACTGTTGGGCAGGAAGTTTCTAAGGCTGGCGGGAATAGAAACAGTAGATCTGCCTACCCCCTCCTCCAAACCAAAAGGTGATTTTAGCACTCCGACTGTGGCATGAAGTACATTTGTTCTGCTGTTTATGGTTTGTGTTATGAGTTGACTTGTGTCCTCAGCAAAGATGATTTGAAGACTTAACCCTCAGTATCTCTGAATATGACCTTTGTTGGAAATGGGGTCTTTACAGGGGCGATAAAGTTAAGAAAATATTAAGGTGGACCCTAGTCTAATATGACTGGCATCGCTATTAAAAGGGCAATTTGGACATGAAAGTGTGCAAATAGAAGGAAGGTAATGTAAAGGGAGCCATGCTGACAGAGGCAAGGAGGAGAGAAGTGCGAAGCAAGAGATGATGGGGGTTCACGGCCACCAGCAGAAGCTAGGCAGAGGCGCAGAAGGCTGCTACCCCTAGAGGGAGCACGGACTGCTCAGTCCTTGATCGGGATCTCCAGCCTCTAGCACTGCAAGGAAATAGAGTCACCCAGTTTATGGTAATTCATTATGGCAGCCCTAGCAAACTTGAGCATAATGTTGTCCCCTGATTTAGCACTCTCATTATACTTGCACAATGACAGTACATGAGACAAATCAGGGTCACAAAGTTGTCAAAGCTGAAGTCATCGATTTGGTGCATAACTGTGTACATCATTTTTCCCTCAGCTCATGGCGTTCCAGTTCTGTTTTACACTGATCTTTACTATTAACTTTGTGGTGCAAATTTATTATTAATTTTTGTTGTTGTAGTTCAGTGATTTTCAACCTTTTTCATCTCGTGGCACATATAAACTAATTACTAAAATTCTTCCGCACACCAAAAAAAATTTTTTTGCCAATCTTACAAAAAAATAGGTGTAATTTTTATTCATTCACACTGGAAAGCTGTTTCTGTATTGGCTCTCTTCATTTTTTTAATTTGACAGTCTAAAGGAAAAGAGGTTAGTGCCCTGACTAAAATAGTCAGGTATTGCATGTTTTAAAAATTCTTGCAGCATTCTGGTTGAAAATTGCTGCTGTAGTTTATCACTCTTTTATAGAAACACTGACATACTATCATGTAATTACATCTGGTAATGGAAAATTAATATTTACCTTATATAAAATTTATTTTAAATTTTAATGAGAATTAAATAATGTAATCATCATCATCATCCTGTAGTAAGTAGAAAAACCTGTTTCTTTTTTTTAAAGTTACTTTTTTTTTCTCCCTCAGAGGCATTTGCAGTTCTTCAAAAGAAAAGAGCATGCTTTAAAAGCTTTGGTGTGAAGCTCACCCATGGGGTACAGCAAATTCCTAAAGCAACCAATTAGAGTTAAAGAAACACTTTTTTTCCTAGACTTTTGGTTGTACCTGATATAACTCCTTAATTTATCTCCCACAGATGTTGCCTAGATGATTCTCATGCATAATATCTAGTAAGAATGTGGTAAAAGTGCATGTTTAATGATAAATAACAGTGTGGACTGAAAGTGTCCCCACACAATGGTCTCCAGTTTTTTGTTCTGTTTTATTTTTTTCATGAAAACTCTCATTACATCATGCTGTATCATTCTTTGGATAGCTCCAATTTAAACATACTCAGTTTGCAAGTCAAATGATTTCCCTGTATGCCAGAGGCATAAACACTGACCTTATATTTTTTAAAAAATCAAGTTGTTATTCTGCCTTTGAAAATCAGTGAGTTTAGTATTAGGAAATAGTTTTTCCTCTCCATCAGTACTGAAGAATCTTGTCAGAGCCCCTCTGACACGGTTTTGATGCCGTGCTCAGAGGAAGGGAATCAATCGCTCGCACCCCTGGAGCTATTTGGCTCTGTGCGCTACCTGGGGAAATGCGGCTCTGCCCAGCCGCCAACCACGAGCTCTCACAGGAAGCACCTGGAGAAACAGTCTGAAGCTGTGTTGTTACAGTTACTAGGTCAAATGTTAGTTCTCTCTTGCATCTCAATACTAACAAAGGTTTGTCAACAATTTCATAAATTCCACATTCAGCAACAAAGAATTTGTAGCATCCCTCGCTGGAGTGAGGAGGAGGACTTTGCTACTGGCCATTTGGGCAAAACTTCAAAGGCTTAAGGCAGTCATCCTGCAGGCTGTAAAAGTCCCAGAAAGACAGAAGACTCAAATGTCAGCCTGTCAACCTCCTTGAAGAAGATGGATGGGACTATCAATGAGCCAATAAAGCAAAGGCAGACTAACGCCAAGCAGCAGTGCCTGTGGCAGGGAACTTGTGGCAGGAGTGACAGGGCAGAAGTCAATAAGCAGATTATTACAGCCATAGCTGATAAGTGATATCATTGTCAATAAGCAGAGACTGAGCCACCTGGGAGAATTAATGTCCCTTCAATCAGGAAAGTCAGAGTGGGTGTCAGATGCTTCTCTGTGTCTCATCCTAGGAATGGTAAAAAACTCCTTCTCCACTCTCTGCAGGTGTGTTCAGAGACGGGAGGACAGCGGGCACACATCGGACCAATGACTTCCTGACCCTGGGCTGGTTTGGAAGAACACTTGTCATGTCAGTCTCTCTAGCATATCACCAAAACAATGATATTTTAATTTTTTAACATGAATTATTTCTCAATTTTTTTTTTTACCCAAGAGCCCAAACTGGGTTAAAAAGAAGGTAGTCTGAATTGCTACGATAACTTACATGTATATGTCAGAAATCATTAGCTTATCAATGAATATTTGATGATGCCTCATTGTCAAGGTATACAAGATTATTGCACATATAACTCTAAATTCATGTCTGTTTGTACACTAAAGAATAAAAGTAAGAGCAACAATAACTAGAGAAGGATTTATGTAGACTCTGGGGAGTCAAGATTACTATGATCTGAGTTATTGTGATTACTATGTTATTTATCTGAGATCTCAAAAGGTTCTAATCTACATGTTAAAATGGGACCATTTCAAATATTTCCAACTATCTATTTTTTCAACAATGTAATAAATATAGATATAGAGAGACAGATAGATGGATAGAGATATAGTAGATAAGCCCTTTCTATGGTATTTATGGCCAAATATACTGAAGAGATAATCAGAGAAGGAAATACATAGCAACATGGTATTTTCTACCATCATTATTAAAAAATTTTAAAAATAATATAGGGATAGTTAACTCAGGTTTATTGATATATTGATTTAAAAATGTGTTCCATAATCAGAGGACTCAAAGTTGTTAGTTTCCTAATAGCAATTTGATTTTTTTTTTTGATTTGTAGAAAAAGAAGAAGAGCCGGGGGGGGCAGAGAATGAGAGAGAGAGAGAGACATCAGTTTGTTGTTCCATTTATTTTACAGATGCATTTGTTGATTATTGTTGTATGTGCCCTGACTGGGGATCAAACCCACGACGTTGGCTCATGGGCTGACACTAACCACCTGAGTTACCTTGGTCAGGGCCCCTATATCAATTTCTACAATTGCACTGACTCTTTTATTACCTTACTACACCTAGCATCACTAGACTCACCTTACAATAGAGAAATGTTAAAATCTCAAGAGACTCAATGCCCCTCAGGCCATCCCAGGTTACTAACCTGCATAATCATGGATTATAATAGGAAAGTAGGGTTTGATTGGGAGTAGAGTTGCCAAGTACAATATAGAACTCATAGTTAATTTTGAATTTCAGATAAACACCAAATACCTTAATACAAGTATGTCCCACACAATATTTGAGACTAAAATATTATTCATCGTTTATTGGAAATTCAAATATGGGGTAGGAGCCTGTACTTTTATTTGCTAAATCTAGCAACCCAAAAGTAGGCTTTTTGGTATTTCCATGTGAAGCTGGAGCAGAAAATTTTTTTTTCCTGGTTTGGGCTTCCTGTACTTGTCTTTCACAGAGCACTTTAGAATTCTCTAATTCTTGGTGCAGCTTCAATTGCCTCTGTCAGTCTTGCCTCTGTCCAGATTTAATTTACACCTCAGGCTACGCAGCAGCATATGATCAATTGTTCTCCTTCTTGTATATGTCATTCTTTGGCACATTGCTCACTGGAATTCCAGGTAAAGCTATATATGAATATAACACAGGTTTAGGTCAATTATGCTCAGAGCTAGTTATTTCCGCCTTTTCTTCCTGCTCCGAATCTACTGAATTGTGAATACAATATTAAAATCCCAGCATTATGTGAAACCAGCCCAGCTATAAAAGGAAACCATCCATCTAATAATCTGTCCCATTACAACAATAGGATGAGATCACCCAAACTGTAACTTTTAATGGGATGTTTCAGCACTCAGCAGCTAAACCCCCCATTGCACTATGTCTGCCAGAATCCAAAATGCTATTTCCCACCTGTGGCTCAATTCACTTCCCCCTCCTCCCCTCTGCCTCGCTACCCAGACCTGCCAAAGCCTAACCGTGTACTCAGAGCTGCTGCCACTGACAAGACCCAGAAATCTAAATCACACCAGAAAACAAAAGGCAATACTTAAGCTCATCCTGTGAATGTGCCTCTCAGTCCAGAAAAGATTCCTTGCTTATTGTCTGACCCAGAGTTGAAGTACATTTTAGACACGCTGTACCTTAGGCCTGTTGCTGAGGCCAGACAAGGGGTAGTTGTAAGACTGCTTCAACATAATTGGTTAATATTTAAAAAGAAAGTAAGTTCAGTGATTTTCACAAAGAGTTTTCCCTGTCAAGTTAGAAAACTGTGGTGATGATTCAGTTGCTTGAAATTTTGCTTCCATGAAATTCCTCTCATAAAATTTGTTGGTGGCCTTTTTCATTAAAAGTTTGAGGGTTTGTTTTTTTTTTAAATCGAGCCTTGAAAATATTCTCAGAAAAATGTGGTCTTTAAATATTATACCCTGGTCATTAGTCATTTGGATCCATTCTTCTTCGAAGACAAAATGCCTTCTGTATTTTAATTTTCCCCTATAGGAAATCATATTAACTTTTCCAATACTAAGGGATACTATTGTAGTTCAGAGTTTCTCAAACTTGTGTAACCCAAAGAATAGGACACTGAGAACTCTGCAAGGTACTGATAGCAGCCTGAGTGGTATTTTCAATATTTCAAAAAGTGTTCCAAAACAGTAAACATGGAACCCAACATGAGAGTGCCTCGGAGGAAATCTTAATTTTTTGGGGGGGATATTGTAAATTCAAAACAGCTGCTATCTATTAAATATTTATATACATACGCTTTGACTAATAAATGACTATATTTACAAATAGCTATTATTTACTAGAAAAGAAAGCTCTCAAAACATTTGAAAAGACAACTAAAATTACATCTTTATCTCACACACTACACCAAAATCAATTTAAGTACTATAATTATTACAAGATGTGAATCTTATATGAAGATGAGGAGGTAGAGAACTTTCCAAGTGTGATATTAATGATGAAAACAATACAAGAAATCATTAAAGAATTGGCTATATAAAAAATAATTTTTATTTGACAAAAGGTCTGTGAATAAATAAAAAAGCAAACAATCACAAGACAAATAAAAAATGTTAAAATCTATAATACGACCTAAAGAATTTTTATAAATAAAATAGAATGATATCAACACAATAGGAAACACACACACACAAAATGTCAAAAGCTCTTAGGGTAAAAAAGGGAGGGACTCCAAGACTGGTTGTAAGAGGTTAATTTAGAGTTAAATGTATCAACAAGCATTACCATTTAAAAAAATGATCATAATCTTGCACCAGTAGCTTCACATTGGAAATTTCTCTCAAGCAAATAATCAAGAACATGACCACATGTGGAATCTGCCTATTTAGCACATGTGATAGGAAACATTCATAACAGCATTTATACGATAATACTAAACTATAGAAATCTGAATGTCCAAAAATAGGACAAAATAAAAACCATATGAAGATCATTGTGCTTATACATATCACATATAAGTTATAGATACATAAATATTTTGTGTGAATGCCTATCAATACAAGGGATTTTAGAAAAGTATTTATATGAATACTTTCCAGAGAAGATTTCTGGTGCCATCCAAGATAGAATAGACCCACTACAGACTCTCTCTCCCAATGTTTACAACTAAACTCTGTGAACAAAATATGATAAGCAATTACCTTGGATGCATAATGAAGATGGAAGTCAAACTTGAAGAATAAAAAAGAGGAACATAAAACAAGTAGAAAAAAATGACAGAATTAAAAATTGGCAAACATATATTCAAAAATATCAAAATTACATGAAATGTAAATGTGACAAATATACTAAATAAACAGAGAAATCATCATATTGGATTAAAAATATGACTATGTGCTGCTCACAATAAACATTTATATTTATATAAATAATTTTAGGAAAAGGGCTGAAAATACATATCATATAAACACAAATTTAAAAAGCTGATATGGTTATATTAATATTAGAAAAGGTAGACTTTAAAAAATAAAACTGGATAAATGATGAGTGTTACATAATGAAAAAAGGAATTAGTTCACCAAGGAAACATAACAAAATGGAATGTATATGAACCTAACTATGAGATTTAACATAATTGAGAGAAAATGTACAGAATTGAAGTAGAAAAAAAGAAAATCCACAATTATTATGAATCCTTGAACACTCTTTTCCCAATAATTGATAGAACACAAAAAGAAAATTTGTAAAGTACAGAATATCTAAGCAACACTATTCAGTAACTTGACCCAAGATATTCATTGAATGTTAAAACCAACAACTGCAGAATGAACATTGAAGTATGCCTGGGTCATTACCAAGACAGACCAGTATCTGATTCATAGAAAAGATTTAACAAATTTAACAAGTTTAACAGAACATGTAAATTATAGAAAACATGTTCTTTAATCATAACACAATTAAACAAGAAATTAATACAGAAAGATAATATAAAAATCTCCAACCAGTTGGAAAGTGAATTAAATAACATACTTCTAAATAACATATGAAGTGATTCTCAGTGAAAACTGGGAAATATTTTGAACTGAATAAAAATAAAACAACAACATGTCAAAATTTATGTGATCAGTTAAAAAGTGCTTAAGTAAAATTTGTAGTAATAAAGGTTTGCATTAGAAACAAAGGTCTTTATTCAATAATTTATGCTTCCACCATAAGAAACTTGAAAAAGAACAAATTTAATCCTAAGCAATCCAAAAAATAATAAAAATAAAAACAAATAAAACAGAAAATCTCTAGAAAAATAGCTGAAATATATAGTTAGTTTTATTAATAATTAACAAATTGGTTAATCTTTAACTAGATATAATTTTAAAATATTAGAATTATAAGGGGAAATCACTACAGAATCTACAACTACTAACAAGATGATAAAGTGGCTGAGAGCAGCTCCCTGACCATAAATTGTACAGCAGAGATAAAAGGAGTCAAGTCATTGAAAATTCACACTTAATATTCACTCAAAAAGAAAAATAATTGAATTATCATTTATTTATTAAATAAGATAAATTCATGCTTCAAAGTAAGCCCCAGACTGATATAATTTCATTGGTTAATTCTGTGAATCATTTAAAAAAGAAATACTACCAATAACATTTTCTATTTCCAGTTAAGATATTGGCATAGGTAAACATGTATTTCCTCCTCAGGCATCCCATCGAAATTACAATTAAAATATAGAACACTCTCACTCAGAACTGTCTGAAATCTGCTTGAATGGAAGTCTGCAACCACGGAATAAAAGAAACTTCATCCACCCAGAATGGTAAGAGGGGCAGAGACACAGAGCAGTCTGGTCCCACATCCACATGTGGGGAGGAATATTTCTGGAGTTAGGAGTCTCACGCCATGTCATGTCCCTCTGCCCAGGGTTCCAGTACCGGAAAGATAAGTCCCCATAACTTCTGGCTGCAGAAACCAGTGGGGATTGAGTCAGTAGAAGAAATTTCAGGAGTCCCAAGCAGCAACTCTGAAAGAACCCACACATAGACTTATTCAGACTCACTCCCTCTGAGCTCTAGAGGAGGGTAGAAGCTTGAAAAGCATCAGTGGCATACAAGGAGAAACTGAAGTGTCTGGCGTCAAGGTGAGAGCTGAGGGACAGCTTTCTGCTACACAGAAAGGTGGGCAAGGTCATTGCCCCTGTTCTGAACATTTTCCCCACAGAGGCAAAGAAGCAGCGGGCAGGTACAAATCTGAGACTCCATCAACCTGGCTAACACTGTTTGCCCATCCCTGGAAATCCCCAGAGACTCTGCCCAACCCAATGAACCCACCCAAATGGCTTTTCCATATGAATGGCTGCTTTTGTCTCATGCTTCACAACTTCCTAAATCCTCTCATATAAGCCACACTCAGCCTTAGTGAGCCCCCACCCCTGTATCTCTTGCTTAGTGGCACTGGAATAGCAGCAACCAGCTGAGATTCACAGTTTGGCTTCTCCTAGGAATCTCCAAGCCCAACATAAATAGCAACCATCTCAGATTGCGTTATACCTCAAACAGGGTGACCCCAAGCAAAATACAGGTGGGGGCTGACTAGCCTGCCCAACCCAGGAACCCCGGAACCTGTGCATTCAGTGGACAGCTACAGACCACATCGGAGCACCATCACCCTGCCCCCACACAGTCGATCCTCCACAGAGGGTAGAGGTTGGTGGACAGTGGTCACAGGGAGTCCCTTCAGCTGACTGGCCTGGGTAAATCCCTTCCATTGACTTTCCAAGAGCAATCAAGACTCAACTACAAGAGGAGGGTGTACTCAGCTCACACGTAGGGTGCACCTCCAGTACCTAGCTTTGGTGATAGGGGAAGTTGTGCCACTGGGCCTTACAGGACACTTACTACGTTAGTCCAGAGTACCAAGAAAGGGAGTCATAGCAGCTCTACCTAATACGTAGAAACAAACACAGGGAGGCTGCCAAAATGAGGAGACGAAGAAAACTGACCCAAATGAAAGAACAGAACCAAACTCCAGAAAAAGAACTAAACAAAATGGAGATAAGCAATCTGTCAGATGCCGTGTTCAAAACACTGGTTGTAGGGATGCTCAAGGAACTTAGTGAGGACCTCATAAAAAAGATCTAATCAGAAATGAAGGATACACTAATTAGAATGAAGAACAATTTACAGGGAAACAACAGTAGAGTGGATGAAGCTGAGAATAAAATCAATTATTCAGAATGAAAGGAAGCAAAAAACAACCAAGCAGAACAACAAAAAGAAAAAAAGAATTTTAAAGAATGAGGATAGTGTAAGCAGCTTCTGGGAGAACTTCAAATATTTCAATATTCACATCATACAGGTGCCAGAAGGAGAAGAGAAAGAGCAAGAAATTGGAAATCTAATTGAAAAAAAATTTTAAATATTTTATTTATTTATCATTAGAGGGGAAGGGAAGGAGGGAGAGAAATATCAATGTGTGGTTGCCTCTCATGCATCCCCCACCAGGAACTGGCCTGCAACCCAGGCATGTGCCCTGACTGGGAATCAAACCGCAATCCTTTGGTTCGCAGGCCCGCGCTCAATCCACTGAGCTACACCAGCAAGGGCTAATTGAAAAATTTTTTAAAGAAAATTTCTCTAATTTGGTGAAGGCAGTAAACATGCAAGTCCAGGAGGCACAGAGAGCCCCAAACAAGATGGATGAAAAGAGGCCCACTCCAAGGCACAACTTAATTAAAATGCCAAAGGTTAAAGATAAAGAGAGAATCTTAAAATGAATAAGAGAAAAGCAGTTACCTACAGGGTAATTCTCAGAAGACCATCAGCTGATTTCTCAAAAGAAGGTTTGCAGCCTAGAAGAGATTAGCAATAAATATTCAAAGTCATGAAAAGCAGGGAGCTAAAGCCAAAATTCCTCTACCTAGCAAAATTATTATTTAGAATCAAAGGGCAGATAAAGAGTTTCCCAGACAAGAAAAAACTAAAGGAGTTCATCATGACCAAACCATTACTATATGAAATGTCAAAGGGATTTCCAAAAAAAAAAAAAAAGAAGATCAAAACTATGAACAATAAAATGGCAATATACATATCTATCAACAATTGAATCTAAAAGATAAACTAAGCAAGCAAGAACAGAGAGAGAATCCCGGATATGGAGAGCATTTTGATGGTTGCCAAATAGGAGCAGGGTATAGAGTAATGGGTGAAGATGTGAGGGGATTAAGAAACACAAACAGGTAGTTACAAAATATCCATGGGGATGTAAAGTACAATAGGAAGTAGAGTAACCAAGGAATATATAGGCATGACCCACGGACATGAACAATGGTGTGGGGACTGCCTGAGGGACTGGGGGTTGCTGGGTGGAGGGGGCCAGAGGGGGAAAATTGGGATAACTGTAAGAGCATAATCAAAATATACTTAAGAAAGTAAAAGAAATAATAAATCGTAACATTTTCTTCGCCTCTGTAAGAAAACACAAACCCATGTAGCAGGCATTTCCCATCTTCCCCTTCCCCCAGCTCCTGGCAACAACTAATCTACTTTCTGTTTTTATGTATTTGCCTATTCTAGACATTTCATAGAAATGGAATCACTGGCCTGTGGCCTTTTATATCTGGCTTTTCCCCCTGAGTCTAATGCTTTCAAAGTTTTTTACGTTGTAGCATATATGAGTACTTCATCCCTGTTAATGGCTGAATAATATTCCATTGATTGAATAGACACATTTAGTTTAATAGACACATATATCCATCCATTAACTGATGGATATATGAATGGATATAGCCATTTTTTGCTATTATGACTTTTTTTGTTTTAAGGAGTACCATTTAAGGTGTTTTATAGAATGTCCTTCAACTGAGATCGGTCTGATGTGTTTCTTATGATGAAACCAGGGTTATGGGCTTGGGGAGGAAGATCATGGAGGTAAAGTGCCACTCTTATAAGAGCATGATACTAAAATAATTTCTCATTTTTTTTTTAAAATCCTCACCTGAGGACATGCTTGTTGATTTTGGGAGAGGGAAATGGAGGAAGAGAGGGAGAGAAACACTGGTTGGTTGCCTTTTGTATGCACCCCAGCTGGGGACTGATCCACGACCTAGTCACGTGCCCTGACCAGGAATCCAACACATAAGCTTTCAGCTTTTGGAAAAACACCCAGACTACTGAGACACACTGTCCAGGGTAAATTCTCCCTCTTGATGTGAACTTCGATCACCTGGCAGAGGTAAAGTCTGTCAGGTTCCTCCACTGTTAAAGTGCCCCAATTGCAAGAAACTGTGGCATCAATTTCTGTTTCACTTTGACCATATGGTCATAATTCTAATATTAATTGTTGCTGCATAGATCTATTAAAGGGAAGCCTAATTTTAACTTAAAAAAGAGAAAGAATACCAAGTTTGCACAATTTCTTCCAGAAAATAGAAGAGTATGGGACCTTTCCCAACTCATGTTATAAGACCTGTGTTACCCTGATAACAAAACCAAAGGCAAATGACAGAAAAGGCACAGACCGATACCCTCATGAAGAGAGAAGCAAATATCCTCAATAACTCCAGCAAACTATTTAAAAATAACAAAACATGGCCAAACTGAATTTACACTTGGAATACAAGGCTAATTTACCATTCAAAATTAATCGATGTAATTTATAACAAACCAAGGAAAATAATACATATAGTCAACTCAGTAGCTAGAGAAAAAGTAATTTGCCAAGTTCAGTAGATATTCATTGTAAAAACTCTCAGGAAACTCAGAATAAGACACATTGTTAACCTTGTAAATTTATCTAAAAGAAACTTTGGATCACATTAGAAGATGTAATGGTGAAGGACAGAATGCTTTTCCCTAAGACCAACAATAAGGCAAGGCTCTCCACACTTACCACCCTTAATCAACGTCATGTCGGAAATTCTAGCCAGTTCAATAAAGTAAGATAAAAAAGTAAAAGCATGCCGATTTTTAGGAAAGAAACCAAACTCCCTAATTGCAGGCAATGTAGTTGTTTATATAGAAAAATCAAAAGGAATGTACAAAAAGTATTCTAGAACTTATGAGTTTTGCAAGAACACAAGATACAAGGTCAATATATAAAAATCAATTGCATGCGCAAAGCTTATCTCATAGTAGCTTGCAGAGAATAGATGCTAATTATATATCTGTGGCTTTAAGTAAGGTAGACATTTAGTTTCACCTAAATATAAGCATCCAGTGGCTAGCATTTAAAAAATTATGGGATGATATCATGTGAGGCATAATTTTAAAGGTGACTATAAATAGATGGGTTGCAACAAACTGTTTATCTTTGGGGAGAGGAATTATTGATAATTTTTGTACAATATACCTTATATTCATAATATATGACAAAAAGGAAGACTAAAAAAAGGAAGAAGAGTAATAAAAATATATAAAATCTGTTGTGTCATAATATTTTTGAAAACCTGTGAGATGTCTATTTTTCTAATACTTTACCGCTAAGAGCATGTTTGAGAAAAATAATGTGTCAAACACAGGATAGCGTCAGGTCTGTTCAATAGATGTTGCTGATTGCCAGGTCTTCTCTATGCAACATCCTGGGAAATTGCGCACTAAGAATTGTGATCCAAGGGAGACTAGGGCATCGATCATGTCCACAAGGGTCTCAAATACTTGTTGGTAGATGGACAGATGCAAACATTTATCTGTCAGTTTGTATTATGAAAATTTCAAACACTAGCTGATTATTGATAGATCCAGACATAAAACAAATTTTCTCTAAAGTTATCATGGAAAATAGCAGTCTTTTTTGAAACTATTGTTTGATGCATGAATGCACATCCCTGTTGGAAAGCCAAGAGTGTGAAAATAGAGTATTTTATAAAGAGAAGAAAGAAAAATCTTTCTCCAGATAATCTAAAGATCTCGCTTAAAACTTCAAGTCAGATAGTTTGATCTAAACCTAAAGATAGTTACATAAGCGGATTCACTGATTCCTAATTGAATAACAAATCATTTTAATGGGAAAAAAACTAACTAAAAATAAATCCTGGTATAAGGAAAGAATCAAGAACAAAAGAAAAACAGGGAAAATTAAAAAACATGTTTTATCTCTCTAATTCCCACCCTCCAAAATAGCAAATAGATCAAAACAAGAACATCTTCCTTGGGACCGGCAAAGAAAATAAATTATACATAATTTCCCACAAGTAACTAACATCAATTTGAAGACTCAAAAGCATTTCAGGGATACTTTATAATGTACAACTCTAAGGTGTTAAAATACATTAAACCAGCTATGCTTATATACTAATACATAATTTTTGTATTTATGTAAGTGGATTTTTTTAAAGTTCTTTTATTCTCTCTGTATGTTTGTTTCCATTAGATTCACTTAGTATAGCTTTACTGTTACTTTGAGGTGGACAGAATGAAGCCATCTTTATATGAAAAAATGAGTCTTTTATTAATACCTGTTTATATTACAAAATTCAAAATCCCGTACAAAATTAAGTAAAAAACAAACTTCATTCTGAATCCTTCGCAATCACATCCAGTAAAATGTCTCTAGATTTAGAACAACAAAAACTTTGTATAGAAAGTAGTTTCTGCAGCCCCAGCAAATGATTTTATTCTCTGTAGGAATGTATCCATAAAGTCAAATTTCATAGCTGGAATCAAAGTTAAACTTAATTTTTGTCAAGCATCCAAAAAGCAGGCCTTGCCTTCAGCTCTTCCTTCCTCCTCATCCTTTTGATCTGCTCACTAAGACCAGTCAATTCTACTTCTCAACTATAGTCAGCTCTTCTCTTCCATCCATTTTAATGTCTAAGTTTACTTTTTTAAAAGGCAAAAATTACATTTCACAAAAATTATGCATTTAGGAAAGCGGAGAAATTGAGACTGACTTGATGAACAAAATATGGACTTCTCTTATCTCGCTCTCACTTTGGAGCAAAATCCTCTATTGCTTTGAGTGGCAGGTGGTGCTGTCCACAGATTTAAGTTGCTCTGCAGTTTCCAGGCTCTCTCTCTTCTTCTCTTGCTTTCTGTTTTTCTTCTGGCTGAGCACATAGATTTGAATGTGTGTAAGTTAAATACAAATGTCTGCGTCTGCACCTTCCTGATGCTTTCCTCATTCCAGGCCATGAACTTTTCTGACTGGATTACATTAGCTGCCTAAATGAACTCATTACTTTCCTGATTTTGTTCACTCATATTTATTTTATATATAATAGCCAGAACGATGTTTCTAAATAGAAATAGATGCATGTCAATCCCAGCATGCAAAATTCTTCAAAGTCTCTTTTAGTCTTAGACACAAATGTGAAATTTTTTTGCATGAAATATTATATTTGAGTAGTTGTTTTTATTTTGATGAAATCCAAGTCTGTAAACTGTATCACAGCCTAACTTACTATCCTCAATTCCATGCATCTCCCAACGCATCAAACATTCTCATGCACCACCCCACTCCCAGGCATAATCTATGATTAGACTTAATAACTCTTTTTCAAGTCCTTGGACAAGATGTATTCTCATTTTGGGACTCTCATACGTTCAGTTGTCTCTGCCCACGTTTCTACTCTACTCTTGTGCTTAAAAGCTATATCCTTAACACTGTGGAGTGCTTCTGGGGTGTGCCCTATTTAGATTACATCAACCAGCTTACTGTTCTTTGAAGTTCTGTTGGGCTTGGTCAATGAAGAGCAGCAGCAAAAAATTAGAGGGGGGACATTGATAACAGGGCCCTTATTTTTCTTCTTACCCTCCCTCTCTGCATGGAGACCACTACTGGGTACCTGGACTGGGGAGCTCTGGTTCCAGAAGAAGGAGTTCTTCACAAAGTACTCCTTCCTCTTGCCTTCTCACAACAATCATTCACGGAGCCACTGTTACAGTCCTAAGAAACTCCACTATCCTTTGTTTCCCTACACTGTGCCCACAATTTACAAGTGTTCTATTAAACTATTTTTATATTATCCTATTTTGTGAATAGCATTCATTTTCTCTTGGGCCCTGACTAATACAACCGCCCTGCCCTCCCCACCATCACCCCTCAGTCTGTTAGCTGATCTTGTCCTTCCTTTGGTTCTTGGTGTAAGTGTCTCTTCCCCTGGCAGTCTTGTTAGTAATAAGCCTGAGTCAGGTGTTCCTCTGTTTTCTGCCATAATACTATGCAATTTTCTCTGTCATATCACTTATAATTTTCTTATTCACAATATGTTCCTCTTTTTAAGCACAGTTAGCCTATAAGAGTAGAAGATATCACCCTAAATTGTTCACTTTTGGGTTAAGCACTTAACGGTGTACATGGCACACAGAGAGGCCTCGTGGCACCTGGAGTCCCAACCATCCAGGTTCAAATCTCAGCTCGGCCATGCCCTTGCTTTCTGAACATGGAGTATGCCACTTAACGTATCTATGCCTCAGTTTCATCATCTTTAATATAAGGATTATCTACTTCATAATGAAACTGGCAGATAACACAAGCCGATGATTAGAAAATTCTTCACATAATGCCTGACAAAAAAATGCTTAATAAATGTTCAGTAGTATTATGAATACTTTGTAGTACTTCATAAATAATTGTTAAATGAATATAAAAGGAATATACTTATTTAATTTCATGGTTATCTAAAAAGTAAGTTACTCTAAAAGAAGCATGACAAACTGTTTTGTCTAATCTGTACTCTTTCAAATATATATAGTTATATAACTATATATATATAGTTTGTTTGTTTGTTTGTTTTATCCTCACCAGAGGACATGCTTATTGGCTTGGAGAGAGGGGAAGGATGGGAGAGGGAGAGAAACATCAATTGGCTGCCTCTCATATGCATCCTAACCAGGGATAAAACCCACAACTTAGATATGTGCCCTGACCAGGAATCGAACCCATGACCTTTCAGTTTATAGAACAATGTTCCGACCAACTAAGCCACACCAGCCAAGGCAGTAGTTATATTTTTTATGTCACCTATGAAGTTTATTTTGCAGAGACCAACCTCATGATTTACTAAATAATATAACAATATGAATGAATCTCTTTTATTCATTTTTTAAGATTTCAGAAAGATGTGAAATAAGTTCCACCTTCATTCTTAGAGGAAACAGTATTTAAGTACAGTTTTTTTTTCCCATAAATTTCAGTAAGTTGAAAAAAGGTGTATGTTTTGGAGTTCTGTGTTCTTTAAAATAAGGACTTTTTCCCTAAGGAAAAATCAGACTCTAAAAACTTAGAACTCCAATTAGTTGATGTCTGTCATCAGAAAACTTTAACCAAGTACCCTGAAGCTGCCATGGACCCCCTGATAGAATAAATGCCCTACAGAAGTAACCTGGGAGTGAAGTAATCAATTTATAGGCAATAGCTCATGGAGAAGAAATATTAGATAGAGATTTTGCAGGGGGAATTTAGAGAGGCTCAATGTAATTATCCTTTTTCAAATTCTCCTAGTTTGTTGACCCCAGGGTAAAAATCTCCTAGACACCTTCCACCTCCTCTCATAATCCAGGTGACTAGTTTATCTCAGTCATTTGAGCTGATTTTTTAAAGTCCATTTCAAGAGAAAAAATATCAAATGACTTCCCCACAGCTCAGCTGGAGAACCACTGGAATAGAAAAGACATCCACACAATTTCTGGAGGTAAAGACAATCTTTGAAATGAAAAATGAAAGAAGGGAGAAAAGATCCAAATAATACCCACATAGTATTTCAAATAAAAAGAGTTTTACCTGTAGCCAAAAGGCTGGTCATGACTGGAGCTTCATCTTTTACAATAGGTGCCCCAAGAAACATTTAAAAATATGCAGGAGAATTAGTTTGCCTTGTCTTCCATTTACACAACAAAATGAACTTCAGTACCAGCTGTAACCTAAATCCTACTCTAATTAATTCATCTTAAAATGTTAAACACAACCAAATTTCTTTGGAAATGTGTCCTGTAGGAATAAAAGCCTGAAGATTTATTCATGTCAAGTGCAGACAGAGACATTTGAAATCTTTGCTATTTTGGCAGAAATTGTCAAATGACAATAACACTGAAAAATATTGCAGCCATTTCTCATCCTGTAGGGTCAAAGTTACAGGCAAACTATGAAAAGTTTAAAATTATTTTTAAGTTTTTCTTCCAAGAGCTGAAAGGCAAGTCATAAGATCAGCCTTGGTGGAAAAACAAAACCACAGACTCATTCAGCACTTGCTTCTCTCCTGTTTAACCCACAATATTAAATGTAAGATTGCTCCTAACTTCAGTGGTGCAACAGAAGAGCCCTTCATTAGATCCTGAAAATACAGCCAGGCTTTCTGTCAAGGAGGGTCAGCGGGCTCATAAAAGACACTGACGGATGTGTCAGTCAAGTGAAATTGAAAGATGAGTTTTAATTCTTTCTCCTACCCAGAGACCTCTTTTAGCATTAAGGTCATTGGGCAGTTCTATATTTGGATCAGAAGTACCAGATTTATTCCGTCTTCTCATCACTTCACACCCCAAGAAAAGTTTCAGCCTTAACACGTGATATTAACATTGTCTGCTTTTTTCAGTTTTGCATTTTATAAAATTGAACTGAAAGTTCAAGCTATTTACAATAACATTTGGTTTGTGATGCCTAAAAAGAAATGAATGCATTTAAGGTAAGATATCTGCAGAAGGCTAGCTTGTTAACTTCAAGTTAATTTAAATATGTTTGTAAGAAAAGTTTAAGCACATCGCATGCACATACATGTCCATGTGAATACATGTGTACACATGAACAGTGCATGTGCTTATCAACTGTTCTTCACGGTCTGTTTTCCCATCAAATGAGAGGCTACTTCTCCCTCCGTGCTTCCTCATCACAGACTGCTGTCCACAGAATGAAGAGCATCACTCCTGGCTGTGATTAATTGTTCTCTGAAGTACAGTTGTTCTTGGAAATGTAACTTGAATAGCTTAATTCTCTCCCAGTGTATTTTATTAGGTTCTTTTGGGGTGATATGTGGACAGTTTAATGACATAAACTATTCATGCTGTTCTCTGGGAAGAGATACTGATTTTTCCCTGGGTCTTAACAGATGATACTTGTAATAATTTTTGATGACGGATTTTTTTGTTTTTTGATACTCTTAATAACTTGTGTATGATTTCAAATAGTTTACTAGATTTTATTTATTGCGTGTTTTCATAATTCTTGTTTTTCCATATTTTCAGTATGATTCAATCCATCTTATGATTTATAAGTTAAGCAATGAAAAGTTAGATTTATTTAGAAAGTATAATTTACTGTTAGGAATTTTACATTAATTACTTCTAGCACTATAGCGCATAGTTAACAATTCTCTGTACAAAGCCTCTGCTTTGTTGAAGATGTTTACATGAAAATGAGCATACTGCTTTCATAGCAAAATAGATATATCTAAGTTATCTATGGATGGGATCAGGCAGGAAGAAAATGCAGACAAGAGAGAAATTTTCACCTAAGAGTAATACCATTGAACTCAGACTAATTTTATCCCTCATTGGAAATCATGTAAATATACATAAGAGGTCTTCCAGGAAGCATTCAACCATGCCATATAAAAAACAGAGACATTTATTGAAGAAGATACAAGAAACATTGTACATAGGGCAATGACGCCTCAGTCCCCTTCAAAGTAGGCACCTTGGGACCTCACACGGTTCTCTCAGTCGCCATCAGCTGCCCCATAGTATTTTCCTGAATCTCATTGTTAGTCTGAAATCTCTTCCCTTTCAAAAGTGATTTTAGTTTTGGGAAATGTCAGAAGTCACAGAGTGACAAATCTGTGCTGTTGGGGGGGGGGGTGATGAGTCACCTGGGTGATTTGATGTTTTGCGAAAAATCTCTGCACATGACATGATGCATGAGTGGGCCTGCTGTTGTGATGAAACTGCCAATCACCAGTGACCCTTAGCTGTGGCCTTCTGAATCATCCAAATAGTTTCCATGGAAGAATGTTCAAGCTTAACACAAAATGTGATGCAGATTCGTCATTCTACTCGCTCATTTTGAGTGTGATGCCCACACAGTACACATGCTCACTCAATGGCATCTACCACTCCCACTGACTAGTACAGTGAAGTCGTCATTGTTCACATATGTGCATTCCAGTCCACACTCCTTGGCTGCCAGGTTACATTGATGTTATGCAAACCGTTCTCGTTATATTAACAATGGTTGGACTTTTTGTGGACAGACCTCATATATTATTTTTTTCTTAGAGTCCATTTATGGCTTAGAATGTTTCAATCTCATGGAAGTTAGAAAATGTCTCATTATGATCTAAGTTATATATATATATGTGTGTGTGTATATATATAGTTCAATATATATGCCTCTAGAAGTTAGATGCATTTTAATAGTGCATCACATTATGAAGTCCTTTGATTGCATTGAGTGGCCTATTAACTGCCTTTCTGCAATGTGCTTGCAGATGATAGGTGAAAAAAATACAAAATTAAGAATAGTAACTGACTTGAGCTGAAGACTGATCTAATTTATGATATACCTCACCACTAATTACAGTACAGACAGGGACCATATTAAATGTGGAAATTCTGAGTCAGGCCCATAAAGTGAATCTGTGCAGCTTTACCACAGTCTTTTTGTAGATGTGCTTTTCACTGAGCTACACAAACAGAAAAACAGTCTCCCCTCTGAGACACAGGACTCCACCTCCCAGTGCTGCTCAAGCTGATACTGCTGCTTTCTCAGGAGTAGCAGGTAGACTCCAACAGGCCAAGGTGCCGTTTTAAAATGAATTACCATTTTTTGTAATAAATGTGTAGATTAGAAAAAAACTTTTGTATAACTATTCTGAAAATACATGTCAAAGCACACAGTAAATAATTTATTCTCCCTCAAGTGGGAAATCTTTAATGAGCGTAAATCATTTCACAAATGTTTATGACATTGCACATTTTTATCTACTATAAAACAAGAGGAATTTGCTTATTATACTCTCCTTCCCTCTCCCTCTGAATGTTGATATTATATATTTATATATTATGTCTCTGGCTATCTTTGGTTGATATGTTCAAATCTGTAAGACTTTCGTTCAAACATTACAGTGATATTAAAAAACATACCCATACCACCTATCTCATAGCATCTCTTTACATGAAAGGTTTTCAGGTGAAAAAGCAAGTAATTGATCTAGGATTTTAACAATTGTATCTTTTCTCCTGGTTTTCTGGTGATTTTTAGTCAATTCTAACCTTGCTATTTTATATCCTGTTCTCAATGCAGACTGACATAAATAAGACATAACAAAAGCGTAAGCTTTCTCTTACTTCCCAGTGTAAGCCACCTTGCTGATATTTCCATCTGCCTTTTTGCTTTCTGTTGAGTAACTCTCAGAAACTATGTTTTCAACTCCATATATCCTCCCAGTGTTTCTTTAAGAGTATTCTATCTTTTGGAGTTAACTTTGCTCTTAGATCTTTACCAGTGCAAAGCCTTTGATTGTTAAGCATTAAATTTATTCTGTAACTTTCTCAAACAATCTACATTTCATGCTCCCATTCAGTTGGGGATAACTGACTGAAACCACAGTAAAATTCTGAATTATATTTTGTCTTTTTTTTTTAATTTCTTGAATGTTCATAGAATGTTAGATAGGGTAGAGAAATTCTCAAAAGTAAAAGGAATACTTTAGAAAAATCATTTAATATACAAAACTTCAAAAACACTATTTTTATTAAAAATAATTTTAAGGATAATTAGAAAAAAACAGCCATAAAAAATAAGTGAATGGCAAGAAATAACTATGCAGCTTTTGAAGAAAGAGAAATAAAGATATCATAAATTGCAAATATTTTTACTAAAGGGTAATGACCTGAGAGATGTGTAATTAGGGTAAAATGTAGCTTCATAAGTGGGCCTTAGTACACCCTGTTACACTCTGGCATGAGCTTATTGGACCAGGTAAAGGTAACACAGCCTTGTACTTGTGAAAACTAGGCTGAGATCAATCCACAGGGATCTTTTCAAGCTTTCCTTCACAGAACTTCTCTATAAGCAGTTGAGGATGAATTTTACCCTGCATTTCCAATGAGGCAACATTTCTGGGGCCACATTCTGGACTACAATGGCAGAACTGAAATTGCTAGAAATAGTAAGTTGTCACAGAAAGACAAAACACAATAAAATTACTTAAAGATATGCCTAGGTTATTTTATTTTTTAGAAAAGTAAGTTTAAAGGAAAGGTGTTGAAATTTATACAGGTCCTATAATAAAAGACCTTAATCCTAAGAAGAATAAACAGAATTTAAAGATATTTCCATAATTTTTTTGCAGAATTGAAACAGATGATAGACATAACCTTAGAACTATCAGGAATAAAAATGTGGTTTTGTTGTTGATGTGTTCTAGTTTCACCACAGAAAGTTATTTTCAATTTTTATATGATTTTCATACAGTAATAAGACAAGCATTTTCAAGTTGTACCTACAAATAAAGTTAAGAACAATATGTGTGATACAGGAGCTAATTCTCCAAGGTTTATTGGCCTCTATTAAGACACAGAAGGATCAATTAATGTCAAAACATTGGGAGAGCCTCACGGAATATTGGAATCAGACCAGGTCAGTCTATTGGTCAGGCCATAATCACCAGACAGTGATTGACCTTTAAGCATGTGCAGCTTTGATTTGAACTGCTGACACAGGGTGAGGGCTTTGGGTAGCGATGCCAACATTATTTTCACTAAAAACTCTGCATTCCCTTATCAAATATATTTTTTTAAAACACTAGCATGACTTCATAGTTAATCTATCAACAGTCTGTCATTGTTGTGCATCTTTATTTTATATCTGAAAAAGATACTGCTAATAAATAATAATCATGAAATGCTATTCTTCAGAGAAGGTCAGCTTTCCAGTGGAAATAACTTCACGTACTGGCTTAGAAGTGGTTAGAGGTTTCATTCCCTAAAATCATCAACACGAAGTAACATTACAAGGAAGTGAATTATTTTTCCTTGAAAAATCTGGTGATCTGTGTTCTGCTTTGTTCAGGAAGGTAGATAAAAGAAATAATCCATGAGAAAAATAATCCTGTAGAATTAATGTAGACTGAAAACAATTTAGCAGCTACAATTTTGACATGAACTGAAGTGTACAAATGAAATGCCTAAAAATGAACACACCTGCTGTGACAGTCTTGGACTGAGAGATTACAGTGAGGAGGGAAAACAGAAGAGAATTAGCCAAACAGCTTAGGTATTTATAAAAAAAAAAATCATGGAGGCACATTTGATTTAATGAAAGGTCATAATATCTATCACTCATGATGACCTTTTCATCCCATAATCTGAATGAGATGTTCTGGTGGACTTCCTGGAATGTTTCTAGTATATATTGTCACAGTAAATACTGAGTACTTCTGCTGTGGTCCTATCTTGAAAAATAAAAGAAGATATATGATAAAGTAGAACAGAAAAAATAAATAAATACCATGTTTTAACTACTTCCCAGAATCTCAACTTAATAAAAATCGAGTGATAAAGCCACAATGAAAAGCAAAACCATTGAGTATATTGATTTAGGAAAGAACTGATTATGGAAAGTTTGGTTTGAGTAATTGCTAACAATACCCCACATATGTCTTCTACTAAAATAAAATATGGAAGTACATTGAAATTGACCTGACATGTATTCATCAAAATTCTTTTATGGTGCTTATGGATATTTTTTCATACTGCTGTATCAGTATGCACTGCTATCAACAAGCCACTGTAAAACTTGTGCCTTGAAACAATTAACATTTATTTTTGCTCGCATGTCTTTGAATAAGCAGGGAGTTTTGCTGATGAGAGCCAAACTTGACTGTCCTGGGTTGTACCTGTTCCTATGTGTGAAGGTCAGCTGGATAGGGCCTGCTGGACATGAATAGCCTAACTAACACATCTGGGAATTGATTGTCAATGAAAATGATGGGATAGATAAGAAATATATTTCTCTTTCTGTACAGCAGTCTAGCCCCAATTTGTTTAGGCCTCATTCCAGGAGAAAAAAAGAGTGGAAGCGTATAACCATTTGAGGCATAGGCTTGACATTGCCAAAATGTAATTTCTACTTCATGCTATTGGTGAAGAATTAAGGTTGAATTTTTATATAGGCAACATAAATTTGTGAACAAATGTTTAGTGAATATAAAAAAAATATCGATATTCTTATTATGAAGTAAGCTTATCTGCTCTTACTCAGGGGTGTGTTATATAATCATAATTATTTTTCCTATATGGATTTGGCCATAGTCCTAGAACCAGATGGGATTTTGGGAGATTGGCAAAAGAAGCCACTTGAACCAGTACTGCTGGAATTACTGCTTCCAGATAAAAGCTACACAGAAGTTCTGACCAAATATAAAATGGTCCTCTGACATTTTCATAAAAAGTATTAGCATTATTCAAAATATTCTTGCAATTTCTGCTTAGAAAATTTTATTTTTTTTTCCTAAATGTACCCCAGCTGCTACATTTGGATCCTGAACCGAACCTACCTACCTTTGTTCACATCCTTGCTCAATTTAAAATTTGTTATACACAACTAGGGTATATATAGATATATAATATAACAGGTCAAATACCCTCCCATGTCCCAGCACATGTCCACCTGGAACCTCAGAATGTGACCTTATTTAGAAACAAAATCTTTATAGATATAATTGGTTAAGTTACAATGAATTTGTATTGGATTAGGGTAGGCCTTACATTCTAAAATTGGTGTCCTGTTGTCTTCAGGCTCCCTGGAGCATTCAGAGAGGGCATGGCCTCACTGATCCTTACCCTAATTTCACATTTCTAGCCTCCAAATTTGTGACACATAAGTTTCTGTAATTTGTCATGGCAGCTCTATTAAACTAATACAAAGAGGGATGTGATACCTAATAAATATGCTCCTCCTTTTCCATTATCCTTATATCTCAAAATTCTTAATAATATGTGCATGCTTTATTGAGGTACAATTTATATACAACAACAATTATCCTTTTAGAATACAGTTCTATCAGTTATAGTTATGTAATCACCAACATAATCAATATATAGGATAGCTCCATTATCTAAACTTACTCTATTGTGCCTCTTTGCACTCACCCTCTCCCAATATCACCACATACTGATAATTACTGCTCTGTTTCCTAATCTAATATTTTTCCTATTCCATAATGTCATATGAAGACAATTACACAGTATGTGTATCTTTGGCTTCTTTCACTTAGTATCAATCTATTGCCTTTGAGATCCTTCCACAGTATTGCATGTACTAGTATGAGATAACAGACAATTCATGTTGGTTCCTGCTGCCAGTTCATGGCATGCCAGTTTCTAAAACCCCTGTAATTTTCTCAGTAGTAAGAACACTAGGGGAGCATCTTTTATTCTACTGAGGTGACCCCGGGTGTGTTCGTGGGTGACTCCTAGATCAGGGCTGGTTGCCAGAAAGACCAAGCCATGATTAAAAGCTTGCAATATTTGTAGCCCTCCCCTCTTCCTCTAGAGAGAGGAGAAAGCCTGCAAATGTAGCTATTAAGCCATGAAATGACAGGGAGGAAAATTAAATGCATATCACTAAGCAAAAGAAGCCATCTGAAAATGATATGTATGATTCCAACTATATGACATTTTGAAAAAGGCAAAACTATGATATGGAAACAGAAAAAAGTGGTTGCCAGGTGTTGGCAGGAGGAGAGAGAAATAGTCTGAATAAAGAGGATTTTTAGGGCAATGAAAATGGCAATACTCCGTATGACATCTCAATAATGGATATGTCATTTTTACATTTGTTTAAATCCATAGAATGTTAAGCACCAAAGGAGAACATTAAAGTAAACTTTGGATTTGGGGTGATTATGAGTCAATGTTGGTTGATCAGTTGCAACAAACATAAAACTGTGGTGGGGGATGTTGATAATGGGGGAGGCTGTGCATGCATCAGGGCATAGTGATGTGGGAAATTTCTGTGCCATCCTCCTCAACTTCTCTGTGAACCTAAAACTCTAAAAAAATAAAATCTTAATTAAAATTCATCATCTGCTTTCGGTACTGTATCTCTGCATTATACAAGGCAAGGTAACAAGCCTTGTAACAAGCCTTGACTGTAACAAGCCTTTGCTATGACCCTGCTTTAGAAGGTACCCCCCACTAAATGTACAGTAGTTCTGAAATGAAAAGACTGCAATCTTTGCTTTCAAAACCTAATGATTGGAGGAGGGATTTTTGAATTGGAAATATGTAGTGAGCTGCCCTAAACTTTTTATGATCTCTGTGGTCATAGAAGCAAAGATTTGAGAAGGGTTAATGAGAGATTTGTAATGGACAGAGGTGCTCATTCTATTTGTTTGAGAGAAATCTAATCTCCACTTCCTGTGATTCGAACATATACAATTTAAAACATTTCCAAACTTTGAACTTCTAGAGCATTTTGATTTTAAATTCTGGGCACTGTGAATTTTTTTCCTTGCTTTTAATGACAAATTTCCTTACTCCTTTCCTCTTGCTTCCTTCCACCCTATACCAAATAGTTTATGATGCACACTAAAAACTAATTTCGTTATCTGAATTCGTCCAGTCACTCACAACTCTTCAACAATGAAGTTGAAAACCCTCTTTTGGCAAACACTTAATTATTCATCTGAAGTTAACTATGAAGCACAATTAAGGAACTCTAGACTATCTCTGGTGAAAAGGGATTGGCAAATAGGCACTCAAAAATTGCTGCAAGATTTATGTGTTTTTCTTTTTAAAAAAATGTCTTTTATGTCAAATTTTATTTCTTTTACTCCTCAACTTCACCCTGTTCAGTCTATATTCACACACTTCTTGACAAAGTCCCCTGGTGGGAGTCTATGTGCTAATTAGTGAATAAGCATTTTGAGACAAGAAGAGAAGCAGAATCTATAAAGGCATTGATTTTTCTCATGGGAATGTCGATATATTTTTGTTGTTTATCGCTGAATGTAGAGCACAGTGGTTAAAACCTACCTATTCTCTTTAGTCATTTTTTATCTCTTGGGGTATATTCTTCAAATGAGATATAGATACACAAATCTGAGAAATAATAAGTACTAAAAAAGAACATTATTTTGGTCAATATGGCACCTTGACATTCTACATTTGCTACTAGGTGTTGGGGCAACTGTATTAAGTAGTGTGTGGAGTGAACTTCTTGAGGTAGAATAGACATCTTCTTTATTTGTTTAAAACAAGATTAACATATATATTGACAAATATAATTCAGATAGTAGGAATTAAAACCAAGAGAACTAATTAAATATGATCAAGGTTATTTTTTGTCAAGGTAATATTGTAAGTCATACTAAAATACTGCTTAACCTTGGTAACTGCATCTGTAAAATGGGGCTGTTAATATCTATTAAATGCAAACTAAATGAGATAATGAATATAAAGCAACCAAACATAACAAACAATAAATGTAAGTATTCATTATTGTTTTGTATACTTTCAGATCATTTAATAAGAATAAAGTTTTCAGAAAAAATAAGAAAATATTTTAAATAGTTATGAAGATTTTATTTTATTCTGAAGAGTTGTAAAATATTAATAGCATATAAACTTGTTACATATGATAATGCAAATATATATAATTAGATAGCCGATGTGAATCTGTCTCCAGGAAAATTAATTACTACCATCCCACAATAATCATCAGTAAGGAGGTTTTAGAAATTCAGGCTTTAGGATGACCACAGGAATGATGTAAAACTTTACATAAATGCATTAATTAATTCATTCGTCTCTGGTGCTCTTAGAGGGATAAAATAAAATGACATTGCAACAAGATTTATAGTTTAAAGGACTTAAACATTGAGGCACTTTAAAATGTGACTTTACTTTCAATAATAAAGCTAGAATAATATAATGGAAATAAAGCTAGAATAATATATTAATTATATATAATAATAATAAAGCTAGAATAATATAATGGAATATATAGTGAAATAAAATGGGGTAAACTTATTTAAAAGGAAATGGAAATTAATTTTAGATCCCCAATGTTAATAGATGTTCCTATTCAAACTGTCTAAGCATTTCCCATGGAAATGATTGACATGTCATAAAAGAGATTTCAAAGCCTTTCCACAGTATTCATCTTTTTAAGAAAACACCCATTCTAAATAATCCTCGTGAATTTTCTCTACTGTAATGAAAATCCCTTCAAAACAATTAGTGCACTACCTCTACCCTCTTTCTTTACACATCCAAGAAAATCTTTGTTTCCAGATTCCACTTCTTAAGAATAATCTAAATTTTTAATAGAAATCTTGGCAAACTCTCCCATAATGATGTTTGTTTAGAAAGCATTTTCCCAGCTGTGATCCCACTCTTCCTAGTTGCACAATGGTTTCCCATGTCTTCCATTCTTCACCAGGTTTTTTTGTTTCCTCTTTGTCTCTTAGCCTAATTCCTTGTATATATGTGTTTTATTTTTTACTCACATTTTTAACAGGTATATCTCCATATATCAAATAAATACTTCAGAGATTATTTATCATTGTTTTCTGGATTACAAAATATCTTTTACAAAATATCTTTACAAAATATCTGTACAAAATACGTTTTAAAGAGTCTCTAGAAGATAAAAACTTTTAATAGTCAACTTGGTGTATTGAAACAATCTCTTCTTGGTAAGTAACATAATGCCATGTGGGAGGATAGGTTGCAATTTCGTTTTCCATAAGAGCTCCCCAGGAGATAGGTACCCATGTCTGGGACTCCCTGATAAGGTGTCTGCCCAGTTTCTTGTATTCCTTTAAGCTAAACTCTGAATACCATGTAAATTTAACCATGGTATTAAAAATCTTTTAGAAACCAGGATACTTATTAGATATTAATAAGAATGTGTACTTTGCCAGAAACTCCACACATGTTGGGTACATTTTACTTATCTATTTTGCCTTACTCTATATAAAAAGCAACAGAAAATCAGACTTAAAAGATGCCATCACATTGTTGAATTTTTGATGCGGATACCGGCTAGCAGTGTCCGCGTCATTATGGATGAAATAAAACATACACACGGACTACCGAATCCTGTGGAAAAAAAAAGGGCCAGCGGCTTCTCTCTCAAGAGGAGCAAAAGCCGTGGCCTCTGTCATCATGGACCTTTATACTGTATCTCCTCACATTACAAGATGGTCCTCACTCACTATGCCTGGGTTACAACAAAGGAGCCAATGCCCCTCATTACATCACAGAAGAAGGATATTAGCAAACGAAAAGGCAAAAGTGGTTGAGCAGGTTACACCGGTCCCTGCAAGGTTTAGCCAAGCATTTGTAGGGTGAGAGAGTTTTCAGCAAAAAGCAGCTTAGGTATATTGCAAATCTGATTCCCCACAAGAGAACCTATCTGTGGGCCTGGGTCCTGTGCATCTCCAAGTGGGAGCTGGGCCCATGCCACACAGAAGGGTTTGCCACAAATTTTCTCCCTGAATAAGAATGCTTTCTAAATTAATCTCTCCCTTTCCCCATTCCATATTCTGACTTTTCATTAAAAATTTGATAAATGCATTTTAATTCAATGAACATTCAAAATTCCTTAATTGAAAATAGTTTTAACTTATGTAAGGTTTAATAACAATTACAAAAAATAATAACGATGATAACAAAAAGCTACCTATCTTCAACTATGTCCCAAATTTAGTTCCTTGAATGTATTATCCTTAACCCAACAAATAATGTTGCCCATTTAGTGGATTAGAGATTACTTAAGCAATAATACTAGTTTACATTGACCCAACATACCTCAAGTACCAGGCTTTGGGCTAAGCACTTCACATGCATTTCATGGTTTAATCATTACAAGAACCGTATTTTACAAAAAGGAAAATTGAGAGTTAGAGAAATTGTCACAAAGAGACTACCTCAGGAACTCATAAAGGACATCACCTGCTTCTTGCTCTTTGTCAGCTTGCTGTCTTCTGTTCCTGGCACATCGCACACTGGTGCCATTTATGTGACACCTTATCAGCAGAGCACACTGCAGCCTGGCACTCCTGAGCTCAGGTGATTCTCCTTCCTCAGACTCCAGAATGTTGACCAGCTCTGGGTGCCTCCAAACCACCTCATGACAATGCAACCCGACATCACTTCATCTTCATACCCTCACACCCAAGCGTTTTGGACTGACCCTGAAGCATGACACTCACCAGATTTTCTTTACACCAAGCAAGTGCAACCCGAGAGTGCCCCTGGGGAAATAACCCCTAGAGCAAAACATTGACCAATGGGAGACTGGAGCTGCACCTATTGTTTTCTTTCCTTTCCTTGACTTGAACTGTCTTCAAAATCAAATTTTAAAAAACAGCCTTTCAGAAAATGATCTGCAAATAAGGCAGATATTTGTGCTTGACCAAAAGTGCTGGCCAGCCTTCTTTTATTGGTATTCCTCCTATTGACTTCATCTCCCTTCCGGTGGGCTGCAATGTGCCCCCGCATCACCATTCATATGTTGAAGCTCTAATTCCCAGTAGGCCAGAATGTATCTGTATTTTGAGATAAGGCCTTGAGACATGTGATTAAGTTGAGACCGTAAGGGTGGCCCTAATCCACTCTGACTGATAGGTTTGTAAGAAAAAGACATTTGGTCACAGAAAGGGACACAGGAGGTGGCCCACACAAAGGAAAGAACGCGTTAGCACCCTGTGAGAAGGCAGCTACATGCAGGACAAGCAGGTAAGACTCAGAGAAACCAATCCCCCGATGATGTCTTAATCTTGGAATTCAAGCCTGCAGAACTACAAGAAAATAAACTTCTGTTGTGTAAGGCACCCAGTCTGTGGTATTTTGTTATGGTAGCCTTCGCAAGCTAATCTACCCCTTATCCCTCCTTCCTGCTTACAAATATTGAACTCCCCAATGATATATAAAATCTGAGACATTTTGCCAGGCTCTGCTTTCTGGACAAATTAGTCTAAGACTGCTGGTAAGGGTGAAACCTGTGTTATAGCATCTAATAGCAAAAAGAAATCTATTATCAAAAAAACAATTTTCACCCATGTATATCACTACAGATAATTGGCAATTTTGATGAAATGTTATATATGGAAATAATTTCTATACTCATACTGTCTTAGAATAGAGAATATGAGCAAAACCAATAGAGATGAACGGCCATTATATTTCTTAAATCATTTTACATATGGTTCTAAATTTCTGGAAAGGATAGAGAAAAATTTTTTTAAATCTGGGAAGATTTTTACTTTATGTCAGCATCTGATTAAAGTGTGATGAGTTATGTTAGAATTGCTATAACTAATGACATTAAAAATAATAACAGTCCTATCTAAAATAAACAGTGTGGACACCACCACCCCTTTTACTTGTAGGAGAAGCAATCTCTGAGTAATGCATCAGCCACCTGTTGCAGACGGTTCAGCCTGGTTTCAGGAGTTGTAACCCACGCCCCATGGTGGGCTGAGTAAGGGCCAAGGGACCTGCTTCATTTAGGTCTGTGCTGTCGAGAGGACATGAGCTACTAAGGAGACAAAGCTTATCTCCCTGGCAGGAGTGCTGCTTCTGCCTCATCCATCTCTGGTCCCAATGCTTGGTTGGCAGTCAATGATGGGTAAGACTCCTCATGGGAGGGGCAACCTAAGCCAGACACGACCACTTGGGAGGCCCTTATGGAAGGACTCAGGGGTCTGCAGCAAAGAGGGGGTGATGGACCCTTGCCCCCCGGCTATTCTGACATAGCCCGAGTCCCCATTTCCATCTGGGAGATGTCTTCTTATCTCTTGCTTCCTGGGCCTAATAGGCGTAAAGCCTGAAACTATGAGGGCAAGCGGTGCAGCCCTGTGCCGGCCAGAATGATTCCCTGGGTGATTGGGCATAAGAAAGAATTTGTAAAGTCCTGTGAAACCTGCTTTGTTTGCTAAGAGTGCTCTCATTTAAATGATAAGGGTCCGAGGAGGAAATGAGTATGTCTCCCAAAGTTTTGCAGCCCCCTTTCCAGACAGACATTGACTCAGATTAAGCCCTCAGATTTCTTTGAAATGTTAACCATTGTTTGATCCTTGACACCTGACATACCTGTATTCCGGTGTATTGGAACCCAATAAAAGCCCAGTGAGGAAGGGGCTCTGGGTCATTCTCCTTTGAGAGTTTGACCACCTTTCCTCCCCAAGCAGATCATGTCTTGGTAGTTTTATTTTCATCCGTGACGGAGGGATGGGGCTCTGCGGGCAGGCCCCCCACCCCCACAGCCACCCACACTTTCCAGCCATCCACTTCCTCTCTGAGAGTGCCTTGGAGAAAAGTGAATACATCCTAGAGCTCCTCTATCCTTAGGTTTCACTCCTAGCCTTTGTCTTTTCAATTCCAATCCAGTTCAAACCTGCACTTGAACCATTTTGAGGGGAAGAGACAGAACCATTTTTTTTTCCTTTGGAAGAGACAGAAAGGCTGGTAAAGAGGAAGAAACCAACCATACTAATCTATCAGTCTTTGAGAATAACATTAACCAAAGGCCAAGAAAAGACTTGAACAATGAGAAAGCTATAAGTAATTAGGAATAGCAGCTACTCAACCAGTAGGTCATAGCTCTTTCATTTCTGTAGATTATGATGTTTTAGAAAGCTCCAAACCTCAAAAGAAGAAATGAATCACAAAAATGGTCAACTAACTCTGCAGAGATTTATAAATATAGACCTAACATGGCCATTTCAAAAAAGAATGCCTTTTTAGACATAATACCCAGAATGTCACAAAACCTTGCCTAATTTTACCAAATTTACTGCCAGCTTGCTGTGGTTAAACTTTGTATTGACATTTCCCAGAACCCAAACATGGTCCTTAGAAACTATGAAGTCTGAACTGGGAAAGTGAAATGCTTCTTTTATTGGACTATTGGTATTTGCAAAGAAATATACAAATATGAATACGTAACACTAAAAATTAAAGAGAATTTATTCTGGAATATGGCCAAGATGAAACTTCTGGTGAAGTGCACTGGGCCGCTCATTTTAAGAGTAGCTTTAGTACATTGAAACATCAAAAAAGTCATAAAAAAATCATCAATAGGTAATACAATTTTTTGCTGAGTATTTAAAGGAATTATAGCAGTTGGGTTAAGTCTTTTTTTTTTTTTTTAACAAGGGAAGACATTTTAAAAATCCTCTCTGGATATCTTTTTTTGTCTTCCCAAAGTTCTATACCTCAAGAAAGTTGACCTACATGATGCTTTTTCTTTTTTAATTAGTTCACTTCCCCAAATTCCTTGATCAGAGCCACCTAGCATTCATAGGCCCTTCAAAAAAGTATATTTAAATAGTCACTTCTAACTTTTAATTTCTTATTTAAGATGGTAAACTTTTTTTTCTTGAAGACAGAGATCGGATCCTGTGTATTTAAATCACCACTTTTTAACAATGTGATAGATTAAGTAATGGAAAAAATCTATTAAGTGATGAATGACCATATGCATTTCTGACTGGCATGAGACTTACATTCCAGGAGTTTAAAATGGAAATAGGAATAGATTCTGATTTGATGGGAATATAAATGTTAATGAATTAGATTTCTTTATTATTTTAATATTCCAGATGAAAACCAGCAATTTTGATCCACTTTTGCATGGAAGGTTTGGATAAATTTATAACTTTATTAAATAAAGCAATTTATCTAAAGAATATGGTTTGTGGATCAAATTACATACATTTTATGCTCTCTTAAAGTTTTTTTCAAACAAATATTTAGAGAAGGGTCTGCTAAAATATTGGCCAAATTTTTGGATGATATAAAACTGAAATGACCTATCAGAATCCAACAACTTGATCTTATAAATGTTTCTGCTTGCTATTGTTTGAGAAGTCAAACAGGTTCAAGGTGCAGTTTGGAATTGGTCTCCTTGGAATACCACACCAAATCGTTATTTGTCTCTGAAAAGAGCAGCTCATTCTCCTGGGAATTGGAATGAATTAACAATTATGAGAAATGTTACTTTTCAAGCTTTTATCATGGAATGAAAACATTGAAGTTTTCAGGCCATTTGAAAGATAGAACATAACATGTGTTAGGGAGAGAGAGCAGGTTTACCGGGGTGACTAACTTGTGGAAAAAAAAAAAAAACAACAGGATATGTATTACCCTGAGACAGATGGTTTACAAGTGTTAAGTGGAATGAGTAGAGGGTGGTTCTGCCACTTGTGGATATGAGTGGAGCTTGGATGGTAGAACTTTAACCTCATGATGAGAAGACTTTAGCCTGATGTTATCTGTTGACCACACTGGGTAGATTGACACTGTCCCTGTGTGAGTCTGACTTCTGGGATAATTTTTCTATGCATTAATCTGTGTATTAATTACAATTTGGAGATATATATATATATATATATATGTAAAATGAGTTGTTCACTTATGTTTATGTATTTAAATGTGCCATATGCCAATGGTAAATTAAGAAGGAAAACTAGTAAGATAATTATAGATTTTATATTTTAGACTCAAATATAGCCCTCTTTTATCCTCCCAAAAATACCTCTTTTCAGAGATTCACCATTAGACCAATTTAGTAGATACATAGAAGGAAATTATGGTCAACCTAAATATAAAGAGATGAAAGTCATGAAGAAAGAGATATATATTTGATCTATCTAGGAAATCTAATATCTTTAACAGACATTTCAGAAAGAGAAAGCAAGCTTAAGGGAAAGATAATGAACAATATTTTGAAAAGATATTCCCTAAACTGAAAAAAGTCCAGTGTCTACAGATTAAAAAGATTTATGGAGTTGCAGCACCTTGCCAAATTTTTAATTCTAAGGATACAGAGAAAGACTTTCAAACAGAGAGAACAATTTGCCTATGGTTTAGAAAGAATTATATTACAATATTGAAAACAAGAGGACAGGATTTATATCTACAGATTACTTACAGAAAAAAAAAAAAAAAAAAAAAGTCTAACTCAGGCTTTTCCCAACCATATATCATTTGTCTTTCAAGACCAAAAGAAATTTTTGAGGTGATTCTGACTATTAACTAAACAGTAGTCAGATGTCTGTTAACAACCTCACAGGTACAACGTATTAGAAAGAACTTGTTCACTGAGCACCTACCACCTTGCACGACTCGTTAGGTATGTTCATATAGACTACTACAGCAGACACACTAAAGCATCAAGTCACATGACTTTCCACATGTGCACAAACATCAAGTTATACATCAGCAACACAATCCAGATGTGTGTAAGTGAGCTTCCCCCATACTTTGACCCAGAAAGTAGCTCAGCTCCTTGCACTTCCCACAAAATGCCATTCTCCACTGCTTATGTTTTATTTCCCTCATTATTTTAATATAGGTTTTATCCCCGGGTGAAATGTAACTATTTCTGAAAATGATAATCTTTTAAGCTATCAGGCATGTTTTCCTTAAAAAAAAGGGACAAGAGTAAGAAAACAATAGATTTTGATAGAAAGGTCTGGGAAAAGGACATTTATTGGCAACAGGTCTAGTAAAATCCCTGACTCTGCTTTCAGTTGAGTAAGACTTTCACACATGGAGAAACACAACGGGTCCTGTATCTTCATAATGTCTCATTTATCATGGGTTCCATGCTCTATGCCATGATCCAAATTCCTGACATGACTATCTGGTAAAACTGGTTTTCAAAATGCAGAGAGAACTGTTTCAACCCGATGTTGACCAAGGCATACAAATCGGTGGCTGATGTGGAAATAACAGAATAATTTTTTGTCAGTGAGTGTGTATGTGTGTGTGAGTTGATATCTTCCTAATAAATGAGATATTAAAAATGGTTGAGCTTATATAAAAATATTTTTAAAATAAGACACAGGGAGCTTTCAATTATGAGTCTGTAGCCTGACTATTCTCAAAATAATTTAATGTGAAATTAGGCAACAAAGACATGAATTCTCTGTGAAAGAAAAGTTGTGAATGTTTAACAATGGGTTGAGGTGAAAATACTTAACTATGGGCTAATGCATGTAAGAACAGGACTAAATTTTCATTATCATTATTATCACTACCACCCCTTCACCACCACTAGTTTCCTCCTCCTCCTCCTCTCCATTATTATTATTGCCAGGAAACACATGGGGAAAACTTCAACAAAAAGACAACATGGAAAATGATTTAATAAGGAACTTTAAAAGACTTCTCTGGTTCCTAGTTTCAATCTGAATTGTGCTCCATAATCTGAGACTACTTTTACAGATATTTGCCTGTAAATTTCTTCTTCAAATTTCATGGGTTTCAAGTTTATTTGGCAAGTAATTTTTTTTACCTCTTAAAATGAAATCTTCCGTGAACATTCAATGCTTATACGAGGTAATGTGCAATGCTGTCATGTTGATGGGTATAACACTCTCTATCCCTTAGTTTTTCTCAAATTCTCCAGTGCTCATGGTCCCTAACACCTCACAGAAACACAATCTGTTTGGAACTCTGTGTAAAACTTGTGCATCTTCAAACTTAACCCAGGTTTTATATAACATTGATATCTCTCCTTCCACGGGCTAGTTTTAATCATTAAATTCCAGGAACCAATCCAAAAGGACATTAGTAAGAGACAGATCTCAATAGTATTGAGGTTTGCTTCTGGAAAATGCATCCTATTTTTTGTTAGATTTGGTGCAGGATACTATTTGAAAATATTTTGAATTTTACAATTACCTTCTCCAAAGGCAATCTTTCCAAGCATATTATTCTATTAATTTAAAAACCAAATACATATTTCAAGGGAAATTTTACCACTATGTCAATGATTAATTCATACTAAAGTCATAAAAACACAGTCAATTGAGACCCATTTGATTTCCAAGTGCCCTTTTGTCAGGCATTTTAATCCTTTCTCCTTTAATCAAGACAATTTTAAAAGTCTGGCCATAAATAGAACTCAACCTCTAAAATAGCCTTGGCTTTGCATTAAAATGTGAAATTTTATGGAGTCAGGGAGATTTCAAGTATGTCCTTTTCCATCAGTAATTCTGATTATTCTTGAAATATAATTCAGTGTTCTTAAGATTATAAATTTGGTTCATTTATCTTGAGGGTAAGAAAATTAATGAGGTGATACCTGGCCAAGCAATTTCAATTGAGGCAACTCTCCAAGTGTGACTCATATTTGTCATTATTGCTGGTTGTTGTATTTACTTTTGTAGGTATTATGAATACAGCTTTAATTTATTATAGTTGCATTGACTGTATTGCCATACTGAATTGTGAAGACAGATGTTACCATACAATCTGCCTATCTCTGAAACTCTGCCCTTTTATTGACCAAAGCAAGGTAAATCCCTGGACATAAATATTTTTTAAATGTGCATGAGGGATTACTCCACAATTAATTTTTATTAGTTATAATAATTGAGACTATGTCCCAGCCACTGTATTAAGTACTTTAAAAACAATTTTTTTAATATTCTTAAAACAACCCTGTAAACTAGGTATTATACCCAGTAGACCATTAGCGACTGCACTGGAATTTAAATCTGGGACCATTTTGATGTCCTCCCTGCTATTGGTTATGAGCTATACCAGAAAGAGACTAAGGAGATTAAAAGCATAACCTCTCCATTCTTGTAAGCTAAATACTAACTTGCCTTGAAATATACCATTTAATTTCTACATTAATTCTTTTGTGTTAGTGACCTACTTTGCCCTTTCTCCAATACCTAATAAGTAATTTCTATTGATAACAACATTTGAAAATCAGAAAGATTTACATAAATACAAAACACTTAACATCTATCTTTTATTTCATTCTTCAAATACTCCTTTTTGGAAGACCAGAAAAGCTATTGTTAGTTGTTTTTTTTTTCCCAGAAAAGAAACTTGGGCTTATTGAAGGCAAATAATTAACCTACCTTTAGAAAGTCAACAAATAGCAGAGCTAAAGTGGAGATCAAGACTTTAGATTATTGGGTAATAATCATTCCACCATTTTCTGCTGTCTAAAGAAATCACCATTTTTTAAAACCATATTTAATGGTATAAGAGATCTCTGTAATATATTATAGTATACTATATAACAACAAATTATCCACCACCTACCTATCAACTATGTTCACATATTTATATAAAATATCCTATCTCTTTTTTTTTCCTTAGCTTAAGGAGAATATAACTTTATCATTAATTAGTAAGGTAAGTGATAGTCCCTTCTTGAAAAAACATTATATGTGGCACTGCTTCTTCTAGTCCTGCCAGCTGTGTGTCATAGGGGCTGGATGACTCCACTCCTGTGAAGTCAGGTCATATTTTGACTTGATCCACCTCAAAAAATGCCCGAGACCTTAGTTATGTTCTCTTTCCAAAGGGCAGCCTTGTGCCAAGCAGACCCAGGTGCCACTGCCTTTCTTTGGGGAAGGCAGGAAGCCAGCTCCAGTCACCTTCAAGAAAAAGCCACCCTTTCCATGGTGGCTTGGTGGAGGCTGGGTGGCCAGTCCTCCTTGCTACCTATTTCTTTATATTTGAGTTAACTATAATATCTAATAATCACACCAACAATATAGACTATAAAAATAAATATTTTAGTTTTTGATTCTCTGCCTGTTTCTTTGCTTTATGGATTATACAATAGTTCTAATAAATCTTACGAAGTACTATTAAACACAGAATATTAAGGACCAGAAATGTTAAGTCATTTGTCCATGGTCACCAGGAGAGTAAGGAAGGATATTTCATATTTATTTCTTAGTTCTCAAAACACTAAACATTTCATAAAAGCATACATTACGTAATTTCTATATTTTGTAGCAATTGTAACTAAATGCTCCATTTTGAAGCTTTGCTAAAGACATTAAATGTGAATGATTAATTAATAGATATCGCTTCTTAAATGGACAGAGGTTATCTGTCTACCAACATTGAAAAAGTCAACGTTCAATTTTTTCCTCCATTTTCTGATGGGACTTGTGCTTTCACTATCTTTTATTTTAGTATGCCTCACAGCAAGTAGACTCCAAAAAGATAAGCCCAATACCTTCTCTTCAGTATTGGAAAGACTTGGCAGTCTAAAAGTGATGCCTGCGTTTGCTCTGCTCCGCACCCATCCAACCCACCACGCCATCACCCCCGCCCCGGGCCCGACACACAAGCACGATGCGCTGCACTCCACGCCTCTCTCAGCTGAGCATGATCCTTATCATGCTGATCCTGGCCAGGCTGTCCTAAAGAGTGAACTGGTCATTAGAAAACCTCGATTTTAAGCATTTGTAAACTAATTATAGCTATTAATCAGGCAAGTTCCAGAACCCGTTTCTTCCAGTACAAGTGTTCCCAAAAAGCAACTTAATACTTCTCAAAACTCCATTTGCCATCTCCTGTGTATGTTTATCCATCCAAATCTTTATTTGTCTAGCCTCCCCAACTTATTTCAAAATAATTATTCATAAAAGAATCAGAATGAACATGCCTGTTTAGTTTAAACACCTTAAAATGTTTGTTTAATAAAAAATTATAAACATATTAAGTTAACAACAAACTGAGAAAAGTTACCTAAATTAGAAATATAGATTTGCAGTGAAATAAAAATAAACAAAGCTAATGCATCTGCACGATGTTTTGTCCTTGATCTAAGACATTAAAATGATCATATCAGTATCTCATCAAGGTGTCTCCTAAGTAGTTCTGATGATGCTGCTTGCAACAATATTTATACTTTATACATTAACTACCAAAAAAATAGATATGTTTAATCTATGTTCCTCCCTATACTAGGGCAAATCTTATGATTCAGAGCTACACCAAGAGCCATCAGAACCTTCAGTCTCAACCTCTAAAACAAATACAATCATGAAGATTTCTAGATTGGCCATCAGTGGTCATCAAGGATGTGATTATATTATTTATCTATGACCCGATCCATGATTGAATGACTAAAATTTCAATTCAGAAGTTTTCTCAACTTCAACTGTATCATATAAAAATTAAAGCGTCCCTTAACTTTAAATTATCTAAAGCTACAGAGTATATATGGTATCCCATGGACATGTTTGTTGAGCACATAAACTGAGGTTTATACAATCAAGAAAATAAATTTTTTATTCATTTTATTTCAATTAACTTAAATTTTACTCTAAAAATTGAAACATTGTAAATATGGTTTATGTTAAACACTTTAGCCATGGTTGGTGTGGCTCAGTGGATTGAGTGCTGGCCTGCGAACCAAAGGGTTGGCAGTTCGATTCCCAGTCAGGGCATAAGCCTGGGTTGCAGACCAGGTCCCTAATGGGGGGCACGTGAGAGGCAACCACAAATTAATGTTTCTCTCTCTTTCTCCCTCCTTTCCCCTCCCTAAAAATAAATAAATAAAATCTCTAAAAAAGCCACTTTGTTGTTTTGCTAGATCTACATCTCACTTTAACCATTGTGTCACAGAGGACATCACTGGTATTATTGCAAAAGTTAGACACTTGCATCTTATATAGTCTTGCATATAAACATGTCACTGATCTTGTTGACGTTAATGGACAGATACCATTGAATTTTCCTACACATTATTATAACATTGTAAATTGCATATTTGAATAATTTATGCAAAGAGCCTGAGTTACAATTATACTCATGTAAATTATAATTAACATTTGAATTAAAATACTAGTTTTTAATTACAAAAACATTATTTTTAATTTAAAAATTAACTGTGGGATGCTTCTAATAACAGACCATCAACATACACAAAGCAAAAATTGACAATTAAAGGTAAAAATGGACAATTCTACAAAAACTATTGAATTTAATATGCCACTCTCAATAATGGACAAAACTACAATAGAAGATAAATAAGAAACTTGAACAACACAGTAAACCAACTAGATCTAACAGATAGGCACAGAACTCTACAAAAAACAACAAAACACATTTCTCTCAAATGTATGTGGAGCATTTTTAAGGCTAGACCAAATGTTAGTCCACAAATTATCTCAATATATTTTTAAAAAAATAGTTATCTTAAAAGATATCTTATCTGACCACAACAAGGTGAAGCTGAAAATCAGTAACCAAAAGAAAGCTGAAAAAGTCACAAAATTGTAGAAATTAAGCAAAATATTGTTAAATAACTAATGGATCAAAGTAGACATCACAAAAGAAATTAGAAAATACAGGTAAATGAAAACAAAAACACAGCATATCAAAACTTATGGGAAACAACAAAAATAGTGCTAAAGGAGAAATTTATAGCTATAAATGCTTACATTAAAAAACAAGAAAGATCTCCAATTAACTACCTAACATTAAAATTTAAGGCACTAGAAAAAAAACATACTAAACCTAAAGCTGGCAGTAGGGAGGATATAATAAATATTAAAGCAGAGATAAACAAAACAGAAAGTAGAAAAACAATGGAAAAGATCAATAAAATTCAAAGTTGGTTCTTTGAAAAAAGATAAACCAAATTGACAACAATTAGATACCTGGACGAAGAAAGGAGATAAGACTCCAACTACTAAAATCTAAAGTGACAGTGAAGATGTTATTACTAAGTCTATAGTACAAAAGAATTATAAGAAAGTACTATTAATGATAGTTTGGCAATGAATTGAATGACTTAGATGAAATGGACAAATTCTTAGAAACACAAAACCTACCAGGTTAAATCATAAACAATAGAAAATCTGAATAGAGCTATAACTAGTAAGAAAATTAAATCAGTAATAAAAATACCTCCCAACAAAAAAAGGGTTTGAACCTGGGGGTTTTACTTTTGATCTTATCAAACATATACAAAAAAAGAACTAATACCAAACCTTCTTAAATTTTTCCAAAATAACAAAAGGAGAGAAAACTTCTTAACTCATTCTTAGAAGCCAACATCACCTTAATACCAGAACCAAGCAGAGACACCACAGGAAAAGTAAAGTTAACATTTTTTATGAACAAATTCTTAGCAAACCAAATTGAACAGCATATTAAAAAGAATTATGCACCATGACTAAGCAGGATTATTCCTGAAATGCAAGAAATTTCAATATACAAAAAGTAATCAATGTAGCATACCACATTCACAGGATGACGGGGGGAAAACATGATCACCTCCATTGATGCATGAAAGACATGTGACAAAATTCGACACACTTTCATAATAAAAACACCCAACAAACTGGAAACAGAAGAAAATTACTTCCACATAACGAGAAATATATGGAAAATTCCCCGCAAACATCATACTCAATGGTGAAAGCTTGAAACTTTTTCTCTAAGATCAGAAACAAGACAAGAATGCCCACTGGTACCACTTATATTTAACATACCTCTTGAAGTTCTTACCCGAATAATGAAATATGAAAAAAGGCATTTAAACTAGAACCAAAGAAATAGAATTACCTCTGTTCACAGATGATATTGTCTTATGTAGAAAATGACACAAAGATTCCACAAAATTTTGTTAGATTTATGAATCATAGATATTGTTGATTCTTTTATATATTTTAAAGGAGAAATATAGGTAGATACCAAAATGTAATTTCTAACACAATGAATTAAAGTCCATCTGACTGTTTTATTTCACTGCACAATACATACTGAAAACATTTCTTTCAGTTTTAAGAATCAAATTCTAAGAGCACTGTCTTGGGTATAGTCGTTAAATTGTTAAGTATATAGGTAAAAATGCTATGAACACTATGAAATTATTGAAAGAAATAGAAGGAAATGAATTAAAAATCTTGTGCTCTGTAACAATGCTTGTTTAGTTATGGAAGTGTTTTACAAAGATTTACTGTACCATTGTTAACTACAATTCAAATCTCTCTTGAAACGAAAGAAATGTGTTCCCAATATTTTATAATAATGGAAAAATGGCAGTGTAAGCTATATTTTCTTACCAATTTCAGGTCACATAGAAGTGAGTTAAATTTGAAACTCCAAGAAAAAGAAAGCCTTTTTACAAACCAACTAAACAGGGAAGTGAATTAGTGCTGTTACTGAAACTTTGCAAGATACAAACCAATAATAATGATCTATACATTTTACTCATAAGATTAATATGCCAAAGATTTTAATATTAATTAATATTGCTATGTAAATTGGTGGCAAAATTATAAGAAAAATTAGAAACACAAAACCTACCAGATTAAATCACGAACAATAGAAAATCTGAATAGACCTGTAACTAGTAAGAAAATTAAATCAGTAATAAAAATACCTCCCAACAGAAAAAGGTTTGGACCTGGTGGTTTTACTTTTGATCTTATCAAACATATATAAAAAAAGAACTGGTACCAAACCTTTTAAATTTTTTCCAAAATAATAAAAGGAGTGAAAACATCTTAACTCATTCTTAGAAGCCAACATTACCTTAATACCAAAACCAGGCAGAGACATCACAAGAAAAAGCAAGTAAGAAATATTTCAGTGGTATCAATAAGTTCAGCATTTATTTTACTTTATTTTTTATTGTTGTTTAAGTACAGTTTTCTGCCTTTTCCCTCCACCCCTCCCCACTACACCACCTCCTTCCCCTGTTTCCACCCCACCTTGTTATTGTCCATGTGTCCTTCATAATTGCTCCTGTAAACCTTTCGCCCTTTTTGCCCATTATCCCCTCCCCTCTCCCCTCTGATGACTGTCAGCCTGTTCTCAATTTCAATGTCTTTGGTTATATTTTGCTTGCTTGTCCATTTTGTTGATTAGGTTCCAGTTAAAGGTGAGATCATTTAGTATCTGTCTTTCGCTGCCTGGCTTATTTCACTTAGCATAATGCTCTCCAGTTCCATCCATGCCGTCACAAAAAGGTAGGAGCTCTTTCTTTCTTTCTGCTGTGTAGAATTCTACTGTGTAAATATACCATTATTTTCTTAATTTGTGCAACCTCTTTTAAAATCAATGTTGAAGCACAGAGCATCCAAAACAAGATGGATGCCAAGAGGCCCACTCCGAGACACATCATCATTAAAATGCCAAAGTTTAAAGATAAAGAGATAATCTTAAAAGCAGCTAGACAAAAGCAATTAGTTACCTACAGGGTAATTCCCATAAGACTGTCAGCTGATTTCTCAAAATAAACTTTTCAGGCTAGAAGGGAATGGCAAGAAATATTCAAAATCATGAAAAGCAGGTATCTACAGCCAAGATTGCTCTATTCAGCAAAGACATCTTAGAATAAAAGGCAGATAAAGAGCTTCCCCCAGACAAGAAAAAACTAAAGGAGTTCATCATCACCAATCATTATATGAAATGTTAAAGGGACTTTTTAAAGAAAAAGAAGAAGATCAAAACTATGAACAATAAAATGCTAATAAATACTTATCTACCAACAATTGAATCTGAAAGATAAACTAAGCAAACAGGAAGAACAGAGATAGAATCATGGACAGGGAGAGAATTGTGATGGTTGTCAGAGGTTGTGAGGGAAAGGGTGAAGAGATGACAGGATTAAAAAGAAGTACAAACTGGTAGTTACTGACTAGCCATGGGATGTAAAGTACAGTATAGGAAATGGAGTAGCCAAAGAACTTATACATGTGACCCATGGACATGAACAATGGTGCAGGGATTACCTGAGGGAGTAGGAGGTGCTGGGTGTAGGGGGGCAAAGGGGGAAAAATTGGGACATCTGAAATCGCATAATCAATAAAATATAATAAAAATAAGATAAAATCAGTGTTGATATTATTCAGTTGACACATGAGTTACTTATTTTTAAAAGATAGGTTTCAAAACTAATAAGCTGTTGAACCAAAGCTAAATTAATTCATCTAAATAAGATAAACCAGTTATATCAATTGGATACAAATAATAAAGTAAAATTATTTGTGGTGTATATATCTTCCTGGAATACTATAAGACATGTTTAGAAGAACTTGAGTAGGTGAATCTAATTTTCAAACTATAATTTTAAGTAATTCAGTAGATCTTTGCATCATTAAGCAAATCTAACCTATTCTTTAAGGCCTGGCATGAGTATTACTTCCTCTATGAACTCCCCACATTTGCTTAATGCCTTCTTGTACAGGTATTAACATTTTTATTACATTTCCCCTTCCATATTTTAGGTTCCTCTGCAGCAGATTTATATGTTATAAACTGGGGTGTGGTGGGTTCAGATCTAGCATCTTATAACCTAATACCTGTATTCTCATTTAAACCTGTTTCTCTTTTGTATAAAAGTGTAATGAAAACAATATGCTAAGTAGTTTGGGGAAAATTAAGTAGAAACATGGGGAAAATTAAGTAGAAACATAGGCAAAACACCTAGAACAGCACGTATGATAGATGCTCAGTAAAAGTGTAGTGATTTCTACAAACATTTTTTCACATGTACATTCCTAACATTTTCTTATGTAGATGTTATATACTTCTGCATTCTTCCCAAAAGCAGCTGCATGCCTACTACTCTTTAATATATACATCAATAACTTGCCAAAACACTGTTTTTCTGTGAGTCTTCAATTCATATTTGACTACATGTTTGCTGTCCTTAGTCCAGATTTTTTAAAATTTTCTTTTTCCTGCCAATTTCCCAAATTAAGTGGGATAGTATTTACTAATCACCAGAATATATGAAAGAACACCTGTGCAGAAACCCTGGCTTCAAACCTAAGGAACTGCCAATCTAAGCAAAGCCCAGCATTTACGGCAGAGGAGCAGAGGAGAAGATGAGGTGTTTTTGCGGATGACTAAATGGTGAACAACAGCTGAGATGTTTGATTAAGATGGAAGTCACTGACATTGAATAAATTGTAATGCCACATATATATTGCTCCGATTGTACTAGAAGAAACTAAAGAGAAAAGGTAGCACTGTGTAAAAAGTTATTATTTCCTTAGCTTGTGAAAATAAAAAAAATACTGTGGAAATTCATGGGTATCATCAGGATGCAGAGAATAATTCAACAACATCACCCAGATTAGCAGAGCATGGGGGGCATGTAAATAAAATGAACTTATGTTGTTAAAATTAATTTACCAGGATAACTGCTTTTCCCAGTCCACCTTTAACACTAGTGTTTATAAATAAGTGATGTAGCTGGAACTCCATAACTATGAAGCAAACTTTACAGATATCTGCCAAATGGCTATAAATGTTACTTGTTGAATTTAGCATTTCTTTATACATGTGTGTTCATAAACAAATTATTGGCAAAATGGCTGGGCAGAAAAGAATGTTAGATATACTTTGAATTAAGTATTATTTGATTTACTGACAGATTCATTTATTCTACAAATGTGCATTGACTGTTACAATGAACACTCTTGTACAGCTAGAGATACAGATAAATAAAACTGTAAGGACCCTGCATTTGTCAAAGGGAGACAGATAATAAATAAGTAAATGAATAATGCATGTTTAATTTAATTTTTCAATATATATTAAAACACATAACACATGGTAAAGTATTACAAAGTGTTTTTGGAAAGTGAGGTGCTATTTTCAATGAGAAAGAGTAGATAATTGTAAGAGTCATACAGGAAATGAGAAAATGAACCTTGAAAACAGCTGGGAGGCAAACATCTCAGAAAAGGAAGAGCAACTGCGAGGTCCTAGGTGGGTATTGAGCCTGGTTTGATAGAAGACCAGCAAAGAGGCCACGATGGCTGAAGCACAGGAAGCATGGTGCTAGGAGATGAGGTCTAAGAGCTAGGCCAGTCCAAAGAGAGGGGTCAATGTCACTCTAAGTCTGATTAAAAAAAAAAAAAAAAAAAAAAACTTACAGCATATCTAGAGTATATATCCAGATATTTTAAAAATTCCTATTACAGAAGAGATTTACACTGTTTTTAAGGCATGACAGTATGTATCATACAAGAAAGATTCTTGTGTATCATCACTTTGACCCTTGGGACCATGGTGGTAGGTAGTTATCATTGCTATTCTATAGCTGAAGAAACTAAGATTCCAAAAAGTTGGTCAACTCTCAAAAGCCAGGAGTGAAGCCTCCGTTTCCTAAGTCTGTGTGACTCCAATCTCTGCCTCTTTTCTTTTGCCTATTGCATATTGCCCTCCAAAGTTACATCATGTTCCTGCATCTGTTAGAAGTTTAAACACACGAAATCGAGTTTGTTTGGGGAAGTAAGGGAGCTAATATTATGATGAATATTATAATGCCAGGGTTTCTATAGTTGTCCTTAATTTCATTTTCACTACAATTCTGTAAGGTGAGGGTATAATTACTTCCATGTCATGGACAGGGGAAACACAGGATCATAGACTTTGTGTAATCTACCAAGGTCACACAACCAGTAGGGTAGACTCAGAAGAGGATTGTTGGTCTACCTGACTTCCATGCTCACATTGTCTTCACAAAGAGCAAAAAACTTACAAAACTTAGAAGAAAGAAGACACTCTACCTCTTAGGTATGCCTCTAATTGTGTTGTCACTGCCCGAAGCAAATCCCTACAGCTCAGAAAAAGTAACTGGCCAAATTAGGAAATTGTCAGACTATGTTAAACTCTAAACTTCAGTGAAGTGGGAAAGAAAAGTGTTCTGTAGTCTCTGAGTTACCTGGTGTTTCAGAATTCCCTCAAAAGGCAAGAAGACAATTTGTTACTTCTTAACCGTAAAATTATGATAGGTTGGAGGCAGACAGTGAAAAAAGCAAGGGCAAGTAAAAGCTCTTTTGAGGACCTTGACATCGTAAATATTTGTCCAAAGTACTGGTTTGATCCTGATAGAAATTAGAGATTAGACAAAGCTCTTGCTAGACGGATAACCAAGAAAGAATGATTGTATTTTTGTCCTGGGTAAATCAAAGGGAATGAATTATTTTTATGAGATAATTTCTGGTTCTGTGTGAAAGTTTCATTGCATCTGAATAAAGTAAAAATTCTGAGTAATTTCTAATATTCTATAAGTTTTAGTAAGGAGTTCTCATTTTACATGTAAGTATAAGTGGGATTTTATTGCCACTATAAGCAGCATCAAAGATTACTTTTTTCCTGCAGATTTTGTTCTTGTTTATCAAATGTTGCTTTCCGTCTCTGATATTTATCACTTTGCATTTCCCAGAAAGAACAAAGAAACACTATTATCTGACATCCTAACTCTAAAAGCTCTGCTTTTTCTTTTAAGTTCTGCGGAAGCATTCTTCAATTTTCATGTTTTCTTTCCAAAAATACTACTGCTAAAGTGAAACATGAGACTTCATTTCAGAAGTCATTAAAGTGGTTTCTACTGCAAATCGGAGAATCACAAAGACGTAAATCCTATTATTTTGAAACTACGAAGGAAGGAAAGGTCACTGAAAAGTCTGAATATGTGCCTAACTGCTTGGAATTAGACTCAAAGGACTAATACATCTTTAAGATACAATTGCAAGTGTTAATTTTGAAGTCCCCCACACCCCAAGAATAAGCACTGAAAAAAAACTGAATACATGAAAAGATTGCTATTCAGACAATGTATTGTATATAAGAAACAACCTATCAAAGACTCAAGCTAATCAACCTAAAATACTCAAATAAGTTAAAATCAGTAGCAAGGTACTTTAGTGAAGGAATAAAAACAAATGGTAAGGGGTACCCTGATAAAATTCCAAAATAAGAAATTTCCAAACAACTACTGAATTTTTGAGGGCATATGCCAGTGCTTTGCAATGCTTCCAAATATTCTTGTAAAGTAGAAGAAAAATAAAAACTACAAATATTGAACTAAGAAAATATGCACCTCCCTTTTATTATTAGACATTATAATTGTTCAGTATGAAGTATCTACTTAAAAAATTGAGATTCTGTAAAGGGATAATAATCACAAAAAAGTAATATAATATAATAATATAGATGCAAGACTCAAGAAGGGCTGTTTAAAGGTTAAATGAGTAAAAAGAGAAGATATAGGAAATGTGCAAAATCAAAATATCAAAAGCCAAAGGACCCTATGATCCAACATTGTTATTCCCAGGTATGTACATATACAAGAGAAATGAATGCCTGCATTCACCAAAAGACAGGTACAGAACTGTCTATAGCCTCAGACTAGGAACAGTCCAAATGTCCACGGATGGGAGGCTGCGAAACAAATGGTGGTATATTTCTACCATGGCAGAGCACGCAGCATTGGAAATGAACCAACTTCTGACACACAAAACAACTTGGACACATCTCATACATGTTTATTTTTAGTATGAAGAAGCCAGACACTAAGAATACAGATTAGAAAGAGTCAAAATTGACTAATGTTGAAAGGAAGTCAGAATAGCAAGGTTATCTCTGCAGTGTGGCTGGGTGTTGATTGGGAAGCAGGATCTCAAGGAAGTATTTCTGAGTGTGTAAAAGGTTTGCCCCACTCTGGATGGTGATTAAATGTGGTCAGACAAATGAGGGTGGGGGTGCCCAAACTGTAGATTTGATTTCATTGTTTGGAACTTTTTGCATATATTTCAATTTTTAAAAACTTGGAAAATATCAGAATTCCTATATTAAGAAGAAATACCAGAGAGGTCTACAGCTCCCCAAGTCAGTGTATCTACATGCCAATAAGCCCACAGTGTGAGGAGCAAGGACAGTGTTCAGTCTCTGTAGCTTTCCCTTCCAGTGATCCTTTTGATCATAGTCCTTCAAGGGTGATAAAAGCATGTGAATTATTCTGCAAGCACACCATTGCAATGATGCAACTTCCCGCTCTGATTCTGCCTAGAGCATAGATTGGGACTTTATTCCCAGAAACCAGATCTAGAAGAGACATAATTATATAGTGTCCAGCAGTTATGCTTACACCATGACTTGATGGGCAAGCAGACATTGGTCACATGGCATTTGAGGGCCAAAGCAGAGATTTAAGCATGCATGGCCTTGTGTAAGCTGAAAGCTAAAGGTTACTGTTAAAGAGTTTTAAGCAAGTGAGTGAATTGATCAGATTCACAGTTTCAAAAGACTAAACTGGCCAGACTGTAGGGACTACTTTCCATGGGGAGAAACTACATGGCAGGAAGAACATGAGAAAGAAAATTATAGAAATCAATCAACAACTGATGACGGCCTGGATTATATAGTATTAGCAGAGGAGATTTACAGGAAGAAGTAATGATGAAGTCCACAAGGGAAAAATATATACCAGGATCTGGTATGTGGTATGAGATGCATCAAGTACAAAACTGAGTAACTTTTTGGACTCTGGTTAATCAGCAACCACCTTAGCATTTTCCATAGATTACATCATTTAGTCCACAAGCAGCTCTGCATCAAAGTACTATTACCATCACCAAACTATGAATGAGGGTACTGAGAAACAGAAAACCTAAGCAACTTACCCAACATTACACAGCAGGAAGTAGCAAAATGAGATTTTTACCTAAACCTGCTGTCCCAGGTCCTGTGCTCATATTCACTTAAAGAAAAGTAGTTGTTCAGGCAGAGAGTGGAATCCTGTCAGATCAGGGAAGAGACAGGCACAGTTCATCTTTAAGAATTAATAATATTTGCTGTGCCTAGAAAACAGAGTAAATGTGAGGGCTGATGGAAAATGAAGCCAGCTGAGGAAACATGAACAGATGGTGGAAAAACTCTGAATGCCATTCCAAAACTATTGATCTTCTGCACACAGATAAAAATAGCTAAACTATTAAACTTAAGAAATTTTATCAAAAATACTTTAATATCTAGATGAATTTAGTTTTTGTAAACTGCCAAAGATGATATTTGTAGATAGGTAGTCCCTCTGAATATAACTAACTTTGTTGTTAAGTACAGAGAATTGGCAGGGTTAAGTAGAAAGATCTTTGTACATTCCAAAACTGTAAAACTTTATTTACTTATTTATATCCTGCCTTATTCTAGAAAGGATATGTGGTATGAGATAATTTATAAAATACATCTAGCACAAGAAAAAAAGTCAGTGAAAACAGGCAAAGGCTTGTGATCATTGCTTATATTGTTAAGAAAAAACACAAGTCTATCTTGATACCAGGTACAAACTGTAGCTCTCCTTTGCTGCATGTTTTAGCTGTTCTTTAGTCCCAGCTCCAGGATGGCTTACCTTGGCATTTCGTTCTGGATTTGATATAGGGAAATTCACAAAGGTAAGTTTTGTTTTTCTTTGTACAAGAAGCTGGAATTCACAACCAGCTAGAGATATAATAAAAACAGTTACAGAAAATATAAAAATAGGAAGCTTATAAAACAAAGGGTGGGAAGCAAGCAAATTATACAAAAAAAGAATGTGTTGTTGACATTGAATTTCCTCCAGGAGGATGAAAATAACTGAACCATTGAAATCTTGCAAAGCCTATCTGATCCCTCAGGGAGAATGTGTGGAGCTTGTTTTCTCTCTCCCTCCTTAACCAGAATGTGTTGAAGTTATGTTTTTAGGCAACCTTATGGTGATGCTCCTCTAACAGAGCCCCAGTGGGGCAGGCCAGAACAGTGAGGTTTAAACGAAGTAAGATGACTTACATCACTTTCATAATATTGGTTAGTGACTTGTGTCAGTCTATAATATATTGGCCATGTGAGCATTATAATATAACTTTGGGAGAGACCAGATCATGAAAATGCATTAGTAACTTAATTGTCATGCAAAAGTTTCTGCGTTTCTTTTTTAACAAACTGAACCCTTCCATATTTTTTTTCAGTTTTAAAGACGCCCTAATTATACACAGTAATTGAGCAAATATAATGGGCTCCTGTACAGCCCATCTGTCTGTTTCTAATCAATACCGATGGCTGCAGCCAAATTGATTATGCAACAATTCTTTAGACAACCAAAATTAACAGACTACAAAGTACATATTTTCAAATATATGCATAAGTGACATTTAACACGTTAAATATATATGCATAACTGCCAGTTAATATGTTAAATTGACCAATAAGCCATGCCTGTATCTTTGACCCATTAAAACCCTTGTGTCATGTGTTTTTCTCACTTCTGTTCTATCTTTCCCTCCCTCCCTCTTCCTCTCCTTTGCTCAACTTTAGTTTTCCTTCTTTCCTCATTCTTTATGTTTCCCTGTGCATATATGCATGTACAATTTAGTATATCTAAGGATCCATATGCTGTTCTACCACCATGCTCCAGGGCAGTCAACTGGCAAATGATGCATCAACAGAAAAGACAAATTATTTGCTTAATGTGCATGGAGGCAGAGAAGACTATTCCTTTAGCCAGTCTAGGGAGGTAGTGCATGTGTGTGCACATGTGCATATGTGTAAGTGTGTGTGTAGTGTTAAGGGAAGATGCAGCCTGTGCACTTTCTTTGACAATATCCAAGTCCTTGTGGAATTTAGTGTGTTTAATTGCATCATGACATTTTGCCCAAAACAGGCCTAGACTATTTTGCAGTGTTTCTCCTCTGCAAATCAATATTTCTACATCTTTTAGGCAGAATTCTGGTAGTGAAAACATTTGGTAAAATAAAGGAAATCTTTTAGGAATGTATCACTATATATTATGTATTTCAAAGTCTATAAAGAAGAACTCTCCTTGTAAAAGTAAAACAGGAATCAAGTTTGCACACGTCTCTTCCCATATTCATTTTGCTCCAGGACGCAGCTGCCATTTTGACAGTACAGGACCACATAGGAAGACAACTCTGTCTCAGCCCTAGGAGTATTGAACGTGATGGATTCTACATCTTACCTCTCCAGGTGAAGTCCTGGATATTGGCAGGAGTGGAGGGGGGGTGGATTTTGTTTGCTGCAGCTAATCTTGCAGTTCATTAGCACCTCAGTGACTAGTAATCTCACTTCATTAAATGTGTTTATTTGGTAGCATCAGCTTGAAATGTTGAAATGTCCTTAAATAACAACCGTGGTCCCTTTAAGGCTGGTGCTTCAGGGAAGTTAAGAACAGAGGTGTGCTGCCATGGGCCATGGTATCATTAGGGCTTTAATCTAAAACGAGCAGCAAGGGTCATTTGGCTATTTCGGATTGAGAGAGTCAATCTGTGCCATGTAATGCAAAACTTGCAGTCCAGTTTTAGGGAACTCATTTCAGAAGAATTTTTCTGACTTGCTAAATCTAGAAAAAGTCCTTTACTTTTTTCTCTTAAATTTAGTAATAGCCAGTGATGTCAATGGTGGGAGTAAGGTGAGAATACAAACATTAGAGGAAAATAAGAGCAATGATTGAGGATCTCTCCCAGGCGCTGTGTACAGATTTATGTAAGAAATAGGTATCACTCACACACACACAGGCACGTGCCCCCAGCATCTTAGAATACGTGAAATGATCAAATCTTAACACTAAATATAAGTTTAGGGCCTGTTGTTGTGTTATTCCTGTGCCCGCTAAGGTATTCTCTGATAATGGAAATCCACTCTCTGATGATAATTACTAATTCATTAGCTATGCTCTCAGGCAAATAAAAAGTAATATAACCAATCCAAAAGTATGTGCTTACCCAAGGGACTCAAAATAAAGTTTAATTTCTTTGGATTTGTGTCAGGGACTAGTAATAAACATGGCATAATCAGATCTTTTTATTCTTTTAATGAATAATTAATTGTTCTAGTTGATCTCTACCCTGGAATTTAGTCACCTCCAGAGGAATCAGTTTGACTGATACTTTCCAAATAAGAGCATTGCAGGAGGCAATTTTCTCTTCTGTTTCCTGCTGTAGTCGTTCATGCAGGGAAAAAATATCAAGGTATTTTAATGCAATTTTATGTAACTATTTGTTCATTATATTATCCAAGAAAGTATATTCACTGGTATTCTAATTTCACCTTCTTGTAAATATTTTTAGGAATATCATCAATCAGCCTGCATAATTTCAGAAAATCTCTTAGAGTCCACATAAGTTTATAACAGCTTTTTGTCTTATTTTATATTCTCTTTGTTGAAGTATCAGTAATAAGGTGAGATGAGATAGTGACAGAATATCTTCTTATGACTAACAAAAAATCAAAATTGTAAAGACACTAAACCTGTAATTACCAACAAATGTAAGGACACAATAGTGACATAAAATACAGTTACCTAGAGTTAAATTAACAGGTTAAAAATAAGGTGACATATTTTGATGAACTTTTCTATTTTTCTAGAAATGTGTTGGTCATTCATTCACTAAGATGTTCAATAAGGGTCCACTATGTTTAACATGCTGTTTATGATATGGAATCAGAGAAAGTGTTAAAAAAGACAAAATTATTGATCTCATGGTGAAAAAAATTATTGAGGGAAAATGTGGATAACATGTATTGCCTAGTGACAGTAAAGCTATGGTAAACATATTTAAGTGCACAGAAAAATGAAGACAAATATCAACAATGGAGACTTTTACCCAATGATGATAATCTTCAAAATGATCAAATGGGAATTCTAAGGTGGAACTATGTTTCAATATTTAAAAATTATATTAAATTATGTCTATGTATATATCTTAGATATAATACAAAAATTATGGTATATATACCTCAAAGAATAATAAATTAGAATTCATCAAAATTAAGGGTTACTCTTTTGAAAGTCTCATTAAAAAATTAAAACAATCCACAGACTCTGAGAAAATATTTACAAATATGGATCTGGTACAGGCAGACTCAAAAGACAACATGGTATGATATCCATGACATGGCAGCTGTGAAGGCAAAATTATTCAGACTTTAAAAGACCACTGTCTGCCATAGGATGTACAGAGAGATTGATTCCAATGAGGCAAAGAAAACATTTTTATATTGTATAAATTCACTACATATTTTTTTTTAAAGTTTAACATCTTTTTTTTTTCTTTTAGATTTTATTCATTTATCTTCAGAGGGGAAGGGAAGGAAAGAGGGAGAGAAACATCAATGTGCGGTTGCCTCTTGTATGTCCCCTGCCGGGAACTGGCCTGGCAACCCAGGCATGTGCCCTGACTGGGAATCGAACCGCGATCCTTCGGTTCGCAGGCCCGCGCTCAATCCACTGAGCTACACCAGCCAGGGCAAATTCACTACATATTGATTGTGGTATTATTTACATTACTATTTTATTTGTCAAATCTTGTTGAAGTGTGAATAAAAAAGGATGCAATTGTATGTAAATTGTACTTTACTTTCTAAAATCAAAACACACAGCCCAGTTTATTTTACCATGTATAGAGAAAAATGAAAATCTTAATTAAATGTAATAAAAGCATTTGAAAAAGTTCAACATCTATGAATGATTTTTAAACACCTTTTTATATACTATAATTAGCAAAGAACTCTGTTAATCTAATAAAGAGCACTTATATAATCCTTTAACAAACATTCAACTTAATGGTGAGCTAAATGCAATCCTTAAGGAAAAGAAAGAAGTTTCATTACTAGAAAACTAGAAATCAGTCTATCACAATTTGCATTTAACATGATGTGCATGCAGAAAATCTAAAGAAATTATGAGATTTGATAAATGATTCATGAAATTTTTAAGTTACAGTATAAATATAGAGAATTTATTTTCTATACCACTCACAAATGTACAAATATAAAAATTTTAAGAACTATATATAGTGGACATCATCAAAACATATCAAATATCTACCAATGACTCATAAAAGATTGTAAAATCTCCATACTGAGAAATCCAAATCCCTACTAAAAATATAAATAACTAAGCAAATGGAGAAATACAGCTTTTTCAGGGAATGGAATGCTCCATATTGCTGAGTCAACTTTCCACTCATTGATCTATAGAGTCAGTACATTCCCATTATTAACAAATCACTGTCAAGTTTTTTGCATGTGAAAATTTGGTAACTGCATTTTTTCTTTTTAATTGAATTTATTAGGGTGACATTAGTTAACAAAATTATACAGGTTTCTGGTGCACGATTCTACATACATCATCCATACACTGTATTGTGTGTTCGCCACCCAAACTCAAGTATCATCCAACTCCATTTAGCCCCCTTATATTATATAGAAATTTGTAAGGCCAAGATACCCCAAGATGGTCTCGGATATCTTGGGAGATATACAATAAGGAAGTACATACAAGACATGATCTTTCTTTTAAGTGATGTCAGCTAAAGCAGCAAAAATGTAGTGAGCAATTTAATTGAATAGCCTGTATAGACACTGCACATACATATATGATACACTGAAGTGCAGTGAGAATAAATGACCATTTCACAAAATGATTATGGGCAAATTGAAAGTCTATGCCAACTGGACATTGTACATAAAAGTCTATTTCAGATGGATTATTAACATAATTGTGTTAAGTAAAACAACAAAGCTTTTAGACTAAAATGTAAGAAAATATTTTTATGACCTCAAGTTGCTAAAGACTCCTTGCAAAGAACATAAAATGCTAACAGAGAAAAAAAATAAAAGACATTGATGGATCCTTAATAAAATTAAGAAATTTTTCTCCTCAAAAGACAACATTAAAGAAAGTAGAAAGGAAGTCACAGGCTAACATGCATTTTGAATATAAAAAGAAGTCCTAGGAATCAATATTTAAAAGACAGGGTAACAAATAGATAAATGGGGAACAATTTAATAAGTACTTCATAAAATAGGATATATAAGTAGCCCATGGACATTAAAAAAGAGATTCTCAACATAATTAATCATCATGAAAATGGGAATCCAAATCAAAATGAGGTTCTTCAAGTTCCAGCCAGAATGAAATAACTGAGACAGCTTTGTAGTTTCACTATAACTAATTAGAAATCTGGGAAAATACTCATATATAAAACAACTATTTTCAACCATTGAGCAACACACAGCACAAAAATGTTATCTCTGACAGGAGAATGTGAAGAAAGAACATGAGGATTACCTCAGCTTTCCGCTGGAAGGTAATTTCTAGACCACATCACTGGGCAGAAAATACCCAAATAAGATATACCATAAAGAAACAGAAGACAGCGTGAGGCATTTGAGAGAGCTCCAGAGATCTTCATAACGTTCCCTTGACTCTGAAGCTGAGCGCTAAATTATGCATGTTAGGGTGAAGCTGCATAAGGCCAGGAAGAAAGCTGAACTATTCCAAAACCTAACACAAGCTTGGAAAAGATGTTGAGCCCAGATGGGTCACCTGGGGCATTCAGTACAGACCAAAGAAATAGGATAGCCTAGTAATCGGGCAAACCTAGTCCTGGAGCAGCATTTCTCAACCTTGTCACTACTGATACAGCTACTCTGAAAAAGAGTTTGTCATTGTGTTATAAGGATGCATAAATATGTACCTAACCATAAAAAGTAACAATAGGTAACACAAAAATACATATAAGAAAATTCATAGAAACTTTATTCATAACAGTCCATACTGTAAACAACCTAAATATGTATTAACAATTAAAGAAATAAACACATTTTCATATGTCCTTACAATATAATAAGACTCAGCAATAAAATGAACTATTGATACACACAAGAGGGACGGATATCAGAGATTTCCTGAATAAAGAAAAGAAATAAAAGGTTATATACTACATGATTTTATTTTATGTGAAACTTTAGTAAAGACTCATCTGTAGTCACAGAAATAGGGTGGTGGCCTGTAACCAATGGTGAGAGGGTGGCATGGGGAAATGTGGGGGATTGTAGAAATGTCTTACATTTTGATTGTAGTGGTGGTTACATGGATAAATGTTGCCACACTGATCAAATTCTGTACTTAAGATGACTGTAATTTGTTTTATGTTAATAAAACAACTTAAACTTAACTTAAAGTTAGTTCGAAAACAGGTGATTGCTATCAACCCATCAGAAAGACCAAATTTATGAAAAAAGGAAATTTTAAGCACTTTTGGTAAGAGTACAAATTGATGTTTTGTAAATATTTTAGACTACTTGCCCGAACTGAACAGACACATCTCATGTCCCCATAATTTAATTTCTAGGTAGATACTCAATAAAAACATCTATATATTCATATAAGGTCATTTATAAAAATAATGATAACAGCAGCACTTGAAAGAACTCAAATGTCCATTAAGAGTAGAACGGGCAATAAACCATGATGAAGTGAAATTTGTACAGCAGATTTCTAGGGCTGCCACAACAAAATACTTCAGACCTAATTTTCTCACTATAGGGACATAGAAGTCCAAGATCAGGGTGTCCGCAGGGTTAATTTTTTTTATATAGTTTTTAAAGATTTTATTTATTTTTAGAGAGAGGGGAGGGGAAGGAGAAAGAGAGGGAGAGAAACATCACCAGGGACCTGGCCTGAAACCCAGGCATGTGCCCCAACTGGTAATCAAACTGGCAACCCTTTGGTTCACAGGCCCACACTCAATCCACTGAGCTACATTGGTCAGACTAAATATGTTTTTCAGTTTAGTTTTTCTAGAGGGAGTAAGGGAGGGAGAAAAGAGGGAGGGAAATATCAATGGGTTGCCCCTTGTACACGCTCTGACCCCCCAACCTAGACCAATGTGCCCCAACCAAGAATCGAACCGATGACATTTTGCTTTGTGGAACAATGCCCAACCAACTGAGCCACGCTGGTCTGGTTAGCAGGGCTGATTTTTGATGAAGCCTCTTTTCTTGGCCTATCAACGGCAATCTTCTCCCTGTACCTTTACACAGCCTTCTCTTTGGGCATGTCTGTATCCTTAATAAGACTGGATCTGTTCTAATATGGGCATACTGGATGAGGTCCCACCTAAAGAATCACATTTTAACTTAATTATCTCTTTAAAGACTGACTCCAAATCCAGTCACACTCTGAGGTAATGAGAGTTAGGACTTTGACAAATGAATTTGAGGAGACAAAATGCAGCCCATAAAAAGGATGTAAATATCTTTTGGGGGGTGAAGCATTGTTTAGCCTACCACAGCTTCCACTGTATATAATAAATTAACCACTCTCCTATGCATCTAGAATGGCACTAGTTACATAGCATCCTTGGGAGGATAAAGAGAATAGTCATTCCAATCACGAGTAAAGGCGGTTAGAAGGCACAAATTTCTAGGTATAAAATAAATAGGTCCTGGGGAAGTAATATACAAAATGGTGACTATAGTTAATAATACTGTATTGTACACTTGAAAATTGCTAAGAGATTTAACAGTTCAAGGGTGATACCCTGTTGGTTTTGACTGAATTTTCATACAAACTTTTTAAAGAGTTGAGTAATAGAGCTAACCCTTATCTGTAAGTTTTGATTTTCTATTGTTTCTTCCCATGTACAAAACCAGTTTTTCCTACAAATAGTTCTTGTGTGTGTGGTGGGAGATATAAAGGAAAGCAGAATATTTTATCATGATTTTGCTTCAGCAGTTTTGAACAAATTACAAGTGCTAAACTCTGAGAAAACAAAAAAGAGAGAGTATATCTTAAAAGTTCTCATCGCAAGACGAAATGTAATGACGTGTAGTGATGTATTTAAAAATCATTTTTTGTGTTCTGTAGTTCAGAAGAAAACCTCTGGTTTGCTCCCAGTACATAATGGAAAAGTCTAATAGACATCATGGCAAAAAGTCATACTTGTAAGAGTGAATTCTTGTGGGAACACAAACTCTGTGTCAGGCATACTTCGAACAGTTTTCTGTATATTAACACATTTAAACCTCACAAGGACCTTGACGTCACTCCAATTTTCCACATGAGGAAAATGAGGCTCTGAGAGGTAGCACTAGTTATGCACAGAACTAATGAAGGGTAGAGCCAGGACTTACGTCCAAGAAGTCTGGATCTTAACCATCACACAGTTGACACCTGTGCGCACCCAGAGTTCCAAAGGATTGATTTGCCTGGCGCATGTGTCTGAGGTTGAGTTTGATCAAGACGGTATTTCCCAAGCAATTCCTGCTTAACTCGAAAAGAACAATTATACCTGCGTTGATTTTATTTTCAAAACAAGATAAAGCTGCAGCCTCTTCTGGGGTACCCTGAGAACACAATACAATTTCAACATTTTCTTAGCATTTGTCTAAACTGTTTGGCTGGGATCATCCTTTAATCTATTAAATATGACTTAAAATAAGCCAGCATTTGGTTGAGGTTTTGAATTACTTTTTTTCTTTTACAAAGATTATATCTTCTCAGTGTTAGTGTATGGGAAAAGGGACTTTACTGTAATAGTAGCTTATTATTACATTTATTTAAATTCCAATTGAGTTTAAATAACAGGAAATTTGATTTTGCCTCTAGACAGTGTAATTGATGAATGATATTACTTTATACTGAGGTCAGTATTATGGCCTGGCCAACTCCTATGGTTTGGGTAGGAATAAACCACAATGTATAATTGTACAAAAGATTCTAATGTTTAAAGCAGAAGGAATAATTTCTTAGAATTAAAAATAAGCCCCAAAGAGATGATTTGGGACAACTCTACTTTGCTAGAAACAGAAGTAAAATTACCATTATTGTTCGATGAAAATTCTAGACCAGACCACAAACCAAATAAAATTTTGATAGTGTGAATAATACATTGGGGTGATTATTTAAATAGCTAAATTTTTAATCTTGATTTACCCTTTATATCTTTTTAACATTTTCAAATGTATGATAACCAAATGGCCTCAAGATTTCGATCTTGTCTCTTTAAATCAGTTTTAAGTATAGTTATTTGTTCCAATATAATGCATCATTTTTTTTCAATTTTAACATAAGTAACGTTAATTTTTTTACTCTCTGGAGCTCTTTATTACTTTGTTACATCTAGACATAGCACCCATCTTCAGCAATAAACATTTGAATTTGACTTCTTAATGCTATTGAGATGTTTACATCATTTACGATGTCTTAGTAATCCATTCATCATACTAATGTCAAGTAAAATTTATCGTCCCGGTGCTACCTCTGGTGACAACATCATGAAAAGAAGATTAACTGTAAGAAATCTTTCGGTAGCAGAGGAGGTAAGACTGTTTTCTGCCGCAGCCCGCTGCAGCAAGGGTGGTCGTGAGGCTGGGCGAGGGACTGAATGTAGGAGAGGACCAAATGCTCTGCTGGCATAAGGCAAGTTTATTGCGTGGTCTTCAGGCTTAAGTACAATCATGAGTGCATAGCAAACAAAGGAGAAGCTTTCTGGCACAAGATTATCTACTCCCTCAAGGTCGGGGAGTTCTCAGGCTAGCATTGCTACTGTGTACATGATGCGCAGGCCAATGTTATGAGAACAGTCAGAGCCCAAGATAGCCCCAAGGCCGGAAACCAGGCCCAGTCACCACACCTGCGGTGCAGGACCCTATCCTCAACCCCTCACAGGCCTCCTGGGCTCCAACAGTTTTCTGTCCGGAAACTTGTCTGGCACATTTTTAATTGTATCGGAGTCCTTTCTGCTATTGGTGCCACACAGAAATTTTTTATCTTAAAGTCATACAAACATCAGACAACAGTAGCATCTTGATTTCCATTTTTCTGTAGGTTTATTTGTTCTAAAGATGAAGAATGTAAAGAACAGTTTATAACTTAGAGCTGATTAAATACAACTCTGAAGCTTTATGGAAAATTTGAGTTAAATGTTGGTACTTGATATTTAAAATGCCATGATAAACTTAAGTTATTCATTTTTAAATCATTTGCAATCAAAGATCACAAATTACTTGACAAGTTTTGTTTACTTATTTATTTTTAATGTATTCAAACTAAAAAAATACCCTTCACTTGGTAAATTTTCTCAAAATGTTTGAAGCCTTTGTTTTGAATCTAGAGATCTACCTGTAAAATATATAGTGTACTTTAAAAGGGATAGTCTGTACTTGTCCACACTAGGATTGAATTTCATCTAGAAAGATAAGTGAAAATGCTACTTCCTGTGTTTATGCAAGAACAAGACTATCTCCTACCCTTTAAATCTTAATTTTTTTAAAAAAGAGAGTTATTGAAGCAGTTTCCAAAGATTAAATTTACATTTCCCCGTAAATCTCACAATTCTATTTACAAAAGATATTCTGATATTCTAAATATCAATATCTGCATTATAAAAGGATCATTCATTGGTTTTGCAAAGGCAGAGGCTGACAGCATGTCATGGACTGAAAAGCTAACGGAAGAGGAGATACGATAATACAGAGCTGGAGGCCTCTGGGATACCTGAATATGATACACACTTTCTGGTTTCCTAAATTCCTCGTTAAAATAAAACCGTAACAGCAAGAATGAAAGGGCCTAGATTGATTTAGGGGGACACTGTGTTCACTCAGAAGAGATGGAAAGTTTTTGGGAAAAAAATGATATTAAGAAACTCTTTTCATTTGAGCCAGTTTGCTATCCAATGATTTTAATCCACCGCCAGGCATTGGAAAGCATGGGTTGAACAGAACAGCATAAGGTTACAAACTGCGTGATATTGAGTAGAATCTGTAAGTAGAACAAGAACAGATGCTGAAGCAATGGTACAACGGAACCTTAAAATCACATTTATGTCTAGCCCATCACACAAACAGCAGGTATACTTTATTCTTGGTATTTGTATATCGGTTTTCCATGACAAACTTCCTGAAAGTTTTAAAAAAAAAAAAAGCTATATTGAAATAGATCACACTGTTTAAAAGAGTAACTTGTTTTTTTAAAGGCCTTAAGTGGTATCTGGGTATTGCACACAGTTATCAACAGATACACATTCATTTTGCATTATGAGACACCTCGTGCCAGACATGGTGAACTCAGAGATAAATGACATTTGGCCTCTTCTCTTGCTGAACCTGCACTCTGCTTTGGGCCATGAGTGATATAAGAGGCAAATAAGAAGTACCATAGCTCCTATGAGATGTTAGGGAAAAGATTTACTGCCGTGACCTCAGCTGGTGAGAGAAAGCTTGGTGGAGGAAATCAGACTTGACCTAGATTATAAAAGTGAGCAATAAATAATCATAATAATAACTCATAAGCTATATAATATGTTATTGGTTTGAAAGCACTCATACTTAGGCATTACCTCATTTATCGCTCACAACTGAGGAACAGTGAGCAAGCAAATTTGTCACAGGCAGCACGAATCACTGTAAGGAGAACAGAGGAGAGCTAGCATTGGAAGGGAAGCTGAGATAATATGCAGAAGGCCTTAAAGCCCAGAAGCTGTAAGTTTGGACTGCGTATTTTAAGCTATTGAAGTTTTTGTGCATGTGTGTATGTGTGTATCTCCGTAGATGACAGATAAGGGGTAAGTCCTTTCTTTAGGTTGATTAAATTATTTGGATTTCTCTTTAAAGTTCAGGAAAATATAGCATACTCGGAGTGTATTCTTCCACAATTACCTGATCTGGAAAGGCAGCTAGGACTCTTTTCATACCTGGCCATTTCAAACTGACAGCAACACTTTATCCATATGACTTTACAGTTATTACAAAGTTTTCTTCATACAGAGATCACATATATATGAAGTGTTTAGCTGAGGAACATACATTATCAAAAATTCTCTTGGGCAAACAGAGTGTGCATGATAAACAAATAGTCAAAAAGAGATTGAGAAGTTTGAGGTTGCTTCATCAAGTGAGAAAATTGCATAACCTTAATTCAAATCTTCTCCCTCAGAACTTATTTTACTCTAAAATGTACAGTGCAAAATTCACCACTGGAGCTAGCAGAGTCAGTGAGAAATTAATAAAATGACCTATGCTTAGAATAAAATGAAGAAAAGTAAATGGCATTATCTGTTAAGAGCCACAGATAATGACCTGAACTTTTCAACACTTGACAAGTATATATGACTCGTAATAACAATGTCTAGTGAAGTAAGGGAAAGCTTGTGTCTTCCATGAGACACTAGGAGTCTGTACCCTTCATACTCTACTTTTCAAAGTCTTTTTCCTAGAGGATATCACATTACACTGACTAGACAATAAATATTTGGGCCTGACATGATTCGGTAACTCTCAGAGACCATAAGAAATCAATTCTAATCCTCAGCTATATTGTAAATGCAAATTATACCTTCCAAATAATATCCATGTGTTGCCCATATAATTTATCATAAATAAGTTTATGAAAGATGAAACCTAGTTAAAGGATACTTTGGCTATAAAAACCCATGACAAAAATTAAGGTTGCCTTTATATAATTGAAAACTTCTGGATGAGTTTCAAGTAAAGTCATCATCAGGAGGTTAATTATAAATGAAGATATCCATTCCTTTTATTGGGGTAAAGGGAATCAAAATGTATTATGTACTGTGTTTCAGGTTATAGAAAATATTCAGCATAGTAAGCACTTTAGAAACTTTATTTCATTTAAAAATCACCTTTTTGGAGGGAATACGTGTTCATATCCCTATTTTAAAGATGGGAAATTTAAAATTAAGAGAGATCCAATGACTTGCTCAAGTTCATGCGTCCAATCAGTGACACCAAATTGATTGTTCTTGTCAGATCATGTTGCTTTCTTGTCCGTATTCTATCGTCCTCCTTTGTCCCACCACCGTCACAAACCCAGGACCCTCGTGCTGTTCCCATGATTCGCCTTTTCCAAATTGTATCCGGAGTAAAGGTCAGGTAGTCTTCAATACAGTAGGTAGTAAACAGCTGCCCACTTGTGGTCGTTGCACCTTTATATGGAAACCAAAGCTTTAACAGCTGACCCAGGGAAATAAATAGGTACTGGAGGAGTAAATACCTTCTGACAGAATGTAAAACATTGATAATACACCTTTAAAGAGGTGTCTCTGATTTGTGGAAAGGTACTGCTGATGATACTTCCAATTACATTGAGTAAACAGTTTTAATTCTTAAAGAATAGCAGTATGATTTGCCTGCTATTTGTAACCATAAAATTGGAGGACTCTCTTTTGGAAAGTATAATAAAATTTTTAAATAATATTAAAAATAAAATGCTTTATGTAATGTTTTTGTTTTGTTTTGTTATCTACCAAACCCTTTCACTTACATTATTAGATTTAAAACTCAGTAGAGTCAGGTGTTCTTGTTTTCTCTACTTCAGAGAAAACAAACAAAAATCAAAGCCCAGGTGGTGAGGAAACTGACAAGGGTACCCAGGTGCTAAGCAATAAGTCAAGCCTTATTACTCCATTTTCCACTTTTTCTGACAAGGGCATTTTTTAACTCTCCCAGAAAGCACTGCCCTGGCTTTGGTTTGTGGAGCCATAGCTAAAATCCAAGCTTTTTATTGGTTAAATATATAAGGTATTGTTTTGTTTTAATTTCTACCTAAGATGGCAAAAATACCACAGTAAAATGCATTTAAGATTATTTAAGATTATTCTATCTGACTTATAAAGGGGTAATTATTGTTGCCTTTGTCTTCTGTTGAAGGACCACTGAGAGGAGATTGAGTCAAAATAATAATTTAGCTTATACATATATGTAAAACACCAGACTGAAAATCTTAGGAGATTCATGAACTTGATTCAAAATAAAACTGTAGTAACTTTTCCAGATTTTAGAATAGGGTTATACCCAAAATAAATGGCATTCTAAGGTCATTTTGCCATTTTTGTTCATAGGAATGGTGATAATTTATGATGTGCAATATATATATAATATTTCAAATCTTACTTTCTGTGCCCAGAACTTGAGTCAATGTTCTATTACAGGGAATTATTAGCAGATACACATATTCTTATCTTCATTTGAGTGGTTAGATTGGAGCCACTTGTTTTACAATGTATAATGACAGCATTTTGTACATATGAAACAATAAAGGCCAATGACTACTTTCTGTACCTATTTTCACTCATTTTAATCACTACCACGACTTCAGAGTCATTAAAAGCAGCTAACTGCATTGCCTGTAGTAGTTTCTTTCATTCGACATGAAATGAAATATCTCTATATCCTGCATATCTCTATAACTGCATATCTCTACATCCTGGAGGATATAGAGGTATGATCTTTGAAAAAGTAAAGCTATTACAAATTGGACATTTTTAAAGATTAACATTTGTATTAAAAAAGCTTACTCTGAAAAAGGACAAAGAAACTAATAAAAAGGAACACTCACATGTAGATTTGTCCCAAGATTGAGACCATTCCACAATCTTTTTCTACAGAAACTTCATGGAGAAGTGACTGCAAAATTCATCCCTTTAGAGATGTAATATGTGTTGAAAATATTAGTTTAATAAAGCAAGCTCCCATTGTCAGCCATATGTAACAGTATTCCTGCTAGATTTTTAGTTATTTTAAAATTCAATTAGTTCTATAGCATGCCATTAATAATTCTGATATTTTTCTGAGTATAAAAACAATATATAATAATTTTAAAATTACAAAATAAAGTAGATATGAGGAAAAGAAAACTAGTCCACTATACCACCATTAATATATAGCCATTTGAAACATTTAGGTGTGACATGTACATTCATGGATTATATAGTCTATAAAATATATTATTTTATTAATTGACATATCATTAAATGTTTTAATAGAACTTTGTTATAAATGAATTAATTGTTATATTTTGAGAAGTTTATACTCTTTTAAAATAATAAATTAATGTGAAATAATTTAAATATATAAGAAAGTAGAACGACTCATATATTATGAAAAGAAATGATTGGATTTCTAGAAAATCTAGGCAGATGCTCAGGGAAAACTCCACTCTAAATATCCGAAACACCTGCCAAGATCAGAGAGCACCCCAATTGGCTGTCCGTGTGTAAGTCAGAAACAAGGGCTTTCTCCTCCCTTTAATCCAAGCCTGAAGAATCAGAACTACAGTTAATAAGATGGGCTAGAGGAGTAGTGGCGCTGGAAAGAGGGAGAGGAGTCTAGTGCAACTTTTCCTGAATCCTCCGGTCTTCCAACGGTCAGTCCTGAGGGTCATTTTAAAATAAATCAAAGCCCATGTATTCATAACTAAAGGAAAGTGGTAATTTTAAATTATGAAACAAAAATAAAGTAACTGAGGTGTATTTGTATATATAAAGTATGACTAGAACTTTGTAAACCAAAATTACTTCAAAATAAAAAAATTAAAAAATAATAAATAATAAATACATGGAAAAGAAAAGAAACAAAGGAAGTCATAGGGTCTTCTGAACTTTTATCAACAGGGCAGAGTAAAACATAGCTCACTCCAAGTAGATTTAGTGGGATCATGATAGAAAAAATATGGTGGCTCCATGATTCAATTTCTTGAGTTATGTTTACAAGACAGCTTGTATAAATAAATAGGTAAATATAAATAGATAGAAAAGGACAGATATTATAAGAATATATACAATATTTTCTTTTTACTTTCTCTTCTGTGTCACTTTCTCATGCCTAAAGGAATGAGATGGAGAGGAAAGGAAGGGGAAGGACTATGAGGAAAACGAAACAAATATTATAGAAAACATTGGTTGATATATAAAATTAGCTTCAAATTCCTATTGCTACAAAATCCATTTTCAATATATTTGAATGATCGGTAAATGGATTTTCTCTAAGTTGGTATGGCTTAATATAATCAAGTTTGCAAGTTTTTCAGAAATAATTGATTTTCTAATGTATGCCATATACTATGATTTACATTAGAGCAATGGCTATATTTACACAGCAGGGTTTTTCCAGGCCATGTAGAAAAGGTTACTAATTTATTCTAAGTCTATTAGGAAAATGTAATGTCATTTTGTTCAACACACTGATAAAAAATAGAACACAAAACAAGGATCATGCTGTCTTTTACACTTTCAGATATTTAAAGGTTTGTGTTCAACCCAAGTTATATCTAAAATTAGGAAAAATATACATATTGGTTCTCAAAGCCACAAAGCAATACTGGAGAGGTGTATGAATGAAGATTCTCATTGTTGTAATGGTAGATTAATTTACTGCCCTCTGGAAATTTCAGGCAAACCAATTTCTTTTTTCAAATAGACAAACTGACACACAACACATTAGGTTGACTGGGAAATATAATTACTTATTCTTCAAACATGTCTTCAGATAGAACTCCTTAGAGAAAACTTTTTCAAACAATGCCCTCTCTCAAGAAGAGAGTCAGAGATTTCAGACGATGTTGTCTGGCAATATCATCTATATTGTTGGACTATCACTCATCACGCTGGGTTAGCCTTAACTGTACGCAGTATGTTTAATATGACTTGAAAATGGTCATGAAATTTTGGTGATATATGATTTGCATTTTAAACAATGACTAGGCATTAACTGGGTGGAAATAAAGGAAGGGTATTTTAGGTCAGAGGGAACAGAAATTAGCAAGACAGGGTATTACAAGAAAGATTTAATCAGGGAAAGTCAATTGCTGTATTTATTCACAGAGATAGATTTGGGCCTCAGAATCCTGCTCACCTGAGAGCGATCAGCTCAATAGGTGAAACCAAATTGCTATTTCATTTTATAGTTTATCAAGTCTGGTTGTAGACAACAAAAGTTAGCATTCTTTATGGACAAAATCTCAGCAAAAGGCTTGCAGAGCTCCTGAGTTTCTTTCACTTCTCTGAGACCAAGATGTATTTCCCATCAGTTCATTATCCTGAAAATTCTCAATATTGAAATTCATAGCACGACTTTTGTGTGAGAAAGTATTGATCCCATGACTCCTGTTCTCAGAGGTACTACAGGCTTATATTATTTACACTTCCTTTTTCTTTGCACATCATGGAAATGCAATGGTTATTTCACATATAAGAAGGAACCCAAGCAACTTGCCTGCCTGGACCAGGGAGGGATTATTCAAACTAACACACTGAGAAAGTAGAACTAGCCAATTATCAATCCTTACTGAAGAGAAAGGCATAACAGGGATAAGCAGAGAAAAGAATTTAAGGGGAGGAAAATACTGTAGGGAACCTGTACAGGAAGAGCAGGTGATGCCCCATGTCAATCCTCAAGTGATTGTTAGGCCAAGACAGACACTGAAAAATGTTTACATAATTTCAGGAAATGTGTTTTTACACAGGTGGCCTATGACAGTGAAAGTGGAAAAAATGGATTCATGATCTCTTTCCAGATATTCTTAATTCTGGTTTTTTAGCTTCCATTGAACTTTATAGTCACTTGGAAATGAAGTTACTCTTGATGTGCATACTGATATCCTCAGGGAAGATGACTGTATTAATTTTCTGTAGCTGCCTAACACAGTACCACAGACTCAGCAGCTGAAAGCAGCACAGATTGATTATCTCAAGGCTTCTGCTCCTCGGGAGTCTGGGTATGGGTCAGCTGGATCATTTGCTCAGCATCTCAGTAGGCTGTAATGAAGACATAAACCAGGGAAAATGTGAGGCTTGGAGTCCTCTTACAAGCTTCCTGGTTCCTGGAATCCATCTCCTTGCACTAGTATGACTGAGGTCCCTGTTTTCTTGCTATGCTGCCAATCAAAGACCAGTCTCAGTTCTTAAAGGTCACTCAGGATTTCTCACCATGTGGGCCCTGAAGATCTGTCATGACATGGATGTTTACTTTCTGCTGGGACAGCAGGAGTGTACTTCTCTAACTTCTCCCTCTGCAACCAGCAGAAAAATTTCTCTGCATGTGAAGGGCTTACCTGATTAGGTCAGACTGTACGAGGGTCATCTCCCTTTCACTATATATCATAACTATAAAAGTGATATCTTATCCTCAGGTTCTGCCCTTACTCAAGAAGTTTATGCCAACTGTATACACCAGGGCACAGAAAACCGTGGGGGACATCTAAGTATTCTACCACAGTTGACTAAGAATGACTAAATAAAGATATAATAATACTTTCAAGTGAAAGTGGCAACAAGTGTTGGTGCTAATACCTTGCGTTTACGAAAAGAGTCTATAAGTTAAGTGGTAACTTTCAGTTTCTGGAAACATGGAGTATTGCCATTTAGATCATGCTATCAGGCTTGTCTCTGTAAACTTAAATTGCTCAATCTTACTTAGTCTCAATTCCCTCATTCATCAAATGGAATTTAGTAAAACCTATCTCACAGAGTTGTTCTCAGCATCAAATACAAAATGTGCTTTATAGTTTGCGAACCATCAAAAAATAAACAAATGTAACTGTTCTTATAATTATTTATTTTTTCTCATTGAAGTCCAAAATGGCTGTATAATTTGGCTTGTTTTAATCAATCTACTTATGTAAATGCACAGCTTTAATTTTTCATTTAAGGAATGGTAGAATGTTTGATTTTGTATATGCTTTTTTGCCTTTTTCTTTATTTTTCTTCTCTTTTATTTTTAATTTACTAGTGACAAAGGTGCTTCTGGGCTTCTGCTGCCATACTTAGCACACGAATTTCCAGGAGCTGCATTTGTACATCAAAGGATGTTCTTCTTAAATAATTCATCTAATTAAATTACAGCTGCTTCAGAGCACCTCTCAGAGCCTGGAACTTTCTTGATAGCCTGTTAGTTTATTATAATTGAGTCTCCAAAAGGACTTTTCCAAAACACATGGTAAATAGGTAAAATACAGAGTTAGAATTTGTATGCCTATTAGTTTTTATGACATTCAGAAAATAAATAAAACAAAGAACCTAAACATAAGCATAAAGACCTTTTATGAATTATGAAGGAAAGAACTTCCTTTGTTAGCGGAAAATATTTTATTATAAACATGAAAAGAAAAAGCAAAACAAACTCCTAGAGCTTCTCCTAGCTGTTGTGCCTGTGTCAGAGGTAGTTCTGATATGCACACATTACCTCTCTGAAGGATTGGAACCAAGGGGAGGAGCAGGTCCTAAACACACAGACCAAATATGATCAGTAAATGGGGTCTCACTGAACCAGCATTCCCTGAGGACAAACTGTAATATCAGGGAGGTTCACAAATCTAATTCAAGGAGGTTTATTCATAAGATTAGCAAAAGTATGTAACTATTAGATTTCACTCCATGCTAGTCCTAAATATATTTTCTGAAATTTCACTTTTACAAAACTGATTATCATTAAATTCCAATAACAATATCAGAGTTTAGATGTAATGCCATCTACTTAGCAAAACCCTCTTATTTTTTCACTTAATCTCTTCGTAGAAACCTAATCCAACCAAATTTCTTACAATTAAATTATTCAGTGGGCTTTTAAAATCTGTAATTGCAATGACTTCTTGCAAAAAGAAAATTAAAAATGTAGTTATTTATTGTCTTGTAAACCATTAATTCAATTGCATTGGTGCCCTCTGAGAGCAGGTAATAAGGAAAGTTAGATGAATTTTTGACCTTTCAGACCAATTTATTTAAATTATGTCAACATTTTTAAAGAATAATAAATTTTATACCTGTAGCAGATATAAAACATGAAGCATTAATATTATTTAACCACTATTAAATAACTTTGCTACCAAAATATTTAAAATTTAACAAAATTAAGACAAAATGTTGAATAATACAAAGGCAGGAATTTTCTATTAGTTTTTTTTTCTGTCAATTGGCCTTAAGTGTTAATAAATAGAGAGGAGAGAGAGAAGAGAAAGCTCCTATTTAGTCATGGAATTAGAGTAGAGTCTAACTAAAAATACGTAGTGATTGGTCTTGGCTTAATTTTGTAAGTCAAGCACTTATGTAGTATTTAGGAATAAAAGGATAGGATAAAAAATAATGTCTGGAAGTTGGGGGAAGATGAGAGCAGAGAAAAGGATCAGCAATATTGGCAAAAGCCTCAGAAAGTATATGGTATAATCACTTCAGGAGAACTAACATTTTTAATATTGTATCACTAGGAAAACCTTAGGTCTTTTACATTTTGGAAAGCCACAATCATTGCAATTTTCTTAATAGCACTTATAATTATGAGCAGACCATTTTGTAAATAGTCTCATCAAACATACCCCCATAGTCTTTGTATCCTACTTTATGTGCTCAATAAATGTGTTAGAAGTCATAGTTACTAATGCAAATTATTGTGGTTTTTCACTCTAAAACCTTCAGAAGGTAGTCAAGAACTATTTGCCCAAGTACCCACACGTTAAGGAATTTTTTTCCATAGTAGGTCACAAGGCATCAAAAGATGCTTTTTTTTTTTTTAATTTTTTTTAAATTTTTTTTAATTTTTTTTTATTTTCATTGTTGATCTTGTACAGTTTTCTGTCTTTTATTCTCACCCGAACCCGCCACCCCAGCCCTCCCCACCTCCCTCCCATTTCCACTCCCCCCATAGTTTTTGTCCATGTGTCCTTTATACTTGTTCCTGTAAATCCTACCCCTTTTCCCCTGAAATTCCCTCCCCTCTCCCCTCTGGTGACTTTCAGCATGTTCCCAATTTCCATGTCTTTGGTTATATTATGCTTGTTTGTTTGTTTTGTTGATTAGGTTCCTGTTAAAGGTGAGATCATATGGTATTTATCTTTCACTGCCTGGCTTACTTCGCTTAGCATGATGCTCTCAAGTTCCATCCATGCTGTTGCATAGGGTATGAGCTCCTTCTTTCTTTCTGCTGCATAGAATTCCATTGTATAAATGTACCACAGTTTTTTGATCCATTCATTTACTGATGGGCATCTAGGTTGCTTCCAACACTTCGCTATTGTAAATTGTGCTGCTATAAACATAGGGATGCATAGGCTTTTTTTAAGAGGAATTTTTATATTCTGTTCAAAGGATTGGATATGATTTAGTATTTATGAATCTAACCATGAACCATTATGAACACAAATAACCTGGCAATATATTAAAAGAGTCACCATGTGTGAATCAAAGTGCATATTATATGAAGTTATTAGCATTTCCACATTTGACTTTCCATTTATTACACAAGCCTTATGTCCATATTGTCCATCCTTGTCCATGACTTTCACTAGAGAAAAATGGAATTAATCAATTAAGCCATGGTAAGTAAAGGTGTTTTGACTATAATAACAAAACTTGGTCTATAAAATCATCTACACAAGTCAAACTGCAGACAACAGAAAACTCTAAATTATATCTATGTTTTATTCCTGTCCATGAAATCTCCACACAGATCCAGGGAAATAATTTAACAATGCTACAAAGTGGTGGTGCTGGTTCTTATTTAAGGAGATTTTTTAATTAAATGGCTTCTACGCTTTTCTTTAACTTAGATATTCTTTTGATATCCATAGTCTTAAGCTGGAAATAGTAAGAAGTTATAAAGTAGAGAAAAACGTAATTTCAGAGCCCATTCTTCCCTTCAGCACTTTGGGCTCAAAGCTTGTTGGGGCTCATTTGATCAGGTAAAGAGTCAAGGTTGGGGAAAAAGATACATAAACAATTCTTCTTAATATATGGTGGAAGCTAACCTGCAAAGTGACAAAGGATATGAGTACTGATTCTTATGGAAGAAACAAATATTCAGGCAGGTGTCACCATTGAATTGGAAGATAGAAAGTCCTTGGATCATGTCCCTCCAAGGACTTGATGCCCGTAACAATGAGGGACAAAAGAAAGCACCATCCACAACCTATTGAAAAAAGAGCATAACCTCCTGCAATAAAGTTAAAGAAGATGACCATGAAAATAATGCATACAAATATAGTACAGAGATTCCACAGGAGTCTTACTTAAGAATTAACAAAACTCTGACAATTCTCATAATGCCCTTTGTCTATAAGACTAAATAGTTAAAAACTGAGTTTGAGAAATAATCCATACCCTTACTATCCTCCCGGAAAAAAAAAATGATATGTATTATCTTCTAGGTGGACAGAAAACTTTTTTAAAAATTGCGGGAGAGAGGGTATTGCTTCAACTGATTTTTTCTGCTCACTACACAATTTCCCTGGTCACACAAGAGCAGCTAAAACACAAAAAATAGCAGATTCTTACTCTGAAGCTTTGTTCGAACCTTCCTTTTCTAACATATTTTAATTGATCATGACTGTTTCCACTGGTCAGAGGCCAGTTTGTTTTTTCTTAGTAAACTATGGATGAGAACCTAATATACTTGAAAGAAAGAAGAAAGGGAGGGAGAGAAGAAGGAAGACAAAAAAAGAATCATCCTAGAAAAAATATAACATGAAGAGTAGAAGTTAAATTCTCTTGATCATTTCATTCCTTATAATTACTTGATACGATTATAAATTTCATAAAATAAGAGTTCAAAGTATAGTTTATAATAAAACAAAATTAACTGAAAAATAAGAAGGAAAGGAATTAAAGACAAACATCATTTTAAAAATAATGTATAACCCTATATTTTGTTACATTAAAATCAAGTAAAATTAGCCCTGGATGATATAGGTCAGTGGATTGAGCACAGCCTGTGAACCAAAGGGTCTCCAGTTCAATTCCCAGTCAGGGCACATGACTGGTTTGGGCAGGGTCCCCAGTGGGGGCCACATGAGAGGCAACAACACATTAATGTTTCTCTCCCTCTCTTTCTCTCTCCCTTCTTCTCTCTCTAAAAATAAATAAATAAAACCTTTTTACAAATCAAGTAAAATTAAAATACATGTTTTTTACATATTATTTATAACATGATCTCATTTGAAATTATATCGAGCCAATATACTTATTATGTGTCTCTTTTTCTACTTGCCTCTAAATGTATGTACATATAAAATTATGTCTAAAGACATGTCAACATAGTCTAATAATAGCAATTTCCAGAATTCAAAGTGAATTTTTTTACTTTTACTTTTGCATTCTTTGATATCTTCATAATGGGTATGCATTATGTTTTACCAAACAATAAACTAATTATTTTTGAAGAAATATTGAAGCAAGATGAAGAAGTGGCAGATGATAACAGTATTTGAGTTTTAATGTTAAAACTATGGATGGTTATTATTTTCTTCATTATAAGGACATTCCATTGGAAAAAAGAAAATAAAAAGTTCTGAGACACAGAATTAAAAAGTATAAAATATTTCTTGGAGAGTATTTTTCCCTATCTCCTGGAGAGTAGAAAAGAGCAGAGTTTGGCCATGTAATGTACTTTGTCAAAGGCATTTGTATTTTAATCTAGGTCAATGGAAACCGATTGGAAGCGGGGGAGTTACATTATCAAATCTGTCCTTTAGGAAGATCACGGTGGCTGATGAACGCGTGATGAACTCTGATAGTGGGGGTGCCAGGTACAAAAGTGGAGATAATAGAAACAGAGATTATTGTGTGAGTAACATATGCTTGTCATTTAGAAGATTTAAGATATTTTTGGAGGTAGAGCCAACTGGATATGGTGCGAGAAGTAAAAATAATGAATAAGGAATGAATTCAATATTTTTGGATTGAGCAACTGCTGATGTCATTTATTTTGCAAAGACAACTTTGTGGTGAGTGTATCGGATGGGAAGAATGTTTGAACGTGTTTTAAATTTGAAAGTAGTTTAGACACTTTTGTGTATGTGTCCCGATTATAAGGAAGAGGTAAGCGTGGGAGATAAAAATTGAGATTCATAAACCTAGAAATTGGTCTTTGAAACTGATAGAACTAGATAAAGTTTCCTAAACAGTAGATATAAAATGAGAGGAGGATTCTCAACAGAGACCCAGATAACTGCAAGATTCAGATATCTGGTAGAGGAGTAGGACCCTGAAAAATACTTAGAAGGAGTGCTTAGGAAGGTAGAAGGAAAACATGAGTGTGTATAGCCATGAAGGCTAGAGGACAACATTTAAGTGGAGGTAGGGAGTGTTCAATAGTATAAAATTGCTCAGAGTTCAGTAAGATGAGGGAAAATTCAGTTTTCACAAGCTTTTATTCCTGGTAACACTGATCACTTCCTACAGTGCAGTGGGATAAAAGCTCAAGAGAGCTAAGAAGAAATGGGAGACGAAATAGAAACAGCCAGTATAGACAACTCATTGGAAGAGTTTTCACTATAAATGGAAAGCAAACAGTTTCTGTGGGTGACTAGAGGGAAATAGAGAGTCAAGATATAATGACAGCCCTAACTGATATGTTTCAGTGGGGTGGGTGTTCTCCCATAAACCTAAAGGTTGCAGGATCAGGATCGATTCCCAGTCAGGGCACATGCCTGGGTTACAGGCCAGGTCCCCAGTTGGGGGAGTGCAAGAGGCAGCCGATTGATGTATCTTCTTCTCTTTCTCCCTCCTTTCATCTTTCTCAAATAGATAGATAGATAGATAGATGATTGATAGATAGATAGATAGATAGATAGATAGATAGATAGATAGATAGATAAAATCTTTAAAAGATATAATGGCAAGGGTAATTGTGACAGAGTTTTAAAGTCAATGTAAATAACCCAGTAAAGAGGAAGAAAATGTTGAAGCAGGAGGTATAAGGCTAATTTCAGGAATAACATTCTTGAAAATTTACAAGAAGATGGTAAACAGCAGCACAAGTGGAGTAAAGCACATAGAGAAACAGAAATGTAGCCATTGTAGCAAGAAGGAAGTCAAAAGACATGGGTGAGGGTTTATAATGGTGAAATTGTGGCCATTTTCATATGGATTTTCTTAAAAGATGTTGCAGTACCTTCAGCTCAAAATCATGACAGAGGGTTGGGCAAGAATGAGAAGAATTTGAAAAGGAAGTTGTTAAAGAGCTTTCTGTGATAATAAGAAAATTAACTCACTAGGCCAGTGTTATAGGATTGTCTGGCAGTGTTTTGCATATCCTTTTGAGATCTGTGATTATAAATTTGAAATGGATTTAGTCATCAGGGTATTTTTATTTTTTCCAGGAATGTTCTGATGTTACATATGGTTATAACATAGGTTTGTCATGAAAGAAATTCTTGGGAAAAAAGATTAAAAGAATTTTCAAGCAAGTATATCTAACACTAAAATACAGAATCGGGTCTAAGTAATGATATAAAAACCCGGGAGCGGGGGAAGGCATAAGAGATAACAAGTCTTTGGGCTAATGTCTAAAAGTCTCAATGAAATTAGTGTCAAATAGGCAGTAAGTGAGCTGGAGGAAGAAAAGAAAATATTTAAAGAATGGGCCGTTTGAACCAATTTTGCAGGCTTCGTACACCCGGTGATGACTTAGGATAGAATCTCTGTGAGTGGGTAATTGTAGTTGTATGTGGTTGTATGTTGTCTGAATCAACATAAAATTCAAGCATGGAGAGGCCATGCTATAAAAAGTCACATTAGTGATAAAGTTATCTCATGTGGGGGAAAAAAAAAACCCACAAAAATGCTCTTTTAAAATCAGTGGTTGTCTATTTCCTACCCTAACACAACTAAGGGGTGTAACACAACATCATGAATCTTATTCTGATTCTGAAGGATGTGATGCATTTGAGGCCAGCCTTCCTTGGAAGATTACTTTAATAACACTGTAAGAGACCTGTGAGACATTTAACACTTGGAAAAGTACTCTTCCCCAACAGGTCTTTCTCTGAATTATGCCCAGGTAAACATTACTACGCCCTGCTTTTATTATCTCATTTCTTTAATGTTAATATAAAATAATATTCCCCTATTGTGGCCATTTAAAAATATGAGATCTCTGTAGAATTTAGCATAACAAAAGATTTGCTGTCTTTCAAACAGGCAGTGATCAAGGTAAATATGACTCCAAGTATGGGTAATGATGTTAGTGAAGTTTCAGTATGATATCCGGATTATTACCATGGCTGAATCACATTGAAAGTGCCATATAAAAGATCTATGTAAGAATGAATCAATTTCTATACACATAAGTGTTTGAGCCTGAGCTCATTTGTCTGCAGTTTAGATTAGATTTGATGCACAAAGGAGAGAATTGATTTGCTTTGAATAAATGATGGTTTGATGCCAAACTGTCACACCATTTGATCCTCATGCTCTGAGATACCATTTTCATATATCATCTCAATTTTAGGGCTGAAGAACCTGAGACTCAAAATAGATAAATGACTGTTCGAGATGACAGTGATTAAGAGACGGACCTGGCATTTGGACTCATGCTCTCTGACTCCCAGACTCACTGTGCTCACCACTAAATGAAAGCTGCCGTGGTGGCCACAAAAGCTATGGTTTCACTCTGTCAGGGCTTGGTTTAGAAATCTGTAATACTAATGAAGATTACTTTACGATAGAGTAGGAATTTCATTTTTTATAGCAGCGGAATTTTGTGACATTTCAATAAAGGCTCCTGATGAGCTGGTAAGCAGGGAAACACTACAATACCATAACTTTGCCTTAATCTTAATCTAAATGCAGTAGAAATGCTTTTCTGTTTATCTATGTTAGCTCATAAAGAAAATCTCCAGATTGCTTGTTTTCTTTACTCACATAATGTTCTTTTATACTTCTTATTCTCTCCACACAATCTCTTATCCTCATTTCCCAGGATATTTTATTCTTTAAGAAAAGATGTTATAATATGCCTCACATATTATAGCCTTTATAATTTTAGTATTATTATATGAATCAACAAGCTTAATATAAAATAAATGGATAAATATAACATCATATGAAAATATAAATTTAATTATACATTGTCTTGCCTCTATCACTGTTTATTGAATATTATAATAAGTTAGAGATGTACTTCCTGAAATATGTGTTTAACTTGAAAAATATCATAGGCAAAAAAATATTACAGGTTTAAATTTTTTAAGTGTACAAAAAAAATGAGTTTTTTAATGGCACCATCCTTAAAAATAAAAAAGTGAAATATTAAAACGTTTATTTATAAAAATATCTCAAGGTTAAAATTAATATATTCACTTGAGTATGTTGTTCTATTGATGTCATTAACTAATATTTTTATTAAAAAATAAACTAGTAAAGTTTCCATATGTATGCATTAGATGTTAGATGTTAGTTATCTTTTAACTATGATCATTAGATGTTAATCAGCCTTTTAGTTAAGGCTTCTATGGCCACCTTGACTGATTTTACACATTTGACACCAGGTTTACATCCTGGGTGAGGTGGGGATGGCAGAGAATTAACATATAAGCAACAGCTTTACATCCCAGATATTCTGTACATACAAGTTTATTTAATATCCACAGCTGTCCCAGACAGGGGAAACACAAGCATCTACATTTTACAGATAGAAATAGAAAACTGAGGGATTTGGAGTAATTAACGTTCAAGCCAAGTGTCAGTAATCCTCCTTCCTGCTCCCTGGTGACCAGCACCTCACACACTGTGACATTTCAAAACTCAGTGGATGATTTACGCACCCTTATTCCAACACATCCCAAATCTCTCCAATTTTCTCTGCATGGTTTTGTATTTCCAATGATGTGCGCTCATTCATTCTGTAAACTCCCAAATATAAGAGGCGATGTCTTTTGCTTCCTATAAAATTCTTGGCACCTTGCAGTGGATTGATCAATATATGCAGATAATAGTCATATAATAACATGAATATTAAAATAAATATTCTCTTTTGCACATACAGATCAAAGTTCCTGCTACCTTGTATTTGCATTCCATCTGAGTCCATGTCATTAGAAACAGCCCATCGGCATAATGTGGAACATCTGTTCATCAGTGTGGAAAGACAGAGGACCCCATCCAGGCAACTGCACAAACATTTAAAAGTAACATAAAATAAACCCTTAACGATACATATGAACACTAAAATCAGTATATTTTTTGAAGTGGTGAGTGAAAGGGAAGTTCAAGAAGATGAAATTTAAATATTTACGCAGGGGAATAAAGCAGTGGTGTAGATATGGGACATTGCTCTGTGTTTTAATTCATCATTGATGACTAGGTGATGAATGGATTGGGATTCTAGAAGCTGGCTATGAGAAAGAGAGTGATCTGGTTGTGGTACGGTTTGGGGAGAAGGCTAACAAAGGAGGAAAGGGATGATGGTTTAATAACAACTGTTACAATAGCGATAACACGCTGTGTATAAAACAGAGTGGGAATCAGGGAGAAGGGGAGAGGTGGTCTAGCACCTTCTGGTGTCTACAACATAGAATGGGCAGTGTGAGGCTCAGAAGCAACAGGGAGAACAAAAGCAGAATGGGAAATGCTGACACAGTTCCCTCCCTCTGTCCCTGCAACAAGAACCATTTACTCATGTTTTAACCAACACCAGTTAGCACCTTAGCAAGATAAATGAAAAAACTAAGATGTAGGACATGGAAACAAAAATGGGAGTCTATCTTCTCTCCATGTTGCATTGGCTCCTGTAGAAGGTATTTTCAACTTGTGCAGTCCTGAAAGTTCCAGTATTGCCTTTACACAGGACATCAGGCATTACTGAACATGACGTTGGCATATAGTGAGACAGGTATGGGGACACCCATAAGTAAATGTGGGTAAAAATGTAGACAGCTTTCACTATTAGAAGTGCTCCATCACACTTTGAATAAAATTCACACTTTTTTTTCCTATTGCCTCTAAGACACTGCTTTATCTAGTCTTCATTGACCTCTCGAAATTCATCACCTTCCTCTAACTTTCTTTTATTCTGTCAATCTAAAAAAATATATCAAATGAAAGGGGGGTTTCTACTTAAAACCAAGAAAGGAGGCCAAGAGAAAATAAGTATCTATGGTCCATATATTCTCAATGCTGACCAGTGCAGAAACAGAAAGGACTTTGATAAATAACCATTAAAATCCTACTTCTCAAGCAGGCAGTGACTGCAGTGGGCTGAAAGGTGATCTCAAAAAAAAAATTATTTTTGTCACTGGAACCTGTCAATGTGACTTTGTTTGGGGAATGTTCTTTAAGAATCTTGAGATGATATCATCCTGAATTCCCCAGGTTGGTCCTAAAGCCAATGATGACTGTTCTTATAGAAGAGAGGATAGTAGCAAAGGAGAAAGTGATATGAAGACAGAGGGAAAGATGGGAATTAAATGGTCACAAGCAAAGGAAGCGAGGGAATGCCTACAGCCATTAGAAGCTTGATGAGAGAAAGTAGCCTTCTCCCCAAAAGTCTTTAGGAGTGTGATTCTGCCAATACCTCAATTTCAGACTTCTGTCCTCAGAGCTGTGAGACAATAAATTCCTATTGTTTTAAGCAACCCAGTCTGTGGTGATTTTTTTATAGTAGTCCTAGGAAAATAATACGTTATATAATGATACAGATGGATGTATCAGATTATTTAGCTAACTCTCTCTGCTCTAAAATTATATTCAGTAAACAACTGTTTTATTTTGTATTAGTTAATTAAGTCATTTTCTCAGAGGTCTGTAAGTTTCCAGCCTTTTCTTGCTCCCTCCCACTCCCGTTTTGAGTAGGAGGAAAAGTCATCAGTTTAGTAATCCACAAATTAAAGGGAGGTGGTTGCTTATGCAATGGGTTTTTCTTTTATTCCAAATTGCCTCTTTTGCCATTCTACAATGAAGGTCTACGTACACATCCTAGGTATGGTCTTAAATTACAGAACAGTCTTCCAGACTTTCCTATTAAAGTATAAATAATTTACTCTAAAATGTTTATTTATTATTATAGAACCTTTATTTTTATTTTTTGTGCTTTCTATACTATACATTTTTATTTTTTAAATTATTTTATTATTGTTCAATTACAGTTGTTGTTTATTTTTAACTCATGTGTTCCAGTGATCACATTTTGTAAAGAGGAAAAAATGGAGGGCAGTTTAATTGATGGTGTGGACACCAGAAAAAATTGGGAAAAATAAAAATATTATTGGTAAACCAGGCCTACACTCTCCCAAGTAAACCATCTTGTAGCCCTTGAATACAAATAAGGTCCCGTTGGTAAAAAACTGATTTTTCCTAATAATATATTATTACAAACAATCCAGTCTTCCTTAAGGGATGTTTTTAAAGATATAGACTCTGATTCAATACAACAAAAGTGAAAGAGGTAACACAATTGTACCCTGCATAGGAAAGGACAATGAAAGAGACCCTACTTATTTTGTGAAAGACCTACCTTACGATGACAATAGAATGACGATGTTGATTAGGTATCATGCCCCCGCCCTGCCCCCAGGAATTGGAGAAGGTACCCATTTGCCGGTAGCACTCTCATCACTGGAAATACCACCAAACTTGTTTGGAGAGAAAAACCAGGTGGCACCCACTGGCTCGACTATATGCACAGCAGCCAGGGGCAATGGAGCTAAAGAATTGAGACCTTGATGTTTGGCATCAACTTATTCTGTTAACTCCAAGTCAATCTGTTTCTAACTATGTCATTATGAATTCCTTACTTTCTCTCACAGTATTCTTTTAATATGTGGAATGGAGACATTAATAGCATTGTTGCAAGGTGTAATTCAGCAGTGTGTATAAATCCCTTATCACAGAATCAGGTACAGATGTGTCTCATTAAATATTTGGCTTTATTATCATTTTCATCGTAATCGCCATCATCTATTTTTTTAACTACAAGATTTAACAAATCAATATGTGAAGCTATGAAGTTGACTGTCTCTAATGAAAGACTCCAGGGATTAATTACATAATGTATGTACTTTCTGAATGAGTCGTGGAGAGCCACAGGTTTTAGGAGAGATGGTTCCTTCTTCCAGATTTCCCCAAAAAGATCAATCCACAGCACTGGATGATCCTGCACAATTCTCTGGCCTCAGTGCCACGCACTAATGCTTACATGTTATATTGATTGGAAATGCCAGCTCAATAAAGTATTCCAGCTAGAGTTTCTGCACTGTGTCAAGTTATATACTGCTGCAAATTCAGAGCTCTAATTTCTGCTAACTTGCTCATTTTTAATCTATTCTATAATTCCATCTCCTTGGAGTCAGAATATATTACCTTTTTAAAAAAATAAGTACATTCATCCCTTAGCAGAAAGGCAATTAGTTTAAAACTTACTATAATGAAAAATATTTACCACTTCCTTCATGATAAATTGGCAATGTAGCTTTTTCAAGCTAGCTTTGAGCAAGCGGGCGAATAGCTTTAGGCTCAGTAATCGTCACTGTTGATTACTACCAAACTTTACACCCACAGTAAAGTTGTGTTAACACCAACATAAAATAGCACCTGCCTGTGCCTTCTCCAATGTTCTCTTCGTTACTTTCTAGTAATCAAATTCTTTGGGCCTAGAAGTGTGATGGTTCTACCGCTTCCAGTCAGGGTTCCTGCTATACCTGTTTGTCCTCTTGGTTGATATTTTTGTTTTATTTTTTAATTTAGAATGATAATTTCTTTTCATCAGTCTTTTACATCTAGAGAAATAACACACTCTGCTTATGTCTATGATATTTTCTTTCACTTTCAATGAGCAGCTGCCTAATTTCCCCAGTGGCACAGGATCTGAGCTCCTGTGTCAGTCAGACACGGAGAGAAGCACATGTTTCCCGCTTCCTTTCCCTCTTGCGATCTGTTTCCTGAGTTACATCTGTGGCAGCCAGGTCACACTTGCAAGTAGTGGACATTCTTCAAATTTGCTAGAATCCATTTGTCTGGAAAGGATTGTTTTCAGTTTTTATATGTGTTTCAGTGGGAAACTAAAGACCTCAGCCAAATACTATTTTTAAACCAAAGACCTGCTAGGGTTTAAATATTGAATTTGTATTAGATAAATATAGATTTAACTGATAATAATCATAATACTAACAGTGTAATTCCTTAGAGAGAACAGGAAAAAAGGAAGGACATTAGTTATATTAGTTATACAATTAAGAGAATGGGAATAAATAGGAAAGAGTGTAATATCAAGATAAAAAATATGTCAAATTCAAGAGCTAATATATTCATTAAAACAATAAATGTGAATGGGTTACATTTTACTATTAGAAGAAGATATATTGGTTCAAAACAAAGTCCAAATGTATGGTATTTTCAAGAGATAGTCTACTACAGATGAGAAAGAAACTAAAATGAGATGATGATCACAATATTCCAGGAAAGCACATAAATCAATAAAACAGTGTTAATATTAAAAAGTATGTACAGGGAAAAAGCATAAAGGAGACATACTCTCAATCTGGTTGATTTTTATAATAAATAACATAAATTAAGTATCATCAATCTATAGAGTATTAAATCTTAAAAATATGTCTAAAGGAAGAAACTCAGAAAGGAAAGATAACTAGGCAATTTTAAAAATAGAAAACATCATTAACCAATAAAAAGTAAATATTTAATTTTGCTGCCAATAAAATGCAGTTAGCTTAACTATGGGGCCTCTTAATGCTTATCAAGCAGTCTCTTCCAAGCTGACAGATGGTAGTACAAATTTCATAACTTTTCTGAAAAGCAATTTTGTGGCATATATCAAAATCACAAATTGTTTGACCATGATATTCTTAGAAAGGCATATTCAGATTTGATAAGCATATGATTATTGAAAAGTCCATAAAGTTGAAAATGATCTAAATGTCTAACAATGTAGGATTTTAAAAGACCAATCTGACAGTAACCAGAGGGGAGGTGGGAAAGGATAGAGGAGGAGAAGGGGGAAGGGTTTTCAGGAATATGGACAAAACCAAGTGGGGGTGGACGCAGGAGAGGGAGGCGGGGATGGCTGGGGTTAAGGGGCAGTGGTGGGGGTTAAATGCAGACAACTGTATTTGAACAATAATAAAATAATTTTAAAAAATACCTGTGGCAGACCCTTCTGCGTGGCTTGGGCCCAGCTCCCACTCGGAGATGCACAGGACCCACGCCCACAGATAGGTTCTCTTGTGGGTAGTCAGAGTTGCAATATACCTAGGTTGTTTCTGAGACTTGAAAACTCCCTCAACCAGCAAGTGCTGAACCTTGCAGGGACCAGTGTAACCGGCTCAACCACTTTTGCCTTTTCATTTGCTAATATCCTTCTTCTGTGATGTGATTAGGGAGGGGCATTGGCTCCTTTTGTTGTAACCTGGCAGAGTGAGTGAGGACCATCTTGTAATGTGAGAAGATACAGAATAAAGGTCTGCATGGCGGAGGCGGAGGCTTTTGCTCCCCTTGAGAGAAAAGTCACGTTGTCGTCCTTTTTCCTCCACTGGACTCAGTAGTCCGTGTGTATGTTTTATTTCATCCCTAATGATGCAGACACTGCTAGCTGGTGTCTGCATCAAATACCTAATAATAATACTATCTATTATTTATTTCATATGTACTGTATTCCAGGCATTGTTTTATTAATGCCACATACATAAAACCTCCTAATTAGGAGAACAACCCTATGAAGTAGGTGTGTTTTTATTCCTCATTTTCATATGTGGAAAATGAGGCAGTGAAAGATTAAGGAAGCTGTTCTAGTTCATACACCAATACTAGTAAAGTGGTCATTGAAGCTCAGGCAGTTTGACTCTGGAGCTCAAGTTCATAACCTCTGTGCCATACAGTCTTTCAAATGAGAACAAAATTGTTATAAAGTAATTTGCACCCACAAAACATTATGCTTATATGAGATTTTTCATAATATGAGAACATGTCTATGTTATTTATAAGTTAAATAAAATTTTACTTTGCAAGATCTATGAATACATAAATAAAACCAAGATAGGAATGATTTATACAAAAGTTCTTACCAGAGAGGAAAGAAAATACTATTCATAGTGTTTTTATATGCCATGAATTTTTCAACATTTCTAACCTAAACTTACTTTAATAAAAATAAACATTATAATTATGGCAGTAAAAGATCAGTATTTTGTAACATAAACTGTCTATTATGTTGTACCTTTATCATATAATAATACTGATATTGAACAGCCAAATAAACAGCACCAGAGTCTCCTAAAACAGTGCCTATAATGTATACAGTGATTTGCTCTTATTGACAGTATTCTTCATCCAAAAGTTTTGTAAAAAAAATTTATGTCAGACTGGTGGCAACAAGTCAAGGTCTAAATTTAAATAGCAAGCTAGCTAGAGCTGAATTGAAAGGGACAGAGGGATAGAATGAGGGAGTGGACACTGAAGTAATATATATATATGTTTATATATATATACACACACACACACACATACACATATACATATATACATATATATATACATTCATTTTTTTCTATAAGGAAAGAGAAACTTTAAAAACTCTTGCTGAATTTATATGTAACAAAGAAGAAAATTCCAAGCCTCTGAGGCATGCCACAAGATCCACCTGCCTCAGGAAATAACACATCACAGTTTTTCTCCGTCAGGGCACTTTGTCACATTTCACCGGTCAAGATATTCTTCTAAACTGTCAAGTCATCAATCTCTTTTCTTTTTTTATTTTAATTTTTGTTCAGGTACGGTTTTCTGTCATTTACTTCCGCCCCAACCCCTCCCCCCAGCTCTTTTCTTTATCTCATCTCCCCTCTGCTGACCACCTTTCCTCTGTGTCCTCCACTCCTCTCTGCTCCATTTTCTCATCCCACTTTGTTCATTCGTTTGTTTGTGTTAATTCAGAAATTAAAGGGAGAAGAATAAAACCATTTGCTAACTCTCCTCAAACTTCCAACATTTTCCTTGGCAGTCACAGGATGCACTGGTTTAGTACAACAAAAACAGGAACCTAATTTTTGATTGATCTTCAAAATCAATACCAAAAAAATCAAATAAATAAGTGGCAGCAGAAATAAGCCCTGCAATAGAAAAGGAGAGGAATACAAACTGGGGTGGCTATGTAAATAAATGTTTAGGATTTGTGATGTGTCCATGAGACATGGGTAGATTTCAAAAGACACATTTCTTGGAGGACTATCTTACGACTGCTTGAGGTGAGTGGGGGAAGAATAGGAGTAGATTCTTCCTCTCTACAGATGAAATGCATTTATTACTTGGCACTCTGCCCATATTTGTACTATATTCTAATTCTTAACCTAGAAAGAATTCATTGCCAGGGGTATTTTTCAAAACGCAAAGTGGATTATGTCATTCTCTGCTAAAAACCTCGAGATGTGTCCTCCATTTTCTTCTGCTGAGATTTACATCTATGATCGGGCCATCTAAAACAATGCATAACCCACTCTAAACTGCACGAACTGCAGCTCTTTTCTGACTTCCTTCTATGTACCAATCCCTCTTGCTAGAAAATATTCTCAGCATTCCATGAAGAGTCAAAGTCTTTCAAAGTTATGTTTTGGCACATGCCACTCTGGCTGCCTCGTTCTTTCTCCTTATCTGGTGCTCAGATTTTCCCTTTTTCTTCCCCCTTCATTAACAATCCTGGCTCTACTTACTGAACATGAAAAATATTTATATCTGACAGTTTCCAAAGTAAAAAGACCCAAAATTTTATATCCATATTCTTAGCACACAGCACAGTGTCTAGCCAAACAATTAACTGACGTTGACAGAATTAAAGATTAAATGATACATGCATGCATTTGTTGACAATATAGAAGTGAAGCAATTGCACTTATACAAAATCTACATTTCATGTCGAAATTGCTCAGAAGTGAATACATTTTTTCCCTAAATTTCTAGAAAAGCAAGGTGAAAAAAAGAAAACCACCTCATCCTCAAATCCACCTCTTTCTGCAAAGCTTTACAACCTATTATTGCTAATTTGGCTATGAATGAATCACCCATTTAACCAAGTTGTTTCACAGCCTAAAAGGATCTCAGAGGGAGCCTGCGAACAGCCTGGAACCCATCACTCGTACAGTCATAGATTATCAGTTTGGATGATGGCTGAAGTTAATCACATAAAATGACCTGAAGCTTTTTTTGTCTTCATTGTGTCTGTGTCTGTTTTTGTTTTTGTTTTCAGAAAAACGTGCCTTCACTTTGCATTCTGACAGCATTGCATGTATAATAATAACTCCCTACCTGCCTCTTCTACTGGCTCCAACATTGGGCATGTCCATGTGGTCAGCCTTCAGAGCGCCTGATGCTGACAATGCCAGCACCCATCCTCGGACATCTTATTAGAACCCGTGAGTAATTTATCCTTGTCGGAATAAAACAGAATAAATCCATTTAGTTTACATGCATTTACTTATTGGCTCTGAAGTGTATAAGTCTGAGTTCCTATCAGTCTGTTCTCACTGGCTTGCGTTTTGCTCTTTTTTTAAAAAATTATCTTTATGTTTATCCTCTCCTGTATGTGACCATTCTAATGTGTTCAGTGTGCTTGATTTTATTTTCATATGGTCTGGTAAATGCATATTATATAATTGGTGGGGTTTTTTTCTATCTATTCTTTCAGTTCATTTTTGTTTCATGCAGCACTATGCTTTTCCTAATTAGAGGACATTTGGTCCTGACCAAAATGTTATAGAGATATCGGTCCACATCAAAAGGACCTTAAAATTTGGTCCTGTTCAAAAAATCCATGCTTAGAAAGTATCCCCAGGTTCAAATAACCCATAATGTCTATTTGTACATTTGGTTTACAGGATTAATACATTAAAAAAATACTATCATGTTTACTTGTTCCATAATTGTGTTAAGTTGTACCAACAGTGGAGACCTACTAAAAAATGTCTTTGGAATAACACATTCAAAACCAGCATGTTCAAAAGTAACATACATTATTTGATAACATGATTCTAGTGAGTTTATTATTTTATCTAGTCATGAACTACAATCACGGGTTTTAAAATAATACTTAGTAAATGATCCCAGCTGAATTATAAAATCCGAGATTTAACTTCTCTCTCTTTTCCTTAACCAGGCCGAGTGAGGTTGAGATGGCAATGATTAGTCTGAGCAGGGAGTTACTACTGCTCGTAAAAGGAGCATGCAACCCATTACAAAGGGCTTCTTATGTCCTTGACCCTGATTTACATAAATACTATTAACATCCATATATGTATATAAACTTATTTTATTAATAAGGACATAGATATTGTTATAGCATGGTAAAATATATGCCCAATTTTAAGAACTTTATTTTTAGTCCTTTACATGTAAAAAATTTGAGATAGTTTATGTTTAAAATGTAAATAGCAGACTTTTTTTAGTACTCAACATAGGTATTTATTATTTATGTAAATAATGTTTTTAGGAAAAGTTTACCTATAATTCCCAGAATATATAATAGCAAGAAGTCTAAGAACTAAAAATTAAAAGTCACTTGTTCAAAACCCGCATCACATCTTGTCACAACACATAACGCATTTTGCCAGTAGCTTTTTTAGATGAATATAGTATCTCACTTGTTTTAAAGTTTTTCTTCCCTAAATATACTCTGACACATTGATTCACATTTTAAACTAATGGCAACAATTTTGCCCTAAATTCATTTAAAAAAAATCACTCATGTCAAAATGTTGGCCGGGATTCACTTTTTAAAAATAATCTACATGGGACTATTGGAAAAAATGGTGCCTCTAATGGCACAGATATAGGTCTTGTATTATGAAGTTAAATTTACTGTCCTTTCAAAGGCAAAGCTTTATTTGTACCCTGAACATTCAAAAGCATTTTGAAATCTCTTGATGGACTTGGGCATTTATTTGACTCAGCATCAAACAAACAACCAATCGAAAACTACTAGGCATTCTGGGTTGCCAATCTTTGCCTCTAAGGTGAAATCTCAGTCAATAAAAGGTTCGTATTGGAAAATGTGAGTGACATTTAACTAAGGGGTGCGAAGTGTATGGCTGTATTTTTGACGCCATTCCTCCCACACAACTGTCAGCAAGTCTAAATTAACACTGGAAGTTTAGAGGTTTCAATGATAGATGAAGATATTCTAGCCAAATTACAGAACTAAGGAAGGAATGAGTTCTGCAGTTTGTTCAGATGCTTATATATTTGTGTTATCTTATTTGATTTTCTTTTACCATATTCCTATGTCACTATAGACACTGAGTTATAAAATTCATTTTCCTTTCTCATACTGAATACCCTACACATTCCCCTAAGCAAAAGTTTCAAGTTGCTGGTGTCATAAAACATATATTCTTAGTGCTAAATCAGCATTTTTTTGCAAATAAAAAGCAAAATACAACCAAGCGAAATGTACAGATTTTTAAAAATATTATTAGAAAACATAATGTTCACTTTTTTCTATGACTCATTATAGATGTAATCTAAAGGACTTTATTTCCTTTCGCACCCTCTGCCCCCTTACTTTTCCTCCCGGATTCAGAAATTGAAGATGTGAGGAACTAATTACCAAGTTAATGTTAAGATTCAGCAAGAAACATTTATAAAAAAGGAAAATCTAGTCTTACTGATATCATCTGGGGGGCACAGTACCATACACATTCCACTGGTCTTGGAGGACATATTTTTACTGAACACTTTTTTTTCTGAATGAAAAATGCTCTAACTTCCAATTTGCTTTAGATGAGACGTCAACAAGCTTTTCAAAGAAAGGGTCAAATGGTAAATATTTTAGATTTGGGGGACCACATTATATCTGTCACAACTGTTCAGTTCTGCCATTCATATGCAAAAGAAGCCACAGATGATATATATAAATAAATGAGTGTAGCTATATTTTGATAAGACTTCAAAAAAATGACACTAAAACTTGAATTTTATATAATTCTAAGGCATCACAAAATACTCTCTTGTTTTTTTAATAATAATGTAAAAAACATTTTTAGTTCATTGGGATGTACAAAAACAGGTAGATGACTGGATCTGGTCCATGGAGGATAGTTTGCTGTCCTCTATTTTAGATGGTTATTTATATAAAGCATACAATTATAAAGTGTCCAGATACCACTCATTTCTATTCACTAATTGGTTAAGCACTGGATCGGCCGTTGCAAATCATCATCATCATCATCATCATCTATAATAATCTATAATTTTCTTAATATTAAAGACTGTGAAATTCGTATAACAGGTAAAATCATTACTTTCTACCTTAATATCTATAGAGATAATAGGGAAAAATGATGCCTGGAACCTTTCTGTGCTTTAATGAAGTCTTAAAAAACAAGAAAGGCAAAAATGACCTTTAGTTTTAGTCCTTTCAAAAGTCCCCTTTCAGTTGTCAGTAACAATGTGCTTGGTCTGCTCCAAAGGGGCTTGTATTATATCAGTGATGCGTGTTCTATTATAAAATAGTTTCTATTCATGATGAAGCATTTTCTGCTCCTCGAGGATGAAATAAACCAAGTGAAATTTGCACACATATTTGTGTGATAACTGGTATTCCTGTAGTTGCTATAGCTTGCCTATTTATTTTTTATCCTCCAAAGATTTTCGGAGATTAAAGATTCATACATTGTCTTTTTATACTTCCCTTTCATTGAGATATATTTTAAAATAAGTATTGTTACCTACATAGACCACAGCAAGCTGCTGTAGAGTAACTCTTACCAAAAATGTATTTAAGGTCCAAAAATTGTAAAAATAATTATAAAAAAGTCTTATGGGGATTAGGAGATTAAACACAACATTTTCATTGATTCATTATTATCTTCCACTGGAAAAGTCTGACTGACTGTAAGAGGAAACCCCATTCAATTCTAGGGGTAAGCAAGTGGGTGTTGAGCCAAACCACATTAATCTAGTCAGTTATCACGCATTGGGAAGTATCAAAGGCCCAGAGGTTGGAGAAGTTTACCTCAGTAACTTTGGGTCAAATTTCTTAAAACCTCTCTGATTCCTGTTCCATTTTCAGATCCACAGCCCAAATTATGAATTGGAATGCTAGACTGTTGATGGACAGATCATTTTCTTTACTGGGCATATTTGAAAATTTCATTTGTCAAAAACCTAAGTCATCATTACTCACTTTATGTGGAAAATACCTAGTACATCTAAAAAGACGTTTATTAGATCTGGTAGGATCGGGAATCGCAGATTTTCAATTATAATTTTTAAATCTGATATTTTTCCAGCATGATAAAAAATTTATTTGTATTATAAATGAGATGAAAGCGCAGTTAATGGGGTTGTGTTATTGATGCTTTCATTGAAAGGGGCTTTTGTCAAGTGTTTGTTTTTTTTTAATAGTGATCTTGTCTTCATAATGAACACTGATACACAGGGCAAAGGTAGTAATTAAGAAGTTTTAATCTAACGTATTCCAGTAAATTGTTTAATTCATTAAATAATTAATTTTAATACTTAAGAAGACTTAAATTCTTAGGCTGAAGGAGGGGTAGAAACAGGTTAGAGTTTCCTAGATAACTTTCTCATAAATTGAATTAAAAATTACAAGTCATAGAAAAACTTAGCAATGATACTGGTCATTATTTCGCCCTCATAGGAAATGAATATGATAGCAAGCACAGGACCCATATCATAAGTGAGGATCTTCCCTAAAATATAAAGCAGCCATAGAGACTCTTAAAGACCTAAGTTCTGATACAGTCCTATAGACCTAGCGCAGTGCTGTGATTATATTGCAATTACACATTAAGGTAATTAAGTTTACTAGGAAAGTTAATGATCACTGGAAAGGATGAGTTAGTTATTCACCACATTCATTTTCCTTTTTTACTGGGCACATATCTAGACTCATGTTGCAGGCCTTATTTTATTTAGATACGACCGTATGACTGAATTCTGGCCAAGGGAAAGTGAAAGGGTTTTACAGGCACCACCCTAGCCTGGCGTCTCAACCACTCATGTAATATCTCCCTCCTCTCTCTCTTTCCCCTACTCTCTCTTATTCCCTCTGCCAACTCACATTGATGTCCTGGTTGACCTTCAAGCCATGTGTTAAATACAGCAGAGTCCCTATTTTCAGATTTTGTATGACTGCATGGAGCAAGGGGTTATCTTTCCCCATCCCCACACCAATTGTACTTACAGTATGAGAAAATGTACTTACATATATTGTAAGTCCATGTATGGGCTCTGTCCAGAAAAAAATCCAGCCATTGTTAATATATGAAGAATGGTTTATGTGACATCAATGTAACCTGGCAGCCAAGGAGAGTGGACCGAGATGTGCATGTATGAACAATGACGACTTCACTTTACTAATCGGGGGGTGGTAGATATCGTTGAGTGAGCATGTGTACTGTGTGGCTGCCGCATTCAAAATGACTGAGCCAGTAGAGCAAAGAATCTGCAGCTTAATTTTGCATTAAGCTTGAACATTCCTCTGTGGAAACTATTCAGATGATTCAGAAGGCCACAGACATGGGCAACTGGTGACTGGCAGCTTCAACATGACAACATACCTGATCATGCATGATGTTTTTGGCAAAACATCAAATCACCCAGGTGACTCATTTCCCCCCTACAGCACAGATTTGATGCCTTGCAACTTCTGGCTTTTCCCCAAACTAAAATCACCTTTGAAAGGGAAGAGATTTCAGACCATCAATGAGATTCAGGAAAATACAAAGGGGCAGCTGATGGCGATTGGGAGAACTGTGTGAGGTCCCAACGTGCCTACTTTGGAGGGGACTGAGGTTATGGAGGCATCATTGTCCTATGTACAATGTTTCTTATATCTTCTTCAATAAATGTCTCTATTTTTCATATTACATGGCTGGATACCTTCTAGACAGACTATATATATACACACATATAGAGTCGAAGCATCGGTATTGGGAGTTATTGTTACAACAGCTAGTCACGCTGTCTTCACTAATACACTTAGAGTCTGAGATTCAAATACTGAGCTACCCAACACTGATTGTCTCAGCAAGATACAAAACCTCCCAGAGCTACAGTTTCTTCATCAGCAAAAGAAAAACAGTAATACCTTCTCACAGGATGGTTATAGAAATTAAATAAAATACATGTGACAGTAACAATATGCAGTAAAATATGCTCAATTGATATTAATTCCCTTCCATTAAAAAACAAATCCAATTAGCATTTTTACAGCCTAGAATAAATTATTTCTATCTTTTTCTTTTCTTCCGTTTATGCTCATTCATAACATTGTCATTTTAGCATTATTAATCTATATTGCAATATCACCAACAAGATAAATTTTAAAAAATCAATTTTTCTACCTAGAATTTCCAGAAACAATGAAAGTTCTTTGGCTAAACTAAGTTGTTTAATTACAGCTTGACTAATAATCAATATAAGTAAAATATTTCCTTCTCCATTTCTATAATACATCAATCATTCTTATCAAATATTAGTAGTTTTTGATCATTGACAGAAATGTTGTATTTGAATACATTTTTTCAGACTCTCCTTGATATCAGACTTATAAAAAGGAACTCAGAATTTTGATAAAGGAATCTCAGTCTCTACAGCCAATATTGTAAATTAGATGGGGAAATAGCTTTTAAATGAATAACTTGATGGATGAGTAATTCTATGCTTGTAGATACATAAAAATATGAGTGTTTTTAGGGTGGGAGAAGAGAATAGGGACAATCCAAGGTCAGAGATTGCAAAAAGTGAGAGAAAGGTGAGATTTACCTTATACACCAGAATATAAGAGAAACAATTTTCCACAATATTTTCCTCCAAGAAGTGTGAATTGCCTTATAAGCTAGCCTTATAGAGTCTCTCATAAAAAAGAATAAAGCAATTGAGGATATACTCACTCTTGCCATTGTGAACAACAAAGAACTGTTGGGAAAATCACATTAGCAATTTAACACAGTTTAGTAAATACTATGAATATGAACTCACAGTCATTAATTTGGAATGAGACTGCGTATCAGTAGGGTCCTGGCAGAAAATAAATGACTCCATCAAAATGGGTAATTTCACGGCAGTTTAATGAAGAGACTATTAAAATTTAGGAAGGGTTCAGGAAAATCACAATGACTTACATATAAGTAGATAATAAATGATAGGTTCCTTTCTATAAGTGAAATTATGGCCCTTATGTCATTGGTTTCAGTTTCGCTCACCTGATATTTACCTAGAATGATCTCCTTATTTTCTTTTGCTCAGCACTATTTTATTAATCAAAGCCTTAAGTGGCAATCTAATAAAGGAGAGACATGCAGAGTGTTACCTCATTGTTCTGTGAAAGTGTAGTAACGGAAGCCCCTTGCAGGATAAGAGAATATGTGCTCTGACCGCGTCAAAAGGACACACACCTACGCTGCACATTAAGAGATAAATGGGTGTTTTCTAGGGAATAAAAAGCCAAAGGGAAGAATGGCTCAAGGAATAGAGTCATAAAATAATGTGTCACAAGTGGAATAAAAGCATTTCTCATATGTTTATATATCATTTATATTTTGTTTCCTTGGAACTAAAGTATGTCTTTTTCCCATTTTTTAATTGGGTTCTTGGCCTTGGTTTCCATGGTTTATAAAATGTGTTGATATATTTAGAATATTAGCTGTCTTTTAAATGTTGCAAATACCTTTTTTGGTTTTAGAAATTAAAGCTCTCTGCAAAGTTAATAAAAATTACCACACACAAACCTTTCCTTTATGATTTCTAGGTTCTGTGTTTTGAGTAGGAAGGAATTTCCCACTTCCATATAATTACTAACAAAATTTCCCAAGCATTCATTTAGTTCTGCAGACAGCTGCAATTAAACTCACAATAAGCTTGTAAGGTTTTCATTAACGTTTCAGTTTTGCAGTCAAGAACCTGAGCGTGAAGGCTGTGGAGAAGCAGGCTTTGGGGTCACAGAGCTCTTAAGTTATTGAGCTCAGTTTGAAACCAAACGGACTCAGAACCCTGGGAACTCAACTTGAGCCAAATGAAAACCCAAAATGATTCCTTCAGATGATTCCTCTCTTTCCCTTCTGAGAAGGTGGTGACAGTCCTCCGCAGGCAGGGGTTGCTTTAATAGGAAAACGTCACTTGTTCGAGAAAGGAAGCTAGAAAACGTGCAACCAAATAACCAAAGGAGACCATTTGCCTCTTACTTTAACAGGAAATTGGTTTTTGTTGATTTAAAAAAAAAAGCCTAGGAATAACTAATGCATTAATTATGTCAACCGTTACGTGTTGAACACTTGGGTGGCGAGCTATTTTCACTCAAGTGGTAAACCAGACAGGCGAGCCCTTTTTATCTCAAGAAGCTCACATTGGGGCAATTCCTTGTCACTATGCCATGCTGCTTTTTCTTTTATTTCCTCAGCTTTGTTTTTAAAGGAGGCAACATGTCCCTTTCTTATGTGGTTTGTGTGTATGTGTGTGTCTGTACTGGATTTTCCTGAATAAAACCAAAGGAAGGATTTTGTAATTATCATTTTCTAATATCCTGAGGTTCTCTGCTGAGGATGCTGTGATGTGCGGCCCAGATTCTCTGCCAAATTGAGTTGTTTATTTCCTTAGCTCCAGGTGCTGTGGACTAATGACTTTCAGCTGAGTCCTCTTCAGGTTTTATCCGCTGCCGAGTCCACCACCATATGCCCTTGCAGAAACGGTCCTGAACTGTGGCTTCCCCATCCAGCAGCATAAGGCTCTGGTCCCTGGGCCTCAAACTGGGACAACCTTGGCAGGGCTGTGCCAGCTCCACAGCTCCCCAAGGGGTTTGTCTCAGCCCTCTTTTTCAACAGCTTCGCACTTCATCTTCCTCCTGCCCAATCTTGCTTTCATTGTTCTAGGCATCCCCCCCAATAAACCTGCTGCACACAGCTCTTAGATGGATGTTTTTCCCTGGACCTGACCTGTGACACTTTTACTGCCCATTTTACTGGAGAAATGTTCTTATTTTCTTCAATTTCCTTTATCTTCTGTTTTCAGTCTTTGCCTGAACAGCCCTATATCTGCCATTTTTAATATCTGTTTTTGAAAACAAAGTCGTATGTATTGACTTTTGGAAGTTTTATTGGCAAGAGGAAAGTCACTTTTTCTTCACAAACATCATTTCAATTTCACTTTTTTTCACTGATTCTTTTCTAACAAAACCTAACTCAAACTGTTCATAACTCTTAAATCTCACAAAGTAAATGATAAGCCTTGAGATACTAGGCTTTCCTGTACAATTTCAGTTGTAAGTGTCGAGATTTTTGTCCGGAGCCTAAACATGGCTATTAAAGGTAAGGGAAATAAAAAAACAACAAACTAAAATATTACGTTACCCAAAAAGATGTTTAATCAAATAGACCTTAAGTTTTTTATCTGGAAGAAATTTTTCTAAAGGTCAATGATTGAAAGGTCAATGGTCAGGTCAAACCTAACTAACTAAACTTACTACCTTCTAATTCCATGATATTTTTAATATCTATCTTTATAATTATAATAATACTGTTTTAAAAGCAAACAATTAAAGCACATAGTATGGGTTCTAGAGAATGTTCTATAATTAGTTTATTAGGCTCTTTTTCTCAAAACAACCAGGGGGTTTGTTTCCAAGACAAAGCGTACAGTCTGAATGACTCCTGTTCTTATTGATCTGAACAATACTGAGTCCATCAATATGTCAGATAATCTTTTAAGCACTATGAAACCATGGTCAATGAGGTTGGTGAAGTTCCTTCATATAAATGGGTGGTCTAGATAAGACAGTATAAATTATATGTGTTAAGAGAGGCACTGTAAAGAATCTTGAGGTGCTCTATCCTAACATGTTGAACAGCTGAACAAATGTTTTTACTGACTGGCAATTGTAAGGCACTCTACAGCTCTTCAAATTAGAGATGGTAAAGCCCCGTATGCATTTAATCAGACCCTACTATGCTTCAGACCAAGTTTTCAGCTCCTCTTCCATGATATATTATTATCATTATTAAGCTTCCTTTTTTCAAATAGAGAGAATGTCTTTATCCTCTATACTTACTTTTCTATGTTTTTGTGATGGTAAAGAACCATCAAGATGTCTCTTCTAATCCAATTGTTTCAGTGCCCGTTCTTTCTAAAAGAAGGGAGCTAGAAAATGCATATGTTGATTAATTAGACAAATATTTACTGAGCACCTGCAACATGTCAAACACTGTTCTAGATACAGTAACCAAGGTAATCAAATTGCCTGCCTTCATGGAGTTGTATTCTACTCTGAAATAAAGGAAATCATTTCCCAGTGTTATTGCCAGGAAGAAATATCTCAGGAAGGTATGCATGAGAAGGGTGTGGGTTTGGATGGAAGGTGTCATGAGGTGCAGTGAAAGGTGAGTGTTGTTTTATATTGGGGATCAGGAAAAGCTTCCTAAAGGCCTAAACAATGAAATGAGGGGAGGAGAAACTACTCCTTAGCTTTATCTTGTAAACAATCATCAACATTAAACATACATGCATACTCACGCCTGTATATTTTATAGCAAACATAGCCTTTTTCATGTGCCTTAGGAGACCTGGGTATTCTTCTCTCGATGCACATGTACCTAGACTTAAATTTGATTTGTGCATTTGTATCTGTAACATTTAATCCCTTGTATCAAATATCTGCAATTGTAAGCAAATTCTTTTTCAATTTCTTGAGCAGCACTGGATACAACATCTCCTGAAATGGAAAGCAGCCCCAGAAGAAAAATGAACTCCTCCCCTCAAAAAATAAAACATATAGATCTGTAGAGTTTGCCCAACCTACCAGGTTTTAGGAAAGGTTGAGGTTCAGAGCCACAAACACGACATATTCCAATGGACCATTCACTATATTTCAAGGAAAAAGTTTTTGGGACATTTCTGGTCCCCTCTCATGCTTTAGGTCATGAATTCAATTAATTAAATGAGCATGCATCTATTGGATATAATTGGGCAATCAATGTCTTCAGCCATTTTTATTAAATGTCTAGAAAACGACTTTTCTTCTCATTTTTCAGTATTTCAGGAAGGGCTTCATAAGTTAACAGCAGACTTGAGAAAGCCAGAATTGCCCAGTTGTAACCCTTGTTAAATTCCCTGACCTTTTCACCTTTCTAATTCTGTCTTCCTTTCTACCCACTCCTTCCCCCTATCCAAAACATCCAAAACACATCTTCTGCCTAGAAGTCTGCTCTCTATTTCCAGGTCTAGTTCACTGTTTTTGAAGGAAAGGTCTGTGTTTTAGGTTTTGTGAAACTTCCCTTTTTCAAAACCTCGATTGCACCAAGAGTCACTATCTTATTACACATCACATCACAATTTATCAATGTGTTCTCTTCACTAATGTTCATTTTTGTATAGTAAAATATTCCCTTTCAAGAGTAATCTACGTTCCAATACAGAGCTCAGTAAATACCTGTTACTTCAGGAACTGTTTGATCAACAGAACTAGTCTAAAGTATATTACAGAGATCAGTGCAGTACTTCAGGCTTCCTTTGAGCCTACTCTTCCCACCTTTCTTACTATCTAAAAATAATAAATACGTTGGGCAAACCTGGTCTATCCCCCACATCAGGCACTTTTGCACTTTGTCAAAAGTTCAAGGTGTGTAAACATTCAATGAGATATTAAAAAAGCAAAGATGCAAATATGGGAGTTCTAAGGGCAAAAAGGAAGAAATTTTTGGAGACAGAGATATATTTATTTCCCTTCAATTCAAAGGAGATCCTTGCTCTCAATAGGAGTCCACAGTAATATTTTGTTGCAATTGTTTACACTTTCTTCTTTTGATGGAGGATGCTCCTGGCAAAACAGTTAACTCTGTCATCAATATATTAAAGTAATGTAATTAAAAAAACAAGAAACCAACAACATAAAAGTGATCAAAGAAACAAGTTGTCTCTACTCACAACTGGGATAAGGGAATATCTTACTGAGTTTAGTTTTTCCAGTGATTTTGTTATTCTGTTTATTCTTCTCAGTCATCAACCTTCTGAGAAGAGCTTTTGAGATCTTCCTGCCTTGCTTGATGTTCTGATGCCTGCTACAATGTGGATTGTTTCTTTTCTATTACTTTTTTTTTTTTTGAGTTTGACTCTACACCAAGTGAACATACCAGTGAGAAAATACAATGAGTAATTAATCAATGGAAAGGATATTCATTAGGTAAACCTGCAAGGGGCTGAGGATAAGCAGAGAAGGATCCTTTGAAGGATTCCAGGGTCTGATTCTGGTTGATTTCCAATGTGTCCTTCTGCACAATGAACTCCTTATGCTTCTTAAGTAACAGGGGAGTAAAGGAATAAAAATATCTTCATAAATAACAGTCCAAAAGCAGAACAATAAGAAATGCCATCATCCTCCAATGGCAATATTCTGGGTGGGAAACTTCATCTAATGAAAAAAGCACTTTGGTGGATTAATGTAGTGGCGTTTGAGAGAAAGAAATTCTGATCATTGCAAAATCAGCGAAGATGAAAAATGTGAGCAGGTAATTGAATAGGAAACATTTATATAGCATTGAAGCTGTGCTGGCAAAAAAATTATTATTAAAGTAACCTTTTATTTAATATATCATTACGTATAAGATGTACTTTTTAAAATCTCAGCTTGGAAGGACTTCCTTTTGAATTGTGTAGTTTTGGCAACTCTTTTTATGAAAGAATTTTGTAACTGACACTGAACATAGTTTAGGGTACATAAATTAAAATGAACTTCAGAGACCGTATAGGCAAGCATTTTGTAATATAAAGACTTTTTAATTAATTATAGGTATGGTCCTTACATAACCTTCCTTATGACAGATCTTACCTTATTAATTTTTATATCTTATGTTTTATGAAGTACCAATGCAAAAAAAGAAATTCTAAAATCTCAACAGAACATGCTATATAAAATTATACCATAAGAGTCATAAACTAGGAATCTTTTATTTCTTAAAATGCAAAAAAAATATATAGCAATTGTTTTAAAATTTCAATTCATATCAGGAAGTAGTAGTATCATCATCACCACTCAGTTCCAGCATCATCTGCTCCACCCGCCTCCCTGTCATTCGTTTTTGAAGTTGGGTGCATCACCATGCCCTTTACTTAGCTGCTAGTGGTTATTGTATTTATACTTACTGCTAATTTTTAAAATCTGTGTTAAAAATTTGAGGGTATGTAAATTCTTCATTGCTGTCTCAATTTGTCACCTTACTCAGATCTTGGTTTTTTGTTTTTTTTTTGTTTGTTTTTTTTTTTAGTCATTCTGACTTCAGAATGAAGAGAAGCTCCGTTTATTGACACTATTCAGAAACACCATTCCACTTCTTGTTAACCCCCATTATCAAACAGAAATCTCAAACCTGTAACAATATCTGAAAAGACTGGCCACATGGTTTTTCTCTTCACTGAATTTCATCCTATAGTTAATTTTTAAAGATTTTATTTATTTTATTTTTAGAAAGAGAGGGAGGGAGAAAGAGAGGAAGAGAAACATCAATGTATGGTTGCCTCTTGAGTGCCCCCAACTGGGGAGCTGGCCTGCAACCCAGGCATACGCCCTGACTGGGAATCGAACCAGCGACCCTTTGGTTTGCAGGCTGGCACTCAATCCACTGAGCCACATCAGCCCATAGTTAATCTTTTTTTTTTTTTCAAGGTATGAGGTATTTCTTTTCCATACCGGAGAGGAATATTAGGTTTGCTTTTCAAAACAAATGAGTTTTAAGAAATAAGTAAAAACTAGTGTGCGTTCATTTAACTTAACAATAGAGTACCATAAAGATAACAGTATAAATGGAACTTGAATGGAAAAAGCATGACAATGACACAAAAATAAACCAATTTGAGAAGCATTGTCTTCCTTGATAGCGCTTAAAACAAGAGACTCAGACACAGAGGAAATAGAGAAAATGACTCAATTGGACAGGACTCTGAATCAGAAAGATCATAAAGGAGGTCGCGGCAGTCAGGTTCAGACCAGAAACATAAATGAAGAGAGGCTGAACCCAAGGGAGCTGGACTTCTGTAGCTAATCCTTCCAGCTCAAGGTCGAGATTAGAGAGTGGAGCTCTGACTCTGCTGGTGAGGTCGAGAGAGGCTGGGGATACAGCCCAGAGGGCTCTATGCCCTGTAATTAAACAATGAACTCAAGAAGATGAAGTCCAAAGGTTAAAACCAAGTACATGACAGGAAGCAGAATAACCTACCAAATAAAATAAGCCAAATCACAGAGGAAAATGTCACTCTTTCATTTTTTTTAAATCAGAGCAGTGGCTATTTTTTTTTAATGTTGCAATTCTTTCTTGTATGATAATCTTGCAGTTATCATGTGATGCTGCCTCACTGTATTATGGAAAAGTACCAGTTTTAAGATCTATTTTGAAGTACCAGTTTAGAACTAGTAGGTGCAGGTCAAGAATTGCCTAAATTTAACATCATAAATTATGTAACTGTGAAATGTTTCTGGAAGAAAATGAGATTAATATTAATATCTGTCTGCATAGAATTCCTTTAATTTCATTAGGCACTCATGGAAGTTAACTTAGATTTCTCTGCAACACTTCTCAAGATAATCATTCCAAGTCTATGAAGAGATGATACAGATATCTTTATTTTGTCAAATGTTTAGTATTCTGTTAATGATGTTATAATATCTAGTAAGTGGCCCTTAGTTGTTAAGATGTATGCAAACACATTATAGCTACCTTACTCCATAATCATTGATACTTATTAATATTGTAGAAAATATTTAAAAGTCTATTAATTAAAAATCTAGTTACCTGTGTAGACCATAATATGTGACTAATAAACTAAAGATAAAATGTACCTAGTCTGGCATACATGTCTTCCTATCTTATTATATCCTCTCTGAAATATAGTTGGAAAGTGCCAAGTGTCATTTCTTTGTAATATGTGACTTTGTGTCAGAGGCCATGGAGAAAAGCATTTTTAAGACTGACCACCTGTATCATTTGAAATGTTCTTCTTGGCATGGATTTCTGCTGTGGACATGGAAGGTAAACACACAGAGTATCTTGACTATATTGGACCCATTCTTTGCCACCCTTAGTCTTTACATATGCATTAGTAATGTGTGTGAGTTCATATTACTAAAATGTGGAGTCCATTCTGCAGAGCTTGTCTGCTGATTCATTCAATATTTACATGATTATATGATATAAATACTATATTATCATTACTTTCCAAGGTCATTAATGAATAATATTTTACTCATCCTTATACCTTCTATTTATAGCACAGGTTTTGGCATACAGTAGTACTCTAAGTAAATGTGGTATATAATCAATAAAAAATACTCTGTATTTTAAACTAAAGGTAGCTAAACTGAAATGCAGAGACTTTGTTTGAGTAACTCACTCAAGAACACGCTGCCTAGCTGTACCCCAGCAGAAAGCCAGGTCCCTGTTTTCAACCACCTACCACCAGTGGTTCAGTTTCAACTTTGGCATCTCACGAGCCCAGACTCAAATCCTGACATGACCATTTACACCCTATAGAATGTTTTGGCCTATTTAATTGGATTTTAAATTTCTCAATTTTATAACTATAAAATGGAGATGAAAGCAGTACCAAATTTATCTAATAACTGTGTGAATGAAAGGAGGTGATATATGTCAAGCACTTATTCCAATGCCAGTATAAGTTAAAAAAAAATCCTCTTATATTAGCTATTTTTATTCCACCATATTGGGCTATCTTCTCATAAAAGAAACTGCATTTGGGTTACAGGAAAGAAAACCAAGTGAGAAAAGTTTGAAACATATTATAAGAAGCAGAGAACAAAAATAATGTTAAGTGACAAGCATGTTAACACTGAAGTAAGTATAATATATTCTTATTGAGGTTGTTTGGAGGAAAAGAAAAAGGAAATGCAAAGATAGGAACAGTATCCACCAGTGGTACTTCATATATTATAGAATGAGAACGAATATTCGGTCAAAACAATAGAGGAACTTAGAAATAAAGGTGAAATAATGATATTGAACAAATGTTCACCTTTCTGAGCCTAACATTTTTAATTCCCACTGGAATCAGGGATAACATTGTCTGATAAAGTTTAATGATTCAAATAGCAAACTCTGGAATCAAATGGCCTGGATTTGAATCCTGTCCCTACCACTTACTAGCAATATGACCTCACGTAAGTTACTTAATTGCTCTATCAATTTCCCATCTGTAAAATGGGGATAATAATAATACCTACTTAACTTGTTTGCTATGAAGATATAGTACATTTACATTCATAAAGTGGAAATTGTTGCCACTACTTAGTAGCAGAGAGTAAGCAATAATGAACATTTATCAAATAAATAAGAGCATTTGTTCAATTTCCTTTAAACAAACAAACAAAAAAGCTCCAGATCAAGGCTATCTGATAATTACCACAAAAATGTGCAACTCACGGCTTTAGTGGAAGTTAGTGGATCATAGTCAACTGGGGCGGGCATTTGGAACAGTTTTGAGAAAAAATGTAAACTCCATGAAGACAGGCATTAATAGTGTCATGTGTATAGTTTTAGACTAGATGTTTGGGCTATTTTGCTAGCACCTAACAGTTGCTCAAGAATGATGTATTACATAAATGACTAAAGCAAGAGTTTGCTTAATTATGTGTCAAATTACCTATAGATATAAAGAGGTTCAAGATCCTTCTCTCCCTTTAATAGCATTTCTTCTTAGCTCATTCTTCTACCAGAGATTCGATGGTAATGGAATTTATCTTCGGGAGACACGTGACTGATAGTAATTGAAGTTCTGCATCCCTAGCTGTGTCCACATGCTAACCAGATATAATCCCTCTAACCAAAGGATTTTGTTTTGAATGAACAGTTGTTCCATGAGAAACATAAATTTATCAGTGAAAATTTCCCCAATTTCTCTCAGAAAATTATAGGAAAAAATTTAGGTAAAAATATTATCCGTATTCTAATATTAGTGGCTAAATGTATAAATCACTCAGTTTGCATCAGGCACTATTCCATGTGTGGTGTCTTCATTCTCTCATCTTCCAAAAACTGCCTACCGAAGCCACAAAGCAGGGGGTTTATGTCACTCGGCCAAGACCAGAGAGCTAGTAGTAAGTGGCAATAGAGAGATACAAATCCCCAGAGCTCCAGAGCTGTCCTAATGATAGGACAGCACCAAGTGCTTGTCTAGTCAAAACATAATATTAGAGAGGCCGTTCTTAATATTAAGATGAGCTATTGAAACATTCTAAGAATGAATCAATCCAAACTTTAAGAAGAATCTGATATAAACGTTAGCAAAGCTAAACTCATATAATTGGCACCAAAAGTATAATATAATTCCTACCCCTTGAATTAAATCTTTTATTTCTGGATGGTGTGTGCATTTTTAAAAAGCATGATAATAGGTATACTGCAGTGTTAGGGTGCCCCTCCCACTAGACTTTCATTACACAGCAACCTAAAAATAGCTTTACTGGACCTTTGAAGCTGGTCTCATAGATTTCTGCTTCTGCTGCTGGGCCTTAGGCCATGGCAAACCTACAGTATTTTGATGCCTCCGGGGATGACGTCAAAAACTGTCACTGCTACTGTAACCCATTTTCATTTTTTAAAAGCAAAGTTGTGAAAATGTTCAGTCTTGGTTATACCAGTAACCTATGATAATATTTTTAAAACCTGAAATTACGGGATGGCCATGACTTTGCCTCATTTTCAGTGCAGGTACACAATGCAGCATTATATTCAAAATAAGAAGCATGACGCCCTGGCTGGTGTAGCTCAGTGGATTGAGCGCGGGCCTGCGAACCAGAGGATCGCGGTTCGATTCCCAGTCAGGGCAAATGCCTGGGTTGCAGGCCAGTTCCCAGCAGGGGACACACGAGAGACAACGCTACATTGATATTTCTCTCCTCTCCCTTTCTCCTACCCTTCCCCTCTAAAGATAAATAAATAAAAATCTTAAAAAAAAAAAAAAAGAAGAAGCATGAAGATTCAGGAAGTAAAATGTATACAATTGAAAGGCCTGAATTAGAGACTCATGATTTACTTCTCTGAGGATATTTGTTGAACAAAAGTTTCACAGTTGTGAACACTGTCTTCCTTTTCATGCACTAGCCCTCTTAAACCACAGAGCACGTAATTATATATATCACAAAGGACAAATAATGTTATTAGCAATGCCACAATGTAAAATAGGTAGAAAAGTGTTTAATTCATTTTTATAAGTAACTATCTCTTTATCTTCTGAATCATGTGGTACTATATAACAATGATAATTTCTATTATTTATGGGCTATCTTCTGCAGAGAATAAAGATTGTACTACAAATGCATCAATATCTGTTTTATATCATTTTAAAGTGTTATGAGTATTATAAGTCATTGTAGAGGTAGCTGGCATTGATTGCTGAGATAACCCTCGCCATCACCACATCCTGATTTGGCAGAATAACGACAGAAAAATTTCACTGTGATCCAGAGAACAGTATGGGTGACATGGACATTATAGGCTCCTTAATGGGAAGATGACTTGATTCAAAAAGTTTTGTAAGTAGTCTTGCAGTAAAAACATCAGAGAGCCTTCCCACCATGTCACATGACAAGCATCTGCTCCTTCAAGTAACCACCAGGCTGACAGAGGTCTGTAAGTGTTCATTTCCTACACCCAGAACTAAGATGTTCTGTGCTATAAGACAACGAAATGGCAAAAATGCAGGAGTAACAGGTATTGTGCTGTGCCTTTCAGTGGTCAAATGTCTGTCCCATTTTGTGATGTCTAGAATCCTGTTAAACCATGAAGGTTAATAGCCCCCCATGACAAGTGCAACATTTAAAGTGTTAAGCATCAGTGATAAGCCAAGTGTCTGACGACTGGAACATGGGAACGAGCTCTTAGGGGAAGAAGCATTCTCTGCCACAGGCCAGTAGTCATCCAGTGGGTACGTAGATCACTCTGTTTTAGCAATGTTAGTTCCTTCACGTGTTCCCTAGGCTGCCTCAGGGAAGAAAAACACAAAAGGCAGCAATCAGACTACTGTTCAAAGTGTTGGTCACCTAATCAAGGATATAAAGACAAGTGAAATAGCTTCAGTAATTATTGTTGCAGGGGAAAGTCCCAGACTTTTATGAAGTTCCTCTATCACCTACTCATAAAAATGAACCTGAGAAGGTACCATCTTCTCTATTGCCCTCTGCCATTTCTGAAGAACTGAGCTCCAGTTGTTCAAGATCAGTGGTTCCACAATATCATCATCAGCAATACCTGCATAAAAATGCATGTATCAGACCTCCTGAGCTAAAGACTCCAGGGTGGACTTGGCAATCTGCACTTTAACAGCCCTCCAGGTGTTTGTGACACATACTAAAATTCAGGAACCATGGTTCAAGAGTTGATCCCCTGGTGGAGAGCAACATCCAGTACATTGTCCATTTACTGGTAAACTCTAATATGAAAGTACACCAGAAAAGTGATTCTTGGAAATGTAGTTCCTTGCTTGAGACAGGAATACTTGTGAGTCAAGATTATAATAGAAAAGCCAGTCCCTTGTACAAAAAGAAATATACAGTGGCTGGCAAAGTAGGTTTACAGTTGTGAGGCTGTAAAACACAGGGTTTATTTTTGTATTATTATTTATTTGCATTACAGCTGTAAACCTGCTTTTGCCCACCCCTGCACGTACCGATGGGGTGGAAGACTGCTTTAGTAACTAACAAACAATCCAGCTGCTCTTGTAAGAGACCCATCAACAATGTTGGCTCAATACTCAGGAATCCTCTTGCTAGTAATCATCAGAGGTGAGTGTTCCATCTCAGTGTTTTAGGCACCCAAGTTATTTCTATCTTGTGGATATGACCTTGCCCTGAAAGAAACATGGACATTTGCACTTGTATTGGTTGGCAAGAACTTAGATGGGCACTCCTAGATGAAAAAAAAGGCAGGGTGGGGGAGTTCTAAGAATCATAGTCCCTGAATGATCCGTCAGTGGATTATAATGAAAATAAAGGTAGGGGTAATGGGTTTAGGGAGATAAAAGGCAGTCCCATCTAAGGTTTTTAAAAACCAAATGACTTATACTAGTGTGCTATTAGATTCCATGTAAATGATTAAAATTAGGGGCTTAGTTGAATGATATTTGATATACCCATATGAGGGAACCAAATGCAGATATTAAACAATGTTTATAAACACTTTTTATGATATAATACATACCAATATGTTGGGCAAAAGATGTTGAGTGAGCATACGTTCATGAATATAGAATAACCCAAACTATCTAAAAAATATGCAGAAAGGAACAAGGGAATGAATTCCATTATTTGCTTCTCAAAATACATTTTCAAGCTCCTACGCACCAAAAACTGTGGTTATGTTTGAAGACATAATAATTAAGAAGAAAAAACTCTGGATGCACAAGGAGTAAGATGTTGGTTGATAACAGTGGGGGAGAAACAAAAGCCTTTGAAGCAAAAGCCCAGATGGACAGGTTAAAGGTGATTCTTTATTTCTTTTCTAGTCTTTTGTATTTTTCACACTTTCTGTTATAAGCATGCCTTTTATAGTCAATAACATAGTAAATGGTTTTTCCTTCACAAAAGAAAAATGCAAATAGAGTTCCATAAAATTTAACTACTGTACTAAAGAATGAGAGAGAGAAAAATGAAGATTATAGGAGAGAAATTTTTAAACAAACACTTAAAATTACTTCTGAGATGTGGCCTTGAGCCACTATAGGCTTATCAAAGGCTTTTTCACCTTATATATCTACAATCTTAAATAATAACTGAGCATGTTATCAGGTCTCTCAAAATTCATTCTGAAAATCAAATAAAGATGTACTCATGCTCCTATCATTGTATCTGTTCAAAGAGAGACAAATAAATGACTTCTTTAAAAGGAATCGTTAAGCATAAGTGGGCTTAACATAGCAAGGCCCTCACTTAAGTCAAATTATTCTATTTTGTTTCCTAGCTAGCTAGTTGTTTTCATCATCATTGTTGCTAATTTGTGTGAACCTTGACAGTTTTGAGCTTAAATATTGCTATCTAAAAAGAAAATGAATAAAAGAGAAATTCTCAGGCTTGTGAATGCTCTAAAATCAATCAAGATGATGTGTAAAGATTTAAGTCCATTACTCAGGAAATTATTTAATAATCTATTTTTCAATAATTTTATAATGACTTAGTATTTAAATTAATAAAATGAATAGTTAGAACCAATTCTACATTTTATTAACTTAAATCCATGTTATATCAGTTTGTTCTCCCATGTAATAGGCTTAAAGAATTTCTCACCCTAATTTTTGAATAAAGCCAAAACATTATTACTAAAGATTACAATTCTGCTACTCAAACAAGATACCAAAAACTTAATCTAAACTACAAAGCCACATAGTCAAGTCAAAATAATAATAATTGGAAAGGAAATCATCTGAATATCTTAAGTAGTAGCAAACACATTAGTGTTTTTGCTGAGAAACCTTTGGTGTAGGTTGACTCAGCTTGTCTGTGCGTTTCTCACCTGGAATTCCATTTAATTCACTCAGATAGCTGCTGCTGGAGTTGTCTGGAGTGAGCATTCAGAAAGACACACAATTATCTTGCTGAACACTAATGCTGGGTATTAACTGAAATCTAATTTGAAGCTCCAAATCAAAACATCTACATGTGGTCACTTCATTTGGCTTGAACTTCTAACAGAATGGTAGCCAAGTACCAGGTGTGACCGGGTATATTAAGTGTGTTGGGGTGTGGGGAGCAGAAACAACCAGAGTAGACAGAGCTGCAAAAAATACCTTCAAGTTTCAACAACCTGTTGATTAAAAGGTCACAGAGACCACCAGATTTCAAGAGGGAAGAGAAACAGACTCCACCTGTTTAAAGCACATATTTGCAGCTGCCTCTCGGAAATGTAATCTGCCACCATCTACAGGGGACTAGCCTTACAGGAGGCACTTTCTCAGTTTTGCTAGGACTGAACATATCTACATGTTTATTTTCTCCTTCAGATTACAGTTTCCTGGAGCTCAGTTAATCATTTGCATGGTATCTGAAACATCTAGTACAGGAATGAGGATATATGCATGTTCATTTCTGGTATTGAACTGAAGAATGATACCACACTGTCAACTGGAATGATGAAGGTGATTAATGATTCCGCATGAAACTAACAAATCATCTGACCTTATGACCATAATGACCCTAAGAGGTGACTAGAATCAAGATGGTAGTCTCTCTAATCAGTAAGATGTTATTAAACTGGGGTTGAGTCTGCTATTTTTTAACAAAGAAACATTGGTTGTCCTTTGGGAAATTATAAAGTTCATATACTATAAGTAAAATATCTTTAAGTCAACCTTCAGTAAATGCTACTCAGATAATTAATTTAGAAAATAAATACATGTGCTCACACTCTGAACCGCCTTAAATTTGGTGTTGCTAGATGATATACGTTGGATGTTAGTAAGGGTAGGTTAAGGTCACTGATATTAGCAAGATGGATATCATTGACCATCTGTTTAACAGAATTACTTGAATAAAATCCTGATCAAAGGGTGAGCAAGATAAGAGGTATAAGAGTGCAAACAACAATTCATTCGAGTCCTTTTTACCAATTTCCCATGAAGGGGAATAGAGAACTCAGGGAAAAGATGAAGAGGGAAGTAGGGTAAAGACTTTTTTTTTTGGCTTGGTGATAGTAGGCGTGTTTCTATACTACTGGGATTAATCCAGAGAAGAAACTCATGGTGGAAGTCGGAAAGAAGAAAACTGCTGGGGCAAAGTTCCTGAGAAATATGGAAGGAATTCTACCCAGTAAACAAGAAGGGGACGTGTCTTGAGATCATGTAGGGATATTTACTGTGTTATGAGAATTAAGTATGTGGACTCATGAGTAGCTCAGAAGATGGGCGTTCTCATTTGATTATATCTACCTTTTCAATGAAGCCATGTCATTGTATGTGTTGAAGAGATAGAGTAATAGTTTTCTCCAAGAATAGGAAAACACAAATTCAGAAAATTAGCATAAAATGTGTATGGTGACAGTCAGTTGAAGATACTTTTCTCTTTTTTTTCCTCTTCTTCCTGATCATAGAACTACACTCTATTTTTCAGACTGTTTTTTAAAAGATGTTAACTATAAACTGAGCTCTATTTAAAGGCACATAAGCAAGAAGAACTTGTGCTATTTTAAACAAGACATCTAAGAAACAGAGGCACTCTACCTATATCCCCTTGGTTGTTTTCTGCAACCTGGATGCAGGCAATGACTAAGTAAATCTCTGGTGACAGCAAAACAGGATGGAAAAAGTTCCTTCCCCTAGATCTCCAGTAGAACAGTTATCCCTTGACCTGACCAGAAGATTCACCTTGGTCTGTTGTGTCAATGAGAAGTAAATGTCTGCTGAGCCATTGTAGGTTTGGGGTGTATTTTTCTACAACCTATCCTATTCTAACATGTTGGATTGGCTGTCATTGTTGAGGGTGCCTTTGGTATTTGTGATCATAACTTTAAAGTGAGTTCACCCTGGTTGTAGGGTAGTATGATTTTGCCAAGAATCTTAAAGCAGAGGATAATTAGACAATAAAGAATTCCAATGGTTGACAAACTGTTAGATTGGGAGTCCTGGAGAAAGTAGATAGGATTAATAAATTGTGGTAGTCATGGACTGAGATTTTATTGATAGTAAGGTCTAGAGTACAATCATAGGATTAAGTAGCTAGATGAGGTGCAGGTAAATATTGTCAGAGTCCAGGAGGTGATAGAACTGAAGTCTCTCCACTTGGATAAAAGAACAAATGGAAATACTGCAAAGATGTGTGAAGGCACTCAGACTTTCTTATGCCCAATTGGATTTGAAGTGTGATCAGACACAAACATTTATCTTCATTCTCTTTGTCAGTCTCCCATCCCATAGCCATTTCCATCGCAGGACATTTTCAATTTGGTGATTCAGAAGGAAATATCATCAACTCACTCTTCAAAGCTGCTCAATTTGCATTTTGCTTCCATTGTTCTTAATGATTTCGCTGAAAAGATCTAAACTGTCAGATCATGACAGAAATGCACAACAATGTAGTCAGAGAATACTGTCTTTCTTCCTCTGAAAAATAAAACCTTTATTTCACATTTGCATTTTCCCTGAGTCTGTTTGCTGTAAAAACCTGAAGCTAAACACAAAGCTAGCCTGTTGCTTCTTCCTAAGAGCATTAATTGTCTCCAATCATTGTTAGAGCACCTGTTTCACATTTTGACAAGTGCACTTATCTTCTTTTTTCTCTTCATATTTCTCGGTAAAAGTAATGAATAAATTACAGGGGGATGACATGTGTGTTGATAATCAAGATGAAACTCAAATGAAGTGGAAGAGGCTGTATTTCTCTGCAGAGTTGTAAATTGCTTTTATTCCTTGTGTATTGACATGCCTGACTTAGAAACCAAAAATACCACCACATGGGAAAATTAACAGAATTGCTCAAACAGAAATTATTTGTCACTGATAAGATATATAAACAGATTTTCTTTTTGATGTCATGTATCATATTTGCTCACAATCTGGATACCCCAGGAAAGAGTACCTAGATCCTTGTAATTCTAAGGAGCTTAGCTGGTAGTATATCTAATAGAGTAGTCCCCCTTATCTGTGGTTGTACTTTCTCCTGTTACAGTTACTCATGGTCAACTATGGTCTGAAGATATTTAATGGAAAATTCCTCAAATAAAGAATTCATAAGTTTTACATCATGTGTCATTCTGAATAGTGTGATAAAATCTCACTCTGTCCTACTTCATCCTGCCAGAGACATGAGTCACCCCTCTGTCCAGAGTATCCACACCATATATGCTACCCACCCATTAATTGCTTAGCAGCCATCTAGATTATCAGCTTGACTCCCGAAGCATCACAGTACTCGCTTTCCAATAACACTTACTTTACTTAATAATGCATGTCCATATTACTTTTATAATTGTCCTCTTTTATTATTAGTTATTGTTGTCAGTCTCTTACTGTACCTAATTTAGAAATTAAACTTTATCATAGGTATGTATACATAGAAGAAAACATATCTGTGCAGAGGGTTTGGTACTATCCTCAGTTTCAGGCATCTACTGAAGATCATGGAAGTCATCCCCTGTGAATAAGCGAGGACTACTGCACATCACAGTTGCATTTGAAAATAATTGTTCAATCTCAAATGGAATTTGAAAATGTCCAGTTGAAGAAAGAAAACTGTACTTAATTCCAAAGTTATAAACACCCAAGAAAAAAAGGTCCACATTGGGTGTCAGGAAACTTCAGTTCCATCTCCAGAACATCCCCTTCAATTTCCCAATGAAAGTGTCAATATTGTAGGCTCTGCAATCACTATACTCAGGAATCCCATCATTATAAAACAGAAGCTTGGATAGGCTAGCAGAGGTCTTCAATTCTAGCACAGTGACTAAGAATTGCAGAAGAATTTCTATTTTTTTCTCATTGTAGTTGAAAGGACAAACTCTGACTGGTTTTATACAATGCCTAACACTTCTGATTTTCTAATGCCTGAATACTGTCATCTATCTGGAGTTTAGAGGTGTTCAGTTTATAGGGACCTGGACTAGATGAACACTTTGTGCCCTTAGAGTTCAAAATTCCATGTCTATCATTTCTGTCTGTAAGTATCCTGATCATTTTCACTTCACCACCACCACCACACTTCTAAATATGAAACCAGAGAAAGATGTTCAGAACCTACAGAGTCTACCTGATTCATTCTAGAAAGTTCAAATTTGCTGGGAATTTATTTCCTAATTATGAAAAAAAAAAATACAAATGGCAAATCCAGAAGGGACAATTCTATTTACATATTAAAGTATAACAAACCTATGTCATGTGGCTTACTTTGTTTGGACTTGTTCTGTGTAGTAACCTTTGTCAAGTGTCCTACAAATCTTTACAAATACTCTAAGGAAAAATAAACTTGCCGTGTACCTGCAATTTCACATCAATGTGCATGAAAACTTGCTTTATCAATGGAGTTGCATGAGACAGCCAAACTAACTATAAAGAGTTACAGTTCCAATTTGCATATGAAAATATGTGTTAAAGCTTAGAGTTGCCTGGCATGGAAAAATATGCCCCTGTAGACTTGAATTTGAGAAGGAAATTTCTAAAGTAGCAAATGGGGGGAATGCTGGGGAGTAAATGCAGACAACTGTTCTTGAACAACAATAAAATAATTTTAAAAAATAAAGTAGCAAATAGGAGCAACAACAGTAATGAAGAAATCTCTCTTTTCATAGAAAATTGATATATCTGGTACGTGGAAAACTGCCACTTCATAAATACATTATGCAGTCTGCACCATATGGGCTGTTTTGCTACAACTATTAAGATGCAATTAAGTAAAGATTTGACATGAAGGAATGAAAGCAATCATTGACCCAAAACATAAATTGAATCTTATTTTTGAATTTATATGAAAATTTGGTTTTACTTTTTAATGTAAAGTTATCTTTCTTTGTAAATAAAATATGAAAATAGTAGATTAACTGAAATGTGAAAATGTTTTATACATTTTATATTAGATTGCTTAAAAGTTCCAAATTTAATTCTTTCAAAAGTAAATTTGTTTTGGAATGTTTTCTCCTTAAGCAAATTTCTGTTTCTCCATTGAATATTTAAGAATGTATCATTTTATTATTAGATTTAAGCTTTATTACTATATTATCAAATATTGTATTGATGTAAAATAAAAATATAATAAATCCTTATTGTGAGCATTTTTAGAAAAGTATTTAATCTAGTTATTGTATATGTAGCATTGCTTGTAGAATTTTAAAATCATCATTTCAGAGTATCTGGACTATATGACAGTTTATATCACTAATGCCATTTATAGCATGTCACACTCCTGGAAGCACACTCTGAGTTTTATTGCTCAAGATGTTTATTAGGAAGTGGTATGGCGATCATTATTGAGGAAGGAAGGGGAGGAAGCAGGATAGGGTAGAGAGAGAAACCCAATGGCCTCCCCCAACCCAATGGGAAGATCAGAAGCTGAAATGTTTCTTCACAGGCATCCTACATTAATCCAAACTGGCCAGCTCTTTTTAGTTCTGCTTTTAGTATATATGAAATATAGGCTTCTGGAAGAAGAGGGTGGCCTTGCAAGTCTCTGGAGACTTGCAAATGAGCTGACAGTTGAATACTTTTTGCTGACCGCACTCCCAGCAGCTGGGGCAACAAGAGCTGATCAGTAGCTCTCCATGGTTTTTGGTTTGTTTGTTTTTGTTTATTTGTTTTGGGATGTGTACACAGGGTGCTTTAGTCTCCAGAGTGATACATGCTCTGGTGGGCTGGGCTTGGGCCAATGTCCCCACATGCACAGAACTGAATAAAGTGGGTCTCTGAGAAGAAGCCTGATTTGCCTTGGTGAAGGAAGGGAGATGGGGAGGATGGAGATGGGCATTACAACCAGGGATGTGTTCAGTTCTGTGCTGGTTCCAGGCTGGAATGCTGGCAGGTAAGGCGCTTCTCGAGATGGTTGCTTCCAGGCAGGGGATGCCTGCCAGGCTTGGAGAACCTTCTGTACCACATCTTCCCACTGGGCATCTGATATCTCCCAAGCCCAGGCAGGAGGTCCTGGCGTAGGCAGGCTTACGCCAGCCATTGTCCTTTTCACCAGCTCTACATATTCTGGGTACATGGGAATAGAGCTGTGGTTGTTCGGTGTTGTAGCTCCCTCCTCATCTTCATCATTGCTCTGAAATGGTGGGTTTGGCAAATGAAGCCCCAGGGCCCGGACCCGATCCTGGATATCAACAACTACATTTTCTCCATCCCCCACGGGTGCCAGCTCCACCTCCTCTGGTTCAGGATCTTGGTTCAGGGACTGACTGGTAAAAGTAGCCAACTGGGCCTGCTCCGGTTTCCTTTTGCTCTTCCTCAGGCTCTTCAGTGCTCCAATTCCCAGTGCCTTCTGTAGGGCCCTGGTGCAGCCCTAGTTCCTCAGTCTGATTGGGGAAGGTACACTCAGGGCCCATGGTGTCTCCCCCTAGAACTGTTGCCATCGGGGCAGGGGCTTCACTCCCCTCTCCATGTCTCCGGCAGTCCACCTCTTGTGGTGCCCTAATCTACCTGTATACCAGACTCAAGGCACAGTCATAGCAGTCGCAATAATTAATGAAGACATGGATGATAAAAGATTCAAGATGTTGACAGACAGAATTTGAGTCACATGTCCCTTGAGCATGTCACACAGTCTCATGGGGTATGACAAACAAATAAGTTCCTACCCTAGGTACACCAACAATCTAGTAGTTTATACAGGTATGGAAACACAAAATAAAACTATAATGTGAAAATTAATTGAAAAGATGTGCTGTTAGTGGAAAAAGTGCCTAATGCTCAGAGGCTAGAGGGCTGGACTTGCTTACTTAGTGGAATTCACGGAAAGTTTGCTTTGTAGGGTAGATTTTACGTAATTAGTGTCTGTAAGGAACAGAAAAATTTGCCTTGGACCTTTTTATTGTAAGTGAGAAGCAAAAGCCAACAGGAATGGAAGACAGAAAAAATTTAGAAGAACAGGCTAAAAGCGCTAAGCTCAGAAATAAAACCCTGCTTAACTTACTGCTTAACGAGCTCAATGAGGCAGCTGAGGTTTCTGTTTTTTCACTGTTACATCTCTAACAATGAAAGGGATTCCTAGAACCTCACATAGGGGTCAGTAATTATTTGTACAATAAAGGGCTCTTTGCAGGTAAGGACTCCCCTAACAATAGTCCTGTAAAGTCCTAACAACCTCCTTATAGAATTAGTGTGTGGGTTAACTGCTATAACAGCGAGATCTGAAACTGCAAAGGTTTCAAAAAAATTGTTTGTTTTTCCTTCTGTATGAGAGACAAAGTTGGCAGTCCAGCGCTGGTGCTGAGTGCTGCCCTCCTCAACATGAAGATTTCATCTCAGGGTTCAAGGCAGCTGCGCCTGCTCTTGCCATTTCCCTGTAAGTGAAGGAAGAAAGAGTGCAGAGCAAGCACTTCCTTCCTGAAGTGTTTGCACCAGACATTGCGAGCATCATCACACCACTCTGGTCACACTCACTGGCCGGTACTTAGCTCCCGGCTTCTCTTCCACAGAAGGAAGATTGGGAAATGTGTTTTCTAGCTAGGCGATCATGCCCTCAGCTCACACTATGTGGGTATGACACTGTTAACTGGAACTATGAAGGGTGGATACTGGGAGAAAATATCGAACTTTGATCTCATACATTAGTTACTTTTTTTACTTTATTCCAAGCTGTCTTTTTTTTTTTTTTTTTTTTTTTTTTGCACTGGCCATCCCAGTATCTCCTTCTCAATTGCTTCACTGAATTTTTCTCTACATTAAAGGTTGGAAGCTTCCAGAATCAGGTCCTTGGCCCTCCTTTATCTAGCATATCAATATATAATCTAGCTATGCTGCAAAAGTCTGGGATAATTCCCACAGTGTCACACGCCATCCTGTTTACTAGTCTCAGATGCATGGTGTCTCTGCAAACAGTCTCTGTACTCAGGACCTGTTCTCCTTTCCTGCTGCTCGGACCTATCCCTAGATAGCCAACCACCAACTCAACCTCTCCAGTTCGAGTTTAATAGGTAATTTCAAACCTAACTTGGTCAAAAAAAAAAAAAAAAAAAAAAACCAACTATGGATTCTTACCCCTCTAAAAACCTGCTCCTAACTCCCCATATTTTTTGCAAGCTGAGTAAACTGCATCCTAGACACCCAGTTGCTCAGATTAATAAATTAAGATCATTCTTGATCCTCGTCTTTCCAATCCAATATCCCAAACATTAATTTAAAAAAAATAAACAGCTTTATCTCTAAATTATGCCCTGAATCTGACCATTTGTTATCTCTATTGCTTCAACTCCAATCTAAGTCACCATCACTTCTAAGCTATAAATAATCCATCTGTGCTGAGGCTCCCATTTCTGGTTCCCCTTACTGGCTGTACACCCTCCACATAGCAGCCAAAGTAATCTTTTTAAAGTTTAAATCAGGTCATTGTTCTCTTTTATTTGAAAAACTCTAATAGCTTTCCATTGCTCTTTGAATAAAATCTACATATATCTCTCTCCATTGCCCAAATCAGTAGTAATATTCAAAATATTTATCACCAGGGTGCAGCATGAATACTAATGAGCAGACTATGCCCAGGTCAAAGCTGAAGCAAGGCCCTGGAGGCTGGCTGCTCCAGATTTCATCTGCCTTTTAGTTCCTGAGTCTGGATGAGGACTATGGGATCCCAGCAATGGGCTGAAGTCACTGAAGTAGGCATTCTGAGAGCTTCGCTCATTGCCTGTTTATCAAGCAATAAAGAAATAGTTCAATGTTTTAACAACCAGTACTTCTCAGGATGCACTAGTGAATAGTAGCCCCACGTGTGAAATTCCCTAAGGCCAGCAATCAATATATATCTTCCTCTTCAATTTCCCCTGTACCCATACTACCCCTTGTTCAACCAATGCATCTATATTGGCATTTTTTCCTGTCTTTTGAACATATGAAGTTTCTTCCAATATCAAAACTTTCCATTTTCCATTCCCCTGTTTCAAAAAATCTTTCCCTGTATCTTCGTATGTCTGTTTCCTTCTCATCATTCAGACCTTCAATCACATGTAACCTCTTCAGAGAGCACTTCTCAGACCACATTAGCTATGATGTCTCTATGTCACTTTCCTCTTTATAGCATTTATCAGCATCTAATTTCTTTGTGATTTATGCCCTAACAGTAGCTCATGATTTATATTTCCCCTATAGCAGGTATGTATTTAATGATTGACTTTTTTAAAGATTTTACTTATTTATTTTTAGACAGATAGGAAGGGAGGGAGAAAGAGAGGAAGAGAAACATTAATGTATGGTTGCCTCTTGTGTACCCCTTACTGGGGACCTGGCCTGCAACCCAGGCATGTGTCCTGACTGGGAATCGAAATAGCGAACCCTTGGTTCACAGGCCAGCGCTCAGTCCACTAAGCCACACCAGCCAGGGCTAATGAATGATTGCTTTTCTCAATACTTTTGTTCTACTCTGCAAATACCCTTTGCTAATTTTCAAATCCAGGTTATTTGGTGTCACATATTAATCAGGAATAAATGCTTGCATAATAGATGTTGATGTCAAAACACCTCTTTATTTTCTAACATTACTTCTTATGTTTCACTATTAGTCTCATGTTTTCAATTTTCTTGATCTTCTCCACAAAACCAGCAAGTTCATCAAAATTTGTGTTGAAAATCAGCTATTCCTTGACTAATTAGAAGAGGTGAGACAACATACCATAGTCTACTCTCAACCTAAAGTTTCAGCTTTTTAAATCATTTATTTGTTTAGGAAAATTTTATTGAATTCCACTTGGAGCCAGTATTCTGCTAGGTGATAGAGATCCAGAGATGAATGAAGAAATAGCCTGTGCCCTGAAGAAACTCGCCATGCAATGGAAGTAAACATAGCTGGTTCCATGTGGAAACAGGCGCGGTCAGTTCCAGGGTCCAAGCATGCATGTAAGACACCAGAAAAGTCACCAGGAGCAGCAAGGAGTGAATGTTTTCAATAGTGATTCATTGATTCTCATGGGTCAGGAGTCACCCCAAGTACAGGGAATGGCAAAGCACCAGAATAACATGCCTTTTGAAAACTTTCCTAGAATTGGGCAGAATTGTAACTGGAACCTTGCAGTGTTTTCTTATAAGCTCTCAAAGATTCTTTTGTTAGAGTAAAAAAAAGTAAAATATAAAGCTCTGCAAAATGAAACTACACATTTGTAAGGGTTGCTGATTTAAACTCTAAAGGCATTCCTTTTTACGGTCAGCTCTGTGAGAGGAGTTCGATGCTGTAATTTGGGATTTTGCCTTTCATATATATTTCTATCTCTTCTTCTATCATAAATATATTTACTCACCCCTTGTTACCCTTATCAAATCCAATAGTATAATTTGAAAGACACATATTCTTTAATATTGCAAAGATAGGGCATAGAATGAACTCAATTCTCCTGACTCCAATTTTCTCTTCGAGATCAGAGTTTCACTATAAGACAATGAGGGCTCTGTGCCAGAGGGCAAACAGTTACCTCTAATGGCTGGACCCCCTAGAACTACCCGCTCAGATCATTTCTTATTCTGCCCTCTCAGAATTGTGAAATCCCTTCATCTCATCACTGCCACCTTGCTACTTTTGTTTTACACGTCTTTGAAGACTTTCACTTGATCACACCCCACTGCTCCCTTCAAACATGCCAATTAGCAAAAACATCTAAATCTGCATGGAAATGGGTCTTGTAAATTAAGTAGCGGGACAAAACACAAATTTGACATATTATATTGATTCTATTTGAGTTCAGAGTTATCACTTTTTTGTAAAGCTTGCATTTTATTGGTCTTTTTCTATTTTCCTCTCAAGTGAATGTAATATATTTGAAAGGTGCCAAAATACCAGCAGATGTACATTCTTTATTTAGGTCATGGAGCAGCAGCAACAGGAAAGTATGTCAGAGTCACTTAAATAAATGTTTGCACACTTGGGGTCCCTACTAGAAACATAGCATGATCTTTCACCAATATTCTAATTGCTGGATCTATAAGACCCTACAAAACAAACAGCAGATCCATAAATAAGCTAAATCTGAAAGAGAAAAAAATCAATGAGAGAAAGGAGAGAGAGTAGAAGAATATATATATTGAGCATCACTGATGTCATCATGAAAAGTTATTTCTGTCATCTGATATGCTAATTAAAAAAACTATTTGGACTGATCAGAAATAAACCTAATGTGTGTATGTGTGTATATATTTATGTATATATACATATGTGTGTATACATATTCACACACACATAGATATACACACATTATACATATATCCCATCATAGTAATGACCAATACCATCTTGGAGTTATATGTATCTATTATTACGGGAAATCATATTTCTTCATGTTCATACAAACAATGGCAACAACCAAGACCACCTATTTCCAAAAAGATGGTACTATTGGGTCTCAAAGTATTGATAGAATTTCCCAATGAAAGAAAATACATATTTTTAAAATAGTTCTGAGGTTTAATTTAGACCAGCTATGAGGAGTTATTCCTGTGTTAAATCCTGCTTGGACATCCATTCATACTGACCAAGCTTATCTCCCTCGTTTCTGATACATTCCTTAGGAGCGCTAAGTGAAGGAAACGCGTGCATCTGCATTGTTGAGCAAAGCCTGAGAGGCAGAACAGTGCCCTGTCGCCCTAGTAAAAACAGCAAGGCCAGCATAATTAGTGCCAGCCCATGCATGAGTACCTCTGATGTTCTGGCTCTAAGAAATAAAAATATTTCTATTCACAAATCCAGGCTGGGGTTGTGAATAAAAATATTTCATATGCCTTGACAGGTGTGAGATTTTCTTTTTTTTCCAATTTTTATTTTAATTGCTGATCTTGTACAGTTTTCTGTCTTTTATTCTCACCCCAACCCACCACCCCAGCCCTCCCCACCTCCCTCCCATTTCCACCCTCCCTAGTTTTTGTCCATGTGTCCTTTATACTTGTTCCTGTAAACCCTTCCCCTTTTCCCCTGAAATTCCCTCCCTTCTCCTCTCTGGTGACTTTCAGCCTGTAGATGTGAGATTTTCAAGTGAACTTACCAGTTTAAAAGGAACCAATCAGAGTTCCAACAGTTATTTAGAGGAAAGCCCCACTTCTAGGCCATAAAATGAACATTTTTGGCAATAATTTCATCATGATGCTCAAGTTCAAGACAAAACTGTAATATAGAAATACTATTACTATTTTCCTGGAAGTTGTCACTATAACAAGCAAGAAAACTAAATTAAATATAGAAATATTGGAAAAGCAAACATAAAATTATTATCTATATTAGGAATATGATTCCCTAACAGAAACAAAATGAAACATAAACGAACAAACATATCAGTAAAGTAAACCATCTTTAAGCAATACAATGACTATCCTAGATAGAAAAAGTACAATTGACCATAAAAAAAAAAAAAACAGGAAAGTTGCCAAAAACTAACCAAAAAGAAGTAATCAAAAGAGATAAGATGATTCAATTATGCAACTGTTTTCAAAAATAGTCTTAAAAGACTTGATAGATTTAAATATGCTAAAATAACCACATAGATAACACAGAATCTGGACAGTCAGATGGATAACATTCAGAACGTTTCGTAACTGGGATGAGGTCATTTGAATGCTACTCTTTGGGATACCTATACATATGGATGTGAGTTTGTGAAACTGCAATTTTTCTGCAGACAGAAAATCATATGTACCTTGTCAACAAAAAGAAAACATTTTGGATATTGCCATAGTTCTATGAGAAAAGTTAATGTAACTAATAGAAGGATAAGGAATTTGTTTTCAACAGAGGTAATATTAGTTTAAAAGGTAAAAGACACAATCTGAAGAGGAACCAAAGTATAGGTAATATTATTTTAAATCAACACACCTCTTCTATTACTAACAACTGGCTAAGGAAAGATCTATCATGCTATAAAGCCCTTTTAAAAAATAAAAACATGAGAGTTCATTCTTTCTATAGTTCTTTCCTAGCTACAGTACAATCAAGTCCATAGTGAAACAATGTAGTCCAGAGAAACAAGCAACTACTTTTACCAATATCCTTACTCTTCAATGTTTTGTTCCTACATATGAATCTATGTAAAAACATAATCAGGTTGACAATATAAACAGAAAAAAGTTACCATGAGTCTAAAGTGTATATAAGTACATATAATCAGTCTTATTTCAGTATCTTTGAAGACAAAACAATGCTGTGCCCTCAATAATTACAATAAAAATTTAGTCAAATATATACCATGTCCAGAATATGTGTCAATGCACATTTGTTGTTGAAAGTTTGTACTTTCTTTTTTATAATACTCTCATTAAACCCTGATTAGATCAAGAATACAGTGTGAAGCACATGGTACACAGTTCATAATTGTTTGTAGAACTTGAATTTGAAGCAGTATTTAGGTTAATGACCTGTAACTCTAATTGACTCCCTTGCCTAGCAACAAGAAGATTGTTGCTTTTTCCCCCTTTTCTTTTCATTGCATGACCCCTGAAGTTTTCTGGATGGTTGGAGATGAGATCAAGACAACATAAACATTTTCTTTGGGCAAGCCTTTCTTCATATCCCTGTTTTGGGATAATAAAGCATGAGTTTTAATTAAGTGTGTAGGCTTACCATCTGTAAGCATCTGGAGTCTCATTCTGTTGCAACGCTAAAGCAAGTGCACCATTTCTAGCGCTTCTGAAAGTAGAGGACGTATAAACCGAATATCAGAGTAACAACCAGCAGTTCATTTTTTCCCCCTTAAAGTCACTTTTCACTGCACAGAAATTTCCTAAGTCTATGTATCCATTTTCCCTTTAATAACATGTCAAATTTGAGATTTTTCTATTTTTAGCCAAATAATTTTAAAATACAATTTGCTGAGATCATTATCTACATAACTGATAAAACAAAACCATTGTTTTATTTACAAACAGGAGAACCATACAAAAGCTATTACCATAAAAAATAATTCTACAGTTTGCTATTTTTAAAAAGAAAAAGGACTAATTATACCAACATTTTCAAACTAAGAGAATATTTTAACCAAATAAAGCAGTGACTAACATTTTTAAGGTACCAAAAAAATCATGTCAAACAAACAAAAAAAAATCATATCAACTGTTCCTAAATCATCCAAAGTCTGTGATCTTAAAATTACAAAAACCCCACTGTAATAATGTAATTTAATTATCAGTGATACTTGCCATACATGATTGAATACATATTGAATTTAGGCTTCATTCTAATTATTATCAAAAATATTGATCAAATAACTTGCATTTCTGCAACTGGCAACAATGTAATATTGTTGAAAAACAACCTCTAGACTTAAACTCTAGCACCAAAGTAATTTCAATAGATTGCACATACTTTCAGTTAGAAACATTCTTAGCAGTTTATAAACTAGGAGCCTTTTGTCAGTTAAAGAGCAATTTACATTTTAAAAAGATTATAAATTACTCTCTTGGTGTTAAAAAACACTTTTTATTAAAAGTATAAGATATGTTGTAGTGTTTACTGCTGTGTATCAAACTACCTCTTCCAAAACTTAGCTTAACAGCTATTTTTTTCATATGCCATCATTTTGAGGGACAGGATTTTGCCTAGGAATTAGCTAAATGATTCCTTTTTATGTGACATCAGCTCAGTCACTGGGTGATAGTCAGCGGACGGATGTTCTATTCTGGAGGACCCAAGACAGCTTCACTCACGTATTTAGCCTCACTGGTGATGCCTAGAAAACAGCCAGCCAGACTACCTACCCATGGCTTCTCCTAGTGGCTTGGGTTGCCTCACATCATGGCACCCCAGGGTCCATTGGAGGTATGTGAGATTTCGGAACTCCAACAGACTGTTATCCAAAAGGCTCAAGCAAAGGCTGCAGGGCATTTTATCATCTAGCCTTAAAAAGTCTCAGAATGTCATATAGTCAGCATTTTGTTGATTAGATAAATTACTAAGAGTAGCCCAAACTCAAGAGTAGACATAGACACTGTCCCTCAACAGAAGCAACAAAGCATTTGCATCCGTTTGTAATGTGGTATAATAGACAGAGAAAAGTGTACGTCACATGAATGTACAAACTGACACACTTCTATGCACCGACCACACCCAAGTAACCCCCACCCAGGCTGCGATCAGAACACCGCCAGCACTCCAGAGCCCTGCCGCATGCCCTCCTTCCTTCTCGGCCGTAAGCCGTTGCCTCAACAAGAGCCTCCATCTTACCTCCTGAAGGCGCAATTTAGTTATCGCGGTTGGTATAAAGGGTCACACAAATATCTTCTTTTGCATCTAGCTTTGTGTTCAAGTTTATGTCTGTGAGAATCCCTACATATTGTATGGGTTCAGTATTTATTTTCATTGCTATATTGTATTTATTGTGAGAATATAACAAATTCTATTTATCCATTCTACTACAGAGGATTTTATATATATATATATATATATATATATATATATATATATATATATATACACACACACACACACATACATATGTATATATGTATTATATATGTGTATATATAACACACATATATATGTATATATATTCCTGGTTTGGGCTATTACTTAAAACTACAGAAGTCTTCCCATTTGCAGACTTTTTTTTGATACGAAGTGGGACTTCCCCACTTTCCCACAATACCACATGAAACAATGTGTTTTATAATATAGAATAAAAGTATACATGTCATTTTCATCATTTTCTGCTTGCATATTTTCAATACCTATTTCTAGTACATGATGTCAAAAATCTACAACCGCCCAAATAAGTGATTTTTAAGAAGGAACATTCTTTTCCCTAAAAAAATTACTTCAAGGTATTACCATTTTTAATCACTGGACGAAATTACCTACATGTTTATTCAGGATTTCTTTGATTTCAGACAAAAGGTATCCAAGGTCAGGAACTATTTATTATGAGCGTATTGCCATATGTTTCTCATAATTAAAGCAGTTACTATGACAAGTGTCAGCACTTGTCATACCCACCCCGTTCTGTCCTGCCCATGGTTCATGTCGACTCCATTTCTTTAGTACATCTATTTTTTAGTTAAATCTAAAGAGTAAATTACAAGGGTCACAAAAGATGTAAAAACAGATAAACCACGGGAGAGAGGTTTCATGGAACAAAATGGCTGGATTTCAGCTAGACCAATTCCTCATGGCCATCAGTGTACATGAGAGGGACCGAAGTCAAGTAGGAAAATTGTTGTGATGGTTCATTACCCTTCTTTGGACATGGCACCCTTTAGGACAAGTTCCTAGGACAAGGCTAGAATTTTCAAAATGTTAGAGACAAAGCTATTGCAATAAATCTCAATTAAATAAACAACTTCATTATTAAAAAGATACGTTTATATAATCAATGCCACATCATAAACCCTAAAGCAACTAGTGGAAGCAAACTCATGGTAGAGCTCAGTGATCCTCTCACTAGCTTTGACCCTCAGCCATATGCACAGCTGTTTACTGAATTATGCTACATTTCTGAGCACAGAATCACAGGAGCATTACTAGAAATGTGTGTGTGCGTGTTTCTAATAGTTTCAGACATATTTCAGAGTCTCTGACAGGTTGAAAATGTTGGTAAGTGTTTACCCTGTGTGTCTCATCTTTATTAAATTAATAAATATTGGACAAATCAAGATTTTCTTTTATGTTAAAACAATAAATTGGGCCCTCTTACCCTTGTACTCATAACTTTTTGTTTAGTTTATCAGTCTATTCCCATGGCTTTGCAAAGTTGGAAGTCAGTAATGCTAAAGCAAAGAAGCAATTTACAATGATGGATTATTTTTACAAGATAAATTGCAACACAGTATAAATCAATTTGTGCTGTTAAAACTTTTTACTTTTTGCCATTTAGTAAACAAATGATAGCCTATGTTCCACTCTTTCTATTCACATCATAAACTTGTACATTACTGGAGATTTCTGTATGTATTATGAAAAGGGCAAAGTTTCTGGGAAGACAGAGATTAGGGGCAAAATTCATCTCCAACACTTAATAGCTATTTCCTCTTGAGTAGTTTTCTAAACCTGTTTGTATCATAGTTTTCTTCATTGTGAAATAAGGATGCTAAACACTTATAGATAGATAGTGCTCAGAAAGCTTCCAAAAGAAGTGATGTGTAGAAAAATCTCCTAAAAGAAAGATTACTAACACCCATCTGTAGTCAACAATTTGTGCCAGCTCAAATTTTGCCCCAAAACACTTCTTCATTGATTAACCTAGAAAATATTATATTCATTTTTTAAAACTCCCCTACAGCAACTCTGGCTCTAGAAAGTTTCTTGACCTCAATCCATTCTTGTATAATTGACAATTCTCTATTCTGCATTTTTACCTATTAGAGCACCTTAAAATTTTATCACACTTCTATCTCTTTAGTCTTACAATCTATCTTCCTTTCAACTTTTTAGATGAACATAGAAATATTTCTACTCTTATGGGATTCATACCATAGGGCTCAACTACACTTTCTTAACAAATAATTGAAAGAATAAAGACTGGAGTGAATGCACAAAATCAGAGTTCAAAGCTGCAAAATGGAAGCTTGGGTAAATATGTGACTAAGGGAAGCTCAGGACAGAAGGAACCAGCTTATCAACTGTTCTACAGACCCATAGTTGATTGTGGCTACACTTACGTGATTTCAGTAAAAAAATACTGCTAATATCTAAAACTGTATTTCCATTTTGTAGGCCATGCTTGAGGGGGTGTGTACATACACCTGTGTATAAAAAATAATGCAACAATATTACCTAATTCAATAATCTTTCTATTCTCAGAAAAATAAATAAGAGATAACACATTACTAAGAATTTCCAGTAGGATTATTTTAATGGCTTCCCTCAATGATTAGACTTTAGATTTGTGATCAATAAAATGCTGTGAGCAGTTTAGGTTTCTCTTACACATTTTCTTGGAGGAAATTATGGTCCTACATCTCCATACAGAAAAGGATTGTGGTAGTAACTGCCACAATATTAACAAAAGTTGTTTTTTGTTTGTTTGTTTGTTTGTTTGTTTTTCCCTGAAGGTACAAGTAGATGTTAATGCTGATGTACAATTAGATGTGACCACAGGACTAAATTATAGCCAATGGGATGAAGTGATGGGGCAAACTTCCAGAGCAGACCCATAGGAAATTTCCTGAATGGTTCTTGATTTCTCCCACTGGCTGTACAAGATCTGGGGGATAATGGGCTACAAGACAGAAGACCGCAAGAGATCTTTCCAACCAGAAACACAGTTTGAATCATTACATTATTGAGAAATAAAATTTCATTTAGTTCAACTATTGAGATGTAGTAATTTCATTATAGCAATTAGCTTACCCTAATTCAATGATATTCTATTTAATCATTTTAACCAAATAACTTTTTAAAAGTTAACTCTGTAATTATAGAACTTTTCCCTTTTTAAGAATAAGCTTCAAATATATACTAAAAACAAAAGATTTGTGCAATGAAACCACATACTATTACCTAGTTTCAACAATGATTAACATTGTTATATTTGCTCTATTTTCTCTATAGAGATATAGATATAGATATCTTTTTATTTTTTTTAATTTAAATGCAATCTATAGATATAGTGCTTTGTCTCATAATACTTCAGCTGATGACAGAAAATAAGATAATGACTTACAGGGAACCATTCCACACGGCATGGGGAATGTAGCACAGTCCCTGATTCAGAAAACTGACAGGGAGCAAGGTCAGCAAACGGGACCCAAGCCCACAGATAAGTTTTCCTGAGGGGAGTCAGGCCTGCATTGTACCAAAGCTGCTTTGAGACTTGCTTTTTGCTAAGACTCCCTCGCCCTGATTGAGGCAGCAAATGTTTACTGCATATCTTTAAAGTAACTTCCTAAAATCTGTGCTAAACCTCCCAAGGGCAAGTGTAACCAGTTCAATCACTTTTTCCTTTGCATTTGCAAATATCCTTCTTCTTTGATGTAATTAGCAACATCCTCTCCTTTGTTTTCTGTAAAAGGTACAGAAAGGCCACCTAAAGCGAATCTGTGCATAGTAAATGAGAACCATCCTTGATGTAACATGCCCAGAAAAGCAATAAAAGCCTGTCCAGGCAGGGGTCCCGGCACTCTCTCACTCAGAGAGTGGCCATGCCGTCTCTTTTTCTCCACAGGACTTCTGTAATCTGTGTAAATTTGTTTGTTGCATCCACAACACACGGACTCCCACATCAATGACTTTGAAATTTTCAGCCAATATATAATCTACACTCAAATCCTTAGTTATTTCAAAATTTGCATTTTGTAGCTGCCTCTGATAAATCACGACCCTAGTCAGGATTCTGCAGGTAGTTGTTATTATCTCTTTAATCTCTTAAACGAGAAGAACATCACCTCCCCCTGCTTCTTTGTCATTATTATCTTTCTCCTGTATTAGTTTTCTGTTGTGCTGTAATAAATTACCATAAAGTTCGTGGTTTTAAACAACACAGATTTATTCTGTTCCAGTTCTGGAGATCTGAAGTCTAAAATGAGTCTTACGAGACTGAAAATCAAGGTGCTATCAGGGTGGCTTCATAAGAGAGTCTACGAAAGAAGCCACTCATCACATCGTCCACTTCCAGAGGCTGCCAGCATGCCTGTAGCTCCTGATCGCATCCCTGTGCTCCTGTGGGCACACGACCTTTCTCTCTACTGCAGTCCAATCTCCCTCTGTATCCATCCATCTTTTAAGGCATCAACACATTCATTGACCACTCAGATAAACCAGGGAAATCTGTCTGCATCTTAAGATCCTTAACCACATGGGCAGACTTTTTTGCCATATAAAGTAGTGCTGCTGGTGGAAGTTGGCCTCCTTCAAGGGATCACCAGAAAAGCCTTTCATGGGTTCATTCATGGGAGATTGTGTTGTAGCAAGATTTTTTGGTGGTGGAAATAGGAGGTTGTCCCTGTACCCCATCTCTCTCCATTCTGTGGTGGAAAAAGTCCAACCACTGTAATCAGCAAGGACAAAACAAAGACCAGAGTCCAGAGTTTCTGTTTCATATTAAAGCTTAGTCCTTTGGAACCCACGCAGCTGCTAAGTGGTCTCAGTCCCTATCCAGGCAGCTTAGTGCTGCTCCTGGTTGTACTGATGTACCACAGGCCTGTGCTAGACCCTCATGATTGCTATGGAGAGAACATTCAAACAAATGGGGTCAGCATGTGTTCCTGAGTAAGAGAGAGAGTTTCTTTGTTAAACTGGGTTATATTATCATGGGCTTGGATGGACCAGGTACTCTTTCGAAATAACCAATCAACTTCCCAAGCATTTACAGGTTTCTGATGGGTCCACCCCCTTGCTGATTGATCCCTTTCCCGAGTTAGACTGACAGATGTCTATGGTCAAGCACTCTCCCTTTGCCATTTCAATTTATACTGTCCATGTGGCTATTTTCCCCCATAGTCTGGGTGAGTGGACCAGGGAGATTGAAAAGCTGATCCTTCCTCCCTGTATAGGGGAAGGGGATGGGGGTGATTGTTAATCCTCTTTGCAGAGTTGTAATCCCCTAGGAAATGTGTGAAGATGTAACTTCCTGGTGAAATAAATTTATTCTCCCCAGTTGATTATGCTTAATAGTGTCCGATTCCCTTTGCTTTCTTTCTTTGTTAATATTGAGCTAACTACCTACAGTAAAGGTAGCATTTACCATTTTTGAGAATTAAGACTTTTTTAATCTCTGGACATCCTGGAAAGCCATTTTTCAGCCTATACAATGTGTATTATACAGATTCTTTGAAGAGACCAGGCCAGTTGTCTTTCAGAATGTCCTACATAATGGATTTGCCTAATTATTATTTCATTGTGCCATTTTACTTGTTTTTCTATGTCCTATGTTTTTTATACAATAGAGATTAGCTATTAAGACTTCATGAGATCTAGGCTAAAGACTTTTATCAAAACTAATTTATGGGAGATGCTGTGAACTTCTGGTTACATCACATTGGAGAGCATAGACTGTCTGTTCTGTATCAATGATACTTTGATGACAGTGTTAAGGCAGTCACTCTCAGATATCTCTGGTATAATTTTTCTTTTGAAACTCTCAGGACATCTTTGGGATTATATTTGGACACTCTGAGCATCCTATTTCTTATTATTTTATCTAATAATTTTAATGAACTTTGACAATCCTACTGTCTCACTTTTTTACTTCCATCTCCTGCAGATCTCTTAAAACTTTGCTAATCCATTTTTTCTTTTATTACAGATATGGTTCAATGAGTATAATTTAATCTTTCTTTGATACAAGGAATCTCACAAGCTCAGGGGTCATCTTTTGAACATTAATTTATTTCAAACACTAATACAGTAACAAAGAAGAAAATTCAGATAATTTAAGAGATCCCATTACAAGAATTCTGATTTTAAGAGCTTTGAAACAATGACCCTTTTCTATCTCTTACAATGATTTCAAAACAACAGTCTTTGGACAGGATCCATGAATAGTAATGACATCATAGCTATATCAAAAGAGATCCTGACCTATTGTCTTCTGTTCTTTATATTACAATAAAAGGTTATCACATTTGGAAAGTTGGGGTATTTTGATATTCTGTTTTATGTTGGCTGGGATGACATTGCCCTGATGTGGAAGATTCTCTCCATGGAGCTTATCAGACTCATTCCCTGGAAGGAAATGCTTATGGCCAGATGGAGCTCACTGAGAATGTGGTCATGATCACCTTTCCATTTCATTCTCATTCTCAAAAGATTATAATCGTCTTGCCAGCAGGGAACCGATTGAAATTTCCCAAGAAATTTTATTTGATTGAAATCTGGTGTCATAGTCTATTGTGCCCATCCCCAAAACTGCCCCCCATGACCGATGATTAAACAGCTCCATTGCCAGAGTAAGTTGCAATGCTTAGGGCAATTGCACACAAGATGCTGACCAGCTGTTTCCTTTCTCCACTAAATACTGACTACGAAAGAGAGAGAAAAATTGTTAGGATCAGGGCTTTAGGTTGGATCAGATCAGCTTCCTGACTGAAATGTATAACCAAGGCAACCTCTATGATTTTATTTCCTGACTGTAGTCATGAGAAAGTGATAGCCAGATCATCAAATACACCAAAACAAGATGGAAGAAAAGACTGATCCTTTTGAGTTCAAATATTTTAGGTTGTATATTTTTCCTACAAGAAAATTACCCCACGCCAGGGAGTAAATTAATGTTTAATTTTATTTGATATTGGTTTTTGTCTTCTTTCACTGCAGAAGGACCAGCTACTTAACCGTATGGAGCTGACAGGGAAAAACATCATTTTGAAATCTCTGAAAGGAGCTGAAGAGGAGAGTTTTCAAAAAAAGAGTAGCAATGTTCATGATATTTGGGTTTATGGCCTTGAAATACAAAAGTTGTTCTATTTCAGAAGGAAGAACATCATCTTGGAGCCAGGAAACATTGTGTTTGTCATTCCTCAATGTACCAGGTGCTGGAATAATCCTGGCCCAATGCTCCTGCTGGCAGCTTGAGCTCTGGCAAGCCTGTGCCCCTACCTAAAAGAATCTCACCATATGAAGCTCTTCTCCATGGGCTCAATCTAGGAAAGGTTTGAGGATCTAGTGGCTCTACCTATGATACTAGGAAATGATCAGGGATATTCTAAGAAGTGAGCCCCTCAGCATGTGGTGGGAGTAGAAGCAGAGGACCCAACCTCCATCTTTGGGCTCTGATCCTGAGGCCCTGTCTGGACAGAGGCACAGCAATGGTCCTCCAGTCCCGTGGTTCTGAAACTCAGCCATCCCCTGGGGGAGCTTGTTCAAGTATACTTCTGGACCGCAGAGCCAGGAGAATTTTCATTCTCCAACAGCTCCCAAGCTGATACCTCTGTTGCCAGCACAGAGACCACACTTTCCCATCTACTGTAGCTTCTTTTGCTGTCAGAAAGACTCAAGATTGGCTCTTTCAGTGAGTATACCTATTCCCCCTGACAGACAGGAACATTCCTTTAAGCAGTGCTTGACCAGCTCTACTGACCCTCCCAGCCAGGAGGACCTCCATGCCTTCCTCTCTGTGACCACAGAAAAGGGAACACATCATAACTCAGAGCCCTGCAAACTACCAACCTTTCTACTTGGTATAGCATGAGGTTGGGATACAATTTGTGCCTGAATAATTGCTTATTATGCAGGATGCACATTTCTGGTGCCAGTGGTCAGTTCATGGATCAGGGAAAACACTTCCTAAGTGACTTACTAAGACAAGCATTGGTAAGTTGTCTTTTATCATGGTTTAGCACAGCAAAATAGGTCCAAGTCAGCCCTAACTCACCCACTAGGGTCCTTAGTGCAAAAGCAAGACTGTGGAATGAATACAGGCAGGGTTACAGCACCAGAAAGGGGATCACCTACATGTGTGTGTGTTACAAGTCCCTGATCTGGGTTAGGGATTTCTTTGGCACATAATTAGCTGTACTCAAAATTGTGTACAATGGTACCTAATTTCATAAAAATATGCCATCCCTTCATTTTTATTCATTCATTAAGACAACATATTCTTGCAGTTCGTAAGATTAAGAGGTAGGAAAGGGGGCTAAGAAGAAAGAGACAGACTTTTGTTGTCACAGTTCCATGCGATAGGTGGGGGAGGCAGATATTAAGTATTACTAATGTAAGTAATTACTAATTACACTTTAGTAGACCATGTTATATAGGAGGCAAAAAGAGCATGTTATATAGGAGGTAAAGTCTGAGCAGTACACATTATGCATTTATTCAACATCCATTCAACAGATCCACTAATCCCCCACTCTGTGAAAGGCACATTAAACCATCTGTCAGGCCTTCCAGAACAGTGCTGTCCAAAAGAACTTTCGGCAATGGCAGAAACTGCCTATAGTTTCTGCCCAAGTCCGCTATGCAGCTTCTAACCACATGTTGCTATTGAGTGCTAGAAATGCTGTTAGTGTGACTAAGGAACTCTTTTTATTTGCCTATAAAAAAAATGTTAAAAGTCACATGTGCCTAAGAACTACCAAACTGGACACCCCTTGTACTCTTGTATGCTAACCCAAGAAAAATACATACTTTTGTAGGGAAAAGAAATTAAGATATAGGGTTTATTGAGAACCTGCAAAGTTTGGACAACAGATGGAAACCTGATAAGGCAGAAAGCCAAACATTTAGTTCATACTCAACACATTTCCAGCTTTGCTTATTGTAACCTTCTGTTTCCTAACTATGTTGTGCACTTTTTACATAGGCAACATATCTCTGCCAAGATCCTGCTCTTTCTTGCCAATTTGCCTGCCTCTCTGATTTCTTGCCCCAGGATCTTATTTATGGTTTTCCCCCTAAGTGTTCAGTATTCATCATTTTTTTTTTTTTTTTTTTTGCCTTTGGAACTGTTCAAGTCTATATTGGTCCTCTTTTGGCTTGGTGTATACTTAAATTCACATTCATGCTAAATTTTCTTCAAGTTCATGTACCAGAAAAATTGGCACACGTTTAATTCAATATTGACCACCCTAACAATATTTTTACACCATTAATTTTTTTTATTTTTACAGCATACCCATACTTATTATGTAAACAACCCAGTGAAGTCTATAGGGTGAGTTAGCCAACATCGCACAGCCTATTTATATTTATTTATATCATTGCTTGGTGTGTGTCCTTCATGAGAATGTAAGCTTATTAAGGGTGAAAGCTTTATCTATGCACTAATATCTTCTCATTGTCTAGCAGTGTCTGGCCTAGAGAAGATACTCAGTGAGTATTTTGGGGGGGATACATAATTCACCAAAGGTCTGACTTCTTGTAACATAGACCATCATCAATCGTATTCTCTAAGTCTTTGTGAAAGGGGTTTGTATTCACTTTCAGTTCTGTATTATGAATTCCATGTAAGTTATTGCGCAAAGCTGCCAGCATTCAACTCTTTTCCCAATAAGGGAACAACAGTGGTGTGTCTGGCACATAATCAATCACTCATTCATGTTTGAGAATGCACTTGAGAACTTCTCACTGCTAGCCACACTGGAGCAATAATGGAGGGAGAATACAGAATGCGAGATTAGGGTGCCAGCTGCTACCAGTGTGATGTACATTCTGTCGTGGCAAATTGCATTTGAATCAAAATGCAATTAAAATTGAGTTTTATTGTCATCTTTAGATATTTTTGGAAAGGGATTCTGTCAGTATAATTTTAGTTGTAGTCACTCCAAATTAAGGGTATTAATGTAACAAAAGTAAAAATGACAAAAGTGAGTGCTAACTTTATGTTCTGCAGGATGGAGACAGGAGCAGTTTCAGTGAGGGAAGTGTTAAGACAAGCCTGAGCACAGGTACATGTCACTCCATCAGTTAAATCCAGAAAAAACTAATCAGGTCCCTCTTTCTTCGTGTTAAAATTTGGCATCACTTTGCAATAGCGATCCATTCCAGCATGTGGGAGATGGATCATCCAAAAATGATCACTGGCCTCAGAAAACCAAAGCAAAGCAGAGGGGAGGGTGGGAAAGCTCCCTGCACCATGCCTGCTATCCATCACCACCACGGACAGAGAAGAGATGGCCCTTTAATAGAAACTGGCTAATTTCTTTAGAAATTTCTCATTAGGCCAGCCCTTCCTTAGCTGCTTCTCCATTAAAATGTGATAAATGAATTCTGCCATTGCCAATTCCAGCCTGTCCTTCTTTCCCTTAATGAAATGAAGACACGTCATGCTGGCAAGCACTCAGGACAGAGATAATTATTCACAGGATGCTGGAAGTGCGGCAGTTCCCCAGCCTCTCTTGGCCTCACCTATGCTAGAGATGGGGCCTGAAAGGTGTTTGCACAGGGATTCATTTTCATTTTACTCGGGAAAAATATTCTATGAGTTTGCACACTGTCTCATGACTTTTCATATATTTACCTATCTCAAATAAGTGTGTTTGTGTGAGAGTGAGAAGATACAGTGTGCTACTTGCATTTACTGATTTTAAATATAAATCATTTGAATTTAACATTGTCTTAAAGTAGATTTTTAAAAAATTGTAGTTTTTTTTAATTTAAGCATCGTTTATTATCTAAGAGGAAAAAATATAGTGTTGCACTTTAAATGTTCATTTTCCTTTTAAGATACTTCAAGACCTAGATAGCCAAAGCATGCTGACCCTGACAATGTAATTCATTATTTCAAAATTTCTGACACTACTGACTTCCCTTTGCTACCTCCTACTGGTGTCATTCATTTGATTGAAAATTACGTTTTCTAGTACTTGACGCATCTCTGCCATTGGGCAAAGGTAACAGATTTGTTCTCGTCATTTCAAAGTCTTTAGTCTTTAATGTTTCTCTTTTCTCCTTTCTTCACAAAAATACACAACTGGAACTACTATTGTAAATGGATCTGAAATTCATGTATTCTCAAATGGAAATGGATGTCATTTTAAAACACTCCCTCTAGAAAAGGAATGTGCTATTTGCCAGAGAACAAGTCTTTAATTTGGGGGGGGGGGGGTTAAACAATATATAAATATATACAAACGGGTTTTTCTGTATTGCTTACTCTTGTTTCCTTCTGGCAGGGCTTCCCAGGCAGCCACTGTCTCTACAGGAACCATGCACAGGCCTCACAGGCCGCTCCCATCCCACACAATAGCATGAAAATGGATGGGTACCACAGCAGCCATCGGGAGAACTCGAACGCTCCAAATTTTAGGGAGCTCATCACAGAGGAAAAGCATTTACAAAAGTAATATTTCTCTTGCCTTGTGTGTTCCAGTTATCTATTAATGAGTTTATCATATTTATAGGCATGTTCTTTTTGGTCCTGAAGACGATAAACAACTCAATTTTTTTGATAAGGTAACTAAGCCCAGTCTTAGTTCCTCAAATCAATAAAGCTACTTGTCTAGCAAAATATCAGAGTTACTGTCATTTTTAATCTTGTCTTCAAAATTGTCGTTTTTATCTCTACCTCCATTGGAAGAAGGCAGGGAACGTTATTTCCGGACTACACATTCAGAAACTGAGAAACGGAGAGGTCAGTTTCCCACCCGGCTAGTGAGTCAGAGAGTGAAATGAGACCCAAACCACCCTCTCAGTTCCTTCAGGGTCGGCCAGAAGCTTCTCGCTAGAATTCGTGACTTGATTTCTCTGTACTTTATTTACAAATCCAAAATCGCTAAGTAGTGCTAAAAACACACAAAGAACGGAAGGGAGATTAAGAGGTTAGATGAGAATTGATAACCCAGGAAGCAGACATTTTCTTGACTGTTTCTGCTGCTTTATTTAGAAAATTAAACACATTCTCAAAAATCCTTAACTATGGACAATTGAAAAGCCACATAAAGATCTCAAGCCATCATTTTTCTTGTCACTTGGTCCTTTAATAACAGTAATCGTTATAATTAATATCAAAGACAATGTTAGCACAATACAATTATTGAGTAATTACTACTGACCTGTCACTATGCTAACAATTTTACATGCATTATCTCATTTCATTCGAAGAATGAAGCTACTTGCTGTGAAGGAACTTGCCCAAAGTCACACAGAGCTCAACTCTGGGAAAGCCAGGTCTCCCTGACTTCTAAAATTGAGTGCTGAGCCACTTGACACTACGTGCATGTCGAGTTCTTCTTCTGACTGACGATGCATTGCCTCATTTATATTTCATCTCTCAACCTCCTGCCCGAGGAGCCTGTGTTCCTCCAGCTACCCTCTAATAAACTGAGATTCACTCTAAAGATTTCCCAGCAAGAGAGTGCTGTTTAAGATAAAATATATCTTAGAATTTAAAAGACTCTCCTGGTAGTACTCTGCTCTTTAAAACCTGAAGTGCCCACCCCCACGCATGCCATCCACCACTGCTAGCTTCGCTGGGAACTGATGAGAGCTCAAGCTACAGGACAAACAGCTCTCTCAATTTTGTGCAGGAGCACAGCACCAGCTGGCAGATCTACAAGTCTGAAAAAAAAACAGAGCAAGAAAGAAAGAAAAGGAAAAAAAGACTTTTTTTTTTAAATGATCAGCATGCCAGACAAAAGATAAATGACAAGGTCGAAGAACAAAGGGCAGGTACCAAGATTAGAATGCATAGAAACAACTGGCAAACTCTTGTAAACCGCGTGAGAAGTGTTTTGCATGGAAGTAGTCATAATCCATGCTCTCTTTGAAAATGAGCACCATCGATTGCGAGTTGAGTGTTTGATTTAATAGCACCAAAGGAGCAGTGAATCAGGTCTGTATGCTTGCCTGCCTCCGTGATGCCCATATCTGTCACATAAGATAGGAAAGACATTTCGCCTATGCTAAAAGTCTGGGGCCCAGATTTAGGGCATTTTTCAATGAATTTAAACCACTAAGAGCCAAAAGTTCAGGTCTGGAACACTCTCCTCTTCCGCTCTTCCCTGCCCCGCCAAAGGTGCCTTTTGTGACAGACAGGCCTGGGCTACATTCTGACCTCTGACCTAACAAAGGTGCTTCCTCTTTTTTATTTTTTAATCTCTAGCTGACTTTTTCCTTCAATCATTGCAAGAAATCCTGGGGCTTAGATAATCTTCTGGAAATTCCTTTCCGTAGTGGCAGGTATTCTGTGCAGAAGAATCTCTGTGGGTCATAGAGCTGCTGCCTCCTTTCATCCTTTAGTTATTCCCTCCTGGGAGTGTGCACAGTGGTGCCTTGTCTCCAGTCCAGCTTCTTCCTTTTTTCTCTTCCTGCTACTTCCTTTGTTACTCACTTTCATATCAGTCTGGTGTTGTTCTTTCATAGGCTTTATCATAGTTTAATTCTTTAAAGTCTATCTTCACATCATGGCCCTGACATTACCTGGTTTCTTTACTTGTGTATTTTAGCATTTAGCATATTATCTGATGCATAGTAGGCTCCATACATTTCTGTAGAGGACTTCTTCTACTTATTTATCCGTTGACAATGAGTTAGAGACTGTATCCTCTTAGACCTGCATATTCTTTATGGCAAACTAGAGATACTGTATGATAGGATCTTGTGAGGGATAGATGAGTGTTAGGAATTTTGCTTATTGAACAGCATAATATAAACACTTGGTAAATAGCAGTTATAAAATAGTTCATTTTTAAAGTAATCCTTAAATTTTCATATACCAAACCTTACCAAATCAAAATCTGGCTCCTGCATAAAACACCCTCAACATGGCCAGGAGAGGAACTAACATTGGATGACAACCAACATTCACAAACATTTATTTTCACAACTGCACTATAAAGTAGCTAATTTTATCTGAGTTCTAAGATTTAAGGTAAGAAACACTAAGAGATTCTGAGAGTTACTTGGCTTGTGGGAGATCACACAAATAAAAATGGCAAACCTGAGTTTTAACCCCGTTTGGACTATGAGACTCTGAAGTCCCCAGAAAGAATTTCTGTTGCACTTTATTGCCTGTATTGGATCAAAAAGCAGGCTTCCATATTTATGACCCATCAGAGATATTTCGGATGATAGCTCAAAAGACAGTATTGCCACCCACATTCAGGGCTAATTTATGCGCTGCCATTTGTGGCCATATTGTTCTTGAGTAAGAACATAAATTGACCCAATACATCAGCCGGAAGCAGGTCTTCCTTTAACAGCTGATTCAATGACTTGTCACATTTTCAAACTCCTCTGGGTGTCATGAACAGGGGTGGATGAGCACTTTATTTAAAAATATGAAGGAGGTTGCTATTTCTGTGACATCACAAGATTATGGTTTACTGGTGAATAACACTGACTTTCCCTAATATTGTACCAACTAGAAATGACTACATTTATATATTTAGGAAGTGGAAGTATCTAAGGCTTTACACTTAGGGGGAATAATTGGCATGCGAGTAGGAATGGTAGTGAATCATTTTAGAGACACATCAGAGCTATTAGCCTCGTGAGAAATAGCCTTCACCACAATCACAAACACATTTAGGCCATTAGTATGAGGGGGGAAATGGGACATTTTTCTTCACTAATGCTTTTAACTCTGACTCACAATGCCCACCCTTTTTTTTCCTCCCAGGTCACCCTCCAAAGAATGTCTGACTACAGTCTATTCCCACTTCTAGAAAGAAAACAGTATCCTCATTTTTAGAATTTATTCCTTTAAGGTATGGTTTCTTTCTTTAAGGAAATAAAATAAATAGGACTTCCTTGTGTTGATATTTGTTATTTGTGAGAAAAATAGAGAACTGTTTCAAAGATTAGGATTAAATAAATAATAAAAAATAATTTTAGGAATTAAATGGAAAGAAAAAATGGGAACCATGAATTAAACTCTGTTCTTTCAAAGATCATGTACATTAAAAAAAGTTATACAGAGTAATAAATCAAGAAATCGAGGTTTTGTTTCTTATTGATATAACAGGACAATTTTAGATGACTTCAAATTCTAAGAACTAGGAAGGTAGCAGACACAGCTAATACGTTCCAACATAAGAACCTATAAAAATGACATGTTAATAACCTGCTATTGATTATTAAATAAAGGGCTCACTTTCTACTTCAATGGTTTAGGGTTACACAGTTTGCTAAAACCAAGCACTTGAATTCTAATCCCACCTCACTCTCTAACAAGCCCCATGACTGGACAAATCATATACTGTCTCTAGGACTTAGCTCTCTCATCTGCATAATTAAAGAACAGAGTAAATTGATCAAAGTCTTCTTACCACATAATATTATTATTTGACAGTTATCAATATAGGGTTTTTTAGTCATTGAAAATATGGAAAAATCAGCCCTGGCTGGTGTAGCTCAGTGGATTGAGCGTGGGCCTGTGAACCAAAGGATGGCGGTTCGATTCTCAGTCAGGGCACATGCCTGGGTTGCAGGCCAGTTCCCAGCATGGGACATACAAAAGGCAACCATACATTGATATTTCTCTCCCTCTCCCTCTCTCCTACCCTTCCCCTCTAAAGATAAATAAATAAAAATCTTAAAAAAAAAATAAAGATCATTTAAAAAAAAAAGAAAATATGGAAAAATCACTTCAATAAATACACTGAACGCATACTTTTGCCAAACACTGTGAAAATGTAGAGATAAAAATAGTGAAGTTTCATTAGCAATTCCCCATCCCAGTCTCAAAGCTAAGAACTTGGCATTGTTGTATGTGAAACCCAAGATGTGGGAATATGTAGTAATCTTTTTTCTTTCTTCATACTATTAGCACTGGCTACTAAAGCTGCAATACAACCTACAGTTGATCACATGGTTATTTTTTTTACTTTAAATAATATTGCATATCCAATTTTAGACCTGCTATTTTTCCTCATTGAATTGATTATGGGGGTTATTTTATATAGAGGCACATTGGGTTTTAGAGGATTTCTTTAAATGAAAAAATAAAAACTAGTTCCTGGGATTTAGAATAACAAGAAGTTTGCAAGGTTACTGTTTATGCTAAAGTGTTTGGCAATCTGATATTTTTCACCTAAACTGAATTCCCTTTAAATTTTCAAATCCTTTTAAAAGGGAGAAAATGTAGTAACTGCCATCCTGCATTTAAATTTATCAAATCAAATTATCTTATTCGAGATAACATCATAATGGAATATTGTCCGAGGATTCATGTCTCCTGCCTGAAAAATAAATGGTTCTGCTGTTGGCAGCAACAGGAAATAGCCCCTGATGAGGCTCCAATCTATGGACATTATGTCTAGGGGTAAAACTACTGGGGACTGAAGGATCTTCCTCATGCTGAAGTTTTCTCTGGCAGAGCTATGGTGAGTTTAGGTGTGTGGCCTACAGTGCGCAGTGCTGAATCTCCAAATACAAGTAAATGACTTGCACAAAATGCTACACATGAGAGCGAGAATAAACATTGCTTGTAAAACCCCACCCAAACCACAAAAGCAGATAGCCAAGGAAGCCGGCTGATAATAAAGGGAGCAACGGGATGTTTTATGCTGTCATTGAAGACCTGGAATTCAACTTCTATGGATGCTGCTTTCTCTCCTCAGCAAAAATTAAAAAAAAAAAAAATCAGATTGAACCCTATTGCTCAACATTTGTAGTTTAATTGAGATCTCTTTCTGAGTATTTCATATATTCCAAGGCTTGGACAAAGCCAAATAAGAAAAGAATACCCTTCCCATGTCTCAGCTCTTGTGCTTATTAACTGAGTGAAGTTGGGCAGAGATCATTTACTACTTTGAGATTCTTCATCTGTAATATCAGGATAGTCAGGTAATTATTGCATTAACTACTTCAGCTAGCTGTTAACTGGAAAAAAATATAATTATGTATGTGGAAATTCTTTGTAAGATGGAAAACCATATTTAAATGTTAATTGCTAAAAAGAGACTATCTCATTAAAAAACATAGGAAATTTTAGGGTTTTTTTTTTTTTTTAGTTTCTATTTTAAGTGTCAAGTAGAACACTTAGTACCAAATCTATGCTTTCTCAATTAATGGATTTTTAGTGGACATCCAAATGGCAGAATTAAAGCATGAAGGGGTGAGGAAAGGGTTGGGAATAGTTGAGTATCTGGATGATACTAAAGAGCTAGGTGAAAAAATATTCATGGTTTAATGTTGGCTGTGTGTATGAACAATTGAGCTTTGGTTGGACAAATCTAAAGGGAAAACAGGTTGAAGAATTCAGAAGTAGCAAGGGAACTATGGAGATTCTAGAGAGTTTAGAGTGGCTGAAGGAATAACAGGAAGCTAAAGGTGAATGGAGATTTGGGAAAGAGGGAGAGGTTCCCAAATTCCTTTAAGACTCTAGAACAATACTTAGAAAAGAAAGAATTACATGATTGACTTGGGGAGAGTCAGGGACTTTACATACTACAACAAAGAGAATGGTAGAGCAGAACTAAACAGTTCTGGTGGAGACCCTAATTCTCACCCATGTCAACAAAAATGTATCCCATATCTGGAACAATACTGAGATGACAGTAAATGCCAATTCTAGAGAACTAACTCAAAGTACAGATATGGATATCATTTTATAAAATGAAGGATGAGCCCTGTACCCCTCCCCAATTATGTGTCTATCTCTGAAGACAGCCCACTTTCAGAGAGACTCAAGCTTAGCAGCAGCAATGGCAGTAACCAGAGTTGGGAAGACACATGGTGCTGGTGCCCTGAGGAACCAGGGGCTCAACGAGGTAGCACTGTTTTCACTGTCCAAGGCAGGTTCTTGAAAAGTGTATTGGCAGACAAGATAAGAATGAGAACATTTTTGAAAGTCCAAGTTTCCTATAAATTGGTGACGACAACATGGAAAAATGACTGTTTTTTTTTTTGTTTTTTTTTTAATTTAAGGCACAGAGCCAATTGCATAATATCTAAACCTCTATGTTCCTCCTTCACAGATATTCTACCTTGATCACAAAACAAAACTGCTAAACAGACTCATAAAAGTTGCATCTTACTTGGTATATTTAAACAAAACTTACCACTTCCTTTCGTCAGCACAACCAGAATCATTTTGTGCCACCTATTAACACCCTCTGCCGTATCTTTAACTTTATTTTTATTGTTGACACTATTCCCCCACCCTTTTACCACTTCTTCCCAGTCCCTGCCCTCGGCCTTCTCTCTGGCCATCACCACACTGTTGTCTGTGTCTATGGGTCAGGCACATCTGTTCTTTGGCTAATCCCTGCACCTTCTTTCATCCAGAGCCCCCATTCCCTTACCTTGTCTTCATCTGAGCTCTCTAGAAGGTGTTCTGTCACCTCTGTCCTTTATCATGACAAAATTCCTTATGATCTCCCACGAACACCTGATTGTCCAATTTCCTTGGAGTTGTTCACACTGCTGCAAATCTCCTTATTAGCCCTAAACTTAGTCAGTTACACTGCTAATCTCCATTCAACCACTGACTAATTTTATGACCTTTGGAAAGTTACTTTACCACCCTGAGTCTCAGTTCGCTCACAAGTAATTTGAAGGTCCATGCTTTCATTAAATTCATAAATCTAAAAAATATTTGTTGGTCTCCTACTGCAGTGAACAAAACAGACAAATACCCTAGCCCTTATGGAGTTTCCATCACAGTGGAAGATGCACTTGGCAATATAAATAAAACATGGAAATAATCTGGATAGTATTAATCACATCAAAATAAAATAATGGAACACACTTTAAAAGTATCAGGGAAGAGCATCAGGGAAGGTCTTTACTCATTCAGGTAAATGTGTGAAGGAGGTGAGGGAGTGATTATATATCTGATATCTTGGGAAAAGCATTTCAGGCATGAGGAAGAACAAATGCACAAACCCTGAGGGAGGAGCCTACTATAGTAGGTGCAGAATGAAAAAGGCAGGAAAGCAACTGGAGGTGAGGACAGAAAGGCAACAAGAGTCAGAGCATGTAGGACCTTCTATATCATGAGGAGGACTCTGGATTTTACTGAGTGAGATGAAATGCTATTAAAGGGCTTTGATCCAATTTAAAAAAAAACAACAACAACAAAACTCTGATTGCTAATTTGAAGGAGGGTAAGGGCATAAGGAAGAAGGAGGCCGATGCAATATTCCTCAGTGTGGTGATGGAGACCTGGGTAAGGAGTATTTTAGGGGAAGTGATAAAGAGTGGTCAGTTACTGGATACATATAGAAAGTTGAACTGACCAGGTTTATTGAAAGATCAGATATGGATACAAAAGAAAAGGAATAGTGAAGAACAACAAGTTTTTGGTTTTGAGAAACTATAAGAGTAAAGTTGTAATTAAATGAAATGGGGAATATTGTGAGAACAGCACAGTTAGGAGGAAATTTTTGGATTCCTCAGAAATTAAAATTAATATGTCAAGTAGCAAGTCCAATACATGGGTCTGGAATTCATGGAACAGGTCAGGGCTACATACGCAATTTTAGGGTCATCAGCATATTTAAAGCCACAAGAGTGCATGAGACCACTGAGAGAATAGATTAAAAAGTAAAAGGATTCAAGGATTTATGCCTAGGCCCATCCAACACCTAGAAGTGAAGACCCTGTAACATCGTTTAAAAATAAAATATAGCCCTGGCTGGTGTAGCTCAGTGGATTGAGCACGGGCCTGCGAATCAAAGGATCGCGGTTCGATTCCCAGTCAGGGCACATGCCTGGGTTGCAGGCCAGTTCCCAGCATGGGACACACAAGAGGCAACCATACAGTGATATTTCTCTCCCTCTCTCCTACCCTTCCCCTCTAAAGATAAATAAATAAAAATCTTAAAAAAAAATATAGAACAGCAATAGAGAATGGGTCAAAACTAGAGTTACATGAAACTATATTGCTGTTTCTTTCATCATTTATAATTTTTTATTGTATTAATTCAAATTAAACTATGATGAGTGAAGGATACATATTATACTCTCTAGAGCAATCACAAAAATAAAAATACTAAAAAAAAGTAATACAGATAAGGGTCACTGGAGGAGATAAAATGAATGTTAAAAACTACTCAATTAATTCAAACAAACAAAAAAAGAAGAAACAAAGAGAAAGGACAGATACATAAACAAATAGCAAGATGGTAGACTCAAAGAGCTAGCCAAATTAGTAATTACACTAAGTATATATAGACTAAAACTCCAATTAAAGGACATCTTATCAGGCAAGATAAAAATAAAAGAATAAAAATGTGTTGTTTATAAGAGAGAAACGTTAAATGTAGGAACACAGAGAGGTGTAAAAGAAGAGAAGGTAGAAGAAAGTCAGTGGGCCTGTATTAACGTGAGATAGAGGAACCTCATACAATAAACAGTCCCTCTCATTCTTGCTCATGAGGTTTAAATAGTACGTTCATTTTGGAAAACTGCGAACTTCATATAAACTTAGACATTCAGCTACCCAATAATCCATCAAACCCACTCCTATGTGTTTATTGTGATAGAAATAAAAATGTATTTCCATAGAAAGACTTCTCTGGGAATGATCATAGCTGCTCCCAGTGCATACAACAGTTGAACTGCATGCAGAAAACAATTCAAATGCAAAGACGAGAAAGCATACAATGCATATTATACTAACAATGAAAATGAACTACTGGTACATGCACCAACATGGATAGATCTCAAAAATATTAAGCTGAGCAGAAGAAGTCAGATACTAAGGATTGTACACTATATACTCCATTTATACAGAGGTCAAAAACAGACAAATCTATCATTATGAAAATCAATACAGTGGTTGCTTCAGTAGCATATGGGAAATTCTCAAGGTGAAAGAAATATGCCTCAATTAGGTAATGGTTATATGGTATACATATTTGTCAAAATTCATTCAGCTGTACACTTAGATTTATCTTTTATGAATAAAAATATATCTAAAACTATGGTGTTAAAAAACGTATACAGATGGAGTATATTAGCCAAGAGATTTAGAGGAAGTAGTCAATTTAGTAGGAGATTATGATAATCAGAAGATTATGATGGGCCAGGAACCAAGTAAAGAAAGAATTTCAAGGTAGATCTATATTCAGAATAGGTCACAGAAAACAGTAATTTACTATGACAAATGCTGGTGAGCTGATCTTTTGATATAGCACAGTCAACAGAAATCATTGATGACTGAGACAAGCAATGTGGGTATAATGGTGGCCTTTGTTATTTAGCAAAAGTTCAAAAGAGGAATTAGCAAATAAATACAGAGCTTTAAGGAGTTGCTGTAGACACAAAGAAGAGACTTGAGTCAGGTACCAGATAAGAAAAGTTGGCCAAAAGAGAAGTTTCTTTTCCCATAAGAAGGATGAATAGCACAAGAGCTGTGCTGATGAAAGCAATCTAATAGAAAGAGAAAAACCGATAATAGAGCAAAGACTGAAGAGACTTTTGAGTCATGTCCTTGAGTAGGTAAGCAAGGGTAAAATCCAGAAAAATCACATACCTGTGTGTGTGTCAAGTTAAATATAACAGTGAATTTTGCTTAACATAATATCTGAACACATATTCCCCTAGGTATCAGCTATTTTATTAAAAGTTAGTAATCAACTCATGGGCCATTCCTTCCTTGATATTTGGGGACCCCCAGCTTTGCATTCAAGACTACGATGTGCTCATTTTTTATTTTTAGAGTCATCACATTATATTTTGTTGTGTTCTTTTTCTTCTCAATTGGCATAATGACTTACTAATTTCATCCATGGCATCAGACACAGTTTGGCCACATTAAGTCTCCAGGAAATGCTTGGGAAATGAACAAGTCACTGCCCTTTGCCTCTCTCCATGCTTTAAAAGTCTCTAAATCCCACTGCTAGTCATGCTAATCCTCATGAGCTACCCAGAGCAGTTTCAGTGCCCTGGTACTTCTCAAAGTATGATTCCCAGATCAGCTGCAGTAGCATCTCTGAGGAGACTGTTAGAACTACAAATTCTTGGCCTTGCCCCAGCCCTACTGACTCAGAAACTCTAGGTGTGTGGTCTAGTAAGCTGTAGTCGGACAAGCCCTCCAAGTGATTCTGTAAAGTTGGAGAGCCACTGCTCTAAGATGGATTTTGGACTTCTAATTCCTCAAGCTTGGAAGATGCAAAGAAACACCTGATTACCCTTTGACTATCACCCAGTGACTTTAGTAATCTTGGTCTTACATTTTCCATAGGCACATTTTTTCCCATTATCGGAGATATCATACATTTCTTTCTCCTATGTTCTTTACATTTGTTTTTAATTCTAAGTCAAAATGTGCATTAAAATGTTAGAAGTCTTTTGTTATTCTTCGGGAGTGAGGGAAGGTGATTTCTCTGCTTCCAAAGACTTAGAATGTTTTCTAAATAATCTAAAACTTCTTGACTTTAAAGAGTTAAAAGGAATGATACTGATGTTGATGGATTTTATAATGTATTCAATTCTGAGAATTCTCCTTTGTCCTGGAAGAATTGAGAATGTGACCCCTGAGTTTATAATTGGGAAGCCTGAAAAGGACCAGAGATAAGAAAGTGTAATATATAGAAGAAACTCTGACCCTTAAAATGGGTCCTACTCGTGTAATTGGAGTATGACTTTGTGCAGGTTATTTAACCTTTCTGGGTTTGTTTCCATGAATAAAAAAAATAAATAAGCTTGATTACTTGTTGTTTAACAAAAGAGGATATGAATTATAAAAGTTGAGTTTTAATTGTTTCTTCCCACCTCATTCTTTGCAAATATACTAATGTGCAAAGGAATGGTTCTCTTCTTCACCCAGGCTAGGAATCTCTAGATCCTATATTTTTAAGTCCCTCAGCTCTAAGATCTCATATAACTGTTGCATAGCTAAGAAAACCCAGACCAGAGGATGATAGCCATGGCTCTGATGATCTGTAATAATAATTTCAATTTCAACACATTTTTTCAATTCCTACTATCTCTGTTGAAACAAACAAAAATATAGACAAGAAATACAATTTTTAAATAAAGTTATTTGCAATCAAAACTAAGCAGAACACCATACAATTACAAATATCATCAACAACAAAATTATAGACAATGTAATGTTTTTGAACAGCTGAGAACTTAGTTTTGTGAATTACAGTATGAAATGGCAATCATCACTAATGGTGAGGGAAGAATAAATTGTATTTTTATTAGTTTTCTATTGTTTCATAACAAATTACCACAAACTTGATAACTTGAAACAATATCCATTCTTTATTTCATAGTTTTGTAGGTCAGGAGTGCAGGTGAACTCAACTGGGTCCTCTGCTTTGGGTTTGACAAAGCTGAAATCAGGCTGTTGACTGTACTGAACTCTTATCTGATGGATTTGGGGGAGAAGCCATTTAGAAGTTTCTCCAGATGTTGGCATAATCCAGGTTTTGGGATTTTGTTTTTGTTTTTGTAGTTTTCAGATTGAGGACCCCATTTCCTTACTGACAGTAAGCCTTAACCAACTCACTGCTCCAAGAGGCCACCAGCATTCCTTGTCACGTGGCACCGTCTATCTTCAAAGCCAACAACAGGATCATATCCTTCTAGAACTTCATATCTCTGACTTACCTCCTGCCAAAAACTAGCAAAAATGCACTGCTTTTAAAGGGCTCCTGTGATTAGTGTAGGTCCACCTTTTTACCATATCCAATAATATAATAAAAGGAGTGATATGCATCATATCATCATATTCACAGGTTTCACCTACCCTCAAAAGGAAAGGTTACTGAGGGTCATTCTTGGAATTCTGTCTACCATACCAGCCCTTGTGAGTGAAGAACAAGCACTATTCTAAAATCTGCAGAGAGAGTTTGAGGAGAGAGAATGCGAAGACAAACGAAGGAAGAGAGGAAGAACTGTGGGATATAAATGGGCATGAACAGGGGCACTCTTAGAACGAGCTTAAAGTGACATCTCCTCTTCCATGCGTGCGCTTTCCCCCTGCGGTTTCCAGGTGGCCAGTCTTCCAATGTCCTTCACTCCTATCCTCTCAAAGGCCATAGGGAAAGACCTATTACTATGACATGTTCCAAATCATAATGGTAAGTCAAGGTGTTATTTTTATGACTATTTGCAACCTCATCTCAAATCCTGACATGAAAATCTCTTCCATGTTCTATTTCTGGAATTTTGGGATAAACTAGAGGAGGTTTGGGGGCAGGGTACCTACAGATACCACTGAAATTTAAGCAAAAAAAGGGGCCATCAAGATGCTTAGGCATAGGGCTGGCTCTAAATATGAAACGGTATGAAGTCTTTTCCAACTTGGCAAACTACTTGAGCTTAGCAAACTACTTGTTTCTGTAGGTACATATTAAATTGAAACATTTGGATGGGTATCCAAGTATACTCTTAATTGCTTCTAAGAGCTCTCAACCAATCAGACACAAATGTCAGGTTGTACTTGGAGAGGCACAGAATGAGAGCCACAGGGCTAAAGTTTAGGAAAAATGGACTTTTTGTGACTCCCAGACTCACTATTCTGGACGATGAGCTCATTTCAACATTAGCGAGTCCTAGAATTCATCACCTTCCAAATGCTAAAATAAAATCAGGGAAATGTCATCAAGTTGTTAACCATTATTATCTATTAAAGTAGCACTACTGAAGACGGGGAAATCACCTAATAAAGCCAATCTTTCTTCTTTATATCACCTAGAACTGTCAGGACTCCAATAAATTATAATGGACCCAACTTAAAACCAGTGACCTGTATATTATACACTGAAAATCCCTCTTATCTCAGCAAGTAACCAACACCTAAGGAAGGTTTGACAATTAGGTTGAGAGAATGTCAAGGTTAAAAGTTTCTCAAAGCCTCTGAAGTCTACCTTTCAAGTTTGAACCACTTGAGTTTTCTGTTTATTGACTCTTGCCAAATGTATTTTCCTATTTCTTTAAAAAAATGTATTTTACAAAGAGCTCTTACAGAGAGTGTATCACCACAATGGTATAAGGCTAAAAGATTTATAAAAAAGAAGCACACTGGGGGGAAATAAATAAAACCTTTAGCAAACATTCAAGTGTCCCCAGGTCAAAGAGTGAAATCTCTGGCAAGTTTCTTCTCCAAGGCTCAATTTCTTTAGCTAAAATATGGATAATAATAATTCTCACAAATGATTATACTAAAAACTAAATTAAAATAATACAATATATTTAAAGTATCTTGAAATAACACATAGTGAATAAGTCAAAGATATTATTCATGGTATTATTTTATACAGTGTTCATTAACTTATTCCACAAATATTTAGTGTGAAGCTACTTTTTACAGACAGAAAGGTAGACACTGAGAGTTTAATAACAAATAAAACAAACTGTCTTTATCATCAAAGAATTTTCAGTAGAGGTGATTGAACAAGCAATTACCATACAGAGTTATTTGATAGATGCATAAAACAGAGATACCTAATATACCATGGTCTGGTGGGCTTGGAAATTCAGAAAAAGGGTACCCAGGGTGTACCCTTTTGGTGTTCTTCAGAAAGGTGAAGAACACCAAAAGTGCATTCTGAATAACAAATGGAAATAAGCTAAGTTAAGTGCTTATGGAAAACACTCAAGGCAGGGGCGCAGGGTACATGAAATCTTGGGGGATAGAAAGCATGGTTCATGTTGCTGCTTGAGAACAATGCAGAATGGTGGAACACAGGTTTGCAGGAGACTCAGTGGGGATAGACTTTCTTTTCCTGCCTTTATCCAAAAATAATCCTTGGAGGCTTTGGTAGGGCACAGTGAAGAAATGAAGCATCGTTCTCCAATGCCTTTTATGACTGTGCTATATCCAGAAAATGTTAAGTGAGGGACGTCAGCATGGATGATACAGTATGGTGGTGTCTTTGGCTATTTGAAACATGTACAGGAACTTTTACAAAAGATTAAAGAGAAACACACCGCAGCCTTTGTATTGTAATAAAGAGTTAAAATATGGGAAACAAATTGCAGAAACCGAATCACACTCAACGTTTCAAACAGAAGGCTCATCTTTGCCATCTTTGCTCATGTCCAGGATAGCCTATCTTCACTCCCACCACCTTTTCCTTCTAGTGGACTCACATTTATACTTGGACACCTGGCTTATGTGACTTCTTCTTTGTGGGGCTTTCCTCAGCTCCACGGGACAAAACTTTCCCCCCTTCCAGTAAATTCTCATAGCAAACTGTACTTGGTTGGGGTACTTCTCTTTTGTTCTATCGTTGTCTGTTGATATGAGTTTCTCCTCCACAATACGAGTTCTCTGAGGACAGGGCTAAAATTTTTATTTACCCATGTATATCCTGCATACTTACAAAATTAGTCTTAATATTTGGTAATATTAAAAAATAATTCTTTGAACTTCTACCCTGTGTACATTTATAGTATACTCTCATAGATGTGACATTAGTGTGTATATTACCAACACAAGAAGGAGACACAGAAAAGACTGGGGGACTCTTATAAGTACTCTACAGGCAATGACTAGGCTACCTTCCAAATGGTGTTTGATAAGTTACTGCTGAAAATTTAAAATGCATTCACTCTTAGAAATAATGGCACAGGAGAAATTAGTTTACTACTTAACTAAAAATTTCACTAAACCCTAAAATCCCACTTAATAAAAGTAATTTTATTTTAATTTCCATGGCAAAATACCATGCAGGTTCCAAAAGGGGACACACAAGGGATGATTCTCATGTACCCTTATCTCCCTCCCACAGGCAAGAAAGGCCCCATCTTCCCCCAACACAGTATAAACAGATTTTCTCTTTCATTCACACTGACTGGATTCCAGAGATGGAGTGAGCATATTTTCTGAATCAAAGCTCAGGATACTTGGTGTTCCCCTAACATGATAAATGGATGGTATTTTGAAATTCAGTGGTTTCTGTTTACAGTAAAGTCTTAGAGGATGTGTAGGTACAGGGCATGATGTGGAGAAAGAGAATAGCAGTGAGGAGAAGCAGTGGGAACCACTCTCTATGGAACAAGAAGGACTGGTGAGTCAAAAGTTCCTGACAAGTGCTATCAGAGTTTGATGAAGTTTGGTCCCTGGGATGGAATGATGGCTGTAGCTCCCAGCAAAGGGAACAACCCCGAAGGTATTGCATCCCAGTCCAAAAAGCCTTTGACTTCCTTGGGAAGACCGCATCATTCTATTGGCCCTCTTTGTCCTTTGATGGCCACCTGGGACAGACACCTGGGAATGTCTGTATAAGGCACAGAAATTGTGCAGAAGTGACAAGATAAGTAGCTGTTTGCTTATTTCAGTTGAAATCTAACAGATCATGTATTAAGAGAATGTCTAGCATTTCTTTTCACATCTTCCTGTTTTCTCTGTTAAATTTTCTCATTCCATTTTTTCCCCTGTAGCTTAAAAAGTGCTTACTGTGGGGTGGAACCTTCTGGAGGGAAACTCATGTTACAGACTTTCTAACAAATCATTTGTATAAAACAATCTGCATATAACAGAAGTCCACAACTGGACAGTTCATGTTGGGTCAAAAGGGACAAAAACAACTGAAAAGAAATTCAAATGTTTTCATTTGAGAGCTTTTAAAAAGAGGCAGGAATCAGAAAAGGTTATCAAGCTTTATGTACCTCCATCTTCTGTTTTATATGTATACTGTTACAAACACATAGTGACTTTGCTGTCTGAGATGCTGTGGCTCTGTTCCTCCCTATCCCTTTTATACTGCTTCTCAATTGCCTTCAGCTCAAAATAATTCTTATGCCAAAATGGGTTACTTTGGAGTGACATATTCCAGTCCCCTTCAGCTGGGTTCCTTTCTATTCAGAACCCAGTTTAAGTGTTTTGGGTTTGTTTGTTTTTTGATCCCTTGAAGGAACATCACTTATTCCTCTCTTTATTATAGTGGCTTCTCTTAGTAATAATCTTGCTTATAGATTTTCACTCTTAGTACTGTCTGGGTACTCCACAAGAGTAGAGAAACTGTGTACACTATTCACATACCTAGCCTCCCTACCTAGAAAAACACCTTGCACATTGTAGGGGTTCAGTAAATATAGGTAAATTAATAAGTGAATGAATTGCCATAAAAAACATCCTGTTCTCTCATTAAAATGCTAGGGCCAAACACTGCTTCTGTCCAGTAATTCCAGTTCTTACCCCCATCTCTGTCCTTCTGGTTTTTAAATTCGACCTTACTTAGACTATTACAAGGCGATAACAAGAGACCAACGGAAGGCCAAAGGACAGAATTGGTGATGACTTTAGTTCCACAGAGGGGAAAATAAAAATGGACTGTCTTCAAATTTGCTGAACAGATGTCAACTCCATTTGCTACTTCACAAATCATTGTAAAGGAAAATTAGATTTCATTGCTCCTCAAACAAGGTGACACAAAGAAAGATGAGACTGCTTCCCAAAGAGAGGCTTTTTCATAGGCAAACAGCTGGGAATTGCTATTTGGGAAGTCATGAAGAATCATAATACAAGGTTGAGTCCAGAAGGGATTTAGGACATCTCCACACCCTGGCCAGCACTCGAACTAAACATAAGCCCTAAATTTTTTCTATTAACTTTCTAGGAAACAATTTTCCAGAAGCATTAATCATCTGTTCTATTATGTTTGAAAAATCAGATTATAGAATAAATAGTCTAATACCTGTGTTCTCATCCCAGGGAAAATTTAAAGACATTTTTAATGTCATGATTATGGGGAAAGGGTTCCAGCATCTAGTAGCTATTGGCCAGGGATGCTGCTAAACATACTTAAATGTACAGGACAGTCCCTCACAATGAAGAATTATCTGTTCCAAATTTTAATAATGTTTAGGTCAGGAAAACCTGCTCTAGACTTAAGGAGATAGGTACACAATGATGATGATGAAAAATAGATAAATATTCTTTCATTTAAAAATGAAAACAAAAACTTTTTTAAATCCTAAAGTAGAATGCTAAGTAATATAGTATTAGAATATTAACACTGTCAATTTGAAAGAAATAAAGAGTCGGAAATGCACGACTTGGCATAATTTTACTCCAGAGATTTCCACATTCATATGCCAAAAGCAATTACCATATTCCTGATTGCTAATTAGACTGGCACAGGTTTCAACTTATCCACAGATGGCAACTTAAATGATAGTTAATTTTCAAGCTAAAGTTTAAGTTTTGTAGGCTTAAATTTAAATTTTTGAAGTTATGACATCATCTATTAATATATTCACTATAATATGGGCCCCCCTCTGTCACATATCAGAGCTGGGCAAAAGAAAAACAAGGCAGGTTTCCCAAGGCACTTGTGAAAATCAATCACATTTCTGAAAAGCCTACCCTACAGGGAAAATCACATTGAGTTGGGGGAAGAATACGCCTGCGAACTATTTTACAATCCCCCTTCACACACATACACACTCACACATACACTCACTCACTCACTCACTCACTCAAACAAAGGTTTTAATCAAGTGGCAAGAGCCCGAGACTAGAAACCAGATGTCCATCATTTTGGTCCTAACACAAACTTCTAATTTGTTAGCTGATCATGATCAGTCCCACAACCACTGTTGCCTCAGCTTGTCTGTCTCTAGAATAAATGCATAGATGTTTTGTATTATCACTTAGCCAGTCTCCCCTTGAGAATGTTGTCAAAACTCAACCCTGTTCTCCTACTATGCACCCATCCAATGCATACATTTTCAAGACAGTCATTAAAGCCCATTTAAGAATTTATTAGGAATCTGTTGACCACTGGTTAACAGCTTCTGTATTAAAGTAAGTTTAATATCATTTTCAATTCTAAAGAAAAGTTTTTAGCTGGGGAATATGAAGAAGTAGAAAAGTAGATCGTTCTCATGCATAGGTAGTCTGGCTGCTGACGATTGTCAAAAACAAGGTCACACTTGAACATCAGCAAAGGACATTCTAAATGGAATGGAGGTGGGCTATATTTCAAAGAGCAATAAACAAAATTCACCTTCATAACTCTATTGTTTAAAACATTCCCATTTGAATAAACAAATGCTATTAGTCTCAGAATAAAACAAATGGAAACATTTGAGATTTGTATATTATTTTTAAATATTCTATTGGAAAGAAAATAAAATGAAACATCACAGCCAAATATTTTCATTTCTCAATGTTCTGACAGTTATCCTAACAACGGTAAAACAACATAGTAAAGTCCCTACACTTTAATTATCGAAGAGTTAATTACCCTTTTACAATGTAAATAGGTAATAAAAAGACTACCTGATCAAATAAGAATGATTCTAAATTTAAGAATATAAATAACACTGTATGTGACCTACTACCAGCTGCAACAGAAAGTCAACTCTCTCAACAGTTTTCAGCTTCTATGATTTCAAAATTTCCTTCCTTCATCTGACAAAAAAAAAAAAGAGGGAGGGAAGGAAGGAAGGAAGGAAGGAAGGAAGGAAGGAAGGAAGGAAGGGAGGAAGGGAGGGAGGGAGGGAGGGAGGGAGGGAGGGAGGGGAAAGGCCCATTTTACAGACAAAGCAGAGAAAATCCCTCAACTTATCAAATTTTCAAACTCGCACACAGGTCTAGGTTCCAGGTACATATACTTGATTTAATTCCATGGAACATCAACCCTTTCCTTCAGTCTGGGCCAATTTAGGGCACAAGTTATACTGGCACCAGGAAAGACATACTGGTTTAACTAATCATTTGTAGCAGATAGATACAGGGAGATGATTGACAATATGTACTAGAAAATTATTGTCCACTTATGTACAAAGACTATATAGTTCAGTCACTATAGTTAATTTGAATTAAAAGCAACATTTTTCTTTTTAACAAAATTCAGTTTCATTTATCTACATAAACACTGCTTGCCTTTCTCCCCAGAATAAAGAAAATACAGCAATTAAAGGAATGATGTGAATGAGAGTCACTGCTAGAATCTGCTTTGAATAATCAAAGATCACTATATTCTTCCTGCACCTCATTAGCCAAATGGCCTTGGGCCAAGCATTTCAACCTCAGTTGTTGAACCACAAAGGGAGAGGCATTTAATCTCTGGGTCAGCCAACTTCTTCTGTGAAAAGCCAGAGAGTACTTTTTTTTTGGCTTTGTAGCCCACATGCTGTCTGTCATATATTCACCTTTTCTTTTGACAACTCTGTAATGATGTAAGAAACATTTTTAAGTCATGGGCTATACAAAAACAGGCCCCAGGCTGAATTTGACTAATGGGCTATGGTTTCTCTACCTGGTAGAAGACACAGCCTTGAGTTTAATTGAAAGACTGAATGCAGCCCAGATGAACATTTCCTCTTCTGCTGATGAATCAGAAGAAGAGTGAACAGCCATCAACGTGTAACAGGACTAGGGGTACTGTAGGACACAGGAGTTTTAGTGCTAAATCTGGGAAATTCTTTGGCCAGTCTAGATGATTGGACACTCTAATACATTCCTCAGATGGGGAAGCGAAATTCTTAAAGAGGGAGGCCAATATACAGCCATCACTCCATGGTTTGACCATCTGATTCAAAAAGTAGCACAAGATACGATGGTAATCACAAGGCTGGTGGAGATGGATCCTTGTAACCAACTGCACTAGGAGGGGATCCATGGTTGTTGAAGTCATTCATTTTCTGTGCTGAGTAATACTTGGTGAAATACGGGGTAGAGAAGTCATACACCAAGGGAAAAGGGTCAAGAGAAACCAAACAGGCCACATGATGACCGGAAAGTAGAGACATGGACATTTACTCTGAAAAGCAGCTGGAGATTTCCATTTACACTTGTCAACAAACCAGAAAGTTTGTGCGAGCACATCAACACTGTCCCCAGGTGCTCCTGTTCCATTTTGTTCTTTGGTCTTTTTTGTTATTGTTTTTCTCCTTCTATAACGCTATTGGCAACATGTCAGAAGTAATCTATTCCAGGCTTCTCTTGCTGAAGCAAAAAAGCAGGTGGCATCAGAAGCCAATGTAGCAAGGAAATACAGTTCACACACAGCTCAGTTTGTGTGAGCCTTGGAAAAGATCTGTTTAAAAGTATGTTGGGTTGAAAGTGAAGGGTGGCAGGGACAGAGTGCCAGAGAGAGACAGAGGGAGAGATGTGGTTAAGAACGATAATGCCTCATTCTAAGGAGAAGATCGTCGAAGGCTGATTTATGTTTCCTCAATATATAATTTTAATGCAATACTGTAACAAGCTCAACAGACTCAAAAAGATCAATATCAAAATCAACACTAAGTGGCAGAACAGAAATCTCACATAGCATAAGAGCAGCAAATGTCTTAACAGAAGTGGTCAAAAAAAGCAGCAAGATGGACTGGAAAAGTAAAATGGTTCCGTGTAAAAAAGGAACCGTGAAGGAGAAAGGGGCCTTGCGTAGATTTCCGAAACGGCATTCCCGCATCTCTACGAATGCATGCTGTTCCTCAGGAAGTATAAACCGTCTCACATGGTCTCACTTATTTACACAATTTTCTCAGGAGACTTATGGAAAGAAATGTTGACACCCATTTCACGGGCAGCAGGATTCAATTATTTCCCCAAAGTCACATTTTAGAAAAGTGCTGACATTGGAAACACGATTTGTTTCTCTGAACTCCAAAACAATCCACACTAGAAGGACATGAGGGGAACAAAAGGAATGTACAAGTCAATTATCAGACTGGGAAACATTAAGAGACCTGAAATTAAACATTGGGATTACTAGAATAGGATCAGGAACCAAAGACACAAGATGTTGGGACAGAATTCTGAGGGTAGGATTAAAATGGAACTGTACCACTCTGGACGGTGTGGCTCAGTTGGTTGAAGCATTGTTTCATGCTTCATGAAAGGTTGCAAGTTCAATTCCCAGTCAGGGCACATACCCAGGTTGTGTGTTCAATTCATGGTAAGCAGGCGTACCCTGGGGCTGGAGTGCATACCCTGGTTGGGGCGCATACAAGAAAGCAGCTGATGTTTCTCTCTCACATGGATTCCCCCAATCTCTCTTTTTCTCTTAAAGCAATGAAAACATGTCCTTGCATGAGAATTTAAAAATACTACTAATAAAACATTTTTTAAAATAAGTCTATATCTGGATAAGATTTCTTTAAAAAAAAAAAAAAAGGTAGAAAAGCCACCAATCAAACAGCACATTCTTTAGAAACTTCCACCAAACTAGGGCACAAGGAGCATGTTGCCCAACAAACCTGAAACATAAAAATACATGAAAACAGGCCCCAGCTGAGGAAACAGAGCCAGCGAGACAGCGATTTGCTCCTGGGGCTTCTGACCCACATTCAGCAGTTCTGCCAACTTGTTTGCCCCAGATGCCAGCAGGGGCTCTGCGCACGTGGCAGCAAGCAGTGGCCTGGGAAATCAGCCAGAGGCCGGACCGGGAGGGCCAATTACCCTGGAAGAGCACTCAGGGGCCTGTCTTCTCTTGGGAGCTGTTGAAGAAACTGCGAGCTTGGAGCAAAACAGAAACTATCAGCCCCTGTCTCCAATGTATTTCTCTGTCCAAGGTGAACTCTGACACCAAGGAGCAATGACTCCCTCGCTGCAGCTTGTCTATGCTATTTCAGACTTGGTAGGCATTACTGGTGCTGAAAAGAGGAGGAAGGAGACATCCTTCCTGATGCTTAGAGTCCAATGATGTGCTGGCAAAAGCTTAACAACCAGCTTTCTGTAGGGCAAGCCTGATTTGCCCCACCCATGCATCAATGTGGTTATAAATAATCCCACCATAGCCGATTTCAAGCTATAAAGGTGATGTCAAACTCCTTACAAAATTCCTAAAAATGTAGCAGTTGGGTGCTGATAGGAGCCTTCTCCTGTGCACCAGTGATTAATAGCTATGTTTAAGGAGATGAAATTTGGGGGGGGGGGAGTGGAAATAGCTGGTTCCTGTGGTGGCAAGGAGAATCCAATTGCAAAGCATTATTTAATTTCACGGTTTTTCTGTTCTCACATTCACTTCTCTTTTTCCAATGGCCATTAATCCATGAAGATTCATACCTGCCCTCAGGGATTATCAACTTTGCTGGTCTGGAAGTCCCACAAGACTTTGCATCTAAAGCTCAGGACTTCACTTCTAAAGATGGGTACTGTGTCTGACACAGAACAGAAGCTCCGTATACACAAGTGCCTACTGATTGATTCATTGACTGCTTTGCTTCTTGTCCACTTTTTGATCTCCCCTCAAGGCACATGAGACAAAACTTGATTATAGATGGTTATGGTTAGGATTTGGACCATCCATGGTAGAGAGTAAAGCAATTCATCCCAGATTCTGTTTTTCCTGCTACAAACTGAGATGGAGATGACTGGTGTGAACACCTTCATGTCGGCAGCATACACTGAGACAGGGCCCCACTTCCCTGGTTTAAGAAAAGGTAACCCGAAGTTAGGTGACTGTGCTTATTTTAAACTCAAATAGTTCCATGGCAACATTGAGGAAACAAACTATTTTTAGGACTGTAAGGATCATATAAAGGTCTTTAAATGCAAAGCAATTCCTTGGCCAAGTAAACCAAGAAATCAAGTGATTTGCTTAGTTCCCTGCATAAATAGTGCTACCTCATCTTCCAAGTCTCAGTTCAGTTGTCACCCCCTCAAAGAGACTTATACATACACGCCAATCACTCATTCACTCAGAATCACTCCTAGGTCATCATCCTTGGAAAGTATCTCTCCATAACATCACCTTAGACACTTACTTCTTTTTTTATTGATTCTAGAGAGAGGGGCAGGGAGGGAGGAAGAAAGGGAGAGATACTTTCTTCCTCAGTTGCCTCTTGCATGCGTCCCAACTGGGGACCAAACCCATTACTTGGGCATGTGCTCTCACTAGGAAATGAACCCACAACCCTTCAGTTTGCAGAATGGTTTCCAACCAACTGAGCCACACCAGCCAGGGCTAGGCACTTATTTCTTAATGTTCTGTTTCATTATATTGGAATATAAGATTCAGGGAAGTGGTAATATTATCTTCTTCAATTCTGCATGCCCAGCTCCAACCAAATGTCTGGCAAAATGTTTCTCAATAAATATTTGTTAAATCAGTGAATGAATGTAATGGTATATTACTCTCTTAATATTCTGATGTTTACTAGATTGTTATTATCTCTACCTTTTCTTCCTCCACAGTTGAACCTAAGATCAAGCTGACAAGAATTGAAAAGAAACAAACAAACAAACAAAAAAAAACAAGAATAACAATTTTTAAAACAACTCATTTATATAGAGAGAGAGCCTATTTTTTCTCAGCTATCTGGTTTACCTCATTCAGAGAGAGACAGTCTTTTGTGAAAATAAGAGTGAGTATCCCCTTAGTACAGTTTTTCCAAAACTTTATCCCAGGTTCTTAGCCTTTTTTTCACTAGCTCTAAAAGAATTTGCCTTCAAGAAACCATTATGAAGACATCTTCTCTGAAAGAGTATATAAACTTTAACTGGACTTAAAAGCATTTTAGGTTTTTTTTTTTTTTTTGAAAGCTAAATAAGTAAAGCAGATAACTAAAAACATTCGCAAAAAAACTAAACATATTGTAGTTAATCTTACTTATGGTATCCTGAGCAAGAAAAACTTAAATTAAATTTTAACTATAACCAATCAAGATCTTGCCTCATTTTTCAATCAAATAATCTTTCCATGTAGTACTAAAATGCTTAGCTAATGAAAAGAACTGCTTACTTAGAGCACAAAAATTTTGTGAAAGAGTATTTTATTATTTCCTTTTGCAGAGATTCACATTTTTCTATTATAATATTTTTCTTGTCAAGTAACTTAGAATATGTCCTTCAATATTTTTAGATCATTTTACCAGTTTATTGGTATCATCATATTTATAGGCCAGAAATAAAAGAATAGAATAGTTTCATTTATCCTTTATTCCCAATTATCTTTTTTGTAATATTGAATTCTGTTTTATTTGGTCCTCTGAAAAAAGAGATATTGCAGGGCATTTTTTAGAATTATATAAACTCAGGAATTTGTATCTATCCAAAAAGGAAAGAAAAATTATTTAGCTTCTTATAGCTTCCTGTGTAATTTCAAAAGTGATTTTTTATTCATTGAGGAAACTTCGGGAGTCTTTTAGAGACCTGGGATGAAATCCCAGGAGCCATTTAGAAAAGAGTAAATAGGTGTTAGCTTGTTTTTATACACACAATGCCTGGACTACTAATGAGCCTCAAGTATGAATCATTAAGCAGATCTTTGCTAATTAATTAGATATGTGGCCTACTTATAAAAAGCATGAGAACAACACAGATTCTGAGCTAACTTGTTTCTAGTTCTGTGTTGGAGAATCATCTAAGCCTGGGAGTTGGAAAGACCTGTATAGTGTTGTACAAACCTCATTCTGCTCCCTAAGAATTCAGTACATTTTCTAAGAGACGTACACATTTGTAAAAGAAAGACCAGCTTAACAATACTAGAATAGGAAAAGGGGGTATGGTGAAGGAAGCCAGAGATCCAGAATGAGAAACTCTCAGAATCTGGACCAATTAAATATCATGACTCTCTGTCAGACATATATAAAAATGTGGTGACAATTTTTGCCTAGCAGAGTTACTGTATCAAACAAGATGCCAGAAAGTTGTTGACACATAGTCAGACATCAATGAAGAATAGTCCCCTTTCCTTTACACGAGATCAAATTTAGGAGAAAATACCTAAGGGACTAAAGAGTTCACCTCTTACACTGGTGTGCAGTCACCCCCCAGGGCCACCTTAAGAAAGCACTTTCTCACAGGCCAGCTTTATGGACAACCATACTCGAGTTCATGCTCTGCTATCACTATTTTGAGATCTTCAGTGACTGTGAACAAGGGATCCCTCATTTTCATCTTTCCCTGGAGTCCACAAGTTATAGCCAGTCCTGTGTCTCCAGTGCTGGTATACAAGTGGCTCATGTTTTCTGCTATGGTCACGCAGGCAAGGCCCCAACTAAATACTGCTCTGGAGGACCTCACACTAAAACAAGGAGGAAGGCCAACTTGAATTCCCACTCATTTCCTCTCCTTCTGCTGCTCTGATAGTCCCAGAGCTTTCCACTGAATTGGTCTTAATTTAAGATTTGGGGAAAATTGAGTTTAAATTTATGCATTAACTGAAAATGACCACTATCTGGTTTGAACTTTCAGGCATGAAAGAGGTAAATAAAGAGTTAAACCATTCCAGAAACAGTGGCCTGAAATCTGTAGAAGACTTTTGAATAAATTCTTACCTTTAATTTCTTAATCTTGGCCTAAAGGGTCGACATAAGTTAGAGACAAGTGACTTTTAGTAGAACACTGATTTCTCAGGAGCTAAAAATTAAATACCCAAATAAAGTAAGTCTTAGATATTGAAGTATTTATAGCTTAATATCACTTATTTTGAACCTAGCTATCTCATGTCCTCATTTACTCAAAATTCCACCAGTAGTATAAAAAATTGAGGTAAAAATGACTCTTAACTACTGAAGTTAAGTGTAGGTCATTTAGAGTTTAATGACTGTCATTAGAGCTTAATGACTTTACTCAGAGGACTTAGTCACATGTCATCATTTAATGACCTTTTATTTACTCCATTTCTAAACACAATACTGCTAAGGGGGCTCTAGTTTCCAAATGTTCAGGAGAGACTGCTTAAGTGATATTCTGGCATCCAGGAGTTATTATAACCAACAGTGAATATGAAGGGAAATATATATCTATACACATATACACACACATATAAACAATGGCTGGACTTCTTCTGGACATGCTATGTATATAACTGGTGATTGCAATAAATAATGATTCTACTTTAAGTTCAAAGCAATTACTTGGCCAAGTAAACTAAGAAATCAAGTGATTTGCTTACTTCTCTGCATAAATATTGTTGTCTCAGCTCAATTGTCACCTCCTCAAAGAGCCTTATACATACATGTTCACTCACTCATTTACTCAGAATCACCCCCTAGTTCATCCAGAAAGTATCCAGCCATGTACTATAAAAAAATAGAGACATTTATTGAAGAAGATACAAGAAACTTTGTAGATAGGACAACAATGCCTCAGTTGCCTTCTAAGTAGGCACCTTGGGACCTCGCACAGTTCTCCCAATCACCGTCAGCTACCCCACTGCATTTTCTTGAATCTCATCGATGGTGTGATATCTCTTTCCTTTCAAAGGTGATTTTAGTTTTGGGGAAAAGTCAGAAGTTACAGAGCACTCGATGGTGTGATATCTCTTTCCTTTCAAAGGTGATTTTAGTTTTGGGGAAAAGTCAGAAGTTACAGAGCACCAAATATGAGCTGTAGAGGGTCTGAGTCACCTGGATGATTTGATATTTTGGCCGAAAAACTCTGCATAAGACATGATACAAGAATGAGCTTGTTCTCGTGATAAAGCTGCCAAGCATCAGTTGCCCATAACTGTGGCCATCTTCATCATACTGCATGTCTCAACCAACAAAGAACATTGAAGTGGTACTCTTTATTAATTGTTTGGTCTGGAAGGGCATACTCACAATGAACAGTGCCTTCCCAATCAAAACACACAGTTAGCATGGTCTTGATCTTGCTTCAACTTCTCCATGCCTTCTTTGGGTGTAGAGAACCAGGCAACTTCCATTGGGATGGCTGGGCCACGATTTTTTTTTATCATAGCCGTAGAAGACCTACAATTATGACCTTCTTGAGGAAATCTTGTTCATTGGTAGTGGTTTGAATCAAGTCATTAGCAACTGCAGCACAATGTTCCTTCTGCTCTGGTAGCAAAAGCCACAAAACAAATTTTGTCATGACACATTTCATGCCAAGATCCTATGACAAAATACATAGGATCGTATCAGACACAGTTATTTTTGGAATCCCCCAATCAGCTTCTAGTTCTTGCACTGTATCTGATCTTCATTGATTGCAGCCCATATACATTCAACATTCTCAGGTGTTCTGCTTGTTGCAGGCCTTCCAGAATGTGGATCACATTCAATAGAGTCTTGACCATCTTTGAAGAATTTGTGTCGCACTTTTATTTGCACTGCACTCATTGCATTATCCCTGAAAGCCTTCTGAATCATCCAAATAGTTTCCACAGAGGAATTTTCAAGCTTAATGCAAAATTTGATGTAGATCCATTGCTCTACTCCCTCAGTTATTTTTAATGTAATGACCATACAGTGTACATGCTCATTCATCAGTGTCTACCACCCCCACTGACTAGTAGAGTGAAGTCTTCATTGTTCATGTATGTGCATTCCAGTCCACTCACCTTGGCTACCCAGTTACATCAATGTCACGCAAACCATTCTCATGATATTAACAATGGTTGGAATTTTTCTGGACAGACTATGGACATAAATATACATATTTATACACACATAAACATGACATCTAAAGTCATGAAAAAGTAGAATCATTATATATTGCAGTAAAAAACAGCCTTATACCTTGTAGTTTTCAAGTGCAGTATCTCATTGTTGTCATTTACTAGCATTTATAACGTGTCTGCCATGATTTTAAGTATCTCATATGTATTACTTCCAATCCACATGCCAGCTGTTTTTGGTAGCTATTATCATCTCCATTTTGCAAAAGAGAGAAACCTGAGATTCCATAAAGATTGTTTATCCAAGATTCCATGCCTACTAGTTATAGAATAAGGGTGCTCTCTCAGTGCAATCTCCCAGAAGATATATTTTATCCACACAAAATTAAAGACCACTAATTGATTTCCATAATAATGACCTTAGTGTAAGTATATAACCATTAAACTCCATTTAAGAAAGGAGGTGAATAACTTAGATAATATTCCAAACAGAGGTTATTATTCTTTTTCCTTCCATGATACTTAGAAGCTATTTTTAAAAAACTTATTTATAGAATTCACTTCCAAAGAGGTTCAGATAAATAAAAAATTAATCTATCATCTTCTTTGGCAGTGCTATGGCATAAATGAATTGACCAAATTGAAGGTAGAGTAGATAATATTCTAGGGCTCAAAATCATCAGAATCAAATAGTTCTTTCACAGGGAAATTCCTAATTAATCTCTTCTTAATGACAAATGTGAAATATGGACAGAGATTTATGCATAAAGACATTTATTCCATGTATTTTACAATGCTAAAATTTTGAAATAAACTAAATTTAAAATAGTATTGGTTAAATGAAACACTGCTGATGTTAAAACAATAAAAACATTCACAAACAGGAGAATTAGTAAATTGAGGTATATGCCAATTTTATATTATACAATGATTTTAAAGAGAATAAACTGTAATACACAAGAACATAAATGCAATTTCTTCCACTTACAGCCATTACGTGGAACAAAATAAGTCAGATGCAAAAGATTACATATAACACATTTCACATATATTATATATACACATATACATACACACACATATGCATATATGTGGCACAAATAATGCCCCTTCTTTATCTCAAAATCTTTTACTATAAAACCTAAGTATGTAATTCTGTAACACAACCATATCACACTCCCACATGCCATATGACATTTTAGGTGAAATATTCAAATGAAAACTATAAATTACTACACCCATACTATTACCCTACCAACTACACTCAAGTGAACCTTACTTCTTCCAGAATACACACACACACTTTTGAACATACACATGTTTGTTATTCTCATTCAAGAACAAACATAACAAACTTACAGCAATAGAAGTTAAAACAGCAGGTCCTTGAGTGAATATAAAGTTGTATAAGGATCACTTTTAGGTGCTGAAAATATACATCTTGATCTTGCATCTGGTAAAATGTGTGTGTACCTACTTAAACATTCGCTGAACCAAACACTTGAAATTACTGCACTTTATGCTCCTTACTAATGTAATTTAATCTTATTAAAGAAGTAAACATATAAATTATCTGACCATTTGCAACTAGATTTTTCTGCCTTTCAAATGCCAGTGCCTTTACAGATGGTTAGTTTGCTAACAGAACCTCCTCTGCTCCGTTGTGGTTAAGTATCTGTGACCCTCCAGGCACAACAACATCAGCATGAATGTAGTATTTGCACTGTCTGCCAACTGCTTCACCACTGATGAAGAGGAAAATGTCACCAGCAACCATCACAGACTTTATTTTCCTAATGTGACTGTATTTTAAGTATGGATTATCATGAGACAGCCATGTGCACATAGTTCTAGTACTAGCAAATTCACCTTGTACCCAGGGCACTTCACCCTTTTTAATCAGAATCTCTTAGCACAACCTGAATATACACGTATAATGGTGTCTATATAGGAAACCATTTATCTCATTTCTCACCTGAAATACTTTTGAGAAACTCTAGATTTAACACATTAAGGATGGCAGAAGTTGTTCACCTTAAAATAATTTTGATGTAATTTCAGTACTTTTTGCTACATGATGAAGCCTCTATTAAAGCCCCTGATCTATGGGTTCAGAGAGCTTCCAGGCTGGTGGACATGCGGAGGCGATGGAAGGGTGGGATGGCCGGAGAGGGCAGGGAAACTCCACCCCCTTCTCACATACCTTACCTTATGTATCTCTTTCATCCGGCTGTTCCTGAGAGTTAAACCACTAATTTAGTAAGTAAACAGGTTTTTATTCTAAGTTCTAGCAAATTACACAAGGAGAGGGTCATGTGAACCTCCCATTTATAGCCAGTCAGTAACCCAGGGGGCAACCTGTACTCGGACTGACATCTGATGTTGTGGGCTACCAAGCCCTTAACCTGTGGGATTTGTTGCCATGTCCAGGTCAGTGTCCAAATAGAGCTGAACTGTAGGATATCCAGCTCTGTAGGAAAATTGCTGGGTGTGGGGGGGGGGGAGGGGAATAACAAACAAAATAACACACATTTGGTGACCAGAAGTATTGAGAGTAGAGTGTTTTGAAAGAAGAAATGTGACAGTGTGTCCTGGTCAGTATAGTATTTCCTAAAATATTCATCCACAATAGAACTCAGTACAGAACAAGACCATAATTATACACAGCTTGCAGGTCACTTAGAATCCCTGTCACAACTATTTAACTCCGCCACTGTAGTGCTATAGATAACGCATAAAGGAATGTGTGTAGATGTGTTTCGTTGAGACTTTATTTACGAAAAAAGTGGCAGAATGGATGTAGTTCATGGGCCATATTTTACCCATCACTTCTTTAAAAAGAAAAATCAAATGTAAAAAGTGTTAAATTCATGGGCAATGTTGCTTTTTAGTCTGGTATATGTTTACATATGAGTTTTGATACCTGTTTCAGTCTTAATCCATAGCTATTGACTTCCTATTATTAACATATTTACACTTATTCCCAGTTTTCTTCACCGAAGTCCAATGCTTATCAACTATATTGTATTACAATATTTTACAAGTTTCAACATTAAAACCAAGACTTATTCTCCTCTGTGGTCTGTCTTCCTAACCAACAGTCAAGGCACCCTAAAATAGTGTAAAAATACCTGTATGTATTGCTCAGTCCCTCCAAAGAAAGAGAGAGAGAAAAAAAAAGAACTCATGGACACAGACAACAGTGTGGTGATTACAGGGAGGAAAAAGTAGGTGGAAGTAGAGACGGTTACAGGGGGAATAAATGGTGATTAAAAATAAATATACATGTATGTAAAGGAGCAAACACAAATATGGAACTCAGCAGCCAGCAAAGACAGTCCACAGCAGGTCTATTTTATAAAGTGATTAGAAAAAGAGAATTTTAATTCCATGGCCTTTGTTCTATTCCAGAGCCAGTGTCAGACTAGAACTCACCACATGTTTAAACACCCTGTCAGCACCCTGGAATTACTGTCTCCTCTCTCCCTCCAATGTGAAGGAGCGAGAGAAGATTTTACTGGTGAATTACACAGACAAAAGACATATATAAACAAGGTGTCCTCTAAAACTGGACAAATATTTGCAGTGAACTTCCAAACAGACAAATTAGTAAATTGCACGATATGTTTTACCACATATATGTTTGCCATCCTGGGAGAAGAGAGGAAGAAATACCATAAATGGCAGATGCTACCCACCCACGTCCTTGCTCTGCTGGCATCGGGACCCTGTGATGTGTACAACTTCCAATAACCCCTACCAGCCTTTCATTCCCTGGGGATTTTCTATGCCTCTACAGCCATTTCTGCTACCTGATTGACAGGGTATAAGGGCAAGGAAATTAATGACTCCAGGGACAGCACTCAAACAATGGCTTACATGTGTTCATGTTTTACATAGAACTCTGCTCCCTTGCCCACACTGAGTCCCTTTTATACAAACCCCACAATTCTCCCAGCAGGATTAAGCTTCAGCTGACCATAGTGGTACATAACTGTTAATTCTCCATTCATTGGTTGCCATTCCTTCACCTCCCATGTCCCAAAGCAGGTATTATTTTTTAGGATACCCATTTCACACATCAGTAAACTGAAGCTTAGAGATTGGTAAAAATCCACCATCTACAAACACAGAATTTCCTGGCTGTGGAGTCCTTGCTATTAGACACTTTTAATCTTTCACTGTAATTATTTTGTAGTTTATTCTTAAGAAGCAACAGGACACAGAGCCCAGTAGCATTAATAATGAGCCTTTATCTTGCTTGCTCTATGCTAGATATCGGTATCATCTCACTTAATCTTTATAAAGTTCCATAAGGTAGGTACTATTATTAAATATCTTTATGCAAAAAACCCCCTGATGCATGGAAAAGTTAAATAATTCAGGGTGGTCATATCAGGACTTGAACCAATCCATCTAACTCAAATATACAAGCTTTTAAAGCATTTATCCTGCCACCTCCCAGAAGAGCAGGGCTTCAACACTGACTTTTCAAACAAAACAGTTCTGCTTCTCCTTGGCAGAACGCAGCAGAATCATTGCTGGAAGTCCATGGACATTTCCTAATGATTTTTTGATCTGACGATAACGATGATAATGATGTCAACAATAATTAAATTTGATCTATTTCTTTCTGTGCTAAATGCCTTAGATATCACCATAACAAATATTCTCATGATCTAGTGTCATATCTATTATGTGTTAAAGATTTAAAAAAAAAAAACTGAGGCTTAGTAGTTTAAGTAGCAGTTTCAAGATCACATGCACAGTAAGTAAAGGGGCCAAGATTTAAAGGTAGGTTTGCCTAAAGCCACAGAGTTTTCTTGACACCTCACTGCTTCAGTGGCCCACCCATTTAAAGATGTCAAACTAGGTGTTTCACAAGGCTAGCTTTTGGGAAGTTTCATTTTTTAATGAGACAGATTTCTTCCCACGGGTTTGCCCCCATCTTGTTTACTTCCGCTGTGAGGACCTTAATTATCTCACCTTGCCTTTTGGTAAACTTTGTTGACTTCAAATTATACTCAACACCCCCCACAAATGAGTGTCTTGCAGACCTCCCATTGGCGGGGTGCTGGGGCTGAGGCAGACAGGCACCCCCACTGCCAACAGCTTCTCTTGTCCACAGAATCTTCCTTTTTCTCCAAGAAACCCCATTTGCTAAGTAGGTTATTTACAGATTTGTTGTTATTTTTAAAATATTATCTCTCTTTACATGCAAAATGACACCATGGCACCTGTCCAACCATTTTGTCTACCCCAAAATCTTGAAGGCTTCTCAGAGTCTTAATTAGGTGTTGGTCTTTTCTCCCAGGAGAGCCTTCCTCACCTTTCACCTTTCTACTCTTGCAATTTGGTTGGTATCTGTCTTTCTCTCTGTCACCCTCTCTTTCCCTCCCTTTCTTTCTCTTTCTTTTCCTTTCTTGTATCCAGACTAACACACAAGAATCCATAGTCCTGCCATGCATTTTGCTCTTGATCTGGGCAGGTAACTTAGTTGGTTAGAGGATCATCCCAACATGCCAAGCAAGGTTGCAGGTTTGATCCCTGGTCAGGTTTGATTCATATAAGACTCAACCACTGAGTGGGTAAATAAGTGGAACAACAGATCAATGTCTCTCTCTCTCCCTTCCTCTGTTTATAAAATCAATCAATTATAAAATTGCTCTTAAGGCATAAGATTTTATTAAATTTACTCATAGGCAAGTATTAAAATAAAAAGTTTTATCTCCATAGGGCTATTTGCCTTTAAGCCTCAACTGCAGCTTGCAGAATGAAAAGTTTATTTCACTTAAAGGAATTTTATACATCAGTGACCAGCTATTGCAGGTGTCTTTCTTAAAATCCTATACAAACAAATACAATCTGGCCTGGTTAATGAATAAGGAAGGTTTGAGGGGCATTGCCTGGCATACTTCAATAGGCATTGGCCACCGTGATTATTTCCCTATGGTTTGTGATTAAGTATGCACCACTTGGGACCTACTCAGAAACACAGACGAGAAACACCAACATTGCAATAAGCAGAAGCTACACAATAACTGTATCGCTTTTACTTTCCAAACACATTTATCAAGACCTGGCAAGACATTGCTCCCAATTGAATAAAAAAAACTAAGATCAGTGTCTTTTCCTCATGGGTGTTCTGTTTCTGCCATCAAGAAAATGTCAAGGCTGACACCATTTATTCACAGCACTGATAACCCAGCAACTTTGCTCAGCATCTCTGTGGCTCTCGGGAAAGATTCTTTGATATGGGACCTTGCTTTCATATCCATGTCTCTCCCTCTCTCTCTCTCTCTCTCTCCCTCTCTCTCTCTCTCTCTCTCTCTCTCTCTCTCTCTCTCTCTCTCTCTCTCTCTCCCCCCCCCCCCGCCCTGGGCAAAAACAGTCATGGTGCAACAGCCCAGGGCCCGGTTACCTTTCCCTCCCTTCCTTTCAGCATTCGTTCCTCTAGCTGAAGTCTTGGCTACCAGTTTTCTGAGGATCTGTCCAACTTGCAAACCAATCCCTGTTGATTCTCTTTTCTGCAGGAAATTTGCTTCTATAATTGCCTCAGGGAGAAGAAAAGCTCCAAATGGAAAGGAGGTAGCACTTTCATTTGCAAGGATTCTACTGGGGAAGTTTAAACATAATATCCTCACTGAGAATGTCATTAGATTTTACCTGGCTCATTCCCATGGAAGCTTTAGGACTCAGCTGAGAGGTCAGCTCTCCTGGGAAGACACCTTGACCTGCGGGCTTTGTTAGTATGCTCTTCTCAGTGGATCTGAACTCCCATTCACTGTTGTTCTTAACTCCCAGGGTTTTAATTTTTCAATTGTCTGCCCCATTGGCTGTAAGGTCTTAAGGGCAAGTCTGTATCATATACTAACTATATCTCTACAGTCCTAATACCTAACTCAGTTCAGCTAAGGTAAACATTTTATTTAAAGGGGGGAAAAAAACATTTTTATCCATCAGTGGAATTCTGGGGGGAGTCAGGTGTAGTTTAGCAAAGTCGGTTCATTCTCATTTTTTCCTCTGAAAATCTTTAAAGTCATGTTGTAGATTAATTTGGCAATTTCAATCATGCTGCAGAAAATTTTAATCGCAGCAAATTTATTGAATTTGATTCTGATTGGAGAATTTCTTTTCCTATCCCAAAGCTCTAGTGGCTTGCAAGTAATATACTACTTCTAAGTATACCTGGGTCCCAGAGAGTCAGAGAAAAGAAATAATGGATAGAGTGCCCCTGCTGTTCTTGTTGGTAATCCTCATATCACTGTCATTGTGAAACTCAAACATTTACATATGTGGGATGAGGACAGGAAGAAAAAAAGAGAGGACCCCAATAGTTCTGGAACTCTTGCTTTCTTGTGGGTAGCGTTGCAGACCAGTGGGCCTAATCAGTTCTACCACGCTGAGGCAGACACCATCAGTAAACTTGGACGTTAACTGGTGTGAAAACAAAAGCACTCTTTCCCCTTAAGTCTGTGGACACTATTTCCAGCTGTAACACTCAATTGTCTTCTGCGTGGGGTTAGCGGAGCCCTGAAGCAACCTGCAAAGAATAGATGGAGGCAAATCCTAATGTTACTGTTGGATGAGACCTCCTTACAGAAGGAGGCCTTGGATGGGATGTGGTAATGAACCAGAGAACTCAGCACTGCCTAGGGATTAATAATTGCCCTAGAGGACACACAGAGATAGAGTCCTGAGGAAGTACAGGGAGTTGACATTATCGACAATGCAAGATTTCGTTGAGGGTATGAAGTCAGAGGAAGGAGGAATGAAAGAATGAACTCTACTGTGGTGTGTGCCTGCCTCTGGCCTACTGCAGGGGCTGGGCCTCTCAGAGACAGACCTGCTAGGACAAGAAGAGTCCAGCCTCACTGACAAATAGAGCCTCCAAAATAAGTGCTAGAGACTAGTTTTTTGGTATTCAACTCCACCTTAGAGATAAAGTATTTTAAATAAATAGATTATATTAAATTATGCCTATCCATCATACAAATTATTCAAGCAATGCAAAATCTTCAAAGACAGAGGGAAAAAAGCATGCCTATGACAGTCATTTATAGGTCTTCTAAAATGTTTACAGTTGGAGAACACCATTCCAGATGTGTTTCCTTGTAAAAAAGGCAAATAGAAACATTACCAATCAGAAACATTGAAGAACATTGTGATTATACTTATTAAGCTATTATTATAAAAGTATCAAATTTAATTTTACTCACGCAAGAAACAAGTTAAGGAGAAACTGAAGGAAACATTGGCTTCCTTATAAAAAAATACCTTGAGAAAAATAGATATTAAATGGTGACCATGAACATATAAGATTATAAAAAGATACAACTAATAAAAAATAAAAATTTGCTTTATATATTTTATAAACTCATATTTTATGTTTAGTACTTAGTGATCCCCTGCTATGAAAACTGAGGCAAGGTAGTCTTCTTTCTACCAAGTTTTATTAATTACATTGTTTTTACATCTTCAAGGTTTATATTTGCATAAAGTGATGCCAATCTAAGGGCCTGAGCACAGACTCAAATTTAAGATCCAAAGTAATGACTTCTAATATTTACTCGGTATTGTTAACAGCATTTTCAGCAAAATATTTATTTAGGAACTATGTAGTACAGACATTTTATTCTATTTAACAATCCCTCTTTTTTATTTCAACCAAATTACTGAGGTTCAAAAATGATTCTGTCACTTTAAAGTTGTATGAACTTGAGTACATTACTCAGTTTTAATAAGCAGTGATTTCCCCTTCTGTAACATAAAAATAATAAAGGAACTACATTGCTGAGTTATTGTAAGGATTAAATGAAATAACTTATTTATATCTAGTACTTAGCATAGTGCTTTACAGTAGTAACTGGTCAATCAGTGATAGTTATATGTACTTGTTATTAAGGTTTTTGTAAGTTTTCCTTTCTTGTCTACCTACCTCAACCTAAATTTGTAAAACATCCTTTACCAAAATATGTTCCTGTGATACTGAATTTATTGGATCCCATGTTCTCTGGTTGAATGCATTTACCCAATTTTACAAGGACTGACAGTCTTTCCACCTGATTAATTGCAGTCTTTTGAAGAATCCCTTTAATGTACCCTCAGACTGAGAGGCATTTACTGATTTTCCCCAGGTAACTATATTTACCCTTGTCCCATGCTTCCATATTGTGCTGCAAATTCCTGTATTATAGCTTATTATATAGTATTGTTTTTGTGGTCTCCATTTTGGTCTCACTTCAAGACAATACATTTCTTTTTAAAATATTTTTTAAAAAGGGACAATTTTGTCTATATATACTCAGTCCCTGACATCATCATCATCACTGTCATCACACATCATCATGGTCACAGAAGAGTAACTTTATTGTGTTTTATCATTTAAGAGATATTCAGTTCTCTCAACCTTACATATATTATATGAACATTGAATCTTCCTATTGGTTGTGAGAGGCATTAAATGATTCCCAGGTTACAGCATGTGAAAAGGAGGTAAAAAATTGTTCAGAAACTTGCCCAAGGTCACACAACTAAGAATAACAGAGCCATGATCTGTAACTCCAGAGCCCAACTCCTTAATGCTGCACATCCTAAAAACAGTAGACATTCAAATGTTTTATGAATGAGTACTTGATCCCTAAGTTAACTTTTAGCCCAAACACCAGTATATTTTCAAAGAATTATTAATCAACTCATAAGTCATGCAATATGCTAAGTGCTGTGGAGGATGAAAAACAACTACTATGTAAGTCATAGATCCTACTTTCAAGCATCTTATAATTTGGTTGAGGAAAAAAGGGTAACATTTTTAAAAGCAAAAATTAGATAACATATGTACACTAAAATGGATTGCATTGAAATTAAGAAATGTTAAAACTCAGTGAGGGCCAGAGAATCTGGAGAATAACAGCATGAGATTATTTTAAAGAACCACTAATGTATTATATTCTACTTTAAAATTCTTTTTTTCCTAATTCTTCTAGTTTATAAATGCCATACTCATGAGTTTCTGTGAGTTTATCAGGTAAACAATTGATAGAAACAGTTAAAAAGTTGCTGTTATCTCATAAAGCAGAATGTAAAAGCTATTTTGTGTGTGTTTGAATTTTGCATAAAAAGAGGAAACTGAATATATTCACTAGCTTTAAAATATTATCCTAAATATAAAAATATGAAGGTTTAAATTATTTATATTTGAAACTTGAACACTTGCCTTTATTTGTGATCTGTTATGTGGTTTAATACCCACTATTCCACTGACATATGGAGAAACTATAAATTGTGACATAGTGTTTCACTATGTGAGTAAGCATTTGTACCCAGTTATTTCCACTAACAATCAACACAATGATTAACATAGAAAAGCATATTGAAGATTTAGAAAAACTCAATTCAGAAGGACCAAAGACATTTCTTTCAAAAATGCCCATGCCAGGAGGTCCAAAATTACCTAAATTAACTAATAGATGTCCATTACATGTATATTTTATGCAAATGACTACCAAGGAAAGTCAAACAAAACTGTGCTATGAGTCCCCACCTTTCAGAAAAATTTGCATTATATGCTTTAGCAGGGCTGAGGATGTGAATAGTGAAACATAAATCCCCAAAACTGTGTTTTTTTTTAATCTAAATCAAAATTAAATATGACATTTTTCTTACACAAAAACTGAGTAATTTAAAAGCTTAAAATTCTATCCTGGTAAACTAATTCATGCTTTATTATATTTTTCCTAAAATAACTGCCAAATTCTCTAATTAAACTTGAAGTAACTCAATATGTTATTCAGATTATGGCTTTCGACAATACGATAAGCCAAAGATTTAACCTTACTACGATTAGAAAGTTTGCTATGTTGTGAATGTGTGTGCGTATGTCTGAATTCTTCTTATCATCTGGCTGACATATAATTTTTACTAATTTAATTCTTTAAAGATATTCACACAGTTATATTGGTTGACTAGATGCCTATCTTGAAATTCTTATTGATGAATTGAACACTTTCTTTAAAAGTAAATATATATTCGAATACTCACCTTTCTGCATTTTTCTTTCATAAATAAAAGTAGCAACAGACGTATTCATGGTTTTTTCCAAAGTAAAAAAAGAATTCTCATTTTGAGGCAATGATGTATTTATTCCTAAAACTTGTTGGAGGGATGCTTAAATCAATTGTGTACAAAGGATTGAACATGAAAATAGAAAAAATCTATATTTTTGTCATTTTTGTTCTGTTTTCCATAACTGCATTTTTTATTTAAGAGTAAATTTATCATTGTCATTCCTACACAGAGATTGGTGGATACAAAAATAACGAAGAAATTAAAAATAAAGGAAAAGTCAACAACACATGTTTTGAAGATTTTTTAAACTTAATTTTATTGTTGTTCAAGTACAGTTATCTTCATTTTCCCCCCACTACTCCCTCCCACCCCAGTCATCCCCACCTCCCACCCTTGATCCTACCCCCATTTGGTTTTGTCCATGTGTCCTTCATAGATGTTCTTGAAAACCCTTCCCACTTTTCCCTGCCAGTGTCTCCTCCCAGTTCCTCTTTGTTTACTGTCAGTTTGTTCTTCATTTCAATGTCTCTGGTTATATTTTGCTTGCTTGTTTGTTTTGTTGACTAGGTTCCATTTAAAACAATGAACAGAAGGAGTATATGAGTTACCAGAGGTAAAACAAGGTCTGAGAGTCTGGAGACCCAAAGGCTAAGACTACTGGTTCTACAACTAGCAACATCAATGATCTTCAGTTAACCACAAAATCACTCTGGACAAGTTTTTTAAATTTTAAAATAAAAAGGTGGGACCAAACAGTGTGGAATGATATGCTCAGACCTCAAAATGAATAGCTACATATTTTACTCCAAGAATATAGGATGAAAGGGAAACAAGGATATGTGATACTCAAACAAAGAAAAAGTAAGGAAGAAAATGAAGTAACAATTTAGCAAAATAATTTAATCATGGGAAAATTATTAATGATGAATGAGTGAAATGAGGGAAGGTTTTTACCTGGCTCTTTCCATATTTTCTTTCTTGTACTTAATGCTAATCAAATAAACATTTCGGTCTTTATTCATTTGTTTATATTTTTGTTTAGTAAAATGGTAGACTTCTAGGAAATATAAAATAAGTGTGGGAAGTATATGTCAATTAAAGAATGAGCAGGAGAAAAATTAGTTTCAGGTTGCCCACCTTAAATTAATGGTTCTGTAAATAAACCACTTGAGCACATTTTCAGGGGAAATAAGGAAATTTTTAAAAACAGTTTGGTCCAAATAGTTTTTATCAGTGAACAGTTCTCTTGAAATTAATGTACCAGCTCTTCTTCTTCTTGTTTGTGCGTGTGTGTGTGTGTGTGTGTGTGTGTGTGTTTTAGTGCTCACCTGAGGACATTTTTTTCCATTGTTTAGAGAGAGAGGAAGGGAAAAAAGGAAGGATAGGGAGAAACATCAATGTGAGAGAGAAGCATTGATTGGTGCACACTGATTGGTCGTCCCCCATACCTGCCTAGATGGGGAACTGGTGCCCAGACCAGGGACTGAACTGGCAACCTACATTTGTGTCCTGACCAGGAATTGAACTTACAATCCTTTGGTTACTGGACAACTAAGCCACCCTGGCCAAGGCCCAATTCTTCGTTTTTCTGAAGTGACCCAAAGACCTAGGGCTTTGGACCTAAGTGTATATCCCAACATTACTGTTGAGAATGAACACTTTTTTCTCCATTTAGAAAGAAATTTCAAAATGCTTCAAATATTTACATATACTAGTTATATCAATTAGTATAAATGTAGCATGGCATGACAGTGACTGTATCTTCTTTTCCAAAGTGTTATTGAAATGATAGATCTACAACTCAATAAAAATCCTTACTCATTAAACAGTAGCAAACACTTATGATATAACAGGCATTTTTCTAAGCATTTTATATATGCTAATCACTTTGTCTATGCTAGGTCACTTAATTCTCAAAGCTGTCATCACAGTGATTAGGAAACCGAGGCAGTAGTTTTTATAACTTACTTTATTTCAAAGGTTGGATAAACCAAAGAGCCAGGATTGAAATCTACATGGTTTAGCTCCAGATATCTTGTTCTTAATGCACTAACAGCATCGTGATAAAAATATGAAAGAAAGAAAATTGTAAAAGGCAATTTTTAAAAATGTGTCAGAAACTACGGAAGGTTGTGAGTGCCCAGCCTGGCCAAGTACAATACACAAATGAATGGCCAAAATGAATTTAAGATGAAATAGGAGGTCGGTGCTATTAAATACCATTATAATAACCCCTTCTTTTAAATCACTTCAAATACTTAAAAGAAATTTTAAACAACCAAGAGTTTAAACACAGCAGGCTGCAGAATATATTAATGATGCCACCGATGCACGTATGTCCACATGACACTGGGACACAGATGGATCATTTCATGGGGTCATATGTTACCTAAGTTAATCCTCATGATGATGCTAGAACACAGAAGTCTTATCACCTTCTCTACTATAACCTTATTACCATCCCTATTTTACAGATTAAAATAAAAACAAAACAACGCCGAAGCACACAGAGATGGAGTAACTTGCCCAGGGACACAGTAATTAAGTGATGAAAACTAGGTCTTCTGGCACCAGATTCAATACAGCCTACCATCTTTCTAAACTACTTCTGGATTTAAAGTACAGCCAGACTGGTTACCTGTGGATACACTGATCTGACATCCAGATGTGCCAATGACTTAGATACACTGACGCAGGGAAGATTGGAGAAGAAAACACATCTATACTCATAAATTACTGGCACGTCACGCTTGCAGATAGACTGTCCCTCATTGTCAACAGTCATGTGGCCCAGTTTAAGGAATGGCCATTGATTCTTTTTATCTGAGCATCCTTTGGAGTTTTTCTCTAGGTGTAGAATGTCCTCTCAAAAAGTATAATAAATTGGTGGGAGCTTTAAAATGCTGAGGAAAATTGTTTATGTAATAGTAAACAAAAAGAATGTTGTTATTGAAATGAGGGTCATTCTGAATGAAACTAGCATCACTAGGAAGGCAGGAAAGAGCAATGATAATAACAACTTCATTTTTAATACTATCTTTAGCTATTGATTAAAAAGTTAAACGATATGTCCACTTCCCAAGTCATTTAGGAAAGAAGCCCTTTTCCTGAGTCATTTCTGGTCTTAATCATTTGCAAGGATGAATATGGAAAAGAAAGTGGTATCAGCAGCAACTAGAAAAACAATCTTCTCTTTGAAAAGAGTTGAAGCCAGTCCCCAGACTCCATTTAAACTAACTTGAGTGCTTTATTCATAAAGATGGCTTTCGAAATCTACAGAGGCTGCATTTTTTCCTCCAGATCTTCGGGGAGCCTTGTAATTCCCAGTGCCAAGGGCACACGAGAATCTGTGATCTGAAAGCAACTCAGCTCATCAGCATTAATTATTGCTCCTCCAGGCTTGTAAAGGAATATAATCAGATGCCTGATGCAGAGGCCCCAGCGAGGATGCCACCTTTCTCTCTGCCTGCTCATTTCCAGCCTCCTTCCTTCTCCCATTAACTGTTGGCTTTCCATGCTTTTGATTTTCATTTTCTCCCTGGTTGGGCACATCTGCCTTCCTGGCTTTGGCTAAAATGTCTATGATGATGACTTCTAATTATACATTTCTGGCATCAGTCTTTTTCAGAAGTTCCACACCTGTATTTTTATCTCCATAGAAAACACAACTCAAACCACTCAATTCAAGAGGCTCACGCTATTGTTCTACCCTTGAACCCACACCTGTTTTCCCCAGACGTTCCCTCTCTGAGCCCGTGTCTCCACACTCTGCATAGCCAATGTTGCATAAAAAGAAAACCTCAGGCTCATCCCCAACTCACTCCCTCCTTTAACTCCCACAGTGACCCACCACAGCCAGTCAGCCACCAGGTCACCTCAGTCCTATCACAGGACCTTCTTTCTGCAGAACTGTTCCCCCTTGGGAACAGTTGCCTGTCAGTCTGTCCTCATTTTGTAACGAGATGATTCCCAGCCCCCATCAGCCTGATGTGAGGCTCTCACCATGCTAATCTCCCTGCAACTCAACATGTTACTTTCCTAAATATCAAATAGTTTGCTCTTCTATTTTCTAAATTTTTAGTGATCAGTCTATTACTTTTCTCATGCCAAAATACACTTTGCAAAGTAAAATGTAATGAAATACGTAAAAATCCAGTTTTGATCTCAAGTTACTTTTTAAAATATGAGTTTGCTTCATGTTGTTCTCAGTTTAAATCAGAACTCATTACCCTGGTGTTCAAGACAAAATCGCCTGTATCGTAGGCATCATCTCCTATCATTTCCCTATGGCCATTATCATTTGGACACATTGAGTTTTGTGCACTGCTCACTGCCGGTGCCTTTAACAATTCCTGGCACATAGTAAACACTGAATAAAGACTTGTTGAATGGACCAGTGAGTTGTTCACTGAAGCCAATCCTTGCAAAGAACTCCATATGCTCCCTGTTTGCCTTTGCACATGCTACTCTTTCTACTTGGACATCACTTTCTGCTCTTCTGGACCTGGATGCTAATTGCCACCCTTTCTGCAAAATCAACTGACCCTTTGATTCACTTATCATCAATTAACTCAATACATGTTTATTCAGCACATACCAAGAGCCCGGTGCATGAGCCACAGTCTAGTGTGGAAAACACTTAAGTTATTATAAAGCAATTGCACACTTCCTTGCAATATTTTCTACATATTCACACAGATATATGTGCCTCCTTCTGTCTATTGTCACAGAATCTGATGCATAACTAACATTTTTATATCACTCAGAACTATTATGTCAATTTATAAATATTTTTCTCTAAATTAGAATCTGATATACTTCTAGACTACGTCATACTACACTGTCCTCTCCTTGGAGCCCCCTAAAAGGAGCATACTTTCCAGGAAATAATAAAGCTCCAGTAAATAGTATTTATCTATATAATTATGCTGAGGGTACAATATAGTAGAATGAGCCTGTGCTTTCTGAACAGATTGCTGAGATGAAATTCAGACTATCTGACTCATGCAATTAGGCTGTGGAATGTATCTATTAACTTTCCTGGCCTCAATAGCATCTTTGTAAATCAAGTGGACAACACCTACTTCTTGAAGTTTTTGTATCATGTAAGAAATAAGATAAACTAGGAAACTGGGACATATTGATTACTTGTCAGCTGTTTACCTAATTTAGGAATAAAAACCATGATATTTGTAATTAAGCCTTGTTAGATTGGATAAGCAGAAGAATGTAGGCAACAAGTAAAGAATGAATGACTTAGTTATTAAGTCAGTTCTTCCTAGAATGAGAAACTCTCGGAGGACAGTGTTAGGAAAAAAATATACAGAAGAGGTAAAGCTATGTTTTAGTCAAGCTGAAAAAGAAAACTGAATAGTTCCTTACTCAGAATGAGCAAGAAGGAGATATCAAAATACTCTGTGTATTCACATTATTGTGTTAAATATAGTAAATTGTATGAATTTTTATTTCAGAGTATGAGTTTAGTTATTTTAAAATATATGTTGTCAATTTAAGCCTTAAATTTAAAAACACTGGAAGATACAATGTTCGGACTACCAGGAGCACAAAATCAATATTCTTGGGCTCAGAAAAGGCAAAACCAGGTAGAAACCTCCCAATACATTTTGCCTCAACATTGCTCATTTCTGTTTTTACACTTACTCTGATGGGCTTTTGATTCCTGTTGGGTTTCTTTGCAGATATTTCACTAATAACTGACAAAGTATACAGAAACAGAGTCTTCATTAGGTTAGGACTCCAGGACTTGCTGAGGCCAAGATTCCAAAGAGGGCATTTTTATAGACAGAGAGCTCAAATCAGAGAACATCACTCTCCAGGACAGTGTTTTGAGTTTGCTCTAACATAAGATGAACTCCTTTTCACAGACGAACTCTGAGAATATTGACTGACATCAAATGGTTCAATATTCCTCAAAATATATTTTTTTCTACAGGGTGTGTTTAGAGGACAGAGTTCAGCTTCAATTGATTTCCTGCAATTCTCATGGTTTTTATTTGCCATGTCTACTTTTTCCTTTCTTGCTTTCAAAGGTATCCACCCTCTTGACCTGATGAAGCTAGAAATAATGAGCAAATTCCCAAAGCAAGCTGTGTACTGCAGCAAAGGACAATTTTACAAAATCCTGCAAAATTTCAATGTAATCCCATGATGAAACACAAGAATCAAAATTTTAAGAGAACTATCCTACAGTAAATAAATAGGAACGAAAACTGTACATTTTTAATGGTTATTCAAGGCACCATGTTCAATATTTTATAAATGTGTCCTTATTTCATAGTCCCACACAATACCTTGGGGAAATTGTAAAAAGGAAGGCTAAGTAAGTGTATTTGTTCATGATTAAATAGGCTAAAATGAAGATACAGGACATGAATAATATCTATTCTGAAACACAGAATCGTTTCACAATATTTTACTACCCACAGAGTACCCTACTGTGAAACTCAAGAGCCACCTTGAATTTATGAGAACAATAAATTGGAGTTTTATTTTTTAAGGAGAAGTTTAAAAATAGGTGAAGGGTCTTTTTTGCTTTAAAAAAATTGAATCATGTACTAGTGAGTCAACTTACAATTTTCCTTGGTTCATGATTTTGTAAACAAACATGGCATCGCTTTTGGCAGTATGTCAGTCTGACTTGTTTTCACAGCAGAAACTGAATGAAGTCACAGAGTAGCTTTTCTGTTCAGGCCATAACAATATAATTTACAGCTTATTAGCCTTTTCTTATCATATTGATTTTTCATGCTGAAGGGCTTCCAAAATCACAACAGAAGCTAATTCTGTGCTACAGAACAACAATGTCATATTAATTGTTAAGGCATATGCCAATTCAGATATTGAGTTGATATTACAAAATAAACATTTGCTTCATAAAAACATTGGATTTATCCATGACTAGTCGTATACAATAAAGAAATCTAAAAAACAAAGAATCAAAAGTAAATACTTGCTAGGGCCAAGAATAAGAGCTCTCACCAAATATTGAACTTGAAAATTATCAGTGTGAGAAAGAAGAATCACTTGAATAATTGGAAAAGAAATTGATTGTATGAAGTGATGTAAGAAAAAAACACTAAGATTCAGGAACTATTTACAAATTATTTTTCTTTTACATGGTGGAAAATTTTCCTCACAGAATGTTTTTAATGCTAGGTCCTATATAAGAATACTTGTCTAGCACTTTAAATAGTATTTGAGAAGTCCTGCATTTCTTATCAGATAAGGTGTTAGAGCAGAAACTTCTTGGTACCATTTGCTGATTCCCTCAATCCAGACTCTTACTTTTTAAAGCAAATAATGCTTGGAAGCCAAAATAAACTAAAGAGCCTTTAATATGCTTCCCCCCCCCCTTTAAACCAATTCAATTTCAGTTTTTAAACTTGATCAAGAATCAAATCGTGAACACTGTGGGGGGGGCGGGAATTGATCATTTATTAAGGCAATATATTCAAACATAAAATATTACAATAGCAGTACAAAGACTCCCTATATGACTTCTCCAGTTGTTAATAGTTTACAACATTAATGTGAAAAATATTTCAGATTCTCCCAGAAAAAGATTATGTATAACTTCCATATAACTTCACAATCAAGAACTCAACATTGTTTCAACACTGTAATCAAATTCATAGACTCTTTCAAATTTTGCCAAATGTCCCAATGGTCTAGACAATATCTCTTTTTTTTTTTGTTTTGGTCAAGTTTCCTTCCTCCAATCAGGAGCTATTCTTCAGTCTCACCTCCCCTTTTATTTCCTTGAATGTATTGGGGTGACACTTGGTTAACAAAATTATACAGGTTTCAGGTGCACAATTCCATAACACATCATCTGTACACTGTGTTCTGTCTGTGTTCATCACCCCAAGTCAAGTCTCCTTCCATCATCACTTATCCCTGCTACACTCTCCCCTATTTCCCTTTACCCCTCCTCCCCCCAGCAGTCATCACCCTGTTGGCTGGGTCCATGAGATTTTTCTTACATTTTGCTCAAGCCCTCTGTCCCCCACCACACAGCCCCCTAACTCCCGGCCTTGCCCAGACAGCTGTCAGTCTGCTCTGTATGTATGAATTTGTCTCTATTTTTCTTGTTAGTTCACCTTTTTCGTTAGATTCCACACATGAGTAAAATCATAAGGTATTTGTCTTTCTCTGACTGGCTTATTTCACTTAGCATAATGCTCTCCAGGTCCACCCATGCTGTCCTGAAGGGTAAGATTTCCTTCCTTTTTATGGCCTTTATAGTAAAATAATATTTGAGAAAGGAGGCAAAAATATACAATTGGGTAAACATAGTCTTTTCAATTAATGGTGTTGGGAAAATTGGACAGATGCATGCAAAAAAGTGAATCTAGACCTTCTTACACAATGCAAGAAAAAACTCAAAATGTATTATAATAGCTATAAGTATTGAAATATCTATTTTCCTTTCAACCTTATCAGTTTTTCTTCATATGTTTTTGGACTTTGTTTTAAAGTATAATATATATAACATAATATGTATACTTATAATTGCCATATTTTCTTTCTTATTGTTGTTCAACTATAGTTGTATCTATTTCCCCCCACCCCCCTGGAGGTCCCACCCACCCCACCTCTCACAGTCAATCCTACCCTCTTGTTGGCTTTGTCCAAGCATCCTTTATACATGTTCCTTGATGACCCTCCCCTTCTTTCCCTCGTTTCCGCCCTCCCCCTCTAATTACTGTCAGTTGGTTCTTTATTTCAATGTCTCTGGTTCTGTTTTGCTTGCCTGTTTGTTTTGTTTATTAGGTTCCACTTATAGGTGAGATCATATGATATCTGTCTTTCACCTCTTGGCTTATAAAGGCAGATACCATATCTGCTTAATGTATTGAGCCTTTTATTATTAGAAATATCCTTTCTATCTAGTAACATTTTTATTTCGAAATCTATTTTATCTGACAGGTTATGGCCACTTTGCCTTTATTATGGTTGCTGTTTGGCATTTTAATCTTTCTCCATTGCTTCACATACATCCTATTGTGCCTTTGAATCTAAAACATATTTCCTGTAGACAGCATAGGGTTGGATCATTTTTCTTCATCCAATCTGACAATCTCTAGCTTTTGATTGGATGGTTTAATCTATTTAATTATTAATGTTATCATTGAGAGGGTATGTCCTTCTCTTTTTGACTTGGCCCTCTTGGTACAGAACTTCTACACATAGAGCCAGCTGTGATGGGTGGTCAGAGCCCAGGATTCTCAGCCTGCCATCCTGGAATGGGGCTGAGTTTGGTCTGGGTGGAGGATGGTAACCTCAGACATCTCCACCTTGCTTGTCTGGCATAAAATTCCTTCATCATGGGGCTAGAGGTGATGATTAAAACTTGTAGCGTGCCTCTCCTGAGATGACGTAGTGCTAGACTGGAAGCTTGGGGAGAAGGGGGTCTCTGTCATCTCACAGCATCCACCTGCTCAGAACTTCCAGAGTAGTTTAAGAGAGATCTGGGGGTGGAAAAGTGGTCATTGGTGAAATGCTTCAGACTTGCTAATCTTGCCAAGATGTAGTCAATTTTCTTGAATGAGTATCTCTCCATTTGCCGTGTGCATTGAGCATAATTTCAAGAAAATGTAAATGGCTTTTAAATTTTCTCCATTAAGTAGTTGTTCATTGGCAGAAGGTATACTGCACTCCTCCATAGAAAACCCCTAAATAGTAGTCCTATTATTCTACATATTAGAATAGCTATATTATAATATACAAGTTTATTTTAAAAATCTCTAAACTAAATGTATATAATTAGATGTACGATTTAGAACCAAAACATGTATTCATTTAATACTAAATATAAGTGACATCTCCTACATGCCTGGAACCAGGAAGTCCTAGTCCTTACAAAGATGCATAATTTATAGACCCTGACTTCAAGTTACCCATAATCTAAAAAACGATCTAACATAAAACTAAAAAATATATGTATTTATATATGTATATCTTCATAATAATAATTTGAAATGTTGAAATACCAACAAATTCAAATTTAGCCCAGTCACTGGTCAGCTTTTCTTTTTTTATGGATAATTTACCTAATTCATTTATTTAACTAACAATTGTTATGTGTACTAAAGTTTGATTACACCCTTTCTCTTTTCTTCCAAGTTTTAAACCACTGAGAGCAAAACACAAAATGAGACAGATGGAGAGAAAAATGGCAACATTATTCCTAGTAAAGTTGGACTAGCTAGTACAAATTAAATATCTGGCCACAACCAGACTTGCTGTTACTTTCCCTGATTTAAACTTGCTTACTCAGAACTGTTGGCCAACCCGTATCCACCTCCCACTGGAGTGGAAGCTAACACACACATACTACACGAAGGAACAAAGAGGTAAGAAATAAATGTATGGGCTTAGTAGGAGGATTGGCCCAAAGGAGTAAGTGTAGAAGGAGCTGAGCCACAAGTTTGTTCTGTCACCCAGTCTCAGCAAACAAATAAGTGGACTAGATGGACTTTTTACACGTTGAAATCTGTGTGTGTGTGTGTGTGTGTGTGTGTGTGTGTGTGTTCACAGAGAGATCCAGAATGCACAATTTAAATACAAAGTCCCACAATCTAGTGACACCACATTCCGAACCACTGTCTTCTCTAGCAACCATATGTCTCACTGCATTTAGTGACTGACATTACTACTTTATTTGGCTTCTTTAAGGACTCTTAGTGTTTGCATATAAATAAAAATAAGTAACTGAACAAAATTATGTTTATTTTTAAAGTTATTTTAAAACGACCCTTCTGGGATGCAGAAATGAAGTTTCTCTCATTGAACAGAATGAGTTTCCTTCGAATATGAGTTTTTGCAGTTGTCCCTTCCAGGAGATTGTGTTGTGCAGCATGTAATGCAGAAAGTCATATCTTACATTTTTCTCTGCTTTTTTGGCTATTTCCCATATTATTTCAAAACAAAACCCCCTAGCTGTTGTAGTGGCCAGAATGTGTTCTCACTGACCTACCCAGCTGCTCAATAGATGTCGAGTGTTACCATCTGATTTACAGCACTGTGAGTGAGGTTATGAGTCCATCAACCAACTCTGTTAGTATTTTATAGGTATCTAGCATTCTGTGTACATCTAAATTAGATCACAAGCTCTTTGGGGCAAGCACCTCATCACTGCTGCTTTATGCTTTGCTAAGCTCCATGCACACTCACCATACTCTATAAAGATTCTTGCAGAATATTTATGACAAGCCTAACATGGCAAGCAATTTCACCAGGGTCAGTGTACCTTGGTGGATTTAAAGCTATATAAATTACAGTAGCCACCTACTTTGTAATATTTTATCTAGAATAATCTAAGTTCCAAAGCAACTTTCAGCTTCTACCCAATTTTTTCTAGCTTCCTAACAAAACAAAACAAAAAACTCTGAAATGTCTCAGTGCTGGTTCAAAGTCTGTGTATGTGAAAGAACACAACTGTCAGAGTAAAATCATTCTAATTAGAATCCAGGTTTAAGGCAGATATATTTGAGCTCAAATCTCAGCTCAACCACTTTCAATTTGGCTTCAGACTTCTTTAAACTTCAATTTCATCACTTGTAAAATAGGAAGAGTAATAATAATGCCTACTTCCCAGGGGTGTTGTGAAAGAATGTAACCTAACACTTGGTTTATGTTCAGTACTTGTTAGATGGTAGAAATTGTGAGAGTAGGAACTATAATAGGAGTAGGAGTAGTGGTGACATTCGCAGCTATAAAGGTAAACTCCATGCAGATGAATCTGGAAAATCTAGTAAAGGCATGGTAAATAATTAGGGGTGGGACAAGTAAAGGAGATCTGCGAATGTCAATGTTTAATTGATATTATAAGAATATGCACTCTGGAAGCAGGCTTGAAATATGACTGTAATTACACCGAAACTTAAACAATTGTATGTTCCCAATTTAAAGAAAGATTGTGTTGACAGAATAAATATAGTTTCTAAGAAGTCTAGACAAATGAAAATCCGTAAGCAACAAGTTAGTAATGTGTCTTCTGCACTGATTAGAAGAAGGTATTCTGACCCGATAGCGGAATTTATGGGAATTGGGCAGGTATAGCCTCAGTCCAGGGATGGATATATCACGCTGTCAAACTGAGCCCCTTCTGAGATCACCCACGTATCTCCATTTGCTTCAATGCTATGCACCTCACGTACGCTTGTGATGAAAGTTTGGCAGTCAATGACCATTTCCTCTTAGGGCGTATTTGGCTCCCTTCTGTACTTATAATTAACAAGGTAGCAATTTACTTTATACACCAGCCTTTTTTGAATTGAGTAATCATTTCCAGAGATATTAATAAACTCAAAGGGATTTAATACAACAGAGTTATAGTAGAACCAGACTCTGGAATATTATAATGATATAAAATATGTCCAAATTTGTGAGTTTTCTCTGTCTGGTCATCCATTGACCTCACTAGATAGCACCTCTCTTAACTCTTTTTATATAACAAAATCTAAAAATAAAGGTAGAAAATCCAACTTGACCCTAGACTCCTCCAAGATAAAAATGTGGATTATAGAATCAGGATTTAGGACTCTAGTTAAGAACATGCGTAATTATTATTTATTTCTTACACTTAGAGCAAAAAATATATCTCACTAATACATTACATTCTTGACATTTCCAGGGGGCAAGGGGAGACAAATAAATTAAAAGGAAGAGAAATCAGCAGATAAAATTAAGTAGAGTAAAAGTAAACTGTGTTGATGCTTGTACTTTTCCTTTTACTCCAGGTATTAATTGGAAAGAAATGAGAAGAGAAAGAACCCTGGGGTTAAAATTAATAGGCTAAATAAAGGCTTAGATATAGACTATCATTTTAGCCTTTTGTTCTGTGAAATCATATGCCCTGCTTTATGATCAGGCCCAGCTTTCCCTTTGTGAAGTACTGGAAACTAAAGTGCTTCTGACACATTCAAATGAAAAGAATGTGGTGCTTTCTGTCCAACAAGAGCACTTTCACTATGGACAAATTCCACATGGTCTCACCACACTAGTGGATCAATACAAGGAGATCCATTGATTTACCTAATTTACATGGTGGTGGCTTCATAATTATAGGATCATTATTTCATGTATAGGCTACATGAATAAACTTAATTTCCCATTTTAAAAATTCAATAGATTACCTGAAAAATTCAGTTTCCCATACCATGTAAGCTTTATAATTTGTGGCCATGACCCACTCCAGAACTAAAGGTGGCATTTCTGAAATATTAAATAAAAATATTTGTATAGTTTCATATCTCAGAGGGTTTTTTTCCCTTTATGCTTAGTTAACACAGAACCATCTTGATTTTTTAAAAAGACTCTGCATGGATTTAAATGTAAATATGCATTTTTTTTTGTTTTTCATACTTTTTCTAAGAAGGATAAAGAGCAACCATAAAATGTTCAGAGTATATATATTCAGATTATATATATACAGAGTATATATACATATATGTATGTGTGCATATATACACATATGTATGCACAAAAAAGTTATTTCTTCTCAGGAGTTCCCTTAAGACACTGTTGTAATTAATACAACTTCTTTTGATTTTGAACAACACTGAATTAAAATACTTTAGGTACAATGGGGTGAGGTACAGAGCTGAAGTTGGCTTATAATTTTATTTCATATTCCTCATTGCCACAAAATGCCGACATGTAATGGAATGAGAAACCAAATTTAATTGCCCTCTCTTGTTAGCAGGTCTCTTCCCAGACCTGTGGCTCCACGGGGTAGAGAATCCCTTGGCATGCACGCGTGTGAGTGTACACTCCTGCCTGTACAGAGATGTTTTTGACACTGACAGTAACTATAGATATTAGGGAAGACACACAAAAAATAAATCATTTAAATACTTGGTGTGGTTATATAAATGCAATGTTACATTTTATCCTTACTGCTTTCATTTCTGTATAATTTCTATGCAGAACATAATTGGACACATAATTAAACTTGTGTTGGTTAGGTTTATATAAATTTTGTTTGATTATATCATCAAAATCTGTTCATTCGGTCATGTATACACTGCATTTTATAGGTTATTGCTCTTATAGCCAGGCCATCTGCTCACAAATTTTAAGACTAGAAAGCAACTGTAGTCTCAAGAAAGGTATTCTATAAAAGGGAAAGAGAAAAATACCTAAACAGTAAAATTATTTTTTTACAAATGAGGAGTGTAATTACATCTTAGAAAGTATTCTCTAATTAAGCAAAGTTATTATTATTAAATTCTAATTTCAACAAGTATGATTCCAGCTAATCTGTGAGAAATTATACAATGGTTATGAATATCAATAAAGACTAAAGTTGCTATTAAAAGGCTTGACTTTTCTGTTTTTCTCAAAATAGTGAATTTTTTGATAAGAGAACTATACTGCGTATATAAATAACTTAATTCATTTCAATTGATACAATTTTTAGGACATCCATAATCAATGAGCTCTGTTAACACTAGAATTATATGATTAAGGGAAGAATTTTTCATTCATTTTACTTTATTAGTCATTTATTCAAAATATATGGGTCTTTTTTTCCCCCTAACATGTATGGGTCTTGTATCTAATTAGTAGTAGGTGCTATTCTGCTTGCTGGGGAAACAGTGAAGAAAAAGAAATAGAAGATCCCTGCTTTCATGAACTTTCTATTCTAGGGGAGGATTTCAGATTTTATAAATGCCCTTTGGGTGATGTGAAGAGGTGCTTGAAGAATTTGAAAAGGGCGATATTGCCCCTGCTTAGCCTATGGATGGACAAGAGAGCTTTCTTAAGAGGAGTTTCATGACATGTGTCCTTATCACTTGCTATATTCTGTTTTGTTTGTAAATTTGATTCTGCTATACCCTTTCTTTTCTTCTTTTATTTGTTAAATAGTATTTGTAACTCACAAAATTCATTTGACATCTCTCTGATTGCAAGTTACACTTGAAAAGCTTTGACATGTCATGGCTGTGGTAGCAGTAAGTGACTGAGGTATGTTGGAAGATGTAATCAGTGAAACGCTTGGGTCAAGAAACTGATAGACCAGCAAATGGAAGGCTCATCTACATGGAGTTAAACCCCACAAGAATCACGACAAAATGTTTAGGAAAAGAATGCTAAAACCTTTTGGATATTTTTTATGTCAACACTAATTCTTGTGTCTTCCATCTTTATCTTTTACTATCCCTCTCAGGCCACATTTATGGATTCCACTACTCTGTTTCCATACTAAATTTGGTGCCATTTAGGGTTTTAGCCTTAGAGATCTTGTCACTGTGCATGCTTGCTCTGGGGAATATTGAGCACATCCATCCAAGACTCCAGCTTCCATTTATATAGTGACAAGACAGATAGGTGATGAGATAGATAGATAGATAGATAGATAGATAGATAGATAGATAGATAGATAGATAGATAGATAGATAGATGATAGATAGATGATAGATAGATAGATAGATAGATAGATAATAGATAGACTTAAGGTCTACAACTCTTACCTCATTCTCATATACATGTAAGCTGCGGTCTCACACATTTCATCTTTTTCCATCACTTTAATTTTCACATCTCCACACTTGAACAATTCTAACAAAACTGATCTTTCTTCCTGTAAGTCTTACTTTGAATAGTATTTAAGATAGAAAACTCCCATTTTCCTATGCTTCTTTTAATAAGACAGAAGGAAAGTCTTCCTGGGTATTCCTCCTAGATTTCATCCAAATGTTCTCTTTTCCTCTCGGATGCCATGGCCTCCCTCACGCCTTCATCACACATGTGGTTTATCTTTAGCTACAGCCTCCCATATCTCCTCCCTCCCTGCCCTTTAATAAATCACTCATAGTGCTGCCAGTCTCACCTTGTCCAAACATAAATCTGATTGTGTTACTCCATGTGTAAATGTCTAATAGGTTTTCATTGCCCAGAGAATGAATTCAAAGACATTTAGCAAGTTATGGAAAGTTCTGTAAAAACTGGGTGTTGCATAAAACCAGCCTCATTTCCCCACCATTCTCTGCCTATTCCCTACTCTCACATGTGTTCTATATATAACCAAGTTGTCAAGCTATTCACAATTTTACAGGAACAGTTTTATGCTTCAATGTTTTGTCAGATACAGTGTCTTCTGTTTGAAATGACTTCCCACTTCTGCTTTTTAGGTATAATTTTTCTCTGTGAAAGTTTTCCTTAAGTCTATATGAAACTGCTCATTCTTTCCTGCTTAATGAATTCCTCGATTATTGAATTTATCACATTAGATTTTGTTCATAAGTGTGTCTCATTCTCTTCCTAGACTCTGACCTACTTTTTGGTCATTTTCTTTTCATCTGTGGATCCCCAGTTGCTAACACACATGATAACACAATACATGCTTACCAAACTAGTGCAAGATAGAAAACATTAGAGGAGCAAGAACTGATGTAAGGGTCACAATGAATAGAGAAATTGATCTTTATGGTGTCTGCATGTATTAGAGACTTCAGGAAGAAAAAGCATTTAAACTGAACCTGAAATGATGAGTAAAATTTCAAAAGATGAGGACTGATAGAAAAGTAATTCTAGCCCTGCCCTGGCTGGTGTAGCTCAGTGGATTGAGCACAGGCTGCAAACCAAAGGGTTGCCAGTTTGATTCCCAGTCAGGGCACCTGCCTGAGCTGGAGGCCAGGTCCCCAGTGGGGGCCATGTGAGAGGCAACCACACATTGATATTTCTCTCCCTCTCTTTCTCCCTCCCTTCCCTTCTGTCTAAAAATAAATAAATAAAACCTTTAAAAAAAGAAAAATCATTCTAAATATAGGAGAAGATGAGGTGGAAAACAGTGCAAATGGAGAAATAAAGAGACAACTATTTGTATAAAAGTTGGGATCACAAACCTCTCACTTATCTTTTGAGTCTTGAAGTTTACTCAACTCAAAAGTGAAGATTTTAAAACTAACTTAAGCTGCTCACCAGATATATGTAGATTAAACTTTACAGATAATGACTTTTAGACTCAGTATAAACGGTGTTCTACACTATTTGTTCATGGAAGACTTTATGCTATACATGTTAGTCACTATGTTGTAAATATTCCACAGGTAAAAATTAGAACTCACTTGGAACTACTACTTATACTTGTTTTCTCGTCCTTCAGGGTGCCCAGTACATTGCTAAATCCCTTAATTATCTCAATAGCTAAAGAAACATTTGATAAACGTCACCTAGGTCATGCATCCTATCTAAAGAGAGAAGCTTTAAAAACATCCCATTGCAGCTGAAAAAAAAAAAAAAGACATGGGTGTTTTCTTTTCACGTCATTGCTCATGATTGAATTGAAAATTATGGTTAAGCAAAAGGAGCAGTCAGGGTGAAAAGAGGAATATATATATTTGCCATAATTTCCACTGCAAATATCAGGTTGGCCAAAAAGTCTGTTTAGTTTTTTTTCTGTAAAATAAAGGACACATTTTTCATTTTCATCAATAACTACTGATCTGGACATTTTGAGTATGTCATTATCAACTTCAGATGGTCTACCCAATCACAAAGCATTATCCAGCAAGAAATCTCCAACATGAAACTTCACAAACTACTTTTGACATGTTCGATCAGTCACAGCACCTTCTCTATACACTGCACAAATCTTTTTCTTTTTTGCATTTCAGAAAGTTTTTACCTTTCTTGAAATAATAAAGCATAACATGCCAAAAATGTTGCTTATTTTCTTCCATCTCCAACATTAAAATGGCTACACAAAAATTCATTAATTTGGTAATTTCTTTAATATATGTTGATATGACAGCTGAAACAATACAATCTTACAAAATTGTTTCAAATAAAGTTAGACAACTAAGCACTACTAGAGCCATCTTATGGGGAAAAAAACAAATGAACTTTTTGACCAACCCAATACAAGAATATCAAGAGACAAAACACTAAAACTGATAAAGGAATTCTGCATGACTACAAGATAATGTATTAATATACAAACTTATCAAGCTTCTTATACCCCAGTAATAACCAACTGCAAAAGCAATAAAATAATACATATGATTTATAATACCTTTACTTCTATCTAGAGTTTCTAATAATTAACCAAATGAAGATTGCTATACAGAGATTTTTTAAAGTAATAAGGAGAATAAAAAAAGAACTGAGTATATGTTCAGTTATACCTTCTCCAGAGTGGGAATGACTTAACATTGCAAAGATATAAGTGCTCTTCAAATTACTTGACAAAATTAAATTGAATTCCAATTAACTTATGTTTATAGACAAGGGGAAAAATAAAATAATTTTAAGATTTTTATAGAACAAAGTTTAGTGCAGAGGTAAGGTGATTTTCAAAGAACAAAAAGGGAAGATTTTTCCCTATCATGTGTAAAGACATATAGCCAATCTTTAGAAATTAAAACAGCACAATTCCAAAATAATAATAGATAAATGAAACAAGGAGACATAGACAGAATATAGAAACAGAAGCATTACGTAAGAATTAATGTACACCAATTTGAAAAGGACAAATTACAATCATCTAGAACAATGGCTTCCAACGTGCAGTACCCAGACCAGCAGTATTGGAACAACCTGTGAATTTGTTTGAAACGCAACCTTCTTGAACTTCATCTCAGACTCACTGAATCGGAAATCTGAGGGGCCCTATAATCTGTGTTCTAACAAGCCCTCTAGTTTGGGGATCGCTGGTCTAGACGAAATGGTACCACATCTGCACCATGTTCGCATCGAGCACTGGGAGACTATTTACAAACAGTTTGGTGATAAAGTTACAGAGGGCTGACTTACTTAGTCATAGGGGAAAAAAAGTAAAAGCAAAAAAGCTGTTTTATTTAAGTTTAGGCAGAGTTAATATTCATTCTGTACATGAGTTTTGATTGGCACTGACACTGACCTTTGGGAAGTTTGCAGCTCCTGGCACAAATGCTTTTAATCTGGCACAGATTTTTGACCTCATCTTCAACAGAAGGCTGGCATTTCTGATACACAAAGGCAAGCCTAGCTGACCTTTTTGCATTACAAGGATTGTCATGATTGATGGGCCTCGGCCTCTCTTTAAAGAGATGTGGCACTTGGCACCCTCACATCGCACAAAGAACCTTCCTCCTGTCCTCTGCAGCGTGAGCATGACAGATTGCCCCACGTGGTGATATCCGGAGATTCTGTTGTTTCAATGAGTCTGGATGATAATCAGCTTCCCGATGATGACTGACAGTGCGTAGACCGGCAGCTGCCAGTCTGATGTCCTTAGCTTGCAGTGACACTGCTTGGAAAGCCAAGACCTTCCTTGAGCAGTAACGAAAGTTGATTTCAACTAAGCAAGGAGATAACTTTGAAATACTTCATCTAGCCTACATACTTATGGCATCCTGCCAAGAAAATGGCACAGGTGAAGTAACAAAAATCCTGCCACCTTGAAGCTGCTATGGGGGATATTAATTTTAAGCTGTTTCTTAAGAAACGAAAGACTCAGAATCTTTCACCCTCCCCTCTTGCTTGCCCAGGAGATTCAGAAAAAGAAACTGCTTCAGGGAGATCTTAGGTTGCTGCCTTAGCCTAATTTGAATTAAGTATCATAATAGAGGGCTTCAGGCATGTGTCTGTTATCTAGATACCCACTGTGTTCCATTGTTTCTGAGTCACCTAGGAGGGTTTTCCTATGAGGTTTGTGCTGCTCTTCCTCAACTACCTGTAATTCACCATTCTCATTTCTGAAATGGAATACCTCATTCCCTCCCTCTTCTCTCCTTTGTCCACAATGTCTTACATACCCAATGTTGCCTCACTGTCTGTGTGAATTTTCATAGATCAATCATGTCTATGTGAATTCCCCAGGTACTAAACTTTGATTTTCTCCTGTTAATCAGCCTGTATTAATCTGATTATCAGCTCAGCTAGAAAAACTCAAAAGGTGGGAGGAAAAGCATCAATATCTTTTTAGCCTCCACACAGTCAAGAGGCCAAGCAGGGGATAATACCATCCTCATTTGTGGAATCCAAATAGGCTAAAAGGCAATGTTTTCATATAACCCGTACGTACTACCTTGTTCCACCCAAAATAAAATCATTATCATCATCACTTCCTTAGCCCGGCATATTGCAAGGCGTCAGTGGAAATGACACAAAGAAGAATAAGATTCTCTTATAGCATGCTTACAATCCATTGTCAAAATGATGTCAGTAAGTTCACATCTAAAGAGGCAGCTTCTACTCAGTTTCAGCTTAGGTGCCTTAGGGGAATGGCCAAACTCCTATTTTACCAAAAATTGTCCCATGAGATTTAATATAAAGTGGCATCCAATTTTTAATGTTTCCAACTAACTCAAATCTGAAATCCTGTGCAGGCCTGTTATGTGGGGAAAACAGGACACATTTGCGTATTAGACACAGCCCTCTGGCCACTTATTTTGACCTCTAGTATAGGTTTTGTTCTTCTCCATATTTTACCACCTCATGGTGCCTTCTACTAAAAGTTCCTCGTCTTCTACCACCAGAATAATCGAAGCTCTAATTGTGAAATAGCGATCTTATGAAAAGGAATAGAAACTGAGACTAAAAACTCATTTTGATTCCAATTATGGATTTATTTTTGTTTAAGGATCTCATCTGATAAATTTGTGGACCCCTAAAATCCACTGAACAGTTGAAAATATCCCAGAAGGATCTATTTATAGTTACTATAGATAAGTTTTAACTCAAGTTCATCATCTCCCTAATCAAGGGGCATACATCCTCTGTAAGGGAAATATCAAAATTACATTAACCCTTCACAACTAAGGAAAAAAATCAATGATCACAGCTGTCAGCTTTAATTCTGCTAATTGCTAAAATGGAATTTGAACAGCAGGGAAAAAAAGGAGACTCAGAATACCACCTGGTTTGACATTTCACAGACACATAAACACAGTGTGTTAGGGAGTTGTCTATAAATGGTGGAGGAAAGCAAAGAAAAAATGCAAAACAAATTGCTCCATTATCAGTGGTTCTGTGACTTGCATATGAGAACCCCCTGGGAAGTTTTAAAGCTCCTACAGCCCAGGTCATACCCCATATCAATGAAATTAATAAAATTACCATTTCTTCTGCCAGAATCCAGGCATCGCTGTCTCCACAGGCAGCTGTGTTTGAGAACACAATGATAAGGACATCTTTTGCATTACCCAAAGATTCTGACATGCAGGATGCTGCTGAGCTGTAGATCCATTATTTAAACAGCAAGTGAGAGGAGGTAAAGCAAAGACAGTGATAATATTTTAATGACCACAGACTTTCACCCTTGATGTGGGGTTAACAACCTACCCTGTTTGATTCAAGCATTTCCCCCCTTTAAATTTTCAACCAACTTGTAATTACCATTTCAACCATAAAATTAAACTCCAAACACTTCATTCCTCGACATTGAAGATTTTACCAACTTCGTCCCTATCCATAATTTTGTAAGCCATCAGTCTTTCCTGTGTAGATGTTGCTGTCAATTTCATCTTGCTGTAATCCCACCATTATCACTTTCCATCTCGCTTTAAACTTTAAATGGTTTCATTATCCCACAAGATCCCTGAACTCGCCACAATTATTAATTGTGCTGAATAAACATGAATATAGCACTTATTGTGTGGCAGCCATTATTCTTCACTCTTTATAATATGAATTTTATCTTCTTGGCAACACTGTGAAGGAGGTATTTTTATTATCTTTATTCTTAAAAGGTAGCAAGGGAGGCAGAGTGAGCTGGAATACCTTGCCAGAGTTACAAAAACGGTCAGCAATAGTGGCTGACACTGAACATAGATTGTGCTTCCTTTCTCCTCGCCCCTTCCCCTCCTGCTCTCCCCCATTGTGACCAAACCCCTCAATCACTCTTGCCCACACGGGTACTGTAAGCTCTGATTTGAATACTGCAAATTCCCCCTCTTTCAGTTTTTGCCCACCGCCCCCCTCCTTCTTTTTTTCTACATCTTCCTTAGATACCTGGGAACATTTTTTATGTCAGGCAGAGATATTTTTTCTCAACAGCAACAGAAAGCCATTTCATGATCCAGTTTTTAGAAGTTTTCTCTAAAACTTTATAAGTTCATTCTAAAACTCTGGAGAGAGTTTCTGCCACAAAGAGGCCATCAGCACTGAGGAATCATTACGGAACAAGCTCGCTCTCCGAGGACCAACAGAAATCCCACTCTCTCCAGTAAGGGGAGTTCTTTTTATTCAGTCTACTGAATCAAATGCTAATCTCTTCCAGAAACACCCTCACAGACATATCAGAAACATTTTTACCAGCTACATGGGCATCCCTTAAGGCCAGTGAAGTTGACACATGAAGTTAACCATCACAGTAACCAACTCCGTATGTTATTCTCATAGGTGACTATTCCATCTCTCCGCTAGGGGAAAAATAGACTTCAGGACAGGCAGCATTGTTTTTGTTTTTGTTTCTTCATTTTTTAAACAGATATTTTAGAACCTCACCTATTAATCAAGCCATCTTGTATGTGCTGAGAAAACACCATTGAATAAAACAGTCTCTCTCCTCATGGAGCCTACATGGCCAATAGCTCCTCTTTCCTCTAACACCTATTACTGTGCCTTGAAAACAATAGAAGATCTACAAGCAATTGAAAGTAACGATAGTAGTGAAAGTAAGGAAAGATTTGAGCAAGAAGGTGAGAGTGACAGAAACAGAGGAGACCAATTACACTGTCACAGCTTTTTGAATATTAAGGAATCATTACTTATAAAAAAAAAAGATGTTCCTTTGATGTGACTTTTTAAAATTCTGCCATCTTTTGTAAGTAGATTGTCTGGGCCAGGGAAGTTTTATATTTATATGTAAATTGTATTCACTCTTTAGAGACGTTTAGAAAATAGGTGATTATGTGCCATATCTAGAGATGTGGCCCCCAGTTTCACCTTCACTTAGGGGAGAAGTAAATTAGTTTTCTAAACTCCTAAAGTGATGGTTCAAGGTTGAGCCTGGTTAATGACAAAGCTCTAAAAAGAGTATGGGACTTTTGCCTGGAATTAAGTTTCTGATCTAAACACTTGGGTAATTTTTTTATTATAAAATGAAATTATGGCCATTTCCAACCCTAAATAATTTGTGCCAAATAGATTTTATATGTGATATTTATGACTCATGTACCTTATTCTGTAAAACTTCCCCTAAAGACTCATTAAATCTGTTTTATGTGAATTTTTTCCCAGCCTTGCACTTTCATTAACTGGAAGGAAGAGAATAAAGCTTGCTTACAATGCCACCAGACCCATGCCAAGGCCCTGACTTGACGGATGTCTTCCTAATGAATTATATATATTGTAAACAAATGGTACGTGCCAGCCCAAGGTTTTCATTAATTTTTCATTAATGAAATGCACCACTTAGCTTGTTTGACATTTAAGTGAGCCACATAAATTTAAACTAGAGGTCACCATAAAGCAAGCACTGGCAAGTGTCACAGGAGGAACAAGCCAGCAGCTGCTCCACCTCTCAACTCAAATCTGGCCCCAAACCATGTTCAAGTTTACCGCCGACAGATTAATAAAATATGTAACAAGCAAATGATACTGTAATTAGCTGTTAATGGCTGATTTGAAATTTAGTGCCCTATGCGCTTATTAAAGAATGGTGTGTGTTTTTAATAGTTCCTACTTCATTTTTGGTTCCTAATGGACAAATTAGTAATCAGGGGTCTGGGTGGCATCTTAATTCTGAAGGCTGTAAGTGCCGTGTTTTTAAGTTCCTTCCTATTTCCCAATATGTAGGTCCCACAGTGTGTTTCGGGTTTCCCAATTTTCAAAAAAAAAAAAAATGGTCATAATTCTGCGATGCAGCAGAAAACTACTCTCAAACTATATGTAGTTTAAAATTTCTAACAATAGGAAAACCTGATACCCATATAACCTTAAAAGCCCATAGCTTTTCTACTAGAGAATTTCTAGACACATGAAAACTGGACTTTAAAATATAAGGTTCTGAAAAGAACTCTTTTTCCCTTCACTCTTGATAAATTGAGAAGTCAAGCTCACTCACAACATATCAATTCTAGAGCAACACGTGTAACTCTAGACTCTTCTAATTGATGCTATTGTAGCTGCTAATGTCTTTCTACCTAATCAGGACTGGGTTGGGATCCAGTTCGAACTGTGTTTACAGGGAAATCATCTCTTCTCCAGAGTTCTTTGCAGCTGTAGAATGTTCAAAGGAAAGAACCAATGGAACCAACCAAGAGAGACCATCAGAAAATCACTTTTTACTCTCCAGAATATATATTGTCCCTATAAAATAAGAGCAAAACCTGTAAAAGATGCTGTTACATGCTCCTGATCCATGTTAGTCAGGAAATGGGAGACATTGTCACTTATACATTTATTATGCTATGCTTGATAACACGCTAGGCACAGAGAATACAAATGAATATAAGAACTCCCAGCTTCAAAGAGCTCATTGCAGTGATGGGCAGAGACATGTAATCAGACTGTGTTATTATAATCAGTAGTGCAGTAATAAAGGCAAGAATATAGTCTTCTTAGACTGTTTCTTCAAACCGGAAGGTTAAATCAGCTCCTTACTACAAAGTAGGTTCTGGTTGCTATCCTTATCCCCAAGAGGTTCTCTCTCTCATCTCAATGCATTAAGCACAGATATTCCAGACATTGCTCCCAGATGCAGTAACACATTTGTGCATGAAAAGTTTAGGAACAAATGAAGAAAGGAAATAAGGATGAATAATCTTTATCTAAAAGCAGCACCATCCGTCTTGCAAATCTGTTGTAAGTACTATGGTTGAACCATACAGTTTTCCTTTAGGTTCTCCTCCGACCATTCATTTTCCCATCCCCAAGGCTGTTTCTCTCTTCTGGTGATCCCCAGAGATTCATATTTATTTATTTCCCCCTTTCAATTTCACCTAAAGTTTATGATCTCACCTCAGCCCTCTCCTCTGCACACTGCTCCAGAGAAATCGCCATCCTCGGCTTCTCCTTTCCTTGTTATTCCTTAATAGAAGAACACAAAATCTCCTGTTCTTAGAGTACCTTTGCTAATTATTTAGTGAGGAGGACTGATGGACAACAACAATAAACCTGTCACAGAGCAATGTCAAGGAGAAAAAAAAAAGTCCAAACCAAATCTGTACTGGTGATTCTCAACTTAAAAAAGGATTAAGTACAATAGTTAGAGCAAGACTTACTAAAATCTCCAGCTCTTCCCCAAACATTTTTTCATCACCTTTAATTTGTCTCATTCCATACAGCTATTCTGCTACCTCTCTTTCAAATAAAGGAAAAAAACAACACAAAAATTTCTAGGCTGTGAGGCTTTTTATTCCAATCACCTCACCTCCTACCTTATATCTTACACAAATACACACACTGTGCTGGACAAATCTTTGACACCGAGTACTCTGATATTCTCCATTTTTATACTCTTCAAGTCCAGGTTTACCAAAGATGAGCTGCTTCGAAACCCTAGCCCTTCTCCAGATCGTGAAGCCTCCTTCCTCCTGAGAAAGTGCATCCCACTCCATCATGCAACAGCATGCAGTCCAGAGGTCATGGGAAAGAATTAGAAAGTGGAAATTTTAAAATTTATCCAATTCACATATGATCGTTCCCATCTGGAGAACTATAAGTCAAATGGGATACATCCACTTTCTTCTCTTGGTATGCAGACAGCCAGCTTCTTGAAATTTTTTCACAGTGTGGGAAAAGAGAGAACTTTGATCTTTCTTCCTCATCTTGTAAGGACACTAATCTCCTCATGAGGCCCTATCCACAGGAGCTCTTCTGCACTAATTTCTCAAAGACACCCTTCTCCAAATGCAGTCACAATGGGGATCAGGGCTTACACATGAACATTAGGGGACACATTCAGTCCATGATACCATACTATAATGAATCATTACCTAAATGTATAGCAATATATGTGGAAGCCCAGTGTGGTAGTAGATATGGAATACCATTACCTATGATGGTAAGACATGCTACTAACCAGCAAGGGAAGAATATTTACAGGTGGAGTAGAAAGTAGTAAGAAGCTTACAGTTAAAATGTGCAATATATCAGCTTATTGAAACAAACCCTTCAGTGAGCCATGCAAGACATCCAGCTAAGCATACTTTAATCAAATGTGGTGCTGGAACATAGATTTTAATAAAATTCCGCTCACTTCTTAATTAGGTCACATCAGTAAAAATAGATGCAAATTTATGGGCTTTCAATGAGTTTGGCAGTAAAAGTCTAATACATCATTTGTAGAAGCAACACAATTGTGAACGATTTTGTATGTATTCATCTCACTCTCATCGTTATGCAACATTCATACTACCATGACAAGGCTCTGACTCTAGATGATGATGATTTTGCCCTTTTGAGGCAATTTAAATAAAGACAGGTAAGAAGGGAGGAACTATAAAAGGAACTTAAGTCATTGAACAGCAACACTTTTAGCACCTTCAGGAGTCCAACAGAATCTCCCTATTTAAGTGGATTTTTTTTCTTCTAAATTGAAGGCATCTTATAAGAACATTTAGGATAATATTTTTGATGTCTGCATGTAAGAAATTACAACAATCAAATCTTCATCCTTATATTCAATGTCATTTTTCCATATGCATATTCGATACATATCTATTTATGACAAAGTCACAAAAATATGATAGTATAGGCTTGTATTTACTTCAGATTCTACTCTTACCCCTCTCCCTTCTACAGGCAGAGAAAACAATATATATAAAGTCTCTTAGATTTGTGGAAAAACAGAAAGAATGCCTGTGTGGCTGGACTACAGAGAGCTAGGGCAAAGAGTAGCAGAGAATGAGTTCCCAGAAGTTGGCAGAGACAAGATTCTATAAGGCCTTGGCTGTGAAAGGACTTTGGATTTTAAGCATAGCAGGAATTACTGGGACCTTTTACACAGAAGGGAAATGAGACATAGAATTATCATTTAAAATGTAAACTATCTATTGAGTGGTTTATACACTGTAAGTGGGAATAAGTGGAAGAAGGAAACCAAGCTAGGAAATTACTGCATCAGTCCAGAAGGGCTGGGTCAGTGGAAGCAGACATTGCCTGTGAACTAGAGTTTATAGGAATTGTTAAAGAACTGAATGTCCTACCATTTTGCCTTTATTCATACTGTTGACCTGGCGGAAATGCTCCTTCTAATATCTCTGTCTATGCATATTCAATATACGCACTTAGTGTCCAGCTCGAATTCTCTCCCCATGATTCTTCATTAGACCCCTTTATTCTATAAAAAGTATATTGTCTTGGACTAATGTTCTTCTTTTTCCCAGCATTTCCCAAACTATTGATAAATCCTAAGAGCCAAAGACTAACCACAGCCAACGTAGAATCCAAAATGGTTACGATTTTTAACTTGCTGCAACAAGAAGGAATAACCCCAAAGAAACCATAATGTGTTTCACAAAAAAAGGAAGACATGGGATATGACAGGATTTGGTAGAAGGGCGGAATCTGGATAAAATTTGAATAAAGCAGTGTTTCGTTTGGAACAAAGAAAAGCAGCCCTATGTACAAAAGCTTAGACTTAGGCTAAGAAGTGAGACTCAGAAGTTTCATTTCCTTGGAAACTGTAAGTCAGGAAAATGTGTCATTTTGTGTCCAAAACTCTTGTATCTGAAACTCCGGATCTAGGATGGAAAATCGAAGTTCTTTTTCTGTATCAAAATGATTCATAGAGCTGAGATCTTTTAGACAAGAATGATACTTTGCCGTTCTCATGATATAGTTTGAAACAGAAAAGTTTGATAGTTGATTATTTAGATGCTTTCAAGACTATATATTATTAATAAATAAAAGCAGTTTTGAGAGATCTACACTGTATAGTATAAAATCCTGGTTTTCAATGAGAGGTTATTGGTCATCTTTTGGAGGGAGTGAGAGGGCTCTTTATTATATTTTTCTTGTAAAATTAATTTTAAAATATTAAATATATGTTAGTTTAAAAATTATGTGATAACACATAGTTAAGATTTATTGACATACACTAATGAACTTTGTGCCAGATCACTAGAAACATGGAACTTGGGGTATTTACCTACAAGCTACAAACCAGTCAGTAGTTACCACTGAAAATCTGTATATTATCTATTGCAGATGATTCACCCAAAAGCATCCTCAGATGTACAGTATTCACATCCTGTAGGTAAATTGTTAAAAATATACAAAGGTGGCTTTCACTGTTGAGTTACTTGAACCAGAATCTCCAGACCTGTTATCTTGGATATTCAAACAGTTTCCCAGAAATACTGGTGTAATATGTACATTGTATTAGTTCCTTGTGGCTACTGTAACAAATTGCCACAGACCTGGCAGCTTAAAGCAACAGAAATTTATTGTCTTCCAGCTGTGGAGACCAGAAATTCAACATCAAGTTGTCAGCAGTTTTTCTGCTGTATACAGTAATATTTATTCTTTGCCATTTTAGGTAATATTCAGGTTCCAGGGATTAGGACGTGCACACATTTTGGCACACTGTCCAGCCCACTAAATACATTTTCTAAGAAATAAAACCATAGAACTACTTTTGGTATGTTAAAAGATAATTTGATTACATGTCGTCCTTTCAATTTTCAAAAAGTACGCTTTGTGCTATTTTAATTAAAGTATATATTAGATCTCAAATATCATTATTGTTCTGTGAATACATTTCTAAATACATATTTGGAAAATGTTTATGTTATATATATCTCACCATTGGCAATTACACAGTTATTATTTAATAAGGAGAATGTGCTTTTGTTCTGATGCACAGCTCTGAACACTGAAAGTCGATTGTGTATAAGTGGTGAAGCTCCTATATTACACATAGCTTCTAACAACAACAGTTCCTTTCTTTCTTACATTCACATTCAACACAGGGTCAACAATGGTTCCACATTCTATTGGGACCACACTTGAAGGAACCATCGTTATTTGGAACATACTGAACTTGTGGTAGAAAAAAGAGAGTGAGAGAAAAAAGAGAAGCCAACTCACAGCTTGTCTCCAAAGGTTGCTACTTGAAAGAGACACACATCACTTCTGCTCATGTTCTTTTAAATGAGACATGCAATGTGGCCAATATGGATGTCAATAGGGCCAGGCTGTGGGGGAGGAGAAGGGAAAGTAGTATGATTTTCCTACAAGAAGATGCTGCATACACTTCTGAAATAATAACTCAGTCAATCTTATCTAGACTCTGGCTATCCGTCCTATGAGGGGTGTGTTAAAGATACTGATATTGCCTCCTATGGTTTTTGTCCTTTCATACGTCCTCTCTGATATTCAAAGCCTTGGCCACACTGACTGGATTATGGCAGACTCACTATGCTACGTTACAAGAGCAAAGGGAATGCTGTCTATCACTTCTTGACTCTCATACTAAAGAAGAAAAACCCATGGTATAGAACTTTTTGCAGTGAAAATTTCACCGTATCAGAATGCCACACACACTCCCACCCTTGTTTGCTGGACTCTTCATCCAATTTACTCTCGATTTAAAAGTCCTAGATTCGTGAGCATATTCTTCATTATTCTATCCACAATTCTTAATCTTATCTTTAGCTCATATAATTTTATATGAGGCAATAAACAAACATATCGGGGGAAAAAAGAAAATCATTATAAGAATCTCATAAAAATTAGATCATTAACTAACTAAGGAGCACCACTGTGGCAGGTTACAGTTCTAATGATGAAAGATGCAATTAAAAAAAAATAATTCAAGTCTATAATACATTGGTAGAAATCTATTTTTCTCTGTAACCAACTTACCACAGATCAATAAATATTCACCAGACACCTGTGGACATATGTTGCAGAAATGCATTAGATTTCTAAACACTAGAAGCATCACAGCAGGATTGCTTAATGTAGTACCTTTCTCTAAGTCTCTACTGAGTAGCACAGCAGGTGATATTAAAACAGGTAAGAATTAAGCCAAATAAATTGCAAAAGGTACTATCAGTCCCTACTGGCCAAGAATTTCCAATTAATAACAGAAAGACAAATTAGGCTAAATGTTCTTTAATTCAAGGGTGATATTTCTAGCTAAGTGGCCCCTTTGGTCAGACGTGACATTAATCCTCTCTAAGGAAAGGCGCCGCAGGCCTTTTCAGTAACAATAAGTAAACAGCACCTTTTCCAGGTGCTATTTTTGTAGGGTACATTACCGGGGAGAAATGGTAATAAAATAAATCACAGTTTTATAAATCAATAGTGAATATATATCTTAATCATTTTCAGAATATTTCCGAAATACTAAATTAGATCAAATTGCTACCAACAGTGCTCCAATGACTCAAGGACAAGGTGAGAGACAGGTGACTAAACAGAAGATTATCGGAGAAGGACATATGAGTTATTGAATTTAAAAGTTCAATGTGCAACAACAGTTTGATATGCTGGACCAAGCAGAGGCTTCTTAGGGCACAATGTAAGTATAAACGCCACAATAAGAAACCAGATACTTTTGTTCTATTCTAGGAAATTCAGAAGAAGGGTGGAGCAAAATGCTTCATTCTGGACATGGCATTTTAAGAGAAACATAAAAATAAAATATTATATGGCATCTAGAAAAAAATAAAGAGGACGAGGGAGGATCTAATAAATTATGCCATATTTATTCACTCAAAAAGACAAGCACTAAGAACATGTGTTAGAAGAAAGTCTGGAGGAACCACATTTATCTAGGAAAGAAGTAGATTATGACAGAGAATCAATAAATGACTTCTTAAAATTGTTAAGAATCTGCAAAGCAAAGACACATTTCATTTATTCTGGGTAGCTTCAGAAAACAGAATGAGGACTGAGGTAGTAGCTACGGAGAAATAAATTTGGAGTTTATATCAAGTCAGAGTAACATCTAACAATTAGATGAATCCAAAGTATGAGAAAGTAAAGAATTCGTAACATCAGGCATGCAGGGGAGAAAAAAACAATTCTCCACACTTCTGAAGGATACAATAAAAAGATTCTGTTCTTTGGCTGAAATATTGAACTAGACGGCCTTGCGAGTGTTTCCAATGCTTAGCTTCACTGAATTTATGATGAGGTTTTCAATAGCTCTTACATCTCACGAGATATCAGAATGTGGAAGGATGTGGCAGCAGCAGCGCGAAGCAAAATCACAGGAAGCAGAGAAATCACAGGAAGCAGAGAAAAATCACAGGAAGCAGAGAAATCACACAAAGCAGAGGCATAGGCTTAAGTTTATGTTTCACTCAAACTCATCAGTAATTTGCACTTCACATGTGATGCTGCAACGAATGAAATACTCCCCATGGATTTGCAGCCCAGAGTCAGGAAAGGATTATAAAACCCTACGAGAATTGTGAGTTTGTATGTATTAATGGTATATCAGTATTCTAATCCTTGTTTAGTTAATGCCCTAATTATTACAAGCTGTCACTCACATGCAATAAAAGTAGACCAGAGAAAATAGATGATATTTCTCCACTTGTATGCTTGCTTTCAAAATATAATCTAATCAAATATAGAACAACACAATGTTAAAAGGACAATTTGCTCTGGAAACAGATTCGCACAAAATATTGCTCTCATATATGTCCTTAACATCACCGAGAGTCTTCCTATCCCAGAGTCACTAAGTTTATATGATACGCCCTTCTCCAGGGATTCCAGTACTTTGTGGTCAATTCCGAATTTATTTGCTTTTTCTGTTTCTAACTCTTCAGGGTACAATGCCTGGCTCTCCACTTAATATGTCCTCAATTTTGTAATCCATGCCTCCGAGTTGGATCGCTCATCTGTGTACATTTATAATGTTACTCCTAAAAAGGGAAGGCAGCTCAGGATTTTTTATTTGTTTCTGTCTTTCTTCTATCACCATTACTGAGAAATCTTCCTTGGCTTTCAAAATCAGAAAGGAGATTTTCGGTGTGGTCCTCCAGCCCCTTTTTCTGTCAAGGGCACTAGTCATGTTCATGTTGTATTGTCTCATGTAAGCCTCACAGTGTCCCCATAAACAAACAAAAACAAACAAAATAGATCTAAAAAAAAATCTTCATTATCTTGCCAAAGAAAGCACAATTAAAGCTTCTCTGGGAATCAAGTCTTTGTCAGGCCCCACTAACTGTGAGAGTTAATGTGTCCACGTATGAGAAAACAAACCCCAGGCCAACATCATAGGTTCCATTATAAACTTTTAAACTTTTCTTCAGAAAAACTTTAATGCAGGATTTTTTTATTTACCTGATTATAGAAAAGAAAAAATAGGAATGACTTAATAGATCTTAGTAACTTGAAAATGATCAAGATGTTGAAAGTTTATTCTATAGCATTTTCAAGTTGCTTTAGGCGGGGCGGCGGGGGGGAGATGTTTTTGGTGACTGTTTCTAAAACTGCCTTATAAAAGAATGCACAAGGAAACAAAGCGAAGTAAGCCAGGCAGTGAAAGACAAATACCATATGATCTCACCTTTAACAGGAAGCTAATCAACAAAACTAACAAACAAGCATAATATAACCAAAGACACAGAAATTGAGAACAGGCTGAAAGTCACCAGAGGGGAGAGGGGACGGAATTTCAGGGGAAAAGGGGAAGGAATTACAGGAACAAGTATAAAGGACACATGGACAAAAACTATGGGGGGGTGGAAATGGGAGGGAGGAGGGGAGGGCTGGGGTGGTGGGTTCGGGTGAGAATAAAAGACAGAAAACTGTACAAGATCAACAATTAAAATAAAAATTAAAATAAAAAATGAACAAAGAAAAGTAGATCTGTTTATTTTGCTAATCCCTGGACTCAACGGGGCCTAGAGCGGTGAAGTTAGCTCTGTAAAGTAGATGCAGCTATTCAGTCACATCTGAAAACTGATGCCTGTTACTGAGGGTCCTGGGATATTATTGAATAATAAAGGAGATGGTTGGATGCAATCACATAGTAGTATTGTTTCTGGGTAAAGAATGACTTCTGTTTGAAAACGTAAGATGGCTGATAGAAAACATATACCATCCCTGAAATTCAGTGTGACTGTTATTTCTGCAGCCTATGTTGCAAGTATTGCCAAAGTGTCGGGAGAGTTGAGTCCAGGGTGGTAAAACATAAATGTTGCATACAATCCCATGGATATGCTCAATCTAATCAGAGTTGCACTGGAGCCTCAGTTTCATCGTTTAAATTTAGGAAGTCCAGTCTCACTCCTAAGCACAGCTTCCTCAGTAAGTGTTGCACTACAGCAATAGTGGCTGAGAAACTTCCTTATTCATTGATATTGGCTGGCTTGCTATGTGTCTGTCATTCTTTACACCAGCACCAATATCAAAAGCAAAAACAGGAGAACTTCATCTTTCCTATTCTATTTAATTATTTCTCCTCTACTTTTACTGTAACTAAATAAAATTTATAGAAATATTTATAACTATTGTGTTAAATAAAATTAAGGAATATTATGAAACATTTTTAATAATTTGTAAGCAGCACTTTCTAATTCAAAATAATAACAACATGATTATACACATTTGTAATTAATGCTATAAACTTACTCAAGATTTCAAGCTATCACATTGACGTAAGTTCAAAACTGAACACAAATTTCTCCAGACTACCACATAATATCTTATTATTGGGAACATTTCAAAAAAGGTTTGCTATGGTTTAGGTGGGCAAGATTGCTAATTAGAATCTGCCAGTGATGTTTCTAGATAGATTTGAGGCATTTTTAAGACATTTATTTTTTCTGCCTTTAACATTATTTTCCAAAGTTAATCACGTAGAATAAAAACTTGCAATCCTGTAACACTCATTTGGATTCTTTCCTTCTCAAAATATTATATTCCATTCATTTTCACTCTCTGTCTTTAAAAATGCCATTTTAAAATATTAGAAAACACTATGTTGATGTAAAATTTTAGAGTTTGCATTTGTATATTTGACATCTAATTAAGGATGTATTAATTTTATTCTATGGGAGAGGTTTTTTTAGATGTCTCATCCCTAAGTCCAATGAATGTCCAACTACTCATCAGTACTCTCCTTTGCTATGCTCATAGTCCCAGCCGCATGGGAACAGTCAATACCTGGTATTAACACATGTACATGCATGCAGGCTTATGATTACACTTCACATGTTTGTAGCATGCAAACTTCTCTTTATGTGACCTCAAACCAAACGGCAGTCACTGTTTGCAATAAGCTAAGGTTTTGACCTAAAGTTTTTGATCAGAGGATCATTACAAATTCAGGATAGTTTACAAAAGGTCTTCAATTTCTTTTGAAGAGGGGAAGGAAGGACGGAAAGAAGGAAGAGAGGGAGGGAGGGAGGGAGGAAAGGAGGGAGGAATAGAATGGTAACATTTTCTGCTAAAACTATTGTCTTTCTTTAAGAATATTTCCCACACCAAACTCCCACCTCCAGCTGAGAATGGCCGCTTCCATTAAAAGGCATATCATTTCCCCCTCCGTAAATAATCAGTTACCAGAGCCTGTAGCACGTACAAACAATGAATACAGAATGAAAAAGTGAATGCCAAGGGCTAATCTTGCTCATCTTCAACTTCTTCTAGCAAATAACTGATCTGTACATGACCTTTGTTCCTTTACTGCAAGCACTTAAAATGATGTGGGTGTAATAAAAGTGCTTACAGACTCATTTAAGTTTCCTTTGTCATTTCAATAACAGAATCATGAAGACCGAAGTGGCTAAGAACCCATGCATGAAAACTACAGGGTCCGATTTTGCTCATTGTTATGTTTAATTTCTTTTTCTTTCCGTCCCCAAGTCAAGGCCACTGTCAGTCTACTTTTATTTTCTCTGGCACTTAAATTCTGACCTTCAGTATCATATCAAAAGTTAATTCCAGCTTAATCAACTTCCACATTTTACCTCTATCTAGTCACTTTTGTATTAGTTTATACTCACCTCTGAAATTTGACATATTGGTATTATACAGTCAGAGTTGTCAAACTTGTAAACAGCCAAATAAACATTTGAGTATTTAAGAACCTAATGGTCTTTGCCACAACTGTTCAACCTCCACAATTTTATCACAAAAGCAGCTGTAGATCATATGTAAACAAACAAATGTTGCTGTATTCCAATAAAATTTTATTTACAAATATAGAGGCAGCAGGTCAAAATTGACCCATGTACTGTAGTTTGCCAACTGCTGTTCTAGTTAAACACACTGTACCACAAACAGAGAATTCACCCACTTATTTATGATCACACTGAGCATTGGACACAGGTATTAATTCTCCCAGATAACCCATTTGATAAAACATTGTTGGGAATTTTCTCTTTCTCTCCACTTTATCTTCCAGCTCTTAGAATACCTGAAATTAGGACAAGCACTCTCTAGTTTGAAGTAACTGAAAATTTATGTAAACATAATGCTCATATCATTAGCAGACAGATTTCATACAAATACATAGATGTATGGGTAATGTTAATCAAGCCAAATGACCTCACCTGTACCATTGACCATTTATTTATTTACTTATTTTTAAAAGATAGGAAAGATTTGAAGTATACTGCTTCTGTGTTAAGCTTCCCATTTCCTGCATCTTCTGAATATTATCGGACAAGTGTTGTCATTTCTGTTAGCCTAATACCCATATCCCCTCTCTGCAGACACTGACCCCTACACTCCCAGATTACCCTATTTCTACTTACTGTCCTCTGTGAAGCTGAGGACTTAATTGTATAGCTGGTACTTATTTAGTCTAATCTGCACTAGAAGCACATACATGACCAAATCCATTCAGCTGCTTAAAGAGGAAAGACATTCTAATTATTTTGATTGGCCTGTGGCATCCTTTATCTTTTCCAATCACATTTTCACTCTTAGTCAGAAATATGTTTTCCTTTCCTAATGAATATTCCAAGGGCTAAATCTGGAGATTTAGTGTTCCACATGTAGTGCCTTCCTGAGCTACAGTCTCATTAAACTGTATACCCATTCATACCTATGTAGCTTTACTCATTGAATTGGAGGTAGGAGTAGATAAGAAGTGAGCATAATACACCATTAAGGTTTTATTATTTCTAATTTTTTAAAATGAAGTTTTATAAACTATTATATCCATTTTTAAAAGAATGAAAAACTGTCCAAAGAAACTTAGTGTTGGAGAAAAATAAAACACATAGAATGCATAGTAATTGTGCAAATCAAAAAGATGCGTAAATATTTTACGAGAACCAAAACTAAAATACAAACAGAACAGACTGGTGGTTGCCAGGAGCAGGGATGCGAAGAAATGGGGGAAGGTAATCAAAAGATACAAACTTCCAATTATTAAATGAATAAATTCTGGTGATGTAATGTATACCACAGTAGCTATAGTTAAAAATAGTGTATCACACACATTTGAAAATTGCTAAGATAGTAAATTTTAAAAATTCTTACCATAAAAAATGGTAATTATGTGAGGTGATGGGTTTATTAACTAATCTTAGTGTGGTAATCATTTTGCAATATGTACATATATAAAATCACCATATTGTATACATTAAGTTATACAATGGGATATGTAAATTATATCTCAATAAAGCTGAATATATTTTTAATAATTTTTGAAATATTACCTAAGAGGAAAGAGGGATGAGACTGACAAATGTAAATAAAGAATAATTAAGTGAACAATTAAAATGCACAGGTTCTTTGGCAGATCAATACCAGAACTCCAGGAACCTAAGTGTGTGATTAGCTCAGCCCTGGGCCCCTCAGGTTAACAATACATAAATAAGAACTGAAAATTTAAAAGAAACAAACTTGACCAAATAAAACTATACTTCATTTACTGGAATGGTCTGTTAATTAATCAAGCCATGAGCTTTTATGTTTTCTTGGAAGAAGTTAGAAAGACATTACTATTGCTATTAATAATTAAATTGAGACTAATTTTTTGCCATGACAGCATATCACTACTAGTTGTTAGTTGAAAGAAACCTACCACTGGGACTGCCTAGGAGAAATGCAATTAAGAACCCTTGGAGCCATCAGGAGACCAAACGCACACAGAATGTAAATGGACTACAAAGATTTACAAGGAAATGGTTCCACAGAGGGAGTCTCGTGACACATAAACCACCAGAGCTCAGCCTTTAAATGGCTTCTAATTTTTACCAGAACTCTGGGATGGAATTAATTCCATGTAAATTACTGCAAAACATCTATTTTGTATTGTAATTTGGAGATCTGACACTGCATGTGAGCTTGTATTTTTTTTCTATTGAAACATTTAAAACAACCGAAGCATTAATTATTGAAGAAGTCATGCTAGGAATTATTAGAATTATCCCAGTGCACCAATTGCAGGGTTGTGGATGGTACAACCATTAGTCAGGCCTGGCTCCATGGCTTCTACTTGAGCTTCACTGGAATGAGACAAAAGACAGATCCCACACTCATGTTTGTGCCCCTAACTGCTGATTATTTTAGCTTTAATCAACAGCCTCCATGAAATCTCATGTTAAAGTTTCCTCAAAATAGCAATTCATTATTTTTTTACTATTAAATGGTCATAATAAACCCCTATTGTAAAATGGTAGCCTTTACATTTAAAAAAATAGAAAAGAAATTTTAAAAAGGATGGGAACGTTATTAATCTGCAAGGGTTGCCTGAACAAAATACCCTTGGCTGGACAGTTTAACGACAGATTTGTTTTCTCACAGTTCTTGGGCCTGGGAGTCCAAGGGTAAGGTGTTGGTAGGTTTGGTTTCTCTAGAGGAAGGTGGCCATCTTCTCGACCTATCCTCACGTGGCCTTTCCTCTCTTACATCCCTGGTGTCTCTCTTCGTATGTCCTATCATCTCCTTTGATGAGCGCACCAGTCAGATTCAATTAGGGTTCACCCTAATGACTGGCATCATTTTAACTTTACCACCTCTTTAAAGTCCTTATTTCTAAAAATGATTACATTCTAAGATATTGGGAGATAGGGATTCAACATATAGGTTTGCGGGGGGTCAGGGGGCGGAGTGCATAATCCAGTCTTTAACATGAAAGAATGAACAAAAAGAAAACTTAAACCAGTAAGAAAAATGAAGCAATTTGATTTGTGGAAATTGGCCAAACAAGATTGGGAAATAGAAACAGGAACTCCTGGCCAGAATAATGTCTTTATGATGAATTCTGCCACCTACTTCATGTATATACCTCATTAGAATAAAGACCACATTTATAGCATGATCTATAAGACCCTCAATATCACTGATTAACTCTCTAAATTTTTTTTTATCATTTCCTCTTCCCTCTTAAATTCAAGCTTCTTCTTTCCATTCTCCGAACAGACTATGCTTTTTCTAAATAGGATCTTTTCTAGTTCCATTCCTTCCATTTGGACATATTACCATCTATTCATTCATCATTTTTGTTTTGAATGTCACATCCTTGAAAAACACTCATGTCCCTGATGCATTTTGAGTTTCCTTGTCATATCCTCTTCCACACAAAGACTTTTTAATCTATTGCAATTATTACAACTTATACAGTTATTTATGCATATATTTCAATGAGAGCCAATTGTTCTAACTCAAGAATATCATAAACTACTAATATAAGTTATCACATATATGGCACTTAGTCTAAAAGACAGCATTAGCTTTATATACTTTAATTCACTTTATTCTTGTAACAACTCTAAGATATATTTCAAATTGATAGTATCATCATTTACATTTTATAAATGGGAAAACAGTGATGCAAAAAATGTATGTAAACTGATTTAAGGTCATATGCCTAAAAGAGTACTAGAACTCAAACCCAGGTAGCTATGGTTTTATAGTCTGTCCTTAACCAATATCCTATTCCACATAGTACACATCACTAAGTAGGCGAAACTCAACTCTGTTACACTAAACATCTCTAAATGTATTTGGTTATGATCTCGGCAAAAACAAAAGTTTTTTGAAAGCTCCCTATGGTTAGTCTGATCATGCCAGAGTAGAGAAAGTCATGATACCTTTACCTCCATGAATCAAGCTCCTCTAACCCTATAACATAGTATCGTTGGACAGCAGTAAAAATGCAAAGTTTAGGACTCCAGAAAGCATCTTACATTGGAAAAAACAAATAAATTAAATCAAACCCTGTTCTAAACCACTGCAACTGGCACATAAAAGAATCAAAAGAACACACTAATTGAACATTCAAATAATTGAGTACTGAAGCCAATTTTGATAGCTTGTAAAACTATACACACATGCACACACACCAGTCAGCAGTAAATCCTGTTCTATTCCTTTTTTTTTATCATTTTTTATTGTAATTCTTTTATAGCTGTCCCAATTTTTTCCCTTTTGCCCTACTCTGTCCACCCCACCCCTCATTCCCATAGTCAATTCTCACACTGCTATCCATCTCCATGGGTTATTCATACATGTTCTTTGTCTAGTCCCTTCCCCTTCTTTCCACCATTATCCCCCTCCCCACAAGTCACTTTCAGTCTATTCCATGTTTCTATGTCTGTGGTTCTATTTTGTTTGTTAGTTTATTTTGTTCATTAGATTCCTCTTACAGGCGAGATCACATGGTATTTGTCTTTTATCAACTGGCTTATTTCACTTAGCATAATACTCTCCAGTTCCATCCTTGCTATTGCAAAAGGTAGGAATTCCTTCTTTCTTTCTGCTGTGTAGTATTCCATCATGTAAATGTACCACAGTTTTTTTGAACCATTCATTTATTGATGGGCACTTAGGCTGTTTCTCCTCACACCTGCCAGAATGCCCATCATTAATAAATCAGCAAATAAGTGCTGGCAATGATGCAGAGAAAAGGGAATCATTATGCACTGCTGGTGAGAATGCAGACTGGTGCAGCTACTGTGAAAAACAGTATGGTATTTCTTTAAAAAGTAAAAATGGAACTTCATTTTGATCCAATGATTCCATTGCTGGGAATGTACCTTAAGAATCCCAAATCACTAATTTGAAAGAACTTATGCACTCCTTTGTTCATAATCTGTCTACTCTTTAAAGGGCATCAGAAATGTTCTTTGGACTAGGAAACTGAACTTTAATTGACTCTTAGGGACAAGTACTACTACTTACTCTGAAGACAGAAAGTATAATTGTTAAGACACTAGATTCTTGAGAAAAAATACGTGGATTCAAATGAATAGTTGTGTGACCTCAGGATAATTAATTAAATTCCTTCAAAATACAGTGCATTTATCTTTTGTTGTAAGCTGAAGTTTAAATAAATTCTTACATACAAAATACTTAGAGCAATACCTAGCAATAAGTGCTTTAGGTGTTGGGTATTATTGTAATGCTTTCTCTGATCAAGGAATTTTAATTTCTTGAGTTCACCTTTTATGACTCTTATCAACATTCCTCTGGATCATTTGTATTTGAGTTATATTTTGAGAACAAACACGAGGAGCTGCAATTCATGTAGTACTCAAAAAAGGAGAGTTAAGGTGGCACTCAGTCATGAACAAGAGGACGCAGATGTCAAAGTTTCCTAATTTACAAAGAAGAGTGTCCAAAGATCCCAACTGAATCTCAAAGTCAAGTGTAAATATTTTGTTTATACTTCATTTGTTATTTTACATTCCTATATCATAACTTCCCATAAACCACCAATTCACATATGCAGAGGCTGACTTAGAAGCAGAAATTTCCACAGAGTGTAACTATTAGGAGAATTGACCTTATGGCTGTTGCAGATGGTTCCTGGTCTATGACAAAATTAGTATATATTGTTAGGTGAAAGGCCTTTAACCAATAATTCAACACCTTGTCCAACCAATAACCTGAGATAATTACTTTTATTTTCTGATTTAAAAAATATTTTATGCTTTCTACAAGTATGTACTATTTTAATGGAAATGGTTTTAATAGTAAAAAATAAAATAGAAAAAGATATGAAAGTAAAGAAATTAAAAGAGCCAAAGCAAGAAAACAAACAATTAAAAAATCCTCAAAGGAGAAAGGAAACACTGCAAGATGTGCGGGAACCCAATAGCAGTAGGGAGTCTTAATATTGAAGATAATTACTTCAGTTAATTTTCAGCAGCAACATGATTTTGAGATATAACAAAATATGCATATTTCAGCATGTGAAACAAGAAAAAGAACAAAAGTTAGTTCTGGGAAAAAGAAAACTGTATGAAATAAGATTAAATGATCAAATGTAATTAAATTCAGTAAACGTTAAGCGTAAGAACGTGCAAAATTCACTACTAAGTGACACAATGAAAGGGAGGTGAAAATATAGGTGCCATGAAGGTGAAGTCAATTGTTCTTTCACTTATTTTTTATTTTTATGTTTTTCAGTTGCTCTAATTATTTCCTACTTTGCCCCACTCCACCCAGCCCACTCCTGACTTCCTTAGACAATCCCTAATTGTTTTTTGATCTCTTAGCAACTTTCCCCTAGTGGATGGGACACATACATGTAATTTTTGATGCATGGCCTAAGCTTATTTTCTCATATATCTTTTTACAATAATTGATGGAGAAAATTTCTTGAAGAAACACAATGTTTCAATAAATACATTGAAAGAACATAAAAGATACCTACATAAATAGGTAGTATACCATGTTCATTAGTATGAAGACTTAATACTGAAAAAATGTTGAGGCCCTTTGAGTTATCTGCAGATTTAATGTAATTATAAAAATATTAACAGGGTTTTTGAGAACTACATAACACATAATATTAAAATTTATGTAGAAGTAAAAGACCTAAGAACAAACACTATTGAATTAGAATACAGAGTCTTTCTGAACCAAATAGCAAATCTACATTTTTATTAAATTATAGTGATTTATATACTATAAATAACACACTGACCAATGAAGCAGAATAAAGAATATACAAATAGATACATTACATAGACATTTGTATTACAAAGTTATTATTTTTTAACTATCATGGAAAATTTGCACTATTCAACAAATAGTTCTTATTAAACAATGAGCCATATGAAAAAATTAAAGTCCTACCTCACATTTAAATAAAAACCAAAAAGAGATAAATCATAATGCACGGAAATTAAGACAGTAGGGCAATGGTGCAAGAAAAGAGAAATAGACCAACAGAATTAAAACTCAGTACAGACCCATGCATATATGGGTATCTGAGTTAAGAAAAACATGGAACTATATAACACAGTTGGTGAAAGAACAATAAAAATTGATTCTGGGACAAATAGATAAGCACCAAGGGAAAGATAAAAATTTTTAGATCTATTTTACATCATATACAAATCAGATGCAAGTGAATACAGATCAAGATGTGAAAGTTAAAGATTTCGATATACATATAATATTTAATGTATATGATACACGATGCATATATATGATACAACATAACAATTGTCACAATTTTTTTACTGTTGCCCAATTACAGTTGTCCCAAATTTTCTCCATTACTCTCCCCTGCCCCACCCAGCCCTGCTTCCACGGTCAGTCCCCACCCTGTTGTCCATGTCCATGAGTCCTTTATACATGTTCCTTGACTACACCATTCCCCTTCTTTCCCCCATCATCCCTCCCCTCTTTCTTCTCTGGTCACTGTCAGCTTGTTCCTTATTTCCATGTCTCTGGTTCTATTTTGCTCATTTGTTTGTTTTGTTCATTCAGTTCCACTTATTGGTGAGATCATATAGTATTTGTCTTTTGCCACCTGGCTTATATTTCACTTAGGATAATATTCTCCAGTTCCATTTTTAATCAGAACAAAAAAAATAACCATTAAAGAACAGATCAATAAATTTGACTACATTGAAATTAAGAAATCCTATTCATCATTAAGGAACTTAAAGGGCAAACCAAAATGTGGTATAAAACTTTTATTTGCAGCACATTTACCTGATAGAGGACTTACACAAAATGTTAAAAAAGAAAATCAGAGCTGACTAGTGTGGCTAAGTTGGTTGGGTATTGTCCCAAAAAGTAAAAAGTCATTGGTTTAATTTCTGGTTAAGGCGCATGCCTGGGTTTCCAGAGGCAATGGATTCATGTTTCTCTCTCACATCAATGTTTTTAAAAATCTTTTAAAAAAGCAAATCAGAGACAATAGCTAATATAAAAATAGTGAAGGTACGTACATGTGAACAGACTGTTAACAAGAGAACACAGAGCAGTAAGACCTCTCATGCAGTACCAGATGGAGATCAATTGGTATTACAACTTTGGAAAAATGTTTGAGATTATTCAGGTTCATTCGTGTGTACTTGCCATGAATAAACATAACCATGCTCATTAAAACACATATACAAAGATATCCATACCAGTATTTCCCCTAATAGCCCTGTAAAGGTAAATTTTGTGAATCAACTTGGACAGGGCAGCCAGGTACACAATCTTTGGTCAAACACCAGTCTAGATGTTGCCATGAAGATATTTTTAAGATGTGGTTAACATTTAAATCAGCAGACTCTGTATAAAGGTGATCAACTTCCATAATATGGGTGCTCTCATACAGTAAGTTGAAGGCCTTAAGAGAAAAGACTAATACCCCCAGGAAGGAAGTATTTCTGCCTCCAGACCACATTCAGATTCAACATTGCAACATTAACTCTTTCCTGAGTCTCCAGCCTGCTAGTTGTCATGCAGATTTTGAAATTACGAGCCTCCACAATCACATAGGCTAATTCATTAAAATCTCTCTCATATGTATATGTACACACACACGCACACGCACACACACACCCTTATTACAGTTCTCCAGAGAAACAGAACCAACCTTCAGCCAAATTGGAAATGATAGACTCTTTAGATTTTTTTTTTTTACATAAAACAGGTACAAGTATTGTGAGAGACTCACATAATGGAATACTGAATCTCAATGAAAATGCAATGTGTCTAGTAAAACATGGATTAATTTCACAAACAAAACAATGATTCAAAGAAGCCAAACATGTACAACACCACTCACATGATATGGGCCCACTTAAATAAAGTTCAAAAACACGTAAAACCAAATTTCATTGTCTTGGAATGCGGCTTTCAGTGGTCAAGTGATAAGAAAGTAGTCGCATTCAGGGACAGATAATTGTTGTCTTTGGAAGGGAGAGAAAACGGAGATTGCAAAGGGGCTCAAGAGAGCTTTCTAAGCTCTGAAAGCATATTGTTTCCTGACTTGGGTGGCTATCATCCTGGCTTTATCTGGGGATAATTAATTGACCTATCCATTTTGTCTGAGTTCCTAATGTGTGTTATATTTCACCATAAAAGTGCATTTGCTGACAGGAAGGAGAAACGAGATCACACATGCAAACATTGGCAATAGTGTAGTTTATAGGTCCTGTTTATGAGATCCTAACACTGCTAACAGCCTTAGTGCAGTATGGGATCCTAATGCTGCATGAATATGCAAGTTTAATTTACCACTAGCAAGGCCTCATGCTTTGATAAAACTGTGACAAGCGAGAGGCCTGAGACCAGAGTGGCCTGCTTTCCCTAATCTGGTGGCAGAGGACTCTGCAGAGGCAGGTGTTCTTGAGAAAGCAGTGCTTGCTGTGATAGCAGTATCAGCCCGCACACAAGACTGAGCATTTGAAATGATTGGTCTGTGCTGCTTGCAGGCCACGTGAAAGCCGAACAGAACTGAATCAATGATCCAAGAACACAATGTCTGGAACTGATCACATCCTGATAGCGTTTTCAGGCTTCTGCAGAAAATTGATCACTCAACACTGCTGCATCCGTATGGTTTTGCTACTTGTGCCCTTAGCTGATCATGGTGCTGTTCTATAAGACATTGACAATGCTCAAGACATTTTACGAGAAACTTTACCTGATCCAAGGTGACAGATTAGAAACGCATAGCTGGTGAATTCTGAAACAGGCCAAGGATACAACAAAGAATATTCTCTGTCAAGTTCATGTACCTTGCTAGCCAAATACTTATTCCAATCGGTTCGATCTTATTTACCTTCAATTAGAAACATTCTATTTAGTACACTCTCAGCTGCCAATTCAATGCATGGATAACTTTTACTGGAGCCAAATAGCATGTTCTTTCTCCTGCAATTTAACCCATGCCATTCCAACCTACAGTTTGCTTTATAATCACAGTCCTTATATTACTCTTTAGAAATCAGGCAGAATTGAATCTTTCTTTTCCTTAATGATACTAGGAGACCAAACATATTTCCTCCTTTGTAATAAAATTCCAAATGATGCCAGGCTTCTTTCAATAACTAAAAATTGTAATCTTTGATAAAGAAACCATGGGTTCACATAACCTTGAATCACGTTGACATGATTCAAATACAATTTTCATTCCATATCAGGGTTTTACTTGGAACACAAAATTGGAACATAGTGAATTTTTAAAAATATATTAAAAGATATTTGATTCAGGGGTAGCATGATAATGCTTAAAATGATCTCTAATCATCATAATGTTGACCTTTGTGGGTCCCAAAGTCATGAAGCCATTTATGACATTTTCCTGGTCTAATAAACTAAGAGCCACCCCTTCATAAGTCTACACACTTGTGTAATAATGGAAGCACTTAATGAGGCTCTCTACAATTTACACTACTTCTCGGCGTAAGCAGCATTCCTGGAGAGTGGTCTTTATCACCAGTTTTCTTCAGATGAGAGAACTGAGGCTCAGCACCATTGATGACTCAAAGACACAAAACTTAAAAAGATGGCACTGGGATGTAAGTGTTTTTCTGTTTGGCTCTCTCTTTTATGCCATCTAGCCCTCCATCGGTGAGTTCATAACAGTCCTGGTATGCACACCAGAAGACACATTTTCTGTTTAAAATTTAATCGAGTAGCCCCATGTAGAGTCACTCAAAGGGATTTGTAGGCATAATTTTGATAGTTAAAATTTAAATAAGATTTTTGATCTGAGAGAAACCCCTTGTTTCTCAACGTAAAATAATTCTTATACAAGAAGATACACCTCTGAACTGATTGGAGCAAGTATCCTAATAAAACAAAGGTAATACAAGGGGACAACTGTTACAGAAGGGCTGGGAGATAGCTTTTGAGTTTCTGATGTATAATTCTTTTTTTAAAGATTTTATTTACTTATATTTAGAGAGAGGGGAAAGAAAGGAGAGAGGTAGAGAAACATCAATGTGTGGTTGCCTCCCACGCGCCCCCTCCTGAGGACCTGGCCCACAACCCAGGCATGTGCCCTGACTGGAAATCAAACCAGCAACCTTTTGGTTCATAGGCCCATGCTCAATTCACTGAGCTACACCAGCCAGGGCTGATGTACAATTCTTAATGCAAAAATATGAGCTAACTTTTCAATTCATGGGGGTTCTGAGAATCTAAGGAAAAACTCTTCGAACACTAACTAGACTGAAAGAGCTATTTGCTTTGTTTAAAATCAGCTCCACACATACACAAACTCTAAGCTTTGAAGCCACGAGAGAGGAGAAAAGGTCTGCAGATGTGTGTTAAATCTTCACCGAACCCCACACTCATTCTAATGTACTGGAAGCCCAAGGTCTTCTTTGCAGATCACTAGAAACTCTGTCAGTGTTTACACTGAAAAAAAGTGTAGAAAAAGGTGGGAACTTTGCCTATAAGAAAATATCCCAAGAATATCAACATCAGGCCCAAATGAACAGGTACACTTCCTGGCAGTATAAACACAATAATTTCAGATGATTTACTGCCAGTCAGTGATCACAATCACATCGTTTATAGCACTTTTCTCTTGACATAAAAAATGCCCCAGGAGAGCTGTTATGATGCTGAAATATATCAGGGAGTTATAAAATATACAAAAAATCAAAACCATTTGAAAATTATGCCTGTATCAGCAAAAGTATGAATAACAACTGAAAATGAAATCAGCAGTAATTTAGGAAAATTCCGTGTTCCTCACCTTTCCTGGAGAGTTTTCCCTCTGTAGCTCTTAACTATCTATTATATGTACCCTCTCTATCCAAGCCAATTGTCCATCGTACTCTAAGTTTTTTTTCTCCTCAAACATAGTTCAAATTTTTTAACATGATACGGACTCAGAGTTTACTTATTTTCTATCTCCCATTGCTCCAAGTATAGTGATAGCTGATTAGCTGATACTGTTCTATTCATTAATTTCTGAAAGGATAGATATGGATAATAAGATCGATGGTTAGGGGCTAAGAATGCAAAATAAAACCTGATGCTTTCCTTCTGGGTATTCACAGTCTTATGAAATAGGAGCTAGAATTAGATCCAGGGGCCAAAATTGAGATACGCACCTACCCGCAAAGGCCCTATGAAATATTTAAAGCACTGTTTTAACTACTTTGTAAAATGGAGACAATTTTCCCACCACACAGTGGGTGATCAATGTCCCCCACATTCTTTCAAACAGAAGATACATTCTTTGAAGGAAAAAAATTGCATGTATATACGCACGTACATACATGCATACACATGCCTCGATAGAGAAGTCATGTAAAAATAATTCTACCCAAAGACATCGACTTGGTAAAATTGCTACAAAATCATCTAAATAATCCAATTTTTCTACATGTCACTAATAAGTATTTCCTAACAAACAGTTATTTCATTTACATGTATATTCTTGTTGTTAGAAAGGAAAAAACTATTGTTTAAAACCTTCTGAAATCTATTTATAATATTTTTGAAACAAACATAGAATAGAGATCCAAATTATACACACTCTATTTACTCTTTGAAATGCACTGTATAGCATTCAAGCTTCATCTTTAACACCAAGCATGTAGACAGTAATGAAAATGTCACACAGGTTTTTATTAAAAATCTAAAATATAAATCAAAGGAGGTAGGAATATTGCTGTAGAATTTACTGGCTGTAAGCTGTGTCTCATATTACTCATCAAAATTGAAAAAGTCATACTTATTCTCATAGGAAATTAAGGAGACTTGAAATGACTTAATGCAAGTTATTTTAACTTACAAGGCAGTTGTGTAAAAGAGAACAGATTAAATATCCACTTTCAGAGGAAGCCAGAACAGAAAGGCAGGTAGCTAAAGGGCAATAATGGAGTAATGAGATGGTTTGAGTGCTTGAAAAGTAATTCTTTCATAAGACTTTTTTTTCATTAGGTCTTTTCAGATTCACAGATGTTGGGGTCAGAAGCACTAGGTCGGCAGCAATCAGAAGGCAGGCCTGGTGGGTCACCCTTGTTGAGATCAAGAGAATAATGAAAACCAACTGGTTGAGAGCAAGTAATATTCACCAGCATATCACCGCCACACAGCTCATGATTGCTTTAAGAAAAGCTCCTGGATACAATCCACCAGTAAGGACCAGATAGAATAAAGTAAATGCCCTGGGCCGGGGGGTTCTCAAACCATCACATCAAATTAAGTAGAAATCTACCATTTTCACCCATTCAGAATCCTTAAGTACAATTCAGAGATAACATAGTCTAATTACAAAGATACTTAAATCAATTCAGTGACCTAAAAGCTATATAAGAAATAATTTCTAATAAAAGTATCTTTTCTATATATTAATGATCCTGGCACAACTTCCCTAGGGGAAATAGTTAAGTGGTAAGACTTATATATAAAAAATACATAACAGTAAAATAAATTTTAAATTGAATATGAAAGTTAAAAAAGCAGACCAAGATAGATGTCTTTCTGTAACATAAAAGGTAGAATAATCGCTAATTAGATTATTTTCCAAAATGGTAGACAAAATTTAGGAAAGTTTTATCCATCTGAGTGGTATCTTTGTATAAATGCACACAAGTTGCAAGCCTGAAAATTTCAGTGTGTATTAAAGCTATGCAAAAAATACTATGTATGTAAAGTAGAATTGGGTAATAACCTCACAATTATAAATAGGTCTAGCCAAATATTCGGTTGCAGAATGTCAAGTATCTCTGCCCCCCCAAACCTCGTAACAACCACACAGACCCCCCAGACATCCCGATTTTGTTTAGGAAGCCCATGGTAGTAGCTTTCCTGCTGAGATCCACCATTCCAGCCTTGGAAAAAAGGCTTAACAGCAGAAGTCCTGATAGCAGAAAATAAGAAGAGATAATTAAGGATGGAGGCTACTTGGTTAGTACACTATAAACGTCATATAAAATATTTTCCTTCATTTTCCCAATAATTCTGCAAAACAGATGAGATTATACCCACCTAAAAGATGTAGAAACCAAGTCCCAGAAAGGGCAAATAGTGTTTCTACAATGTATGGCTTGTAAGTGGTTGTGCTCTCTTTGGAGCAGTGTCTTAGAGTTCTGTTCCTTCTGCTCCACCACGTTCTTCACTGTCGGCAAGAAGCGCAAATTTAACGAGAGACACTCATTTAATGAGACTAAGAGTATATCCATTTTCCTATGAAAAATGAAATTCTATAAATATATCAGTATTATGTTGTAACATGAGAAAAACTTGCGAATAGATAAGATTGAGCTCCACAAAATTAAAGTCTTAAGCATAAAACTGGTAAAAATAGAAACAGAAGCAGTTAGGCCTAATTCAAAAAATAAATAAGTGAATAAATAATGCAGAAAGAACTTTTGAAGTCACATTTACATGACGGACTAGCTTTTTTCTTCTTCCCACCCTAATTAAAGTGATCTAGTAAAATCTCCACTGTCTACTCAAATTCCCTACACACAAACACACGGTGTATGAGTTTATGTGCAAGAGAAGGCAGCCATGCTTTGGTACTTTTATGTACTTTGTCAAAAAATATTGTCAATAGAAATATCAGGCTTGGTAATGCTCCCCAGCCTACTTGTATTATCTGTTTTGGCTGAATCACAAACTGAAGATACACTTATTGACAGATTTCCAATGATTTAAAACTATGAACTGGTGCAGCTGGACATTTTGTCCAGAGCCCAGCAACCTCAGTAAAACCACACTTACAGCAATTCTGTAACCTATTTGATGCTAAATACACTTTTATAGTTAATTTTATAGTGTATATTGTTATCCCTTGAGTAACCACTAAAGAATCGTATAAAAGCACAGCTAAAAACCTAAGAAAGGAAATAAAGTGAAATAAGACAATAAATTTAACTGAAAAGATAGGAAAGAAGCAACAGAAAAATAAAACAAAAGGGCTTAATGAAAAAGAAACAGCAAAGGGCATACTTAAACTCAACCATATAAAAAATTATATAAAATGTAGCCCTGGCTGGTGTGGCTCAGTGGATTGAGTGCTGCCTTGTAAACCAAAAGGTTGCCAGTTCCATTCCCAGTCAGGGCACATGCCTGGGTTGCAGGCTGGGTTCCCCATTGGGGGTGTGTATGAGGCAACCAATGGATGTATCCCTTGGACATTGATGTTTCTCTCCCTCTCTGTTTCTCTCCCTTCCCCTCTCTGGAAATAAATAAATAAAATCTTCGAAAAATAAAATAAATAAAATTATACAAAACATAGCCTGAATACTACAATTAAAAGGCAAAGATGGCAAATAGAACTAGTAATCGAGATCCAATTACATGCGTTAAGAGATGAACTTTGTAATTAAAACACAATAGGTTTAAAGTAAGAAATCTGAAAAAAGATATACTATGTTAGTAGTAAACATAAGATATTGTGGCTAAATTACCATCTAAAATCGTAGACTGTAGATTAAGAACCATTATCAGCAATTATTAGATCATCAGGAACAGGTAATATATGGCTTTAAAATTCATGAAACAAAATCTAACAACTACAGGCACAGATATACAGACAGCTTGGACAGGCTTTCCTTTTAACAGCCTGCAGTGGTGACGTGACCTTTCAGCCAGGTTTGCCTGGCACAGCCATGGGTCATACGTGTCATCCAGTATTAATATTAGTAGGCATCCCTCTCACTCTCAAAAAAACAATATTTTATATAACAGGGGAGGTGAGTATCCTTTAAATGATTGTAAACAAAATATTAACAGGACTAATGCTCCCCAGCCTACTTGTATTATTTTGGCTGAGTCACTGACTGAAGATATATTTGTTGACAGGTATTCCAAAGATTTAATAATAATAAAAAATATTAACAGGACTAAATTTCTAGAGAGAAAAATTTAGTTTGCAGCATGAAGGATGCATTTGAGAGAACAATAGGGCACTAGAAGTCCATTAAGGAATATGATACAGTAGAACATTCTAGGTTGCATTGCGAAGGATGCATCGGAAAGAATGAAAGGACAACAGAAGTTCTTCAAGAGCCTACAGGGGACTAAAAACTGGCAATGGCAATACAGCTAATGGGAAGAAAACCACTCTGGAAGATACTTAGGAGGTAACGTCAGAGTACATGTGTAAAAGGATAAAGAGAGAGTCAATAAATGTTCTTAGATAAATATGTGAAATTATACAGAAAGGAAACACCAAGGAAGGCTGGGAGAGAAGAGAGAAAAGGTAGAAAACTTTGAACAACATACAAAGTGGGGATATTCGAGGAGCTTTAGAGCATTGAATACCTCTTGTGGTCCAGTAAGACAAAGCAGACATAACACAGGTAGAGGCCGGAAAGATGCAGGATTTCAGAAAAACTGAGTAGAGTGTGACCACGTTTGGGTGTGAGAAAAGACAGGGGAAACAAAAGAATAGAGACAATGTCCCATATCCTGAAAGGTTATCGACTATGAAACACAGTTTGGAATTTACCCTCAATCTGTGGGAAATAGGGGAATCAGCAGAAATTTATGAGGTAGGCAGCACAAAAATGATCAGCTTAGGATTTTACATACCCTCTAGTGCCTAGGCAGAATGAGAAACTTGGTATTTCATAGGGGACTGTATTCAAAAAAATGCATCGGAGGGAAATCCTCTCTCCTACCACCAGTACATCAAAGCTGCTTTTACTCTAAAGAGAAGACTTGGACTTCTATAATATAATATGTGTGTAATATTTTATTTTCCATTAAGTGTGTGGTCTAATCACCTCGTCAGCACCCAAGAAATTCAGCACGTAAGGTCATAAAAGTTCAAAAGCTGGGGGGATATCAAGAATTTCAGATCTTAGACATAGAAGTATAATAAGGGGTTTGAACTAGGTTGCAACATATATTTTCACTGGATCCTGGACAATTTGGGGATATGGAGGAAGAGAAAGAAAATGCTGCTATGCAGAGATCTTTGTCCCAGGCCACAGCTGGCAGTGCCTCTTTACTCAGAAAGTGTAAAAACAAGTAAACATGGTCATGAGTAGAGGGTAGTGAGGAAGGCACGCAGTTGAAGATTTAAGGTAGATAACGTCACATGCAGAAAGGTTCAGCCAGTTTATGGCTAGCTCCTTCTTCTTAAAAAGGAGCTCTATAACCCCAATGAGTTAATCATTCCTAACCTGAAAATATTGTGATTTTACTTCACTGGATATATATTATAGAAGTACATCCCAACGCTGTATAGAGGTAGGGGGCCAAATCAGAAAAAGGGATATGTCAATTGTTTTAGAAGATGTAAGCTTTCTCTCTTTGATTTGCTGCTCACTAAACTACCCATAAACATTGCATTCACATAATGCTCACACAGCAGGCGTGCCTTTGGTCAAACTTGTAACTTGTAGAAGAGAATGACAAGGAACAAACTAACAAGTTTGTTCTCCTCTGGCATTTAACAGTGTGAATATTCCACCACCTAAAGCAGACTTTTTATTGAAGCAGGTGTGGTTGTAGGGAGTCTGGAAGGCATTATACATTCTACTACATAGAGTCAGAAAAATAAAGAGAAATGTTTCAAAAAATGAATGAACACAGTTAACATGATGAAAGCAAGTATCAACTTAATATTTAAAATAATGATAGAAAGTATAACTGATAACTTTTAAGTAAAAGTAAAAACATTAAACCACTGCATTTACTGGCCAAAAGCACACACCGGTCACTGACAAAGCAAAGACAACCAAATAGGTGTTCTTTTCACCATTTTACATTCGATCCAATCTTAAGACAGATCGAAACTGTGAGTCAAGTCACATGCAGCATTTCAAGGAATAAGACTTCCATCATGTCCCCAGGAAGGTAATATCAACCTAATAGATTTCATTAGATGGTGAATTGTAGGTTGAAAGCATTTCTAAAAGCATTGCTAGGGAATAAAATACAACTTAGTTAAAAATGTTTCCCATTAAACTGTTTTTATTCGGTATAGGCACACCATTTATAGTTACGCTCCTCTGGACCACCTGAAAGTATTGTGCTTTTACTTGATGTTTACATCATTTCAATGATTTGAATTCATTTAATAAAATCTACAGGAAGGTAAGACCTTTCTTACTATGTTAGCATATTTAACCTCTGGGGAATGTCTGCTTTCACATAATTATGCACAGACCTCATATCTATACAAATATTTTGCATCTGCAGGGGGTAAAATGGATCTCTCTCATGAATATTCAACAGTGCTATTTCTTCTACAAAGCCACAATCATCTTTTTGTGGAAACTAAACACTAGGATGTCTATATATCTCCCCCTTCATGCTTTGTCTGCATATAGCTGATGAGATTCAGGGACTGCCAAGGCAGACATTTATTTTACCAGGTACCACAATGTTCTAATACTGCCATCAAAATAATTCAATAGCATTTTTTTAGATTTGAATATTCAGTATCATATGGGGTTTTTCTACATATGTAATTCCAGATGCACAAAGCAAAATGATAAATTTTAAGCACTTGGCTTCAAATCATGGTGGGAAAAGCTACAAGGGAAAGGGTCCTTTTATTTTCTTTGTGGCATCACATTTTGTGAGACACTTATCTCAGATTTCAAATTGTAATAGTAAAGAGAAAAGCAGGCGAACAACCTCTGGAAAGAAATTTGGAAAAGTGAGCAATTTCCCTTACATACCAGCATTGTTCATGTGAAGAATTGTCATCTGTTCATTTATACATCAATAAATATTTTAAGCAATCAGTATATACCAGGAACTGTTCTAGGGTCTGAGAATAAAGTAGTAAATAAAACATAAAACATACAAAGTCCCCATTATTTTAGAGCAGATATTCTGGAGGGAGATATAATAAATAAATACACCAATGAATGAAAAAATAGGTAAATAAATGAATAAATTAAGTAGTGGTGATAATACATAGGAGTACTAGAAAGTATTTTATAGTACTATAAAAGTGATAATTTTAGAAAACTATTGATCCGACATATCAATGTACTTGTCACAAATATTATACAAGTGTGTTTGTGTGTATGATATTTTACAGATTGCATATGTACGTTGTTTTTATTTTATTCTTGTAACAATAGTACAAAATGTTTACTACAGGTACTGTCACTTTCGAGATTAGAAAAAAGAAAAGACTAATAGAGAATAAATCATTTACCTAAAGATAAGCTAGTATGTAATGAAATTGTGAATTTGATCTATAGTGACTGATGAAACACCGCATGGACCATGATCTCAGGTGATGGTTCTACTCTCCACGCATTTCCCCATGACCTGAGAAGGGTGAGATATGATTGGAGAATGAAAGTGTGATAGGAAGTTTCTGGACTAAATATTAACACATAAAAGGGATTTAACCACAGCAAGAAAATTGTAGCCAGCTAAATGACGACCATGTAGGGCAGATAGAAAATAAATAAATAAATAAATACATGAATTGAGAGGAGAAATAATATTCTCTCTAGAATAGAGAAGGGACAATATATATCCTTTCCCTTTTTCTCTCTCTACTAACTTCAGATGAGTAAATCACAAATGTGGGGAAAACATGGGAAGAAGGAATATGTATCACTAAGAAATTCATGAGAGCCTGACTTTCAGGCTTCCTTCTATCAGTAGATTGGTCTGACAAGATGGTGCAAATAGAATGTGAGGTCTGGCCAGGAATAAGGTACATTTTCCTTGACATTGTATGTGTGTGTGCATGTTTCCTTCTGGGACAAGACAGTGAGAAATAGGATTTCAGAGGTCCAAAATGAGGGCTCAATAAAATGTTTTAAGTTATCACAAAGGGCTAATACAAAGAAAGGTCCTAAAAATGCTCCATCCAGAGAAACTTGACTGTGTAGGACATATGCTTTTGCAACATACTTGCAGCCATGAAAGTGCTTTCACACATTTTGGGGGGCCCATTGCTCTGCATCAGTTAGAACGGGGTCCACAGCCTTCAGGTGAAGATGAATAACTTTCTTTCCACAAGGTCCTGACCTCCAAGAGTGGCAGAAAAGGATTCAGATGTGTAAAGATTGGTGTGTATGTTCTCTTCCTGAGTGTCTTATAAAACAGAAGTATCACACTGGCCACCAACCTGGAGATAAACTAGAGGAAGCTGTAAGATCAAGTGAGCAATCCTAACCCAGTGGTTGTGGTCCCAGCTATGACTCTGGCCCCCAGACTGTCCCCCATCAACTTGGGAGTTCTTGTTGGGCAGGTGGTTCTAACTACAAAAACTGTATCATGTTACCTCTTCCCTGATAAGAGTGAGATTCTGCACCATGGTTCAGAGTTTTTTCCCCCCAGAAAAGAGCAATGCCATTATTTAAACAGTCACCTTGAAAATGACAGTCTTTTTTCCAGCAATTCTAAGAAAAGAATTCTCTTAGATTTCTTAATAAGATTATTTTTTATCCATTTTCATGAAAAAAAAAAACATGTTAAGGTTACAAATAGCTTTAAAATAATTCTCCCACAAGGTCTTTGTAGATATTCAAATCCTTTCAAATCTGAAACCACCCTGAAAAACCACGCAGAGAAAAATGGACTAGATGGCTCAATGGAATAAGCATTTTCCATCTCCACAAGAGAAGAGTTTTTTATGAGAACAATGACAAATCTACAGAGTTGTGATTTATAAGGGATGTTGAATCTGTCTGTCTAGATGTAGTTAGCTTTTAGGAAACTCAGAGTGTGACAAATACTAACAAACAAGAACATACACCATTAGATATGAGGGCTTCCAATAAGATATTAGGATTTTGTGTTGAATCGTGGTGAGGTGATGCCCTAAAAGGGGTCATGATTTTTTTAATTTAATAGTTTTTTCCACATTCTTCTGATGCTTTACAGTCTCAAATATTGACTATTTCTGGGTGAAATCTTGAAATTCACAGGCGAGTGAGCTAGAAATTAGCATTCTGGTAAGTTAGTTGGATGATCAAAATTGACAAACTAGATTCAGGTGAACCTTTAACAGTAAGTTTTAAATACACATTGTAAAATATTCAAGGGGTACAATAAAAGCTCATCATCTCAGTCACCCTGTCCTCAGTCCTTACATTTGACCGTGAAAATATGAAAAGCTAATTAGCTCTCTAGGCAAGGACTAACCCGTTCTCTTTAATCAAGTGTATTCTTATTTTAATTCAAGAGTGAAAACACAGAGCCAACAAAAAACCTTCTGGAAACAAATCCCACATCACAAATTCTGAAAGCTGCAGGCAGCCAAGGATTCAGCCACCTGCACATTTCAGAAGGTTACAGCCATGACCTTGAAACCAACCCTCAGAATCAGATTACAAGTGACTATGACCTGAATAAAACCCTTCATCTTGGGCCTTAGAAAGACAAATTGAGTAGAAGATAATGACCTAAAAGGCCTTCTGTGCTGAAACAAAGTACAGTAGAAGTAGAATGACTAGACCCAACACTAGTTAAACTATCACTGAAAGAAAGCAAGCTTTCAAAAACAGAAGATAATTTCATTTCTTCTCTAGTCACTGTATTAATCTAAGACATTAGTGAGAGAGGTGTCAGTCAGTCAAGCTGCTATAACAAAATCTATAGACTGTGTAGCTTATAAACAGGAAACATTTATTCCTCACAGTTCTGCAGATCGAGAAGTCCAGGATCGTGGCTCTTGCTTTGTCCTTCTGGGGCTTTCTTACAAGTTGCAGATGTCTCATGAACTTTGAGACAACCTCTCACTAATGTCTTACATTCACATAGTAGGATTGCACTTCTTTCTTAGTGACTCTAGGTGTGGTCATGTGGCTTTCTTTGATCAGTGAAATGTGAGTGGAATTGACCTATGTCATTTCCTGACAGAATCATTAAAACCGCCCAATGGCCCTGTATATTCCTTTCCTCCTTCTCTAATGATCTTGGGAGCATGGGTTAAAAAGCAACTCCAACAGCCCATGGACCCTGAGTAAACAAACCTTTGTTTTTTTAAGTTGTGCAGACTTTAGGGCTGCTTGTTCCTTTCTTATGCTGATACAGATCTCTTCAAGGAAGTTTACAGAGAGTTAAAGGGGAATGAGCAAAGCTCAGATGCTAGAAAACTCAAAGACCAGGGTAATTTAGCTTAAAAGTTATGTATAGTCATAATCTGGCTCTGGTTAACGCAAAACATAAGTTGGATGCCTACTAATTATTTCTCTAAGGAAACTGCAATCTAGGCCTTACAAAATTTTGCAAATGTTCCATTCCTGACATGATCCCTGATCCCTCCAAACTGCACTAACAAGAAGCAGATTAGAGGGATCTCTAACACATAGGAGCTGTATGGTTCCTGAGAGAGACAAAATGTTCAATGGCCATCACACATATAGTCAGGAAGGATAATATGCAAAGAAGAACTCCCAAGAAGACAGAACGAGGGACCACAAAGATATCCTTCTGGGAAGGAGAATGAGGGTCTTCTAGACAGGCTTCCAAATCAACTGCAGGAAAAAGGAGCAGCTCTTACTTTGGTCTGGGGCCAATTATCAAGTCTAAGAACATTAACTTTGTTCTATGCTTCAGCCCCTTTGAAAAAGTAGCAGCTACATTATTATTTGGAAGAATCTGCACATGCAACTTATGCTCAGTGAGAAATATTTACACGCATATTTAAGAACCATTAGGGTTTTTAGCCAAATACAAAATCTACAGTGCCACATATCCTACACCCCAGGAAGGAATAGGCGCCGTTAGGGCCCACCCACCTTAGAATGGCATTTCTGACTCCAGGTCTAAACCATACTAGTCATTCCTTTGTTCTTTTGGCATCTCAGCAAAACAATAATTCTGCTCTTGACTCTAGTAGAACAAAGCAAAACACTACTTCCAACATTATATCACCCATGTAAACAAATACCTGGAGATGGGAGGGGAACCCTCTACTGTGCTCCCAGCCCATAGATACAATGCAGCTGAAATGGTCAGCTAAGACATGTTTAAGAGTCACGAAATTTCTGTGGCTTACATACAAGCATTTATTTGTTGACCCTGCCTTTGGCTAGAATTTTGCTGACTGAGTCTGAGGTTAAATCTGGGACATGGAACTGGTTCATGTCAGATCCCTAAATCTCTCTTGTGCCCCTTGGACAAAGGCTAACCTAGGCATAGCTTCAGGAAGACAGGAACACAAGAGGACAAGACCAAACATACAGGCCCATTTCAAGCTTCCATCCAACCTCCGTTTGCTAACATCACATCAAGTAAATCACACAGCCAAGCCCAACATCAACTAGGTACTCTTGCCGCAGAGATCAAAGAGAATAAAGATTTCTGAACAATAAATGATCCAATTTACAAGAGAAACCAAGGACTTCCAGATGTCACCCTATTTTCTTTAAGAAGAAAACATAGGATGATTAAAAGCTTTGCTGAGACCGCTATGATTCTAGAGTTCTAGTATTTTCTTCTCTCATTCCCCAAACCGTACATAGAGAAGTCATCCAAAGGAAAGTGGGACTGCTTAGGATTCAGGGATTTGCTCATAATGAAAGTGAAATACTCAGAAATGTCTTCTCTCCAGAGAGAAAAGACAGGTCAGCAGGTATTAATTAATGCCTTTTGTGTTCTGAGGTCCAGGAGGTATTGAAAAATAAAAGTGAAGATAATACAGGAAGAAATAACCACCACCTCTTCTGAATACAGGCCTGTAGTCTGGATTGGATGAACACTCTTTATTGCTGCTGCCTAGATTACCCTCACAAGTGTTAATAAAGTAATTTCAACAACAAAACTAACATGTGAGCAAAACAGAGACAATGGAAATAAAGAACACACTGACGGTGACCAGAGGGGAAGGAGGAGGACGACAATGGGGGAAAGAAGGCGGAGAGCCAAAGAACCTGGTTGAAGGACCCATGAACAAAGACAACGTGGCGGGCGGCAGCTGGGGGATGGATTGAATGTGGAAGATGAGGGTAGGGGGGCAGGGGAGAGCAATGGGTGGGGAAATGAGGACAACTGTAACTGAACACCAATTTAAAAAAGTAATTTCAACCTCTGAGAAGGGCCCCACCCACCGGCCAGGGCGCCGCTGGGTTCCACACTGCAGCAAGCAACCCTCTCGACTTCTCTGCTTTAGTGCCCTTCACCTTTTCCCAGCATCCCCTGGCCCCGTCCCACCTGTGCTTTTCTGACCGCACCTGTCCGCCTACTTGGTGCCCCGCACCTGCCACGTGCAGGAAGTGACACAGCCGCCCTAAGGCAGGGCCTTTCTCAGCGCTGGGCACGAGGCCCCACCCCAGAGGCCCACGCTGCGCCCCACCAGCCCGCACCTCCGAGCTGCATTTGAAGCCCACACTTCTTTCTTGTCTCAGGCCTGACGCGCATCTAACTGCTGGGCGTCTCCCTTTCTGTGTTCCACTGTGTCCTGTCCCTCTGTGTCCCCTCGCTGCCTGGACCCCCCCACCCCTCCATTCACCTGCCTTGCCAGGCTGCGGTGAGCACAAAGACTGAGAAGGTGGCCATCCCCAGTCTGCCCTCTCATCCTCTGTGTCTGGTGCATGGAGTAAGGCTCACACAAAAATAAACACTTGTGAAGGACAAAAAAAAAAAAGTAATTTCAGGAAGCTAGAAGGTGATTGTTGGCATACTGTAGGTAAAGCTCCTTATTTAAGGACTCAGCAAACAAACTAGATCTTCAGATTTACAAACTCAGCGTTTGGTGAATTGAAAACAAAGTGTTTGGCTACTGGTTCTCTTCAGCCCACTGTTTTCAGCAAACCTCCCCTGTCACGTCATTTATTTTCTGTGAGAATTCTGGTGAACGTGATCTCTCTCCTGTTCATTTTACTGATGCCCTTTGAAGTGATGCCCCAGCTGTTTCTCTGCCTGTTCTTCCCTTTGGCTCGAATCAAACTATTTCTTAAAAGCCAACACTTGCACAGAAAGCTAAGCAACCATTACTAAGCATCTAGAGAACTGAATGTTTTTGTGCTGTAAAATTTGAGGGAGGAAGTTTATAGAAACTGAAGGGCTTTCAACTCAAAAAGTTCCCGTTCAGTTAAATACCCATTGTTAATGTTTCCTTCTGGACTGTAAGCCATAGCGCTGAGCCAAACTCAGTCTAACTGCAGTGAAGTCTTCAGTTACAAGTACTGAAAACTACCCACATTTTGATCAACTAGAATTTAGGCTAAACCTATAGATCATGTGGCCTAGACTTGTGTCAATTTTTTACAAGTGAAAATCCAGTTGGAGGCCTACGATCCGTCAGACAGATTATAATTGTGTCCTAGTCAGCTTCTGAGATTTGTTCCTATAAGCAGGAGCTTAAATGATTCTGCTCCAAAGAATTCTTGTAAAAGAACTGTTTCTATTTAAATGTATGTCCAATAGTATATACGGGAATTATTTTTCTCAAATTTCATGAAGTTGCATCATATATCTCCAAGAATAATTTCTTCCAGTTACTGTATACATACAATTATTAGTAACTCTGTCCAGAAGTTCATCGATGGGGAGGACATCTTTATAATGTTAAAGGATTTCCACTTCCTCACCGATGGTCTTTATTATCTATTTCTCTCACTGGTTCATTCGAGATGCTGACAGCTCTCCCACCAACATAAAAATGTCAACATCAAGCATGGTACTCTGCCTTTAAAATTTGTATGCCACCTCAGCACAATATAGCACACAACCCTTTCATAGAGATTTTGAGTCAAATCTGTCCATGAGATCATCAAGTAACGGCCAAAAGAGCACCTACAACAGAGTAAACTAGTGTAATACATTGTCATACATCGACGGTGAATCCAACGCAGAAATACACAACATGTATCTTGCATGGAAGGGCTCCTATCTCCTGGCTTACAGGCTTTGAAAAATATACATATTATAATTAAACTATTCAATTTCAAAATGAGAAATATACAGGTATATACATGCATACATACATTATTTTTGTGGGCCTATGTGTATCTGTATCTCCCATACCCTATTTCTAAATCAACATAATACCCAACAACTATGTCCAAGGCATTGATTATCAAAGTATGTATGCTCTATCACCAAGCTTCATCTATTGTCTTAACCAGTGAAATTCATCCTAATTGTAAGTGACTCCTTCCCCCTGACGCCAGTGTACCACCTGAGTTCGATGTGTCCCATCTTTTGCTCCAGCCACTGCCAAAGGGTCAGTTTCATAAAACCTTCAACGGCTTCACATAATATGTTTGGAGGTACTTCCCACCCACACGGTATCGCTCTAGAGAGTGGGAAAAGTGCCAGGCAGCTGGCAGACACACATAAGCAGCCCAGGAGTGTAGAAAAGTCCATCCCTTTGGAGCTACTGTTGACCAGTGAGGATGGAACCATTAGATAAATGCTCTCGTTTCTTGTTTCCCATGTAGAGAGTTTTAAAGTACACATTATTGTATTTATTGGCTTACCTTTCCTCCCTATTTCATCTTCTCCCTCCTGTTGCCTAAAATGAATTTCTAAATGAACTATCTGCATGGAAGCCTTTGTCTCAGGCAATCCTCTCAGGAGAACATAGACTAAGAAATAAGCCTTTTGTAAGGAAGCCAAATGTTGAAGAAAGAGCTTATAACATTAACCATATTGTAACCTGTCTGGGAAGCAATATGAACACTTAAGCATGGTTTTCAAATATGAAGAGATAAAACAAACTCAGTATTTTTGAATCTCTTCTGTAAAGCAGTAATTCAGTTAGATTATTTTCACTATCTATAATTTTTATTTTGCAACAGATATGCTGTAGCAATTTGGTAGTATTTTATTTAGAATCAAAGCTTTTCCTAGAAAAGTGCATTTGTAATGTTATGCAGAATGTTAAGAGAATGTATCTCCAGCAACATTTAACCGTTTTCCTTTCTAACCAAACTTCAGGTGTCGATTTAGACCAATGTTGTACTCAGCCACAGGTGTGGCTAAGCTCTGGTCAGTGAGGTGAAAGTGGAGGAGTACAGGACTTCCAGAAGTTCTCTTTGAAGGAAATACAGGCTTCTCAGGATTCTTTGCTTTTCATCTTGATGCTTGTCTAAAAAATGGCTGTGATGACTACATGTCTAGCAGCAACTGGAGCTATGAAGTGACTTTGAGAAAGGAAACCAGGGGTGGAAAGTGCGAAAGGAGAAGCTGGAAAAACTCTGAGTCTGTCATGGCCATGGAGGTGCCATGTCAGCTCTGAATTATCCACCCTCAAGCTCCAGTTACATAAAAAGGTAAAACTCTATATTCCCTTGGGTAACCATTATTTAAGGGTCATCTGTCACACACTGCCAAAATAACCCTAACTTATAAAACCCCACATGTAGACATTACCGGAACTGTTCATTAAAGCAGGGGCCACACATCAGGAGGTGGGTGGCAGGTGAGCGAGCGAGCAAACCAGTCCCTGGTGCCAAAAAGATCGGGGACCACTGCATTAAAGCAATGGTTCCCACTGAAAGTGATACGTTTGAAGGAACGTTTGGAAATTATGAACACATCTTTGGTTGTCATAACTTCAGAGTGTTGTTACTGGTGCGTCGTACGTAGAAGTCAGAGATGATGCTAACTATCCTACGGTGCACAGAAAAGCCCTCCCAACAGACAAGTATCTGGCCTAAAATGTCAACAGCACATCAGTTAAGCCAATTTACTCCTCCTCTTAATATAGACTGATTAGCCTATACAAGAAGTTGTATAGTCCAAGTAGTCTTAAACCCGTTTTGGTTTTCTTGTCCATCTCCTGTGTTTGTAGTCTGACTGGTGTCACTTTGTTCTCCTCACTGTAGCAAGGCTTAAGGTTTTCAATGTCTAAAGTACATTCTCCTAACATTTTTTTTAACTTTAGAGAGATCTCAATGACACAGAAGAGAGCAAAGTTAAAATTTGATTTTAGGGCAACTGGATGAAATACCACCAAAAAAAAAAAAAAAAAAACAATTTCATCCCCTTTATTATTTTCTTTCTATAGCTGAAGGCATTTGCCACTACGGGAGGTGATGTAACACATATTCAATTACTCTCCCTGTACTTCATTAAGACTTAAAAATATTTTGTTTATTAAAAAGTAAAAAATGATCCTAAAACCTTTAGAAATCATTATTATTGAGCAAAGAGAAGAAAATTACAACCATTTATAATCCCAACAGAACTGGAAAAACTATTAGCTCTGCAATGCAGATGCTTCCAGATCTTTTTTTCTAGGCACATATACTAATACATAAATAAGACCATATCTGCCTATGGTTTATAACCAGCCCCTTGTCCTCACACTTAAGAAATATATCGCATTTTATGTCAACAATTATCCATCGATCTTTCAAAGGCCCAGAGCCTCTTACCACTTTTAAAAGGGAAAAATGACTTGTCACATTTCTAAATGACAGAGTTATACACGGATTTATTGTTTTGAGGATTCTTTTCTAAAACTACAAGCAATGTTCCTCTCGCATTAAGCAAGCAAGGCCATCGTCCCTATATTGTTTGTAGCATCTCCTATTGCTTCGGAAATTACACAATCTATCCATCCATCTCCCTCAAACCCACACTCTTAACACATGCACACTCACACATACACACGTTACCTTTCCAGATGGAAAAACATGTCATATTTTATATTTACTATGTTTCCCAGTGAAGCCTGTGAGAAGATATACCTCAAAATATGTAAGCAAAGCCCCAAACAGAGAAAGAACCTCCCAGTTTAGTACTAATTTAAAGAGTAAACTGAAAGCTGTTAAAAGATACCACCAAGGAGAGAAGCCGCCCTCTCTGGAGTAATGGGGGGTTAGGGATATAATTGGCACTTACCGCACTGAAATGCTTCTTTAAACAAAAACTACAACCATAAGTTTCAAAATCTGTAATTTTGTGAATTAACATCATGCTCCACAATATTTTGCATCGACTCACCACGGGATGAGAACTTCAGCCATTCTGGTGGGCCACAAAGGGCAAGGAGAAACACAAGTTTTCCTGTTCTGGGCTACCCTAAGGGGCTACATCTGTGTGTTCAGACCTTGAGAAGAGAGGGTTTGGGTGGGCTCCCACCAGCAGTTTACCTGAATGTATTGTCTCAGTGAACCGAAAGGAGAGAATCAAACTGAAGTCTAAACTGCTAGCCAAAACTTAAAGTCATTGTTGAATCATTTTGTTTGTTCTCTTATTTTGAAAGGGAATAACATCTATTTCCCCAAATGCCTGCGAGTAGTCCAGAGTTCAGGCGTGCGGAGCACGCCTCGGCTTGTGAGTCATGGTTTCACTTTCTGCTGTGAATACGGCTACAAGACGTCTCTGGAATACGCTCGCTCTCTCACATAGCTGAGCAATCCTCTCGTCTACTCATCCTAAATGCAGAGGCGTCAGTCAATACATAAAAATAATAACAATACAAGAGATATTAAAAGTGATAGATCAAAGGAAATCAGTTTGCACTTAAGCTAAAGGGGAAAAAATTTGTGCTTCAGTAGAAAATGTTGCATTATCTCTAACATACCCTTCACTGTTGTCTAATTTTATAGGAGCTATTTTACAGCTCCCAGTTGTAGGTAACTGATGTCAATGGAAAATTATCATTGTGAGAAGACAGTTTTGACACTTGGGCTGGAAAGGGTTAACTCACCAGGCCAGAGTTGTCCAAGCCCTGCGCATTCCAAACAAGGGCCTGTTTTCAGCACAGGCTCTTGATTGGCTCAGAGATAACCTCTGAGCCCTTAGAATATTCTGCCCCATAAGAATGTTTCCAGCCAGCTCTAGACTCCCCTAAGAACTGTGGCACAGTCTTGCTCTCCAGTCCGGCAAGGGTGGAGAGGTGCGCAGCATTTCCACGAGGGCCCAGGAGCCACACACAGCCACACCGAACCCTAGGAACCATCCAAGCACTGGAAGTTGGAGCACCCAAGAGGCCGAGAGGCAGGGAAAGCTACAAAAACTAACCCCAGATCCTACCTTGTTACTAAAAAGATTTTGGATGCTGGGGGGGTAAAAAAGAATGTTTCCTATGCCTTTTTTACATTCTTTGGGTTACTGTGTACCAGTCTGAGTGGATAAGTGTATGCTAGTAATGTGACGTTTGGTGAAAGCCATTTTTGCTCTGAAGGATGGTCTGGAGTCTGACTAGCTAAGGTCAGCCAGGTGAGCACAGAGTGTTTACATGACCCACTCCCAGTGAAATCCATTGAGGACACTCAGGTGGGGGTACGTTCACACCTCATTAAGTCCATCTCTGTGCAAACACCCTGAGGGGAGACACCTGGAAGCTCATGCCTGGTCTCTCCTGACTTGACCCGTGTGCGCTTCACCTTTGCTGACTTTCGTTTGGGTCCTTCGCTGCAACAATTCATAATCATAAGAAAAACAGCTTCTGGGTCTTCTAGCAAATCACTGAGCCCAAGGGTGGTCTTGGGAAGCCCCAACCCACCTCCATTTGCACATTCTTTTCAGTATTCCAAATCTACAAATGTATTGTTCTTTGGATTTTCCTTTGAACCCGTTATAATATCATCCTGATTCCCTCATTAGTGAATTAAATAAAATCTTTATCATGCACTCATTTTAAGTATGTAAATTATAGTTTAACCTTTTTAAACAGGTATATCCCTTACTAACAGCAAAGGTTAAGTAAATATTGAAAGCTTCTCTGTGACAGATAAATGCAAACGAATATCCCTCCTCCTTACAACCTTGCTGCTGGTTAGTATGTTAAATCAAAGCAAGCCTAAAACAAAATCCCTCTAGGTACCATTCAAGCACTTAGTAGCAAGTGGAAATAAAGGAGAGTTATACCCTTGGTTCAGTAGCTATGCTCTCCTGACTAGCAAGTTCTTGAGAGGCTCTCAGAAGGCAGACTTCGTGGGACTCTGGCAGCAGACCCAGGTGGCCCTTTAGTAAGCTGGGGTGACAATTCTCCATGAGATGGACAGTCCCAGGCCCCCAAACGCTGCACTGATGTTACTCCACTCTCAAGGTTGAGATACTCTTATACCTCATTCATGCAATTGCCACCAGGTATATACAAACATACTAAGTAACCACCTGTGTTTAACACCTTTATTTCCCCATGGAAAGTTATATCTGACAGTCCCGTGCTAATAATAAACAACCACTCTTGTGCGAATTTCCATATGAGAGTGCTGAGTTACCACACCTGAAGGTGTTGATTTATGACTGGGGTGCTTTCTATGATATGCTGTTTAACCACCTCTGAAGTGTGGATTTTCACATAAGTACCGTAAACACCAACTTCCCCTAGGGTGTAAATTACAGTTGCTACTTGGCAGATACAAACATATATCACATCGTTCATGCCCAGATATCTTCTCACACAAACAATAAAATAGCATCATAAGGCAGTTCCATTTTTAATTTTTTGAGATAGAGGGTAAAGGGGGGATAAAGCATAGTAGAAGAAGACTTGACTTGGGGCTGTGAACACATAATACAATTACAGATGATGTGTTGTAGAATCGTACACCCGAAACTTACATAATTTAATTAACCAATGTCACCCCAATAAACTGAATTAAAAACTTAAAAGATAAAGACAAAATAGCAGTGTTGGGAAGAACACAGAAACTTAGAGCACTCCTCATCTTTCTTTCTGTCTTCCTTTAGGTATATTTTGTTTTCTTTACCTACTTCTTAAATAATCACTAATCAATAATTTTTGAGCATCTATTATATATAAACAAAATTGTATTTAGTAATTGAGTGATTTTTTAAATATTTTATTGTTTATGCTATTACAGTTGTCCCAATTTTTCCCTATGTGTCCCCCTCTAGCCAGTACCCCCTCAGGCAATCCCCACACCATAGCCACATCCAGGGGTCCTGCATATATGTTCTTTGGCTAATCCCTTTACCTCCTTTCAACCGATACCCTCCCCCCTCCCTTTACTAAAGGTGATTAAGTTTGGTCTCTTGAAACAGCAAAGGAAGAACAAAAAATTTTACCGAATGTCCTACCAAGTAGTGCTGACTTTACACATATTACCTTAAATTTTTAGAATAACCTCGAAAGGTGGATGCTATTGTCACCATTGCATAAGATATAAAACTGAAGTTTAGAAAGTTCACATACCTTGCCACACAAGGGGGTGAAACCAAAATTGTAACCAGAACAAATGTGTCTATAACCCACACTCCTTCCCCTAGAGCACAGTATTTCTTTTATCCCCCAGAAGGGACCTTGGACACAGATACATACACACCAGTTCCCAGGCATCTTCGCTTTATAATGAAATGAAATTAACCTTCAAGTGCCTTTGTGTGACACCCACTGTGTTAAGTCATACATGTTTTATCTCATTTTCTCAAAAATTCTGAAAGCGTTGACAGATTAATACAAATTTAGAAAAAGCAGCTGCTTGATTAGGCAGAAAGAAAACGATAAAGTGAGGTTTAAACTAAACTTTTACTTTCACATATTTTCTATATTCTGCTCTCTAGTTGGTAAGTTAGGACTGTAAAAAATAAAAGGGACAATATCATAATTAGATATGAGGGTGGGGTGGAGTATAGACATATGAACCTGTACTAATTTATACTCCAGGTTCATAAGCTCTGGACTAATTTAATTTAAGAAAATGTTAGGTTTTGTTTGAGCATTAAACACCATTGAAGATTTGTGTATGTGAAAAAGAGACACAGAAGCATAAAAGAAGTCACAGAGAAGTATTCAGAAAATAGTAAATTGATTAGCATGAATGAAGCTGGGACTTTTAAAGGGAGAAATATATGTAAATTCATACGGAAAATATTTATTCAACAAATAATGACTGAGTAACACCCATTGTTCTAGGGACTAAAGATGTAGCAGTGAATAAAATGCACATAAATACCAGACCCCTCAACGTGCTTACAATCTAGAAATGCCAATGCAGATAAGTGAGGAGAATGGAGTAATTCAGTAAATGTGCTGGAACACGTGGCCGTCAATATGGGGTAAATATCAAATCCCTACCTCATACGGTACATAAAATACATTTTAGGCAGATTGATCAAATTGATATTTTTGTACTAACCTGAAGTCCAAAGGAAAACTCCTTTTTTAACTTTTAATTTTATAAAAATGATTGTCAGTTGTTAAAACCACAAATGAATGCTTCAATAGTCTTGTTTGCGCACTTTAAAAAAATCAGCCTCAGAAGCATCCTAAGACATAATGCATGTAGATCATCAAACAGTCCCTATCTGAAATATTTCTTAAACCATTGTAATCAATTTTTAAAAAAGACATGCACCCTGATAGAGGAACAAACAATGGGAAAATAAAGGTAATACACAGAAAATAAAACCATGAATGCCCAATAAATATGTGAAAAGACATTTAACCTTCACTGGCACCTCAGATTTCTATGGGTTCTTTTAATAATCACCGTAAACTTAGTGGCTTAAAATAATACAAAGTACTTACCCGATGACTCAGGAAGTCTGACAGGAACGTCCTTGGGTCAAGCAAGATCAAGGTGGCGGCAGGGTACAATACTCCCTGGAAGTTGTCCTTACCTTAGCTTTTGAAGGTCACCTGCCTCCTTAACTGGTCTCCTCTCACCACCTTCAACGCCAGCGATGTCAGGACGAGGCTTCCGCACAGAACCGTCTCTCCAGTCCTCTTCTGGCTCCTTACGCTGTTGAAAACACTTGTGATTATACTGGATCCACTGAATAGTGTCAGCTGGTGCCTGTGATTTCACCCATTACTGTTACTCCTCTTTGCTAACAATGTAACATAGTCACAGGTTCTGCTGATTAGGAGATAAGCATCTGGGGAGGGGTGTCCATATTCTGTTTACCACAGTTAGTAGTCATGGGAAATAGATTAAAACAAGGCTCAAGTACTCTCGTAAACTGCCAAAGTGGGTAACAATTGCTTTAACCACTCTGAGTGGTATCTTTTAATTTTAAGATACAATCATATTTCTACATAGAAAAACTTAAGCAAAAGAGTACAAGTTGTCTATTATCATGTCCATTCCTTTGAATAGCCGAAAATTATAAAACAAGGTAATTACAAAAAGAAAACAAGGAGTAAATTGTCATATAGTCATTTAGCAATATGTTATGCAACAAAAGGCATAAAACAGATCTACTATACCTATCAACATGGGTATATGACATAAATGTAGTAACATATAGTAAATTAATAATACATGCAGAAAATTACATGATGCATATAATTTTAAATATGCAGGAACATATACCTGTATAGTTTGCTATGTAATATGTGGGACCTTTTAAAGAAAAGAGTACACAAGTTAATATTTAGAGTGAGAAAAGAAATCACCGCTAATCACTCGTCACTTTTTTCTCAGATTTCCAATAGGCAATTTATTAGAAATGCTTCCTAAGTGTAACCTACTTTCCTCCTGCATAGCTCACTCTTCAAAGCATTCAGAGAGCCAAGCTTGCAGGGAGGATGACTCTGGCACTTGACTTCATTGCCTTCAAGAAAAGGCAGTGTACTTATATGTGACGTAAACGCACAAACACATGGATATCTATTGAAGCAATAAGTCTTTCTCTGTTTAAAATACATAATTGCTTTCTTTTCATTTAATAATGAATGAATGAATAGGTAAAAAATTCACAAACAAATAAATATTCAAAAAAACAAATCACATGTTGCCCTCATTACAGATCTGGCATCTTAAACTCAACAGTTTCACCCCCCATTCACTATCTTTCCAACAAAAGCACTCTCCCTTTTGACTTCCTGGTCTTTCCTGGCACTGCTTTCTCCTGGGCACCTGGATTATTGTTCAAGCTTCAAAACTACTCTGTCTGCCTCCATCCTTCCTCCCAACTTCTGTTCTGCACAGAGCAGCCCAGATGTTCTTTCAGAATGTAGATCATATGGTATCACTTCTGTTTGTCCAACGGCTCAATGGTTTTACATTTCACTTGGAATGAACCCCAGAGTTTTCATAGTGACCTTGTTGCTGCTCCAAGTGTTCAGTCTTCAAGAACCTGGTACTTGGGGCTTTTGCCTAGACAGCTGTGTGACTCATTCCCTCATTTCCTTGGACTCCACATCAAAAGTCAATTATGAGAGAAGCATCTCCAGACCAAAACACTTTATTCAAAACACCCCTGCACTACCCCCACCTCTCAGCATACTTTCTCTTCTTTGTTGGTATTATTACTTTTCACCACCTAATGTATATTTAGTTGTAGATGATCTGTCTCTCCCACAAGAGTATAAGTACTTAAGAGCAGGTACTCCCTGCTCAGTGAAGTAGCCCAGTACCCATAAAGAGCACTCTATAAATAGTGGTTGTATGTGAACCTACTGAGCGAATGAATGAATAATCCTGGCTGCTGCCAGTATCTTAGAATTGTCAAAGGAGGAGGACTCAGGAAAGAGAGTGTTTCCAGATATGTAACTAGAGGAAAAAAAGAAAGAACTGCTGATAAGTGAGTATAGATGAAGACAAATAGAAGGTCACAGTAAAGGCAGCAGGAGACATCTCAGAAAGACAAGAGGACAAGGAAATGAGCCTAGCTTGGTTTCTCTAAGGTGTCAAGCTCATATGAAGAAACAAGTCTTAAAATGTTTTCGAAGTAGGCCAAAAATAAGTTATACAGCATCTTAAATACCAAAATAGAAATATATATGTATATTCGTTTATCAAAGGGCAAAGTTGAAGATATCTTAAAAAGACGATCACACAATCAGAGATAGGCTTGAGAAGAATTACTTCCAGTTAGGTGAAAGATGATTCAGATAGTGAAGGCATGAGAATCAGAGTAGGTTGGGAAGACATTTGAGGCAGGAAGTCGTAAGGGCTTGACTTACCTGTAACTTTGGGAAGAGACCCAGCAGAGGTAGAGCATGCGCACTTAGTGGTGATAACCTTGGTTGAATGTTCAAATGACCTGGGAAGATTTTTAACAATGCCAATCCTGTAGATAAAGCACCTGTCATAGAACTTATGTGTTAGGATTTTTTTTAATCTCCCCAATTGATTCTAATATGCAATGAATTTAATTCAGAGGAATTAAACTAAATCAGTGATGCTCAAAGTGCTGATCTCTTCAGCGTTAACTGAGAATTTGTTAGACATGCAGACAGATTTCTGATTTGTTAGAATTAGAACCCATCCAGACCTACTGGGTCAGAAAATCCAGGGAGGTAGGGCCCACTGTCTGTTTCTTCACAATCCTTCCAAGTAATTCTGATGCACACTGAAGGTTGAGAACCACCAGCATACAGTTGCCAGATTTAGCAAATAAAATTATAGCGTGAGCCATGAGACATTCTTATGTTAAAATACCATTTGTTGCTAATCTGACATTCAAATTTAAATGTGCATCTTGCAGTTTATCCTCCAGTCCTACAGGAAAGGGCTAGAGTGGCATTACAGTAAAGCTGATTTTTCTAAGCTTCGGTGATGAGAAAGAAGGGGCATCATCACTAACAAAAGGAGGAGAGTTAATAGAAAGAACTGTCTCTACTGAGAAGATTGCAAATATGGTTGTAAACACCTTGGGATTAAATTGCCTGGGGCAATCCAGGTGAAGGTTTCACACAAACTATATTAGGACTAGGTAAATACAAATATTTGTCTAAATACTATATAATTAAGGAAAGGGAGTATCAAAGGAAGTTTTCAAAACCCCAAACCCTGAACTCTGGGGAACATATTTATTTTAACAAGAGAGATTAGCAAGCCAATAAGATGAGGAAAACATGCTCCTTATGCATTTACCACCGACTGTTTTGGTCTGATCATTATATTGCAAAGTAGTAATTAACCGTTCAATATATGCAAAAGGTACGAGGAAGCTCTTTGAAGGCAGGAACAATAAGTATACTTTAAAAAAATTAATTACCATAAACCCTCGTATATTATTGCTCAGCGGCTAGTCAATTAATTTTCAGTTAACCTTTTTCAAGGGAATGAATAATCGAATTTAGAGTTTGAAATGAAATGACAAAGCAAGCCAATGCCGTCATGAAGATACAGTTTGGAATGTAAAAGCGCCTCCCCCACAGCATGGAATAACTCAAAGATAGAAACAACACAGCAGCAAGTCATTTTTATTGTTTTTCTTTTTAAACAGTGAGAAGACAGAAGGTCAATGGTGTGCTTTCTATTTAGTATGGCATGAGGTAACTTAGATAGTTCAACAAACAATGACACAGGATATTAGAACGGAGAGACCTGGTCTGAAAGGACTTGAGAAAATTATAAAACTCCCAAGATGGAAAAACAATGATATATGTAAAGAGTTCTTAGTGCTTTACTTCCAGAATATCCTTGTTTTAATGGACAATAAAAATATTTCTTCCTATAGTAAACACTGTATTTAGTAGAATGCTTTTTTACTTGAAAATGCAGATGTATTTCTGGCAACTCAGCCCCAGCTGGCTTTGTGGTAGGTTGTTCTATCATTAAAAAAGGAACTGGCTGTAAAAATAAGTCTTCATCTCAATGGAAGAATTTATTGCTCCAATAAAAAGAAAGGCCCCAAGGTTCACCAACTTCAGTTTACTGAAGAAAGAGAAAGTAAAGCTTAGGGATTTTTTCTGTTATTATATGAGTAGGTCATTGTAGCAAGTGTGCGTGGAGATGGTGAATAGCTGAAGATATTAACGGAAGTTCAGCCTAAAGGGGAAAACAGGAGGAGATGGACATTTGGATTGTTGAAATAAAAATGAACCTTATTTGGGAAGGTGAAAGCAGGAAGTAATTTGAGTCTATTATTCTATAGAATCTTAGCTACAGTTTCTACTGTTCCGGTAAATCACTTATTGAAACTGCCTCTTTGGCAGTATGTTCATTTCCTATTGCTGCTGAAACAAATTACCACAAACTTAGTGGCTTAATACAACATACATTTATTATCTTGCAGTCCTGGTTGTCAGAATTCCAAAATTGGTTTTGCTGGACTAAATCAAGGTGTTGGCCAGAGTGTGGTCCTTCTGGAGACTCTAGGTGGGGATTCATACCTTTGCCTTTTTTAGTTTCCAGAGGCTGCCTGCATCCTTCTGCTGGGGTCCCTTTCTCCATGTTCAAAGTTAACAGTGGAGGGGATAATGGGGGATAAAGGGGGGGAAGGTTTTCAGGAGCATCTATAAAGGACACATGGACAAAACCAAGGGAGGCTGAGATCAGGGGAGGGAGGTGGGAATGGCTGGGTTGTGGGGGAGGGGTGGGAGGAAAATGCAGACAACTGTACTTGAACAACAATAAAAAGTACAAATAAGACAAAAAGCAAAGTTAATGGTCAGGATTGTCTTTCTCACATCAAATGCTGAGGCACTGATGATTCTGTCTCCCCCTTTCACATTTAAGGATCATTTTATTACACTGGAGCTAGCCTAGATAATACGAAATAATCTCCCCACCTCGAGAACCTTAATACATCTGCAGAGTCTCTTTTGTCATGTAAGGTAACATATTCACAGGTTCCTTGAACTATAGCATGGATATCTTTGAGGGCCATTACTATGCATACCACAGAGAGATGATATCTTTCTGGATTTGTACTTGAATATGTATGTTCCACAGTAAACAGGTTGATAAGAAGTTGAACATGATGAGGCTTTGCAAGTATGACCGGTCATTTTAAAGTATGTCTGTTTTTCTGCTTTGTGTCTCACTAGCAAAAATAAAGATGGTCACCGGTATTTAAACAATGATAGTTTTACTCATTCAGAGGGCAGGAGAGAAGCCACTTCAGTTATTTCGTAGATCTCAGGGCTATTGAAAAGTCACCAAGACTAAGACCTTATTATACCCATAAACTATATTTCACAAAAAGTTTCACAAGAAGACATGCAGAGTGGAAAGGGTAACATTTTACCTGGTCTCATTTTTGACTATCATCACTCTTTATGAAAGGAGGGCAGGGAGGAGGGTTGGGGATCAAAGAAGTAGAACTACAAGAAGAGAGACAAGATGAAAACATGCACATTGCGGAAAGCAGATGGAACACTGGTGAAATCACTGAAGCATCGACAACATGGAAAGGGGGTCTGAGCACAATAATTAACCTTAGCTGGATGCATCGTCTAGAGCAGCATGTGTCCAATAGGAAACAGGGTAATAGGACTGCAGACGGACACTTAGTTAGGAGGCAGGGAGAAAGCAGGTGGCATTGAAATACTGGCGGGGAATTTGTGAATGGGTCACTTAAAATAGATAGAATGCCAAGTACAATTTCAAGTCCTCAGGATTTGTTAAATAAATAGATACACTAACCAGTGACTATGGTCCTTTGATCAGTGAATATGCCCTGGCTGCTGACTTGCAGAGTGCATCATCCAAGCACTCAGGTGAGAGTCAGGAGATGTGTTAATAAAAGGAGCATGCATAATATGAGAAGATGGAAGTGTGAGGAGAAAGAAACTTTGAAGGGAGGGACACATCCATTTTGTTGATCTGGGGTGTAAAAGAACAGAATTGGCACAAAAGAAAAAACCCCCACAATGACACCATGAAAATCACATCATCATTAATCATATCATAAAAGGAAATTGAAGCAGGCAAATCAACACTTCCAAAGGCAACCTGGTAGTGGCAGCTCAGGTGTTCACACAGAAGGGTGCGTTTTTGAGGTAGGCGCAGTTAAAACACTCATTGTAGTTATTCTGCAGGATCAGAGTTGGCTGGGATGGAAGACCAAAGGCAGGGGCAGAAGCAATGTAATAGAAACGTTATCTGACATAAGATAAAAATAAAAACAACAAAAGTTTAGCCCTCCCAAGGCCTGTAAACAGCAAGAGAAAGTGGAATGACAGGGAAAAAGAAAATGTTTTTGTTCTCTATAAAATTGAAGGGACGTGAGCATGCTCTTGTCTGAGAAACTATGTTAGTGTAATAATATAAATGTGCTCAGTCTCCAATTCCACAAAAAGCAACCGAGGAGGAAATGAATATATCCCAGTTAGAATCCATAGCAGTGGAGCGCAATAAGACTACCCCAGACGAAGCCAGGGACCTGAGTTTTGGACCATCAGTGTAATAAGCAACATAGGTGTTTTTACCACAAACTTTTGGTGGTTTTCTTTTCGTGTGTGTGTTTGGTGTGTTGAATTGCTAAATTTTAATTATGCAGTAAATATTTTATACATGCTCATTAAAAAAATTCAAGTAATACGAAAGTCTTTTTTTCTATGTATTTCTAAACCCTCCCATCTATCATCTTCCCCCAAAGTAAACACTGATAGGAATCTAGAGTGTTCCCTTTCAGATAATTGCCTGTATCTTTACGTATATAATATATATACAAATAAGTAGGATAATGTTCATAGACATACCTATTGTTCTACTTCCACTTTATTTAACATTATATGATAAATACCTTTCATCTCCCTTTCTGTCTGAAACCTTTGTGTAGTACTGGCTCTGTTAATAGACATCGTTTAGGTTGTCCTAGTGTTTTGTCACCTTACAAAAAACGCTTGCCGTGCATGGCCCTTCATGTGCATGCACACACACACAGTTACGTAGATACACATGTTTTTTCTCTGCAGGGCAAACTGCTAGAAGGAGAGTTGCAATGTTAAAGGGTAATTGCATTCCTTTTCCCTAAAAAAAAAAAAAAAAAAAAAAAAAGTTTCTTAAATCACTGTCCAGAATAACAGTACAGTTTATATTTCTGCCAAAAAAGAAAAATGAGAGTATCTGTCCATCCAACTTCTTATGAGAACTGAATATCATTAATGACTTAAATTTCTCAAATGTGATATGGGCAAAATGTAAATTATTGGAGTTACATTTTCAATTACATAATTATTAGTGCAGTTTAGCATCTTTTCAAATGTTCATTGACAATTTGCATTTTTCTTTTCTGGAAAGTGTTTGTTTTATCTTTTACTCATTTTTCTATGAAGTCATTTGTATCTTTTTTATTAATTGGGAGTGTCTCAGTCTATTCAGATTGAAATAACAACATACTATGGACTGGGTAGCTTATAAACAATAAAAATTTATTTTTCACAGTTCTGGAGGCTAGAAGTTCAAGAGCAGGGGGCCATTCAGTGAGGGCCCTCTTCCAGGTTTCAGGCCTCTCATTGTTTTCCACCATGGTGGGAATGCCCAGCTGGCTCTCTGGGGCCTCTTTTGTAAGAGCACTAATTGCATCCATGAGGGCTCTACCCTCATGCCCTAATTACCATCACCTTGGGCATTAAGGGTTTCTTTTTAACAATTTATTTTAATTATAATTGACAGACAGGATTATATTAGTTTCAGGTATACAACACAGTGATTCAACATTTATATACTTACAAAGTGATCACCGAAACAATTCTAGTAACCATCTATTTTCAACACATGAATTTGGGGGGAACAAAAACATTTAGACCTTAAAGGGGAGGTATCTTAGTACATCATGGATATGAAATATTTCCCCAATGTTTGTTATAATTATTTTATTAATTCTATTCCATTTTTCCCTTCCATTTTTAGCTTGCTTGCTATGATTTTTTTGACTCAGTACTGCATACTGTATTTCATTAAATATTTTCTCAGCATCTATCAATTAATGTTATGGATTTTCTCCTTTAATGTGACCATTATAATAATTTTCCCTGAGATACACTCATCTATTCAGTTATTATTGATGAAAAACAGGCTATGTCAAACATAGTGGCAAAATCAACAAGCATTTCATTACTTCTATAGGCTGAAAGTCTGGGCTGTACTTGGCTAGGCAATTCCTTTGCTGCTTGTGGCATCGGCTGAGTGGACCTCAGCTGGCAGTAGGTTCCAAAAGAGTTTCACTCAGTGTCTGATGTCTTGGTTGGGATGATGGACTGCTGTACCCACGTGGTCTCTCCATTACAACAATCTCCACAATGTTGGGAATTATTACATGACCAGGGGCTTCCACCCGAGAAAATACCCCAAGAGAGGTAGAAGATGCTACTTGTCCTTTTATGACTTATCCCTAAAAGTAATGGAGCTTCACTTTTACCACACTGTATTAATCAAAACAGTCACTAGATTCTCTCATTCCTTCACCCTTCAATTCAAGGAGGGGGCCATAAACCCCAATACCTGGATGGAAGAGTGTCAAAGAACATGTAGACATTTTAAAAACTCCCCAAATACCTGATCATGATACAATCTTACTCTGCTATTAATTTTGCTTTACTTCATAAAATAATTTTCATCAATACCCCTTTGTCCTAATAGCATTTCAGCTGCTCAGCTTGGAGTTTTGTGACCACAAAACCTGCATAAGAGCCAGCAACAAGTCAGTGATCCCAGGCCAGAAAGCCCTGGCTTCCCCAGCTGTTGGGCCCCGCCCTACCAGCATCAGTTGTCCCCTTTTCTCTAGGAGCGAGGGCTGTGTTTGACATGCCTGCGTCATCCCCAACTTTGAAAAAGTCGCAGGAGCTCCAGCACTCAGAACTGATCTTGCCAGCCTCACAGAAGCTCGGAGTGCACCCCAGCAGCTGCCAGAAACAGCTCCAAGTATGCAGAACTTAAAGCGCCATGGAGAGGACTTTAATTAATGAGAGACGGGAGCTGAGAAGGACGGAGAAGATACATAAAATTCTCTTTCTGCCCATGAAAGACTATTCCCAGACACAGTAGTTTCATCCAGTCAGTCTAGGGACATCCAATGCAATCAAGCAACCAGCAGTATTGTTCGGGGTTTTATTGATAAGTGTGGTATGCCACTTCGAATTTCCTTTCTCTCCCATTTCTCCTCCCTTGTTCCTTTACCCTTATGTCCCTGGTATTATATACCCAATAAAGCATTAGTACATGTTTTGGCTTAGGCTCTTATTTCTAGAAAATTCAAACTGAGACAAAGAATTATACTACCATTACAAAAAAAAAAAACACTAGTTTTCTAATTTTTTATTTTGCTCTGGAATAGGTTGCATAAAATAGAAATAGCTTATACATAATCTAATTTTTTGAAGGAGTGAAATAATTTATTTTCTCCAGTTTTACACTTCTTGACCCAATTTTTGGCAGTATATGTGTGTGTGTGTGTGTGTGTGTGTGTGTGTGTATTTAATTGTCCTGAGAATTTCTATAAGCAGCTAGTTACATGATAAATGCATTCCTTTTGATAAACTTCTGTGGAAAAGTAAAAATACATGACTAATATTTGTCTAGTTTCCATCATGAGTCAGTATATAAAGTGGAACAAGTCAGCTAATCAATATGGGTTTGAGTTCATTCATCTGTACAAGAGAAATTTAGACTAGAATATTATTCTTTTTCTCCTGGCTTGAAAATTACTGATGCTGTGTGATATTCATTGCACGTTATGAGGAAGTGACTCTAGACATCTGAACTTTTCATGCCACCATTTAACCATGTCTGTGACATGGAGAAAGCTAATTCATTTGTCAGATGGTTAATTTTCTCGAAAGAAAATGTAAAATGGAAGCAGATTTAGTTATCAACCAGTGGAGACACTGCATTCTTAAAGGACATGTATCAGAATCCTCAACATTAAAGTCTGATAATATTCTTGATGTGGCACCACTTGCCTATTAGAATCACTGCCATAGGAGACATTATGACCATTGGCAGTCCCATTGGAAATGTGTTTTTACAAAGAAAATATGTTTGAAAACAATTACTTATTCATAACAAGGAGGGGAAGGAGGAATAGATGGAAGGGAGGGGGAAGAAACTATTACTACTAATAAAAATATTTATTATTAATGTTGGTTCATAGTATAATGTACTTAAAAATAAACCCCGTGATATAGATACTATATGAGATGACGTTCCTAAGATGACTTCAAGTTTTATAATTTGAACTATACAGAATTCAAGAAGTTTAAGAGTGAAAGTAAGGAAGAAATAGTATTAATCATATATTAAAACTTTCAGCCAAATGTGATGCAGATTGTATTTGGAAAAAAGGTTTGAAGAAAAGTCATCAAGAATGGAGTAAGACCAAAGATATGAAAGTCACAGGAAAGATTTTTTAAAATAAGGCACATGTAAATCTAGGAAACAGAAAAAAGAAAAAAAAGTAGGCATCACAACACTAATATCGAAGTAGATTGAAAATAAAAGTATTTAAAGGAAATGAAGGAACATTGCATTGTAAAATGTTTAACACAGAGAAAAAGAAGTACCTGTGTAAATTTTTATGCATAACATAAAAGAAAACAGAAGCAAACTAAAGTGTTAAAAGTACAAAGGGAAACTGACAAAACCACAATGAAGAAAGGTCCTGGCCTAATGATTCTTATATATAAAGTTTTAGAAAATAAGTACATTCGTGATATGAATACAATATCTTCAAACCAAGTTGATCCACTTGCTAAAAACTAAAGACAAAGAGCAAGTTTAACAGCAGTCAGATAGAATGTGTTACGTAGGAAATGTGAAGGGCTAGATCCAAAATTGGAAGTATAAAGTGGCACAATGTTGACTCTAAATTGGCTTTTATCATTTTAGAATGAGTGCTCTTAGCAGTGTTTCTCAGCCTTGGAGAACTGACATTTTGGGTGGGATAATTCTTAATTGCAGAGGTCTTGACAATGCATTGTTGGATTCTTTGCATCATCCCTGGCCCCTACCAACTATATGCCAGTAGAAGCTCCCCACCCTCCCATTTTAACAACCAAAAATGTCTCCAGATACTGCCTAATATCCCCTGGGAAGCAAAATCATCCCTGGTGCTCTAGAGCAATCATCAGTAAAATAACAGTGTTGGTGGAAATCAGTGGTTCCATGGGATCACAGGGAAAGTATCCAAAGACCAACACATATGAGACTGTGATGTGGCAAGATTTATTCAGATAGAAATCTGCCTCTGTGTTTCCAATATCCCATCTTCCTTCAGCTCACCATGGAAAAAGTTCATCCGTGCCCTCAGCAAGGCCAAAACAAAAGCCAAGTTCCAGAGTTCCTGCTTCGTATTAAAGCTTAGTCCTTTAGATCACACGTGGTCTGCTGAAGGGCCTGATAGCTGTTAGACCCTTGTGGTCATGAGCTTCCAGGCCGGAGAATACGCAAACAAACAGGAAAATGCATCACCAGGTAGGTGAGAGAGAAAGAGAAAGAAAACTTCTTTGTTCCCCTGAGATATATTCCTTTGGCTTTGGGATGAACCAGGTGCTTTTTCAAAATAACTCATCAATTTCCCAAGCTTTTGCAGGCTTTGGATGGGTCCCCAACCCCTGATTAGGATGACAGGCCTTTATGGTCAAGCAACTTCCTCTGTGCCCCCAGCAATCTGATACCAGAGGGAGGGAGGGTGGCGTCTTAATCCCCTTGGCAGAGCAATTCTGTGATCTCCTACAGAGTGGAGCTGAAGCTTCCTGGTAAAGCAACAGGCTTGTGCTCCCCAGTTTGTTAAATTCAATGCTTATTTCTCTCTGCTTCCTTTCTTATTAATGATTAGTTAACTACATACAGTAACATTAGGAGGTACAGAACTCCATACACAAATAATATGAACTATTAAAAATTATCCAACAACCTGATCAAAGTCTGGAGAGAAACTGCTGGTCAAAGAATAAAAGGAAAAACTGATAACAAATAGCAAGATGTTGTGCCTAAGTTAAAACATCAACAATTACATCAAATATAAATAACATGCCAGTTAAGTAAAAAATTGTCAGAATTTATTGATAAAAATAAAGACTCAGCTCTATGATCTCTACAGGAAATGCATTTTACATATAAAATCCAAATAATATGAAAATAAAAGAATAGAAAAAAGATAGCCCATGCAAACAGTAATCGCAGGAAAGCTGGAGTGGTTATATTAATATCAAACAAAATAGACTTCAAGATGAAGAAAAACAAGATAAAGAGGAACATTTAAAATGATAAAAGGGATAATAAATTACAATAACCCTAAATATGTATGCAAATAAGACAAAGAGCTATGATGCAGAGAAAATGCACCTAATAGCACAAAATTTATGAACTGTAAACTCTACAATGACCATTTCTACCTTAATCACTACCAAATCCTGGCACACTGCCTTGCATAGAGTAAATAGCCATCAATATGTCTTATTAATTTTCAATGTATCATAATTGATTTAACATTCTAGTTCAGATGTAAGTTGTTTCTAATTTTAAATGGGTTACTCTGGACCTCAGAGTTCCTGGAATGTCTTTCCTGTAACCTTTGGTGTTGATAAACAGGTCTACTTCACTATCCTTATGATATAAATATGTTATTTTGGTTATGGATCCTGTACTGCTTATGTTAACACATATACTTTGGAGGAAAGAAAACAAGTGGTTTTTCTCAGTCTTTTGGATTTTTCTGCCGCCCTTCAGTCTTCCCTCTTGGTCCCTTGACTTTCAAATGTACAAGACGAAAATATCCTTTAAAATGTTGCTTATAACCTAAAATATAGAATTTTATTTTCCCTCCATATATTTTATGGGAAGACATTCAGAAAGCTGAAAGTAGCCTTTCGTTCCCTACATATATAACAATATAAATAAATGAATAAACATCAGGAAAGAGTTAGGTCTAAAGTTGTTTTCTCTGTTTTACCCTGAAATTCCAATAATGGTAATACATTATTGCACTCAATAGAGTAGTAGGGAAAGGATACTGGTCTTAGCATCAGAAAAGCCAGGTTTCAGCCCACCTCATTGTTAGTTTGAGCAAGTTCCTAAATCTCTCACATTTTACATTTCCTATTTTAAAAGTTGACAGAATAACTCATCTCTGAGGTCCAGTGTGATGATCCAATGAGTTCCTCGCTATATGTTTATTAATTTTCATCTAATTATAAAGTATCTTTATGTTTTTTATTTTGATTAAAAACTCAGAAAGACATTAGAGAATTTATATAATTTGGGATGGTGGTTATGTACGCATAATAAAAAACCTAACTAATAAGGCTCTAAGGAAACGATTTTTCTTGTCCTCTATAGCATCAGCCAATGAGTAGGCAATTGCTGCTGTTGTTTTGGTAGATCTGTGAAGCAATGCAGGACTAGGGACCTTTTTCTGCCATGTATAATGTGCAGTTTTTTGCTCAAGTTTTTGAGGGAAAAATAAGGATGTGCATTATACGTGGGTATAATGATTAATACCATGGGTATCATAACCCCAGGTATAATGTGCACAAAAATGTGGGTGTGCATTACACACGGCAAAATACGGTATTACTTTATCCCCTGTTGTCTCCACAGGCTGATTTTCAGCATCGCACATGTGAAGGAAGGCTGTAAAATAGCTTCAGCTCCAAAACATTGCATCACTGTTCAAGGCAGGAGAAAGGGGAAAGGAGCAGTGCCAGCCTCTAACCCTTCTAGCAAGAAAGCAAAAGCCTATGCCATCACCCCTCAAACAGATGCAGGATTAGGTCTGACTAGTCATGGCCGTGTCACACATCCATCTCTAGAAGCATCTGCTGGGAAAGTGAGAAAGGTAAAGCATCACCTAGTGCCTGCACCTGGGCACACGTCCAGCTCCTTCAAAAGGTTCTGTTGGCAAAGATGAAGGGGAGTGGAAGTTGGGGAGGTAGCAGCATCTGCCACAGAATCCACAAGGAGAGAACCTCTCTCTTTAGGTCCTTACCCACTCTTATAACCAATTCCCCATCTCCATGACCCATAAGAAATTGTTTTTAATGAGGATAAATTTTGAGCTTTGTGTCAGACAATAATGTTCATCTCATCTCTTTCCATCATCAGGACTACTCACAAGACCTAGATATTGTTCAGAATTTTCAATGTTCAATCAGCTAGTCTTCAAGTATCCGATGGATTTACAACTTGATGCCATGAATGCATTCAGTTGGATCTTCTTATGGGAGATTTCTAACATAATATTTAGGTAAGAAGTAGAATAAAATGCATAATGTAAAAAATAGTAACAACCATACATAGCAATGTCATCTTGTAACATTTCTGAAAAATTCTTCCTCAGAATAATACTAAAGTAAATTTTATTATAATTAGAAACATGAAAAGCCTTACACTGTGCTTCAGAAGGCCTGGAGGCCATCCCTACACCAGCCACAGCCACCCTACAGTCCTGGGCTCACATGGCCCAGGCTGGCCAGGCTTGTACTGCGCATGCACTCCCTCCTGGGTGTTGAGCTCATATACAATATCAGTTTACCTCTACCAACCTCAGGGACATAGAAAACTACACGCTTCTTCTCATTTTATGATCAAGGAAACATTTAAAAAAGTGAAGTCACTAGAGCAAATTCCGTTAAAGTTCTGTTAATTTTATCAATAAAAGTTGCAAAGCCAAGAATTCCTAGCCACATCTTCCTGAATCTAAATGTTATTTCCTTGTTGCTATGCATTAACACGAGGGAAAACAGACAAATACATAGTCTCCATATTACATGCTTTTTACTTTAGTATTTTCTTAAATACTTCAAGAAGCTTTCTGTTTACGAAAATGTCATTTCACCTTCAATTTGTCATGCGCAGAGATTAAAATGCCTTTTAAGGAAGAAAACTAGGGAAATTGTAATAGTAATGCTGTGACTATTAACACTTGCCAGGACTGGTATTTTTATCTATAGGAATCTCTGTCTCACAAACCAAAGATGATATGAATTTGAGGAATATTTTGACATTACTAGGAATTTTATGAAACCTTAAGAAATATTCTCAGTATCCTGCTTGTGAGAATTATGTTTCGTAAGTGAGATATTCCTCATGTTGTAAAACCTTGCTTATGCTGTGAGAAATGTGTTTAGTCAGTGAGTTTAGGTGAATATTTTATCTTAGAACGCTAGTCAATAGCCAGATTTCTAAAAGCCAGTATGAAATCCCAAAGATTGAGTATCTACAAAACAGCTACAATTTCACTTTGCAAGCCTTTCTCTGTGCATAGTCTAAAAGCTTTGAACAATAACAATGCATTTTCAAACATGACAAGTACAATAAAATCCATTTTTTAAAAAGTGAAGTAAGCAAAAACAGTTTTCAGCTGTGACTCAAAGGCGACCTGCATCTCTAGTGAAAGGTGAAAAAGCTTGTTTGTTACAAAAATCCAAGACAGAATATACTGCTAAATGCTTGTATTGGAGGAGACTGCCCAACTTAGCCAACGTGAGCTTGCCATATCTCTCCATGGCCCAGTCTGGAATTTTCCACTCTTCCATCTCCTCCTCAGTTCACCCCTTCTCTTGGCAGAACAGATGCAGAGTGGAGTGGATGTGATGCCTCCATGAGACATTTGTATGCTGAAGGAGACTGTGAAATGAGTGCCTGAGAAGGGAAGGAGCAATCTGGAGATGGAAGTAATGAAAAAATAATGCTGGTTTTCACTGAAAACCATAGAGAGAAATAAAATGGTGCAAGAGCTTTCACTTTTTAACTAAGGTGATGTTAGCAAACTAGAGAATTGCTAAAATATTTACATCCTTTGGTGCAAGGTGACAGATTTTCTTCTTTTGCCACTGTCCCCAGAGGAGAACAGAATATTCTGGAAGCATACAAATATAAAATTTCCATTTCTAAAGGCTACCCCACACACTAATTCCGAAGGAGCGAAGTGGAAAGAGATGGTCCAAAGTCATCCCTCCTTCACCCAAACTGCATTAAAAGAGACTCAGGGTGGCTCTTGACACCAAGACTTCCCTCCGTCCCAGCAGAAAGTAATATCTCAAAAAACAAAGCCAATTTGCTATGCTTTGGCACTAAAAAATAACTTGGCCCTGTATTTCAATAGTAAATGTGTATTGCTTCCTAAAGTGAGGTTAAGATGTTCAGTACATTAAACCAAAATACTTATTAGCAGCTACTTAAAATGGAGTTATGAATAAATATTTTCTAGCACAATAACATGCAAATAATATTTGTCTATATATCTTATTATTATATTCACATCCATAAAAGAAAGATACTCATTTTCTTCTTGATAAGAAGAGCCATACAGCCAGAATTCTGTCTCGTTTCTCTTGAAAATTGATTCTGAGTCCACGAATGAAAGGCTCCACCACCCTGTCAGCAGAGCAACAGGCTCATGCAATCAAATTCGATCCGTGTGGGATTCTCAGACAGAGCCATCCTCATCCCAACCCTTCCGCATATCAACACTGAGTCCTTCTGTTGAAGCTGCCAGTGAACAAATACTACAGGTTTCAAGCTTTGCCACTTTTTAGAATCACGTGACATATTCAGAAAATATAGCACAGGAATCACTCATTTGTATTTACTAACATCACTTGTAAATACCACTAAGGACGCCATCCATTAATTTCATATTTCAGAGGCATCATCAAAGCATGACCCCGAATTCTGCTTCATAAAATACCCACCTGAATGACGGACCTTCTCTAATGGCCTCACTGATGATCTTCCAACAAGTAACAGTGGACAAAAAAAAAAAAAAAAAAAAAAGTTGAACTTTCTAAACATATAACTTCCTTTGTTCTTAGATGAATGTTCTCGAAAGGTCTCATGTAAGCTGATGTTCCTCATCCAAATTACATTTTGACATTTTGCTTTCTCTTGCAGTTTTCATACCAATCTTCAATTTTCTATATGAGAGTTCCCTTATTTTCCAGCAATCTCCTTTTATCTGCTTTGTTCCTCCTGTGGATGTACTCTTTACAAACCTCTAAATCCTTATATTTTTCCTTTCATATGATTATTTTCAGACCTAACTGGTTGAACAACTGATAAATCTTGCCCTGCATTTGAGGCTGTTTATTATGTAATAAGTAAAACAAGAATGGCTCAGGCAGAAGTCTCCCTTGGCTGAGATTTGTACCAGTAATCTCCCTGCTATTTGCATGTAGGTAGCCTCAGGGATTTCTACAATCAGCCTCATCCAGGGTAGGAAAACTATGAATTGTTTAGAGGCACCTTTCTTGATTATCTGATTTAAGCTTTTCGCTGCCTTTGAAATGTTTTACAACTCCATAAAGTGTAGATGATGAATAGCAATACAAAACAATAATTCCTGTCTATAGAAATGCAAATCAGTTCTGTCTGGGAGGAAATTCAGTTAACTTCCCTCTTTATCCCCCCTTGTAAAATTAGCCAGTTTCTTCTATTTGTATATTTATCTCAACATTGCTTAACTTCATATAATTTTGTGCATCTCTGACATTTTTGAACATCCCTCATAAATAATGATTTAAATAAAACCTTTAATTTGTGTTTATTTTGCATCTGTATGAAACTCACCATTTTACCTTTAAAGAAAAGAAACGGTGCTTAACTCTAGGATTTACCTTCCAACTAATGCTCTGCCATGTGAAGCCGTGATGAGATGAGGGGGAGAACACTTTTAAAATTCATGAGTAAGAAAAATGGCCAGAGGGCATTCTCTTCTGATTGAATTTAGAAAGAAATGCTACATATCAGAAGTTAACTGAGACTGTAACTTTTCAAGGAAGAGCTTTCCATTCAGTTCTAATTCCTCCCTAAGCCTCAGCTGAAAGTGGTGGACTCAGGCTCCATTCCGGGGTCTGCACATGGAAGGTAGCGTGGCAGAGGGCAGGGGCTTTGGCTTTTGACAGAGCGGGTTCAGATTCTAGCTGCACATTTTAATTAATGTGTGAGTCATGTCAAGTTTTGGAACTCCAGCGAATTTCATGTAGCTCATGTGTAAAACTGTGATAGTAACAATAGTAATACTCTCTTGTAAATTTATCTGAGGTTTAAATGAGAAAATAACTACAAAGCACCAAGAACAGGGCCTACTGTGTGGTAGTCATTCAATAAGCACTATTATTACTTTTTTTATTTAATATGCTACCAGAGAGTTACTTTCATTTGAACCTAAGTGTCAAGATTGCCAACCAGAATCAAGAATTAGTGAAAAGACAACAAACTCATAGCTATCAAGAACCACACCTAAAACAAAAGCAAATTAAGCAAACAGCTAGAACAGGAACAGAACCACAGAAATGGAGATCATATGGAGGGTTAGCAACAGGGGCGTGGGAGGAGGAGAGAGGGGGAAAAGGTACAGAGAATGAGTAGCATAGATAATGGGAAAAAAATAGACAGGGGGAGGGCAAGAATAGTATGGGAAATGTAGAAGCTAGAAAACTTATGACCCATGGACATGAACTAAAGGGGGGAATGTGGGTGGGAGAGGGTGGGTAGGGTGGAGGGGAATGATGGGGGAGAAATGGGACAACTGTAATAGCATAATCAATAAAATATATTTAAAAAAAAAAAAAGAATTACCTAACGTAAAGAACGTCCCATAAAAGACCAATACCATATGACTTCCCTGATATGTGTAAACTAAAGAAACAAAATAAATGAACAAACAAAACAGAAACAAACTCATAGATGCAGAAAGAAGGCTGATGATTGCCAGAAGGGTGAGGGTTTGGGGAAATGGGTGAAAAAGGTGAAGAGGTTAAGAAGGACAGACTGGTCATTACAGAATAGGGATATAAGGGGCAGCATGTGGAATATAGTCATTAATATTGTAATAACTCTGTATGGTGTCAGCTGGGTACTAGACTTATCAGAAGGATCACTTCACAAATTATATAAATGTAAAACCACTTGGTTATAAACCTGAAACTAATATAATATTAAATGTGAACTGTAATTTTTAAAAAATTATAGTTGATGTACCTGCAAGGAAAATATAAAAGCAAGATCCATTTTGTAAATGTAAAATCAAGAATTAAGGCATCTAAGACAAAAACATATCAAATACTCTGTTTTATAAACTGAATGTCAGGTGAGCATGTAAATTGACCATAATGGTGGACCACTATAGTAACTATTGTTATAATTAAAGAAATCTCACCTAAACAGTAGACAGTAGACTTTATTTGTGTTAATTCAGGAAATCAGGCTAAATATAACTTCCTCAAGTCTTTTATTCAGAAATAATGTTTCTCTTGCATTGCATTTAAATAAGAAATAAAAAGTATATAATGCATATGTATGAATGTATCGATGTACATACATACATAAAATGTACAAATGTATATGCTTGTGTGTATATAAAATATATATTATATGTGAAAAAATATAATATTATAACAGTAAAGTACCAAGAAAAGGGCCTGACATGTGGTAGTCACTCAATAAATACTATTACTATTTCTTATTTGACATACTACCAGAGATCACTTCAATTTTAATATAAATACCAAGATTTCCATTTATATATTAATATATAATATGTATGAATATACCATATAATATATAGTGTGTATGAATATATATTATATAACATATAATATATAATATACTTATATATAATTCCACCATTGGAAGAAGACATCTACCTTCTTGGATCATTAAATTATGCAAGGCATAGCTCAGTTTCACAGCTAAGACACAAGCCTACCTAATTAAATGCATGATTTGGGGTCAGTAGTTAATTTATTTTATTTTAGTTGCCCCATCGGTAATAAATATTCTAAGATGGTCAATTGCTTTTATAGAATCATATAGTAAAGATAAATGAGACAAAGTATGGAAAAATCTGTGATCATTTTGGAAGATAGTATGCTATATAAATCCAAGCTGGCATTAACTACTCTGAAGAACACAAATTTAAGCACTTCAAATGCAGTAACTGGGTTGTTGTTGCAAAGAAGACTATTTTCCCACCTGCTCTTTCTTTCTATATACTTTCCAGCTGCTGCTGTATAATTCTTTTCACCCCATGAATTGTGTGGTTAGTCAGCTAACCATCTGCTTTCCAGGAGCAGTCATGTGCTGTGTTCACAATTTCCTTTATTCAAAACATGAAGAGGATGTTGAAATCTTAGGTGCAATATTTGAAGCGTTCTTTATTCTGGAATAATGACTGGTTTTACTTGACTTGCTTGTAAGGTTCTTTGGGCACTGGAGAATAAATAAGATTGGGGAAGCAAGGGGAGTAAATGTAAACAATAGGTTATATTTAATACTTAAATATAAATAAATACATATGATTATTTTTTCTTAATTACGCTTCCTCCACAACACCCCAAATTATGAACAGGCTGTAAATGTATGCTTCCGGACACCCAGACAAAAGCAGCAATCTTAATTAGCCAAATTAAAACAGTGAGACACATCCGATTATCCCTTTTTAGTCTAAACCAGCTTCTAAAATGACAACTGATGTGAAAATAATTAAAACAAGGCAGACAGGAAAAAGAGGAGAAATAATGTATTTAGATTTTGAAGAGAAGTAATTAGTTTTGGCAGGTTATTTATTTATGTAAATTGAAAAATAAGTTCTACTAGGCAGGGGCAATACACTCAAGTGTCTACATTTCTGGAGCAACATGGGAGAAGAAAATGTTATAATGAAAAGCAACAAGATGAATTCTAAGCAAGGAAAGACTCTTTAAGTTGTTACTTTTTAAAGGAAGACAGATTTCCAAAGAAAAGACAATTCATAAAACCTGTCTCAATAGTTCTATATTACTGTGCAGAAAGAAAAAAACAATTTTAACTAATTTCCTAAGATTGCTTTTCCTCAATACAGACATAGATTAAAAAAAAAAATTAAACAGCTGTCTTGGTTTTTGCATTCTGTGTTAACATTCACAAGTTATTCTTTCCTCAAACCGTCATTTTTGTATAGCTCTACTACTTCATTTCAACTGCTTCTTTTTCACTGGAAATCTAGACCAGTCCTGACTTCATCCCGAACTTGTTATATCCATGCATGCATTTGTCTGCCTAGGTTCCCTCACACACGTGACTTCAGCCCATCCCCAATAAACTGATGACCCCTAATTCTATGAAGCTAGCAGTGTCATCCACATGTAAACGTACAGCCACTACAGTGTACTTAAATATAGAGCTCTTCTTGCATGCTTTAATTCATGCATCGTTCCTACAGAAACTATGCAGTGCTCTGACGGAAGAAGCAACAGGACACTGGAGATACAAAGAAAAAAAATGGTAAATTCTGCCTTGTTTAGAACGCATGTGGGGAGGAGGGATGGTGAAAGAAAAAGATTTATTCATAAACACCTTATCTTCCATTCCTCCCTGTTCTAGTAACCACACTAGCTTAATAAAAAAGAAAATTATTTTAGATAAATGAAAATAGAGTCTGCCTGCTATCTTCAATTAACTACACTGGTGAGATGAGGACACACAGGCACAGGGAGTTGAGTAGACACTAGTCACTGAAACAAAGCCACCGCTTTCTTAACCAAGACTTTAGATAAATAAAGGATTTCTAATATTCATATTTGAAATATGCACAGTTTTAATAGACATGCATAATGCTATTGAGAAGCCTTGGTCCTCTATTATAGGCCTACCACATTTTATCATGCCTCACTGTCTCACACTTGGCAGACAATGAATTTTTTACAGATTGCAGGTAAGACCCTCCACCAGCAAAATGATTATGACTCTTCAAAGTCTCAGATGGTGGTTAGCAATTTTTAGTAATCAGGAACTTTTAACTAAGTTATGTACATGGTATTTTTAGACATAATGCTATTGCATACTTAATAGACTACGGTATAGTGTAAACATGACTTTTTTTATTTGCACTGGGAAACCAAGAAATTTGTGTGACTTATTTTATTGCAAAATTCACATTATTCAGTGGTCTGGGACCAAACTCTCCAAGGTATGACTGTTTATGTATACAAATTGGCATATCCATTTATGGGCCCATCATAGTTTAAGAAGTCTATTGATTGAAAAATTTCATAACCTACTACCTTCAGAAGTCACATTCTTTTATGGTTATCTTTCAGGCCAAGAGGCAGGCTTGAAGAAAATAAAGAAGTAAGAGAGAGCTGTGACCTGATACTTATGGAAAAACATGGCGTGTATTTATCACAGTATCTCCCCTTTCTCTTCACACAGGAAAACTGTATTTCCCAGACTTCTTGAAGTTATATTGACACTGTGTGTATAAAATTTCATTAATTGGAATATGAGCCAAAAAGTTAGTTACAGTTGGTGTGTGCCCCTCATGGTATCCTTCTCATCACTGCACTGGAAGCAAAGATTTGTGGTGGAGCTGTAGGACAGGAGTTGAGATCCTGAGTCATAATTTGAGAACAGTCAAGGAGGGCCACCTGACCTCTAATGTGAGTGAGATATAAACCGTAAGTAACTGAGAAGCCACTGAGATTGGGGGATTTGTTATCGCAGTATACCTTAGCCTGTCCTGACAAACACAATTGTATAAGTATCAAAAACTACAGATGTTCGATCAACTGCAAACAGTTAATATAAGTGAAAATACCATCAGAGTTAATATGTAAGATCTAAGGCTCTGAGGGCAATTGACTTCCATTCAAGTTCTGACTCTGTCTTTTATTAGGTGGATGATCTTGGGCCAATTGCTTAACTTCCCTGTGTCTCAATAGTCTTATCTGTAAAATGAGACATTATCACTATCTACCTTATATATTGCCATAAAGACTAAATAAAATAATTTCTGTAAAGAATCTACTATAGTCCCCAGAACATTGTAAGTCCTATTCTTGTATATTTACTATTGTTATTGTTAGATTTAGATAGAATATGTACATAGTTTTGAGCAACACACTTCCCAGGTATAAGTTACTATTCATGTAATTGGCCATAACGTTCTGGCATCCTTTACAGTAGTCTCTATAGAGGATAGCTAACATATACAGTCATGTGACAAGAAAGGGATGTTTCTTTCCTGAGCGCTAAATCTTCCTGACAGTTTCTGACCATGCAGCTGCTGAGACCTTACCTGGGCAGCCTATGCAATGCCCTAGATAACTGGTGAAATCCTCCTAATGCCAGTGAAGTTTTATGGACAGTAGTAATGCCTATTTCCAACCTCAGTAGACCAGTTTACAATCCTACTACTGCCTCTTACTTTGTGTATTTGTGTCAGTGGAATGACTCACCATGACAGGGAAGAGCAAAAGAAACAATTCAAGTTTCCACAAGGCTAATGTAATAAGAGCTTATGAATATAACATTTTCTTAAATTCTATACTTCATTGCATGCAATTATACTCATATGCAAAAGAGATGTATCCCGATTTCCACCTCAAAGAGTCTGTATTGTGTGCACAAATGATCACACTTTCATACTTTTAAAATGGACAGGTATTTAATTGTATGTATTTATGAACAACTCTAGGTATTTTATCATTCTTTTCAGATATCCCTGGACTAGAGAACTAAGTCTAGACATGTTAGAACGTACCTCAGCAGAAAGGAAACCACTTGTTTAAATAGGCTTAGGCAACTCGAACTTGTCACCATATTCTGTGATATATATATACATGCATATATATGGAAAATACCTTTTTTCTTCATTTTTTATTAAAATTACAACTCCATATAAGATCTCAGAATACTGTGAAACCAGTGTTCCTCTTTGACCTTAAGATTAGGAAAACCTGATATCCTAAAATATTTCCATGTTAATGACAATGGATGATGATGATGATGATGATAAGATCTATAAGTAAAATTTGACTGTTTACTATTTGCCAGTCTATTAAACATTTATATTTATTCTTCATTTGATACTGATAATAATCATAAAGTAAAATATTACTATCATTATCATGTGATGGTTAAGAGAAATGTGGTTTAAAGGGAATAATAAACATACAAGGTCATACAATTAAAGGTCACACATGGCAGAGGGGGTACTAGATCCCAGGAGTCTAGATTTAATTTCTGCCTGCTTAATCCATACAGTATATTGCCTCCTAGTTCCTCTATCTTCCATTCTCTCTCTTTTATATTATATTCTTTTTGCATAGTAGTTGCAGCATATCCAAATTACACAAAAGTCTCATGAATTAATGCCTTCATGAACATATTGTTTTTTAATTTAAGCAATAGCTCTTTTACTATGTTCTGTAAAAATGAAGACCACTCACCTCTCCTACTCTCAGTTTCCTCATCTGTCAAATGGGTAAATATGCCTTCCTCACTTAAGGTTTGTTTTTTACTTTTAAAGCAATATCAATCAACAGAATTCTATAGATTGATTAAATGTAGAATCATTATCAGCATTGAAAATGATCTCAAAGCAAAAGATAAACATTCATTAATTTAACAAATATTTATGCAATAACATCTACTGCCGGGCACTGTTTTAGATACCGAGAGAACAAAAGTTGAGATTAGGGTAGTAGCAATGGAAATGAATAGGAACAAAAAATGACTAGAGATTGTACATGTTCGAGTTGTCTTCATCTATTAAATTAAGTTAGAAGAGTGGTCTTGGTACTGGCTTGCTTCAAAATAACTAAATTCTAAGAAAAGAGATCTCTGATTTGTGAAGTCCTGGGTTTCTATATTTTTATTGATTCCAAAGATTCTCAATTGATTCCAGTGGCAAGCATTAATATTTGAGATTCACTGGGCTGCAAGATTCTTTAGGGCCCTTCCAGCACTGACAGTCTACATGTCTTTAATTCATGACTGATTTTGATTCTATTGCAAGGAAGGGGAAAGAAAACTCTCAAGGATAACCATGAGCTGCTTAGTAGCATCTCTATGAAATCCCTCCAGCATGCAAAATTCTCTCTAGAATTGAACTGTGGAGATGATTTTTAGGCTTTTTTAATCCTATGTTATATTTCTAATGTTTCATATATATGTTTTTAAATCCAGCATCTCTATTTTTAAATTCTAAGTTACGCCCACATCCTTACCCTGTTATTATGCAGTTTTAATAATGTTGATTAGGGATAATTCCAGAAAGCCAACAGTGCTTATATGTGGATCATCTATAACATTTGTTTTGCAATGGCCTGGTAAGAAACATTGACACACACAGAGACACACACGAAGTACACATACTTTATTACAACTCTTACAACCTTCATTGCCAGCTGTACAACCTTAATATATAATATTTTCATAACCATTGTAGACCCCCTTCCAATCAACATGGATCATTACCTACAAATCTAAAATGAATTTAACTTCATTGTCATTGGCCCTATACATGATTGAGCACAATAATGTGTAGGGAAATATTTTTTAAACTAAAAGGGATTGATCACATGATACATGTTACTCTTATCTTTTATTAATGTGCATGAAAACATTATTGCGTGAGCAAAGTTTTAAAGTTTTGAGGCTTTAAAGCTTTGGAAAAAGCAATTGTGCAAACTTGTATAGGTAAGGACTAGTTTTTTCTAAGATATTTGTGTAGTAAATATTCTGGGAATACAAAGAGAGTCTCAGTTTCCCTCCAGGATAGTGGGAAGATTTGTTTATGATCCAGAGTAGTAGAAATGCCTTCCTCCAGGCAAAAATGGAGCAAACCTGCTAGTAGTCCTAATTAGCTCACTAATTTCAGGGTTCACTAATTTCAGGGTTCCTCATCTAGAATATGAACCCTCTGTGCGTGCACCATCTAGTAGGACCACCTCCTTGTTGCCTCTGTCAAACTTGGAGGGGTTGGGAAGCACAGTTGATATAAACCTGAAGCTCATGCTGCCCATGCTGTGAGTAAATCTAATCCCCTGTGTCTGACCCAGGAATCATGTCTTCTGCCAGCATACATGAAAGTGTGACAGGGTAATTGTTAGGCTGTAAGCTGGGCAAAACCTCAGACCTGTCACAGTCCTTCACAGGGTGTGGATGCATAATCCTCTTACAGGAGAGGAAATGGAGATCTGCCAAAATTTAAAATAATAATAATTATTAATAATAATACTAATAATGCACAAAATGTTAACATCCTAAAACTATTTTTTATTTCTTTTACTTTTTAATTATATTTTATGGATTATGCTATTACAGTTGTCCTGAACTTTTCCCCTTTGCCCTCCTCCACCCAGCACCCCTCATTTCATCAGTCAATTGCCCCACCTTTGTTCATGTCATGCATGCAAGTTCTTTCCTATACTGCACTTTCCATACTCATGGCTATTCTGTAACTACCTATTTGTACTTCTTAATCCCCTCTCCTCTCACCTGTTTTCCCACACCCACTCTCCCATCTCTTTATCTTCAACCTTTGGCATTTTAATTATGATGTGCCTTGGGGTGGGCCTCTTTGTATCCATCTTGTTTGGGACTCTCTGTGCTTCCTGGACCTTGCATGTCTAGTTCCTTCACCAAATTTGGGAAGTTTTTTTCATTATTTTTTCAAATAGATTTCCAGTTTCTTGCTCTTTATCTTCTCCTTCTGGCACCCCTATAAAGTGAATGTTGGATTGCTTAAAGTTGTCCCACAGGCTGCTTAGACTATTCTATTTGGGGCAGGGGGGAGGGATTATCTTCTCTTCTTGTTCTGATTGGTTGTTTTTGCTTCCTTATGTTCCAAATCATTTATTTGATTCTCAGCTTCATCTATTCTACTGCTGTTTCCCTGTAAATGGTTCTTTATTTCAATTAGTGTATTCTGGCTGGATTTTTTAATGCTATTGGGGTCCTCACTAAGTTCCTTGAGTATCCTTATAACCAGTGTTTGGAACTCTGCATCTGATAGATTGCTTATCTCCGTTTGTTTAGCTCTTTTTCTGGAGTTTTGATCTGTTCTTTCATTGAGCCATGTTTCTTTGTCTCCTCATTTTGGCAGCCTCCCTGTGTTTGTTTCTATGGATTAGGTAGAGCTGCTCTGACTCCATGTCATGGTAGTGTGGCCTAATACAGTACATGTCCTATAGGGTCTAGTGTCACAGCCTCCCCTATCACCCAACCTGGGTACTTAAGATGCACCCTTTGTGTGGGCTGAATACATCCTCCTCTTGTAGTTGAGTCTTGATCGTTTTTGGCAGGTAAAGGGGAGGGATTTACCCAGGCCAGTCAGCTGCATGGATTGGCTATGACCACTTACCACCAACCTCTGTCTTCCATGGAGGATCAGCTGTGTGAGGGCAGGGTGGTGGCACTCTAACATGGTCTGTTGCTGTCCACTAGATTGCCCTGGGGTTTCCTGGGTAGTACAGGCCAAGATCAGGCCCCACCTGTATTTTGCCAAGGGCCACACTATAAAGCAATCTGAGATGGCTGCTACTTGGGCTGGGCTTGGAGATTGCCAGGCAAAGCCAAGCTGTGAATCTAGGCTGCTAGTTCTGGGCCTGGGCTCACTGAGACCAGCTGCTATTTTTGAAGATGATTTAGGAAGTTGTGAAACATGAGCCACGACCAGCCATTCATATGGAAAAGCAGTTTGGGTGGGCCACAAATTGGGTGGGGTGAAATTTCTGGGGATTTCCAAGATGGGCCAAACAGTGTTAGTCAGGTTGATGGACTCTTAGATATGCTGGCTGTCTCTGGGGAGGGCCCAGAAAAGGGACAATGGCCTCTGCTCTTCTTGATGCCAGACACTTCAGCCTCCCCCTGCATGCCACTGGTGCCCTTTAGACTGCCTCCCCTGTGCAGCCCAGAAGGAGTGAGTCTGAGTAGGTAAGTCTGTGTGGGGGTTCTTTAAGAGGAACTGCTTGAGTCTCCAGAAGTTTCTTCCACTGACTTTATCCCCATTGGTTTTTGTAGTCAGAAATTGTGGGGACTTATCTTCCTGGCACTGGAAACCTGGGCTGGGGGTGGGGGGGGGGGGGTTGGTCTGGTGTGAGTCTTGGGCTCCTTGCTGCCAAGATATCACTCCCAAATTTTTATCCACCACACATGGATGTGGGACCAGACCATTCTGTGTGCGTGCCACTCCTACCAGCCTGGATGGATGTGGTTTCCTTAATTCTGTAGTTAGACTTCCATTCGATTCAATTTCTCTTGGTTCTGAGCAATGATTGTTCTATATTTTAGTTGTAATTTTGTTGTGGTTGTGCAAGGAGGAGAGCCACTTCTGCCTACACAACCATCTTGACCAGAAGTCCTAAAACTATTTTTTTAAAAATCAGTGTGAAAATCTCTCTCCCTCTTCCTCTCACCCTCTCTCCCTATTTCTCTCTTCTCTCTTTTTTTCTTCATTTCCCCCATTTTCCCTCCTTCCCTTCATTGTACTAAATTTTCTATATTGGTTAAAGTTAATTCTACAGTTCTAATATCTGCCTGCATTAACATGTTCACTGTTCCAGGAATAGCATGTCCCTGAAAATCTCTGCTAGATATAAACTTTCAAGCATAACTAATATGACAGCAAAATGAATTTTATTTAAATGAACAATACATTTCTTGGCCTTCATGGGCCAAGGTCCCAGTGGAGGAAAGTATCTTTGTTTACAATCATTTCTCATCCATCCAAAATGACCTAGTTAGAATGTCTGTGTGTACACAGGAATGCCTTTGTTTTTAATAACATATTGTCTTTGGAAAACAAACCAGGAAATCACAAAGAGATGATAGTTTATAGTTCAGATCAGCAGCCTTCAATTGTTATTATAAATAGAAGGCATTGTAAAGTGATTGCTAAATTAATAGGTTTTTATTTTGTTTTATCTTGTTTCCAGTTTTACTGAGGAATAAATGACATATATCATTGTATAAATGGAAGGCATACAGCATGATTGCTTCATTTTCATATATTGTGAAATTATTACCTAAATTAATAGTTTTTAACATTTAACTAAATCAGAAATAAGATGATGACGAGCAGCGGTCCACTACTCAAAGGGGATTGAAGATCTCAGTGGGCACTGACCCTACATTCTGGGGTTATTGACTAAACTATCCTTGACTGCCTTATCGGGCACAATTCTCCTCTGACACAAAAATTTACAACACCATACTGCCTCCCTGATAAATGTCATTGCTTTCTTCACCTCTTGCCCCTGCCAAGAAGAGTGCTGTTTCCTTGTAAATCCTTGTTTCCTACATTTTCAGTTAGGAGAAAATGAAGATAAGGGGTGTCACATACCAAGCCCATCAGCTCATAAAACTGGCATAGGAGAAGAAAATTACTACCAGCCTTTGCATTTTACTATTTTTCATTCATCCAATTTATTATTCAGCTGCATCCTGAGCCTCTTTAATGCACCAGGCATTGTGCTAGGTTCAGATAAACAGGCAATTCAAAAAGGAAAACCAACAAATTACACTCTGGGAAATTTCAAAGTAACATTATAAAGAAATGTGTGGAAGAATTCAAAAAGAGATAAAAACAACCATTTCTGGAGTAGTCTAAAAAGTTTTCACCAATATTTGGCCATAGATCTGTCTGTTGAAGAACAATTGGGCATTTTCTTAGATGAATGAAAGTGCTAAGGAAGGACTCTACATCTTAAAAGGAACAGCATGCCAAGAAGTTGGGATGTAAATTCGAAGGCAACTGTGAGTCAACAGTCAACAATGGTCTTTGAAGATGGAAAATTACATGATCACATTTACTTAAATATCATTCCAGTGGCAGCACAGTGAGAGTTATGAGGAACCAAACAGAAGGCTTCACAAATTTTCAAAAGTTAGACAATATCAATGAGAATGCCATATTTGAAAGATAGTGTGAGATAGAGTTATTATGGTCACAATTCACTGTGGGGTGTGAGAGCAAAGGCCCAAACATGGCTCCATACATGTGAAGGAAAGTATAACTATTAGGTTGGGCAAAAAGTCCATTTAGTTTCTTCTGTAAAAGAGAAGACACTTTTTTCGTTTTCACCAATAACTTTATTGATTTGGACATTTTGAATATATTGGCTATCTCCCATGTGGTATAACATTGGTTGTTCTCAATGTCTCCATTTGGTCACTATCAACTTTAACTGGTCAACTCAACTCTGGAGCATCATCCAGTGAGAAATCTCCAGCATGAAACTTCACAAACCACTTTTGACAAGTTCAATCAGTCACAGTGCCTTCTTCATACACTGCACAAACCTTTTTTTGTGTTTTAGATACATTGTTACCTTTCTTCAAATAATAAAGCATAATATGCAGAAAATGTTGCTTATTGTCTTCCACCTTCGATATTAAAAAGGCTGCACAAAAATTTACCAATTTTGATAAGTTTTTTAAATGCACACTGATATGACAGTTGTCACAATATAATCTAATTGTTTCAAGTGAAGTTAAAGACAACCAAGTGCTACTACAGCCATCTTACAGAAATTAAAAATAAAAACATTTTGGCTACCCCAGAGAATTTGGTTTTTATGCCAAATATTTGTAGAGTATGATATACTCCAGTTTTTTTTTTTTTAAGTATTCAGTAGGCAAAAATAGTTGGATGTGTGAGTTTGGGGCTCAGGAGAAAATCTGGGTCGGGAGATGTAATGTGGATTTGTGAGCAATGTGTTCAAGAGTTACAACCATTTGTTTAATGATGTACTTTAGGGAAACAGCAAAGATTTGGAACAATATAGGACCCAGCATGGATTTCTAGAAAATACAGACTTCTAGTGAGTGGGTAGAGGAAGAAATAGGACAAATTAAATAGAAAGATCAGTAGTTATGAATAGAAAAGCATGTCCAGGAAGCCAAAGAAAAAGGAGCATTAAAAAGTAGGCTAAAATGGTCAAGCAGTACACACTACTGGTTTGCCAATTAATGGGTCACTCATGATATTAACAAAGAGTTTCTGGAGAATGATTAGGAAAGAAGGTGAAGCTAAGCTGAGAAATAAATGGGAGTGAAAGAGCAGAGCTATTCAGCACTTACTATATTATAGATACTGCATGTGAAACAGGAGATTTCACAGGCTAACGTCTGTGAATAAAAAACTCTAATCGCCCATGTCTATGGCTGCTCTTGCTCCTACCACCTATTGCAGCACCACAGTTAGGGTATATTCCTCGCATGAGAGAAGGAAAGGGGAGAGGAGGAGAGGAGGAACATTTAGTGTGTGTTTTATATTATAAAAAAATTCCCAACTGGACTTTGATGTTATCTCTAAACGAAGATTTACTACAATCAGAGAGAGACTCACAGGACTCCAAGAAAGAATATTTTAAAACCGGGGACCCAATATCACTGCACACTATGCTTTTTATAAATCTTATAAAATTATCTTGTGGATATCAGAATGGTTTTTACATTATTACTAAAGTACTAAAAAGTATTATTTGTATTGTACAACTTTTGAACTATGTCTGAGCATTACAATTTTTTTTCAACTGACCCAGATCCACCAAAGTGGAAATGTAATGGGCCTCCCTGGCCTCTGAGAGGTCCTGACCTCAGTTTTCTAGTAATTTCCACCCTCTTGGATGTTTTTGTGCATCTCTAGGGGCTTTTCTGCATTTATTGACCCCTCTACTACAGGGGCCAAATGATAACTGGTTTTTATTCCATTTTCTCTTGCTTTTCCCCCCTTCAGCTGGGCTCCTTGAACCATGACCATTGCTTCTTCCATGCAATGGTGACTGACATGTCTGCTAGTGTTTTCATTAAATGCACAGCTATCTCTGCAATTTCTTGCATCTTATCTTCTACTTCTTTTTTTACTCTTTTTGTATTTAATTGTTGTTCAAGTACAGTTTTCTGTCTTTTACTCCCATCGCAGGCAACCCCCACCCAGCTTTCCCCACCTCCCTCCCATTCCCAACCCTCCCTAGTTTTTGTCCATGTGTCCTTTATACTTGTTCCTGTAAACCCTTCCCCTTTTCCCCTAAAATTCCCTCCCCTCTCCCCTCTGGTCAGCCTGTTCTCTATTTCAGTGTCTTTGGTTATATGTTGCTTGTTTGTTTTGTTGTTTAGGTTCCGGTTAAAGGTGAGATCATATGGTATTTGTCTTTCACTGCCTGGCTTATTTCTCTTAGCATAATGCTTTCCAGTTCCATCCATGCTGTCACAAAGGGTAGGAGCTCCTTCGTTCTTTCTGCTGCATAGTATTCCATTGTGTAAATGTACCATAGACAAAGCAACAAACAGCAAGTGTGGGAGAGGTTGTGAAGAAGAGGGAACCCTAGTGCACTGTTGGTGGGATTGCAGACTGGTACAACCATTATGGAAAACAGTGTGGAATTTTCTCAGAAAACTAAAAATAAATCTGCCTTTTGACCCAGCAATTCCACTGCTAGGACTATATCCTAAGAACCCCAAAACTCCAATCCAAAAGAACCTATGCACCCCAATGTTCATAGCAGCACAGTTTACAATAGCCAAGTGTTGGAAGCAACCTAGGTGCCCATCAGTAAATGAATGGATCACAAAACTTATCTTCTACTTCCGAACCCTGGTGTGTCTCTAAAGCGTCCAACTGGGAAGTATGAGAATTGGGAAGGATGTCTCTCTCCCTCCCTTCAGTTCATTCTATTGGAGAGTTAGCAAGGGTCCTGCTACCTTACTCCCCCACCCATGTACACCACGGGACTCCAACATGATGCCATGAAGGCTGGTAGGCAAACCTCAGGGACAAACATCATGACATACTCAATGTCATGACATCATGACATTGCCTTGCACTCTGAGAAGGAGATTTTCTTACTGGGCCAAGAAGGTTTGGGTTTGTCCTTTCTCTTGGTATAAATTCTTTTTCAAATGGTTACTTGAATGCTGGAATCACTCAAACTTTGAGGCCAGTGCTACTCTGTTGGCATCATTAGTACCCCTTCGTTTCCTTTAATCTCCCCATGAAATACACTAGAGCAGTGATTTTCAACCAGGGTGCCATGGAACCCTGTTGTACCACAAGAGACACCTGGTATGCTGCAAGGATTTTTAAAACATGCAGTACCTGGCTACTTTGGGCACTGCCCTCTCTCCCTTAGATTGCCAAATTAAAAAAAAAAAAATACAACAGCCAACACAACAATAGCCTTCTGGTGTGAACGAGTTAAAATTATACCTATTTTTTGTCAGATAGGCAAAACTACAATATTTTTGTCATGCCACAGACTTTTAGTGATTTTATGTGCCATGACATAAAAAAGGTTGGAAATTACTGCACCAGAGTAATCATGTCAGATAATATTTATTGACCTCCTGCTATGCATCGTAAGTGATTTATTTAGTTTATTTTGTTTAATTCTCACAAAAAATAAAATATTACTATCTTCATTTTTACAGATGAGAACACTAAGTATTAATTAGAATATTATATATGCAAACTAAGTATTCTATATATAAAACTAAGTATTAGAAAATTATATATATGTTCATATATATATATATGTGCAATATATACATATGTTATTCTCTAAGTGCCTTCAAGGCAAGTTCTCTGTCTGCCCTCTTCTCACCGCGCCTGCAATTTTCCTAGTACTAGAAATGGCACAGAGTGCGTGGACATGTCAATTAATATTTGTTGAATGAATGAATAACTGTGGAAAATAAATCCCTCCCTGCAGCACCATTTATAGTTGACTTTGGAATTTGTTTTGGAATGCAGGTTCAGACAGATTTATTAACCTCCAGCCAATCAATTATTTAGTTCTTATTCACTGTAACATATGTAGCTTTATTATGCTGGACTTTATTCAAGAAACAAAGAAGAAACATGATCTTTCGCATCTTGGAGTTTACTAGTTTGTAGCAAACAAACAAACAAATGTGTGTCCACAGCCAGAGCTTCCCATTAGCAACCCTCAAGCAGAAGCTAGAAGGCAGGGAACGCTAAGACTCCGTCAGCAGAGATCAGTCTCCCAGAACACAGAGCAGGGCAGAGCTCTCCGGAGATGGGCCTGCGGAGGGGAGGCCTCAGAGCGTAACCAGCACACTGCCATTGGACGAGGACTAAAAGCTCTTTCAAAAACTCCTTCCTTTTGACTTCAAGAGACTAGCTTACCCAAACCAAGCTACAGAGATCAAAATAGACTCACCGGACATACTGCTCATCTTCAGTTTGCCCCTTCAGCTCCACCCTCTGGCTTGCTCTGCCCTGGAAAGATGACCTACATGGGTCTGCATGGACAGACTCACTTGTCACTGGCTTCTGGGTGGTTCTGCTGTTGGGTGGGACCTGTAAGAGTTAGAAAAAGAGAGAGCAGAGGGTAAATTCAGTGTATATGTTACCCTGGCTCCCCTCTCTCCGCCTTCTGCGTACACTGAAGTTGAACCTTTGCATAGAGTGATTCTCTCTCTCTCTCTCTCTCTCTCTCTCTCTCTCTCTCTCTCTCTCTCTCTCTCTCTCTCTCTCTCGCGCGCGCGCGCGCGCGCGCGCGCGCTCTCTCACTCTGTGTGTGTGTGTGTGTGTGTGTGTGTGTGTGTGTGTGTGTGTCTCAGCTAATAATTGCCTTTTCAGGGGTAGTATGTGGGTTGCCCTGTTATTTTCTCCTGAGTAGTCCTCTATCCTTTATTGCTTCCCTACACTCTGTCTACACCTTTGTAGATGGTCCCTTTAGTACAATTTCACCAAAAGACCGAATTTGAGGCACATCATATTCCCTGCTAGGACCTGCTGGATTGACAAACCAATACTATAGAGATACAATTCACTGAGTGAAGGAAAGAGAAACGTTCTGACCTCACGAAATGTAACAGACTAGTAGAAGCTTGAGAAGCCAGTCTTTTCAAAGCTGTATAATGTGCTTCATTAAGGTCTAAAGTCATAGAAGCTGCTAGATTCTAGATAAGTCTTCATAAGTAAAGTTGTAACATGTATAAACCAGAAACAAAATTCTGAAACACTGTCTTCCCCTGGTCTAAGAATCTTGGGCTTTAGCCTTCTGTATCTTCTAAAACAGAAGGGAAAAGTCTTCAGTTTTCTCAAGTGCCACTACAATCATGCTATGAAAGGATTAATAGAACTTTATACGCATACTGATCCACAATCTCCTAAGACTATTTAACAGAAATCACATGCCATTCATTACATACAAGCTCTTTTAAGAGCACTCTGAGGAGTTATTCGTAGGAATGTTGTGGCTAGAAGGTAAAGGCTTACAACAGCTTGTTGAGGTGCAAGCTGGAATGTGTGAGATGTGCAGTTTGGAATAGCCAAAAATATGGCAACTGGGGAATTGCCCTAGTCAATCACCAAGAAGTAGAGGAAATGCTATAAAAATGATGGCCAAGTCAAGAGATATTCACTGTTCTCCAGGGTACAGATTTTAAACTTTACCCTGCAAATTCAGCAATTCTTAATGTATTCTTTGATATGTTTATAATTATGTCTTTATTCCACGACCCATATATTTTACATTTAAACAGATGTTTTCTCCATCCAAAGAGACAACTGTCTTCTACCTCTTCCCTACCATGACTCAGTGGACTTCAGCCGGGTGAGCAAGAAAAGTTTTGAGCTTTTTATCCTTACACAACAATGCTCCCCACACCCAGACAAGAGCTGAACACTTGCTAATTTACTGTTTCCACATCTTTGAAACAAATTCTGTCTGGTCTGGAGAAGGTTTAAGAAAAATGCATTTTGGTGACCTGTGTAAAAACATTGAAGCTGCTTTGAATGGGCAATGATATTTATGGCTGGGGCAATCCAGAGGTGTTTTGTTCCAACCATAGAAAAATCTACCACAGCCTGTACTGATAAGTCGTTGTGGATTAGGTGTGTCCGAGAAACTTTGTGAAGCATGTTAACACTTCAAACCTCTGTTAAAATAGCAATAACAAGTTCCTATGTAGAGAAATAGGCAAAATATAGCCACTGGTTGGTTGTAATTGAAAAACAGGAGTTTGCTGAGTTTGAATTATTAAGATCACAGTTGCTTCTTTATGACATTATACTCATAGCCACGTCAAAATTCACTTAACTGTTATCTTAATTCCTAAGGTATGAAATGTTATCTTCAATTGTAACATATTTTTAAATACTTTATTTATACCTCATGAAGATATTGTCTGTATTCTATTCTTATATTATTTTTTGATTTAATCCTTATTGTATTTTTCCATCACCATTCAGTCCCCTTACACACCCCTCCCCCCAGCAATCACCACACTGTTGTCCATGTCCATGAGTCCTTTTTCCTTTTTATCAACCCCTATATTATGGTGTTACTCAGGAAAAGTGAGTCGACTAGAAATACGCAGACAAATAGTGGTAGAGACAAAATTCAAAGCCAAGCTTTTCAAACCTAAATTGTGTGCCATTTTTGTCACTTAGGCAATTTCTCCTTTGTGCCAAAGTGCTTATCTTCTTGATCTACACTTTGGAGAAGTCAAGACATAAATTCAGGTATAAGTTCTCCACAATTATAGTCAAAGAAGAACCTCATGAATCCTCAGGATGTTACAGAGTGTGCTGTTTGAGTGAGATACAAAAGGATGGTTTTCACTCTGTTTCCTCTGCTCATTTTCTCATACCACTCAGCAAGTCTTTTGGCCTAAGTCTCAATCTACTCTTTGAAATATAATAATATATGTGTCTGGCACTTTAATCTTAGATGGGCAATTATAAAATAAGCACATAGAATATAAGGCCCAGACGCTTGCTGTTCACTGTTTCAAAAGTTCAATTGGTCTCTTAGCTACTGTCCTCATCACATCGAAATGCCTTCTACGGAGACGGATGGTTCATCCTGAAGTCATCCACTGCCAGCTATGGCTCATTATTATGATTCCCCTGGGTCACATGCATTCTCAAACTGCATCTTCCCTTCTAATTCCTCCTAGCAAATGTGTAAGTAAGTAGTTTTATCTGTCGACTTGCCACTAGAGTATGATCGTATTCTACAAACTCTCAGTCCCAGGAGAACTCAGGAATCCCAACATTGATATAGGCATTGAGCCAAGGATAAGAGTAACTGTGGTACTAGAAAAAAGGAGATAAGATGGGAAGGGCCACTTTGTGAAACGCAGTTCATATTTAAATGCTTCCAATGGGAATTTAAGTCCAAGAGTGCCCCTCCTGCTTACTTTCCAGGAGAAGTAAAGAACAGGGAGGGTTGGGTCTCTCAGACAACAATAACAACAACAATAACAACAAACCAACCCTAGTATCAAAATTGAAAAGGATGGAAACTATAAAAGGGAACACAATAGCATGATCCAGTCAAATGCTCAGTCCTGATTCGTTTTTAGTAACTCAAATTTGAAACAATCACTAAAGAATGAATGACTTCCCTATAGAGAGAAGCAATATTAAAGGATAACCAAAAACATAAGATGAATTTCTAAATGAAAGCCAAGACTCTTAGATGGCAATATAGGTTCACAAATAAATGGTGCAAAAGAAGCTAATTGCCCCCTTTGAAATAAGAACACTAAATTCAGCTGTTGATTTTTTCCAAGTATTTCAACAAATGCATAGAGTTCCATTTTTCCAGTTAATAAGACCAGTAAAGACAAGCCTCAAAAATATTTTTAGGCACTTCTTTTCATCCCATTTGCAATTATTAAAGGACCATTTATTGTATTTTTTCATGTTCCAAAAGTTATTCATGTTCACTTTTTTAAATTTATAAAGTACTGTACAATCCAATGAAACTAATAATATAATCTGTAATTGCATCACTTACTGATTACTACTGTTAATATCTGTAATGTTCCCTTCCAGTGTATTTTTTTTACATATATTTAATCAGTATATTGTACTTCGCCACATTAGAGATTCATAATCCTTTTTTTAATATATTTTATTGATTATATTATTACAGTTGTCCCATTCCACCCCTTCATTCCCCTCCACCATGCACCCCTTCCCACCCACATTCCCCCCCTTCAGTTCATGTCCATGTGTCATAAGTTCTTTAGCTTCTACATTTCCCACACTATTCTTGCCCTCCCCCTATTTTCTACCCACCGTCTATGCTACTTATTCTCTGTACCTTTTCCCCCTCTGTCCTCCTCCCACTCTCCTGTTGCTAACCCTCATCATGTGCTCTCCATTTCTGTAGTTCTGTTCCTGTTCTAGCTGTTTGCTTAGTTTGCTTTTGTTTTAGGTGTAGTTGTTAGTAACTGTGAGTTTGCTGTCTTTTTACTGTTCATATTTTTTATCTTCTTTTGCTTAGGTAAGTCTCTTTAACATTTCATATAATAAGGGCTTGGTGATGATGAACTCCTTGAACTTGACCTTATCTGAGAAGTACTTTATTTGCCCTTCCATTCTAAATGAAAGCTCTGCTGGATAGAGCAATCTTGGATGTAGGTCCTTGCCTTTCATGACTTGGAATACTTCTTTCCAGCCCCTTCTTGCCTGGAAGGTCTCTTTTGAGAAATCAGCTGACAGTCTGATGGGATCTCCTTTGTAAGTGACAGTCCCCTTATCTCTAGCTGCTTCTAGAATTCTCTCCTTCATTTTAATCTTGGATAATGTAATTCTGATGTGCCTTGGTGTGTTCCTCCTTGGGTCCAACTTCTTTGGGACTCTCTGAGCTTCCTGGACTTACTGGAAGTCTATTTCCTTTGCCCGATTGGGGAAGTTCTCCTTTATTATTTGTTCAAATAACTTTTCCACTTGTTGCTCTTCCTCTTCCCCTTCTGGTACCCCTATAATTTGGATGTTGGAACATTTAAAGATGATCTGGAAGTTCCTAATCCTCTCCTAATTTTTTTGAATTCTTGTTTCTTCATTCTTTTCTGTTTGGTTGTTTCTTTCTTCCTTCTGGTCCACACCGTTGATTTGAGTCCCAGTTTTCTTCCCATCACTATTGGTTTCCTGTGTGTTTTCCTTCATTTCCTTTAGCGTAGCCTTCATTTATTTATCTAATTTGCAACCAAAATCAACCAATTCTGTGAGCATCCTGATCACCAGTGCTTTGAACTGTGCATCTGATAGGTTGGCTGTCTCTTGGTCGCTTAAAAGTATTGGCTTTGGTCATTTGATTTGTTCTTTCGTTTGAGCCATTTTTTTTGGTGGGGGGTGGGTGGGTCTGGTCCTGCCTGTTACGTATGAGGGGCAGAGCCTTAGGTGTTCACTAGGGCAGGGCCACCCAGTTGCAGAGTTGTGACTACATGTGGGGGTGGGGTCTGAGAGGGAACAATGGTGCTTGCTCGGCTCTCTCTTGGATTTCAGTCCCCTCTGTGAGGCTGGGAGTTTCTCCCAGCATCTCAACCCCCACAAGTGTTTTCAATCGGTGCTTTTAGGCTTAATTTCCCAGTGCTGGGGCCCTGAGTTGGGCAGTCCGTCTCACTGCCCGTTTTTGCCTGGTTTATCTTCGTGCAAATGTGTGACCGCAGTCAACCACCTTATGAGCCTCACTTGGTCTGCTCGTTTCCTCTCCGTGCCTGGTAACTGCCGCCTGTGCACCTGGGGTGTGCCAACTGTCACCTGTGCATCTGGGACCACTAGCCACTGCTTTTTCGTGCCGAAATCCCTCTCTGCCAACCACCAACTCAGCCCCTCTTAGAGGTCTGGGTGAATCGTTGTCAGACTTCCATACAATTCAATTTCTATCGTTCTGCTTGTTTTTTTGGTTCTAAATTTTTGTTGTCCTTAATTTTGGTTGTGAGAGGAGGCACAGCGTGTCCCCCTTATGCCTCCATCTTGGCCGGAAGTCTCATAATCCTTTTCACATGAGGATATTACCCAAGCACCCAAGCTAGAGACTTCACTTTTCCTTACATATGACCCTTATATTAAATATATCATCAAATACTATAGATGCCATTGACTTTCATTCTATTACATCTCATATTTTTCCCTCTATCTAATGCTAATGCCTTAATCTATATAATCTCTCATCTCGGTTACGGAACTAGACCTAATTTATATCTCTACTCCTTCATTTCACATTACAACTCATCCTTCACATTACTACCAAAATTAATATATTCAGTGCACCAAAGGTTGTGGTATTCCACTATAAAATATTTTAATGGTTTTCCATTTTCCTGAAAAATGTCAAACTCCTTAACATGGAGTACAAAGCAATTCATCCTCTGTCCCCTCTTACCAGTCTTTACTCTGGCTACATTCAATTCTTCCTTTGTGTTCCAATTATTCTGAGCTGCTTCTGTTTCTCCAAATGACCAGGGTAATCTATGACTTGCCCAGTGATTTTGTTCATTCTATTTCTCTATCAAGATACCCTCATCATTATTTCCTTTTGTAAAATCTCTATTGCTCTTCCCATTACTTTCCACGTAGAATAATCTCACCCTCCTTGATGCCTCACACTATTTGATATTCCTATCTATGTAGCTCAGCCTTCACCCGTTACATGTTTTTCCCTCCTAAAACTATACTTCTTGATGTTACAAATCTTATCAATCTTAGTGTTCTCATAATCTAGAGTTCAAACCCAAGTACAAAAGTGATGTTCAAATATATATTAAAATAAAGTAATGGATAATAGAAAAGCGTGGTGCTCTGATATGTTGGCAAACACCAACCAAAAACTTCACTTGAATATCTTTTAAACAAACACATTCTTCCCATCCCTATGTCATCCTCACTCTATATTTATCCACTTTGACTTTGTTGCCATAAATGAAGGGCAAAATTAAGCCTGCATAAAATCCCCACAGAATGGCAATTCATAAAATGTTATAAAGAGATGAAAGTCAGCAAACACCACAAACCCATTATGAAAAAATTGTCATGCATTAAATCTGCTCAGAACTGCAGGATGCTTAACTGATAGTCACATTTGTTTTGGGATGTTTGCCTAGAAATGTTCTTTTAATAAATGTACTCAACAAGATGCATAATTTAGCTCCTTTTCTGTAATCTTCTGGCCAGTTGCCAGTCTGGACTCCTGCTTCACCTCTCTCTTTCCCTTCTCCCTTGATCTCTCACCATCTTTCTCTTGGGTTTTACTCAGCACCAAAGTTACCTGCTGGTCTAGTACAAACAATCTCATTAAAAAGTCATCACCATTGAGCCTGATGGCTTCATTTCTTTCCCAATGGCTCAATTTATATCTTCCTGTGGAACAAGCAGAGAGCAAGTTCTCTGCAGATGACTTTGTCCTCTGTACTCTATGTACACGAACAGATAGTGACAGATAAAATAAGAACTCTTTCTCTACTGGGTAGATGAATAAAAAAGGAGTTTCTCCTAGTCTTCCTCTCCTTGTCACCATGGGAATTTTTTAAGATTCTAATTTCTTGTGGAAGCTACCATGATCGGTATTCAAGTAGGCTTTTCCTACTCCTATGCAGTCTCAAGTAAAATTCAGTAAGTTGAGATCAGAAGGCCTCGCTTCAAGATGGACTACTGGAAACTACTTGTTGTTTGGTGAGGAGTATAGCTCCATTGGCCTTACTTCCTTATCTTTAAAAAATGAATAATATGAAATAATCACAACCAATCCATTGGTAGTTTATAAAGATCTCAAAAAAAAAAACATAAAAATGGAGACACATGACTTTCTTATAAGATTAATATTTCAGAATAGTTCTGAATGCTGTTCTCATGCTTCTTTATAAGGTGAGGATGTATGTGTTCTTTGAGTTAAGTAACTATCAAAATCTTATATGTTTTCTTTCTGTGACCCATGAATATACATTTTTATAAAAATAATGGTCTTGAGATGTTAGTCATAGCCAGGTCTAGGATAACTTCTAGGGAATAATTCTTTACAACTTGGCCAACCCAGTCTCTCACCTGGTTAGGAGTACTAGGCTCAAGAGTTTGGAAATCTAAGAATGCTGTGTACAATATCAACATAAAGTAAAAGTCAACTTCATATTTAATAAAAGCTAATATTAATGTGTCACTTGTGGTAAAAAGTTCTATATGGGTTTTAGACAATTTAATCCCTACAGCAATTCTATGAAGAAATCTCTACTGTTGTCAACATCTTGCAATTGCGATGACTGAACCATGGTAGCTGTGGAACCTTTGCCATGTACTTTGACTCTTCATTTTTCAGAGCTAGAGCCCAAGCTTATGTTTGTCTCTCAAAGTTTATTCTCACAGCCACAGTAGTTTCTCTTGTCCATACCTAAGTCAAAACTGGCTTTAACAACCAGGAGTATGGAGATAAAGACAATTACTGCCATCAAAAACTGACTTGTGATGAATGATATCGACTCAGTGTCTAATAGAGTACTTTTTCCCATTGTTTCTCCGGGACTGGGAATCTTCACATTCATCTCTCCTCACTGGATTGTGAAACAGCCCCAGCTTGCCATGATTTTCTTCTAGCTGCTAACCTTGTGCACTGTGGCACTGCACGCTGGCTGGCCGTCCCATAGAGAGGAGGCTGTGCAGAGCATGGCATCTGACAAAATGCAGGTCATTTCTCTGAATGAGCATTATTCATTTCTGTTGTTTAAACCCAGAGGCAGCAGCCTGCATTTCTCCCACTGGGCTGCTAAGAGGAACTGCAGAGCATGAGGAGACATTTTAAAAATCAAAATACTATGTTCAATTCTCCCATGTTGAGAAGGGCATGTCAATTCATCTCAGGTAGACCTCATGGGGTAGAAGTTTTGTAAACACAATCCAGAGGTCCCTGTGCCCTAATTTAAAATATTTCTGTTCCATTTTATACCAGGTACTTGTTTTTTGCCCCTGAACCAAACCTATAACATAGTTTGTATTTGGTGAGGAGAAAGGCATGACCATTTATATTTATTCTTCCTCGAAAAATTGTCAGTCTCAATCATAAAGGCTCCTTAGGTAGGAGAAGGGTCAGAGCAGAGGAGGATTCTCCAAAATATGATTGTTTTCCTGTAAAAAACATTGTGTTTTCACCCACTAAACCTGTGTTTGTTGCATTTCCATGTGAATTTTAACATCAGTTTTTCAATTTCTGCAAAAAATAAAAAAGTATTGTATCTGTAGATCAACCTGGAGAATAATGTCATCTTTAAGATACCATTTTCTCATCTATGAACATGAGATGTATTTCCATGTGTTTACCTCTTTCTAAATTTCATTTAACAAAGTTTTGTAGATTTTAGTGTAGATTTTTTGCAGCCTTTTTGTTTAATTTGTTCATACAGTTTATTCTATTTGATGTTGTGGTTCATAAAATTGTTTTCTTAAATTTTATTTTCAGAATATTCATGGCTAGTATATATTTTTATACATTGATCTTATATCCAGAAACCTGGCTGAAATTGTTCATTAACTCTAGTACTTTTTCATAGCCTCTTTAGGGTTGTCTATATACCAATTAATCATCTGAGATTAGAAGTAGTTTTACTTCCTAGTTTTCAGTCTAGACACCTTTTAATTTCCTTTTTTTTTTTTTTGTCTAATTGCCCTCCGAGAATGAATATTTTTAATGTTTCTTTTTTATTTTTCAATTACAGTTTACATTCAGTATCTTTTATATTAGTTTCAAATGTATAGAATACGGGTTAGATAATCATATACTTTTTTTAATTCTCCAGTTTCAATTTGTATACATTTTTTTTTCCTTATCTAATTGCTCTGGCTAGGACATCCAGTGCAATGTTAAATAGAGCTGGTGAGAATAGGCATTCTTGTCTTGTTTTTGATCTTGAGTGAAAATCATTCAGTCTTTCCCTATTATGACATTAGCAATGAGTTTTCCTGGAAGTCCTTTTTTATTCCTAGGTCACAGTGCTTCCGTCATGAAAGAGTGTTTGATTTTGTAAAATTATTTTTCTATATCTATTGAGATAATCATGTGGTTTGTCTTCTTTATTCTATTTAAATGGTATAGTACATTGACTTCCACATATCAAAACAATTTTGCATTCCCTGAATGAATCCCATCGGTCATTGTATATAATCCTTTTTATATGTTACTGGATTCTGTTAACTAGCATTTTGTTGAAGGTGTTGTGTTGATACATATAAGGAATATTGGTCCGTAGCTTTCTCTTATTCTGTTATGTGATTGGTTTCATTATCAATTAATTTTTCTCTCCTTTGCTATTTTTTGGGAGAGTCTGTAAAGGACTGACATTTATTTTTTTTATATATATATTTGGTAAATGGCATCAGTGAATTCTAGATGCTTTGTATGAAAGTTTTAACGTACTTATTTTTATTTATTTTGGAGCTACTTGGATTTTCTATTTCTTCTTGAGTTTCAGGTGTTCATATTTTCATAGAATTTGGTCCCTTTCATCTAAATACCTAATTTGTTTGTGTTCAGATGTTCGTACTGTTCTCTTACAATCATAACTATTTTTCTAATGTCAGAAGTGATGTTCTCTTTTAATTCCTGATTTTAGTAACTCAAGTCTTCAGTACTTTTTCTTGGTCAAGTTAGCTAAAGCCTTGTCTATTTTGTTGATCTTTTCAAAGAACCAAATTTGGGTCTTGTTTCCTTCTTTCTATTGTTTTTCTATTTTCTGTTTTATTTATATACATTTTAATCATTATTATTTCTTTCACTCTTTTCACTTCAAGTTTAGTTTTTTTTCTAGTTTCTTAAGATTATATTATTGATTTGAGGTGTTTCTAACTTTTTAATGTAAGCATTTATAACTACTCTGAGTCCTGCTTTAGCTGTATTCCATAAGTTTTGGTATCTTGTATTATTATTTTCTATCAACTCAAAGTATTTTTTATTTACCCTTTACATTTCTCCTTTGACTAACTTGTTATTAGGTTATTTAACAGTATGTTCTTCAATTTACACATACTTGGACATATTTGAAATGTGTTTTTGTTTTTAATTTGTAAATTCATCCCACTGTTGGTAAAGAATCCACTTTCTATGATTTTAATTCTTTTAAATTTATTCCAGATTGTCATATGGCATAATATAAGGCCTATCTGGAGAATGTTCCATGCACATTTGAGAAGAGTATGTATTTTGTTGTTGCTGGATGGAGTGTCCCATATATGTCTGTAAGATCTAGTTGGCTCATACTGTTGTTCACATCCTTTATTTGTTTGCTGGTCTTCTCTCTAGTTGTTCCTTTATTGGAAGTGGAGTATTAAGTTCTAAAACTATTATTATTAGATTGTCTACTTTCTCTTCAATTTTTTTGAGTTTTTACTTCATGTATTCTGGGGCATTATTGATTAGTGCCTATGTGTTTATAATGTTATGTCTTTCTATGAATTAACTCTTGTTATTACAAATGTAATTCTTTACCTCTAATTATAATTTTTACCTTAAAGTCTTTTAAATCAAATATTAGTAAGCCATTTTTCTTCTTTTGTTCACTGTTTGCATCTTATATCTTTTTTCATCCTTAAATCTCTTTTGTCATTAGATCTAAAGTATGTCCTTTCTTTTAAGTTATTTTTATTGTTGTTCATGTACAGTTGTTTCCATTTTACCACCACACTCTCCCACTCACCTACCCCCACCTCCCATCCCTAATCTATTCCCCCCTTGGCTTTGTCCATGGGTCTTCATACATGTTCCTTGACTTTATAGACAGCATCTTGTGGGATGATGGTGTTTTCATACATTCCACCAATATCTGCCTTTTGTTTCCCATTGCTCAGAAATTCTTTAAGAATTTTGGCCAGTTTCTTATTTGCTTCAATTACTACAGCCACTTCAGGTATCTACAATGTTAAACAATTGTCACTGATTTTCTTTTTTACAAATGTTCTGAGGATGGTGATTTCCTCGTTGAGTGAGCTCTGATGGTGTTTAATAAAGACAGACACAAAAACAAAAATAAATTAGAAAGTTTCCAAAAAGAGTAAAAATTCTCTGGGAATGGAGTTTTTTTGAGGGACCCCAGATCCATTTTGCTCCTTCCAGTGACTGCTAAGCCACTGATGTTCACATCTATTATGGTTCTGAGGTTGAGATTTTTCAAGACTATCAGGGGGTAGCTTTTTATTTCCAACCCCATTCTTTTCTGAGGAAGACAACCAACATTTACAAAAGTTGCTATTTAATGACACACACTTACTCTCTTTAAATACTAAATAAGGAATAGTTCCCTGAAGAAAAGCTACCTGCCTATATATTACGTTCACTCAAGCTCCCATGAAAGAATCTTTGCCATGTCCAGCCAAGTCAGACTTATTAAATTATTTTAATTTTATAAGCTATAAAAAATATTTTAAAATGCTTATTTGTAGACTTTTTAAAAATATGTACTCTAATTGTTACATGAGTAATACACTTTAAGACTTTATACTGATTTTTCTGAATGTCTAGTACTTAAAAGTGAGGAAATAATACTATATCCTATAAAATAGTAGATGGTATAGTCTCCTTTTAAAAATAAATAACTATTATTTATACTATGTCTAAATAAGTTTTTTGAACACCTATATTGTCTTCCAATTTCATTGTTAAATCACCTATGGCCACCTGAAGTTAAGAACTTTGGGATATGGTGTTTTAATAGTATCTTAAAACACTACTGTGGTGCTAAAAATAACTCAGCTTTTCTTAAAGGGAACAATATTTAAAATTTAAAGAAAACATATGGGTGCTGACACAGATGATACCTATGCAGAGTACATAATTTTCACATTGTACAGTGGTAATAGAATATGTGACTTTTAGTACTGCATGTGGCCGCCTGAAATAGAACTACATGCTCTAGCCTTCTTTGCAGCCAGTGACTATGTGAATAGGGACTGACCAATAACTTACAAGTGAAAATGATACGTGCGAGTTCTGGATAATGACCTTACTGGGATGTGAAAGTATGGTTAGCATGATCATCCTGACAGCTTCCCACTGAGTGGAGTGTACTGTAAATTATGGAGTTCTAACAGACAATTATATAATGAAATGACCTTCAGAATATAAGGCACACATGTTTCGAAGTCACAAAAACTGAGATCCCTGACACCATGAAGTAACCATTTCTTCCCCATTGCCAACCTCAAAACTGTTACATGACAAATAAATGCCTGCCTTATCTTCTTACAGCCATTGTTATTTGAGGTTTGAGTCACCCCCAGCTGAATCTAATCTTACCTGACAGAGAAGTTTTCAGGGTTTAAAACTTACTTTCCTGCTCTAGTGAAGCTATTAAATACATCATAGCAATTCAATTAAGTTACTCAATGATGATTAGCACTCCTTAGTCAGACCATGCTTGGAGGAAATCTCCTTGCAATGTGATAAAATGGATTTTCTAAGATTGACTTATTTCTTCAAACACTAAGGTACGCTCACACTTAAACTAGTTAATTTCTTATGAAATTGAGACTGACCTTCTTTGTGCCTTCAATCAGTTTTGCAAGGATGTGAATATTCATACATTAATAATCTATGTCTCTTTTGCCTGGTAATATTGTTCGTTCCTGGTATACATTATTTTTTTCATTATAGAAGCCAACAAACAGTGTCCAAAAGGCCTCTCCTTTCCCCAGGCAGGATATGCCACCATATATCTGCATTCCCATAGTATTTTCTATCATTGCACGTAATACACTTTAATTATATAGAGTACTCATGCATCGGCCTTGTTTACTATGCTGTAAACAGCTCAAAAGAAGCAACAGTTTTCAAAACTTCATACAGAGCATATGGTAGACTCTATCAGTTTTCTATTGCTGTGTAAGTAGTTACCATATATGTAGTGCCCTAAAACAATATTCTTTATTACCTTTACTGCTCAGGGGCAAGAAGTCCAGGGGGAGCTTTTTGCTTATGATTTCATAGGCCAAAATCAACATGTCAACCAGGGTGAGCTCTTACTCTCTGATTCTGGGGATGAATCTGATTCTAAGCTCATTCAGGCTGATCACAGAATTCAGTCCCTTGCATTTGCAGGACTATAGCCGTTTTCTTGCTGGATCTCAGGAGTGGCCACCCCCCTGCATTTCTTGTCATGCGGCTTCTTATATGCACAAGTGAGTGATGGTGGGTTCAATCCTGAATCCTTGTCATGCTTTGAATCTATGTCCTCCTTTTCAACCACCAGCTAGAAAAATCTCTCTTCCATTTCAAAGGGGTCCTGTAACTAGATTAGAGTCACCCAGGTATCATCTTTTTGACATATAACTTAATATAACCATGAGAGTATGATCAGGGAAAGGTAATTTGGAAATATTAAGATTATACTTGCATCAGAGTTCAATGGTATTTTGCAATACAAGAAAATAACTGCTTTGATGTATGTATGTGTGTATGTTGACAGGTATATGAGTATATTATACATATACAAGGGGGGACCCAAACATGGAATTTATTTATAAAAATTGTATATTTATTCTTACATGTTTAACTTCAGTTACCTTCAAAGTACTCTCCGTTTGATGCAATATACCTGTTGAGACGTGTTTGAACTGCTCAAATCAGTTTTTGAATTTGTCCATTTTGATGCCTTTTAGTGCTTCTGCCATTTTTTGTTTCACCTCTTCCACATTGGCAAAACCTTTCCCTTTGGGGACTTTTTTCATGTGGGGAAACAAACAAACAAAAAAAGATGCTTGGGGTGAGTCAGGTGAAAAGGGAGGGTGGGGTACAGGGATCATGCCATTTTTAGTCAAAAACTGCTGAACACAGCACAGTGTAGGCAGGTGTGCTCATAAATCACCCATCATGGAATGAGCAAACTCAATGAAAGAGTTTTCAAAAATAATTCACTGAAGTTGAATGCAGCCTCTCACAATAACACCAGCTGGTACACTGGTACAGATGGGTTCCTAGAACACTAACCTAGTGGGGGAAGCCTGTACTACAAGGGGCCTGCCTTCCAGAAGATAGAAGATAATCCAGATTTTTTGAATATATATATGTATATATATATTTATTTATATTTATATATATTTATATATATAAAGCCATATATATATATGTTCCTGACATTCTCAAACATGAAATGGGTAGTATTTAACAACAAATATCCTCCAACCCAAAGTACTGGTCCACCTATATTTTCATTTTGCTGCTAAATCAAAGTTTTTCGAGTCACCATGTTTCTGGAGTTTACATACATGCTAGTGCCCTGGTCCAGAGTCCAGGGACCACTTACAAGTGGAAAGAACTAACCCACGTAAGCCTTCTCACTCCTGATTCTGTAGGATCTGCTTCCCATGTGTACATGTTGCCCACCTGGCCGGGCTCTGCTGAGAGGACCCAGAATTCTAGTGCCCACTACAACCACCATCATGTCTGTCCTACCCCATAGACATTGGGCCAACTGTGGGTTGGCCAGCTCTTAAAACATGATCTTCTTCCCATTCCAAACTCCTTTCTACTTTTCTTTCCAATCTATTTTAAAAAAGTGGTGTTCAAATCTCAGAGTGTTATACTTGCCTGTTAGGTACAAAATAAGAGTATAGGTAGTGACATAATTCATACAAACCTTTCAAATATTTCTCCAGGTAAATTTATGTACAGGTGGGACAAAAGTAGGGTTACCGTTGTGAGTATGCAAAATACAGTTAATTCTTATATTATTATTTATTAATTATTATATTATTATCCACACAAACAACTATAAACCTACTTGTGTCCCACACTGTATAGACTACTGCATGTATACTGCTTCCTTTTCCAGAAACATAATTTTTCAAATAGGACAAAACTACCTCATACAGTAATATTAGGAATTTTAACAAAAATAGTTTCCTATGCACATATGTATATAAAACATTAATGTGTGTGCTTTGCATAGCCATAAAATCTATTTACCTACCACAAAAGAAATTTGAATGTGTGTTCTTTTCCTAATAAAATTCCTTAGTATTTGTCAATGTGTCTTATTGGTGGCTCATATTGGAAGCATCTTCATCAGAGATGTGATTCCTTCTTTCCCTCGCAGGAAGAATGCCCAGGATGCTGCAGACAGACAAACACATTTCTGAAGACTTGCCCTCTTTGCTTATTTGCTCTCTGCCATCAGCTCCTAAATGCTTGTGCTACAATCAGTTAAGGGTGCCACCTTTCAAGATTCCAGGAGTCTTGTTATCATAAGTTGAAGCTCAATCAGCTCTTTAAACGTTGGTCAATTCCACAAAGAAAAGATTAATTTGTGGTTTGGTAGGTGCAACCATTTCCACCCTTTTCCTGGTTTGACCAAAAAGTCACTGCATCTTCCTACTCTGGTGCCTGGGTCTCAGCCGGGCCTGCAAGATTTCTGTGTTACCCACCCCCTATGTTGCTTTCCTCTTTAGGGTTGTCTTATACAACCCTCAAGTTACATATCTAAGGTGTATTTTGATTTTGCTTAATGTCTGCCAAGAACAGCCATGCCTACATACATACATACATCACACACACACACATACTTACATACATACACAGAATTACATAATATGGATAGTTTTGGAGTCTTCATATGACCAACAGGTGTTATTCCTATATAAGTCACGGGTGTGATTTATGGCCTTAGTTTCTATAACTTAGGACTATTTAACAACTTTGCCACAACTCACAAAGGTCAGAGGACACATGAACTTGTGCCCAATTCAAAAATAAATACACTCACCCACATGGCTATCCACAGTCATCACTGTAACATATTCTAAGTATTGTAATGACTCATAAATAAAAAAATAAAAATGCTAAGATCTAGTCGAGAATTTTTTCTGACACCTACATGAGAATATACTTCTTGAAGTCTTTTTCTTCAAGGCTCCTACGATTTCCCACTGGAGACTGTCATTTCAAAACTTTTATGATAGTCTACATTTTTATTGAACATCATTTATTGTTACTATTTAGACCCTTTTAGGCCATCCTCAATTTTTCTATTACAGTATTTCTAATGCATTTGAGAATTAAAGAATGGTTTTTACTCACTTCAGCCACATAAAATTTCCCTAGCTCTGTTAGTTCTTTCTTTGATAACAATGCCATGTCTTAATGCATGCAAAAGGCTTCTTCTAAGTTAATCAAAATTGCTTACATTTATTTTTATGTTCCCTATATGCTTCCTCTGTTTGGTCTTGAAGGGGAAGCTATTTCAGAGACCACCTCCATATGTATGTGTATATACACACATACACATACATCCAGATCAGGCAGAATAGAAAATAACTGGCTTGAGAAATATAAAGATATGTGTGGTTGAATGGGAACATTAACTTCATCCATACATACATATCTGTTGTTTAGACAACACTTCAGTAAAAACACTTACTAAATGATGTATGCTTTATGCATGGGAATAAAAAGAACAGGTATTTCTTAGGACCGGATGGCAAAGTTCAGAAGTGCATAAAGTATTGGTAAATATATAAGCTTCAAGTTTAGTTGAATTAAAAATATAAGAATGTTCTGAAATCAAGTATGAACAGAAAAATTGAGCAACTGAAGAGTCTTAATAAGCTATGTGAGCTTGTACTGGTTCAAATAATGGACTCAGCACTTCTGGTATATATTATGTTATGTATTCCAGTATTGCTGATAATAAATCACAGCTATAAAACCTAGTAAGTCTTTCACTTACAAGGGCATCCTAGGGACAGCTTTAAAAAAAGAAAATAGCAAATGCTTTATTTTATTTTTTAAAAAGTGCTCTAGATTAGCAATAAATCCTGAATCAAAAAGCCACTCTGGATAATCAATATTTGAAAACAAGTTTTAGTTTTTGTTTTAAATATTTATCTTAACCAATATGTATAAATCATGATGTTACTTATATAATTGATAAAGACAAATCTCTGGGTGGTTTTTTTTTTCCATATATTTCTCTCAAGCAGTTGAATGATGCTGTGTAAATTGGCCCAAATTTTAAAGCATGCTTATAGATCTATGAAATAGTCTACACATGTATATAAATAACATTTTGCTTTTTCAACTTTCACATAATAAGAATTTCTAATTTAAGAAATGCAGCAAAAATTGAAACCAGACAGTGATTAAATAATAATCAAAAACAGTCAAACTGTTATACAACATTTATGTAATTAAGGTAATAATCTGTATAGATATAAGAATATCTACTATGTCAGGAGAGTTAATTTCTAAGCTCACAGCAGATTAGGTGTAGCACGCAGAAGTGGCAGTGAGGTTAGTAGACACAAGCACATTAAGTGAATCAGTATCTAAAAAAAGAAACTTTAAAATTGAGGGAAGGATCAGAGGAAATATAGAAAGCAATCACAGAGACCTCTGCATCCAGGAGCACCTAAGATTCTACTGTATTGACCCCCTGCAGATGACAGGATATAAATTCTGGATATAACACAAAAAGTACTTGTGTTGAGCACTGGAGATTGGAGAAAAACAGACATAGAGCTTTTAGAGTCGAAACGTAGAGTAGGGATTTCTAAGAAATGAGTTCCTGTTTTTATGGCATTATCTTTGAACCAGTCTCAGTCACTAAAATATCTGGCATTACTGGAGCAGCGAAAACTGCAGTCTTCCTGGTTTGGGTAAAACAGAAGACTGGACCTGGAACCATGGTTACTAGTCCTGGAGAGAGAATCCCAAAGAATAAGACAAAAAGAGAAGATTCTGAAATTCCATCTGCTTACCTCTTTGTCTGGCACATGAGTAACATTTGTAGAACAGAAAGAAAACAGATCCTAAGACATAATATCTTACATAAAATAAAAACTGCCATCTAAGAAAGAGATTTGCAGTACAAACTTCAAATTGCCTACTAAAACACCAAAAGTTACAGAAACTCTTCCAGAAATTTCAGGAAAGACTACTTTCCAACTCATTCAGGATGTCAGCATTACCTTGATACCAAAACAAAACAAACACATTATAAGAAAAGAGAGCCACAGATGCATATCTCACATAAACATAGATTTGAAAATTCTAAACAAAATATTAATCAACTAAAAATGAAAAACAGAATGAACATCACAGTAAATGCAAAAAGAACATCTGCAAAACTCAACATATATTTCTGATTTAAAAAAATTTCTTAGCGCACTAAAAATAATATAGCAACCAACAATTAGAAGGTAATTTTTAAGAAAACAGCAATATGATTTATAATTATACAAAAAGACAAATACAGATTATTCTGGTAAAATACTAGTATATTCAAGACATGTCCACTGAAAACTATAAAATACTGCTAAAAGAAATGAAAGTAAACTAATGAATGAAAAGATCGGTTTGGGGCCAGATGTCAAGTCTCCCCAAATGGTTCCATAGATTTAATATAACCCAATCAAAATCCCAAGTAAGTTGTTTGTAGAAATTGAAACTAATTCTAAAGTTTGGAAATGCAAAGGACCTATAATACCAAAAACAACTCTGAAAAGAAAAACCACATTTAAGGATTAACACTGCCTGAATTTCAGATGTATTATATAAAGCTTCAGTAACAAGCCATGTGATATTAGCTTTAATAATAAAGGCCTAGAAGTACATGCACATAAATTTTATCAACTAATTCTTAACACAATTCAAAGGCAAATCAGTGAAGATAGGATATTCGTTTCAACTAATGTTACTAAAACAATGGATATTCATATGCAAAAAACCTAGATTCATACATCTTTTCACACAGAAATATTAACTGAAATGGATAATAGACCTAAATGTAAAACCCCAAAATACTGAAGTTCTAGAAGTAAACTACTTGTGAGGATAAAATACTTGTGATCATATATTATATGAACATTTTTTAGATACTTCACCAAAAACATGATCTTTAAAAAAATATTTTTTAAGATTTTATTTATTTATTTCAGAGAGAGGAAGGGCAATAGAAAGAGGGAGAGACACATCAATGTGTGGTTGCCTCTCACGTGCCCCCCACTGGGGACCTGGCCTGCAACCCAAGCATGTGCCCTGACTGGGAATCAAACCAGTGACCCTTTGGTTCATAGGCACTCAATCCACTGAGCCACACCAACCAGGGCTATAAAAAAACTTTAAATGGTTGATTGAACTTCATCAAATTTAAAATGTCTGCTCTTCAAAAGACATTGGTAAAGCAATGAAAAAATAAACCACAGGCTGGGGGAAATATTACAACAGACATTTGATAAAGGAATATATGCAGAATATATTGAAAATTCTCAAAGCTCAAAAATAAGAAAGCAAACAGCCTACTTAAAGAAACTGAAAAGAGAAACAAGTTATGCAATTGACAAATGAGGACATGGAATGGTGGTCAGCACCACTTGTCATTAGAAAATGACGAAACGCAAACTAAAACCATGATGAGATACCACTGCACATTTATTAGAATGGCTAAAATTAAAAAGACTGACCATACAATGTCGTTGACTATAATTGTACTAATTTTATATGGTGACAGATAATTACTAGACTTATCATGGCAATCAATTTGTAAGTATATAAATGTCAAGTCACTATGTTGTACACCCAAAATTAATATAGCATAATATGTCAACTAGACCTCAATGTAAAATACTGACCATATAAAGTATTGGCAAGGATGTACAATAAATAAAATATTCATATCCTAATAAAGAGACTGTTAAAATTCCACAACCAATTTGGAAGACATTGAATAGCTTCTTAAAAAGTTAAGCATATGGCTAAAATTCAGCCATTGAACTCCAGGTATTTACTTAAGAGGAAAAATATATATCCATACAAACACATTATACATAATGTTCATAGACACTTAATTTATAATAACCCCAAACTAAAAACAATTTTTATGATTGGATGGGTGGAAAATTATAATTGTATAGTATCATGGAAAAATACTTACAATTAAAAAATACAATGAATTACTCATATACACTACAGCATGGAAGAATCTCAAAATAATAATGCTGAGTGAAAGAATCCAGAGTAAAAAACATACAGACTTGATGATTCCATTCATATAAAACTCTGGAATATGCAAAGTAATCTACAGTCTAAGAAAGTAGGTTGCATGGGCATGAGGAAGAAATGCAGAATCAAGGGAGAATCAGAATAGGGAGCAAATGATCCTGACTAACTCTTGAGAGCAATGGATATGTTCAAACCATACACATGTTTCTTTTAACATAGCAAACTCATAGATTATTTTTCAAAATCAAGTGACTACTAACTTCATTCAAGCATGTCAAAATCCAATCAAGGTTTGCCAGTTCCTGAATGGATTAAGGAGACTCTGCCATAAAAATCCTAGAGGAAAACATGGGCACAAAAATCACAGATATTCCACACAGCAATATTTTCACCAACATGTTCCTAAAGCGAGAGATACAAAGGAAAGAATAAACTAATGGGACTACATTAAATTTAAAAGCTTATGCATGGCTAAAGAAAACATCAGCAAAATGAAAAGGGAACCAACCATATGAGAAAATATATCTGCCAATGATACCTTGGCCAAGGGGTTGATCTCCAAAATACATAAAGAACTCACATAACTCCACACCAGGAAGACAAACAATCCAATTAAAAAATGGGCAAAGGACCTGAGCAGACACTTCTCCAAGGAGGACACACAGAGGGCTCAGAGACAAATGAAAGGATTCAGCATCACTAGACATCAGAGAGATGCAAATTAAAACCATAGTGAGATACCACTTTATACTGGTCAGAATGGCCATGATAACCAAATCAACAAACAAATGTTGGAGAGGTTATGGAGAAAAGGGATCCCTAGTGTAGTGTTGGTGGGAATGCAGACTGGCACAACCACTGTGGAAAACAGTATGGAATTTCCTCAGAAAACTAAAAATGGAACTGCCTTTTGATCCAGTGATTCCACTGCTGGGATTATACACTAAGAATCCTCAATCACTAATTTAAAAGAACCTATGCATCCCAATGCTTATAGCAGTGTTATTTACAATAGCCAAGTGCTGGAAACAGCCTAAGTGTCCATTAGTAGATAGATGGATTTAAAAACTCTAGTACATTTACACAATGGAATACTATGCAGCAAAGAAAGAACTCCTACCCTTCATGACAGCATGGATGGAACTGGAGAGCATTATGTTAAGTGAAATAAGCCAGGCAGTGAAAGACAAGTATCGTATGATCTCATCTAAAAATGGAATCTAATCAACAAAATAAACAAGTGAGCACAATAGAACCAGAGACATGGAGTGACCAGAGGGGAGGAAGGAGGGGATACCAGGGGAAAGAAGGGAAAGGGTCAAGGAACAGGTATAAAGGACTCATAGACAAGGACAATGGGGGGGGAGGATTGAATTTGGGGGTGGGATAGGCAGGACAGGGGAGAGAAATAGGGGGAAAATGGGGACAACTGTAAATGAACACCAATAAAAAAGAATTAAAAACTACATGAGGATTCATTTTGGCAGCTCACCCTGTAATTCTAGACACTTCTCAGAATCATGGTGTTTTGCTTCCTGCACAGAAGCCACCTTATGGCAGCAACATTTTTTTCCCTCAAAATCATCTAAGGCTTCAAATGTCAGGGAAACCAAATTATGAACTATCTCATGTCCCTTGTACTCCCATTTTAAAGGAATTTTAATGATACATTATTACTTCAGTTTGGATAACCAGATGGTTCTTTTCCAAATATTAGCACAAGATACAAGCTGCCAATTTTCTCATGAAATCCCTGTCAACCTTTGAAATATGAACTATCAATCCCATGTTTTCAATTTTATAGCACAATACAAAATGCCAATTGGCAGGGTAGGTGGTGGACCCCATTGTTTTATTCTTTATTGGCTGTCATAAATGATGTAATATATATGCAAGTGAACTGAAATTTATAAAAGTGCTTGTAAATAGGGAAATGCCTTCTAAAAAGATCTGTTTACGTTTATGCCCTCTGGTTTCATTGGTTACTAAGTTAGAAAGCTGTTAATAATTTCGGATAACTCTATTTTTCTTAAGAATGTTTATTAAAATGCTAAGTTGATTAAAAACATGTAAATGAGAAAGATAATTTTATTAACCCAGACAGTGCAGTGTGAGCTTATAAGGTTAGAGACTTGGTACTGCCCTCAGCTGTTTGTTCATTAGATTGAGATCCTTAGCAGGCAGGGCGTAAGGAATATATACTGGATTAAGATTTCATAAGAGCACTAAAAGACTATTTCAAGAAGAAAATTAACATTGGGAGAGTTTTCATTGTAAGTTTATTTTTATTCTACTCTTTTTAAAATCCAATATACAGGTTTTGTTATTTTCCAAAAGTTAAGACTTTGCAGCTTAATTTATGTGATTATCAAGAAAAACTAATTTAAGAAGTGGATAACTTTGTAGAAGTAACTTTATCAGGCCTAGGAAGGCAAAATTTAAAAGGAAAACTAATTTTATCACAAACACACTTCAGTCACCAAAAGCTCTCATTTTAAGTGGTCAGACTTCCTAAAACAATTAAGCAATTAAAATCATTGATTATTTTACATAATGGGAGCATCTTAAGCAACACGACACACTTCAACTCTCATCCAGAATATGAGCCCCTTTTCAATCTTACCTAGCTGTTAGCTAGAGTTTAGAATTATGAAATTTTGATTGACGAGAAAACGTATGAAATACATGACTTTGTGTTCTAGACAGAGACCTTTCTCTTTCTGAGCTGTGACATAAGTGCTCACACTTTTCTGAGGGTTTTCCACCACTAATATCCATTCCCTAAAATGTATTCAAAATGGTGATTATGAATATGTACATATTCTGTGGCTAAGAAAAACTCCACAGTGAATTTGTCAGAAATACCAGTGTGCCCATTCGTTTACCTTCTTTCTTCTACTTTCTTCCTTCCTCTGCCAGCCAGTTTTTGGAGGATATTCATGTTATGACTGCTGAACTCACTCGAGAGCATTAGACAGCAGATATAGCAGTAGCTAAGGAGCTTCTTTTTGCTTAACATAAGACTGACAAGGTAGTCAGATCTTAACGTCTACAGTAGGAAACTCAGACCCATCCTGTAGGTAATTGTAATTAAAGTGAGATGTAAAGAAAAGGGTCAGAAGTGAAGTCTTCAAGAAACTCTTAGAAGCTAAACAATATATGAAGCTTAGTGACCTATTCTGAAAACCATATTCATGTGTGTATGTCTGTGCTGTGGTAGACAGAGAGTGCCAGGGAATCTCCCCCATTGGCTAAGATGGCACAGGGAGAGGGTCTTACAATGAGCACTCCAAAAGCTAGAAGGATAAATGGACAAGGCTGAGTGCACCAAAAGCTAGCAAGGTAATAGAATAGAAGAAAGCCCTCCCCTCCTTATCCCTGTAAGAACAGCAGGCTTGAGCGGGAAGGGTAGATGTGCCTTCAAACAAGAGTGCATCACCCTACCAGGTTGTGGCACCTGAATAAACCTCTTTCCTTTTGCATCTAGGGAGAAGTTTGCACAAGTTTGGCTTTTCCTGCGGCCTTGCCTTTTCAGTTACATCTATGTCTTTGTATACATTTCTTTGCAAATAAAAAGATGTGAAAGACTCGTACCTCTAAGCCATTTGAATTTCTAAAACAACTATAATAAAAGAAAACAATTAAGTGCTAAAAATAATACAGGGTCCAGCAGAAGTAAGGCTTGCTTGAATGTGATTGGGAGGGTACATGAATGTCTCGCACAAATGGACAGCAATTTGAACATTTCACCTAAAATGTCATATGGTGTGCTTGAGTATGATATTGTTATGTTACAGAATTACATTCTTATGATTTTGTAATAAAAAAGGGCTGTTATTTGTGCTGGACCTTGTATATATCAAAATGTCCATTTTTTTTCATCAAAAGCTCTATCAATTCATTATAGTATTTACTTTTGAAAATGTTTTTCCAGAGGTGGCATGGTAGATTAGGGGCAGAAAACTGTGTAAGTGGCCTATACATGTGCATTTGGATGTTGATAATCACAGGCTGGTAAGACTAAGAAACTCTCCCCTGAACTTTGCTCATTTGTGAAATGATTCAGCTGAACCGCTATGTTTTCTCTTCTGCCATTAAAACACATTCTGCTTTTACATAAGCAAAATCAAACATTTTACAAAGACATTTAAGGTTATTTCAGGTACTTAAACCATTATTAAGGGACTGTGTTAACTAACCCTATAAAAAAATCTGTCTTCTTATAAAACAGGAAACCTCAGACTGGTGCTCATTAAGTCCAAGGTGACAGCAGTCTCCCTTTCTAACACTATTGTCCTTTGAACCCCAGGCTGTATGTTTCTGGGGAGGAAGAAGACCATCAGATCATTACTATGTCCCTAGGGCATGATAGATGCCCAATAAGTATTTTTTGCATGACTGAATAAATAGACACTTAAGTATTTTATACTCAGAGATTTTTTTTACATAAAGTTCAGATTTGGGGGCATTATTTAGGAAAAATTAAGGAAGAAAACTGTTTTACTGGATGGTTGTTTTCTGTTTGGCAGTCTTTGAAGAACTCTACATTTTTGCTTTCAGTTAGGAATAAAAACCTCTTTCTACTCTTCTTTGAAGAATATCTACTCATTTTATCATTGCAATAGGGCACACCAGTGCACGTAGCAGCATTGATGGATGTATTTTCCATATAAACTTGAAGCCTGAGATGTATATACCTGAACTACAAATTAATCAGCATGTGAACATAGGCTGTAGTGTCTCACTGATTAATTATGTTGAATGATGGATGCAGGTTTAATCACTTTACCTGATAGATGTAGGACGCTTGCTTACCATATCATTTTCTCCATAAACTGCTTTCTAACCAGCTTACTGCAGAAACTTCAGGAAGCTGATGTTCCAGTGAAAAAAAAGTAAAAGCACAGAATTTTTCATGTATCATTTTACATTTCTATTAATTTATCTTAAACTTCGTTCTTTGACATAAATAAATAAATAAATAAATAAATAAATAAATAAAACTAATACTAATGTAAATGCAATAATTATTTAGGAGTTTCCTTTTCTGGAAATCTGTGTGTCTCATCAACTACAAAACATGATTAAAACGGTTAATAAGATTCATACTTGGGGTTATAATGTTAAGGAAATGACTCTCCTTAAACTAGAAAACCATCAACTCATGGTTAAAATTACCTGTCTAAAAATAAAGAGGATGAAACATAACTATAAATTGGCTCTACTTTGAAGAGGGAAATGTTAGATCAGTTCATGCAAGAAAAATGGAAGAGTTTATTGATCACTTCTCAAACTGAAAAAAAACACAGGATGTATAATTAATATTTTCCTTCTAGACAATTCAGTAGACAGTACCTAAAGGAGAAAACAAATAACATCTGGGCCAATGAGATTTAACAAATTGGTAGCAACCCCATCCCCCACTGGCACAGAAATTAATCTCACTTTCCCTGTTTAGTTCATTGCAATTTTTACTTCTACCATAATTTTTACTAGCATAGTTTCTCACACTATGATAATTTATGAGAGTTACCTATGTACATTGTTATCTTCTTTATTAGAGGTAGTGGTGGCCTTATTAAACACTGTTCTTCACAATGCTTAAACAATTCCTTATAAGTGGTAGATGTTTAATAAAATCCTATTTAATTAAAGTTTTAAAAGGTAGAGATCACACAAGGAAATATTAGCTTGTCCATTAAGATTTAAAGATTTCAAACCATTAAATAAAATATGTTCTATCCTCTGACCTTACAAATACAACTTCATGTAACTAGGATAGTCAGGCTTGAATTTACTATCCCTGGACACTTTGGAGTTTCCTGTTGGAATGTGCTGGTACCCACAGAACTGTCTCCAGACCCTTGTCTGTTTCCACTTAGGTCTTAACAGTGAGGGTCTTACTGCATTCCACCTTCTTCAAAAGGAGCCCCTGAAGAACTCCCTGGGTATGATCATAAGCAAATTGGTGGCTTGGTCTACTCTCAGGAGGAAGGACTCAAGGAGTAGGCTTGCATTGACCCTGAAAACTGACTTGGGCCATGTGAACAGAATACTGAGCACTCAGAGTATGGTCTAGATACAGGGGTGTCCAACCTTTTGGCATCTCTGTGCCACACTAGAAGAAGAAGAAGTTGTCTTGGCCTTCACAGTAAATACATTGTGATACACAATACCTGAGATCAAACTGTATCATAAGGCCACTGTAATCAAAATAGCCTGGTACTGGCATCAAAACAGGCACATAGACCAATGGAACAGAACAGAGAGCCCAGAAATAAACACAAGTCTCTATGGTCAATTAATATTTGACAAAGGGGGAAGAAGCATAAATTTGGAACAAAAATAGCCTCTTCAACAAATGGTGTTGGGAGATCTGGACAGCTGTGTGCAAAAAAATGAAACTCGATTACCAACTTAAGCAATACGCAAAAATAAATTCAAGGTGGATAAAAGACTTAGATATAAGTCATGACACCATAAAAGTCCTAGAGGAAAACATCAGCAGGAAAATCTCAGGCATTCTACGCAGCAATATCTTCACTGATATGTCCCCTAAAGCAAGGGGCATAAAGGAAAGAGTAAACAAATGGGACGGACCTCATCAAATTAAAAAGCTTCTGCACAGCTAAAGAAAAAAGTATTAAAATAAAAAGAGAACCAACTGTATGGGAAAACATATTTGCCAGTGATACCTCAGACAAGGGTTTGATCTCCAAAATACATAAAGAACTCACACAACTCCACTTCAGGAAGACCAAAAAAAAAAAAAAAATTAAAAAATGGGCGAAAGACTTGAAGAGACACTTCTCCAAGGAGAACATACAGAGGGCCCAGAGACATATGAAAAGATGCTCAGCATCACTAACCATCAGAGAGATGCAAATTAAAACTACAATGAGATACCACCTTACACAGGTCAGAATGGCCATCATAAACAAATCAACAAACAAGCGTTGGAGAGGATGCAGAGAAAAGGGAACCCTAGTGCACTGTTGGTGGGAAGACAGACTGGTGTATCCACTGTGGAAAATAATATGGAATTTCCTCAGAAAACTAAAAATGGAACTGCCTTTTGACCCAGCAATTCCACTGCTGGGATTATACCCTAAGAGCCCTGAAACACCAATCCAAAAGAACCTATGCACCCCAATATTCATAGCAGCACAATTTACAACAGTCACATGCTGTAAGCAACCTAAATGCCCATTAGCAAATGAGTGGATCAAAAAACTATGCTACATTTACACAATGGAATTCTACGCAGTAGAGAGAAAGAAGGAGCTCCTACCGTTTGCAACAGCATGGATGGAACTGGAGAGCATTATGCTAAGTGAAGTAAGCCAGGTGGTGAGGGACAAATACCATATGATCTCACCTTTAACTGGAACATAATCAATAAAAGAAAAATGCAAACAAAATATACCCAGAGACATTGAAATTAAGAACAACAATAGCCAGAGGGGAAAGGACAGAGGGGGCAAGGGTTTTCAGGAACTACTATAAAGGATACATGGACAAAACCAAGGGGGAGGGTGGAAGCATGGGAGGGAGGTGGGTTTGGCTGGGGTTGGGGGGAGTGGTGGGGAGAAAATGCAGACAACTGTAATTGAACAACAATAAAGTAATTTTTGAAAAAAAGAAATTCAAAAATAAAATAAAAATAAATAAATACATTGTGATACATCATCACAAAAGAAATCTCATAATGTTTTAAGTAAATTTATGATTTTGTGTTGGGCTGCATTCACAATCATCATGGGCTGCATGTGGCCCACGGGCTGCAGGTTGAGATACTGCCAAGGGGACATTCCCTTGGTCTTATGCTCTTCTGCTTTCCCCACAGGGGAACTAGAATAGGGAACCTCTAAAGCCAAGGGCTTGGGAAAGGTGTACTTCTTGTCCAAGTCCGAGGGCAAGATGCTCAAGTGATGGGTAGCAAAAGGGAAGATTACACCCAGAATGTAGGAGCAACCCTAGGTTACAGAGCAGCATGAGCTATGCTCGAGGATATGATATCTGACAATCAGTTGTCAGTGCACCGAGAGAGTAGCTCAGGAGAAATGTACATTTGGGTATTTTCTTAAATCTCTTTTTCTTCTTACTTTCTCCAGTTTAATTCTTTCTCTGTTTCCTGACATCTGTGGGTGTGTACTGTTATGTTATTATACAGAACTAGGTGTTTTCTTGCCAATTAGCAGGATAAGTATGTAATCATTAATTTCTTTACTAAAAAAATTTATACACAACTTTTACTTGGATAATCAATCAATATTTTATGTGAAAAAGCCTTGAATTGTTCTTTCAAATGATATAGCCCACCTAACACCATCTGAGCAAAGCTTTATCTACAAAGATAATACAAGATTATATAGTTTTAAAATAATAATTAGAACTTCTAAAATCATACTCTATTCTATTTTCCATCTAGAGGACTGCTCCAAAGCAACATTGGGAAATTAGCTATTTATGCAGAATTACTACTTTTGGGAGGGAAATCTGACAGGCAGACAGTTACTTAGAAACTAAGATTTTCATTACTCAGGTTATTGTGCCACAGAGATGAAGAGGCTAATTCTTTATAATGAGTATAATCACAGCAATTTAAAGTTGGTAGGGACTTATAAAAATCATTAAAATCACCGCAACGGGAGATATGTTTAGAAAAAGAGAAAAAATTAAAGTGGTTCAGTGAGTTGTTCAAGGTCGTGAAACTAGAAATTGGGCTGTGACCCAGATTTCATTTCTTGCTAAGGGTATGTTTTAGGTGAAGCTGCTGCAACAAATTATCACAAAGTAGGTGGCTTAAAAAGCATTTATTTCTTGCAGTTCTGGAGGTTACAAAGTCCAAGATCAAGATGCTGACAGACCTTGTGTCTGGTGAAGGCCCTCATCCTGATTTGCAGATGGCAGAGAATATCATCATCTCTCTCATATCTCTTCTTATAAAGGCAGCCAGCCCATTGATGATGGCTCCACCCACATAACCTAGTCACCTCCCAAACATCTCACCTCCTCATACCATCACATTGGGATTAGGGTGTTAATGTTTCGATTGTGGGAGGATGTACATATTCAGTCCATATGGAAGACAATATAGAAGACCATGCTTATGAATTAGGGAATGAAGTTCAATTGATATGGTGAAATGTTAGCAGGCTACCCTCAAAAGATCAATATAGAAAGAAAAAATGAAATAGATATATTTAGATTGTTTTAAAAATCAACTGCAAAATCAAAGGACAAAGGAGACATATTTTAGCATTAGCACATATCAGAAATATTTATCAGCTTTATCTGCCATTTAATCTAAAATGGTGCAAAACTAAAGAGCAGAAAATTTATTGACAACAAATCCATGCATCAGCTGAATACTGTGAGCAACTATTTTATCATAAATATGAAAAGCTGAATGACTATTGCCTCTCTGCAATAATATCACAAAGTAGAAATCAAGTCCTCAGGAAATTAATGTTAAAATAGGTATAGAAGTTGAAATAAAACAGGCATCTCAAGAAAAAAGTAGACAAAAAGTAAAATCAACAGTCATAAAGATGAAAATGGAAGGCGCACCAAGTGAAAAAAACACTGTAGAAAACATAACAGTAGAGAACATGTGAATAAAATAAATTTATAAAAATAAATGGAAGAATAAAAGTAAACAAGCAGGAAAATTATAGAGAAGCAGGCAAAGTGTACTTTTCTTGAGATGAACGTAGATTTGAATCTTCCTTAAAAAGACACATTTTTACTAAAGACATTGAGAATAGTAGATACCTAGATACCAAAATTCAAAGTACAAAAATCCTTTAAGAGCCAGAAAAAATAGCCCTGGATGGTGGGGCTCAGTGGATTCAGTGCCAGCCTATGAACCAAAGGGTCACAGGTTCAATTCCCAGTCAGGGCACATGCCTGGGTTACAGGCCAGGTCCCCACACAAGAGGCAACCACACATTGATGTTTCTTTCCCTCTCTTTCTCCCTCCCTTTCCCTCTCTCTAAAAATAAATAAGTAAAATCTTCCTTTAAAAAGAGCCAGAGAAAGTAGTTGAAAACATGGATAGTGGGGAAATCTACAGGTACATTCAAACCAATGAGTATTGATCAACATATAAAATTAATTTAAAGAAAATATAAACCAAAGGAATTATATCAAGTTGACTGACTCTTTAACTAGGAAAACTACAGGCAAATACTGTTGAATAAATGTTAATGGAGAAAAAAAATGTTCCTGTGTGTCTTTCTTGGAAAATTAATAGAAAACAAGGTACAGTCCCCAAGAAAGACTGAGAGAAAACCATAGCAACAGGACAGGCAGGGAGCATAGAATGCTTAAAAGCTGGAAGCCAAAGGATATCATTTAAAGCTGACAGATCAAATAATAGAAGTATAAGAGCATTTAATTCTACAATGATAATAATCAAAAAAGACTTTTAAATTGACTAAAATGAAGGGTAGCAGAGAGAGAAGAGAGGGGAAAGTGGAAATATGCTAATTGTATCATGTCCAGAGAACAGAGATTTATTTTTAAAAGGATTAAATTTGTTATAAAATTATTATTTTAAGTGACTGCAACCCTTCCCAAATATTAGAATTACACACATGAACACACAGAAAAATTAAGAAAATAAAACACATACAAAGCAATTTAAAAATACACAGAGAATGCTGTGAATACAAAAAATTATAAATGATTTTCACAGAAGTAATAAAAATATATGGGGGAGGCACAAAAGTAAGTTTACAGTTGTGTCATTATTTTATTAAAATTAAAACATTGGATTGCACAACAGAATTTTTACACAATTAATACCACTTGTATAATACAATGTAAAAGCCACAAGACCAACTCAATGCAAAGTCTGTGACTACTTGTGATAAGAATATGGAGAAATTCAAACTTGCATTACTACTACCGCTTTGAGTAACAATTTATCAATATCTGTTTGAGTTCATGGGCATTTTATATACCTCGATAATTCTACATCCAAGTCTACACCCAAGGAAAACACTCATGTAAAATCACAAGGAAGCAAGTACAAGAGCAACCTGTAGGATATTTGCAATAGGATGTTTGCAATAGTATACTGTGAAAAGCAACAAAATCTTCATAAACAAAAGAGTAGAGAAATACATCGGAATAAAATATATTATGATACACTCACAAAATATTATTCACAGTTTAAATAAATAAATAAAAGTCACCTCATAGCACACATCAGTAAATAAATAATAATTTTAAAAAAACTATAATTACAACAATCCAGGTAAGTGGAGTCCAAATATTCTGTATTCCTATTGTTGCTGTAACAAATTATCACAAATTTAATGGTTTAAAACAATAAAAATTCATTATTTTGTAGTTGTGGAGGTCAAAAGTGTGAAAAGGCACCACTGGGCTATAGTAAAGGTTTAAACAGGACTGTTTTTCTTCTGGAAACTCTAGGGGAGCATCTGTTTTCTTACCTTGCCTTTTCCAGTTCTAGGTTGTCCATATTCCTTGGCTTGTGGCCCCTTTATGTTTTTCAAAGCCAGCAATAGATGGTCAAGTCTTTCTCATATCACATCACTCTGACACTGATTCTTCTTCCTTCCTCTCCTCTCTTTTAAAGGCCTGTGTGACTACATCGATAATCCAAGATAATCTCCCTATTAAGGTCATCTGATTGCTAACCTTAATTCTCTCTTCCCAAGTAACAAAGTATGTTCACAGTTTCTGAGAAACAAAATATGGATGTCTAGGGTGAGGGGAGCATAATTCTACCTACCACATAACTCTGCTATCTGGTGATTTATTGCACTCTGATTCATCCTCACAAGGTAGGATCTGCTCAGTCCCATGGAGGGTAGTAGTGAAATGCTCATTTATTTAGTCAGTACACAAAGTAACTCTGGAAATCAGAAAGCACAGAGTCAACAGCAATCTCACCATCACTATCTATTAACTACTTTTAACTCAAAGTTTACTTCTCAAAAGTATTCAAAGGTATCCACTTTTGAATACTTTTGAATTCAAGTTTCATAGCACTTAATAAGGTGAAGTAATGACCCAAAGTAACCTTTTCTGAAATCCACAACTGAGTTGGAGACCCAGTCAGCCAAAGTCAAAATAATATCCATAGACATGAGCAGTGCACATTGATCAGTGAACATGAGACTGACCAAAATAGCACCAAAGGCCTTTCTTTCCTGAGTTTTCATGCAATTGAAGTCTAATTGCTAAAAATCAAGTTGGCAGAGAAAAATCAATGGTTGCTGTTGATTTTCCTGGCTCCTAATTCTTTGAGATGATTTGGAGAATTGCTGTTCTATCAAAACCATCATGGGTAAATGACTGACACTCATTTCCATTTAGAACGTCTGTTTAAATGCTGATTTGACCTCTGTGTGTACTGAGGGTTGAGTAATGTATGTAAAACTGTCATTAAAGTTGCATATGAAGCACAAGTTTAAAGGCAGCTACTACATCTTGTTGGCGGATTTTCTTTCCTGAAATCCTAAGAGGAAAGACAACAATGGCAGTCCATCATCAATAAAATGAGGCAAAACAAGGAAATTTTAATGTTCACAAGAAAAATGTCTGAACTTTTCAATTCTTCTAAAAGAATTAGCCTCCCCCTCCTGAATTAAAGTGCTTTAGGGTATTTTTTAAAGATCTGATAGAAAATAACCCTCTTAAAACATGAGCCCACTGAATGCTGCTCTGTTTTGGCACCGGAAATTAAGGGTGTAGAGCGTGTAATATAAATGTCTTCAGATTTTCACAAGGAACACTCAGTGGAAATCCTTTTAAATTTATTTGGTGGTTTACCCCTTACCCTGAGGGGTTGAAAACCTCAAGCACAGGAAGCAGTTACTGATTTACTAGTTGATCCACAACCTTTTATTTTAGTGACATATCATTTGACCCATTTCATTTCTCTAAATTGCTTTTTAATTTCCTGAGGACAGCAGCATTGTCGTAGTGTGTTTAAAGCATCATGTATTTTAAAATGCCAAACGCTCTCATTTTATTTTATAATTCATCTCAGTCGCAAATGTAGATTTGCTTTAGAGAGACAAGAAAGTAGATTTAGCCCTGTCCGGGTGGCTCTCAGTTGGTTGGAGTGACATCCCATGAACTAAATGTTCAGGGTTCAACTCCCAGTCAGGGCACATGCCTAGGTTGTGAGTTGAATCCTCAGTTGAGGCAAGTACAGGAGGCAAGTGATCCATGTATTTTTCTCACATTGATGTTTTCCTCTCTATTTGTCTCTTTCTCTCCCATTTCTTCACTCTCTAAAGTCAATAAAAACATATCCTTGTAAGGATTAAAAAAAAAGAATGTAGATTTAGAGAGTCAAGGGACCCAGGCTGAATCCTTGCTTTGGTGTTTATTAGTCATGTGACCTTGGAGAATTCACCTGCTTTTTCTGGGCGTATGTTTCCAGCATCTACTTAAATAAGGGACTGAACTTTACTTTCAAATATCCTTTCTGTTCTAAAGTGCTATATTTTAAAAAGTTATCACTATGGATGCTCACACTAGTAAAAATACACATTGTCATTTTTTTTATACAGGGAAAAAGTGGCTTTGCTAATTAGAAGAACATTGGTTCATCCATGCAGAGTGATTTTGAACAAAATCACATTTGGTCTTTAAAGATCAAATACTTAAAAGGGTTCATTCTATAATGACATGTGGCTTGTCTTTTAACCTGTTTATTTTATAGCCCTTTATTCTCAGTAGAAGATTCACTAATGGTAAAGACTGAGATGAATGATAACCAGATACTTGTTATAAAATGCAAAAGCTGAAACCATTGATTTTTTTTCCAGATCCAAAACTTTTTTCAGGCCATCACACTTCATAAATTTTTCTCCTCTTCCTAGTTATCATTTCAAACCTTATCTATCTTTGAAGGCTTAGATGGAGCCCTATCTAATCAATAAGGCAATGCATGAATAGTCCAAAGTTTTTATTTTCTGAGTCACTATTGAATTTAATCATAGCAATAACAATCAAAAAAACAAATATTTATCAACTTGTGTGTGTGCGTGTGTACAAATTAGAAGGTGTAGAGGAAACTTAGAAGGGTAAAACATAGTCACTATTTTCAAAGAATCTATAATAATTAACAGAAGACATAAGCACATATAGTTTAAGTGAATATGTGAGACCTAAAAATCACTAAATCACTTTAAAGTTACCTATTGTTAATTATAAAATGAATGATAAATTGTCCAAAAATTTATAAATATTTTATTTTACTCTTGAACTCTCTTGCTCTTACAAATACATAGCAAATAAAATTATGGATGAAATAAGGATAGGTAACCTAGGCCTTCTCTCTAGGTGACTCCCAAATCATATCCTTATAAATTTAGCACTCTGAAGAAAATGACTTTAAAACCACCAGGCAACTGCAATGTGTTTGACACTTAAAGAATAAAAGAACACAACCTGGCTAGTAAGAAAAGTTCCCCTAGAAGCAGTGAGATTGAATCCAGATTTATTTTCAAGACTTCTATTTATTTATTTTTAGAGAGAGGGGAAGGGAGGAAGAGAGGGAGAGAAACATCAATGTATGGTTGCCTTCATGTGTCCCCCACTGGGGACCTGGCCTGCAATCCAGGCATATGCCCTGACTGGGAATTGAACCTGTGACCCTTTGGTTCACAGGCCAACACTCAGTCCATTGAGCCATACCAGCCAGGGTGAATCCAGATTTTAAAAGATGCATGGCTGTGGGCCGATTAAGAAAACCTTGTGGAAGCCTCATGGGTTAATGGAAAGAGCACAAGGAAAGTTTTGATGGATGCAATGGAAGGAGATTTGGAAATAAGAAACAATTACAATAAGAGTAATACTTTATGAAATATACTATTGTTCTCTTTTCATTGTGACGTATAAGTCTTTGTCTCAAGTCATTTGGGGTTACTTTTGTGAGGGCGAAAGGGCATACTTGTAGGGCAGAAAGGCAGAGACAGAATCTTTCAGTTTTTAACACTGAAATATTAATTGTGAAATAAGATAACAGTCTTAAAAACTAACCTTTGAGGGGAAAAAAAGAAAATTTTAAAATACTTTACAATAATTAATATATAAAAGGCATGATTAGGTCATAGAATTTTGTTGGGTGGTGGTGGTGTATGTGTGTGCATTCCCTTATCTTAGAGAAAATATTTCTGTTTCCCTTTTTAGTTTAGGCAAAAGCCATGGGCAGTTTGCCTATAGGGCATGAAAAGAAAACAAAATGTCTAGGTGAGTTTTGGTAGACCAAAAATTGGTCCAAGGTGGTGTTTATTTCCTGGTTTTAACATCAGAGAGAATGATCACCTAACTTGAGCTCAGAACATAGAATAAGAGTAATGGGTCAAAAGCAGCCAAGTAGATAAGGCTGAAGTTAAGTTTCTGGCACCCCATGGCTGACTGTGGGTACTCAGGGAACCCAGAAGGTCCTGGAGATTATGATGGGACATGGAGTATCCAGCAGAGGTTCTTTACTGTGCAAAAACTCGAAGACTGATAGTTAATGACTAGGACACGGGCTTAAGAGCTATGCACCCGAATAACACCCACAAAAGGCCAGGCAGGACCAGCTCAACTTAGCGGAGACAAGTTTAAGGAAAAAAACAAACTAGCCACTGGACAGAAGAAAATAGACTGAAGAGACATTGAACAGAGAGCAGTAATTTGTGGATTTATTACCTCCCTCATGGGTACACACTTCTTTTATAAATATATTTTATTGATTATGCTATCACAGTTTTCACAATTTTTTTCTCCATTTTATGTCCCCTCCACCCTGCACGCCCCCACTCTCCAGCATTCCTTGCCCTTTAGTTCATGTCCATGGGTTGTACATATAAGTTTTGGGGCTTCTCTGTCTCCTATACTATTCTTTTCTTTTTTTTTTTTTTTCACTTCTTAAACTCAGGTGCCACCAAAAGGAGGGAAAAGGAAAGAACAAGTGCCATTCTGAAGCTTTCAAGTCATCGAAAGAAATACTTAGAATTATTGGACCAGATAAAATAAACTCATTCTTCACAAGCAGAAAGTCGTATGTGATCACATGCCCAGGCACCCCAAAAAGGTATAGGGGATGAGGGAAGAAGTGGGATAAATATAAGGAAGGAAATATGAATCATAAAATAATGAAGAAAGTATATTTGGGAATAGTCTCAGTAAGATGGTACCCTGCCACACAAACCAGTTTGAAAATAATTGAGAATTCACATATATAAATATGACAATGACAAAGTCTGTCTAGAAAAAGTCCAGCCATTGTTAGAGAATGGTTTGCACAACATTGATGCGGCCTGGCAGACGAGTGGACTGGAATGCACATGGGTGAACAGTGATGACTTCACTGTACTACTCAGTGGGGGTGGGAGACGCCATTGAGTGAGTATGTGTACTATGTGGCTGTCAAATTCAAAATGATTGAGTGAGTAAAGCAATTGATCTGTATCAAATTTTGCATTAAGCTTGAACATTGCTCTGGGGAAACTATTCACATGATTCAGAAGGCTGCATCTGTGGGCAACTGCTGATTGGTGGCTTCATAATGACAATGTGCCTGCTCATACATTATGTCTCATGCAGGTTTTTTGGTGAACCACCAAATCACCCAGGTGACTCAGACCCCCACATGTAGTCCAGGGTTGGTACCCTGTGACTTCTGGCTTTTGCAAAAACTAAATCCACCTTTGAAAAGGAAGAGATTTCAGACCTTCAGTGAGATTCAGGAAAACACAACAGAGCAGCTGAAGGTGATTGCGGGAACTGTGTGGGGTCCCAAGGTGCCTCCTTTGATGGGAACCGAGGTGCCATTGTCCTATGTACAATTTTTCTTGTATCTTGTATCTTCTTCAATAAATTTCTCTTTTTGTTTTTCATATTACATGGCTGGATACCTTCTGGACAGACCTTGTTCACATAAAAAAAAAAAAAGTCCCTATCTACGTACCTCACTGGTTCCTCAGTGCTCTCCTCCCTGTCACAGACTGTTTTGGGAAGGGTCATTTTTCTGTTATTCTAATTATCTTTCTCCCAATAAACCACCCAGCCATTTTTGTCCTTTCCCTCCTCTGACAGACAGCCAGTCATATGAAGAAACAAAAAGGCAAGTGAAAGGGGCAAGATGTAAAGAGTAGTGAAGAACCTAAACTAACAAGTTGGCCTGGGACAGTTTCATGGCAGAAGACATGAGACCTCTGGGCCAGAGAACAAAGACATTATTACAGCCTTAGCAGTAGCTAGAGGATCAGCATTTTTGCTTATTCTCCAGACTCACATTCCAACAGAGCAATGCAAAGAGGGCCAAGAGATACCTACTCTTACAGTGGGCTGCAGTACAGAAGAGAAACCCCAAGCTTACGGAACTTGTATCTTTTATACTGGAGAGTAAGCATGCCTGCGTTTTGCCCCAAAGGAAGTTACTACTTTATTATATTTTATAGTAAACAAACCTTCTTTGGGCTCTGTAGGGAGACCGTATCTCTATGTTTTAATGTTGTGTACTATGCAAACATGATGGAAAGATAGTCTGGAGCAAAAATAGTCTGCTTAAAAGATATACAGAAAAATGAGAGACCCATGGAAACATATGTCCCAAAACAGGGCTGTGACCCTCTCCCCTGATTATTTATTTCATCACATCTGATTAAGGTTATTATTTACCTATAAGAAATCAGAGTTGTTAAAAATATCTGAGAAGGAAAATTATTTTTTTAAAACATAAAGATTAATAGCATTGTTTTAGTCATTTCAATTCTCTGTATCAAGCTATCATAGGCTGAATGACCTAACAAACATGTATTTCTCGCAACTCAGGATGCTAGGAAGTTCAAGGTGAGGTACCCACAGATCAGTGTCTCATAAAAGCAGTTTTCTTGGTTTGCAGACAGGGTTGTTAAATTATCATGGGGTGGAGAACAGAGACAGGGGAAGCAAAATAAGAGAGGGCGTTAACACCAGCATTAGAGTCCACCCTCAGGATCAATCAAAGACCGCATCTCCTCAGACCGTCTGTCCATTACAGGCCAAGGTTTCAACACGTAGACTTTAGTGGACACAAGCACACATTCAATGTCACTGAAACTTGACAGTTGGTTGAAAAAGGACTAGGAAACAAGTAATATTTCATTGCTCCAGGCAAGAGGTAATATTTAAAAATTTATGTGGCATATTTATTTTTATTATCTGCCTGGATAGACTTTTTGTTCTTTTTGGAATCCAGACTGTATATTGTGCTAGCTAACAATTTCTTATATCCTCATCATAAGGTGGAGTGCATAGTACACACAACAAATACCCTTGCTAACACAATGACATTAATTTGAATCTAAGAACAGTGGGTAATGCTCTTAATAACTGACTGCAGGAGCATACCATAGGAAGATTTTTTTTTTTGCTCACGCCTCTTCATTACATATGTCATTCACCAAGAAAAGTAATTGTCTCTTTAATGCTGTTTCTTTTTTTGAAAATTCTCTTCATATACAAATTACATTATGTTTATAAAGAACCATATATAAGCTCTTTTGGCACATGTCTCAAAAAGTCAGCCCATAAAAAGGTCAAGATTCAAGTGTGTGGCAATGCTCTCTCCATTTTCAAGAACCTGGAAGGTGTACTTTCTTTTTATAACTGAGTTTCTATATCAAGGGTAGCTAAAATGTGTAGCTGCTTTATAATTGCACAGGAGCATTGCAAGAAATTGAATTCTAATATTGATGCTTCCCATTCTTAATGTTGCGGTCATGTTTTCTTTCAATTAATTAGAAACATAATGTTTGTTATAGGAAAATGCCTGAAGCAAAACATGATTTCAGGTACCAATCAAAGGGGAAAACAAAGCACTCGATGCTCACTGTATGAACAGTCTCTCTTTTAAGGTTAATGCAATAGAAAGAAACTGCAGTGGTTTTTGTTGTCATTTTACTTACTAGAGGAAGCACTTTCATTTAGAAGCAAATGAAAGCATCTTATTTAACTGTTTGAAACGTAACTTTTGCCAAATGATGATAGAAATATTTAACAATATTATTTTAGTCAATTTAGCTAATTAAGCTTGAGCTGCATCTTGTGATTGCTTTGAGTCCTTCAAGGGTTTTGAAACATCAGAGAAAGAAAAAAAAATTTATGGAAGGAAGTTGAACAGCAGAGTTGAGATGATACATGGAATAATTCCAGTAGAACAAGTCTCATATATTTCATGGAGACACATTACACTGTATGTAGTAATACTTCAGTACTTTAAGATGTAATAAACCACTGTACTGAACGCATGCTGGGTGAATGTATTTTGTTTCCTTGTGTTTTTCCGCTTGAGTCTCCCCCTTTTAGAATTGGCTGCTCACATTTTAGTTCTCATTGAGCTTTTTCTCATTAAAGTGTTTAACAATTTGTTATTTTTAAGGTTTCACTTCCTTCTAACAGGACAAGCCATGTATGATCGCTGCGAGCCCTGTTTTCGCCACACTCTGTGACTTGCTGTGGTGAGTGTGGCAGAACGAAGACTGAGGTACTGCAATCCAGGTTCTTACCGAAAACTCCCTGCCCATGTGTCCTGAAGACAATGGAAAACAAATACTAAGAGGTTCTCAGTTCCACTCTTGGAAAATTCCAAACTAACACTTTCACATTCCGGTGGAAGTGGCTAAACGTTTCCCACGTCATCAGGACTATGCAAATATATAAATGTGGGTGTGGGTATATGATTTCTATAACTTTGTAAACAACCAACAATAAAAACCTTGTACAACTCAATCTATTCCTAATTAGACCTTATATAATGTGATTTTTAGTGCTGTTTTTTCTTTGTTTAATTTTATTATTGTTAATTCGTGAGTTGTCCACTTTATTCCAAAAATAGAAACATTTTTTCAATTTTTGCTGGTGAGAGAGTAGAAGAGAAGTGAGAAGGAGTGTTCTTTCTTTTCATACTTTTTTACAATTGCTGCTCAAGTACAATTGGCTCCATTTTCCTGGCTCCACTTTCCCCTGCCTCACCCATCCCCACCTCCCACTCCCAATCCTTCTCCCTTTTGGAAGCAGTGTTCTTTTCAGCGCTCATTCTCAATGCCATTGTCAACAAGATCTGGTGCCACAGCCACTGTCACATTCCTAGACACCACTGTGCACAATTTATGAGGTTTACATAAAGGTTATGTAGAATGAATCACTGGCCTTTATCTTTGCGTGTTATCCTCTTTGCATTATTTATGAGCAAAGAACAATGCATTCCACTGGACTCCAATGTTTGACTGCTATAATTCACCTGGTAAAACATTATTTGCCTGAAGATTCTGACACTGATGTGAAGAGGCAACTTCCTCTTTTTCAGAAGAGCCATGCAGCATGTTTCGTGTGATACATCAGAAACACACTGACAGCACCTATTGTTAATGATCAGTCTTGAGAGGCAGCATGACCCCCAGAGGAATAAACTTTCTTAAGTCCATATTGTGCAAGGAATGCCACTTATCTTGTCCATCCTCTAGACACAATTCAGTCTTTCCATCAACATTTGGTTGAGTGCCTACTATGTTCCAGGTGCTGTTATAAGTGTTTGGAATTCTCAGTAAACAGAGAAAAAAAATTACAATCTTGGCTTAGGTTCCTCCACAAAAGGCCTGAGATAAGGGCTGGAATGCATGAAGTTTAATTTGGGAAATGAACCCGGGTAACTGGAGTAGGGAAGTGGAAGAGCAACACAGACAAGAAGGGAAAGTTAATTTAAAATTGCATCATTGAACTGATTATCTTGGTGAACAACTGGAGCACACATCCTCTAGGGATCTTCTGAGGAGCCATATATGAGTACCCCAGAACTGTCCACTGGAGAAAGAGGACAGCAGTTCTCATCCCCAATTGTTGAGGGTTATCTCATGCAAACAGAACTCTCTTCTTCCTGTGTCAGCATCCCCCTTAGAACTGGAGAGAAAATCCAGGGCCAAAAGCAAGAGATTTGGAGTATAATGAAGACAGAGGCTATCATATTACACCTGCATGAACAGTGTGTGTGCCACAGCAACGGCTGGAGTGAAAACAGGGGCCAAAAAAATATGACAAGATGCAAAAGGTATCTGATACAATCCCAGCCCTTGGGTAATTTCTAGTTCCGTCAACTCCATTTTACCCAATCTGCATGTTCTACTTGGGGCTTTCTAAAGAAAACAACAAGGTTAAATGAGAATGGCTGCCCTCACACAATAGAATTAAACCCATAGATAGTTAAATCCTGTTAATTTAATTAGATTCTGATAATTTAAGAATTGATATATAAAAATATGAATATAAAAAGGCTTACTATATTATTGAGTCTTCATGGAGAAGGATTAAAGTTACAAATATATATGTCTAAGGGAACCAACAATAGTGTGCCCTTGTCTGAGTAACTAGGTTCTCCAGGATATAAACATGAACTTATGTCTATCTGGAGTCAGTTTCAACTGACATCCTAGGGTCACAGGTATTAACTACTACCAAATGCTAAGACAAAAGACATTCAAATAAGGGAGACAGGAAAAAATCAGCTTTTCAACACTTACTTGAGCCTTCATAGTGGAATAATATAAAAGACCCAAAGTATTCCTAAGGAGGATTCAGTAAGATGCCACCATAACCATTCTGAAATGAAACTAAAGAGTTATCTTCCACACTCGGACCAATGAGGCACCACCAGCTTGAAACATGGACCCCACAGAGAGCAGACAGAAGACAAGAGAGGATGAAAAAGAAAATGATGTAACAGGAAAACTAAACTGGAAGCTCATTCAATGGTGGACAGTACTTGAAATGTAAGGTGAATAATGAGAAAATTTCTCTGTGCTCATGATTAGTTAGTAGTATGAACTTTTGATAATGAATGTCTGGACATCTTCCCGCATCTCTTCCAGATATCATGGGACATGAAAGATGTCCAGATCACACATAATAAAAGGCAAAGAAGGAAATATAAAACTAACAAGATACAATGATGCATAACACAGGAGGAAGCTTAGAGGCTGGCTGACTTTATCACCCTCAGGTCCAGCTGCCAAAGAACGGACCTCAGATTATTGACTCAGGCTGTATGATCTGGAGTTAAAAGTCAGCTCACCTTTGTACTCAAGAATAAGCCAAGTGAAGAAATGCAAGTTCCTAAACACTATTTTACATCAATATTTCTGCTGACTCTCTAAGTTCTTAATGAATGAAATGTAGTCAGATTTACCTTTCTTCCTAAATAGAATATATTGTTGGTGAAACCAGCAACTTCAACTGATTTGAGCTGGTTTAAATGAAGATCTTATATTACCTCCCTCATTTTGCTGTCTGACCGTAACTCTTCAATACCAAGAAAAGCTAGTGACCTAAGTGGATAATACACCATGAATATCAGTAAATACAATTAAAAAGAAAAGCTTAAAAATCAGAACTTAGGCAATCAACAATTTGCTTTTCCTTTGTAACATCAAGTGACTAATTGTAGTGATTTTCTCTTAAATTACAGGATGTCTCTGGTATGAACTGTGTGAGCCACAGTGCAGTATTTGAATATACCCTCAGCCAACAGGAGTCACCTGCCACCTGTTACACAAACATAATCAAATGACCAGATAAATTAAGTCTTAGGACAGAGAATTATCTTCTGTTTTATCCTTAGAAATACACCCTGACTTTTCAGATCGTCCAAAGTGCCAGGACAAGCATGCCAAAAGATTTCACTAAAAACAACATTCTCTGAAAGAAAACTGTTAGTAAAGTTTAGTGAAGAGAGAGAGAATTTCCACTTGCTCTGAAAAGACTTTGTTCTAGTGTCCAGACTATGATGGGTGATTTCCAGACCCTTAAGTGAGCAGAGCCTCATGAACTTTGAGATTTGTCTTTTTTCCAGAAGGAATTCAGCAAAAAGAAAGTGATGAAAAGTGTGCTTTTACCTGCATACAGAGAAGGGAATTGACTAGATTTTTTTTAGAAACTAAAAGGAAAAAAAAAATGAAACACCAAGAATTACAAATCTTGACTCATTGTTTTATATTTATTTTTCTTGTTTTAATTCTAACCTACTATTATTCAGTAAATAGCTTTCCATAATACGTATAGATTCCCATTGCAATATAACCCTCTAAAATAAGGTGATGTATAACAGAGTTAATTAATTAATGCAATTTCAATTTACTTTAATATACCAAGTCTCTGGAGTGAAATATCTACGGTTAATGATCAGCAGAGACTAAACTGAGGTCATTATATTACCAACTCCCAAATTTAATTTTACAGATGAGAAAAAGAAAGAGATTATTAAAGTGCGTTTCCCTTTCAAATTTAACATCTTATTTTGTAGATCTTTATCATCTTTTATCACTTTGCTTCCTTCTTAGCTGCTGTTTTCCCTTATATGATTTATTCATTTTACAGGCCTTTAGAATTAAAAGCTACATAGCCAACAGCATGAGCCTTTGTTCATAGTGTCTAGCCCTTGTTATCAATTATATTTAATAGTAGAGTTAGACCAGCAAAGATGATTTTTCAAGGCTTAGACAACTGTGTTTTTATTCCTTCTGCCATCCCTTTAGGACTGTTAAGCTATTTTCTAGAAATCACATTCTTGGGAGAAAGAGAAGGTGAAGAAAAATCACTTGCAGAATCTTTGCAAGGTCCTGACCAGGGATGGGGGTGCATCCTAATGAGGATAAGTCACACATATGTGCAAGAGCAACAGGTTCCGCTGGGTTACCCCATTTCCCTCCTACTTGAATCAGTAATCCTCTGGAAAACCACACATAATTACCACGGCAAGAATCATCTATTCAGCATAATTATGCTCCAGGTACCATGTTTAAACACACCGTGTACTTTATTTCATTTCCAGAATGACCCCAACATTACAATAGTGTAGCATTATTGTCTTATGATTAACAAAATTGAGGAAAGGCAAAAAGGACAAGCAAAACTGGCTAGTTATACAACTAGAATAAATCAAGTTTTGAACCCAAGACCTGCTGACTCCAAATCTCATATAGCAAAAACATATCTTTGCTTCAGATCCTCTGAGCCTCACCTATTTCTGGGGTCTTCAGTGACTTAATCTACTCCAATGGCCACTGTTGCGACCAACGTCATGTGCAAACTGATCAAATTCATATGGCATACCCTGACAAACCCACATCTCATACCCACACTGCACACCCCTCACCTCCTCTCCCTGGGATTGGATGTTAATGTTGAGACATAGCGTGTATTTGAAAGTTTGGAGGTAATTGGGGCCTTATGCAAAGACCTTTGACCAGTGGGAGACAGAAGCCTATATATCAGTTCTTCACCCATCATCCTACCAAAAGTCTGCCTTTAGAAACACGGCCCCTCCAAGGCTGGCTTAGTGAAAAGTATGAAGTGAAATATATAAGAAGGAATTTAACACAGGGAATGAGAGGCTTGTATAACTGCTAAAAGAACTAAAAAGAGAATAATTACTAATATATCCCACAGTACCAAAATGTATGATTCTCAAATGTGTGCCAGGAAATACTAAAAGCTCTGGTAAGCCCCCGTAAACAACCAGGGGGCAACAGTGAGGTAGGTATTTCTCACGAACTCGCCTGGAATATGCCTCATACCTCCTGTCCATCAACAATGTTACATACGCCATGCTCTAAAGAATAAAGGTGTCTCCTCTTGCCTGCGTTCCAAGAGCCTTTCATGAGCAGAATTTAATTCAGAACTATTCAGAGATGGAAATTCTGGCTTACGAGAACTTAGACTAGGTATGAAAGGGGGCTGTTAGGATGCTGAGTTGTGAGTCAAGCACATAAGCATATGGAAATTTGAACTTGATATAAATATAAATTTGTTTGAAAACCTTGTCAGCCTGACATCTAAAGGGGATGTGGAAATAATACTGCATCTCTACAAATATTACAGGGGTTTCTAAACCTTTCCTGGGAATATAATGAGAAAGAGAATGTTTTATATGTTGGAGTTTCTTTTAGGAAACCTATGTGATTAGAAGAAGTGCTTTAATATACCACTGAGTGAGGCAGGTAAGACCACTGGGCAACATGGTGAAATAACAAGAGAGGATCATTAACTCTCTTCTAAGAAGGGTGGACCTGATAAACAGAGGGCTCCTGTTATGTTAACCGGGCAAGCTGAGGCCATGTCATCAAAATTCCTCCTGCTCTATAGTTGGCCTACATATTATAGTCTTTCCCCTAAATCAATGTCAAACAGATATTTAGGAATGTTTTCTTGAAACACCACTAATCATTGGTCTGCCCGAGAGGCCCGTCATTTATGTGAACACAATCAGTCCATTAATAGAGTCAGACCTGGGAGAGTAGGGGGTGGCATGAAAAAGAAAAAGGACTCATTGACAAGGACAACAGTGTGATGATTGTGGGGAAATGGTATAAGCGGGGAGGGGGGAATGGTAGTGGAAAAAATATAACTAAAAACACTGGAAAAAATAAAGCAAAAGAAAAAAAAATAGTATTCCAGGGGAAAAACAGGTGAGAACTTCTGTTCCATTCCCTCTTATCTATTAAGAAATTGGGTTCATGACAAGGTCTTTCTCTTTCAAGTTCAGTCACCAGGTGTTTAGCCTGCAACATTCCAGAAACAGATTCCTTACTCTATTATTTGCTATCTTTTTTATAATTCAAGACAATCTTATTTGGTGAATCTCTTCTCTCTTTATTTATATGTTGTCATAACAATTAAAAGCATTATATTGAGTTAATATATAAATAAATTTATTAAGCAGTTTCAAGACCCTTAAATATAAAATCTTTAGTTAAAGACAAAGAAAACTCCAAGTGACTGCTCCATACGTACTTCTGTTGGAAAAGCAATAAACATAACCACAAAGGTATATTTATGTAAAATCTATTATAACAAAAATCATATTTAAGGTGTTCAGATGATGCTAATAAAGAACAGGTAAGAAATGATTGTCATAATTCACAGTTTGATCTATTTAGGTTTTAAGATATTACTATTTGCAAGTAATCTGAGTAATGCATTATACATTACTACTAATAGTAATATATATATATTAGTAACAGCATATTTTTAGAGAGATTCAATCACTGATTGATAAAATTGATGATAGCAAAATATTCTATATATTAAAATTGTATTTGAAACACAAAAGAGGTTATGGAAGGGTTAGAGGGGACCCAAGGGAATAGCATGATTCATTTAGACCTTTCCGTCTTTTCCAGTTTGTTGCTATCCTCCAAGGTAATCATCTGTCACTTCTATAGTTGCTGTGACTACCACTGTAGTTCCAAAGAGTTCCATTCTGTAAGTATGCTGTAAGGCTTTTCTTTTCTTTAAATTATTTTTTACTGATTGATTTTAGAGAGAGAGAGGAAGGGAGGATGAGGAAAAGACAGAGAGAGAGAAACATCAATTTGTTGTTCCACTTATTTATGCATTCATTGGTTGCTTCTTATACATGCACTAACCAGGGATTGAACCCACAGCCTTGGACTATCTGGATGCTCTAACCAACTGAGGTACTCTCCCAGAAAATAAAGCTTTTCTAATGGAATAGCAATATTACTGAGTTATCTGATTTGCAGTCTTCGTGGTATGCAGAGTAATTGAGCTAGGTTAGGCATAAGTAGCCAATCTGGAAAAAGTTAGATGTCTTGTCCAGCTCCCCAATTTCTTAGTTTTAGCTTAATTCTCCTAGGATAATGATTAAGCACTCATAACAGCACATACATTAATATCATAATGTTAATTAATATATGCGCATCTTTGCCAACTTCTTAAAAATTTAACCCAAAATGTGGATCAATCCTATTAATTGTAGAAATCATATCTTTGGAAATATTTAAGCCTTTTTAAAAGCCCAAATTAGAACTCTGAAAAGCATGTCCAATCATAATATTGACTCTCAGGAAAGAAATTTAACTTTTCATAATATATCATTTTAGGAAGTGCCATACTAGGCAAAATTATTCAATAAAATTGAGTTGTTTATTCTATTATGCTTATTAAAATAAAAATAACTTGTAACAAATTTTCTAACATGTTTTTAGCAGTGTAAGGGGAGAAGTAAACACTGTGATGTGGGGCTGAGAGGGCAGCAGAACTGGTCACCTGATTGAACCACAGTTGAAGTCTGTCTACTTTACCGCTGGGCTTTCTACTGACTTTATTCAGTAAATTGTTCTAGTGGCTGGAGTCGGATTTTGGGTGTTTACTTTCCAAGTCACTGATAGACCTTTCTCACAATTCATTGTAACCCCTTCTCTGTCCTATTTGTCACCGTGTTAGTCTAGCATCATTTCTTCCTGAATTTCATTCCTAACTTGGCCTTCTATTAGATGCTAATTGTAGAAAAAATGTGTCGAACATGAAAATAAGGCTTATTTTATACCAAACCTATGACATTAAAGGAGAAAGTCTAAGAGTTACTCTATACTCTGTCCATGAATAGTGTAAGGTTTGTGACAACTAATTTTCTCACTACCTGAAGCTCACCTCTGCATACTTCATATACACGTTCAAGAAGGCTGAAATGCTGGACGTCCAAGCTCTAGCTATATGGGAAGCAATTGCATGCATCGATCCCTTCAAGAGGACATGTGTGTGTGTGTGTCATCTGTGGAAAGCTTTCTTCCCTGTCACACACAGGAACTGGAATGAATATAGTGGATTATTCCTTAAACGAAAGGCATTATTCTTTCTTGACACTTATTTGTTATTCATTTGGCTCATTAAGAACTCTGTTGCTGAAATATTTGGGATAGGAAAAAAATGCAAATTCACAGAATATTCCTGAATTTTGATGCAGTAATACTTTTTCAGGCATCCTATATCATGTCAGAACCTTGTTTTAATAAATTAATGACACCAGAAAAAAATAAGAAGAGAAGAGCCTTACCATCTTCGGCACTGTGATTCTTGACTCCCTTGGAACATGACATCCTAAGTACAATAATCAAAAAAGCTTAAATTTTAATGTCACCAATTCAAGATGGCCCTGGAAAAGAGCTTCCTGTGACTGGACGATCCATCAATATCTGCATTGTTCATCAATCCAAACTGCCAACTACAGTAACACAGTGAAATTTTCCTAAACAATATGCAACTACATTTCTTCCGTGAATTCTTCCAAAACATATATTCAGCACACAATATGTCATTGTCTTTGTTTTTAAAATCTTACGCTCTATTACCTAGGTGGTATCCTTTTAGGTGTACTCAGCTTATCCTCTTAGATAAACACCTGACAGTGGGAACAAAGCCTCTTTTTGCTTCTTGAACCACCTTGAGGGATTTCCAGTGTCCAACCCTATCGAGTTACTCTCTTTCTCGGTGCACTGGAACGTTACACTGCCTTAACCCTTTGCAGCTGTGGCTGTTCGTATGAATATTTACAGACAATAAAATGTAACTGGAAGTGGTGTTTGCCACTTCTTGGCTGAAACAGTAAAAAAAAAAAAAAAATCTATGTAATTTGCCAGTTTCTTTTTTCTCATTGCTGTGAGCCAGGAAGCTGTGTAACAAGGTGATGTAGCCACAAGATAGTAGAGCTGCTATCCCCTTGTACCTCTGAGTAAAGCCTCCTTAATCTCTGTGTAACATGAGTGTAAAGTAACTCTCTGTCTGCTAAGACAAAGGTTTGCAGTTAATCTTTAGCAAAAGAATATATTTCCCTTAAAAATACAAACCTGTATATGGGAAATTACTAATTTTATATTATTTAATTGGTTTTTAATTACATCAGCACTAGTTTCTAGATATCATTTTGAGCCCTTTCCCTAAATAGCAAGGTAATCATGCCAGCATATTTGTCTTTCCCTTTACCTCTGTAGCAAACAGCTCTTTCACCTGGATGAAAGAATTCTTTGAAAAGCTCTATCAGAGGTTTCCTTAAACGGGGATCAAGTAACATTTCAGAGGCCTTGAGACCTAAGTCTTTGTCTTCTGTGAATTTGCACATCTGAGCATTCTAATAGAGTAGCAGATCCTTAGCTTTTTCTCATGTTTTTAAGTGTGTGGAACTACAAATAGACAACTTTTAAATTAGGTTAAACCTAGAATCTCTACAGAGCAGAACCACAAAATCTTAATATATAGGACAATTGACAAAGTTGAAGAGTCTATATTCTTAGTCTAATGCTCTATTATAAACTTATAAAATGAATTAACCACATATTTCCTTATATCTCGAGGATAAGACATGATATCTGAATGATGTAAACATGACATCTGAATGATGCCTCTTACATTTTTCAACTACATATTTTAACCTCATTTAAACTGATGAAAGAAATAATACAGATTCTAAGAAAAATCTTTAAATTACTCATTTTGTAACAAAAGGTTATGCTACATTGTCAGACAGCTGTATAATTGGACCAATATTTAGATAGTTGACCCCATCTTGCTGGAGTAGACAATCATATTAATGAATTACCATTAAGAGATTGATGGGCACACCTGTCCATGTCCTTGTAAGTTTTTGCACCAACATGAGTCCACTAGGAGTCATTTCAACTCTTTCTGATAAGCATTTAGTTACTGATAGGTTGATTCACATTACCTAGTGTCTGTAGCTCTCATCCCAACTTCCAGAAAGATTTGAAAAATAATAATGCTTCTACAATATATTAAAAACCATGGTACTAGGAACTCTTGAATTGTCATATGTCAAAGCCACTCTCTTTTCACTGATTATTCCAAGGAATAAATGTATTAGGCAATCTGAGCTACGTTCTCTTAGTTTCCTATCTTTAATCTCCTTTCAAGGTATGGTTTATAAGTAAAAACAAGCAAACAAACTTCGGTCTCCTGGTCATCTGGTTCAAATACACACACCATTGCCTGAGTTCATATTAAAATTTCAGAATGATTCTGGCTATGGCTGATCTCTGCCTATCTCTGCCACACTATATAGGATCCAAACTTGTCTCAATCCATGATGGTCGTCCTAGAATTGGACCCTTTCTCACACAAACTCTTAGACTAAAAATATCTCCTTCAAGGACCTCTAATGTGTGCTTCCTGCCTAGAAACCTGTTAGTTTTCATCTAGTTTTTCCTCTCTATAGACTTCAGAGATTAGATGAACAATTACTTAGTCACAAAGTTGTACTATGCAAAATAAATGTTTTGTTTTCTTCTCATATCAATGAAGTTGCTTAGTGACCCACACTGAATTAATATATAAAGATCTGCAATAAAATTACTCATATACGGTTGGGCCTTGGATCATATATGAGAGCTTACAAGCTCCCAGTGCATTACCTTGCATGTAACATGTCCTTGATAAGAGTGCCCTGAATTATAGTTTCAGAATGGATGGGTTCGTGGTTAGATAGGTAAATAAATAAATGTTACAAAATTTGTTGAAATAAGACAAGAAAGGAGTGTGTTATAATAGAAAAGACATTTGAATCTAGAAGGCTAACCCCAATTTGCCACTAACTAGCATTAACTAGCCCACAAATCTTGAACAAGTTAGTTGCCCTCTCTTGACCCCATATTCATTACTGTGAAATAAGGGTGCTAAGATTACATGATATTTTGTTGCCTCTTTAGTATCAAAGGTCTGTGATGGATAATTTACCCATTAAGTTTATTGCTATAATATTTCAATTTTCTGCCTTTTACTTCATCAGTTGCCTAAAATATCTTCAAGTAACTGTCCTTTTTTCTTTCACCAATAATCTTACATGGGCTGAAACAGGAACCCTACAGAGGAAGATCAAGGAACAGTTCATAACTTTGATCTTTAGTCTCTAGGTGTAAAATAGCCTAAGGATAAGAAGCAAAGGAAGGCAATGTCAGACCAAGCAGACTTGAGAAAATGGATGATCTGTACTGGGGAAATATCTAGAGTTAACTATTTTTCAGTTTCTGAACCAAAAGTTGGGACTTTGAAGTGAAGGGAGCTATAAGGAGGAAGTAGGTGATGCACCAAATGACAGACAGAGAAATCTGGTAATAATATGGTTTAGATGTGTTTGTATGCTGAAGAGTTGGTCCTGGAATAAGATGCACTGAAAAGCCATGAGTAGAATACATTAAACTGTTTTCATTTTTATACAAAATGAAGAAACTTCATTTTCTATACTGTGACCATGGGAAGTGGGGAGTGGGGTGAACAGCATCTGTTTGGGATTCAGTCTAATATAAGTTCGAATCTTGACTCTGACATTTATAATGTGGATAACTTTGTAGCAAGTATCCCAGGCCTCATTTTTCTCATTGGTAGTAAGTGAGATTACCTCAGGGGGCTGTGATGAGGATTAAATGAGGTCAAGCATCTGTAGTCCACAAGTAAGAGCTCAATCATTACTAACTTATTAGACATATGGAAGAAATTAAGATATTTTTATTATTTGAGAACCTTTGTCCCTGAGTGGTGATGGCTGGCCAAGGCAGAATGAAGTTGTACAAAAATGTACCAAAACCAGCCCCAGAAAGCTTGTGTCAATGTTGCTGGCAAAGAGCTACAAAAAGTTGTAGGACTAAGAGAGCAAGCTTGCAGAAGTTTCCTCAGACTGCATCTGCATCCAAGTTAGGAATGAAAAGCAGTTTCAGAACTAGGGGAAATTGAAAGCTTGGTTCTAAACTGGAGAATTTACACACAAAAAAAACCCCTCCCTTCTGCATTTCATTATTACTCCACCTGTCAGACAGTAAACACTGTTCGATGCAATCCAGTTTTCAATATCACAGACAAAGTCATCAATAGTTCTTGCTAGTTAAGCCTTGAAAACATTTGATCTTAGTCAATTCTGTTTCTCTTTTTTAGCTTTTACAGGATTAAGAGAAATCGGGGGTGTGGTGGAGGCAAGGGGGAGTGTGGCAGCTTTTAAAGGTCTTCTCTAGCAACCAGAAACTAAAACACACATCTAATTGATAATTTTAATTATCCCCTCAAAACCTACCAGTCTACATCGAAAAATGTTTCATTAGGTAGTATGCTGATTAAGAGTGGGAAAAAAAGAGTGATTTGCATGTTAATAACCAGGTGGATAACCAGAAATTTTAAAACCCCTGTGATGAATTTGAAATGTTTTAAAGTATATATACACACACACACACACACACACATATATGTATGTATACATATGTATATACACCATAATTAGGCAGTACAATTTTAATTCCTCTTAGAATATGGTGAGGGAAGAGAAAAATATATATAAGTAATAACACATCTGATTACAGCATCTTTTCTCCACTAAAGGCAAATTTTTGACATACATAATAATAGATTTGTTGTCTCTTAATGTGTATATAGGAGGAAAATTACACATTTTCAAGATTTTTATAGGCATCTCTAGAGTTATTTGGTTTCTAACGCACATTTAATCTCATTTACTTATTTTCTCCTGTTGCCTTACATATCAAAATGCACATTTTCTGACTCCTAACTGTGTAACTCTTCAAGTGCCAGATTGAGTAGGGAACACTGAAATTCAATGGAAGAGATAAAAAAGGAACATATCCAAAAACCATTTGAAACCTTGAAGAGAAATGTCCTGTCTTTTTTTTATGTTTTTAAATTCTGGTTTTACTGATGAAAATGCCAGACACTGAGTACAAGTAAAAATCTCATTTTCTTTATTTTTGTAAATCTTTGCTATTTGGGGCTCTCTCATATACCACTCATTAAAAAAGGTACCTCCATATTCAAGACAGATGCAGTGGCATATGGAGGCGGGAAACTGAAGTGTCTGGCATCAAGGAGAGAGCTGGAGGACAACTTTCTCCCATTGGAAAAGCAGGCAGAGGCCATTGTTCCTTTTCTAAATGCCCCCACACACAGAGCCACAGAGCCATCAGGCAGGTGCCATACCTGAGACTCCATCAACCTGGCTAACACTGTTTGCCCCACCCTGGTGATTCCCTAAGGCTCAGTCCCACACAACTTACAGGCCCACTCAACTGGTTAACAGTGACTTTTCCATACGAATGTCTGGTCATGGCTCATGCTTCACAACTTCCTAAATCCTCTCAAATAAGCAACAGCTAACCTCAGCAAGCCCCCAGTCCCAGTACCTCTTGCTAAGTGGCCTCAGGCTGGGCATTAGCAACAGTCAGCCTAGGTCCACAGCTTGGCTTCACCTGGGAACCTCCAAGCCCAGACAAGTAGCAGCCATGGCAGATTGCTTTGTAGCTCATGCAGGGTGATCCTGAGCAAAACAGGTGGGGGCTGACTTTGGCTGGCACCACCTAGGAAACCTCAGAGCCTTCATACCTAGTGGACAGCTACACACCATGTTGAAGCACCCCCACCCTGCCCCTGCACAGCTGATCCTCAATGGAGGGTGGAGGTTGGTGGTCAGTGGTCATGACCAGTCCTTGTAGCTGGCTGGCCTGGGTAAATCCCCCCCCCCCATTGACCTGCCAAAAACAATCAAGGATCAACTAAAGAGGACAGTGTACTCAGCTTACACAGAGGGTGTACTTCAAGCACCAAAGTTGAGTGATAGGGAAGGCTATACCACTGGACTCTACAGGGCACCTACTACATTAGGCCATGCTACCAAGACAGGGAGTCACAGCAGCTCTATCTAATACATAGAAACAAACAAAGGGAGGCTACCAAAATGAGGAGACAAAGACACATGGCCCAAATGAAAGAACAGATCAAAACTCCAGGAAAGAACTAAATAAAATGGAGATAAGCAATCTATCAGATGCAAAGTTCAAAAGACTGATTACAAAGTTGCTGAAGGAACTCAGTGCGGACCTCAGCAACAAAAAAGGTTCAGTCAGAAATGAAGACTACACTAATTAAAGAATAATCAACAGTAGAGTGGATGAAGCTGAGAATCAAATCAATGATTTGGAACATAAGGAAGCAAAAAACAACCAATCAGAGCAACAGGAAGAAAAAGAATCCAAATGAAAATGATGAGTGTTAGCAGCCTCTGGGACAACTTCAAGCATTCCAATATTCACATCATAGGGTTGCCAGAAGGAGAAAAGAAAGAGAAAGAAATTAGAAATCAATTTGAAAAAAATGGTAAGAGAAAACTTCCCCAGTTTGGTGGAGGAATTAGGTATACAAGTCCAGGAAGCACAGAGTCCTAACTGATGATGCAAAAGGACCACTCCAAGACACATCATAATTAAAATGTCAATGGTTAAAGATAAAGAGAGACTCTTAAAAGCAGCAAGAGAAAAGCAGTTAGTTACTTACAGAGGAGTTCCCATAAGGTTTTCAGCCGATTTCTCAAAGGAAACTGCAGGCTAGAAGGGACTGGCAAGAAATATTCAAAGTCATGAAAAGTTGGGACTTAAGGGCCAAGATTGCTGTACCTAGCAAAGCTATCATTTAGAATCATAGGGCAGATAAAGAGCTTCCCAGACAAGAAAAAACTAAAGGAGTTCATCATCACCAAACCATTCTTATATGAAATATTTAGGGTCTTGTTTAAGAAAAAGATCAAAACTATGAAAAACAAAATAATAAATATATATCTATTAACAATTTAATCTAAAAAACAAAGTAAGCAAACAAGAAGAATAGGGAGAGAATCATGGATATGGAGAGTGTTCTGAAGGTTGCCAGGTGGGAGTGGGGGTTGGGGAAATGGTTGAAGAGGTGTGGATATTAGGAAATACAAATTTGTAGTTACAGAATAGCCACAGGGATATAAAGTACAGTATAAGAAATGGAGTAACTAAAGAACCTACACACGACCCAGGGACGTGAACAATCGTGTGGGTATTGCCTGAGGAAATGGGAGGTGCTGGGTGGAGGGAGCAAAGGGAAAAAACTTGGAAAACTGTAATAACATAATCAATAAAATATAATTTAAAAATAGCCCTGGCTGGTGTAGCTCAGTGGATTGAGCGCGGGCCTGCGAACCGGAGGATCGTGGTTCGATTCCCAGTCAGGGCACATGCCTGGGTTGCAGGCCAGTTCCCAGTAGGGGACACATGAGAGGCAACCGTACATTGATGTTTCTCTCCCTCTCTCCTACCCTTCCCCTCTAAAGATAAATAAATAAATAAATCTTTAAAAATATATATATATAATTTAAAAATAGATAATTATGTTTACTGTGTTGATGGATAATTTTATTTTCCTATAACAACATTATGATTTTTAAAAAAAAATTTCTTACTTAACATAGAAAAAATTATTACAACTTCTCCTAGGTAAAAAGTTTTTTAAAAATACTAGTTTGTTTTTATTTTTCCATCACATTGTCTCTATCTCTCCCCAATGACTTTCTCTGTCTCTACCTCCTCCCTCTCCTTTGGTCATTTTCATTCTCTGTCTCTCTCTCTCTCCATCAACTTTCTTTCTGCTTGATTTCAATATTGACTTAAGGTAGATATTTCTAATAAGTTGAATTAGTCATTGACATGACAAAGTATATTTTAAAAGTTTTTCATGGTAATGTCAAGAATAATGTGAGTAATGTCCAACTGGAAAATAGATGGCAAAGTTGTTAGGACTGACCACTCTATGTAATTTTTAGCTAGTGTTTACATTATTCTGGATGTTAATCATTTTATGGGTTATCTTGTATATTAATTTTGCTCTCTACACCTAAAAAGCTACTAAGGGTAGATGATTCTGAAAAAAAGAATCTTTTAAACTGTACAACTTCCTACTTTATATAGAGTTCTCTCAGCAGCCACATCAAGCAATGATATAAACTTTCTTCTTTTTTTAATATTTAATGACTTTTATTAATTTATATTTCATATTTATATTTCTTTGTTTGCCATTTTGTCTTAAATATCTTTAAGCCCTCTGTATAGATAATTTGTTCCTAAGGATACTTCAATTTTAATTTGCCTGGTGTCTTACTGAATAATAAGCATTTTATAATTGTAAATGGAAAATATTTACTCGGCACCTTCACAAAGTCTTCATAAAGCTTGCTTAGATAAGTAAAGATGCATTAAAATTTAGCACAACTTCATTCTCAGGAATAAGATGTAATATTAGAAGTAGACTAAGCTCCACTTCATAAATTATGTAAAGTTGGTCAAAGAAAAGGATATATTAAATGAGAGAAAACTTAAATAGAATTTTTGTCACTGATGTCTTGTCAAATAACTTTTGTCAATACCCAAGTGCAGTAATCATTTCAAAAATACTTAATCAACTGTTTTCAGTTTCCTTATTCAAAAATTCAAGGGACTTTTTTTGATAGCCACTTGCTTTTCTCCAAGTAGCAAAGTTATATACATCTACTTATATGAAAGTTGTCTTTAAAAAAATTTTACCATGCAGCCATATATAGTACTTTCTATTAGGATTAAAGGACTTAATTTTTATTAAGTCCCTGATATATGTGTGGCTCTAATTAGTTACCTTAAAAATGATATAGAATTAAATCCCTAAAATCATAATTCCATTGCCAACACTAGAATCATGACTGAGTCAAGTGATTCCCTCAAGTAATAAAAAAAAAAGAGTACAGAATAAACTGAAATCATTCAAAATAATTACCTCAAAAACTGAAAATGGCCAAAGGTAGGCAAGGACTTGAGAAGTGTTTATTCACAAAAAACTGCTGTTTTATTAGTTTAAAAAGGTGAACTTGTAGTTTTTCCACACTTGATTGTTCCCATCTCCCAGCTCAGAGGATGAAAACCACAACTTCATTTGCAAGAAAAAGAAATTTCCTTCAAGGATGAAAGCACAGCAACTAGAAACCATACAGGAGGAGCTGGGAGTCAAGATACTCATTGAATGGCTGAGATAAGCTCCACTCTGTCCCTGGATGACTGCTAAACTATGCATGCAAGCAGGACAACAGAAGAATATTATAACCCTGGGGAAACTTGAAAGTGTGCTGCACCTTGAATGCGTTCTTCAACCCAAAAGTCAGGGTGCATAGGATAGAAAACATACTGGATGTTGGCGTCTGAGCATAGCCTCTGTCTAGATCACTGCCTCACTGCTGAACTATCCAGGCACAAAGTAGCCTCCTGGGGACCAGAGCTAAAGAGTGAGCAGAGACGTCAGTGAGTCCACACCATAGAGGGGACAGATTTCACCTTTGGGGACCAGGAAAGTTAATTGCATACTAAAACAAACAAAAACAGATAAAAACATCAATTTCTAGATGAACAAAATAGAATTAAGAATCATTCCAATGTATTATCTAGTGCCTGGTTTTCAACCAAAAATTACTAGACATGCAAACAAACTGATAAATATGACTCATAATCAGAAAAAAGAGTCACATATGTTGAATAAAATAGACAAGACTTCAAACCAATTACTATAAATTTATTCTGAAAATAAAGAATAATGGGTCCAGGAAATTAAACAAAACATGCTAATTATATAATGGCAAAAGAAATCTGAAGAGAAATTAAAAGAATAAAAATAAAACCAACTAGGAATTCTAAAGCTGAAAATACAATAACTAAAGGTAAAAATTTACTAGATCAGTTCAACAGTGGCATTGTGGTGACAAAAAAATAGTTTGTGAAACTGAATATATACCAAAAGTTATTATGTAACTTAGAACAAACGGGAAAAGATTTTTTTAAAAACAGTCTTTCAGAAGAACACTGAAACTGAGAAATCTTTGGATAGAATGAATATTTATTGAGCTAAATCTTTAACTAAAAGACAAAATGAGTGAAATATGCACTACCAATATGAGAAATGAAAAAGAGAACATCAATACAGAACCTACAGATATGAGCAAGATAAGGGAATATTATAAACACTTTACACGCCCCAAGCCAGACAAAGATATCACATGAAAGCCAGAGACTGATATCCTTCATGAACATAGACATAAGTTTCTGTAACAAATTATTAGCAGTTCAAATCCAGCAATACACAAAAATAATACATCATGATAAAGAGAGGTTCATCCAAAAAATGCAAGTTTGCTTCCAATTTTAAAAATCAATCAATGTAATCTGTCGTATCAAAGATACTCACCTTTGAACTACCTTCACCCTTGGCACGCACTTCAATATATTTCATTTCTATCTTCTTTATAACTGTGTTTATTCTCATATACAAGGAATCAGATAACAAGAAGCATTTGATAATTGACCAAATGTCGCATATAAAAAAGGAAATAAGAATTTTAACTCAGGTCTACCTGACCCTAAATTATTCTTTTCACTGCAGACGCTACCTCCCACTGATAACTTGATATAATATGAAAAATCTGTATGGATGGATGAGAGGATCCTGAGGACCCCTTTAGTATACCGCTTGCACTCACTCCAAGCAGTTCCTTTGCCAACATCTTCTATCTTCTGAGTAACACACATTCAGTCCAAAGCAGTACACTCCCTGCTGCAGGACTCGTAATGCAACTGCCCCACATCCCTTGCACGGTACCAGATGCCCACACTCCAGTCTCAGTAATAGTTTTGAAACCTGTGAATATAAAGCATTAAATACCCAAAAGTTCCCCGCAGTTTATGTGGTTAAGAAATGTTGTCATCCTACCCGAGGTCCAAGGAAAAATGCAAATGCAAAGGGCTTGAGTCCTGCTTCAGAGGATGGTTTGTTTTTTCCGCAAATAAGAGCAACATGGCAGCTCTGGTGAGTTAGTCCATGTAACTAAAACGCATAATGTGGGGAAGGCAAATGTCTTTCTCTGTGGAAAAAAATCCATGCATGTTCTTCTACTAAACTAATAAGATCTTGTGAAGCATTTAAGTTGAAGTGTCATATAGGAAAAATAATCCACAGTAGGAGAGCATTTGGGACATGGAAGTAAACCCTGTGGGAAATTCAGATTAAGAACATTCTTTAGAAATAGTTTTAAAAGCACTTTTTAAAAAATACCAATATTGAAATGCACGAAACTTTGCTATTTAAAAAATTGTTAACAGAGAGCCTTTCGATTTAGACATCTACACTCTAAATAGCATCATCCATTCTTAAGCCCTCGCTTCAAGTCTGATTCTAAATCGTTTTCCCAGATGCCACATGGACCTTCAAACTCTCTTCAACAAATAGCATTATGCAGCTAATATCTACAATTATAGAACTATCAAATCAGCCTCTTTATAAGATCAGGCCCATCTATTTAGATATCTTAACATACATATATACACATATGTGTGTAGATAAATAAACAATATATTAGACATCCTTAGGCAATTCTACAATTTCCTTTATTAGTAATTTTTATTATTGAATCTTCATTGACCCTGGGGTTCCATGGCTTACAGTTATGCCTAGAAAGAATGCCTGGGTACAGATCTAACAGTAATGAAGTTGAGCACAACAGAATAAGATATAAAGGAAGACTTTGTATAGATAAGGATGTTTCAAGTCTAAAAATTAATGCCTAAATTGTGATTGGACATATAGCTGAAAGCTTAAGAATCATCTGGACTGCTAAACATATGAGTTCTCTGCCTCCACCCATGGGTGAATTCCTAGGGAAACCTAGATTTTTAACAAGCATTCCTAATGATTTGGATACATATTGTCTGATAACCTTTGATACCAGGCTATAACTTGGAGAAGGGCTCAGGCTTTCGTAGAGGTTAGATTTTTCTTGGGTGTTTTTGGAGGAATTATCATTGCTGACAGTGACTCACCAAAAGATATGGCCCTATGAATGGATGGTACTTGCCAGGATACAGGTACATCTTGAAATAAATTTCAGAGGGAGAATTTGGTGTAACTTAGGCTATGAATTACCAAAGGAACCACAACTGTTAGGAACTCTGCACTCAAAAAGCCAGATACATTCACATGTTAACACGTTAAAAGTCCAGCTAAAGAATTGCCTATTAGAGTTAACCTTTGTTAAACATAGTTCAGTGGTTGATTCCTGTATCAGGTTGTATTAAACTGAAAGTTACAGAAATTCAGACTCAACTAGCTCAAACAATATAGGCTTGTTTGAGGAAAGATGTCAAGCAAGCTGAAAAATAGGCACCAAGTAGAAGAAAAAGATATTGACCTGGCTTCCATGACTTTGGATATTTTATAGCCGGAGACAGGGAGGAACCTCTGAGGAAAAATAGATTGTCTTTTGTGTTTATAACAAATTCACAAAGACATGCAATGGAATGTTTGCACTTACTTACATCAACCTCCATCACTTCTTTTTTTAGTCATCCTAATCCCTATGGTACCACTCCCAACTCACAGCAATGAGTTTCCCCATTTAGTTGCTCTAATTTATGTTAATATATGGTTTGAGGTAATAAGGAGGTTCTCTGTGTACCACATAGCCCCAAATTTGTCATGAATGAAGAGAGCATTGTAGTCTGATTACCTCATCTCAATAGTGCAATGGTTTCCCATTCAGTAATACTCATACTGAGTCCAGCAGTTACCAGCTCTTCCAATGCTATATCACATCAGTGCAGATAGCCTCCATCTGGTCTGAACTATGCTGTCATATTTCATGTAAGCCATTCCTTTCTATTTTTCAAATATCCCAATGAAAGTGTCAGACTTAGTTAGAAAAATCAAGTATAAGTGTATATCATCAATGCAAATATGAAATCAAATCAGTGTTAGGTCTCCAATATATTAAACTCCTGTCAAGTCTAATTACAGATCCCTCAAACACCTTTTCATTGGAGAATACATGATATCCCTGGAAAGGTAGCAGGAATTGCAATTCCCAAGAAGACAACTGAGATTTTTTTTTTTGTGAATGATACCAAAAATGGTAGCATCTGCTTCTTAAGCAAACCTGTTCAGTTATTCAAGAACTTCCTTAATATTTAGAACCATTAAGTTATTCAAAACTGTTAGAACTATACATTTTAATATGAGCTAAGCAGAATAATAGAAATTACTATCCAAACTACTAGTTTGGTTTTATTCATCTTCCCTTAAAGTAGATCAAAACAAAGAACTAAAATTTAGTTTATTTTTTAAAGACCTTCAGGTGCTGCAATCTCACCCTTACTCTCTGGGAGTCTTTAATTTTTATAGTCCACGTGACTAATTCCAATCTTGGGGCAAACGATGTCTAATGGTTTTTTTCTTTACCAATTTACTGGTTTAGCACAGGTTCTCTTATTGGTAATGAGTTGACACTGGAAATTTCTGGCTTACAATAACAATTGTTAAATATTTAGGAATTTTAAAGCTAGTTTTAAAACCATAGATAGCTGAAATTGACTAACGGCAGAGTATTGGCAAACACTACAAATCAGAACTCCTCCCTCCTGGCCAGAGTGCAGGTTTACTATCACATTAATGACTGTATCAGAGAATTGCCGTGCCAGCCACAACCAAATTATCTTTTCATCTTTAGCAGTTGTGCCATTCATAGTTTCTACCGAGAGAATATTCTGTGGGCTGTTTCCTAAGCTCTGTAGAGCAAGTTCTGTTTTACATAATGATACTTCCTCTTCTCCAAAGTTTTAGGTATTTGTACCACCACGGTGTGTACCAAACTCAAGTATGATCAATGTTTGAATAGCACAACAACCCATGTGGTAGTTTAGTGTGAAAAATATAGAGAGTGTGTGATTGTGAGTAACTAGATGAACCAAATTCTTTTTGCTTTACCATAGGCAGGAGCATTACATTAGTAAAAGGAAGAGAAATAGATTGACGGTGAGCCAGACAAATGGAGGATAAGTGAGCGACTTGATGAATCACAGTTTTATAGAGCCAAAAAAAAGTTTTATTTTTAAAAAGAGACACCATAACCTCCTCTCAGCTGCCTTGAATTCAAAACCAGTTTCTAAAACATAACATCAAAAGGCCTGCTGCCATTTCTGAGATTCCCATCTCCCTTAATGCCATCTCTATTCTTACCACCAACTCTCAGGGCTTTAGTTTGTTTTCAATGGAATCTCTTCCTTGCAACTGAAAGCCCACATTGACAACAACAATAACAACAACAACAACAAAAACCTATTCATAGTTTACAGTCCTTACTGGGTAATACATTATAGATTACAGATTACCCAGTAAGGGTAAAAAGTTACAGACCTTTCCTTCTTCAACTCCACAAGATGGTCTTCGAGCCCGTAGCTCTCTCAACTCTGTAACCTGCAGCTGGCTCTCCTGCATGATAACCCAGCTCCTTGGAACTAGGGTGACATAGACCCACATCTTTCAATGATGAAAATCTCCTACACAAAGTTCGAAATAACCTATGCCAGTTTAGCTTTTCCATAGGGCCCACAGGGATCCCTTGTTTTATGCCTAGATTTTAAACTACTTTAGTCCAGAAATCTTTAAATCCATGCATGTACTTTTATAAGTTCAGGAAATTATTTGCAAAATGCTACATATATGCTGAATGTAAGCACTTCCAAGGAAAATGTTTCCAGAACTTTTAAAATTCTCAGGATTATGACCTGAGAAGGTTATGAGTAACTGCCATGGATTTTATGTGTTGTTTAGACTTTGTATTCTTTAAGATAAGGCTAACTGCTTTAGCAAATAGTTTAAACCAATAGGAGATTGTTTATTAATCATGTAACAATATGAGATAAGTGAACAGGTTGTCCAAACAGTCTTCTTTGAGTACATCATTCAAAGATACAGGCTGATGGAAGCTTAGCCACCTTTCACACACCTTCCAAAGTTTCCCTATGAATTACCTGTGTTTCAATCAGCCATAATGAGGATAAGCAATGAGCAGTACACATGGAAGATTACCAACCAAGCCTGTTAATGGCACATATTTTTTATCACACACCATGGTCCAGAACTCAATGATATATGGATTTTCATAAATACCGAACATCCAATCTAGCTTGAGTAACTGTATTTGTGCTTTCCTGAAACTTTTACATGCGTATGGTTTCCTAATTTAGTATCAACTCTAATGGAATCAATTCACTATATTCTACACCATAAAAGACCTTTTCACTTTGAGCTATGGATTCTTATTCAGATTTTGTCAAATTATGTTGACAAGCTTTTCAACTTCTAATCTAGACCCTCCTCAATTTTACCTTCTCACAGTCACATGAGACTTGTAAAAGATAAAGTAGTGCCTCATTTTGGGCAACTAGTTCTACATAACTCAAAAGTTTTAAAATTGCTTTTAGTTCTATATAATAATATTCACAGCCCCACTAAATTTGTATTTTAAACATTTCTAAATAAGGTACCAATGGTTAGATAATTTCTGAAGCCCAATGCAATGACCTATGGACCAGACACTCCACACCAGTCAGAATGGCCATCATAAACAAAGCAACAAACAACAAGTGTTGGAGAGGTTGTGGAGAAAAGGGAACCCTAGTGCACTGTTGGTGGGATTGCAGACTGGTACAACCACTATGGAAAACAGTATGGAGTTTTCTAAAAGAACTAAAAGTGGATCTACCTTTTGACCCAGCAATTCCACAGCTAGGACTATATCCTAAGAACTCTGAAACATCAATCCAAAAGAACATATGCACCCCTATGTTTATAGCAGCACAATTTACAATAGCCAAGTGTTGGAAGCAACCTAGGTGCCCATCAGTAAATGAATGGATCAAAAAACTATGGTACATTTACACAATGGAATTCTATGCAGCAGAAAAAAAGAAGGAGCTCCTACCCTTTGCAACAGCATGGATGGAACTGGAAGGCATCATGCTACGTGAAATAAGCCATGCGGTAAAAGACAAATACCATATGATCTCACCTTTAACAGGAATGTAATCAACAGAACAAACAAACAAGCATAATATAACCAAAGACACTGAAATTGAGAACAGGCTGACAGTCACCAGAGGGGAGAGGGGAGGAAATCTCAGGGGGAAAGGGGAAGGGATTAGAGCAACAAGTATAAAGGACACATGGACAAAAACTAGGGGGGATGGAAATGGGAGGGAGGTGGGGAGGGCTGGGGCAGTGGGCTGGGATGGGCGTAAAAGACAGAAAACTGTATAAGAACAACAATTGAAATAAAACACTGCATATCTCAGACATTTCACAAATTCAGATCAACCTCCTTCCAACCCAATTACAGACAAAAGATTGGCAACATTTCTCTACAAAGTGGCTCAGGTCTAACTTTAAACAATATTATGAGATTCTTAAGTAAATTTCATAATTATCCATGTTTATTTGCTCATAACCAAGATTAATCCTACCTTTAGATGGCTAGATTCAAAATCATAATAGAATAATAAAACTAAAAATCAAATAATCTAACTTCATCTCTTCCAGTGAGGTGCAGAGGATGGTGCAAGACAAAGGGGTAAATTACCGAGGCAGTTAGGAATTTCACCCAGTGCTCTTTCTACTTGGTCACTTTGAACCCTATTCAAAATACCACACACTTGTACGATTTCAGGCTCTGTACAATTGTTATGGAGTACAGATTGTAGTTGACTGCAAAGTGTGTATTACTCTTTGTACACTAAGCATTAGGGGACTTTGGCAGAAAAGAACTGATGTTTGACTAAGAATCCAAAAACACTAGATAAACCATAAGGGCAGCTGTTTTAGCCTACAAACTTTTTTAATCATATTTTTAAATCTCCAGAAAAGAAAAGGGAGTCCTGTCTTAACTTTCATTTCCTTTTCCTTTTAGGGCAACAAGGGGGGAAATGTTGCATAACATGGCCCATTTTTCTGGACTCCAATGTGCCCTTTGAATTTAACAGGAGCATTGCCTTGAGGCTAAAATCTAGTCTTTTACAACTGCAAAAATAAGCATAAACAGCATCCATATTCATTAGCAGCCCTGAGCGTGAGCACATATGATAAGACTTTAAGGCAATCTCACCATAGATTCAGAAATGGAAAGAAAAAGAAAAAAATAATGAGCGTGGGGTTCAAAAGGTTCTCTTTAATGTACATCAAGCAGTTTTGCATAATGCAAGTAACTACAGGAATTTGCTATTTAGCAGTGACCGGTCATGCACGAGCTGGGTTTCTCCTGATCCCCTGCTGGACCGGCAGCACGGACTCAGTCCTAGTCATCTGCCAACATGTGAAGGATGCTAACAGATTTTCCTATAATGAGCTCAACGGATTAGAGCACTAGTTTAAAGGAGAAGGTCAAAGATTCCTGTTTGTTTAGCTTCCTCCAGCATGTCCATGTCTTCCTCAGATGTGCAAAAAGCTAGATTTATCTTGTATGCTACTGTTTCATGCTAAATTAGCCAATCTGTCAAAAGCATCAAGGTAAAAAGGTCACAACAGCCAAAAAAAAAAAAAAAATACAAAATATGTTGAACAACATCTAGAAAACTCTATCACTATATTAGCACAAGTCCACATTTTTTTAGTTTTTAATGAAGTGAGGGTGGGCCTTAAGGCTATTAGGCTGTGAGAAAGTGAACTTCATATTAAAAATAAAATATTCCCCAAAGGAATAACTCGGGTGTTCAGCCTACAAACACATCATGCCCTTAAGTGCATCGTTATTCTTCACCAACACATAAGTAAATGTGAGTTGAGTTCATGGACATTTCCAAAGTGCTTACATCTTTGTTGTACTAAAAACATAGTTTGGCCAAGATGCAGAAAGAAAAAATACGCAATAGTAAAAATCTGAATGAATATAATATGTCAGGTTAAATTCTGTTAAATCTTCATCTAACACACTCTTATTCTAGTGTTAAATTTTAATGCCCTGCCTCAAATAACCTTTCTCAACAGCCGTGCTCCCCATTGCTGCATGTACAAAAAAAATTCCATCTAAAAAGGTCACTGTCGAATTCTTCTTTCCTGATCCTTCTCCATTTTGCTATTGTATTACATATGCCTTCTCTCAGCAGACCCAGTCAAATGGCTTCTCACAAAACATAAGTATATATTTACAAATATGTGGAAGGGGTTAATGAAACTAGAAATAGTTGTTAAGGACCCTGAGATTAATAACAGTGAGACATCACTAGCACCCAAAGGTGTGAAACAGAAAGAAGGGCAAAGAGAGTTACTACAGTGTCAAGAGCTTGGGCAATGTACAGTAGAAGGGGTTGTCTTTCAAGAACAGTAGTTGTGGAGGTAGGTCAAACTGTTTTATTGTCTTTGGATGATCAGCATTTAGCAGCATCTAGACCACAATATTACTCAACAACTATTGAACAAAAAACCAACTGAGCTTAACAGAATAAAGGTTTTGTTTTAATGCCAATTTTGTTCTTCCACTGTACCACTGTGATGCATACTAACTGGTTCGATCTCGGAGTACACCTGTCAGAAAAGGGGGACCACTTAGGAGATCTTAAGCCTTAGACTCATGCCATCTTACAACTTAGCCCTGAGTTGATTCACTTTCTCTTCAATGTAGCTTCCTTACTTTTAGTGTTAAAGTATGTAAGAGCTCTTACAGACAAGATCAAGCTAGCTTCATGTAATTGTGTAGTTATATTTGCAATCTAGAGAATAGAAAATCATCATTCACTGAAATGAAATAGACCCATCATCATCCACTGAAAACGATTCTCTAAACAATATCTGATATTGCTTATGTAACTGAATTAGTCATCACTTCTCTCAGTCTACAGTAGATCTCTGCTGTACAGTTCCTCCATAACTATGGGACAGGGGATGTGACTCAAAACTGTCTTCCATCTCTTCTCCCCTTCCTCAATGCTTTCATGATCATCAATTTTCTTTTGGAGGCTGAAGATTGGTTTAATTTTCAAACTGTAGATCATTATAAGGTAGTGAAATCAATTAAGATGAACGTGACCAGCATTTTTTTAATGTGATAGCCTAGGACGAGAAGGAATATAATAAAGAAAGTAGTCAAAATAAAGTATATTTTAGATAACAAGGTACCTCTGGTCATTATAAACTATATGTGTGTACATGAGTATTGTGCTATGGCATAAATGTATCTTTTACTATGGGTTATGATAAAAAAGATGTTTGAAATCCGCTGCCATACATGGTTGTTCTTTCTCAAGGCATCCATATCACCAAGGGGTCATTTCTGACCAATCCTTCTGAAATGGAAGTCTCAATAACGGATCCTGTTTTCCCTGCCTGGTGTGCCTCAGTGGGTTAGGCATCATCTGCATACCCAAACATCGCCAGTTTGATTTCCAGTCAGGGCACATGCCTGGGTTGAGGGGCAGGCCCCTGGTTGGGAGCGTGGGAGAGGCAACCGGCTGATGTTTTTCTTGCATATTAATGTTTCTCTCCCTCTCATTCTCCCTCCTTTCCCCTCTTTCTAAAAGTAAATATATAAAATCTTTTTTAAAAATTAGAAATCCTTAAAGAATGTTTGTATCTTTTTTCTTTCTCTTTACATATCCACATTCAGTTGATGCACAATTCATTTGATTAATAACATTGAAAAAGGGCTCTTCCTTAAAATAAACTCAAACTTTCTGATGGTAAACAAAGCCTTTCCATGTTGTACCATCATCAGTATACAAGGATTTTCCATATAATTTGCCCTAATGCATGATGAAGGTAGTTTTTAAGTCTATGTTGCATCTAGCCAATTAAACATTAGAACAAATTTCATTTCCTACCTCAGTTTTATGTTCTGCTTTCTTCTCCCTCAAGGACATTTCTGGAAAACAAGATGGATATAAACATGGATGACCTCTCATAGACCATGGAAGAGGGAAGAGGAATTCGTCATAAAGAGGAGGATCAACTTCCTGCCCAATGTTCATCTTTCCCTCTTGAGAAATATTGTGATCCCAAGATCACTGCTTGTAGCTGCTGAGGTTGTAGACATTTATATGTAAAAATATACATGCCACATAAATACAAAAGCATTAGAAGTTACATCTGTGTTTCCAGATAAATGGGCACATGACTCAGTTTCCTAAACTATGGAGTTGAGTATCATAATACATTGAATTAATTAATATAAATTGCTTAGTATCATATCTAGCTCAGAGTAGAAACTAACAAATAAATGGAATCCATCATTGAAAGTGTAGATTTCTAACATAATAACTGATAATTTTTGTGCAAAATTGTATGTGTAGGAACGTACATCATTTTTTCATAGTAAAAATACCTATCAGCTTTTTAAGTGGGTCTGTGAGCAAAAATATCACAAACTACTGTTTCTTCAAGTTCTATTCAAATTAGGGACAATACCACCTCCACAGCCCCAAAGCCAAATAGGTGCTTAGGTAAAAACAGTATAGAATGTACCGTATGCCCACGGTGCTCTTCTGACATCATTTTGATATTCCAGAGTCCTATTCTTACGGATAACATGAAATTATGTGAAAATGTGTTTATTTATACTATTGATATCTGTTCCTTCTTTGACCTCTTATGACGAAAATATCCTGAGTCCTTTTATGTCCTGCTAATTTGTAGTCATTTGATTCGTATCTTGTATTTCTAAACTTAGCTTTTCTCTCCAAGTTAACTGTTTTACATTGCATGTAACCCTCATTTTTGGAGTTTGCACTCTTAATTAACATTCTGAGTCTATCAAAGATAACATTTAGAAAACACTTCCTTTCGTTAAGAAAAAAACTAAAACTCATTTACAAAAACTTTTACTCTTTACAGACTCATGAAAGCAATTCTCTGGGTTACATAGAAAAACTCATTAAAATTTAAAGCAATTAAAAATAATTTTTACAAGTTAAAGCATACACAAAAACATCTGAAACTTTAAGCTGTAAAAACTCGAAGGGTACATTCTGCATTTCTAATGCTACCGCAGTCTCACAGGTTTGAAACTCAGAAAACAGAGACTTGCATTCAATTACACTGAATCTTCTATTTCAGATCTGATTTTAACAATCACCAATGAGAAGGCAGAGCTCACCTTAAAACTATTCCTCTTTCTTCATTTCTTATTCTTGCATTGATGCTTGGTGGTGTATGCATAATGTTTTATTTAATTTTTAGCCTTATTGAGATATAACTAAAACTTAATATTGTGTAAATTTAAGATATGCAATTTGCTATTTTGATACATTTACATATTGCAAAATGATCACCACCTTAGCATTAACTAACACCTCTATCTTGCTGATAATTAACATTTCTCTTTTGTGGTGAGAATATTTAAGATCTACTTTCTTAGTACCATTCAAGAATACAGGGTCCAGCACAAATAACACCCCTTTTTTATTACAAAATCATAAGCATGTAATTCTGTAACATAACAATATCACACTCAAGCACACCATATGACATTTTAAGTGAAATGTTCACATTAAAACTATAAATTATTACACTCATATTATTACCCTACCAATTACACTCAAGCAGTTGTCACTTCTGCTGGACTCTGTATAAGGCAACATCTTTTTCAATTTAATAGAAAGAGAAAATGCTCACCAATTTCTCCCATGTCCCTACCCCCAGCCTCTGAGAACCAACAATCTATTCTCTGTATCTATGCACTTGGTGTTTTTGTTGTTGTTGTTTTAAGACTCCACATGTAATTGAAATCATATGGTATTTGTCTTTCTGCCTAACTTATTTCATTCAGCATGATACCTTCAACATCCATCCATATCGTCACAAATGGCAAGATTTTATCCTTTTTAATGACTGAGTACTATCTCATTGTGTGTGTGTATCACATCTTCATCCATTCATCCATTGACTGATACTAAATTATTTCAATATTTTGTAAATTATCATGGGGTTGCATATTTTTTCTGAGTTAACATTTTCATTTTGTTCATATAAATACCCAGAAATGAAATTGCTTGATTATATAGCAGTTCTATTTTTTTTTAATTTTTGAGAAACATTCATACTGGTTTCTATAGTGGCTCTACCAATTTGCATTCCCACCAATAGTGTATAAGGGTTCCCTTTCCCTTTACATCCTCAGCAACACTTGTTATTTCTTGTCTTATTCGTTACAACAGCCATTGCAACGGGTGTAAGGTAATATCTTGCTGTACTTCTGATTTGAACTTTGCCAATTAGTGATGTTGAGCGTCTTTTCATGTACTTGTTGCTATGTGTCTTCTTTGAAGAAATGTCTGTTTGGATCTTCTGCCCATTTATTAATCAGGTTGGGGTATTTTGCTATTGTATTATGTGATTTTTATATATTTTGGATATTAGCCCCTTATCAGACATATGAAATGCACATTTTTCCTTCATGTGCTAGGTTGCCTTTTCATTTTGTTGACAGTTTTCTTTGCTATGCAAAAGCTCTCTAGTTTCATGTACTCCCTATAATAGAATTATTAGCTATCATCACCATGCTGTACTTTAGAGCCCTAGAACTTGTTAATGTTGTTAATCTTAAAACTGGATGCTGGTACACGTTGGCCAATATTGATGATTTATATTTTAATGTACCCACCTATGCATATAATCTTTGATCTTCCCTTTTGAATAAAACAGGTAACTTATTCATCTCTTCCTATCCACTCTACTTAAGCACTGTTTGGGCTCTTGTGATTGCTTGTAAATGCAATCAATACCTGGCTCCTTAAGATTCTATGATCAAAGTCCTGAGACTCCAGGTTAATCTCTTTTATCTATAAACAGACACCTGGTAATTTTGTCTCTCTAATTGCTGAGAGAGCTTTACTATAATGTGGCATTATACTTTTCATGGGGCATGGTTTGGGGCTCCTAATTCCCAGATTTAATCACACTGCTGCCAGTTGGGTTAACCTGACACAGTTGTTCCTTTCTTTAAAATAAGTTCTGTCTCACTTGCAAGGAAAAGCGCCTTTTAGTGGCGTGTTTCTCACTATGCTTCTCGCCTGCAGACAAAGACCTTGATTCCAGGCAAGTGTGAAAAGCTATTTCAGTCCCTTAGGTCAAATGAAAGTTTACACAGGGCTTTCTAGAAGTGCTTTCCCTCCAAAAATCAGCCTCCACCAAACCTTACTTCTAAAACATGTGATTTTTAGAGCATAAAAATAATAGCAATAATCTTTCAACTCAAGAAAGTGTCCTGAACAACAAGAACTAAACTCTCATCCTGATAGCTATGTTAAGGCTACTTATTTCTCCCACCTGGCCCCCATGTTGTGATATGGAAGGGGCGAGCAGTTTTACAGATCCTTGGTTATTAGTGTATCCTTTAAAAATTAAATACAACAGAGCAGTGAGTTATTACCAGCAAATGCCCAAAGGATGAAAAGACTAATAAAGAAAGAAGTGGTCTGCTTATTACCGGCAACACTAAATTCAAATGCAATGCCAAATCCATTTGCTCAAAGAAAAAGACTCCCAGAAGTAACAACGGCCAAATGACCAAGCTCCAGGGAGGTTGATGACTTTGGTTTACTTTCTTATTAGTAGGTAACGTAAATGTTTAGGAAAGTTTAATTTACTTCCTTTGTGATGGGTTTACCTAAAAGATTTAATGGAATAGCAAACAGAAGACACCTCACATCATTTAACACCCTGTTATTACTTATATAATATTAGATTTTCCTTCCTTATTTCTCCCATTCCTTCTGTCTACCTTTTTCAAAATAACTTGAATGTTATAAACCAATGAGGGCAGAGTCTTTATCTGATTTAGTTTGCCAATGTGTTTTTAATGCTTAGGTTAATGCATGTATTAATGAAGGAAAGGATTTGGACTTAGCATCTTTACTGTGCCTATTCTTTGGACTTGTGCTAAACCTGGATGAGCTAAGGGCCATGAGGAATTAGACAGTCTTCTTGCTTACTAAGAATTTACAACTTAGTGGCAGAAATAGAGATATACCAGTCTATGCAGCTATTATTTAGGGCAAAAGAACTATTGTAATAGAGGAGAAATGTAATGTCCAAAAAACTGAGATTTTGCTACTGAAGAAAATATTGAATCCAGAAAGCCCTCTGAAATGTGAAAAGATTTTACTTCCACTAACAAATCCATGTATGAAACATTAATTGCTTTGTTATTACTGCACATCTGTGTATGAGTGACAAACAAGAGAGGTAAAAATAACTCTGATTACAGTGTTTCTTTAGCTGAAAGAAGTATTTTTTGAACACCAGTCCAAGAAATATCATAGCCAAAAAGCTAAAATAAGGAGAATCACTGATGACAGGAAGACAGGGACAAATGCGGATTCAGAGAAACTGAGTAGTCCGGAGTGCTACTCTGTCCTAAATGGACCAGAGCAGGAATCTTCATGTTTTTCATTAAGTATTTATTGCAGGATAAGAAGGGATATTGGCTTGGCTTGGATCAAGAAATGAAGTAACACAGAGCTTCATAAATGATGTTAAAAATAATTATAATTGATATTCCACACCAAATTTCAGATTTTGCAAAAAAATTCAGGAGAGTGAACAATGTGTCTGGTGCCAGTCTCCAATAACCTGCCAGTGATAGTCTCTCACTAAATGGTTGTTGAGCAAGTGAACACAAGTGGATGAAACTTGATGAAAGAGACAAGTCATGTGACGTGATAGCTTTCCCATGTAAGTGGAAGGACAATAACAAGAAGTCATAGGATGAGCATAGATTTTGAAACAATGTGGGTCTGGGTTTGAAATTTGAATCCAACTTGTATTGCATGTGTAACTTGAAAAACATTTTTTAAGCTTCTGAGACTCAATTGCCTCATCTTTAAAATATGGATGATAGACACATGAGCTCTCGCTTCCTCTCTCTTAAGCATGCACCCTGCCTTTCCTTCCCCTTTTCTTCTCTTAAGGTTCATACCTTTGCTTTCTTTCTCCTAAGCTCCAAGGGCCTGTCTTCTGCCTCTGAAATTAGTTTCCTGAGTCTGTGTAGCACAGCTGGCTCACTCCTTTTATGTCTGTGACATTCTGAATAAACTTTCACTTGTATTTGAAAAAAATGAGATAAAATAAAATTCGAATAATGGAGTAACTCACAGGATTGCTACAAGAATTAAGTGCAATAATACACATAAAGCCTTTGTAAGTGTTTTACACATATTAATTAACTAAATTTGGATATTTTAGCATCCTATAATTTTAAAATTTATTTTAGCTCCCTCAAAACCTCCAAATATAAATTTTAAAAAATATACAAAACTTTGAAGGAACAGGTAAGAAAATGAGAGCACCTGGAAAATGATCTGGAAATAACCTAAAATTAGATTAATAAGAACTTTTTCATATGGTAATCAGGAGTAAGGGGCAAGATTTTAATGTAACATGCTTCCCTGCAATTTGATGGAATTCACTTTACATTATGTAGATACCAACTGAAGCGCCTTAATTCAATCAACCCAAACAGAGAGACTGGGAGTTGACATCTCTGTCATCAAACTGGTCTTCAGGGGCCCTTCTAACCAAATCAACTAAGTCAAAAGCTACTTCTGCCTTTTCTTCTCTGGACTTGCAGAGATAGAGTCAGCACCACGGTCAGCATTAGACTGATCCTGGCCTTTGGGAAGTCACATGGCTCTGTGTTCAGAATCCCCAGCTGCTTCTCAAGGTCAAACATGCCCTGGTTGAATGAAATATTTATTCCCGAGAACACGCTGCCTGTCCTGAAATTTTCTTGAGGCCTTAGGTACAGCATTTCCCTTGAGGACATTTTCATTGAAGGAACTTTATGCTTGTCTGTGTAGTCTGTGGGAAAATTATCATCTGAAAATGTGTTTAATTTACCTTATTACTGAAAGGAAAATGTGCTCCAATGTTGCAGTAAAATTACTTCTGGGTAAATATGCTTTGGGACACCTTCCAGTATATAATATTGAAAAACTGTAATATGTTTTTTCCTGAAGGGATTGGTAAGAAGATGTGGAGTAAAATTTTTAATTAAGAATTACACATTCTAAAAAACAAAGCTTTCTCTTCTCCTCTGAGAAAAGTCTCTTGACAAATATTACACTTCAATAGTAGCAGTTTTTGTTGAGTTTCTATAAACATTATTATTTATATATGTTTATTTCTATCAGAATGTTCATAATGTTCACCTGGTGCTTTTAATTATACTTTTCTTTCTCTGTAATAAAATTTCAAATTCATTGAGTATAGATGGATTAATTCTTGAGTTCATACAACAACCACTTATTAAGTACCTACTATGTATACGAAGTACCTATGCCATTCTAGAACACAGCATGATGTAGTGATGGAAAGTGTATACATTAAAGGCCAGTGACCTCAAAATTAAACTCAGTTTGTACAGTGACAGCCTCTCCGCCTGTGGCCACTTTACTTCAGCTCCCTGAGCCTGTTTTCTCATCTGCATAACAGCACTAATGGTACCTTACAGACAGAGTCGCTTTGAGAGTTCAATAAGATAATGCTCATAGCTAAGACATTTTCTAATATACAATATGTACTCGATAAATGTGAGCTCCTCCCCAAGCCCTATGTGTCAGGTGCTGGAGAGCTACATGATAAATGTATCATGCTCCCAGGAGCAGGGATAACTATTTTATTTATAACTCAAATCTGTGCTAACATATTAATCTAAAGGCAGCCCTGCACCACACAAGCTCCTTGGCATCCCAAGCAGCACTAAATGAGAACTGATATTTCCAGAGCTGTGTTATCTCTCATTTGGAATATTTCCTAAAGAAATGTAAGAAATCTTGGCGCTAGAAAATCTAAATACGTTTATAGATTTGTCTTCAGCTTGTCTTTTGCATTCTCTTAGATATAAAGCACTTTAGAGTTTGTAAATGAGCACAGTTAATTCACATAACCCAGGGTGGTTTTGATCTGCTTGCACTTAAAAAGGAACACCAAATGAATAAACTCCAACATCAAATGATGGAGTTTATTCTTTTAATAATTAGGAAAAGTTCTATTCAGTTCCAAGGCCATTCTTCCACTCAAAGGTTGCATCCCTATTGTCAAGAAAGATTTTAATTATCTCTGTAACCCCTCTCAACTCAATAACAATTTGTAACTGACTGTAACTGGCATCTCTCTGGGCCGGTCTGGGCCTGGGCCCCGCAGCTCCGCTCTCACTCTCTCCTGTCTTCACTGCCTTCTCGAAACTGGAAATTCGTTACTGCCTTACTCATAACTTGTTTCTCAGAGTCCTGGTAAAAGGACCATCCATTTGACATCCTGAAGTTTCAGGAGGACTCTGCTATTTTGCACAACACTTTGCATACTTCTTTAAATCCATACATATTAGATAATAAATATTGTTGACTGACAAGGTTTTGTTGCATTGGTTTAACAATGAGAGTTAGGAAGTGAGGTATGTTCCCTTATCATGTCTGTGTGAATACAACTCTTAGATACCTCTGGATGCACCTTGAACATGAACTCAATGGGGAGAAGAAAATATCCAGGCCACCATTGTGGTTCCATAACTAGAAAAAACTACAGAGAAGTCATGAATATCCAGTGTCTCTGTCCCATTTGGGCCCATCTGGCTCCATTTTCACTCCTGGTTGTACTTTTTTCCTGAATCTGGGAATGCCTTAGTCAACTCCTTTACTAATTTTCTCAAATCTACCATTCTTGTCTCCAGCCCTTAATTGTCTGGGAAAATGAGCTTAGCCCTTTTGTCCTTTTCCTGAGATGGGTGAAACTACATTATCCTTTCTTTCTAGTTTTTGAAGCAATAATGAATGTATAAGTCCCCCGGAGGACATTATTCTTCTACAGGGCAATAATAATGACTAAAATGGTTAATGAAACCTCGCAGGCATGGGCTGTGAATGAGTAGTGCAGCAGAGAAACTGGGAATCAACTTCTGGAGTCAGACTCCCTGGGAATGACTGCCAGGTCCACTACTTTCTAGCTCCGTAACTACAACAGAGTTATTTAAAAATTGCTGAGCTTCCGTCTCATCTGCAGTAAATCAAAAATAAAAGTATCTATCTCATAAGGGTTGTTTGTTAAAGTAAATAACCATGTTATATAGCGATTTGAAGCATAGTCAGGGCCAATAAGTATTAGCAAATTTTTGTTACAGAAAGATATCTTGATTTAATTTTGGCTGGGTTATAACAGAAATCAGATCACCCAAGGAACAGAACCCACAGTGAAAATCCCCTGAGAAATGGGTCTGTGAAAGACCAAAGGTCATAAATGCTTTTCTAACATGCCTCATTAAAGAGAAGCATTTCCTCTTTATTTCAAGAACAGCACTTAAATCCCTCAGTAGTAAGGAGAAAAAAAGAAGCCAAAGCAAAATAGCACAACTCTAACATGATCAGAGGTACCCTCTGATGCAGCCATCGGGCTGCAATGAGCAGCATTGTTGGAAGGAACAAGAAGAAACAAGAACTCACTAAGGGAAACTCCTGCTATGGACCCTTGAAAATTTATATCTCAGAAAAGGAAGCAAAAAGAAAAAAAAGACTGTGCTAAGTCTTTTTTAATTGATGAATAATTTATGGAGGATCAGCAGGAACATCCATCCAGGCAGCTGATTAAATGCAAAGTGTTTTTGATAAGCAGAGAGTTACCACCAGAGGTCTCACGGGTAAAGGAAGGCATCGCCAGCCCATACATTGAGGAGTATGGCCCAGCCTCTTTGCAGCAGCCGATTTCCCTGTCCCATCCCCCCTGCTCACTTCAGGAAAAAGTTACCTGCTCTGTGAGTTTCTTTCTCCTGTCAAAATGATTGAGGTTAAATGTGTATTAAAAAAGGCAATTAAAACAGATCTGTCACAGGGTTGCTACCCCAGTGTGCCACCCCGATTTGCTTCTCTAGTGTGAACTGCTACTGAAGAATGGTAATTGAAATTTGTCAATGTTGACAGCTGATGACTAATATGGAGATTTTCATTATATATCCCTCCCGGAATGGAAGAGATGAGTGCATATTAAACTCCAGATGGAGGCAGCTGCACAACAGGAGAATGCAGACACTGCTCCAGCCAGCAGGGCAGTGACTGTTTGGGAGAACCCGAAGACCCTCTTGAAATTTGTTTGTAGGAAAACAGAGACAGCATTTGTTGTCTTCACCTTCCATCTGTGTAGCCTCATTCTCCTCCCAGTCCATTTATGTTAATACCAGCTGGAGGCCGCACCCACTCACCTTTGGCAGAATCAGTTTGAAAGGGATCATGAGATCTATTATTTCTTCAAGTTTCTCAATGTTGCAATTTTATAACATTAAAATCCAGGAGTTATTTCTGTTATTTGTTTGCATTATTTTATGTTTTGTATATGGTTTTCCTGTTTATCAGAATCACTAAAAGAAATCTGACTACTTATATTATTCAAAAATAATTCTGCCAAAAGACAAAAAATCACCTTTAGTTAAAAGTTTGCTGAATTTTGGCATTGGTCAAGAAGGAATACTCAGTTTAGTGAATTTCTGGTGTATGGGTCACAAAGTGAAGGGGCTCCAAGGTTGGGATGCAATGTCCCAGTTAACTATTGCTGCGTAACAAATTACCCCAAACTCAGTGGATGAAAACAACTTGTTCATTATACCAGAGGAATCTGTAGATCAGGAATTTGGACAGGGCTCAGCTGGCTGATTCTTCAGGTCCACATGGCACTGGAGTAACCTTGATAGTATCCAGCTAGCAGATGGTCTACAGGGTGTACGATAGCTTCGCTCACATTTCTCCTTGAATTAATTATATTTCCTTATTTTCTGTGTTCCTGATGCTCTGGCATCTGGTGCCTTGCTGACCTGGGATAGACTTCCTGCAGCTAGCCAGTTCTAGAAATAGCAAACTACTCCCCTGCAAGAGTGCCTTCCATAGGCAAAGCAACCAATCCAAAGTCTATATCCCCACCCACCCTCTTTACTGGTACCTTTGTCTTAATTACCCCACAGCCAAGTACTGGACAGATACAGTCAGTCCCTACATCCAGAAACTGACTGAGAACATTAAAATGAACCAGTTTCCCTGACGTCCCTGCCTCTGCCACTCCTTCTAGCTGAAACCAGAATAAAGGCCCTTACCCATTCGTTACCATCACTCCTTCTGCTTCTTTACCAACCGCAGCACATCCCCATGCAACCCTACCTGTCATTGCATCCCCCCTTCTCTTAGGAACTATGTATGAGTAACAAACTGTCTTCCCAATGGCAGTTGCCTTCTGATCTGCTGGCCTCACTATACCTGAATTACAGAACCTACATTAAAAAAAAAAAAAGTTTCCGCCCTGGCTGCTGTGGCTCAGCAGACTGAGTGCAGGCCTGTGAACCAAAGGGTTGCTGGTTTCATTCCCAGTCAGGGCACATGCCTGTGTTGCGGGCCAGGTCCCCAGTGGGCAGAGCTTGAGAGGCAACCACACACTGATCTTTCTCTCCTTCTGTTTCTTCCTCCCTTCCCCTCTTTAAAAATGAATAAATAAAATCTGTTTCAAAAATCATAAATTAAAAAAAAAGTTTCCATGGCAGAGATGGCAGGAAGGCTAGATTCTGCTGGAACTATCATGTGGATAACCCTGACATGATCTCAAAGAAGTCAGCCTTCTTATATGGCAGCTCAAGGCTCCCAGGAAGAGTATTCCAAGAGAGCTGGGTAAAAGCTCTAAGCCTTCTTATGGCGTTGCCTTGGAAGTCTCAATGTTACTCCCTCTGAATTGGTCAAGTAAGTCACTAGGTGAGCCTAGATTGAATAGAGATAAATTAGTCTCCTTCTCTCAGTGGGCAGAGTATTAAAGAATTTGCAACCACCTCTAATCTACTGCACACAAGCTCCCTTCAGTCAAGTCTTTATATATTTCTAACTGAAGAACAGTGATGGCAGTAATCCTAAAAGAATTCTAAGGGAAGATGTTTCCCAATTGTGTAATCTCCTGGGGATTAGACAGTCTTCTCCAGAAGTGTTACCTAGGATTTCTGTGTGATTTCTGGCCCAGATGTATCTGATTAGTATAGTTACTGGTACAGAAAGCAAAAATAAAATTAAATTAAAATAATAGGGTGGGGGAGCTCAATTTCAGGAGATAAGCTCTATCACATGCCCATGGTAAGGGTGACACAAATAAATATATCTCCTAATTTCATGGAAGAAGCCATGACATTATAATGATTATAAAGAGCTGGGATAGAAAAAGAGGTGTGCAAATGTCCCTAATGAGGTATTAGCACTGGGTCTGTATCCCATTTATTTTCTAAACCACATGCTTTCTAAACATGTATTTGCATTTGTATATAATGAGTATAATTTGCTCTTGCTGACCAAAATTACTTTAAATGTGAAAATGATGAAGCTTAAAAGTGAATAACTCAGCTGATCAATCACCAGCATGCTAATGGCCCTCAATTTAACCAGGAGAACTTTCCCCCTCAGGAGCAGCCAGCTGAGAGCCAACTCCCATGCCAAGAGTGGATTTAGTGTTCTTGGGTCCACTCGATCCCTGATGGAAATGCTGTTACCACCAACGAGGAGGGGAGAGAAATGCCAAAGGAGGCATGTTTTACTCTCTTTAGCCTCAACTGTGACAAAGGACATCTAAATGTGCAATGAAGCAGTTTTTAAAATACTTTGCCTATTTATTTTCTATCAACATGTGGTAAAATATGAATACACTCCTGAGTCTAATTACATAAAGAATATTGCACAAGCAACTTCCTTACATTTCACTGAAAAGAACAAAAAAAAAAAGATCAGTCATAATGCTGGACTGCATTCAAGAAGTCATTGCTTTCCTATTACCAGACAATTGTGCTATTTTACATAATCAGTATTCAGGGGATGGTATTTTGCTAATAGGCAAAATCCTACAATGACAATTTAAATGGTTTGAAACATGCATGAGATAATTTGGAGTCACAGCTCTGCCAATTGCTAAACAAGTACAGCAGGAATGTAAGCTCCCTAAGCATCAAGGGATGCTGTTGGGGGAACAGCCTGTCCTGTTCGATCAAGGAAACTCTGCTCACATCAAGTCAGGAGCTCAAGCCAGCTAATGTCAGCATTTTAGACTCTTACTAGGGAAGATTAAGTGTCTTCCCTGGATAACTCCATTGCTCACCATGGGTGGGAACACACAACAGGCAGATGGTTTTCAGTGGTTCAGAGTGCAAACTCGGACTGGAATAAAAAAGGATCTCCATTTCAGTCCCGGCTCTGCTGCTCATTAGCTCTGTGAGACTGGGTAAGTAAGTTGATCTCTCTTAAATTAATTCTTCTTCTATTTAAAAAATAAAAGCAGGACTTATCGCCTAAAGCTGTAAGGAATAATTGAAATATTACACGTGAAACAGTTCTAAGCCTGACAAACAGTAAGTGCTTCATGAAATTTAACATCTGCTGTTTAAAATGGGGAATTAACAGAATTTGGAAATCATAAACTCCACATGAATGGGCTTTAGGGGGTCAATGGAACTACAGAAAATGTGACAAAATTTTTGGTTTTTCCAGGAAGGGGTTTCAAGGCTTTCATTACAGTCTCAAGAAGACTCACGCCACCAACAACAAAAAGCAATAGTTACTCCCTTATGTATTTTCCAACATAGAAAGGGCATGTTTATGGACCTTCCACAAATATTCTTGAAGTTTTATCTAGTACCAGGAGCTGCATGAGTCACAATCCAACTTATACCACCCTATCGACCCTCAGCCTTGAATTCCACGCAATAATTTCACAAATACTTATTGAGCCCCTACTATGTGCCAGTTACTTGATTAGACAATGAGGGCTACACAGGTAAACAAGATAGCAACTATGAATGAATGTTACCAAAAGTAAATCTGAGGTTCTGGGAAGCGTATGTTAGGGAAAGATCACCTAGTCTAAGGAGACTCTCTTTTTAAAAAAATTTTTAAAGATTTTATGTATTTTATTTTTAGAGAGAAGGGAGAGAAGGGGAGGGGAAAAAGAGAGGGAGAGAAGAATCAATGTGCAGTTGCCTCTCACAGGCTTCCCACCAGGGACCCAGGAATGTGTCCAAGATCAGGAATAGAGCTGGTGATTTTCAGTTCACAGGCTGGCACTCAACTCACTGAGCCACACCAGCCAGGGCTAGGGAGACATTCTTAAGGGAAGAAATATTCAACTTTTTTTTTACAATTTTTAAAAAACTCGTTATATTAGTTTCTTATGCTTCTGTAACTTATGACCACAAATTCAGTGCTTCAAACCACTTTGCTCCCCCTTTTTACCCTGTGTATTTTCCTGATCCAATTCCACTAAGTTACAAACTTGGTACTTTGAAACAACACACATCTCTCACAGTTTTGGAGGGCAAAAATCTGAAATCAGTTTTATCGGGCTGAAATTAAGGCGACGGCAGACCTGTGCTCCCTCCAAAAACTCTAGAGGAAATGCCATCCTTGTCTCTTCCAGCTTCCGGTAGCCGCCGGCATTCCTTGGCTTGTGGCTGCATCACTCCATTTTCTGATCTCTGCCTTCTCCTCTTCTGTCTGTGTCCAATCTGTCGCTGTCTCTCTCTCAAAAGAATGCATGTGATTGCATTTAGGGCTCACCTAGAGTAATGCAGGATAATCTCCTCTCAACACTCTTAACTTAATCCCATCCATAAAGCCATTATTTGCCACATAAATTAACATTCACAGGTTCCAGGAATTAGGATATGGATATTTTGTGGGGAGTGGGGAGAGACGAACATTATTCAGCCTACTGCACTCATTTGTTTTTTCTATTTTTGCATTGAACGTGTATATTCAGAGATTCCTATTTTGGATAGGAAAAATTTAGCATATACCTTACCCATGATTTTTAAAAAATAATATAGACAGTGACTAGGAGCATAAAATCTCGATCCAGTGGGTTGGAGATCTGAGGCATTCAGTATATTACCCAAAGCCCTGGTTTTATTATTTTGAAACACTAGCTATCTCTCAGGTATTGTGTTATATTTGAGAATTTGGGAATTGAAATATGAAGCAATACTTACAAAGCATACACACACATATCTCTTGTCAGTTCTGAGCACTAAATGATTGGACATTCCTAGCTAGTATTTTCAGTAATAGTTTGAGCTCCAAATATTAGCATGTACTACTTTTCTCCTCATAATTTAAAAAATAATTTCTCATTTTCTCTTTCCCTTTTTGGTTCCAGCCTTTTCAATCCTTTATTTTCTCTAACTGATCCATTATGTTCCCAGCTTTGTCCCAAGAACTACATAATCAGGTTTCCAACTTGCTTTGCACCTAAACTCTGCTGAATGCAGATGCAAATTACTTGTTTATTTGTTTATTTACCAAATGTTACAAAATTACCATTAACTGAACCAACTATTCAGAGCCCTAAAGTGACCAGAATTTATTTTTCTACCTTCTATACTAATGAGAAAAATAAGTTCTCCTCAAACTTATTTCAATCAGGTACTGAGTCAAAACAAAAGTTTGGAATAATAGGACTTCTGCCAAGATGGGGGCATATAGGTGGACACACTGTGCCACCTCTCACAACCAAAATTAAGGACAAAAAATATTTAGAAACAAGAAAACAACCAAAACTGATAGAAAATTGAACTGTACGGAACTGTACAACTATTCATCCAGACCGGTAAGAGGGGTGGAGTCGCAGCAGGAAAATGTGGAGGTGCGACCAGGCATGCTGGCAGCAGCGGCTGGCAGTTCCCAGGCATGCAGATGGCGGCCAGCAGACCCCAGGTGCACAAGTAGCAGCTAGCGGACCCTGGGCACGGAGTGGCAACAGTGCAGACCCAGTGAGGCCACACAAGGTGGCTGGCTGACCAGGTGGTCCCACATTCACACACAGATAATCCAGGCAAAGGGGAAGTGGTGGAAGTGACTGGAATCCAAGAGAGCAGAGCAAGCGCCTTTGTTCCCTCTTGGACCCCACCCCCATATACAGTGTCACAACCCAGAAACTGGGCTGCCACGCCCTGGGGAACACCTAAGGCTCCACCCCTCACTACTTAACAGCCACAACAGAAGAGATAGCAAACCTATCAGATGCACAGTTCAAAGCCCTGGTGATCAGGATGCTCACAGAATTGGTTGATTTTCCTCACAAATTAGATGAAAAAAGGCAGGCTACAATACGTGAAATGAAGGAAAACGCATGGGGAACCAATAGAGATGGGAGGAAAACTAGGACTCAAATCAATGAAGTGGACCAGAAGGAAGAACCAAACATCTGATCAGAAAAGAAGGAAGAAACAAGAATTCAAAAAATGAGGAGAGGCTTAGGAACCTCCAGGACATCTTTAAACATCCCAACATCTGAATTATAGGGGTACCGGAAGGAGAAGAGGAAAAGCAACAAGTGGAACACTTATTTGAACAAATAATAAAGGAGAACTTACCCAATCTGGCAAAGGAAATAGACTACCAGGAAGTCCAGAAATCTCAAAGAGTCCCAAAGAAGTTGGACCCAAGGAGGAACATGCCAAGGCACATCATAATTACATTAGCCAAAATTAAAATGAAGGAGAGAATTCTAGAAGCAGCAAGGGATAAGGGGACAGTCACCTACAAAGGAGTTCCCATCAGACTGTCAGCTGATTCCTCAAAAGAGACCTTACGGACAAGAAGGGGCTGGAAAGAAGTATTTGAAGTCTTGAAAGGCAAGGATCTACATCCAAGATTGCTCTATCCAGCAAAGCTTTCATTTTAGAATGGAAGGGAAGATAAAATGCTTCTCGGATAAGGTCAAGTTCAAGGAGTTCATCATCACCAAGCCCTTATTATATGAAATGTTAAAGGGACTTATCCAAAAAAAAGAAGATAAAAATAGGATAGTAAAAAGATAGCAAACTCACAAATATTAACAACCACACCTAAAACAAAAGCAAACTAAGCAAACAACTAGAACAGGAACAGAAACACAGAAATGGAGATCACATGAAGGGTTAGCAACAGGGGAGTGCGAGGAGGAGAGAGAGGGAAAAGGTACAGAGAATAAGTAGCATAGACGGTAGGTAGAAAATAGACAGGGGGAGGGTAAGAATAGTGTGGGAAGTGTAGAAGCTAAAGAACTTATGACACATGGACATGAACTAAAGGGGGGGAATGTGGGTGGGAATGGGTGTGCAGGGTGGAGGGGAATTATGGGGAGAAATGGGACAATCGTAATAGCATAATCAATAAAATATATTTTAAAAAGTTTGGAATAATATATTAATCATTCTGTGTATGTGTATGTGCCTTTAAGTTGGCACAGATCTATGGAATCTCTACAATACCCAGTTTATAGTTGACATTTGTATTTGACAAGGAACAATCCATCATTTCACCATGATGACCTTATTACTCAATCACTGATGCATTCTTTCAGCTGAGATTTGGTTTCAGAGTCCTTCTGAATGGGACACTCCGTCAATCACGTTTGTCAGAGCATCTGTGGGGAAACCTCTTTACCATCCCGGGATAGACTCTCATCCTTGCTGACTTTGATGTTTGAAATGCGGTCATAAATGCACATATACTCAGGTAAGTGATATGGGAAGTATATTCGCATGTCATGGTAATTCCTTAGGGAACTCATATTTTTAAGTATACCTTTATTTAGAACTATAGCTGTATATGCTACTTCACCCAGCAAATTAGTCTTATTGATTAACTTTTAAGGACAATAATAGCTAAAAATTAGGGGAAAGAAAAAGTCATGCTCTACTTCCCCTTTGATATTACATATTTTTTTTTTGTTCTCTTCTTTGACTTTCTCTTTTTTTCTGAACAAAATAACAATAATAGTTGTAGTTTTAAAATAATATGTAGCATTTAAAGCATCTCTGCCCAACACTGAGATGTGTTCAGTCTAATAAGAGGTGAAACATGTTTGGAAGTGCTTTAAGTCATGAATTAATGATATGGTTTACCCCATCACCACAAGAAATCCAATAGATCTTGAGGTGAAAGACAACACTCTCCTGGGGAAGGCAGGTGACTGACACCTCAAAGGAGTACAGAAAATTAAGACTTTGCCCATGAAACTGGCAACTTGTTTTAAAACTTAAATGTTAACTCCCTTGCAAGTAAGTCACAAGAGAGTGACTGAAGACTGAAATACTGTATGTAAAACACAAACCAAAGTCACTGTGGGTGACTAGATAGCAATAGAAACTGTAGCAATATATTTGAGACCAGCCGTGCCTCAAACTGTTACTTTTGTTTTTGTGAGAGCTGGTCATCAGAAGAATGTGACCACCAGCTGACCCTCCAGGACTACTTGCTTGTAAGTCTTGGTTTTTCCGCCATACCATGCTGTATATAATTATTATATTACAAAAATAAATTTTAATTTCTTTTTATTTTCATAGGAGTCGATTTTAAAACGTGTGTTGTATAGGTAGCTCCTAATAAGAATTGTAATAAAGAGTATGACTCCATCTTTTGATGCTTGACAGCTGGTGGCTTTTTAGCCTCCCCCTCTCCCTTTTCCTTCTTCACCCATTAGGGGAAGCTGACACTGAAGCCTCAGTGCTTCCTCCTTTGGGACTGGAGGGGTGTTCGAACCACTGGCAGGAGCCTTCACATCAGCCTCTAATTACCGTAAAAATCCAAGCTGATCTCCTGTTCACCCAAGCCATTTTTGGACCAGCTTGTGGTCCTGCCCTGAACTTTCCAATAGTCCCATATATCAGTAATCAACTTTGTCATTCCCTTTTGCTGTGCATGTGGCCTCATCATATAAACATTCAAACCTAGTTTTGGAAGGGATTTTACAGAGTGACCACTACAATGACTACAGGTGTTTGCCTTAGTTTAGACAGCTGTAAGAAAGAATGCCGTAGACTGGGTGGCTGAAACAACAGAAATTTATTTCTCATAGTTCTACAGGCTGGGGAGTAAACCTGAGATCAAGGTGCTGGAAGAGCATGTGTCTGGAGAAAGTGCTTTCCATAGTTTTCAGATGGACACCTACTTGCTGTGTCTTCACACAAAGAAAAAGAGAACTCATCGCTCTCGTGTCTCTTCTTCTAGGAGCACTAATTTCATTCATAATGGCTTTACTTTTGTGACCTAATCACCTCCCATAGTCCCACCTCCAGACACTGTCACATTGGGGATTAGGACTTCAACATACGAGTTTGTATGGGACACAACACATTCAGTCTGTAGCAGTGTTATAATATTTCTAGAAATAATTTAACTAAGTAAATAAAAAAAGGAAACAAAAAGAAAAAACAAGAATATTTCATCTAACTGGAGGTAAAGCTGGCTAACAGATAAAATTTCTTGAGGACAAAACAGCTTTATTTGAAGAACCCTTGCCTAGAAACATATTGTGTGACATATTGATACATTAAAAACTTTTGTGTGAAATCCAATTGTGAATCATTCTTATAACTTAAATAGAAGTACAATTATTCCCACATCCAAGCATTTGCAGAAATAGCATTGTGTTAAAGAGTAGCTTTAATGCACAACCAAGATGAGGTTGTTAAATATTTTAACTACCGAATAACTAGGAATTAATATTTTAGGATTTAAATTCATTGATTATTGGATTTCTGCTATTGAAGTATTATAAATCAATAATTCATGTGATTTCCATAGAACAGCTTTTGGTTCAGAAGTTGAATCTGCCAGCTTAAGCAGGAGCACAAATACCATGTACAAAAGTCACAGCATTTCAAAGTGGTTTTGAAAGAAGTCAGCCCTTCTTCACTGGAGAGCTATTTATGTTTCAACAAAACGAAACAAAATTACAAAATTCAAAACCTTGATTGTTAAGCCCTTAACTACAAAAAAACCGAAATGTTCATAGAAGCCCTGGAGCCTAGGGATAAAAGTGGCTAGTGGTATATGGGCGACAGATCTTACAACAATTAGCCCACTGTTCTTATCCTTTAAATACTTCTCTGGATATGTTCATAGAAAGCAAAATATACTAGAAAACATATTTTTGGAATCTTTAACACTTATTAGATAAATCCATTTCTCTAGTCAAAAAATTGCTCATATACTATCAGTTTCTACACAGGGTTGCTTTTAGCTTGTATGGTACTTTTGTGCAAGTAGGAAAAGACATCCCTCTGGGTGGATGCAACAGGATGCAAAAGTGCCACATTGTCAGCCCCCAAAGATCCCTCAAAGGGCTGTGCCTTTGTGCAATGTACAAAGTGCCTCTCATCCCCAGTGGCCCAGATTAGGAATTCATTCTTTCTCTCTCTCCCCCCGCACCGTGAGTGTGTACATGCTCACTCTTTCTTCAAATCTTCCCCAATTCCCCCTCCTACTCTCCATCTTTTCAGTATTATTTTTAGTGTTCATGTTGTTAATGTAGGTTTTTGTTCCTTGCACTGTGAGAGGCAACATGCAGTGCAGTGGTTTAAAGCCTGCGCTCCGAGCCAGACAGCTGGGTTTGAATCTCATCTCTCTCATCTCTGACATTTACTAGGTGTGGGTTTTTTCAGTTTATTTAACCTCTCTGGCCTGCAGTTTTTTCATATGCAAAATGATGATAAAAATAGCCCTCTCTTTATACGAGTGTTGTAAAGATTAAATGAGTTAATATATGTAAAGCATTTTAAACAATCCCTAATACAAGTGATCTCTATGAAAATGCTGGCTCTTGTCATTATTCTCATGCTTCCTAAACCTGAATTGCCTATGAAAGTCACTATTGGGCAAGATGTCTAATCTATAGGGTGTGAACATGACAAACACAGGGCTTCCAGGAATTTAAAGACCAAGAATCTGTTCCTTCACTGGGTAGAACACAGTGAAATGATCCCCACCAGAACATACTCTGTAATGTGCAAATGGCCACAAAGAGGCTTAGGAAGGCAGGAGCCTGCTCCAAAGAGGGGGAGTAAGGGTCCCGTCACAAGTTTTAAAGTAACGTGACATTAAAGATAATCAGTCGCTGTAGTCAGCAGAATAATCCCCTCCCAAAAGCCCTTCCAGATCTGTCGATGTATTGCCTTGCATGGCAAAAGGAACTTTGGAGATGGATTAAATTAAAGATCTTGAGATGGGGATTACCCTGGATCATTTGAGTTATCCCAATGGTCCTTAGAAAAGAAAGAGGAAGGCAGAGAGATTTGAAGATGCTGTGCTGCTAGCTTTTAAAGTGAAGGAAGAGAGTACAAGCCAAGGAATATGGGTAATCTCTGGAAACTGGAGAAGGTAAGGAAAGACATTCACCCAAGGAGACTGCTTAGAAAAAAATGCAGCCCTTCCCATACCTTGACTTTTGCCCCATGAGGGATGTATTGGACTTCTGACCTCCTGAAATGTAAGACAATGAATTTGTATTGTTTTTAAGTCAGTAATTGGTTACAGCATCACTGGAAAACTAATACAGTTACCCAGTGCTTCCAAGTCCTATGATAGTTTTTGTTCTGTCAAGGAACACATTTAAATACCATCACTTACTATGTGGTTATTACGCAGATGCTAAGAAACCAAAAGGCCAGGCCATGTGAGGGCTGGTCAGTATTTGCCCCGCCAACATTACACATCTATTTTTTATTCCTCTCTCCTAATCAATATAAGAAAAATCTTATTTTCATGATTTTCAAGATTTGTTCAAAATTTATTTATACAAATGTTTGCTATGAGGCATTTGAATTATTTTCTCAGATTGTAGAAGGAAAACTTTGTCTCCTGCTCATGGAAGAAGAGAAGATATTTTGAAATCAGGGAGTTTTTCTATAAACACCATAGTCATCCAAGGGCAAGCTTATCCAGAAGATAAATTGCCCTTACCCCATATTAGGTGTGTGCAATGGCTTGTTCAGATGGTGCTGAGAGTTTCTAAATTAGCTCTCTTCCCATGCCTCTGTTAATCTTGACCCAATAGTTTGATGATGTACATTAATCTGTTAGCTCATTTCTCATCCCAACACAGCAAGATGTTTGGTACTGAACATTTTCATTGTTCCCTTTCTCTTCATGTACAGTGCTGTCTTTGAACCATTTCCTGATCTTGGAGCTATACAGCAGGTGAGTAGCCAATGGCCACCACCTTCCACTCCAGCCAAGCATTTCCTGACCTGTATTTCATCATGTCCTAAAACTCAAAGTTCTTTCAAGGAAGTAGTAAGGGGGACTAAACATATGGCATGAGGAAGATAGCACTTGACCTTGAGAAATGTACATAGGGACCCTCACCTCTGGAAAGCAAATCCAAGTGTCTGCCTTATAACATGGAAATGTTAGCTGCTGTGTAATGATTTTACTCAACTCAGTCCAACAAATGTTGATTGAGATCTCACTCTGGGCAAAGAATAATGATAATTAAGTCACGCTTGGCATTAGGGAAACTGCGGACATTTGTGTTGATGACAGATACTAAAGAATTAACAAAATTAGAAGGGAAAACCTAAAAAAAAATTGTTGTGATAGTATAAAAGTAATACTAATTACAGTAATTTATGGGAACTGCTTATCACTAATGCCTAATTATTATGCAGCACAATCATGATTATGCATGGCATTAAATGTGTGTATGAAGGACTTTGGTGTGTGTTGTAGTAGATTACACTAAAACAATGAAATATAAACATGCATGCTCAGTCCTCGTAATGTGTTACTCATGCAGTAATTTGTCATCTGCTCACAATTTTTAAAAATTAGAGAAAAATACTTAGCCCATAAGATAGCTTGGTCCTTTTATACTGGTAAAACTATAAATTTATTAATGCACTTGATTTTCTAAATGAGTTCCCTGTCATTGCCATCAAGAATTGTAGTGTTTTTTTTCTCCCAGGCTTTCTTATAAATAATTTTAATTTCCCTTTTGCAGCGTTCTATACCAGAAAAAAAAAAGTGACTCTGAGACACTCATTATCTTGATAGTCTGCCGAGGAAATGAGATAGATAGAATGTCTGACCAGTTCTGTGTGGTCAAATCAATACATCCAGCAATTTGCAGATTACTTATCAATCAGACAAGAGGACCAGGTCCCAATTACTTCAAGTTCAGTTAAAATCACTGAGTAAGATGGTTTCAGAGTTAATGTGGTTGAACTATGCACAAGGTGACATTTATGTCTCACTTCAAAAATTCAATGTGAAATTGTGGAAGAAAAGGATTTAGAAATGAAGAAGAGCCCCCAATTTTACAAGGGTGTATTCTGACTCAATTTATTCATTATTTCAACCAAAAAGTATTAGAAGTCTATCATGTGTCAGGTAGTATGCTACACACCAGGAATGCAGAGATTCATGAGACCGAGCCCCACCCCCTACCCCCAGGAAACACATGGTCTAGTGGTCAAAGTTTCTGTGAAGTCCAGAGAAGGGAGGGTAGCCCTGCTTTTTTGTACATGGCCCTACTTGTTTTAACAAGAAAGTAAGTATGAATCATGAAATTTTCAAGGCTGTAAAAGAAATTAAAGCTGGATGATACACACACACATATATATAAAACACTTTTCCAACTTCTGGTGACAGAGGTGCACCAACCTATGTCACCTCTACCTCTCTTTTCTATTCTATAACTTCAGCTACATTAGCAACAGTACATAAAATACCTGGAAAATAAGGTTCAAGGACATAAAATGACGTACATTCTATTGGAACTCTGGAGCCAGTTATTCCAATAAACCATGATGCTTCCTATCCATTTTTTTACCCCCTGCCTTCCCAAACCCATCACTAATGAGTATGTAATCCTACCCATCAACCTCCTCCTTTATTCAATGGGTTAATGAAAACGAACCTCCTTCGCTTACACTGCTACCCTATTGCTATTTCTCACTGGAATCTCATTCCCAGAAACTTCAGGTTATCCCTCCTTACCCTATCCAGGTCTTTTCTTCAGCTGCCATTGGGACTTTCAGGACCCATACTTTAGCTTCTCTTTCAAACACTGTTTCAACTTCCCCCTTAAGTGAAACCCAGATTTCACATTTGAAGATGCAGGAGAAAACTCGTTTGCACGACTCTTGCTTGCAACTCACAGCAATTAAAGCCATTTCTCCCACTCTGCTTGACACCAAGGGTAAGTGTCAGTCTCTTTGATTCTTATGATCCTTATCACTGTTTTGTGTGGGCAGTCATGGTACTAGGATGTCCAATATGTGTAAGAGTGGTAAGATATATATATCAGGTTATGAATACACACACACCCATATATATCATCATTGTAATAATTTGTGGGATGTGCTTGCACATCTGCAAAGACCTCACTGACCGTGGTGTTCACTACTGATGTTCTGCAATCTTTGCCTTTTCTTGTTTAGAATTCATAGCATACATTAATATGGGCTCCCTGGGCTTGATTGCACAGATTGTGCTATGTACAATGTGCACATATGTAGGAGCTGAAATCCAGCTATAGTACTACGACCCACAGTCTGAGGCCTGGACCAGGATAGCGTCAAGATTTTTCTAATCCCACAAAGGCAACATGTGGTTAGTCATCACTCTGCTTTTAAATTATCCTCTTCTCAATCCCACTATTCTCATTATTATCTCCTGAACTGCTGTAACTTAACAACCTAGACATAAACTTCTGGTCCACCACACCTCCTATGACTACTGCTGGTAACTTCAAACCCATGTCAATGATCCTGAAAATGCAGCTTCACAGACCCTTAACCTGCTAACCTACAAGAACCCTCAAGTTCATTCCATTCTGTTTTTCATACCTTGAGGTTTGGCATTATTTGGAATTTCTTCACCTGCAAGATCTAAAACACTGGATTTCCCCACTGTGACAATGCCCTTTACCTTTCCACTTCCTCTACTAACTCACTATGTTGTACATACTCCTCTTCCCCTTTGTCACCTCTTGTTCTCAGCCCCTCCCTCCTTCTTGCTACAATGCATGTGACTCTGTTTCAGATTCACTTGCCTTTCTACCTGGTCTTGATTAGTACTGTGTTCATTGTCATGTATTCACTTGAATGTCTGTATCATTCAAAATACTTTATTATATCTGAACTTTGAATAAACATTCTCTACTTATGCTCCCAGGTCACCAAGTATTAGTGGGGAGAATTCCACAGCCAGTTCTGTTGAGTTTACTTCCATCCATCCTCTAATAGGCCTTTGGTTTTACTGCTTAGAAAAACATTATTCACTATATTTCACTAAGAAGACATATTTAAAATTAGTGTCTCCATTTCCTCAAGTATAAAATGGGAATAATACATATATATGTACGATGTAATCAAATAATACAAATTACCTAAGCCAGTGGTTAATTATATATTACATATTCAACACAAGATCTAACATGAAACTTCCATATAGTGAAGGTTTCTTTTAAAAGGATCTATGGTTATTGACTTCGATAACTGAAAAGAGTGGGCATTCAGTGAAATTGTTGTATGAATCAATTTGCAATCACACTTCACTAAAATTAGAAAGAGTAGGCTTTTGGTTAGATAATGATCTCTGCTCCAAAGGTTTTCCATTTCTCCTTACTGAACTGATGCACTATTTTAGGTACTCCTTGAGAAAAGATAAGGACAAACTACATTATTTCCATTTGAAGGGAAAACTTTGTTTTTCCTTCACACTCTAAGGTCAATACCTCACTTCTGACATAAGATATGTGGATATTTTTCCCACACTGACCAATTCTCCAATACCAGCTCAGTGTCCTATAATTCATTCTAACATTGTCCACCTGGAGTTAAGATCACACAGATTAGGGGCACAGTCCCACAAGGCTTCCCTACTTCAGATGACAACAGTAAGTCTGAGCCTCCTCTACTCTGTCTATAAATCACAGGTTCTCATGACCCCCTCCTATAGCTTGATAATTTGCTAGAACATCTCACAGAACTCAGGGAAACACGTTTATCAGTTTATTGTATAATAAATGATGTGATAAAGCATATAGATGGACAGCCAGATACAGAGGAATATAGGGCAAGGTCCAGAGGGGTCCCAAGCACAGCAGCTTGTGTCTCCATGGCATTGAAGACTGCCACCCTCCTGTCACATGGATGTGTTCACCAACCTGGAAGCTCTCTGAACTCATAACTTAGGGATTTTTATGGAGGCTTGATAACATGGCCATGATCAATTATTAACCCAATCTCTAGGCCTCCTTTTATCCCCAGAGGACAGGAGGTGGGGCTGAAAATTCTAAGTTTCTAATCATGGCTTGGTATTTCTGGTGACCAGCCCCCATCCAGGAGCCTACCAACAGTCACCTCATTAGAACAAAAATACTCCTATGACCTAGGAAATTCCAAGGACTTTAGGAGGTCTGTGTAAGGTGCTCATATCATCCCCCCTCACTCTGAAATAACAAGGGATTTAAGAAGCCTGTGTCAGAAAATTCAGGCAGAGACCAAACATATGTTTTTGTTTTTCTAGTATATCACAGTCCATCTCTTGGTCTCTGACCATGGTCCCCTTACAGCAAAATGATATTTGACTCAAAAGCTACTGGCACATTACTAGAATCCCATGCAGTTATTAGTAGTCTAGTACATCATTGTATAATATGAAGATGTCTCCCAGAGGGAGGCCATTCAGGTTTGTAGGCTTTCATTTGATTTGTAAGGTCTCCTAAGCAGGAATATTCTCAGTAATACAGGCCTCACCTTTTGGGAATCTGACACAATTGAGCTAAAAGACACAATCATCTCTTGCTAGGAGCCTCTATCAAAGTGTTAATGTAATATTACATTCCCCTCATTACATAATCCATGTATTATTTTACCCTCAACTACTATTGCTCCTTCTCTCCATTTTTACCAAACTTTTCTATATTTGGGAAGAATATTATGTTCAGCCACTGTGCTTGGTCTGTGTTGGACGTCAAATACTCATCTAGCACATCATTTTCTTCAAGGAGACAGAGTATCAAAGGTAAAGTCAGAATGGGGCAGATTTGAAAATGCTTAAATTAGTACTGAAATATTGAGCAAAACAGAATCTCAATGGCCAGGACATTTCCCAAGGCTATGATGTATATCTCTGAATAACTATATCGGAGCTGTTCAAAATCAGAACTACTCTGGATTGATGCAATTAACTCTAATAGCCATAACTACCCTCAAAATAGTTCATACATGATGTTAAAATTACAAACCTACACATGGAGCCACCTTATGAAATTTAGAGCAGCTGAGTTCACAAAATGAAACTGTGGACTGACTTCAGTCCTGTGTAACTAACTACTTTTCTGTATCAACTCACCATGCTTAAAACTAAAAATGTGTATATTTCTTACAATTTCCTCAACTTTGAATCCATATCCAGGGGAAGCTAAGCCTGACCAAAGTCAAATATATGCCTATATATTTCTAATTTGTTTTTATTTTTTCTAAGGAAAAAAAAAAACATTTAAACATGACAGAGTTTAATAGCTTAGTGAGTGAGGGAAATGAATGCCAGTTAGAAAAATATTGGCTCCTCATCCCACCTCTGATAAGCACCTGTCAGAATTTGCCTATGAATTTCATGAGCCACTTGAATGACTTTAATATTTACAGAAAAGTAGGGGATCTCAGCGATAATGATGGGTTACCATTCACTTTGAGATATAAAAGTCCAAGAAAAATACAAATCACCTAGAATATGTAAGGGTAAATTTGTAAGTAAAACTTCAGAAAAATTATAAAGAAAACTATATATATAAATTAGAACATTGACATAAAAAACCACATCAGATAGTAATCTGGAGAAAATAGTTTTTAATCTAAGAACTTAGGTCATTGTAAGTACATTTATAGTTATAATTTTAGAATGCATAAATAAATAATGATTCAGAGCTTATTTTTAAAAAGAGATAGAGGAGTTCCCAGTCAAAATATATTTGAATATAAATATCTATACATCCTACACCATTAGATCCCAATTAAAATAAACATGAGAATATAAAATAATGTGGAAGTATTGAAAATTAGGAAGAAATGTCAAAATGTGAATATTTGTGCCTTATACAGTACCAATGGTACTTACTATGATCTGAATCATATGTTGAAATCTTAATGTCCAATGTGATGGTATTAGGAGGTGGGGTCTTTGTGAGGTGCTTAGGTGAATGGGATTAGTGCTGTTAGAAAAGAGACCCATAGAGCTCCCGGGTCCCTTCCACAGTTTGAAGTTACCATGAGAAGATGGCGGCCATTTAGGAATCAGGTCCTAACCAGACTCAGAATCTGACCATGTGGGCACTCTGATCTCAGATGTCCTACTTCCAGAGAAATAATCATCTGTTATCTATAAGCCACCTAGTCTGTAGTATTTTGCGACAGCAGCCTGAATGGGCTAAGACAAGCCAAATGTGTGAGGAGAGCTTCCTGATGTTCAGAGGCTTTCTGAAATTGGGAGGTGATAGCATTAAAAAAACCTAGGTACAGCCATGCCAGTTCTCCGTAGTGCAGGATGGGTAAAACAGAAAGCAGACTACTGACTCAGTGCTTTCCCTAAACACAGAGAAGAACCTAGAGATGAAATTAGCCTATAGAGGCACTGTATTGCCTTCACAGAGAGGCCTAGATTAATGAAGTAATACCATTAAGTTAAATTATATAGTGATTTAATCATAAATTAAAGATGGATGGAGGAAAATAAGCAAATTAAAAACAGGCAAGCATTCCTGCTGAGCCAGCATCTTCCCCATTCCTGATGTTTCCTTTCACACAGTGACCACTTCATTAGCATAGCCCTTCTTGTTCTCCTACCCAAGGCAAGGCAAGTGATGTGATGGATTGGTGAGTTTTTTGAAAAATTAACTGAGCATGCTCAACTCTCATTTTCTCTTTTGCTCGGACAGTGAGCTGACCACAGGACATTTTGTTCTCCTCCTCCAAAGATAAAATATGCAAACTATATTCTCTGACTATAAGGTAATAACCAAGGAAATAATATTGGGGGTAAAACTCAGGGCACATTGTGTATGTTCACTTTGGGAAAATTTATCTAGTGTGCCATCATGGCTTTTGCACTTCCTGTATACATGCTTTATTTTATTTAAAAATTCATCAAAGTATCAAAGTATAAATCAAAATCCAAAATTTGGAACAAAAATTATCAAAACTTAAAATGTCATGTTGGGTGTATTTAGAAGAAAATGCACACCTATAAATGTTATTATTTTTATGGAAGAAAGAATAAACTAAGCATTTATTGTAAGAGATTATAAAAGAATACCAAACAAAAAATCTAGCAAAGAGAGAAGGAAGGAATTAATATGGCATTAATATATAAATTAGTTAATTAGGAGATTACAGATAGTATAGCCAGTATAGTTATCTGAAAGTGTTTCCTTGCCAGAGTGGGGAGTACATAAACCACAATCTGGCCTAATCAAGATAAAAGGAGGAAAACACAGAAATATTAACAACAAAAAAGAAAAAATCAGGAGGAATTTTAACAGGTGAGGAGACTTTTAAATCACACAAAATATGGGTGTGTTTTTGCTAGAAAATTATTTACAGTGATAGAAACAATCTAAATTTCTAGTAGAAGGGAATTGGCCATATAATATTGGTATTTTTATATAATGGAATATTATGCAGCTATTGACCAGATTTATGTAAATATAGTTATTATTTGTCCACAACACTTTCATAAGTGTTATACAACAAAATTTTAGCTTTTTATCCTTGAGTGGTGGTATTATCTGTGAAATACTACCTATTGATTGGATTATTGAGATTCCTAAATGAAAACATATGTTCATCTTTTACATTCAAAAATCTCAGTCTAGCATTTTCTATTTATCAGACACAACACCAGGTAGTAAGTTAAAGTAAAAAGAAAAATCCTTGCTTTTATTTTATTGACTATCTACTTGGCAAATCAGACATTAATCGAATTACTATATAAATTAACTGAGGTGAATATAAGAGATGCTTGTACTGTAATCTGGGAGCACATGACAAGTACCTAACAACCCAGCACACCGTGGATGCTCAATCCATGTATGTGTTGGCTTTTCTTCTCCTCTTTGTGACACCCAACATATTTCTCTTTTCAGGAATCATTACTTCTCAAGGGAATCCAAAACAGACTTATTACAATTCCCAAAGGCAATTATAAAAAAATAATAAAAATCAAGAACACCTCAACAGTGGTGCAGTGGAATGCCCAGCTAGTTAAAACTACAAAGAAAATATTTCTATGAAAGATCATTTAACAACCAAAATCATCATCATCATCACCATCAAGAAATAATAAAGCCAACTTTAGGTCTAAGACATCAGGGTACTCTGGTCTTATTGTTAGTACACTAACAATATCCAGTCTCTAAATCCCAACTGTTTAGCCTCACTATAATTCATAGCTCAGGTGAATGAGTGATGAGGTACCTGTACCTGGTACCTCATTATCAGTCAAGAATAGGTCAAAGTGCCAGGTTACTGAAAATGTTAATATGGCTTATAAATCTGTGTGAAATCTGTGTGAAAGAAGAGGAAAACACGAAGTTGGAGAGTCCTAGCAAGGAACTCTGCCCCTTCCCTGTGAAGTACCCCCAGACCCCCAAAAAAGAAAATATCTCAAAAGTGATAGGGCTGCATGGTTACTTTAGATTGGTAGTGTCAGAAAAACTTGACTAAGGTGGACATTTAAAGTAAATGACCATTGCTAGCTATGTGTACAAAGATGGAAAAAGTCAATTCCTGGCAGCGGGAATAAACCATGGAAAGATCCTATCGTGTGAATTGACTTGACTTGTTTTAGAAGTACCACTGAATGCGAGCTTAGAGGGTGAAGGAAAAATTGGTCTGGAGTTTAAAGACATGGGCAGTAGAGAGATCTTACAGGTTTTCAAAAGCTGGGAAAGGAATTAATTTGTGCAAAATGCAAGGAGAATTCACTTGTACTTGTCCACCAGGCTAGAGGAGATGGGGCTTGGATCAGCAGAAATGGTATTTTTATACATTTTGAGAGAAGAATGAGAAATATGTGCTGATGGCTTTGAGAAGGAGGGTGTGGAGAGAAATAAGTGAAAAAAAAAGCAAGAACCCAGGTTTAGTTTCTTAGCCTGGATGTAACCAAGAGCTTTTTACAGAAAGGTAGAAGAATACAGGAAGGAAGAACTCATTTGGATGGGCAAATCAAGAGTTCACTTTTCATTTGAAATGCCTGGAAGACATCCAAGTGACTATGTCAAGATGCCACTTGGCATGACATATATGGAAATAAGATTATAGTCTGGCCTTAAAGGACTAGGGCGTATTTTGTCTCTGAAAAAATTTCACATCTTTGCTCTGGGCTATTACATTGTATATTCATATTTTAATGCTAATCCTCAGAGACCAGACAGCACACTTGGTTCCATGGTCTTGAGAAATTCTTTATTTTAACCTCCTAATTGAAACATGGGACCACAATCTCTGTGATCATTATACATGATGAACCTTGAAAACCTCTTCTTGACTGATAAGGTTCTTGAATACCTAAAACAGTGAGATAGATGATAGATGGGTAGAAAGAAATGCATATTAAAGTGATAAATACATCTGAATGGCATATTCAAAGTGCTTATTTTTGATATTGACAATGACCCTTACTGGGAATTTTATTTTCTCTCACCAATGATTGCTTTAAATATAGGAATGTGATATTTTAGTACAACCTATAATAAAAATATGCTAGGAACTTATATTAATAGTTAGCCTCCATCTCTACTTATCTGCATGATCATAGTCAAGTTATTATAACATTCTAATTTCCTCTTTGAAAAAGTAAAAGTCCCCAACAAGACAATTTCTGGGTCCCTTCCATGCACAAAGTTAAATTTAAAGAAAATACAAAATTCTCCCCACACCAGGCACTTGTAACTGTGCCTCATAAATAATAATAATGTTTCACAGAGTGTATGGCACGAAGGAAGCATTGTTTGCAAAATGCAATTTAAACAGATCGCGTTTTATGGCTTGCCATTTACCATAGCAGTAAATAGCAAATAGGCAGTTGTGCCTACGTGTATTTGCTGATCTATCAAACATTAGAAATAAGACCAGTGCATTATCCCTTTATAAACCAAGGCATGCATTCATTCTCTGGGAGAGGCATTAAGATTTTATTGAAAACAACAAACCACTGCAGCGAGAGTGAACAACAGAGGGGCCTTCTTCCATTACCATTTAACTTATGCATACAGATTTTTCAGAATGAGCGCCAGCATTTTCTCAGCCTTGTTCTGCCATGTATTGGAATCGGCATTGCCATCTATTCCAGTGATTTTAAAGAATACCATTTTTTCCTCACATTTTGTCTACCCGTATCGGGCTGCAACACAGCTTCATTCACCAGCGCTAATTACAGTATGTGACTTCCTTCTCCTGATTCTTTCCCTCAATGTCTTTAAATGATTTGGTTCCATAGCTTCCCTAATATTCTTTCCAGGCCCCAGGTGGCTATTTCTTCACAGCTGAAATCTGCTAATGCACTTAGATAATGTCCTTCACCCTTGGAAATGTAAAAAGTATAGCAGAAATCACTGATTCTCAGTATGAATTCTCTAAACATTTTATGCCTTTCTTCTTTTAAATGCCTTACATCCTTTTAATGAAGTAAAAAATAAAAATAAACTTGGGTCTTAGTTATAGACATGAGTTGAGATTATATCTACTGTATCCTCATCTATTTTATTCCTATGCAGAATTTACAATGGGTACAGTATGCTGTAACTCAGCCCCTATATTACACATTCCCTGCACATGGGAACCACTGCTCTGAGCTATATTACAGAAATTGGAGAAAATTTTATTGAAGCTCTTCACACAGGTCAGAAATCAATAGAATTTAAAGAGTAAGTCTGACTTAGTACTGAGCTTCACAATTTATGGGTAGCTGATCAGATACCTGAATTGTTTGCTGATATTGTATTCTCTATTTTAGAAGTAACATTAACAATTCAGAGGACAGAACCAGTTAATTTGGTTCAATAAATCCAAACAGTATAGAACTTAGTGCAAGTTGAACCAAATTCTCATATATCCTGTATAGAGTGGAGCACGTAGTGTTCAGATACATGGGGGAATTGATGGAAAATTCTTACTGGTAGATGATTCTGTTTGTACCTTAGTGAAAATGATACAGCACTTTCTCTTCATATATGCATATATTTATAGGTTAATATATATGCAAAACTCCCCCAAAGTCACTCATGTACCTGGGAGGTTCTCTGCAATATAGAATCATTTCACAAAACTATGCTTCATAATTTATTATCTTACCTTAAAAGGAAGATAGTATCTTTTTTAAAAAAAAGATTTATTTATTTATTTATTTATTTATTTATTTATTTATTTTTTTTTTTTTAGAGAGAGGTGAAGGGAGGGAGAAAGAGAAAGAGAGAAACATCAGTGTGTGGTTGCCTCTCACGCACCCCCCCACTGGGCCCTGAGCCCTGACTGGTAACCAAAGCAGTGACCCTTTGCTTCGCAGGCCAGCACTCAAGCCACTGAGCCACACCGGCCAAGGTGGGAGGATAGTATCTTTAAGGGAAAAAAAGAAATGTCCCATTTAGCAGAAACTCTATCCAGAAACTAATTCTATAACCACAGCATATAATCCCATGAACTCACTTTGGGATTATTTTCAGTAACATCTAAATAGAATCAACTGGTCTTCTTCCTCTAAATGGGCTAAATTTGCCCAGTACTATTAATACCTCACAGTAAGGATGATTAATGTATAATTTAAAGCAAAAATTAAATCCCAAGCATGGCTCATTCAAACAACATAGATTAAACAAGAGTAAATCTGAAGCTTCCTTGCTCTCCTCTCTTAACAAATCCATTCAATTCAATTCACTTGAGAAATCAATCCCATTCAGGGCCTGCGCACTCTGCCTTTTCAGTCCTAAAGTTGCCCCCTCTCTTCTTCCATCGCAAGTCAAGTACAAGGTTACACTTCCACTGTTAGTTTTCCCAAATAATAATACATGAGGCACTGACTACCTGTCTGAATAGCCCCAACTTTAATGCTTATACAGGGAAAGTTCTATATTTTGATACACAGTGCATTCTCAAAATGGTGCTTGTAGTTGAAGGTCTAAAAGTAAAAGCAATAAGCTTGCAGACTTTAAGTGAAGCTTCCATTTCCAGAAAACCTGAAATTTTTATAAATTCCTTATTGAAAATATACAGACTTATTAGTGGGTTTTTCTTTAGATTAATATCTAGAATTATTTCAAATGTTAACAATATGGATTTTCATTTGCTATGAGCCATAAAAATCAATTTTACATATTTTAGAAAGTTGACTTTTTAGTTTAATTGAGATGACATTGAGAAGAAATTGGTTCTAATATTGGGAAGAAAACTTTATGATTAAAAATATTACAAGGGAATAAGCATGAATTAGCCTGGAGTTGTGAGGCTGTTTCTGTTTTTGTTTTTTTGTTTTCTTTTGTGAGATTTTTTTGGTGAAGATTTTTCCTTTTCTTTTTTGCATAGGCCACAAATAACAGAGTGTAATGAGAGGAATATGAATGACAACCTCCTCTAAATAAAGGATTCTCTGGTGAGCTCTAATCCTAGCAATAGCTATGGAGGACTATAAGCATCCCTTTGCACATAATAATGTTTTGATACAGATTTATATGACCATGACCAAGCCACCTGAGGTTTCCTCATCATTAAGCTGGGAATAATGAATGTACTGCTGGGAGACAATTTCCCATGGGTCTTTCGCATTTGGGGGTGTCTTATGAATCAAGGTTCTGATAACGTTTTGTTCCAGACTTTTTTTTCAAGAATGTTTGCAGAGCAGACAACCTTGGGAGACAGAGACAGTGCCAGAACAGAAGCACTACCTCTTTCCATTATGAATAATAATGTAATGTCTTCCCCCAGGGGAAAAAAATTAATAGATTTGCTTGTGCCCCCTTTAGAAGATTAGGGTCTCTGAAATTTGGGATTCCTCCAGGAATACCACCCAGAGTAACCTGGCCCTCACCACATTGCCTTTTATGAATTTGGACTTCAGGATCTGGTGCAAATGCTGGTAGTCTAGCTCTGCTCTTTCTGTAATAAATACTTTGTTTGTTTGTTTGTTTTTGTTGGTGATCCAATAGTCTGTATCTTCTATCTGCGCCTATCAATCTGCATCATGCCACCTTGCTAGTTCGTAGGTAGAATAAAACTTTGGCCCCTTCAATATTCCTCATATATGTTTCATATTGTTGTTGTGGAATCAATTTCTATGATACCTAAACCTAAGCTCTGCGGTTGGGCAAAGAAGCATGTGAAATCTTTAGCTATAACATCATTAATTATTACTCAAACCACATTTTAATAACTTCTCTTACAAATTTATCTTTAAGCCTCACCTTTAAAAAAACTGTATTCAATTATAGATTTCTAGAATTTCATACCATTTAGCTTTTTATTTTCTTTCATAGTTGAATTAATTTTAATGAAAATTCAAGTGGATTAAAAGTTTCACTTTTAATATGCTTATTATTGCCATCTTTTCGGCACTTTTAATTTTCTACTCATTTCAAAAGACAAGACATTATGACATTAAATAGTCAAATGATTGCACAAACACTGATATACAAAGGTATAAATATTGCCAAAATCAAACCGCTGGCAGACATCTCATGCCTCAGAGAGTGGCAAATATTTGTAAACTGATTATGAAAGCAGATTTAGTATGAGAAGGGCAATTGAGGGATGGGATTGATTGTTTTAAGGTTATGCACCAACTGTGGACATAATATAAATTAAAAACTTAAAATTTCATACATCTGTTCCTTTCTTTTACCACTATGAATCTATGTATTTCCTTTACTAAGCTTTTTTGTTGCTATATCAACCTGTGACCAAACTACCAAAGAAGTAAGTGAAAGAAGTCAGTCAAGCTAGCATTGACATAAAAACAAGTAAATTATCAAACAATTAACATGAAAAATAAATAACTATTAAAGATACCAATTTTCTGACATTTGGGTTTGTAGTATATAGATATTTCTTTTCAATTTAAACTATTTATAAGTGCCTCACAGGTAAGGAAAGCAGAAATTCAAATTCTAGTGTGATATCCAAAGCAGTAACACAAACATAAGTATGCCAATATATGTGGGTGTGTATTTGACAAAGATACATGTGTACAACATGTATTTGTAAAAGTTAGAGAATTTTGTTACAATAGAGATTGCCCACACACATTCACAAAAGGAAAATAAATCTGGAGCATTTTCATCTATTAATTTATTTGGCAATTCCTGTAGTGTATCTTCAAAACAGTCATAATCATTCCCTCTATTTTAAAATGTAGATATTATTACTCAGCTGTCATGGGCCAACAGATCAGAAGATGATTGCTGTTGAAAAGGTAGTTGGTTGTACTCACAGATCCCAGAAGGAGAGACTCATTATTCATTCTACAAGGCAGCCCCAGACGGAAGCACCAGTTTGGGTCAGGAGGCAGAGGGAGCAGAGGGAAAGTGGTTTTCACGGGAAGGAATAGCAAAACAGAGTAAGCAGGCTTCACATTGGCTAGTATGAGTAATTTTCGTGGGCTCTAGGCCACAGGAGCTGTCCCTGGTCCCCTGGTATCTGGTCCTGGGGTAATTAGGGCAGGAGAATGGCAGCCCTGGGTGCAAGAGCCTAACAGAGGAGGTGGTTGGGGGTGTGGTCTCTTGTTGAATGGTTTGCATGGAGTCCTTTACTACTTCCAGGAATTTGGCTGGACCTGGTAGAGACAGTCCCTCCAGGGTCAGCAAGGCTTCAAGCATTAGAAATATATGGTTAATATACCCTACCTACCGTAAAAATATGAGGCTTTATGAATAATTGTTTATAAACCAAGAATGAATGTTTTGATGATCAATTCCAGTGGAATAGCAGTCAGAGTAGCACCAGAGAAACAAAAGAAATAGGAGATAATTGGAGAGAGAGAGAAATAGAGATAAAGATAGAGCTAGAGATAGAGAGAGAGAGAAAGGAAGGAGGTGGAGGGAGAGAGAATGGGAGGGAGGGAGGAGGGCTATAAGTATAGGTAATCGATATACTGAATAGTGATAATAATAAATACTGAATAGTTATAATATTCTATATTTGATAGGTGGTTCTTTTCTCTCTTCAACCCTCTATGTTTATGTATTTTATTTTTTCAATAGAGGAATTCACTTTTTCAATTAGAGAGAACTGTATTATTATAGTTAAATGTAACTAATCCAGGTATTTATCAGTACCCAAACAGAATTGTTATTGAGAAAATAAAATAAATAATAAAAGCAGAGTATCTTATTAGAGATAAAGCTCACTGTAAAATTGTAGATTTGTCTCATATCAACCAAAAATTGCCCTAACAATTGATCTGAACATTTTCAATGAAAAATTTTTAGAATGAATGAGGTAAAGAATTTCACATTCCAACTATTTAAATACCACCAAGCTTTTAAATATATGTACTTACATACAAATATATTTCCCATTTTGTGTGTTGTTCACACAAAAGGAAAATTTAGAAGCCTGTATTCAAAGTAACATAAAATTCTCTTATCACAGTTAGGTGCCCAACAGTTCCTTATTGAAGAGATCATTAAGTTGTTATTACTCTTCACACTACTTTTCAAAAAGAGGAAAATGTATAGACTAAGGACAATTAAAATACATAATAGAAAAGATAAATTTTAAACCTGAATTTTAAAAATATTGCATCCTATTTTACTTCAAACAATATATGTACATCTTTTAGGCTAGAATTCAATATTGGTCTGATAATAGAATGACACTGTATGTACACATAATTGTGTAGTTCTTAAAAAAATCACAACTCAAAAGTCAATAGTGTTTCAAAAACACATGAGAACTATCCTGTGGAAAAACTCAGCCCTTTAAAACTAAGGAAGAGTGATCAGTTCTATAAGTATACATGAACTCAAGCTTAATGTCCCCAGTAACAACACTCGTCTTTATGTACGACACAGTTCATTTTTATCGTACTTTATGAACACTATCTAATTAATAAGCATAGACAAATCCTTCTGTGTCCTTCAAGCTCTCAAGTGCCATTGCTTTGGTTTGGATCTGATTAAATCCAACATGTACGTCTCTACAAGAATTTAGCAGCAATTATTTAAACTATATAAAAATTTAGAAAGCATATTATCTGAACAATTTTAATTCCCATGAAATTCTCTGCATTTAAGATTTGTTTCCTAAGACTACCCAAACACTATGTTCCACTCTGTAAGTTTTTATAACTATCCTCTTTTACCTTGACAGTTGGTAGACCTATATGAAAGGAAAGTGTGGAAGTTATAGCTCACACAGAGATTTTAATCTACAGTAAATACAAAATGTGGCCAGATACTTTTTATTTTGGTTCAGAAATACTCAATGGACATTATACCTTCCAAGTAATGACCTGGCCCAAATATTAAATAAATAACATTCTCAAAAGAAAAATAGTTTACTTTGTTTATTTTTATTTTCTTTTTATTTTGAAAGAGTGTACTCATGTTTCCCTAGACCTCCTTTTCTTGTCTGTGTGTTTTGAATATTATCTGATAATCCTCTAAGCTCTTGTTTTCTCAGTTAATAACCTGATACAATAAGTAGGTTATAGGCAGAAAATGTCTTTTCCAGAGAGAAAAGAAAACTGCCTAGTAGAATATTAATGAATCCTACTTCCAAGTATAGCTGCCTTACTCATTTGTCTAAATTAATGGCATAGAAAAGAGGGAAGAAATTTTAAGTGGAAGGATAACTGGAGATTTCAATATGCCTTTTCACATGTCTGTGATTACTAATGGAAGCTTTGCCTTTTCCCCAAAATTACTGGATGGTATTTGTGATGCAATATGTATTCATGATTGCCAAAGGCATCATTGGTTTAAGAAAAAAGATAGAAGAAGCTCATAATAATCAGGAAAAAAGAGAGATCAGAAAACAATTACTTTAAAAATCAACAAAAAAAAATCATTATCAGAGCCTATTTCTCCAATGTTCTAAACAAGAAAGAAAATCATCTGCCCTGGCTGGTGTGGTTCAATGGATTGAGTGCCACCTTGCAAACCAAAGGGTCACTGGTTTCATACCCAGCAAGGGCACATGCCTGGGTTACAGGCCACAACCCCAGTAGGGGATGCATGAGTGGCAACCACACATTGATGTTTCCCTCTCTTTCTCCCTCCCTTCCCCTCTTTCTAAAAATAAATAAAATATTTTTAAAAGTGTAAAAAAGAAAGAAAATCATCTTTGCAGACCAAAAAGCTTCTTCTTCCCTTAGAAAAGTTTATCAATGACTAGATAGTGAGCATTCTGTGTATCCACAAGCCTTCATTTCCAAAGAAGTTAAGAAAGGACCTCAAAACAATTCTGCTATCTATTCCACAGAAACAGTGTTACTTTTGTTCTCACTAGTATTTTTAGCTAGGAGAAGTATTGCATGATATTTAGCATACTTATGCTGTCTTTAGAAAGGAAACATCTAAAGCCCATGCTTCACAGGTTTCTCCTTTCTGGTTCTGGGAGCACACTTTTTCTTCATCTCAAAGACTGAAGACTGTGTTTCCCTGGCTGAGCTGAAACACCAAAGATGGCTGAGCAGCGCAGTGCAGAGCAGACTGGCATGGAACTGAACAAATCATAACCAGAGCGCAGCAGACCAGCATAGACCAGCGTAGAGCAGAACAGAGGTGTGGGGCATCCTGGCCCCAGGGCAGGCTCACAAGCACAATGAGCTGTTTTGCACTAAATAAAGTTTCTGTCTTCATTGCACCCCAAATTGGGTATTCCTATTGATGTTGAATTGGCACCAGTGATCATTGGTTGTCACTAATAAATATGATACAAAGAGTAATAGAAAGAATATTAATTTAAACAAAATAAAATTTTCAGACTATAAATTTAGAGACATTCAAAATGAAGGAAAATATAGTGAACCAAGGGTGGTCATAGATGGAATGGAGGGTCAGAATGAACTTTGAAGGGGGAATGTTTCAGTGACATGGACAACCAAATGAGATTGTAAGAAACAAAGCATGAGCAAAGACTCAAAAAACAAAACTGAAAAAAGCTAAAAGGTAGTGTTTAAATATTATTTAAAATAAATAAAACTCATGGATACTTTAAATGTCATGCTGCTGCATGAGAACTTGATCCTGACATAGTGAGTAGTTACTGAAGTTGTTTTTTAACCACAGAAAAAATAGTACAAGATCAGCATTTTGGAGAGTTAATTGTAAAGGCCATGTGTTGGATGAATTCAAGGTGAGAGGAAATGAAAATAGAGAATAACGTGAGTTACGAGAGGATGGGAACTATGGGAACAGAAAGAATCAGATGCACAAGACATTTCAAAAGAATGAATCAGTAGAAATTAATGGACTGAATATCTAAAATTAACGTATTGAACTTTTCCATTGAGGCTTCTTCTTTTATAATTTTATAGATACAATTCTTGCTTCTAACCCTTACTTGATCTGCCTCTTCAGAGAAGAAAGAGAATAATAAACAACCTCATCATTTATGTCTCAAGTCTATACCCACATCCTTGGCTCTCAAGATATAAAGGCCAGGTTTATAAATCAAGTGAGAAAGAAAACATATTACAGCGTGGGCATAAGTGCTTTTCAACTTGAGTTGAATCAGTGACAAGATATAGTGGCTCTGTCATAGGCAGTTATAATATCAGAAGGGTTTAAGGTAAGAATAGTTCACTGTTCAACCACCATACCTAGGACAACACACCCAATGGCCTTCTAATCATGTAACACAAATAAATGATCCAGTTTCTAAAACTGAGTGCCAGTAAATTCATTTAGAATCTTGAACTTCGGTTTCTAATTTTGATAAAATGAAATATTTTGTTAGCAAGCAGAAAAGCTGTTTTTTTCAAACACAATTTCACATGAAAACATAATTAAAACAAGCAAAGGTGTCCTGGTGAAATCAGGGGATGGTCTCAGAGTCCTAAAGGTACCACTCCCTCCTCACAACTGCAGAATAGATATATTATAAAACCCCAAAGTCTCCACAGAAGAATGGTGGTTAAATAGTTTGAAAACCACTGCCTCAGTGGCTTTGAGGTATTGTTGTTAAGCCAATATTTATGACAGGGCTGGGGATGAGGTTCTAAAATAAAAGTGTTCTCTCAGCCAAATCAATTTTAGGGTTAAAATATGATCTTGGACTCATTTCATGAATACCGAGTGGAACTCACTAAGCTAATGCACCAAAAGATCAGGTGATAATGAAAAGGAAAAAAATTTACCCTCTCACTTTAATTGACTTAGGTGCAAACAGTCAGTTTAAATCATGTTAAAACCTACATTTGGTTTGGGCTCCTATACATGCAGCATCCTATAAGCTATAGTTCCATGAAGGAGTTATTTATTCATGCACAGGATGACTGACTGGCAAATATATATCCCATTTCAAGGCTAGATAAGATAGAATAGTAAGAAAGAAAAATAAGGCAGATGGAGAAAATATAAGGAACTAACATTTTGTAGAAATTTACAGATTAAATGGTAATTTTCACTGCATTATTTTATATAATCTATGATCTTTCCAGCACACTCAGGGAATAAACAACATTATTATTTTCATTTTTTAGACCAAAAAAATAAAACACCTGAAAAGTAAAATTTAGAGAAAAAATGAAATTTGTCCAAGATCAGGTGACTAGAAAGTGGCAAGTAGGCTGTGATTCACTCAGAAATTCACTCTGAGTTCTGAAGAAAAGAGAAAAAGGATACAGAAATACTAAAAAAACCTAAAAAGCATGACTTATTCAGAAAAATTTCTGATATGAGACTTCATTAAAATTAAACTCCTCCAATCTGAAAGAGTATTAAGACAATGAACAGAAACACCAAAGACTGGGAGAAAACATTTGTCAAACACATATCTGATAAATAACTTGTAACCCAAAATATACAAAAATTCTTAAAATACAGCAATAGGAAAATGAATGACCCAATTTAAAAATAGGCAAAATATCTAAACAGACACCTCACCCAAAAATATAAGCAGGTAGGCATATGACAAGATCCTCAACATTATACATTGAAATTACAAATTAAAACAATGAAATGCCACTATACTCACATATTAGACGAGCTAACATCTAATACACTAACACCAAATGTGAGTGAGAATGTGGAGCTACAGGAATTTTTATTTATTGTTGGTGGGAGTGCAGAATGGTACAGTGACTTTGGAAGACAGTTTGACAGCTTCCTGCAAAGTTAATCGTAGCCTTTTAATAAAATCCAGCAATCACACTCCTTGGTATTTACTCAAATTAAGTTTAAAACTTATGTCCAAAAAAAAATTGAACATAGATGTTTATAGGAGCTTTATTCAAATTTGTCAAAACCTGATATCAACCAAGATATCAGGTCTTTTGATAGGTGAATGGATAAACAAACTGAGTATATACATATTGTGGAATATTATTCATTGTTAAAAATAAGTCAGCTATCAAGCCACAAAAAGATATAGAGAAGTTTCAAATGCATATATGGTTTTGCAAACCAATGTCACCTCAATACATTCAATTTAAAAAATGCATATTGCTAAGTGAAAGAAGCCAGCCTGAAAAGGCTACATACTGTATGATTTTTAATCACATGACATTTTGGAAAAGGCAAAGCTATAGAGACAATAAAAAGATCAGTGGTTGCCAGAAATTCTGGGGGTGAGGCAGGGAGGGATCAATTGCTGAAGCACAGGGTATTTTTAGGGGAATGAAATTATTCTGCACGGCAATACAAGGATATCTACTGGGAATTACACATTTGTCATAACCCAAAAAATGTACAACACCAAAAGTGAACCCCCGTGTAAACTAGGTGCTTTACCTAATTGAAAGAAAGAAAGAAAGAAGAAAGAAAGAAAGGAAGGAAGGAAGGAAGGAAGGAAGGAAGGAAGGAAGGAAGGAAGGAAGGAAGGAAGGAAGGAGAATGCAAGAGAGGCTAAAAAAAAAAGACAAGTTGAAACAAAGGCCAAGAAGACAATAGCTAGAAGCACCAACACGGACACATAAATCTCAGCATTAATTTAGTGACAGTCATTATATTTGTTCAATTAACTATTGTCACATAATACTTTTCTTTATATTATTTTCTTTCCTGTTTATAAATCTTTATACCAAGATTTCTGCAAACTAATCTTAACCCATCTCTGAATCAATCCTTGTCTCAATATATAACATGATGAGGCAGATTATTCTTTGTTATAAGAACATAATGACCCCCCACTTAGTTAACTTATACTTTTCATAAGAAATAATTTATCTCTAAGTTTCGTTAGAAAGAGTAATGCGCAGACAGACTGAAGAGGCAAATACAAATATACATGTATACATAAGTATACACATACAAACACATACGCTTAACAAGAATAACTCTCCTTTTTGCTTTAAAAAATCCTTGACTAAAGATGACAGCAGCCTGTAGAGGACTCAACCTAAGGAAAAGGAAAAGTATGAAACTGCTAAAATTTTAAAATATAGAAATAAAAAAGGGATAGGTCACTAATCATGACATGATTATCACAAACATCTGAAAATGAATTTAAAATCCTAGTAGGAAAATACTGCATTCTAGGGAGTTATCAAGTAAGCAACTAGCCTTTGAACTTAATTATTAGTTTAATGGGCCTTCAAATCACTGAATAAACAATAAATGGCTCAGGAGTATTAGGGATGGGAAGAATTAAGAGAGAGGCATGATTTTGCATAGCCTGTTGCGAGAATGGAGGAGGACGAAGAGGGAGTTAAGAATAAAGGTGAAAGGATTAATATTCAGTGTTATTTTTATTGCAAACATCAACAGGAAGTTAATGAATTCTGGGCCTGGCTCCTGAGATGCAGGTTACCTCCATCCAAGGAAGGAGGCATGAATAATTAACAATCCACTTCAAAGTTCACAACCCCCATCTCCTCCCCAAGGTAGTCATCAAGAGAGGCAAAGCCAGCTGATGGAAGAATTGCTTAGTACATCTCATGCAAATGGAAGCTTCTCTGCCTCAAGGTTTTCTCTCTCATTGCCAGCTCAGGAAGCAGCTGGTTCCCTAAACTCCAGGAAAGAACATTTAGTCCCTTTCAACCACAAATCAGCCACCCAGTCTTAGCTTCTTTAAAGGTTCAAAACGCTGTAGGGGTCTGGCCGTCAGTCAGGGCCTGTGTTTTCACTCAGCTCACTGTAGCTGGAAGGTTATTGTTGCTGAAGAACCAAGTGTGTTACCAAGACTGCAGACCTCAATACACACAGGGACCTAGTGGATCTGCTCACCCAAACCCAAGCAAGACAGCCATTATCTTTCAAAATGAAACATTTCGAAAGCCAATGTTCCTCCCTGATGACCAAACAAATGTCAGGCAGAGTGCCCTTGTTGATTTTACTCGTATTTTCAAAGATCTACCAAACCCCGTATCACAATTTCAGAAACTTTATTTAAAATAGGGGTTCCTGGACACCACTCCTAGAAATTTTGATTAAGTATGCCTTAGGTAAGGCTGAGAATTTGTATTATTAATGAAAGGAACTCAAGCAATGGTGATGCAGAAAGTTCTTGAACTAAACTTTGAGGAACACTGAGGAATGCACAGTTGGCACTTACACATTAGGCATCCTTGGCCTAAATATTATCAGTTTAGACTCTTTTACATCAAATCTCAATTGTGAATGTCGTATGTGACATATCTGAGGCCCCAAATTGAAATTCACACACAGTGTAGACAAAGCTGATTTGTGGAAGCAAATTAATAAGCAATATGTTCCACATCTCAAGATGGCTTTGCTTTTGTCTGCCCATTTTTTCACAGTGATCCTCACAAAATGACTTCCCCTTCCTTTGTCCCAAAAAGAGAAAAATATCTTCCCTTGAAAGTAGTTACAAGAGGAATAAAAAACCCTTTGGGGGCATCGATAAGGTAGACATGCCTAACAGCTTGATGAAAGACCAATCCAGAGTAACAGAGATGAACTCATGAGCCACCTCCACAGGACCCTCAGCCATGTCAGTGATGGCTAAGAGCACAAGGAACATGCAAGCACACACACTCAAAAACGCATTCACGCACACTCATACTCTGCCACTAAAAAGCAGGGTGCCATGAGCAAATCAGCCTCTTGGAATGTCTAAGTTTCTCATCTACAAAATAAGGTTATTTTCATTTTGTTTTTCCAAACTGCCCATCAATATTTAGACAGGACTCATTAATGGCATATGTAAGTGTATGTCTTAAACACCTGTGTTAATCAGGCTTCCAAAAGTAAGCAATTGGCATATTCAAAGTAGGCATTTTGAGGATGGTTTAATAAACAGGCTATTCTGAAATTGAGGTCATTATTAAGGAAATTACAAGAGGCGGTGCATAGCTTGGGGCCAGTCACTGTAGAGGAAATGTTACCATCCTTAGGACGGAAGGGGCCACAGCCACGGGACAGGGAGAGCAGCCCTGCTGCAGGACCTGTGCTCTTTGGTGGAGGGAGACAACTAACCCGTGGCAACTCGGCAACTCTGCAGGAGAGAAATCAGGGAACTAAATTTACCACCTCATTTTCTTCCCTCCTCCCACTAGCCTGAGGGTCCTTTGTCCAAACCAAATCAGCAGTCAGGTGGGGAGCAAGCCCTTTGATGGAATCCATCAAGGTTAGCTTCCTGGGGCACAGAGCACAGTGAAAAAGCATGAAGAGTGATTCTAGATGGGGAGACAGAAAAATGTTCGGCACAAGCCTTGTTATTTTTTTCTGTAGAAATCAATGGCAGCCCAATGAGGTTTCTGCAAATTCCCACTGGCTTACAACTTTCCTAGTCACCTCTGGATTCAGTATCCTGTTTGAGTTGGAATCTAACATTCACGTTGTCTTATGACTGTTATTTTATCTGTGTTTCTTGTCACCTCAGACTTGGGACTTGGCTGTTTCTCCCAGTTTTTACAATCAACCACTTGCATAGGCCTGTGTGAACACAGCAGACATTACCAAATGGTAAGGGAAGTGGGAGGTTTAAACACAATGCAACAAATGTTGGATGCCCATGTCTCTAAAGACTCTCAATTATTTCCACCTGTTTGGGCTCCAATTTCTTGCCATATTTCCTGTCCACCATCAAGTCATAAATAAAAAGGCATCTTAAAAAGTAGTTGAAAGAACCTTAAGAATCATGTAGTCCCAATCCCTCCTTCACACTGAATCCTACACATCTCACTTACTTCTATTTCCTTCCCCTCATCACACTGACCTACAATTTCTTCAATTACCATCTCGCTGCCCAACTTGGCTTCAGATGCTTTTTGAGGACTGAGTCATTATCACATCTGGACCTCGAGGGTCTGCCACCACATGCTAGGCACTCAATTAATGCCTGTTCAATCCCCTTGCATGTGCACACACAAGCACACACACACCTCTTTCATCACGTATAGGTTTGTAAAAACAGGCCCTGAGAAGAAAAATAACACACCTCAGAACCACAGTACAAGAATCCAGGTGTTCTACCTCTTCATGGGGATATCCTTCATAGTACTATGCTACTCAAGCCTGTTTGCGTGTACATGTGCTCAATTAATTTTCTACAGCTTTTTCTCTGCAAGTTATGTTTAAGAGGAACAAAGAGAAATTTTCTACTGATGGAAAAATTTCCCATGTCAACATCCTAGAATTGTCATCAATGTGTGTAAATTTACTGCATTTGCAATATCATTGAATATTGAAAACTGCAACTAGAATTAATCTTTGGAATTGGTACTAAACCAGGAGAGGAAAGAAATTAACACTTCGTGATGGAGTTTGGCCTCAAAGGATCCTTTTACCTCTAACATTCAGCCTAATATCTTGTACCCAAAGCTTTTCTTTGGGTAAGGCAACAAAGAAACAGTTCTTACAAATGATATATTTTGTTTTCCTAATAAAAATACATGAAGGGATTTTTTTAATATTTCAAAACATCTCATGACATACCTGTTCACCTTTTTTAAGAGATTTTTTAAATGTCATTCCCTCAGAGAATGTTGCTGACCATTTTATTGTCGCTGAGCATCTTTTCATGACTCATTAGTCAGTTTCACGCCCAAAATAAACTGAATATTTTTACTAAACTATTCACACTATCCAAAACCAGACAAAGAGAAAGCACAGTATCATCTTCTAGAAGTTTCTGTGCCTCCAGGTGGATTGTATTCCTAGGTAAACGAAGTGCTACCGATTGTGGGAAGGGACACTTCCCTTTGCGCAGCATCCTGCAAGCCTTTCCTCCCTGTACCGTATTCTGCAAACTCTTCCTCCACAGCTTTCCACTGTCTATTTTTTATGACTCCCTCTGGCCAAAATGAAAGCATTTTTATGATAAAGCCACTCCAGAAATGCATTTTTCAAATAGCCAACTGATTTATTTGTACAAGCTCTTCACTGGTTTATGTTTGACAGTGTGAAAACAGCCTTTAAGTACTTTTCTTGTCATGTCTGTTGACTTTTTTCTTCTTTTGCTCCCAATCTTATATGAAAGAAAATGATTCGGATTTATCAGACTTGTTCCCAAACTTACTAATCAGAATCTCCTAGAGTGGAGGTAGGTAATCTGCATGTTTTAAAGGATCTCCAGTGACAATTACCGTGCCCAATTCAATAGGCTGGCCACGTCCAAGGGTGCTGGGCAGAGACAAAAGGCTCCGTGCATCAACGCAGCGCTGCATCTTACCCAGAGGAGGTGTCTTTTCTCTAATTCACATAAAAGTGATGTAAGTGCTACCTGTTTTTTCTTCCTACTAGAGACAACAGCATATGCAGATTCAAAACTAAGAAGCCAGGCATAACCTGTCCCTTTTCATCCAATGACCTTGATCTTTCTTGGGTCTTTTAAAGAGTAGAAATGTCATAAGTCTACTTCTACGTCTATATGTTAATCGCAATAAAGGCACATCAGAGCTGAGATAATAACAACAATAAAATTCTCCTACTTAGTAGTAAATGGATTCTGTGGTATGTCATAATTTTTGACGAGTAGTAATTTAAATTTTCATTTGATTCTTCCTCCTCATCTCTAAAACTAGAGTAGTAGACACTTCATTTACATTGTAGTTGGAAGTTAGGAGAATCTAAAGAAATAATGTACATGAAAATATTTTGTAATATCCTACAAATAATACAAATATAAAATTGCATTAATATAATGAATACAGTAACAATTAAAATGAATGTTGGAAAGAGAATACTCTTTGGACTATAACATTACACTGAGAATAAGTCATACCTTATGACTTCGAAGAGCTCATGATTCAGTGAAGGAGCTAAGACAATCCATACGAATAATTTTCCATTGATTAAAATGCAATATTAAGTTCCAGTTGAGTCAAGTGAACAACAGAAGGAAAAATATAATTTGACTAATGACCAATGTAGTCCAAGAAAGCTGGTGAAGGAGGCAGAAGTTAAGCTGTACTTTAAATGGTGATTAGAATATGGGTAGAAGAAATGGTGGTAAAGCATGAGAAATGAGACTTTTAATTAACACTATTTTTCTCAGGTTCTTCTTTTAAGGAGTGCTCCAAATATTGAACAAACTTCTCATCCTCTCAGGCAAAGTCATTAGAAACATAGCATAATGGAGCAATCAATAATAGGCAGATCAGAATTAATAAGAGAAAGGCAATTAGAGGAAATGAAAGGTCACTTTGGCTTAGAGTTCCAATTATTGTGTAAGAGTGTTGGTTGTCTTGTCATTTCACCTTGCTCATGGTAGAGGATTCATTTAAAAGTTTGGCCTAAAAATAATTAGGTTGATAAAAGAGATCTTTTCTGAGTGCCTATATCCCTTCAGGCATGGAGTAAAGAGATTTGTTTCCAAATGTTAAGTCCTCTTTTAGGGATCTCAGAGCTTACTGGGGCTTTCCTCAGAGAAATACTCTGTTGAGAACAAGCCCCTTTTCTCATTTAGTTTTCAATTGATGCCTTGGGGCTGGGCATGCTTATGAGGTCCAACTCCAATGCTGGCTTAAAAAAAAAAAAAAAAAAACAAACTCAAGCTATCTATCATCACAGCTTAATAAAAGTGATTTGGACCTAAAATAAAATGAAACCGTTTTCCATTCATGTAGGCACAAAGAATTGTGAAAAATTGGAAAAAGTCCTATTGACCCAAAAGAATTCATGTAACGCAGGTCACATGGCAACGTTTCTGTTTGCCCCATATTTGGGGGGCATATGATGTCATTTAAGGCAGTTGAATATTTGGTCATTGGTCACCTGATGTCTCATGGACTTTCTAAAAGATTAAATATACAAAAGATGTATTGTATTGATTGAATAAATGAATGAATGAGCTGATAAAACAGAGATAAGATTATGAAAACATTTAAAACTAAAAGCACATGTTTACCAAAGGAAATTTTCATCTGCATTGGCAACAACAGCAACAGACCCATTTACTGAATGCCAGGTCTGGTGCTTAGATTTTTGCACTTACTAATGAGTATTCCCAAGACAACCCCTTGAGGTGGATTCTATTATGATGTTTATTTTACAGAGGAGAAAAGTAAATCTCAGTAACGTGTCAAGGTCACACAGCTCAGAAATAGCCAGACTGGAATTAGAACCAAACCCACTGAATTCCAGAGCTAAACTCTTCACCTCTGTAGAGTTTCTCTCCCTGTTACTGCTTCCAGTTTCGCAGCTCGATTTCTGCAGTGGACAAAAGGGACAGTAGAGGAGAATTTGAACTGTTTGAGGGGATGGGATGGAGATTATAAAACAACCTGTAGGAGCCTAAATTGTAAATTTAGGTAAATGTATAACATAATAACATTATAGGGAATGGAAGGAAACTATAATTTTTGTGCACATTTTCTCTGCAACATATTACCCTTTTGGTTTCGATCTACTTCTGAATTATATTTTTTCAAGCTTCCTCAGTAATGGTTGCCATTAGTAATACTAGCCACAATTTTTAATAAGTTTACAGACTCCACAGGGTGTCCACACTTTAATACTATTAAGCGAAAAGGAGAAGTGCCTAGTGATCATGACCTAACTATCCCTACAGTCACATGGTGATATTACTTAGCAGCCTGAATTATCCCTACTGTTTGTGCAGTAGGGACATTTACTGTGACATAAATGAACTTTGTCTCGGCAGTAAAAGAAACTTTAATCATTTATCTTGGTGTTATCCTAGGGGTCCATGTTAAAGAAGCTCCAGTCTAATACTCTCTTCCAAAGCTTACTTCCTTGAGGTACTTGCTTTATCTAGCTACAAATAATGATGCCAGAAATTTTTCTGGTGAAAAGAAATTCTTATCCACAGTTTGACTAAATTAATGGGGAATATTATCTAACCAAGCGAGTTTCCGTTTCCTTAGCTGTCAGACAAAATAAAACATAAGTATTTAAAGGAAGGAGGTATAATATTAATAGCTATTCAACCATCTTTACCCTTCTGAGGTGATCGCATCAACTGCTACATAGAGACAGTATGAAAATGTGAGCTGTTGTGTTAAGGAGATACACTATTCAGGCAAAGAAAGACTTCCATTAACTCACTATATTCCAAAAATTCTAGGGGATTCAGTAACAAACTCCTGTTTTTCCTACAATCATTGTTCCTCATTCTCTGTAGCCAAGAAACACCAAATAGTGACTGAGCTCACTACCAGATGACTTGATATAAGTGCTTGAAATATGTCCACAGTTTGCCGTGATGCTAAAATGCATTTTCTTCTTTGTATGACTCTTAAATTTTTTAAGTCCTTCTTTATTGTAGGAATCAATGTAAAATACAGTATTTTTTATTACAGTTGAACATGTCTAGAAAGAGTAAGTAAGGTACGGGGGGAAAAGGCTATTTAAAACTGGTAAATTTTTAAAATAATTATGTATTTTTCCATAAAAGGGTTTTTTCTCTTTGTATGTATCATTGCCAATTTTCTGGTCTCATACCTTACCAAGTTTATCTGAATCATCATCAAGATAATGCAATTGTTATTCTCATTATTGTTAACCAATACCTAACTATGAACCAGGTTATTTACCCCACACGATTTTATTTATCAGTTTCATTTTAGAGATAAGGAATTTTATGCCAAACCAGCATTTAAAATTAGATCTGTCTGTCTCTCAAGTCTTAGGTCATTTCTTTCTGCTATATTATGTTCTAGGCATAGTACTGTGTATTATAGCTTGTGAGAATATTTTGTTATACGTTCATTAGTATTTGTTAAATTATATAATTTTAAGTTGGCTACGTTGTTGAGGATGAATATTTTTATTCTCAAAGGTTCACTTTAATGATAGTATATTTTCAAAATTATAATACAAATGGGGGAAAGATGGCTATTATACAAAAATTTAATTTACAAAACTTTAAGTGAAATACATTTATCATTAAATTTTATTTTTCTAAAATATATCAAGATGCAAAATGAAGACATTGTCTTTAAATTATGTGTTTGCCTACTGAGAATTTCATAAGTATCTGAAATAATGAAATGTTGCCCCTGCCTGAAGTATCTCTATAGTTAGATCAAAGTGATATAGAAAAAAAAATAGATTTCTTTCAAGAACAATATATCTTTCATCAAAAGAACAAAGAAACAGATCTCTAAATTCTGTGTTTTCTGCTTCCCTGAGATGTCTAAGATTGTCAGAGGATGACAGGTTCTGATGTTCTCTTTTTCAATTTAACCTCCTGACATATTCTTGCACCATATCGCACTGCAGACATTCGGGGAATATGGGCATGAGAAATGACATTTATTGATTGCATTCTACATGGAACAGAGCTAAGCCCTTTATATATACAGCTTGGGACAAAAGTAGGTTTACAGTTGTTTTATGGAAAATAATACAATAATTAATAAATAATAATACAACAGTAAACTCTGTTTTGCATACTCATAACTGTAAACCTACTTTTGCCCCATGCTGTGTTATTTTAAGTTCATGGAAACAACACTGAAGCACGTGTCTCTACACAACTGGGAAAGAATAAAAATAAGATTGCTATTTCATTACCATTTCAACACCATATACCACTTTAAAGGAAATATCTTTGTTCTATACCAGCAAGGTTTGACTATGGCTAGAATAAAAGCTCCACATGTCTAAAAGGTGGAAGAACAGTCATCCACATAAGAAGAAATCATCACAGGGGCTAATTTGGCAGTGATTATTCAGATATGGACTAGGAGAGAGGGATCCTTACAAAATGAGCACCACTATCCTGGCCCCATTGGCAAGGCCCTCCCTCCAAGGAAGGTGAGTAATAAAATGTTAGCCAACAGAATTCAAGCACTTCAGTCTCAAAGGCATATCTCAGGATGTCTTATCCTGTTGTTGTTCAGCAATTAATTAATCTAATTGCCCTTGTCCAGAATCAATGTTCCACAAATTACCTTCAGTTATGATTTATCTTTCCAGATTGGTCTGCTGGAGGGTAGAAATGTCGACTATTGCCATCTACATGGCAGGATTTTATTTTTTTTATTATTAACCAGTATATGGTCATTCTGATTGTGGACTGGTCTCTCAAGCCTGCGTGCCTATAGGGTAAGAATGAACTGGTCAGTTTGACATGCCTTCCTGTCACAGGAGAGTTAGATCTCTCATGGGAAATATGTGAGCCCGCATTATGATTTTATGCATCAGTTTCATATACCAGCTCATGTGAGTGCATCCCTAGAAGGAATGTGCTATCTGAGAATTGCATTTTGAGACCAAACCCTGTTAAGCTAAACTTTGTACCTTGGTATAGTCACTGAGTGTTTTCTCTGACTGCTACAACAAATTGTCGCAAACTTGGTGGCTTAAAACAACAAACATTTACTCCCTTATAGCTCTGGAGTGCAGAAGTCTACAGCTGGTTTCACTGGGCACAACTCAAGTCATGCTCCACCCAGAGTCTTCAGGGAAGAATGTTTCCTTGTCTTTTCCAGCTTCTAGAGCTACTTTCCTTGTATATATTGACTCTTGCTCCCTCCCTCCATCTTCAAAGCACACAGTGCAGCATCTGATTCAGTGATCACAGTACTATTCTTCCATGCCAAATTTTCCTCCTCCTCCCTCTTATAAGGATATATGTGATGGCATTTAGGTCCCACTCAGATAATCCAATATAATCTCATCTCAAAGTCTTAATTCATTCACATCTATCAGATTTTTTTGTCATATAAGGTAATATGCACAGGTTCTAGGTATTAAAACCTGGACAGTGGCAGGGCGGAGGGGGCATTACTGAGCCTACCATACCATCCTCGACTTTTCAAGAAGTGAGGGCATACATTTTTTTGTAATTGGGGGTGAGTACTTTAACATTTTCTTTGAAATCGTACAAACATTGTGGATCAATCAGGATTCCACCAGAAAATGGGATTCACCCCAGATGGTTCAGGTGAATGTCTGGGGGACAGAATCAAAGTCACAAACAATGCCCTTTAAGCATTCAGCGATGAGCAGCAGCGGGGAGCCCTTCCCTCACTTACCCAGGCTGATGGACACAAAGAGAAAACAACATTCCTGGAGCCCAGCGACAACAGGAATCATGAGCAGCATCCACCTGGTCGTGACTGGACAAAGGTGCTGCCAGAGATCTGCTGCCAAAGTAGGAAGGGAGTGAGACAGCAATCCGAACTTTTCGTTCTCCCTGCAGGTCCCCCCACTGCCCCATCCCAGCCTGAAGTCAGAGCTGGCAGGGGAGCCCAGGGGAAGCAAACACAGAGGTTAGTGACTCCAGCACAGAACATGGCAGGCAGAAAAAGGTGGGAAATGAGTGCAGATTTGGAAGATGGGGAGAGAGAACAGCTGGCACATATACTATTCCAATTTCACCTGTAAGTAAGTGAGTTTCAGAAAAATGGGGAATTCAACCAAAGTAACATAATACGTAGTTACACTTAAAACTTGAATCCATGTCTGTCTGAGATTTGAAAATCCTTTTTTATTTCTCTCACAGCATGCTGCTTTATAGTATTTGAAGCTTAAATTTGCCGCATTTTATAAATCTACCTCTGAATTGCTTAACAAC